>JAILYB010000002.1:10000000-12400000 GCA_021437785.1 Rhodomyrtus psidioides
TCGAGGCTATGCTCATATAGCCGATCACCCAGAAACTGAAGATGAAATCCGTATTTTGCTCGTGGAAATAGACACCACCTCCATCGAGGGCACTAATTTAGAGAGGGAATATAGAATCTTCCCAACCCTCTTTATAAACTTTTTAGAGACTTACCGTGTCGCTCATCGAAAAGCTACCGTGGCTCACGTTTTGCGAGCTCGCTATGAGGATCGGTCCAACTGCTTGGTGTTGGCCAACCTTGTGGCCGATAGTCACAGAAAGGCTGTTGAGTTCGCCAACAAGCGAGTCTCGATGTTGCTTCGCGAGAGGGGAAATTTGGTGGAGCGCTTGGCCTTATCCCTGACCACCTATGAGCACGACCGTCGTAATGTCGTGTTGAAGTTTCAATGTGAGTGGCAGGAAGAAAGGCTTGACAGCATTACCGCGGATATAGCCCATGGGAGAGGACTAGTTCGGGACCTGGAAATAGCCGCCGAAGATCACGGGACCAAGGTTGCCGATCTTAAAGGGGAATGTAAACGCCTTCTTCTTAAGCTTGCAGATCTCGAGTCTCGAGGTGGTGAGTATAAGCAAAGCATCAATAATATGGAGGGCCAACTAGGTTCCTTTGTGATGCTAATTAGGGCTCATTGCGGTTTTATGTTTCCACCCCGATGATTTGTATGATCTGCTTTTAAGGTCCCTCGATTGAGCGAAATGAATGAAAGCTCTAATGTGTGTGTCTCAACTTCTGTATGGCTGACTTTCTCGAACACCTGACCACTCTCAACCTAGGCAAGCTGCGCTTTGACATTGATGATTCGAGCGTGTACATCTTGATTTTTTAATCTTGCTTATGATCGGATAAAGGAACCTCCCACTGCGATTATCCACAAAAAGACTTCTCTTCTCTACTTGTTTTTAACCTGTTTCAAATGAAAAGGCAGAATCAGAAGAAAGAATTTGAAAAATAAAGCATAAATCCTTTCAATTTTATGCTTACTTGTGATTAATAGGGATAAGAGCTTTTACAAGGGTTTTGGCCTTGTGCAAAAGCTTTTATCAATATTCCTCAAAGGAAAGCATATCATTGAAAGGAATGTAATTCACGATAATCGCCTTTGATCAATTCCAAGAAAATCAATGGAATGTTCAAAAGTACACAATTACGATGTGTTTTAAATTCAATTGAAGATACGGTATCCAAATTAAAGCTGTTTGCTAAGAACGAGAGTAATTTGGATATCTATCTTTTCATTAAATTTGAAAAACACGAATACTCTTGATCAATTATTGTGGATTACCAATGATGCAAAACATGCATGAACCAATTCAAGTTTATAGTTCCTTCTGGCGAAATTGGGATTGTATTGCCCTATACGGCCAAAAGGTTGTATAAGACTTCCAATTTCAATTTCATCCAAAGGAATTATAAAATTGATTTTGGAGTATTCGAGTGATTAGAAGAAATGCCACTATCACATTCCAATGACAAGTCAATAGAAATACAACAAATTTCAATCTGAATGTATATAAACACAAATAGATCCCTAATACAATCAATCTAAGGGATCAGATAGAGAGGATCTCAGCAAAATAAATCCTATACAATAAGGCTAGAAATGAAAAATAAAACAAAGGAATGTGATCTTAATACTTAGAGATGCCCCAGTTTCGATCTTTGAGACGTGACTTCAGGATCACCTATTCCAAATCGTCATCTTCATTAGATGATACCTCAATGATGTCCATAGTAGGCTCTTCTTGTCCACTTGGCGCTCGTAATGGGATGACACCATCTTCATCTTCCATCAAGAACATTGGGAGGAAAACACACATATCTATCCTCAAAATGGCATTTAATCCAATCACCGGAATTATGCAATGAATATAATGATTAAGAGCTATAACAAGTTCGAGGGATAGAAAAGTCTTACCAACCAACTTAAGAGAAAATCAAGCTTCTCTGTATTTTTTGCAGTGTTAGGTATACTAACCTTCCATAGACAAACGCATGAGACAAGTGAGGGAAAACTCCTAAAAATCAAAAGATAGGGCTTGGTACCTAAAGCCAAGGCTCTCACCTCGAATTCTGGGAAGAGCCGATTCCATTGCACAACTATCGTTGCATTGGGACTCAATCCATAGTTCGAAGTGAGCGGAATTGAAAAGTGGATTACCCTATGTTTTTCCTCACGGAGATTCCATCTTCAATTCCTTCTATTGTGTTCCTAAAGAGGGCGCCTGGGGTTTTAGGCGCAATTGTGTGTATTCATTGTGTCGTGCTAAAGCAATAGACATGCATTTTATTTAACAATCACCGCTTCAATATAAACATCCACACAATCATACATCCAAAACTCCTGCCTGCATAAAACAAAGTTAACAAGCACTTCACCCCTTATTTCTTCCGTCTACAAAAACATCTAACACATTCGTTAGCATATACACCTCACTTTCGAGAGCATCTGCATAAAATTAGGTTAGAAGAATCAATCAACTTTTTAATCGGCTCAAGTCCACTAAATGGTTAAGAACCAGTCCCCAGCGGAGTCGCCAGTCTGTCGCGACCCTCTTGAAGTTGTCGGGCTCTCGAGGGCTAATGGGTCGTCCTGTCTGGTCGGACGCGGGCCTCTCCCAAGGCCCATTACCCAAATCGCAACGGAGGTATGCGTGATCGACTTTCAGTGTGGTCTAGTGACATGTGCTAAGTATGCATGCCATGGAGTCGCCACCAATCATTTTTTTAGGGTGTGATTGGACCACCCAATCGAATAGTTGGGAGTTTCTATTCAATTCTGCGAGAACCAGAGAAATGGTTTCGGGGACTTAGTTACACCAACTGTCAGAGTTGACGCCCTTTCGGTACCTAAGTTGACTGAATTTTCTAGCCTGAGATTCATGCGGATGAGTAAGGTATGAACCCTAAATCTAGAAATTCATGCAGATAGAAGTGATTATCCTAGCAATCACAATCAGTAATAAAATGCGCAACTCAAGGAATCTAGATATGCAAATAAATCACATGGCATTCCTAGTAAGGCCCTATTTATCAATCACAGCTCAAAAATGATTTAGCTGTCCTAGCCATTCTACACACGATCTAACCTAAGAAAAGCATTAGGAAGCATCGAAGGAGTTCGAGAGTACTCACATGGGGTTCGCCGTGCCCTGGTTTGGTCTTGGACGAGCTATCGAGCTCATGCCGACCCGATTATATTTGGGGATCCACTCGGCGTTTTACACCATGAAATCATGTGAAACAAAAATGAAAATATTCAGCAAGGGGAATTTATTGTAGATGGTGGTCGATCTAATTGGACGTCAAGACTAAAAAATATGTAGAAATTTACAAATTAAAATACTCGAATGACATTTTTTTGCCAAATTCAACTCTATGCGTCGTGAAGAAACACATGCAATTGAACTTGAATTTTAACTATTTATGAGTTCAAAATGAAAAGGAAATTAAAATAAAAATATTGACTATTTTTCTATATTTTTACGACATCGAACGCTATTTTTCTTCATTTTTCATGTATTTTTCTATTTTTGGAAAATATTAAAAAATATGACAAATTATTTTTTTTTTATCAAAAATGGTTCCTTTAGCTTGGTCAAGGCTACCAAAGATGATTTTTTAATTTTTTTAACTTTTTATAGATTTTTTATGAATTTTTAAAAAATAAACTATGAAAGACTGATCAAAAATCAGGTGTCAACAACCGCCAAACCCTTTCTCAAGTTCCTGAAAAAGATTGCACTTATTAGATGGGATGAAGAATGTGAGGAAGCGTTTGAGAAGTTGAAACAGCATCTTATGAATCCACATGTCCTTGTGCCACCCACACCGGGGCAACCGTTGATTCTCTACCTTACAATAAACAGTGAGTCACTTGGAGCCATGCTAGCCCAAGAAAGTCATGGAGATGCTAAAGAACGGGCCATCTATTATTTGAGCAAGAAATTCACAGGCTCCGAATCAAATTACTCAGAGGCTGAAAAGACGTGCGCAGCATTGGTATGTGTGTTACACAGGCTGCGACAATACACTCTGCATTACCAAATCCTTTTGGTGACGGAGTGCGATCCCATTAAATATCTCCTGAATCAGCCTGCATTGGTTGGCAAACTTGCCAAGTGGCAAATTCTCATTTCCGAGTTTGACATTCAATATTTGCCTCAGAAATCGATGAAAGGAAGAGTTATAGCGGATGTTCTAGCAGAAAATCCGAGGCAAGGTGATGATCTTTATCGACCTGAAGATCGAATTATGGCGGTCGAAGATTATGTTTGGACAATGTACTTTGATGGAGCTGTAAACTTGTCAGGGTCCGGCACGGGGGCAGTCCTGATATCTCCTAGAGGTCAACATTATCCAGTAGCAGCAAAATTGGTGTTCCCTTGCACTAATAACATCGCCAAATACGAAGCTTGTATTCTTGGTCTACAAGCGGCGATAGAAATGGGAATATCTAAACTCAAGGTGTTTGGAGACTCAGCCTTAATTATTCTCCAAACGGTTGGTAAATGGAAGACGCAAGATTCAAAGCTGCTGCCTTATCATGAGTATTTAGACGAATTGATTGAAAGTTTTACAGATATCACATTTGAATATTTGTCTAGAACTCAAAATCAATGTGCAGACGCTTTGGCCACTCTGGCATCAATGTTACATGTCACGGAGGGATTAGAAGTCGAACCACTAAAGTTCAAAGTCTTAAGACAGCCGGCATACTGCATGGTTGTAGCGGATGAGCCAGATAGCAGACCCTGGTATCAGGATATCAAGATGTATACCCAGGAGCAGAAGTTTCTTGAAAATAGTACAGCTTCAGACTAGAAGTATATAAGGAAGATGGCTTCAAAGTTCTTCCTGAGCGGAGAAAATATTTATAAAAGGTCTTTCGATTCGGTCTTGCTGAGGTGTGTTGATGCGACTGAAGCGATTCGTTTAATGGAAGAAATGCATGAAGGCGTTTGTGGCCCTCACATGAACGGCCATATGCTAGCAAGGAAGATCATGAGGCTGGGCTATTATTGGCTCACCTTAGAAAATGATTGTATACAGCATGTCAGAAGTTGCCATAAATACCAGATTCATGGTGACAAGATCAATGTCCCTCCAAACGAGTTGCATCAGTTATCCGAGCCTTGGCCATTTTCCATGTGGGGAACATATGTGATTGGCCCGATCAACCCTAAAGCTTCCAATGGACATCGGTTCATTCTAGTGGCAATTGATTATTTTTCCAAGTTGATTGAGGCGACATCGTATTCAACGATTACGTCTCGAAATGTGGCAAAGTTCATCGGACGTGATTTAATTGCTCGATATGGAGCCCCCAAGGTTATAATCACAGATAATGGTGCGAATCTGAATAGCAAGCAAGTGGAAGAACTGCTCAAAGCATTTAAGATCAGACACTTGCATTCTTCTCCATATCGCCCTCAGATGAATGGGGCAGTTGAGGCAGCGGACAAGAACATCAAGAAGATCTGGTCTAAAACGGCTGAGAATTATCGAGATTGGCACGACAGGTTGCCGTTCGTACTTATGGCATACCGGACTTCAATCCGGACATCAACCGGGGCAACCCCATACTCCTTGCTATATGGTATGGAGGCAGTATTACCGGTCGAAGTGGAGATTCATTCTCTGCGCATTTTGTCCCAGATAGAACTGACTGAAGCAGATTGGATCCAACAGAGGATAGATCAGCTGAACTTGATTAACAAGAAGCGGCTCAGAGCCTTATGCCATGGCTAATGTTATCAGCAGAGAGTGGCCCGAACTTTTAACAAGAAGGTGCGACCTCGACATTTTCAGGAGGGAGACCTTGTGCTGCGGAAGCTTCTGCCCATCATCCCATAGCCAGAAGGGAAGTTCGCTCCAAATAATGGCGGACCCTACATAGTGAAAAAAAGCCCTTCCAGGCGGCGCCTTGATTTTGGCAGGGATGGATGGACGTGTCTTCACTAATCCTGTCAATGCTGATTCGATCAAGAAATATTATACCTGAGATGTTGTAATGTTTTTACAAATCTTAATACTCGTGCACATTTTGTCTGCTTTTTAATTGTATTATAAATCTTCACTGAATTATTCAATCAGGATATTTGTTTGGTCAATTGATGTTGATCATTTCGAATGAGGAATGCCAGGACGATGAAAGGCAAGCTATTTCCATACACGTTCTATATCATATCCCAAGTGAGTAAGTGTGAAAATTTCCATGCTTACAAGGTGAAAGGGTTATCTTGCGAAAAGTATGATGACCAAGATGATGTGAGGCATTCATTTCCTCTATCCAAACACTACAGGTCGCCCTTTGCTAAACTCCTTTAAACGATGGTTTCATTTTCATACCCCTGTCAGGAACAACCCCACATTGGGGCAAATTTCAGAAAATTCAAAGCAAGAGTAGAATTTTCTTGCTTTCACTTGCATCAATCTTCAAGTATATTTATCGCATGCGAATTCTATGTTAGCTCAAGTGCTTTAGACATGATGAAGAGCATTTCATTTCTATACCCATACACACTCATCCCTTTGCTTGGCCCAACTTGAGCAGCAGATTCATTTCTCGAAACCCAACTGGTGATCATCCTGAAAGGAAATCATTTCAGGCTATTCGGCAGATGAGCAAAGTGCCTTTGGGGCAAGCTGAAACTTGAAAATTTGCCAGCACAACATGCAGACAATTCAGATGAGACTCTTCTTTCCTGTTCAAAAGAGTTCGCTGTGAGAAAAAAAGAAAAAATAGTGATGCTTAGCATGCGAGAAAAAGAAAAGAGCCCACTCCCATTATAAAGAAAAGGGAAAGAGAAAAGAGCTCTCTCATAAAAATCTCCGAAAGGAAAGGAGGTCTCACCTGAGTTGATTCATAAAATGTTCCTTAAAAGAACGATCTTTTATGAAATACATCAGCAAAGATTACCAGCGGCACTCTTGCCTGAAATATCAAGAATGGATGATCATCAGCCTCATCTTTACACACCCCCTTTGTGGAAAATAAGCCATTCATCTCAAGCCTACCCTGAACCTACATTGCAACCCTTTCCAAAAGTCTCTTCAGATTAAGGCACTTGGGTTAATATAGGGTTTCAAAGGCTTATAAATATTGCTCGAAGAAGTACGAGCAACATCATTTTTTATCTCATTTGGCAGGTTCCTGACTTGTAAACCCAATGCAGCTGATCAAGATTTCATCGCATGGCCTAATGATTCATATGAGTCCCATTTGAATAGCCGTTGACCAAACCTGAATTACAGTCCTTGAAAAGACCTCGTGGATTGGCCTGGTCATACTGATTGCAAGATTACCCGGACCTTTATCAAGTGTGATGAGGACAGCTCCAAGTGTTTCTCATGCCCGCATCAATGGTCGGGTCAAATAGCCTATTCAAAGAGAGTGAGAGAAAGTCCTTTCTTGACTGAAGGTTCCTCATTCTATTTGGTAAAATTTTGTCGAAAGGATCAGACAGTTTTCCTTATTGACAAAATCCCCAGTGGAGCTTTACAATGCAAGTATAAGCTCACAAATTGTTGCATTTGCATTAAGGTTCATGCAAAACACCATTTTCTTATAAACTGAACAGGTTGAGCGCGCCAATTCAGCAAATCCTAAAAGTCGGGTTTCAATCAACTCAGGTAAGTTTTCTGATTCTTTTTCAGACTTGGATGACCACATCTTCAATGTTACAGCTATCGAGCTAGGCACGGTGATCTAGACAGAAGATCCCAAAAGACAATCAGGCCCGCTCGATCCATAACTAGAGCACCCTATTCAGATCATCTTAGATTGTGATACCAGCATTTCGCAATTCAGTTTGCTGTTTCATGTAAATGATGAACATGATTCAGATTTTCTCAGATTGCGATACCAGCATTTCGCAATTCTGTTCGCTTTTTCACATAAAGGATGAATGTGATTTAGATTTTCTCAGATTGCGATACCAGCATTTCGCAATTCTGTTCGCTGTTTCATGTCAAGGATGAACATGATTAAGATTTTCCCAGATTACGATACCAGCATTTCGTAATTCTGTCCACTGTTTCACATAAAGGATGAATGTGATTCAGTTTTTACCTGATTGCGATACCAGCATTTCGTAAATCCGGCCTGTAGCTAATGCTTCACGTGATGAGCAGATGATCGTGATGCAAAAGCTTTATTCTTAGCAGACGTTCCACGTGATGAGCGGATGATCGTGGTTCGAAAGCTTTATTCTTAGCTAATGCTTCACGTGATGAGCAGATGATCGTGATGCAGAAGCTTTATTCTTAGCAGACGTTCCACGTGATGAGCGGATGATCGTGATTCGAAAGCTTTATTCCTAGCTAATGCTTCACGTGATGAGCGGATGATCGTGATGCAGAAGCATTTCTCAGCTGACATTCCACAGGACGAGAAGATGATTGTGGTTTGGAAGCTTTATTCTTAGCAGACTTCCACGTGATGAGCGGATGATCGTGGTTTGAAAGCTTTATTCGCAGCTAATGCTTCACGTGATGAGCGGATTATCGTGATGCAGAAGCATTTCTCAGCTGACATTCCACAGGACGAGAAGATGATTGTGGTTTGGAAGCTTTATTCTTAGCAGACTTCCACGTGATGAGCGGATGATTGTGGTTCGAAAGCTTTATTCTTAGCTAATGCTTCACGTGATGAGCGGATGATCGTGGTTTGAAAGCTTTATTCGCAGCTAATGATTCACGTGATGAGCGGATGATCGTGATGCAGAAGCATTTCTCAGCTGACATTCCACAGGACGAGAAGATGATTGTGGTTTGGAAGCTTTATTCTTAGCAGACGTTCTACGTGATGAGCGGATGATCATGGTTCGAAAGCTTTATTCTTAGCTAATGCTTCACGTGATGAGTGGATGATCGTGATGCAGAAGCTTTATTCTTAGCAGACATCCCACGTGATGAGCGGATGATCGTGATTTGAAATCTTTATTCGCAGCTAATGCTTCACGTGATGAGCGGATGATCATGATGCAGAAGCATTTCTCAGCTGACATTCCACACGACGAGAAGATGATTGTGGTTTGGAAGCTTTATTCTTAGTAGACGTTCCACGTGATGAGCGGATGATCGTGGTTCGAAAGCTTTATTCACAGCTAATGCTTCACGTGATGAGCAGATGATCGTGATGCAGAAGCATTATCGATTTGCGATCCAGAACTCGCAAATTCGGCCTACAGACATCTTGCGTCGCCCCGAGTCAAGAAGAAAGAAATTCCTGAGGACGGGTGGGCCCAGTACCTTAAGATCCTCCCAACGCTGGTGATTAAGGGTTGATTTTGGGTTGATTATTGATGGATATCGGTTTGATTTGTCATGGCCGTTTGATTTGATTTAGCTGAGTTTAGTCATTTTTGCATGTATCGCGCATCACCAATAAAATCAAAAGCTCTTTTCGCTAAATAAAAAAAATCAAGTTACGGCTAGTTTCGCACGTTACCCCGCGGGTACGATTTGCCGGGCTTGATACAAAAAAATGCTAAATCGGCATGGTTGAATTTTTGGAAATAAGGATTTGATTTTTTCGGATTATCGAATTCTTGCAATGTTGGTGTGATTGCTTGCCTAATTGATGGAAATTGATTGGATTCGATTTCTGATTGAAATTCTGTGGTTGCCTTATCTAGGTTAGTTTCCCGTTTCAAATCGATCTCGTTTAATAAGGAAAAATTCGAAATAGGAAACTTTGAATCCGATCACATTTTTAAAAAGGAAGGCGCGTTTAATTGATGGCAATCCCGATTCCCAAAATATGGAAGGCGTGCGTATATTTTTGAAAGTGATTGGCGGTAAATCCTAGATTGATCCTCGAATTTAATGGAAAGTAGACATAATTTTCGGATATAAAAAAAGAAATAAAAAAATAAAAAAAATTTGAAAAAAAAATAAAAATAAAAAAAATGGCAAGTTCGGTTTTTGTTTAGCAAATTTCGAATTTCTAAAAAAATGAATGATCAATTCATCCCGCATATTACCACGTCATCTCGCATGTCCTCCCATGTTTCCCCATATAATTTTATTTGTAATGTAATTTTCAGTTAATTAGGATTAGATGGACTAGGAAAAGCCCGATGTTAGGGGCTTAAAAGAGTTGGGTCATAGGGAGAATCAGGAAGAGGCGACGGGCTATCAGAACCGCTCCAAAGCGTGGGCCTTGCAAGAAGGGTGATGTCCAGGATCATATGGCGGCCTAAGCCCAGTAAGATCAAGATGACGAGAGCGTCAGGTAAAATTCCGTTTAGTGTTTTTTAGGATTTTCGGAATTATCAAAGTGTATTTTCGAATTTGCTTTTTTTTTTGAATTTTGAGTCAGTTGATTCTTTATTTGTAATTTTCGATTATTTGAAGTTTTGTACCTTTTAATAATTCGTTGTATGTCATATAGTTTTAGGTCATGCATTGCATCAGTAATCCATTTACCTTTCTTTTATTCGAAATAAAACAAAAAAACAAAAAAAAATGGGAAAAGCAAAATCCTTGCGTTGATTTCCAAGTCATCAATTTTTTTCAAGAAAAATTCAAAACAAAAAGGAATCTAGGTACCGAAAGGGCGTTAGTCTAAGTCGATTAGCGTAACCAAATCCTCGGATCCAAAATCTCTGGTTTGCAGCGGTGAATTAGTTCTCCCGCTAGTTCACCTTGATTTTCTAATCGACCTACCTCGAACGATTAGTGGCGACTCCTCATTTGTTCTAATTTTTCCCGTGTTGCGATTCAGTAGGGTTTGTGAGGATCCGCATTAGGTGAGTTCTCGATAACTTGCCTGATAATCCGATTAACCTAAATTGATTTTTAGGTCGCGACAACACCCAACAAGTATGATTGACACTAAGAATCCGTTTGTTTCACGAAAAATGAATAATTTGAAAAATATTTTTCAAATAATAATGGCTCATATTGCTTAAAATAATTAATCGATCAAATTTCTTTTTCATTATCATGGACGAGGTCTACCTGGATTGGGCGAGGTTGGCTTCACCGAGCCGAGGGGGAGCGCCGGCGAGGCCGACCCTCGCCCAGGCAATGGCTTCATTAGTTTAGACTCCGCTTGAGAAGCGGCTTTGCGATGATGCGACATGGGTGTTTCATGTTTGTTCAGGAAACTGCCCGTCTTTGACTCTCTCTCTCTCTCTCTCTCTCTCGGAATGACCGGAGCTAAACAAGAAGTGTCCCGCATGCAGAGATGGAGAAGATGAGGTCTTACAGGTAATAGGCTCATTGACGATGGAGGAGTGATGGTGAGAGTGATAGCGGGAGTAGAGATAGTGATGGTGAAGCGCCCTGTGAAGCCAGTAGTAGAGGAACTCCACCGGCCCGATATGAAGCAAAGCTGTGGTTATTACACCGTCTGACCTCCACCACGGCAAGCAAGAAGCTCCGGTGAGTGTTGCCGCTCCGGCGTAGAAGAATAATCCATTGAACACTATTTGGTCGTCCCTGCACAATAATTGAACAAATTAAACAAGGAAGGAAATGTTTAGCAATTACTTAATTAACTTCATTCCAGGAAATAACAGGGCTAAATTGAAGAAAAACACATGAATATGCTGTAATAATTTGTTATGTATACGGTCGACCCCGTTCCTTAATTATAATTTATAGGATCATGCTAGCTTATGGATGGTATGATTACGAGACACCAATGCTCCTTATTTCGACTGGTTGCTAAATTCCTGCGTCATATGTTGCGAAAAATTGTAACTTATCCTATAGACGACTGGTTAATTTTATAATTATATTTGACATCCACTACAATCTTCAATTTACCAAATTATGAAAAGCAAAAAGTTCAGATATTTTATTGCCAAGATTTAGAGTATTTTTTAATCTAGAAAAATTACGTAAATATTCTGTGTGAATCTATGAGTTGATAGCTAAAATTTGTGAATTTTTTGGGTGCTAAAAAATGAAATAACCAAAAATATTAAATGCGTAACCCACAAGGAATAGAGGAAAAAAATCTCACAAACTCTTAATGAATAAGTATCGGCAAATTAATTGTGATGAGACATGTGAAACGCAAATTTTTTCTATCCACCTTTCTTCATTTCTCTCTTCTTGTTGATATTATCAACTTGATTAACTCTTGTTATTGTCCCCCTTTTATGGTTGAAGAAATTCAAAAAGTGGTTAGACCCAAAGATCGGAAAAGAGTCCGAAAAGCCCTAGATTTATTACTTTGACATTTTTAAATATTTTTTCCTTTCTTTTATTTTTCTCTCCTTTTTTTTCCTCCTCTTTCCTGTGGCTAGCAAGAGTTGGCCTCACTAGATCTAGCCATCGCCTGGGCAAGGGCGGCCTTGCCATGTCCTGAGTGAGGCCAACAGTTGACGCCAGCCTTGCCCAGCCCAAGGCAAGGCCGATGCTCACTTGTGTTAGCGAGGGCCACCCTCACTCTAGCGAGCCAAGCCCTCGCCAGCTGCCGAAAAGAGGAGGAAAAAAATAGAGAGCAAACCAAAAGAAAGGAAAAAAAAAATTGAAAAACTAAAAAATAAAAAAATTATTTACCACGTCAACGGGCCGTGCCACGAAAGCCGGTCGACATTCATGTCAATAATATCCAGTCAAAATAAACTGTAAGACTAAGTTGATACTAGGATAAAAGGTTTGTGATTAAATTGGTACAATTAAAAAGTTTTAAGTCTTTTCTAATGCTTTTTCCCAAACGACAAGAAGGGCCTTTAATGATCTTTGGAATCGTAGAGACAAAACAAAAAGGTTCTGGAGGGATGGAAAAAGAAGATGATGGCGAGGGAAGAAGGGGACTGACCAATTTCTTTCCCGGTCGACTTGCTCGAATTCAATGCCTTTGTCGACGATCCTGCCATTCCCTCTAGCATTGCGGTACCGAGACAGAGTTATCCAAATTTGGTTGTGGAGCATTCTCCACAGCAAAAATGGAAGTATCAGGAATGTCGACACGTCCCTTTCTCTTCCCTTGTTGTTGAAGAAAACGTAGCCGCTGCGGACCACCCAAGGAGCCAACACTACGCACTGCACACAAATGAATGACAAGAAAGAGAGCTGTCTTTAGGGCAGTTGATAAGCCTGTTTAGCTGAAAATTAAATGGGAGACGCTACTATTTTGGTGTACAATGAAAGGGTCAATGACAAATGATCCTAGGAAGTTTGCCTTAGATGTCTTCAAGAGAGTTGCCTAGTAAGAAGGTTTGTTGCTCTTATCAATTGTAGCATCCTAGAGATAGCGTGCTACATGGCCCGTCTGCCGCGACCTGTATTCTCTTGTCACCTCACATTTTTCGACCACGCGGAGCCTGTGTATTGCTACGTTCGGCCATGAGGTGAGGAAAAATTCTCGCCTCAACTGGCACCTGGGAACCGGATACGATCCTAGGCGCCGACCGTATGGGAGATCGAGCTAAGTGCGGTTGATCCACATGGTCAGTGATCGCGAATGGGTCGCTTCCTATCAACTCTGGTCAAGGTCAAAGTGTTTCCACCAGGTGACACAAGCGTAAAACACGTATCTCTAGGTGCTGGCCCAGTGAAGAAAACTAGACATTTCTGAAGAATACGCTACCTGGAACGATAATAATGAGTCTTAAGACTCGAGCAACCGAAGAGAGAGAGTTGACACCTTGAAGCTTCCAAGAAACTTCCATGGCCAATCGGTGAATAGTCCCGGTTTAGAAGCCATGACAAGCTTCGTCTCCACCACTCACTCACTCACTCTCTCTCTGTAATATGCAGTATCATATGCACTGCTGGCCTTACACTTTAACCGTGGGGTGACATGTGTTTTGTTGAAAGTTTGACCAGCCAAGAATAATAAAAAAAAAAGAAAGAGAGAGAGAGAGCCACCGCCTAAGTGCACAGCCGAATATAAAAAAAAGGGGGAGAGTGCTTCATTTATTATGACAGAAAAACGAGAGTACAAAAAGAAGAAACGCAGAGAAGAGAAAAGGAAGTAGAAGATAGAAAGAAATCCGTCTGGCTCCAGAATTAAGCCGAATCAATTTCGTTCTTCAGCGTTTAGTAAGAATTCGAGCCCCTCGTTCATATCGCCGGAATAGTTTTCGAAGTTACACTACTTTTACGCTTCGCGTTACGAATAGTTTAGTTTTGCGATTCGGATTAGCGTTTTGTTAATTCGTAGAAATAGTTTGATTAGCGAATAAGCTTATCTTAGTGGATTCGTAGTTACGATAGCATTTTTATTTGATTGTGATACCGATTTTCACTAAATTGATAGGACTTGAGTTCGAGGGCCTGAATTAGTTTTCGAGATTTGAGTTAGGCAATATCAGGTGAGTGGTGCTTATCTCTTCTTTGAATTTATAAAGTCATATCTTGAAAGCGGTTCGGATTTGATATACGATGAATGCTAAAGACATATTTGTTGCATCAAAATCTGGATCGGGCAATTGCTGTATTTTGATACTTGCGAACTATTTGAGAAATATGTTACGAAATGATTTGTAAAATATGTGATCGATTTCTAAACCTGGTTTATCAGAAATGGTTGTGGAATATATTCCAGTTCGCAAAATGGTTTCTGGATTGGGTTTGTGGATTATTCGCAGATGTTGGTTTTGATGCTCAATATCGCTGTGAACCCAATGAAGGGTTTTTGGGTATGCGCATACTAGTTAGGATATCCTTTGGGGCCGAACCACCGGCTGATATAGGTGGGGACCTTACCAAGGGGGAATCTTGGTCGTCTTGTCACGAGGCGTTATACATGATCATAGTTAGATATTTGAGCATGAGATTGGTCAATGGAATGGACCATTGACATGTGATATGAGATTGGTCAATGGAATGGACCATTGACATGTGATCTGAGATTTGTCGATGGATGGACCATCGATGTGTGATTTGAGATTAATCGATGGACTTGACCATTGATTTTTGTTATAATTTTTATTGATTAACAGAATATTTCTGTGGCATATGTTATTATTATATATACATAGTGAATGCTCGATCTGCTTAGAAGAGATATGTACTACTCATTGAGCTGTGGTTGCTCACCCCACTTTCCTTCACAATCCTTTCAGGTTCTTCAGTCGTCAGCAAGTAGAACGAGAGCGTAAAGTCGGGGACTTTTGGGAGTCGGATTTTGGGTATGATCTGAGAAGGGATTGTAAATATGTATGTTTTTAGTTGTCGAGTTTAGCTGAACGGTGAGTTGTAAATATCTTTGAGGATTGTAGAAACTCTGATGAAGGAGCCAACTTTATGTTTAGTTAGATGTCTATATGTATATATAGTAGGATATACATATGTTTAATAATAAGATTATGTTGGCTTCTATCTGAGGCTGCGTCCTTTGGGTACAAGGACGGCCGTGTCATTTCACAAGTCATTGTAGGGTTTGGGGTGTGACAAATGTTGGTATCAGAGCTTAGGTTATGATCTATTTGGGGGTAGATTTTCGGGAACGTGGTGAGATTGTGTGATAGTTTCTAGTAAAATATATTTTTTCCACGAGTTAAGGTACTATTTTATTGTATGTTCAGATAACCGTGGGTTCTGACTCAGAAACGCTAGCTTCATTTCGTAAGAACATTAAACGCAAGCGAAGTGGTACCTCTGATATTAGAGATATGTCAGAAGATTTTCGAAGTATGGCATCAACGAATAGACAAGAAGATGATTCTGAAAGAAGTTCAGACATGTAGAAAGAAAATGATGAGCCCTATTGACCTATTACTGAAAATGATTTATCTGGGATTTGTCAAGTTGTGCTTAAATTGCAACGTGATTTCAAGAACTCCAAAAGTGGAACAGTTAAACCTGAAGATGATAAAGAATGTACATATGCTCAGTTCAGGAAGACAAATCCACCCACCTATGATGGGAAGCCTGATCCTTTTGTAGCTGAAGGATGGGGTAGAAGGATGGAAGGTATCTTCAAAACTGATAGAGTTCATGAAAATCGAAAGGTTGATTTTGCTAGTCAATGTCTGATAGGTGAAGCTCAATATTGGTGGGAGGGGACACGACCAACTTTAGGAGATGAGAATGCTACAGTATCATGGAAAGACTTCATTGAGAAATTCTTTGCTCAATTCTTTCTGGAGTCCTTCCAAATGAAGATGAGGAGTGACTTTATGCAAATATCTCAGGGCGATTCTACTGTTACGAGGTACGCAGGTCACTTTAATCAATTGAGTAGATTTGCCAAAACTCTTATAGCTGATAAAAAAGTACGAGCTGAACTTTTTCAAAGGGGGCTCCGACCTGATATTCGATCTAAGCTTACACCTCTTGCATTGACGACATACAATGATGTCTTAGAGCGAGCAATCAGGGTAGAACAAGACCATTTGGAGCGTGACACAACTGGTGTTCACCAACAAAAGAGGTCTAAGTTTAGTGTCATTCAAGAGAGCCGTACAAGTGGCAGTAATATGCGAAGTGGTAGTAGTCAATCAGGGAAGTTTAGAACTCAGAAGCCATGTAATACATGTGGAAAATATCACAGGGGTGGGTGTTACAAAAAAATTGGAGCATGCTTTTTATGTGGGAAAGTGGGACATATATAGCGAGATTGTCGTGCACAAAGGGATGTTATAGTTGACAGTAGATCATGTTATATGTGTGGGAAACTGGGACACATAGCAAGCAATTGTTCCATGGGGAGGGATGCCCTTTCAGTTAATAAACTACCGGAAAATCAGCAAAAACAAAGGACAACAGGAACGGTTTTTGCTATGACGGAGGAAGACGCAACGGCATCTAATGCCGTTGTTGCAGGTAATATTTTTTTTGCCTCACAATATGCATATGCGTTATTTGATCCAGGCGCTACACATTCCTTTATTTCTACTGAATTTGCAAGAAAGCTTGATGTGTTGCCTGAGTCTCTCGAATGTGAACTATGTGTTAATACTCCTACTGGTAGTTTCATGATTGCCGATCGTGTGTTCAAGAGTTGTGATTTTCTAGCATTTTTTTTTATTTTCTAGGATTTTTCTAATTTTATTTTATTTTATTTTTTTAAAAATCATTTTCTGATTTTTTTATTTAAAAAAAATGTTATTCGGGCCGGGTCAAGTGACCCGGCCCACGACCCACGGGCGGGCGGCCCGGCCCGGATCCGGCCCCGCACCGAAACGACGCCGCATCAATCCTCCCGCTCGAATTTTCAGTTTCCCGCCTAATCGAACGAGTGGCTCTGATTGCGCCACGTGGCGGACCCGCGGATGGCTTGATCTTCATAAGGAATCAACAGACCAGATCTTACCATGTGTCGAAATTTGAACCGCTTGATGTAACAAAGACGACTGACGGCCACGATTGAAAGGCAAGATTGAATCTTGACCGTTCGATCTATGGCATTTTTTATTTCCGAAAATCCTTTTTATTTCCAAAAATGTAAGATCGCGATACGTGGCCAACTATCCACCGTCCGATCGTTTTTTTGTTATATTCGGTTATAACCGAACGGCTGACGTGGCTGCCACGTGGGCGCCACGTCAGCGACACGTAGGCGTTGACTGGTCAACTTTCATTGACCGGTCAACAGCCTTGCCGAAGAAGACGATCGGCGCCGGCACAGTCTCGCCGGCGCCTCGTCGGAAGGCCATATCTCGGCCTTCCGACGACCAAATTCGACAATTCCAACGTCATTCAACTCAGCCCGAGAAGCTCTACCACATATATCACAACTAACATAGTAGGATCAAGTTTGATAAACTCGCCAACCTAGGCCGGAGTTAATCTCCGGCGAGCTAATGCTATAGCCGTTTCTGACGAGATCTATCCTGCCAAATCATTTAAGAAGCATCATAAGAGTTCAAGAAGACTTACTCGGCCATCGCGAGGCTTCGGTTTGATCCAAAATGAGCTATGGAGCTCGCGTCCGATCAGTCATGGAGGGGGATAAACTCGACGATTTAGGCGACGAAATGACATGCGATCAAAGGAAAAAATGTTCAGTGAAGCGAGACAAATGTTTTGCAACAAATATCACAGCAAATGGATGACTCTATCTCAAGTTGCCATTAGAGGCCGAGTTCGAGCTTGAAGAGATGTCTCGCCTTTTTTCGAGATCAGAAGCTGATCGAACGGGTTCGGAAGCTTCTTCGGAGCTCCAGGAAGTCGACGATGATGATTGCCAGCGTCGGTTTCGCTGAGGATGATTCGACGAAGCTTGCACAGGCAAGCTTCGGTCGCGTCCCTCTCTCTCTCTCTCTCTCTCTCTCTCTGCTCTCTCTCTGCCTCGCTCTCTTCGCGAGCTCTCTGTTCGCTCTCCCCCTCGTTCTTTCCCCCGCGAGCTCTCTCTCCCCGCTCCCTCCGCGGCTCTCTCTCTTTTTTTTTCAATCCTTTCCTCCGCCCCCTTTAGCTCCCTCTCCCTTTGGTCGTTTTTCTTCTTGCGTCCATTATCGACCTCTGACCGACTCCCCCCTCCAACTGATTTCCCCCAACTGATCTTCTCTTCCGTTCCCTCTTTCCCCTCCTGTGCGTGCGCGAAGAATAGATCTCAGGAAAGACTTTTGTGGCTCGGTTGGGTAACAGCGTTGACTGGGTCGGTCAACCCGACCCAGTTGACCCGGTTCGAATATTTTTGTTCAAATTAGGTGTCAAGATGAGCATATATCATTAAATAGACCCAAAAATTAGACTCCATGGCACAGACTCCTTTTAAAAATGTGATTTTCGTGACCATAACGCATATATTCGTGTAAAAACCCCAAATGTTGAGTAAGATCCGAAATTGATTTTTGTCAAATTGGACTTCTTAATGAATGAATTGGAGTCAATTGAGTCCACCGTAAGATTTAGGAGGTCAAAACCTATAGGGAGGAAGTATTGGGGTTCTATGGGTGTCTCTCAGAAAATTTTAATTTTGGAATTGCTATCATAGGGACTAAAATGAATAGAATCTTTATGCAATTAGGTCCCTAAAGCCAAAATTGATCAAATCAGCGCACAATTAAACCAAATTGAAATGTAGGGCAATCAAGCTGAATGTCAAGACTCGGAAAATGCAAAAGATTGCAAATAAAAAGACTCAAAACATATTTTTTGACAAATTTAACCCTGTGCGTTATAAAGAAACACACAAAATTAAAATTGAATTTCGACTCTTGATGAGGTCAAAATGACAAGGTATTTAAAAAAAATATTGAATATTTTCCTATATTTTTATGACCTCAAATTCTATTTTTTGTTGATTTTTCTAGTATTTTCCTATTTTCTAAAAATACTAAAAATGTGAAAAATATGAAAAATTATTTTTTGTTCAAGAATGGTTCCTTGGGCTTGGCCAAGGCCACCAAAGTTGATTTTGTAATTTTTTGACTTTTTATGGATTTTTTGTGATTTTTCAAAATATAACTGAAAATGACTTGGTCAAAAATCAGGTATCAACAGCTGCCCCTCTTTGAGAGGAATCTTGTGAGAGGTTTCGCTCAAAGATAGGTGACCTGAGTCTAGACCGACTTGACTGGGGAAAAGAAAAACGAATCTTGACACTCAATCTTTCTTGTCCCGATGGTGAACGTTTTGCTCCTCATTTTTTTGCTGTCGTGAGAGAGAAAGTAGAGAGACCCACCTGTTACTTACCTGTTGATCACCTGCCTGATGCTCGTGTGGCATGCGCGGTGTATAGCGGGTTCAAGTGAATACCTAGGGACTCATCTTTTGAGTATCCTAGGGCGGTTAAACACTAGCATGTATGGTAGGCCGTACCAGAATGGGATTCATATACTTGACAGGAACCTGTGAATGACGCACCCAGTCTCTTAGGGATTGTCAGAAGTTTTGATCCGTATGGTGGATCAGACCGTGAATAGGACTCCTCTCTGTTGGGAACCTATGGATGACGCACCCAGTCTCTTAGGGATTGTCGGGGTTTTGATCCATATGGTGGATCAGACCATGAATAGGACTCATCTCTGCTAGGAACCTATGGATGTCGCACCCAGTCTCTTAGGGATTGTCAGGGGTTTTGATCCGTATGGTGGATCAGACCATGAATATGACTCCTCTCTGTTAGGAACCTATGGATGACGCACCCAGTATCTTAGGGATTGTCAGACATTTTGATCCTTCAGGGGGATCAGGCCGAGAATAGGACTCCTTTCTGCTAGGAACCTATGGATGACGCATCCAGTCTCTTAGGGATTGTCGAACATTTTGATCCTTCAGGGGGATCAGGCCGAGAATAGGACTCCTTTCTGCTAGGAACCTATGGATGACGCACCCAGTCTCTTAGGGATTGTCGAACATTTTGACCATATATTCTAAGGAATTAACTAGGATTTATACAAGTGAGGTGTGCCTAACCTTGAGGCTTTACCACATGAGCTATTCTGGGTTTAGGGGTTACCTAGAACCTCACAGAAAGCAGATCTTGTCAACAGTTTTTGATCCTATATTCTAAGGAATTAACTAGGATTCATACAAGTGAGGTGTGCCTAACCTTTAGGCTTCACCAAATGGGCTATTCTGGGTTTAGGGGTTACCTAGAACCTCACATAAAGCTGATCTTGAAAATTGTCCTTTCGACATGCAAGGCGTTATTCTGGGATTTGAGGATTCCAAGTATCCTGCAGAAAACTTAAACCTACAAAAACTTTGATAAGATTCTTCTGGGATATAGGGGCTACCTGAGATCTCGCAGAAAGACTATCTTGAATATTGTCCTTTCGACATTGAATGTGACATTCTGGGATCTGGGAGCTCTAGGTATCCTGCAGAAAGTTCCAACTTGGAACACTGGGATCTCACGGAGAGATGATTTCTAAAGATTGTCCTCTTGACATGGGAGTTGACATTCTGGGATCTGGGCACTCCAGGCATCCTGCAGAAAGATCAAACCTGTAATACTGCAATCTCACATAGGGAGATAATTTCAAACATTGTCCTTTTGACATGAGAGGTGACATTCTGGGATCTAGGGACTCCAGGTATCCTGCAGAAAGATCAAATATGTAATATTGGAATCTCACATAGGGAGATAATTTCAAACATTGTCCTTTGGACATGGGAGGTGACATTCTGGGATCTGGGGACTCCAGGTATCATGCAGAAAGCTCAAACCTGTAAATTTGAAATCTCACAGAGGGATGATTTCGAAGATTGTCCTTTTGACATGTGAGGTGGCATTCTGGGATTTGAGTACTCCAGGTATCCTGCAGAAAGCTCAACCTACAAAAATTTCATCAAAAGATATTTTTCTGGGATATGGGATTACCAAGGATCCTACAGAAAAGTAAGCTTGAAAGCTCTTCTTCATAGAGCAAGTCATCCTTCTAGAATCTGGGGCTACCATGAGTTCTGTAGAAGTTTAACCAAAAAAGATAGCATTCTGAGATCCGAGGTTACCAGGAATCCGTCAGAAGCTTGATCATATAAACTTTTCTTCTTAGAGAAAGGTGTCATTCTGGGACTTGGGGCTGTCACGAGTCCTGGGGTTGCCACGAGTCTTGCAGATGTTTAAACCAAGAAAGATAGCTTTCTGGGATCTAGGGTTACCAGGAATCCGTCAGAAGCTTAGTCATATGATTCGTTTCTCACCAAGAGTAATACAAGCCATTTTAGGAGCCGAAGTCATCAAGAATCTTGCAGAAGCTCCAATCTGAAAATTTTCTTACCAAAGGCACATCAATGGTCTTTAAGTGATATCTGATGTCAAACTGACAGCATTTTATGACTTATATCATAGTTATGAAAAATTTCAATGAATGCATTATGATGCTGGAGGTTATCCAAAACACCTTGCAACATACGGAAGTGATCAAAAATTCCTTGTGAGGAAAGTTTGAATCAAACAAACTGAAATTACCCACAGGAGTTTGGTTAAAACGTCCATTGGAGTATTCTCATAAAAAAGGACTTCTCACCGTTTTGAGATAATGGTCTTTTACCAAGAATGCACTCGAATTTCCTATCAAACCTGCGCCTAGGGTTCAGGATCATTCGCAGTGAATACACCTCGATCGATCAGGAGGACTTCCAAGGGACCGTAATGTTGGGCTTGGTCAATGGTTTTCAAAGGGGGACTTGCGTGCAAGTCAAGGCTTTCGAAGAGAAGTCTTCAATGTCTGCTCCAGGTTTACAAGTCAAGAAACCTGCAAAATGAGAAAGAAATAATCTTGCTCGAACTTCCTCGAGCTAAGCTTAGACATTAAACCCTATGTCAATCCATGTGCCTTAATCAGAAAAGGCTTTTCAGGGTTGTAACGTAGGTAGGTTTGGGGACCAAAAAAGGTTTTTTTTTTTGCTCGGAATATGCGAAGGGTTTAACATTGGTGATCACTGCAAGTTTGCCGCCATCTTGCCCCTTTCTGGTTCAAAGAGCGTCTTCAGTCTTTGAAGTGCATTGATAGTCTTTGAAGAGCTTTGTCAGCCTTCGAAGCGTACGTTTGTCTTTAGAGAACATATCTCTCTTATGTTGAGACGGCGTCAACATCTTGTCTATGCTTTCATCATCTGAATGTGACATAATCTAGGAGTATCCTTTGCTGTCCAGCTCCCTTGGGATTTTCTTTTACAATCAGATCTCACTAGTGACCTATACAAAGGTATCATGCCATCTTTTGGCATTTACAAGATCAAACACATGATTCACAAGTGTACAAGTATTTGGACGGGCATTGGCCTTGCTTTTATCAGGCACTTTGCTTTTTCTTGATGCCCAGGATCGGATTTTTCTCTCTTTTCTTTTTTTTCTCATCTTTTGTCGAAATCCCATCTTTTCTCTTCTTTTGGGAACCGGGATTTTTGGATAAATGTGCTAGATGTTCAACTCGAATCTTAGCATTCAAACATTAGTCCAGGAATTTTTCGTAAATCCTGTATTTTAAACTCTTCCGCTTTTGAAGTGACGTTGCTTCCGTCTCGGAATATGCAATGATCACCAACGGGTTTGTGAAACGAACGTACAGGCTCAACTGGGCTGTGCAAAAGGTAAAAGTGTATAGGATAGAGAAACGAATGCTTTTCGTCATCCTAAAGCACTTGAACTACCATAGAAGTTAAAATGACAAGCAACACACGAAGATTGATGCAAGTCTGAGCAAGAGAACTTCTAACCATTTACCTCTTGTTACCGCTAGACCTACCTCCAGTTGGCCCCACTGTGGGGTGGTTCTTGACAGGGGTAAAGAATGAAACCGCCGTTCAAAGGGTTATCAATGGTCACCTGTAGTGTTTATGATAGAGAAACGAATGCCTCCGTCCTCTCAATCCATGTAATCACTGCGAATAACCCTTACGTCCGTAGGTCAAGGTCTCGTTGTCCTTACTATTCCACTCCACTCATCTCTCAAGTGTGTATAGGACGTGTTTGGATCCAGCTTGCCTCTTATCTGAGGAAACATCCTTTTAAACAGTTCTAAACAACTCTTGTTGGAAAAGTTCATTTCGCTTTCTCCAAAACTTACCTCCAAGGGGATTTATGATGCACAGTGCATATTTCAATCATGTTCAGATAACCTCCAAGTTTAAACATGAATGCCAATGACATGACTGTGAGAATTCTGCATCTTTATAGACATGAGAATTGAATGCATGCTAGATTCCAAGAAGCCTTTCAAATTCTAGTAATAAGGGTTCTGGAAATTTAAAAACCTGAGAGATTGGGAAATGAATACTTACCTGCCCAGTGTGGCTAGGGATCCCTGAAAAACATAAAAGGAATATGTCAGTGTATACTCTCGAATTTCAGAAAATTAGAACGATACACCTTACCCTTGATCATGCACTCCAATGGGAGTGGATAAATTCGTGAAAATCTGCATTTTTCTTAACAACACAAGATGGTTAAGTTGTTCTAAAATTTCTTGAAATTCTCAGTCTTTGGAGAAAAAGGACATGTACCTGACCACCACGACGTTAAGTCCTCTTGATCATGCATTCCAATCTGAACGCCAATATGTAGATTATAGAAAACGGCCATTTCGACCTATGGCGATGACGCCTTCGTCTGATTGGGGCAATGAATCCTGCTCGATGGCTTCATTCATCTTTTGAACGTCTTCCATGCCATTCTTCGGAGTTCCTTATTCAAGGAAAAATGAATTCTTATCAAAATGTATGCTAAAGCATGTGGTGTGGAAGCGATACTTTTTACCCTCCACTTGATCTTATAGCCAAAGTTCATTTCTTGAATGCTTGACTTCCGAAGCTGTTATCTCCAAAGATCATCTCGCCTTGAAGTTGAGTCGGCGAGTTCTTTCCTTCTGAGTCCTTTTGAATGCCAATAATTTCCTGTTGAAATTAGGGCAAATTCATATTAGGAGAAAAATCATTTGAAGATCAAATTAGAACGACACAAAGTTACCCTTTACTCAAGTTCGTATCTTGAGGTTTGACTCTGATGTGAACGATTCTTCTATCACGTTCATTGATCTTGCTGGGAATGAAATGCCACTTTTTCCTCCAGTCGCGTAGATGATTCGCTTGCCCCAGTTAGGCATGACTTGTCATGGCTAGGTAATGTTTGCCCCAGCTAAATGGCTCTGTTCATTTTTGCATTTTCATGCAATACCCTGTTCAATTTGGGTTATCTCTTACTTGGATCTTCACTTTACTTTTCACCTTTGAAGTGTCATCCTTCCAATGCTTGAGAAAGTCGTTTGCTTCATGCATCTTTGTCACTTGTGACCATCCTTGTGATGTTCTCCTCTTTGTTGGACCCTTGATAATGTCCTAATGGCGTATTCTGCCACAGAAAGAAATGATTTTGCATTAGCAAATGCAAGAAAAAGGAGCAAATTGGATACGACACCCAACTACCCTTCTTTTGTCAATTGTCGACATTTATCTCTTGATTGAGTCCATTCCAATATTGTATGCTGATATGGACAACATTCGTCGAATCCCTCCATCCATGCTTGAAGGTGTTGATAACATCAACAATCCATTTGCCCCAGTTGGGCGACGTTTACCTTGGCCAAATGCCTTAGTATTTTTCATATCATTTGACGATTTCCAATCCTATTTGAAGAGGTCTTTGTACCTGTACATGAAGCAATGAGTATTCATCCATGTTTAACTTTACATAAATCACCAAGGAACGTGATACTCCCTTTGAGGTATTTGCATTTCCGTTGATCAAGAAAATCATCTCTTTCGGTTGCTTTGCTCCAGTAGGGCATGTCTTGACATTTGTCGTCTTTGAGCTTGATAACTTGCTCTAATATGCTATCTTGGTGGCACACGAGCATCTTGCCCCCAACTTGGTCTCTTGACTGGAAAGGAGGGGTTTGCCCTAATGAACCTTCTTTGCTGGTTCTGGTTATTTATCTCAACCATCTGAATCTTCGATCACTTTTATCTACCTCTTGGTAGCTCGACATCTTTGGAATTTGTCGCATGACATCTTAACGACCTTCTTAGTAGTTCTGTGAACCTGAGTCTTTCATCTCGGGATAAATGTCCACCGATCTTGACTTCTTTGATATTTTCAGTATCCCCCAAATTAACAGTAACTGGCTCTTCCGAAGTAGGAGGCGTTGATTCCTCAAAGGCATTCCATTCCCTGCGGATAGACGCATAACCTTCATCATCGTCTTCTTCCTCTGTCTCATAGTCCCAGTGGACCACTTTAGGATCATACTTTTCTATCGGAGGAACTTTTATAGTTACTGTCGTCCGATAAGACGTCTCTGGTTCAGCTGTGCTGTCTTCTTCCTCTTCCGGCAATCGAATCAAAATAGGCTTGACTAGGCAATCTTCTACCTTACTCAAGCTGTCAAGCTCTTCCAGTTTAATTACCATAGTCGTAGTGGTTTCAATCATTGACACAGTGTTGTCAAAGTCCCTTGAGGAGATTTCGTCTCTCAGTCGACAGTGTCGGCCATCGTCGCCTAATACTGCTGATGTGGCAGATCTCGGGTATTCTCTTTTTCCTTTGAATAATTCAGCTAAACCCTGTTGTTGATTCTTTGATCTCTTTGTTTCGGCATACTGCTTTGTGTCAAGCTTAGTAACCCTCACTTGGTCAAGGATGACTCGGGTTCTCTTGAAAAAGGCTTTTTCAGGTTGAACGGGATCATCCATGCATCCCCATCCGTCTGATATGATATCTTCCATTCTCTAATTGCAGCTAGGGGGAGCAGAGTAGTTCACTTTAAAGTTGTATCCTCCAGAGTCCTGACCCAGGTTGTCTATAATTTCACCTATTTCAAGTGCATTAGCCATGAATCTGCGATCTGTTAGACTTCGCCTCTTGGCTTCCGGTTCGTCCTCTTCGAATTCTTCTTCTGATTGAGTGACCGGCCCAAGATTGTCTACCAGATTCTTGTGTGGGGTGTCCCAGGTGATACCCCGCTCAGTTTTGATCACGAAGTGGCTTCCTTCCAGAGATAGAGAAGCTTCGACTCCTTCGAATTCTTCGTCGGTAATATCGGACATTATCCACAAGCTCATCATCTTAGCGATACATAGTCTCTTCATGTCAGCAGAGATCTCTCTTGCTTTTGGGTATGATGAAGCGGTCGCCAGAAGGTCGGTCAGCTTAAACATGTCCACCTTCAGCTGGAGGTGGTTTTCCTCATCTTCAGTGAATATTGCCCCAATTGCTTGATGATCAGGGAGCGAGTTTTCTTGTACGTTTGGAGCCACGTTGTCAAATTTCAGAATCTGACTTGTCAATCTAAGCTTGTACCTCCAGCTTAAGGATATAGCAGTCATCCACATTATGTCCCATTTCGCCCATATGGTAGACACAAGTCTGGCTCTTGTCAAAACCAGGATACTTAACCGTATTTTCCCTAGGTGGTTTCTTTGCCACCAAATGTTGTTCTAGCAACATCGGTGGTAGCTTGGACAAAGTCCTCGGGAGGTGAGAGAACTGCTTTTGGAGTTGCCTCTTTCTGGGCTCTTGCCCTTTTGGTGCCGACCATGACGATCCTCCTTTGGTCTGATTAGAACCGTTAAGCACCTTAGGTTTGTGGGGGTCTGGTATGAACGCTATGTCGAGCCCAGCTTCTTTCTCCTTCTTCAAGGGATACTGCTTCTTGGTAGAAGCTTCATGAGGCCTCCTTTCTCTTAAGGCTCATTCTAGCCTTTCAGCAACCTTAATCAAGTGTGCAAATGTCTGACATCCGGAGGTGTTCAACCTGTCGAAGTATTCGTAAGGGAGTGCTTTCAGGAACAAATCAATCAACTCGTCTTCGGGGATTGATGGCTTTACTTGGGTTGCCAAAGCTCGCCATCTCTGGGCGTATGTTCTAATCAACTAGCCCATTGTCTTCGAGGTTCGCAACAAATCTTCTCTCGTCGGGGCCGTAGCCGTGTTGAACTTATATTGCCTGAGGAAGTCTTCTACAAGATCTTCCCACCCATCATAATCTTGGAACGTGTTCATCAGTAATGGAACATAGTCTGAATACTGCGTCATCTTGTGCAAATAATATTTGAGGTGAGCGCGAGGACATTCTGTACCTTTATACTTCCTCACGAAGTCCGGTTCCTTGTAGTCAGGAGGGGTCTCCACCTCAGCGAAGGGAGATATCTTATCGAAACGGGCCAACTCATAGCCCTGGCTGCTTAAACATTCTTTAATCTTGGCTGATCTCTTAGCCTCCACTTCGGCTTTTACAGTCTGGTTCCCCTTTTCTTTCTTCTCGGGGTTGACAACAACAACATGGGGTGCTTTTTGTTGTGACTAGATGTTTGACATACAGACATCTTCCTCTGTATGTTGGGTATCTCTTGTCGTTTCTTTGTCAGCCATATCGGGTACGAATGGCAGACTTGAGTTGTTCTGGTTAGGAGTTACTGTCTGTCTGGCTTGGGAGGCTTCCAGCATCGCCTTAATATCAGCTATCATAGTTGCCATTGAAGTATTTGATATTTCCCTATCAAAGGAAAGAAGGTTCGTGTCTGAACAGCATACAAAATGGGCAATTGGAATTGATACGATTTACCCTTCGTTCCTTGGGTGTTGGCATTTTTCTTTCATCTGGATTCTTTTGCCTTGACCTGTCGACATCTTTCAAGGAAGAATATGCATATAAGTGATGCATGCATGATATGCATGATGCAAGTGATCTAAGACGATTCGTGTTTGCAACGAAAAATGGATTCGCGCCTTTCACTCTGTTCATAGAGAGCATTTCTTATCAAGCATGTCAATCTATAAAGTTTGAATTCTTTCTTTTCGAATGCTCTTTTCAAAGAGACTTCTAATTGTTAAGAAATTTTTCAAGTTTTCTCAAGAATTTTGCTCACAAATTGAGCCATTATGACGCTTTTGAAATCATCTATCCTAAATGCATGTGTGAGATGATATGAAAAATGGGTACTCCCTATTCTGTCATTTTGAAGTCGTTGCTTCTTGGGTGTCTTGACTCTGTTTATCACCTGAAAGGAAAAAGATAGGAAATATTATTTTCACATCTGATTGAAACTTATTTAGGAACAATACGTCCTTTTCTACCAAGAGGAATGGCTCGGCATTGTTCTTCTTGGAAGCATTGTTGCTATGGCGAAACGTTTTTTGTACTCAATGGATGGATTTCATTCCATTATGTTCCATGACTGATAACCATCGTTTCGGGGACTCGCCTCACGTATCACCATGATGAATATGATGTCTTCGGCTTTGGCATGCTTTCTGGATAGGAAAATGATTTGCCCCCAACAACTGAGTATTCCACCTTGAGTTATCTGATTTATCCATATGAAGCTCCATTGTATCACGCTAATGCTTTCCCTGTTGGTTGAGTCAATCACTTCCATGTCAGGTGATTTTGGCGTTTGACATTCTTCGATCTATTCTGAAACATGTCTTCAACTATCATTCTCTGTATATGAAAGAGAAACATTTCAGTCATTTGTATGAGATGGAATTAGAATAAGTGAGAATTTACTCCCTTTTGTGACATCAGAGGATAAAACTTCATCGTAATTATCCGAAGGTCTCAGCATTTGATGTTGCACGATGCTCGACACTTTTTGGGTTCTGTCACTCTCCTTGAGGTTGGGTGATTTTTCGCCACTTTCGCTCTATTGATGCATTTCAATCTGTTTAGAGAGAAAGAAAAATGTTGACTTTTGATTATGAAAATCAATTACTAAAGCAAGTACTCCCTCCTGATTCAAAGATGGGAAACGATCATCTCTTTATGGTCTTTCCGATTTGTCATGACTTCATGACGCTCCTCAAGCACCCTACTACTCGAGATCCACAAGTGTAGATTTATCTCTATTTGTGTACATTTACACCTTGAAGTGTTGCTTCGCAAATAAGCATTCAGTTTTCTTCATCCCTATATATAGAAAATGAGATGATCATTTCATATCTTGAGAGGATTGAAATGAGGAATGATATACACCCTTTTGTGGTTGAGTGATCATCAATCTCATGATGAGAAACACGAGTATTTGTACTCCTTGAGACGTGCTTCAATTGGCGATCATGCCATGTCACATTGGCCTCCAGTTTTGAGGGTCCACGATTGATTCTTCTTTAAAGGGACAAATGTCGACCTCACACAATCATTTTATTTCACCTACATGACATGAGGAAGGAATACGTCAATTGTTGCACAAAAAGCTCTAATTGAAACGATCACAGATTTACTATCCCCATAGTATATTGCCTCAGCTCCCATCACTTTGAGCATCAGAGATGAAGGAATGTTCCTTAACGATCCTCATTCATCCTTTATAATCACCTGGAAGTGTGAGTGACCATGTCATTGTTTAAACAAATCAATTTAATTTGGAACGAATACACCCTTTTCGACTTAGAGAGGTCAATCCAAATCAGGTTGCCCCTTTTTCATGTTGTCTTGTTCTGGGCATATCATCGTCGATTTATCTTATTTTGGAAACCCCATGGGTGGCTCCTGATGAAGACGCATCTCCTTTCATGTTACAGGGAAAACAAGCCTCGCATCATTAGCCTTCAGCCGTTTTGACCTGTTGGCAAAAGAAATAACCAAGCAAGTCAAGTATAACACTCGAAGTTTTTATTGGAACGATTACAGTTTTACCATCGTTCGATCACATCTCGCATGCGATTAGATGAAGGAATCTTCAATAAATGTATGTCATGTATAACCTGTCAGAAAGGAGACACACTTAGCATTTTACATAGCAAAGACATCTCTCAATGAAGTCGCCTCTTATAATGAAAGCAATGAGACAATACATATCCCATAATCCCTATTTACGGGCATCTGATGTCCGCCAAGATTTCAAGATAAGAGGACACATCATTAAAAGATCGATCCATGGTCATCAATCAAACACCCATTTAATTCCAAACGTTTAATACGTAAATGGGGGCATTAATCTTGAAAGATTGCTTTGTGACATTTTTCTTGTGAAAATCATGTGATCTTTGTTTTTAAGAAATCACTACAAAATGTGATTGCAAACATGGCCTTAATTTTATGCCCCAAAATCTTGAATTGGAAGAATTTTAGACAAAAAGAAATGTCATCTTAATCCATGATTGAAAATTTGGATGAACCATCTATCCCGTAGGGACGGCTTAGAAGTATTCCCACTTTTGTATCTAAAATTCTTTGTCAAAAACCTTCATTTATAAACTCAAACACCCAGGGCATTCGGTTGATTTCCATGAATTTTTTATCATGAAATTTCACTAGGAAGTGAACAAGTAGAGAGAGAAGTCACACTTGCAGTGATCAGCGAATTTTTTTTTTTTTTTTTTGGTTTTAGGTATACCAACCTCTCACAGACATGCGCATGAGACAAGTGGGGGGTATACTCTAAAAATCGAAAATCAGGTGAGGAACCTACAGCTCAGGCTCCCACGATCCAAATGAGGCAGACTCCGCCCCAAGAGTATCCACTCAAGAGGGCTAGATATCGCCAATTTGGATTGTGAGGGGGAACGAACATGAAAGTCTCAAGTGCCATCAAACACGAGATCCTTTCACATCCTTTCCCTATCTAAGATAACCTAGGGGTGGTTTGCAGTCGGGGTTTGACCGCCAGTGTGTGCGATGTGTCGTGATCATCACAATGCAAGGTCATGCACAGCAGTTTGTATCAAAACACCGCTTCAGTATGTGCATAAAAATAAACATACATTCCCAACTCCAACCTGCAGGAAAAAATGTGAACAATCACTCCACCCCTTGTTTCTCCAATCTGCAAAAACATCTAACACAATGGTTAGTGTACGTACCTCACCTTCGAGAACATCTGCAAAAAATAAGGTCAGATAAACCAAACAACTTTTTAATCGGCTCAAGTCCTCTGGAATTCGTAACCAGAGATTCTGGTTTAGAATAGTCCCCAGCGGAGTCGCCAGTCTGTCGCGACCCTCTCGCATGGGCGGAGTGTTAATGGGCCGCCCGATCGCTGGCTGATCGGATGCGGGCCTCTCCCAAGGTCCATTACCCAAATCGCAACTGCTGGATATACATGATCGACCTTCAGTGTGGTCTAGTAGCATGTGATAAGTGTACATGCCAAGGAGTCGCCACCAATCGTTTCGTGGAGGGTACGATCGGAAACCCTATCGAATAGTTGGGAGTGGTCTATTCGATTCTGTGGAAACCAGAGAAGTGGGTTCGGGGACTTAGTTACATCAACTGTCAGAGCTGACGCTCTTTCGGTACCTAAGTTGGATGGTTTATCTGATCTTAGGATTTCATGCAGACGAGTGGGGTACAGATCTTAAATCTATGAGTTCATGCAGATGTGAATAGCTACCCTATCACTCACAATCATTAGAAATAAGTGCGCAAATCAAGGATCCAATACATGCGGATAAAACACATGAAATCAGCTTGGCATCCCTAATGAGGCCCTATTAGCCTAGAGAAATATCAATCAAGGCTTAGGAATGATTTTGGCATGAATTGCCCATGAGGGGCAAAATCGTAATTTTGAGCAATTCAGGGAAAATTCACCTCGAAAGGGTAAATCTGTCATTTTGGATGAATTGGGAAGTCAAAAGACAGAGGAAATAGGATTGGCCATCAATCCAATCCATTTCCTATTTTTCGAGAATTTCCAGGATTTTTCTGGAATTTAAAATTGATTTTACCCTTTTGAGGGGTAAAATCGTCATTTTAGACAAAGATGAGAACTGAAAATCTCGAATATTAGGGTTGGTCATCCACTTGACCCAAACCCTAATCTTTAAGCAATTTTCAGGACTCGATTGGAACAAGAAAGACGATTTTCCCATTGAGGGGCAAAATTGTCATTTTAAGAAAAGAGGCGGGACTCGAAAACCCAAACCTAAGAATTGGTCGCCTACCCGACCCTAATTCTTACCTTGGCATTATCGATTTTATCTTGCATACACAGCAAAGGCGACTTACCCTTAAAGGGTAATGTCGTCAAATCTCGGAAGATCGGATAAGAAACCCCAAAATTAGGGTTGACCAGTTGTCTGTGGTCAACCCTTGATTTTTGGGGGTTTCTGGAATGTCTAGGGATTTTCCACAATTTTTTGTTTGATTTTCTGGAATTTTCTAGCATTTTTTTTTATTTTCTGGAATTTTCTAGCATTTTTTTTATTTTCTAGGATTTTTCTGATTTTTTTTATTTTACTTTTTTAAAATCATTTTCTGATTTTTTTATTTAAAAAAATGTTATTCGGGCCGGGGTCACCCACGGGCGGGAGGCCCGGCCCGGATTCGACCCCGCACCAAAACGACGCTGCTTCAATCCTCCCGCTCGAATTTTCAGTTTACCACCTAAATCGAACGAGTGGCCCTGATTGCGCCACGTGGCGGACCCGCGGACGGCCTGATCTTCATAAGGAATCAACGGACCAGATCTTACCATGTGTCGACATTTGAATCGCTTGATGTAACAAAAACGACTGACGGCCACGATTGAAAGGCAAGATTGAATCTTGACCGTTCGATCCATGGCGTTTTTTATTTCCGAAAATCCTTTTTATTTCCAAAAATGTAAGATCGCGACATGTGGCCAACTATCCACCGTCCGATCGTTTTTTGTTATATTAGGTTATAACCGAACGGCTGACGTGGGCGCCACGTCAGCGACACGTAGGCGGTGACTGGTCAACTTTCATTGACCGGTCAACAACCTCGCCGAAGAAGACGATCGGCGCCGGCACTGTCTCGCCGGTGCCTCGTCGGAAGGCCATATCTCGGCCTTCCGACGACCAAATTCGACGATTCCAACGCCATTCAACTCAGCCCGAGAAGCTCTACCACATATAACACAACTAACATAGCAGGATCAAGTTTGATAAACTCGCCAACCTAGGCCGGAGTTAATCTCCGGCGAGCTAATGCTATAGCCGTTTCTGACGAGATCTATCCTGCCAAATCATTTAAGAAGCATCATAAGAGTTCAAGAAGACTTACTCGGCCATCGCGAGGCTTCGGTTTGATCCAAAATGAGCTATGGAGCTCGCGTCCAATCAGTCATAGAGGGGGATAGACTCGAAGATTTAGGCGACGAAATGACATGCGATCAAAGGTAAAAATGTTCAGTGAAGCGAGACAAACGTTTTGCAACAAATATCACAGCAAATGGATGACTCTATCTCAAGTTGCCATTAGAGGCCGAGTTCGAGCTTGAAGAGATGTCTCGCCTTTTTTCGAGATCAGAAGCTGATCGAACAGGTTCGGAAGCTTCTTCGGAGCTCCAGGAAGTCGACGATGATGATTGCCAGCGTCGGTTTCGCTGAGGATGATTCGAGGAAGCTTGCACAGGCAAGCTTCGGTCGCGTCCCTCTCTCTCTCTCTCTCTCTCTCTGCTCTCTCTCTGCCTCGCTCTCTTCGCGAGCTCTCTGTTCACTCTCCCCCTCGTTCTTTCCCCCGCGGGCTCTCTCTCGCCTACTCTCTCCCCGCTCCCTCTGCGGCTCTCTTTTTTTTTTCAATCCTTTCCTCCGCCCCCTTTAGCTCCCTCTCCCTTTGGTCGTTTTTATTCTTGCGTCCGTTATCGACCTCTAACCGACTCCCCCCTCCAACTGATTTCCCCCAACTGATCTTCTCTTCCGTTCCCTCTTTCCCCCACTGTGCGTGCGCGAAGAACAGATCTCAGGAAAGACTTTTGTGGCTCGGTTGGGTAACAAGGTTGACTAGGTCGGTCAACCCGACCCAGTTGACACGGTTCGAATATTTTTGTTCAAATTGGGTGTCAAGATGAGCATATATCATAAAATTGACCCAAAAATTAGACTCCATGGCACAGACTCCTTTTAAAAATGTGATTTTCGTGACCATAACGCATATATTCGTGTAAAAACCCCAAATGTTGAGTAAGATCCGAAATTGATTTTTGTCAAATTGGACTTCTTAATGAATGAATTGGAGTGAATTGAGTCCACCGTAAGATTTAGGAGGTCAAAACCTATAGGGAGGAAGTATTGGGGTTCTATGGGTGTCTCTCAGAAAATTTTAATTTTGGAATTGCTATCATAGGGACTAAAATGAATAGAATCTTTATGCAATTAGGCCCCTAAAGCCAAAATTGATCAAATCAGCGCACAATTAAACCAAATTGAAATGTAGGGCAATCAAGCTGAATGTCAAGACTCGGAAAATGCAAAAGATTGCAAATAAAAAGACTCAAAATATATTTTTTGACAAATTTAACCCTGTGCGTTATAAAGAAACACACAAAATTAAACTTGAATTTCGACTCTTGATGAGGCCAAAATGTCAAGGTATTTAAAAAAAATATTGACTATTTTCCTATATTTTTGTGACCTCAAATTCTATTTTTTGTTGATTTTTCTAGTATTTTCCTATTTTCTAAAAATACTAAAAAATGTGAAAAATATGAAAAATTATTTTTTGGTCAAGAATGGTTCCTTGGGCTTGGCCAAGGCCACCAAAGTTGATTTTGTAATTTTTTTTTACTTTTTATGAATTTTTTGTGATTTTTCAAAATATAACTGAAAACGACTTGGTCAAAAATCAGGTGTCAACACATGGCATTTGTAATGGTGCCTGTGGTAGGCATGGCTGAGAGCCATGTACTTGGCAGTAGATGCCGTTTGAAAAAGAAGACCGATGTTCGTGGCTGGCCTAGTTGGCATGTGGTGTAACTGGCATTGTGTGATTGTTATGGCCAGGGTCTAATTGAGAGATTAGACCATGTGAGGAGTTTATTCTCCATTGATTTGATGCTTGTTGAGATTCAGATGGCCTGTCGTGTTTGTGACAGAGTGGCATGTGCCTTATGTTTAATGTATGAGCATGTGACTCATAGAAGTGATGCTTTGAGTACTTGCTTGGTATTGACCTAATTGAGTTTTAGCCTAGTGGAGGCTTGCCTAGTAATGGCTGTTGATTGAAAATTTACCTTGTGGAGGCTTGCTTGTTATGTGGTTGCTGCTTAAGGATGATTTGGAATCCTTGGATGGTGAACAATGATGAAATGAGCAACCTGAGACTGCTAGACTTGAGTAGACGACTTGAGTCTTCGATTCCTGAAGGGAATCATAGTGTGTCAAGTGACATGAGAATCTAATGACGTTGAACGACCAGAGTATGGTCGTAGAAGAACATTGCGCTCGAGTATACATGATATGGAAAATCCGAGAACGGAGAAGGATCATGAGAATTGAAAAAAGATGAGCGACTCCAGTATGAGTACTGGAAGAGAATATGGCTTGATTTATTAAATCATGCGAGACCCAAGTGTAATAAGGGGTTGTGAGAACTTAAGTGGAAATGAGAAAATAGATGGGTAAGCAAACTCGTGAAGGAGCTGCCATTGTTACCCAAGTCGCTGAGACGACTGGTGCTGATGAGCTAAATGATGAAAGTTACGAGAAATGTGACTCTGAGATTACTTATTTCCAAAGTGGAAACGTGGCTATAAACCACGAAAATTTTGAAAAGCTTGTGAAGCCATGTGTAAGGTTGAGATTGACTGAGTTTGATAAAGGGATGGAATTTGAAACTGCATTCTTATAAGTTGATGGTTCGTGAGAAAACTTTAGAGGTTTTGGGTACACTGAGGAAAGAAAGTGACCCTGCCAGTTACTAGCCTTAGGAGGCTGTTGATTATTGGTGAAGAGTCACCAAGGGAAGAATTTTCCTTGAAGGCATGGTATATATTCAGATCGCCTTCGTTGAATTGTTCAATGGAAGAATCTTCTTGGGATTGCTTGAGAGCAATGGTTGTGTGGATCCTAATGATCTTGTAAGGATCTGTGGATGATCGACCAGTGTGAGACAGAGTTCTCAAGGTCGTTTAAACATATGTTAAAGGTGGACAATGACCCTTTGAGAGAGACGTAAGGTCTCCGGTTGGAATGGAATTTGAAAGTCTTATGGCTAGTGATTATTCCTGACTTTGGGGAGTGGTAATTGTTGTGGAAATTCTCTTATATTTTGATTTTGACAAAACCTTCAATAGAAATTGTTTAATGAAATGTGATGCAGGAAGAATGTGTAAGCAGCAGGTTGAGTGATTCCAATTCTGTCACGCTGACCAAGGGTCAGATGGAAGCGCTTCTGACGAAGGGTCAGATGGAAGCGCTTCTGACGAAGGGTCAGATGGAAGTGCTTCTGACGAAGGGTCAGATGGAAGTGCTTCTGACGTAGGGTTAGATAGAAGTGTTTCTGACCAAGGGTCAGATGGAAGTGCTCCTGACGATCTAAACAGTGACGGATGAATCACATCAAATCTCTGTATTACCATTCCGTGCCAACTGATCTAACCCGCGTATGGCAGGTTTCCGATCAAGGCAAGTGATATTCGATTATCCTGATATCCCCTCTAATCAATTAAGGAACTTTCTATAATGGGATATCATCTTCTAAGGAATATATCCTTGGGAATCAACTCAAACTTATCACACTTATGGAAGCTGGAGATTCAGTTGTATGGGCGACTGAATCAGAAGGGTTCAATGTCTTACCCAACGGTCTACATATCTTCTGAAGATACAGTCTTGTTCAATCACGATTGATGACGTCCAATCAAGGATTGAAGAGCGATCCATTGGCTGGAATCCAACGGCTAGTTCGGAGGCAGGGGAGTATAAAAGAAGAATCATGATGGACTAAGGGAAAAAAAGGAGAGCGAACAACAATTCAAAGTGTAAGCATAATTTGAGTTTCATCCAAAGAGTATTCTGTGTACCCAAAATCCTTCACTGTGAAAATCTGTGTGAGAGAGAAACAAAATACTTGAGTGGTTGTAAAAATCTTGATTCTTCATAGTGAAATCCAGCCGATCGGCTGTCATCGTGGGAGAGTGGACGTAGGCTTGATCTAAGCCGAACCACTATAAATATCGTGTGCAATATTCTCTTCTCTAAACTCTTACCCTTGCGTTTAGATTTTCTGCACACGGTTATACGGTTCTTGTTTCTAATCATACACTGAACTTTATTCATTCCGCAAGAAATTTCAATTTTGTTCAGAATCTCCTATTCACCCCCCTCTAGGAGATATTGCTAGATACATCAATTGGTATCAGAGCAGGTTGCTCATTTTACGAAGTGTTTATTGACTTCAGAGTTAACGATCTACTATGTCTAGCAATCACTCTTCAGGAACAAGCGATTCGCACTTTGCCAACAAGCTACCATACTTTGATGGAAAGGATTACAATATGTGGAGCAACAAGATGAAGTGGTTATTCAAAGCCTATGATGATCTGATGTGGGATGTCGTTACAAATGGAATAGTTCCTGCAAATGCTACAAATCCAACCTCTGCTGACGGAGTAAATACTATCACAACAATGACTGATGCTGAAAAGGCTAAAAGAAAATGTCTTGATTCTAAAGCTGTCAATGCTCTCTTTTGTGCCTTATCTACTCCTCTTTATAATCGTGTCTCAGAGGAAGAATCATCTAAGGCAATATGGGATAGACTTCATGTTACCTTTCAAGGAACAAATCGTGTGAAAGAAACAAAGCTCAGTATTTTACTGAGTGACTATGAAGCATTTGAAATGAAGCCTGATGAATCTAGTGCAGATATGATAGACAGGTTTCAGACTCTGGCAAGTGGACTTGCAAGACAAGGCGCACCTATCGCTGAACCAATGCAAGTCAGGAAGATACTACGTGGACTCACAGATGATTGGAATTACATCAAGCTATCAATTCAAGAATGCCAAACAACCAGACCACTCTCGGTGGATGAGCTAGTCGGAACTTTGCAATCCTATGAAACAGAACGAGCAAACAAAAAGGGAGAACAGAAAGGTAAAAAATCTATTGACTTAAAAACTGAAATTAATCAATGTTTTTTTTATACAAATGATGAAGATGAGGATGATGAAGAATTAGCCCTCATGGTCAAGAAATTTAGGAAGATGGCTCGGAAAGGCAGAAACATCAAAGGAAAGAAACCTTGGAAGAAGAGTGATGTAAAAATATCAAGCAACGACTCACAAGATAGCAAAGACGTGATCTGCTTCCACTGTAAGAAGGCAGGACATATCAAACCAAATTGCCCAATTTTGAAGAAGGACAAACTCAAGTATGAGAAGTACAAGAAGGCTCTAAAGGCAGAAACTTTAAGTGATTCTGATGAAAGCGAAAATGATTATGCAAACATCTGTCTCATGGCCGAATCAGATTCAAGTTCAGATTCAGAAACTGAGGTATGTTCATCTGAACTCCCTAATGAAGTTATTGAATATATTGATAAATTGTGTAGAAACTACAAAGAAGCTCTTGAGAAAGTTTCTTGTTTGAAAAAGGAAAATGCTTCTTTAAAACAACAGAATTTGTCCCAAAAAGAAAAAAATTGATTTTCTACAACAAGAGTTTCACCAGATGAAAGAAAATCATGATTTAGTTTCAAAAGAAAATGCTTCCTTGAAAGAAAAAGGTTCTGATATATCAAAAAGGTTTTCACAAAGCTCAGTAACTCTGAATAGCATTATTTCAAAACAAATACCCTTCAATGACCGATCTGGGTTAGGTTTTAAAAGGGAAAGTAGCCAAAGAAATATCTTTAAAACTGAATTTCGAAAACCAACGTTTTCCGATTACAAGCATCATTTTCATAAGCATTTTACTAGATCCTACATTCGTCAACCTTGTGTGAATTATGGTAATCCTAGCCATACTAAGGATTACTGCAAGAAAATTTGGAGACCTATTAAAAGGTCAAAATATACTAACACAGAAGGACCCAAGAAAACATGGGTACCAAAGAAATAGTAAGTTGGTTATTTATTGTAGGTACCAAAGAGAAGGAAGAACAAGTGGTTTCTGGATAGTGGTTGTTCAAGTCACATGACTGGAAATCCAGATGTATTTATATCTTTCTCAGATTGTGATGGAAGAAACGTGTCGTTTGGAGGAAAGAATAAGGGAAAGGTCATCGGGAAAGGAAATGTAAAGAATGGGAATCTGACTGTTAAAGATGTCTAGTCAAAGGATTGAACTACAACTTGATTTCTGTAAGTCAACTCTGTGACTCTGGATATGATATTTGGTTCCAAGATCTAAAATGCACAGGTATGAGCAAGGATAAAAAGAAATCCTTCACGGGACGAAGGCATGGGAATATTTATCTTTTAGATATTAATGCTGACTGTGAACTTGCTAAATGTCTTATTTCTGTTAAGGATGAATCTGAACTTTGGCACAGAAAGTTAGGTCATATTAGTGTAAAACATATTTCAAAGCTTTCCAAGAAGGGACTTGTTCGAGGACTACCTCAAACTAAATTTGAGAAAAGTGGACTATGTCATGCATGCACACTGGGTAAGCAGGTAAGAAGTTCTTTTAAGTCCTTAAATCAAGTTTCCACTAAGCATTGTCTGCAGCTACTTCATATGGAATGTCTTGGGAATTTTTTGTCGAGGGAATTTTTTGCACCAGCAGAGATCGATCGAGGAACGATCATGGAATGTCTTGCTAGCGTTATACGTTGGGACGCGGGTGATTTCGCTTAACCAATGTGTGATTTGCGAGAATTTCCTATATCAAATTTCGATGATCAGGACCGCAGGAGCTAGCGATAAACCCTCGCAATCACATGACAACCAAAGTCGCCACGGCTTGAGAAAAACCCCAAGGTCGATACGCGTAGCGCCTGCAAGAGTCACACGTCAGTTTGAGATAAACTGAAATTTACAATTGACGAAGGCTCGACATGAAATTGGATCTCGAGATTTGGGTATTAGACATTTAGGAATTCCAACGTCACCTCATTAAAGGTAATTAAGATTTGGAAAAATGAAATTTGGACCAAAGGTGAAAAATTACCCTTTTTCCCCTCAAAGGATATTCTTTCTCTTAAGAACAAAGCAAGTGCAAATTAGTCATTCTACCTCCCCCTATAATAGCCGAATAATCAAGGGCAAGATGGTCAATTGGGTCTTGAGATTTTTTAGGAGCTAAGAGTCAAAGTCATTAAATGCATTAGTCAAATTCTTACCTAAAAGCCTAATCTATTGAGCCTAAAAAGGCTAGCTTGTCATCTCACTCTCTCTCTCTCCTCCTTGGCTTGATAGTGAAGCATCTCCTTCTTCTTATTCATTTTGGCCGAAACCCTCAAGGGATTACACCTTCTCACTCTCAAACTCTCTTTCTCGCCCGCCAGCTCGCGTCCAGTTCCGACCAGGCCCACTGTTTCGACCATAACTTTGTCGTCCGACATCAGATTGAGGCGAGACCATCACCATTAGAAAGCTTATCCTCTTTCTGTTCCAACAAGGTATTATGAACCAAAATCTACTCAGCCATTTGTCCCGTAGAACCGTTTGAAGGAGCAAAGGTTAGGATGGTCGAATATCTGACACGATTTGGGAAAGAGTCTTCGTTCGTCCACTTCGAGGGCTCGATTGCTTCCAAACTTTTGGTGAGATCCTCTTGACTTCTAGTTTAAGATCTGAGAAATTTATTTTTGAGAATTAGATGGAGTTAGAATGGATTTTGAAGTTTGTTTTGTGCAATATTCCAAAGTCAGTTTCTGTGCCGGTTCTGTTCGTGAGAAACAGAGGCTGTTCGAAGGGCTTTGGGGCATCGCCTTGCTATGGATTTGCTTGGTAAGACCTCTATTGATGTTGTATGATGTGTTGGCAAGGCGATCTTCCAAAGAATTGGAGTTTAGAAGTGTTTGAAGGGCTGATTTGAGGTGAAAATCTAAAACCATGTAAATCTGACCCTAGCGCGCACTAATTTTGAAATGGCTCGTTCTAGGTCGTCCGGTGTCCAAGTTGAGCTCCATTTTCATTCACAAGTCCATAAGACCTTGAAGGATAAGGCTATGGAAGTAGGTTTCTCAAAAGGTCAACAGATCAATACCAGTTTATTCGGGACTAAATCTGGTCGTGGAAGGTAAAGAATGGACAGCTTGGTACCGCGACATTGTGTTGATCGTTTTATGGAATCTCTTCGCTTAGGTTTCGAGGTAAGTTATTCCTAAACCTTTATTAGGATGTTAGGTTACTAAAGGACGAAGCTTTGAGTTGGAATGAAAGGTTTTATGGACTGATTTTGTGAGTGGCGCGAGGAAACCCAAATCTGTCCTGTTTTGGCAAGTTGTGCTTGATTGATTTGTGGCATAAGGAACTATGAAATCAAGGTGATTTTAAAGAGCCCTAATCTGGTAGTGGAATGTGGTTGAACTTCTTGGCATGTTTTATAAAAATTCATGTTTTAATTGAGTATAACAAGGGGCATGGATGACTAATCAAGTCTCTAATGGAGATTTTGAAACCGTGATTGATGTCAAGCTTGAGTTTTGTGAAAATGGCTGAATGATGCTTGTTTTCTTAATGGGAATTTCGTAACGTGGAACGTGTTTTGTCCAGTGAGGGACGTTTGAAATGAATGTCTCGAGTAGGCGATGAACTGCTTGATTTCATGAGTTGTTATTGAATGAAGTATTTTGAGGCATGAATTATTTTCTTTGAACGAAAATTTGAGGCTGCTTTATAAATGGAAATTTTATGAATAAATGGCGTGTGGGATCGCCGAGGAAATCATAAGTGCACTGGCGTGTGGATCACCGAGAAAAATTATAAGTGCACTGACGTGTGGGATCGCCAATGGCGTGTGGGATCGCCGAGAATTTATAATTTGGCCAATGTATTGGGAGGGAATTACTCCCATTGGACCTGACGAGGTCGTGCGGCTAGAGAGTCCCACACTGACACGATTCATCTCGATTGAAAATGGGCGTCGAGAGTCATATGGTAACCGAATCATCTCTAGGTCCGGACGCGAGAGTCTCATATGTACCGACCGGTCATATGGAGACCGAATCATCTCGCCACCCCAAAGTGGGCGGCCTAGGAATGGGCGGATGTGGAAAGATTTATTTTTCGAAAAAATCAAGAATGATTTGGAGAAATTGATTATGCCTCATGTTTTGATGATTTACCTCAAGTATGGAGGTTTGCCTCACGAGTTTTGAATTTGCCTCATGAATTGAAATTGGCCCAGAAAGGGGCGTAAGAGAAAAGAATATGCTTTATGGAAATTTTTTAGGAATGATACTTTTGAGAAAGAAGTGAAAGTTGCCTAATATTTTTGAGATAGCGTCGAGTGCTTGCTTGTGATTGAAAAACCCTGCCATTGTTGAAGCTCAGTTTTACTCATGAAATCTTTTGTGACTGGGACAAGTCATTTTTTTGAAAGTACTGAAATGCTAGGTTTTGACAAGTACCCTATTTTACCATACCAAAATTTTTAATCCCAAAATACCTTGTTTTCCAAAACGTCTGGAGGTTTTGGTAGCCTAGTTTAAAATTAGATTTGACTTGCTGGGATTATATATCTCACCCTGTCATGGGACAATATTTTCAAGTCCTAGACGATGGAGACCTGAGCCTGCCATAGATTGGTATTGGAAGAAGTTTTTGGAGGATGTGATGATTTTCTTTGATTGAGACCTTAGAGACTGTATATTCTTTGTAGTAAGAATTGTACCTGACTTGGTTTTTAATGAGAAGTGTATCTTTTGTCCTTAGTCATCGTGAAAAGTTGTTTTTATGGAGTTGTCCTCGCTTTCGCATGCATATTTCATATACTCCTTTAAGCATTGGCCATTGGTTCTTGGGAGATCATCAAAGGTAACGGCGAAGGTGGGATGCTCGCGTGCTCACCGGGTTTGGGGCGTGACAGAAGGGATGTTCACACGCTATAAAGGACGCGGGGCATGACAGTTCACCTTCTAGACGACTTACCAAAGGAAATGACTCGCTCTATCTGTGAGAACTCATCAGAAAGGCTTACCTGTTGAAAGGCTTCACCTAAGAGAAATGGTTTATCTTGCCTGATGAAGACTCGCCATGGAAGATCAACCACGTACAAATTCCTATCTATCAGGGACCTAAGGACGACGCACTCGTCTTGTAGGGTTTGTCAAAGGTTCACCTTCTAGACGGCTTACCAAAAGAATGATTCATCTTACCTTTGAAGACTTGTCATGAATCTTTATAAATGAGCATACCTAATTCTTAGGTTTGCCAAAGAGACCGTTCTGGGGATTTAGGGGTTGCCTAGAATGCTACAGAAAGCCGAATCTGAAGGTTGTTTTCTCGATATGCGAGGTGCCATTCTGGGATCTAGGGACTCCAAATATCCTACAGAAAGCTCAAACTTGCAAAAACTTTTGTCAACAACATTCTTCTAGGATTTAGGGGTTACTTGAAATCTCACAGAAAGTTAAATATGAAATTTGTCTTTCCTACATGTGAGTTGTCATTCTGGAATTTGGGGATTCCAGGTATCCATCAAAAAGCTCAAACCTGCAAACTTTCATTAATGACATTCTTCTGGGATTTAGGGGTTACTTGAAATCTCACAAAAAGTTAAATATGAAATTTGTCTTTCCAACATGTGATGTGCCAATCTGGGATTTGGGGATTTTAGGTATCCTTCAGAAAGCTCAAACCTGCAAACTTTCGTTAATGACATTCTTCTGGGATTTAGAGGTTACCTGAAATCTCACAGAAAGTTGAATCTGAAATTTGTCTACTCGACATACGAGGTGCCATTCTGGGGTCTGGGGACTCCAGGTATCCTACAGAAAGCTCAGACCCGTAAACTTTTCATAAAAATGTATTTTCCTGAGATATGGGATTACCAGGGATCTTGTAGAAAAATAAATTTGAAATCTCTTCTTTACAGAGCAAGGCATCCTTCTGGGATCTGGGGTCACCATGAGTCCTGCAGAAGTTTAAACTTTAAAGTTCCTTCCTTGTTAAGGAAACGTCAGTAATCTTAAGGTGAGAATAGTTGACAAACTGATCCAGCTTCATGGTGGATTATAATGTTGGAGGTTATCCAAAACATCCTGCAACATGCAAAGGTGACCAAAAATTCCTTGTAAGGGAAAACTTGGATCGAACAATTAGAAATTTCCAAAAGAGTTTGTTTAAAACATTTTGTTGGAGTCTCCTCATCAAAAAGGGCTTCTCATCAATTCTTTAGCACTATTTTTTTTTTTTACAAAGAAAGCACTCGAATTTCCTACTAACATGTATGTAGATTTCAGGACCATTCGCAGTGTATACACCTTGATTGATCGAGAGGTCTTCTGAAGGACTGTAATGTTGGGCTTGGACACGGTTTCCAAAGGGGACTCACAAATGAGTCGAGGTTATTGGACAAAAGATCTTCATCACCTACTTCGGGTTTACAAGTCAAGAAACCTGCAAAATGAGAAAGAAATAATCTTGCTCGTACTTTTTCGAGCTAAGATACACATTAAACCAAGTGTCTTAGTCGGAAAAGACTATCAAAGGTTGTAACATTGGTTGGATTCGGGATCGAAAAAGGCTTGTTTTTTGCCTGGAATTGTGAAGGGTTAGACGTTGGGAATCATTGCTGATTACATGTAGTGTTTGGGGTAGAGAACAAAATGCCTATGTCACCTCAATCCATGTAAATGATGCGAACAACCTTAGATCCGTAGGTCTGGGTTGTCCTATCTTTACACTCCTCTCGTCTCTCAGGTGTGTGTAAGACGTGTGTGGGTTAGGTTTGCCTCTCATCTGAAGAAACATCCCTTTTTAGACAGTTTAAACAACTCTTATTTGGAAAAGTTCTGTTGCCTTTCTCCAAAAATTTTGCCCTACCACGCATGCAATGGATGCAGTCGAAATGAATTTCAAATCCCAAAATATGATATTTTCTGAGTATACCCAGATTCATACCTATTCCTTCCTTCAAACAGCGCATGGAAATTCTTTAGTACCTTTTACTAGTTTCGATCTTCGCTTGTCGTTTTTAGACAAAGAGAATAAAAACTTCAGTGAGTGCAACTTATTTTAACGGGTGATGGAACATATACATTTCACCCGTTTCTTTGTGCATTGGGATCATTCTGCCCCTCGTTTCGTGTCGATGAGCTTGGCTCTAGGTTGGCTTCTTCGAACCTTGCAAAAATACAACACATGCTATGTATGTATGTATGCATGATATGCAATACAATGACCACTCTAGCGACTCGGATCATTTCGAAGAGAGCCAAATCGATCATCTGATTTCATTTTAGGGATAATACTTCTTCACTGCATCAGAATTTACAAGATATCTCAGTTTTTCTCCTTCTGAATTTACAAGAATTAAAACTTCTCCCACGAGAACTTTCTTAACAACATAAGGTCCCTCATAATTCGGAGTGAACTTTCATCCTGAATGAGCAGCGTTTGGTAGAATCTTCTTGACAACTAGGTCGTCTACCTTGAAATCTCTAGGCCTGACCTTCCGGTTGAATGACTTAGCTACCCTCTTATGGTAGCTCTGATCATGGCCAATCCCTTTAAGACGCTTTTCGTCGATCAGGTTCAACTGTTCAAATCTATGTTTAATCCATTCTGCTTTCGAAAGTTTAACTTCTGACAACATCCTCAAAGACGGGATTTCTATTTCCACGGGCAGGACAACTTCCATCCCGTATACTAGGGAATAGGGCATTGCTCTAGTTGAAGTTCGGATCGAGGTTCGATATGCCATCAAGGCAAAGGATAGCCTCTCATGCCAATCCCTATAATTCTCAGCTGTTTTAGCCAATATCTTCTTAATGTTCTTATTCGCTGCTTCCACGGCTCCATTCATCTGTGGGCGGTAGGGAGATGAGTTAAGATGTCAAATACCAAAGTGACCCAATAGATCATTGACAATCTTATTGTTCAAATTGGATCCATTATCTGTGATAATAGCTTGAGGAATGCCATATCGGGAAATTATGTCTCTCTTGATAAATTTTGCTACGCTCTTCGCAATGACATTTACGTAAGAACTTGCTTCTATCCATTTTGGGAAATAGTCAATCGCAACTAGAATGAAGCGATGACCGTTTGAAGCTGACGGATTAATTGGCCCTATCATGTGAATCCCCTACATAGAGAAGGGCCAAACCTCAGACATCTGGTGTAGCTCATTTGGGGGTGCATTGATCTTGTCGCCATATATCTTATCACGCCCCGAACCTGATTGGTCTGCGAACATCCCACCAAGACCTTGCCATTCACTTACAGTTGCCCAAGACTCATCGGCCTTCAATCTTCACAAACCATTAAAACTATGGAAGCGAGAAACAACTCCACTCATCAATACAACAAGATGACTTGGGACGGGAACATGGGACATCAAGGTCACATTAATAAAGTACCAAAAGTTGAATTCCTAATCCACAAATCAAAAGGACAATATCTAATATCACAAAATGTTAATCCAAATCTTGTAATTCCGTCTTCGAATACTCTACCCCGACAAACTTGTCGTCTCGCCGCCTGGGACCTGAAAAAGGTGAGCCCTAACGGGGTGAGATATAAAATCCTAGCAAGTGAAACCCAACCTAAACCAAACCACTAGTCCCACTAGACCACTTCATAAAGCAAAGATGCAGAGAATTCATCAAGCAATGGCATTTGGCAATTAAACCCCACTTTCCCAAGTACTTGATATAAGTACGACCACCATCAAGCATACATCTCACATGAGACCCAAGCCTCACACAATAGCATAAAACGACATATCATTTCTTGCGTCATTAGAATGACAATTCAACCAATCATCGTCAAGGATCCAAGCCGTGATATAATTTCTGAAAGGCACTCTGACCATTCATTTGCATCAAGGCACCCGGGCCAATTACGATGCAAAAGGGGCTCCAAGCCAATGCGATCTCTGGGGCACCAAGCCAATTGATCGCTGGGCAATATAGCCCATTCATATAACATCGGCACTATGGTCACTCATATAACTGGGGCACCAAGTCAATTCGATCTCCGGGGCACCAAGCCAATGATCGATGGGCACTATAGCCCATTCAATAAATGGCATTACAGCGAATTCAATAACAAGGCATCCCAGCCAATTAATACCACGAAGGCATACAAGCCAATTAATATCACAAAGGCATACTAGCCATAAAAATCACACATCATCAATCACCGTACTTTTACCACACAACGACGCTCCGTGATGTAATTTCACAGGGCACCATGGCCATTTACCTGCATCAAGGCTCCAAGCCATGTAGTCACTAGGCATCATAGCCCATTGATATCTCATAAGCACACATGTCATAAAAATCACACATCACCAATCACTATATCTTCATTAACAATCACACTGCACAATTCAAACGTCCAGTAGCGTCCTATGGTTCGAGTAAGGGTTTAGGAACCACTTACCTCATTAAGCAGCTAGCAATTTCCATCCAAACGACCGTCCTAGGTCAGCAAGCCCACGGTCAAACATGGCTCTCATGGCGTGCCTAGGAAAACCACATTATAACTCGATTATTTCTCAATTCCATCGCGCCAATACCTCAATAACACCGACAACACCTTATTCTCAAGGAAACATAGTTTTAATTCAATCCCCCTAAGCATGCCAATGTCATTCTATCAAGGCAAGTCCTCACAATTTCATTCCACCAAAATCTGCCCTTTTCTTAGCCCCACGACTAGGTTCATTCTCTCAAAAACAGCAATTTTTCTACTGAACTTTTCATAAAAACATTGCAGGGTCTTAAACTTCAAGATCTTACGGACACGTGGGCGAAAACGGAGCTCAATTTGGATACCGAACGACTTAGAACGACTCAATTCAAAATCAGTGCGCGCTGGGGGCAGATTGGACGGCGTCCCACTTTTTCACTTCAAACAGTTCCTTAATCACCTCTTAACCCAAATTTCTCTATAAACCAACTTACCAATACATCAAACATCAAGTTTAGGGGTCTCACCGAAAATTTGTTGAGCAAAATCACACCACAAAGCTTTGAGCAGCCCGGTTTCCTCACGTTCCTTCCAGGATTAGAATCTGTCCGATTTTAACCACCCACAATCAGCCATAAAAACTTATTTTAATACCATCTATTTGCAGCCATAAACTATCTGAACATAGTACTAGATGTTATGAAGCTCTCCTAAAAAATTTGAGGTCATTTGGAATTTCTAAGAGCTAGAACCAACACTTCTCCTCAGCTAGCTCAGAATCCGTCCTCTTTTCTTCCAAAAATCACCATAAATTAACCAGACCTCCAAAAATCATGAAACTAATGGGAAAATGTCAGAGACATCCTGAAATAACCTGTGGTAGTTGACAGAGGTGAGAAGACAACAGGAGAGGCCGGTCATACGGACCGAACAGAGGGCTCAGAGATTGTCTTTCGGGCAGTTTTTTGATTAGAAGGAAAATGGTGGAAAATCAAAGGGAAATGGTGGGGGAATGGCTCACACGGCTGAGGGGCTCCAAATGAAGGTGTTCCACACCAACAATGAAGGTCAAAGTGACAAGATGGGATTAGGTATGTAATTAATGCATGGGGCCTTTTAAGAGTGACATGTGGCAATGGTCCAATAATGTCATTGACTTGCATTGACCCATTGTACTCCTAGTTTCAGCAGCTCATGGGGAGGGGAAAATGACCATTTTGACCTTCAATTATCCTTAAGACAAAGGCAAATGGGCAAGGGGTAAAATGGTCATTTGGCACTTTTCGTCCGAAAGTTCATTTTTCTTATCTTAATTGATCAATGGCGAGGCGACGTCAAATTCTAATTCAATGCTAGAATTCCTCATTTCCAATTGCCAATTTCGAGCTTCCAATCCATGTCGTTAGCCTCGAGGCGTCGGAAATTCAGAATGTCACATTCTTATCCACTCAGTCTTTTGAGCATCGACGCGTCACCGCTACCTCACTCTTTCAGATAACATCCTCCATGACTTGTCGTTCTTACTTGTCCTTTCCGATGAAAGTCATACTTCCTCAGGACTTGTTTCCTTCAGTCCTCAACCTGCACTTGCTTCTTTCTATTTCTTTCGTCGTTCTTAACATCTGTCAGCAGTTTACCCTCGAGCATTAACATCATCTCTTCCATTTGTCTATCACAATTATTATTAAACCCTCGCCAGAACGCATACTTTAATGCCCATACCATCTGGCGTATCATTCTTTTCAAACGTCCTTTCATATCAACGGAAATGCAAGGGCTTTATTAATTTGCCCTCCTTTATCCAACTCGAGTCATCGATTTCGACTCCTTAAGCAAATTCATGGCTACTTTTGTAGTAATCCATTCTCGATTCCATTCGAAAATTCCCTTGGATCAAAGTAATCCATGAACTTTCATTGTCATGTCTCTCTCTTATCGGTATGTCTAATGCTCGACCACATGATAGACTAATCAAACTTTCAGTCCTTATCACCGATAGTATGAAAGAAAATCTTGGCACATCATCGTGCCATCCTAAGGGACACCATAATTTCCCTTCGAATTTCTGATGAGGTCATCTCTTTAAGTTCCCCTTTCAATACTGGACTCATACCCTCGTCCATGGAACGTCAATGTTTCTATTCTTAACTTCCATAATTTCCTTTCCACGTCATCAAAATTCTATCGACCCTTTTGATTCCAAACAGGAACGCCACCATCAGCGTAGTCATCAACTTGACTCAAGCCCTCAAAGACTCATCGCATTCCTTCACCCATTCGGGTTACATCCCATTCTTAGTCCACTTCATCAACGGAACAACTCTCGTGGGGAATCCTCCCACGACTCGTCTATAACCATTCATCAATCCTAGGAAACTTCAAGTTCCAGCAACTCTCATCGACCCTAGTGGATTCATCACTCATTCCAATTCTCAAAGACTCCACATGGATTTCATTTCCCATAAATCTCTCGACGGAGAAATCTTACCTCATCCTGTCCACAGCTCACGTTCTTCCCATTAATATACAATGAGCATCTTCTTGAGTTCATAGGATACTCTCGAAAGTTGTTCATGTTTCTCATGACTCCTTAGATGAGTCCAATCATCGTCTCTCAAGACGATAACAATCAATCCAAGTGCTTCTTGGATACTTCATCCGACTATTATTCACTTCATCACTATCAGGTGTCGAATCATTTCAACTGTCCATGGTATCATTCACTTGAGAGCTCATATCTTGGCTCTCTGCTCTCAAGGGTCTCCACTTGGACCATACACAACATTTTGTTCATTTTTGTCACTCTTCTCTTAGGAAGCATTAATGCCTTAGCCTCTGGGTTCCACAACCAGCTAATACAACCATACCTCAATCTCATCCATTCGACTGAACGTCAACATTATCCTGGAATTCAACGCTGTCTGCAGGACAGTTTCTCGGACCTTACTTCTAAGAATCATTCAAGTTCTACGTCTTCTTTCTCAGTCCAGACGCTCAATCTCACTAGCGATACAATTTGGATGTTCTCTTCCTTTCACACTAGGGTCTCTTACCCTATGAAGGAAACTATACACTTTAGTGGCACTCTCTCACTTCGAATCCACCTTGTCCTTCCCATTCCTTAGAGTGTCATTCTCGAAGTATACGCCAACGGCAGTATCGTCACTCTAGGATTTAAATTTCACCAGGTCTGACACTCTTCTTCTAATGACTCAGTCACCTCAAGTGACAAAATTCCAACGAGTCGAGGTTCTTCCTCGGTCTCCACAAATTCCCATATCTAATACTCAATTCGACTACCTTGAGTCACTTTATAATTACACTCTGAGCGCTCTTTTCCACTTACTCAACCATGCGTTAGAATTGTAAACCGTCAGGACTATCAAGTCCATTCACTTTCCTTTCCCTTAACGACCATCTCATGGTCCTATTGCCCTTTAATAATGACACCCTACTCTTTAGGGTTGACAACACACAATACTACTTCTAGTGGTTCCGATTCAACCTCAATCGATCTCATAAAATCATCAACGTCAGACAACTGACATAACTCTTGTCTCAACTTTCCCCACGACGGAAGGAACGACATGCTAGTCTCTCATTACGAGACTCACGCCAAGGTAAAAGCCGTTTCTCGCAGGCACGTTCCATGTTCCATAATGAACATTTCTTTCCTCGTAATCCATGAGCAATAGTTCTCTTATTCACATGTCCTCCGATCATTCACTTCTCTTACTAAGTCCCATTATCATTTCTCAAAGTCAGGAATAATCACTAGCCATAAGGCTTTCAAATTCCATTCCACTCGGAGACCTCACGTCTCACTCAATGGGTCCTTGACCACCCTTAATACACTTAGACCACCTTGAGAACTCTGTCTCATACTGGTCGATCATTCTCAGATCCTTACAAGACTATTAGGATTGCAACTTCCCTTGCTCTCAAGCAATACTAGGAAAGTACTTCCATTAAACGACTCAATGAAGGCGATTCCGACAATACCATGCCTTTAAGGAAAACCTTTCCCCTGGTGACCTTTGTCGCGACCCTCTCGAGGCGCTATGTCGTCGAGGGAGCTAATGGGCCGCCCGATCGCTGCCTGATCGGACGCGGGCCTCTCCCAAGGTCCATTACCCAAATCGCAACGGCTGGATATACGTGGTCGACCTTCGGTGTGGTCTAGTGACATGTGATACGTGTACATGCCAAGGAGTCGCCACCAATCGTTTATTGGAGGGTACGATCGAAAACCCTATCGAATAGTTGGGAGCAGTCTATTCGATTCTGCGGAAACCAGAGAAATGGGATCGGGGACTTAGTTACGCCAACTGTCAGAGTTGACGCCCTTTCGGTACCTAAATTGAATGATTTATTTGACCCTAGGATTTCATACAGATGAGTGGGGTACGGATCCTAAATCTAAGAGTTCATGCAGATGGGAATGGCTACCCTATCACTCACAATCAGTAAAAATGAATGCGCAAATCAAGGATCCAGTACATGCGGATAAAGCATATGAAAGCAGCATGGCATCCCTAATGAGGCCCTATTAGCCTAGAGAAATATCAATCAAGGCTTAGGAGTGTTTTTGACATGATTTGCCCATGAGGGGCAAAATCGTAATTTGAAACAATTCGGGGACAATTCCCCTCGAAAGAGCAAATTTGTCATTTTAGATGAATTGGAAAGTCAAAAGACGGGGGAAATAGGATTGGCCATCAATCCAATCCATTTCCTATTTTTCGAGAATTTTCAGGATTTTTTTGGAATTAAAAAGTGATTTTACCCTTAGAGGGGAAAAGTCGTCATTTCGGACAAAAATGAGGACTGAAAATCTCAAATGTTAGGACCGGTCACCCACCTGACCCAAACCCTAATTTTAAGCAATTTATAGGATTCGATTGGAACAAGAAAAACGATTTTCCCATTGAGGGGCAAAATCGTCATTTTGAGAAAAGGGACAGGACTCGAAAACCCAAGCCTAAGAATTGGTCACCTATCTGACCCTAATTCTTACCTTGGCATTATCGGCCTTATCTCGCATATACAGCAGAGGCGACTTACGCCTAAAGGGTAATATCGTCAAGTCTCGAAAGAACGGATAAGAAACCCCAAAAATAGGGTTGACCAGTTGTCTGTGGTCAATCTTCGATTTTTGGGGATTTCTGGAGTGTCTAGGATTTTCCCACAATTTTTCCACAATTTTTTCGAATTTTCTAGCATTTTTTTTGGATTTTCTAGGATTTTTTTGATTTTTTTATTTTTAAAATCATTTTCTGATTTTTTATATTAAAAAAAAAGTTATTCGGGCCGTGTCCACGACCCACAGGCGACCCGGCCTGGATCCGAACCGCACTGAAACGGCACCGTTTTAGCTTCTCCCGCTTGAATTTTGATTTCCCGCCCAAACTTGAACCAAGGGTCCTGATTGCGCCACGTGTAGACTCTTGGACGGCCTGATCTATCAAAAGCAACCGACGGCCATGATTGAAATGCAAGGTTGAATCATGACCGTTCGATCTGCGGCAATTTTTATTTCTGAAAATCATTTTTATTTCCAAAAATGCGAGATCGCGACACGTGGCTAACCCTCCACCGTCGGATCAAGTTTGTTGTTTATTTGATTATAACCGAACGGCTGACGTAGCTGCCACGTGGGCGCCACGTCAGCGCCACTGGGCGTTGACCCGGTCAACTTTCGTTGACCGATCAACAGACTCGGCGGGGAAGACGATCGGCGCCGGCACTGTCTCGCCGGCGCCTCGTCGGAAGGTGAGTTCTCTTCCGTCAGACCTCCGATCGGCCTAATTCCAACGTCGTTCGAACCCTTACGACTTCCTCTACAACATATCATAGACTCAACACAGCAGGATCAGGTTTCTTTAAGCTGCAAACCTAGGCTGGAGCGAGAGTCCGCCCTAGCCATTTCTAACGTCAAACGAGCATTTCGGATCATCAAACATCATCTATGGAGTTAGAGAGAACTTACTTGATGATCGCGAGGCGTCATTTTCGCTCGGATCGAGCTCTCAGGCTCTCGACAGGTTCGGATGGCTCGGATCCGGATCCATGGTTTCGAGTAGATTCAATGCAAAAAGAGCATGGATACGAACTTAGTATGTTCTTTAGACTCGATCGAAACAAAAATCTCAAAGAAAGGAGCAAGAATAAAAGAGTCGCCATTAACGGAGCTCTAAGAACTCGAGCACGGCCCTTGTAACGGCCCGAGTCCTCATGGCGCACATCACCGCCTGACTACCAGTTCCTTCTAAATGATGCCCAGGATCCAAGTAATGCGCGGTAGACAATGAAACTTAAATGAACATACGGAAGCGTCATATGCAACTCCAAGACAGTTGGGCACAAGATGGTTTGAGGGAATAAGGCACTTAATCAAGTCATAGCATAGCATACGATTCATTTTACAACATAAACATAAGCTGGAATACAACACTTGGGATCAGGGGGAGATGGTTAGCCTGATCAAAAGAGACGAAGGGCTATGGGTCAGGCACGACTCAAAAAGAAACTTCCAAAAGTCATGGGCGCCCAAGCTACCTAAGGGTCGAGCTCGCGGTCGTCATCTGGATCCTCGCGGTGCACAGGGTCATACTCCTCAAGGTCTTCCTCGTCTTCCTCTTCTTCTTCCTCTTCCTCAAACACTTGCTCTGGATCTTCGTCTTCCTCGGATTCAGGCTGAGGGTGGAAGATGGCCTCTCCGTCGGGATTGTGCTCCTCCTCCAAAGGCTCGTCTTCGGGATCGTCCAGTGCTTCCTCATCTTCCTTGGGTTCGGACTCGTCAGTCTCCATGGGGTCTTCGGCATCAGAGGGCCCCACGATGTCGCCATCGGCCTCGGGGTTCTGAGACGGCACCGGCGGAAGATCTGGATCAGGAGCGGTCTCGGAGTCAGTGAGCTCTCCATCAGCAGGGTTTACAATCGAAGGGTCCTGCTCCCCAATGACATCCCACGGTACGTCAAAAGTCCTCAATGGTCCGACTGTGAGGTCGCTGTCTCGGTAGAACCATGCTGCGAATCTGTCCGGCCTCCAGTCTGCTAAGCCCACATCCATCCAGATAGTGCCGTACTTCCTAATATAAGCCTTCCCCTCTCCCACCGGGTGCTCCAGGGAATACTGCTCCACCCAGACGGGTACCCCAAAAATCGGCGGCGGTGGCATAGTCAGGGTTTGGGGTCTGAAAAGGTGGGTCCCATGACGGGGTGAGATATACTCAATAAGCTAGCCTAACCCTAAGTTAGACACTTGGAACTTCCAGACACTCCCAAACACATGCAATGGCTAAACAATCAAACAACAGGCAATGGCATGTAATAACTCAATTGGAAACATATCTAGTCATGCAATTCACAATTTAGGCTAGACAAGACTTGTACTTTGGCACTTAGCATTCCATCATTTAGGGGATAATTCACATGTACGATACGATTGAAACTCTCATGGCTTAGCCTGCGTGATAACGCATCAGGCTTAAGAGATCAAGGAACCCGCGTTTAACGCTTCAGGTTTCCGATGCCATTCCTCGCGACCCGCGTTTAACGGCTCAGGTCCATCCCGCGTTTAACGCATCAGGATGCCTCATGCACATAAGCTTGCACTTCAATCAACTATAATGTGACTAAATCAAATATGTACATTACCCATTCAAGACATCGCCTGGCTATTTCATTCTCGAATTCATATCACAATGCTATGTTACACTAATCGGTCAAGCGAGGACAATGTCATACTTCGCGATCGAATACAAGTTCGTTAAAGAATCATCACTCGTGAACACCATCACTAGGCCATAGTACAATCAATGGATTCACTTGATCAATCAACACATTTAAGGTCTCGATTCGCCGCCTAAGGCCGAATTTACAAGCATGGTACCATTTTAAATTTCGCGATCTCATTCAATGGCCCATGGCCGAACATAATGAATAGTCAATAGGTTATTTTTACGTGGTGTGTCGCCAATCAATGTCATAACCGAATGCTCCTAGAATCAATCAAGCAATTCGTGGTTTCGATCAAGCTCAACTCCCATCTAGCACACCTAGCACATCCGTATAGGCATTCGGTTCCTACCTATGGGTGTTCATCACGCATTTCAACCAAGCAATCAACATTTCAATCCCTACAAGGCGTGGCCATGCTCGGTTTCCCCATGGGCAGAATCGGTTCTCCAAAGTTTCCATCAAAACCGCCCACTAGATGCTCTAAAATAACTCTCACTTGGTCCTTCCATTCACACAAGGTCCTACCAAAGGGTTAGGGAAGCTTACCTAATTCAAGAGCAAGGGAAAAACGGGCTGAGGGTGGCGCGATCAGGTTTGGTCGCCGGCGGACAGAACGGGCTCCAAGGAGTTCGCACTTCAAATGGTCAAGAGCGACTTCAATGATACTTCTAATACAAGCTATCAACCTCTTAACATGGATATCTAAGGCCCTAGAGTCACTTACCTCAAGGAAGATCAAGGTTTCCCCAAGAACTCCTTTGCTTCCTCTTCGGTCTGAATCTGGTCGTGGGGCTCCTCGCGCGGTACTCGGCTTCAAGGGTGGTCCGACTAGGCGAAAGGGCCAGGGAAGGTCGCCTGGGTGGTGGCCGGAGGTGGCGGAAAGTGGTGGTGATCGGCTGGCTCTTCCTTGGGCCGAGAGAGAGCGACGGTGAGGGAGAGGGAGAGTGCGAACGAGAGAGTGGGGGTGAGAGAGAGAGAGGGTCGGCCGAATGGAGGGAGGGAGGAAGAGGTGTGGGTGATAAGAAGAAAGGGAAATTGGAGGGAAAATGGTAGTGGGGTGGTTGATGGGGTGAAGGACATGGAATAGTGTCCATGAATGACAAAGTGTAAGAGAGTTAGTCATGGGGAAAATGTCATTCCATGGTCAAGTCACTTAGTCAATGTTGTCCACCAATAATACAAGGGCTAAAAGACTACAATGCCCCCCAAAAATTCGGCCAAGAGTAGTGGGATAGCAAAAGTCCAAAATGTCCCTACTTAATTCTAAAGGAAGAAAACATTTCTCTTGGGTAAAGGGGTAATTTCCTAATCGTCGATCCAAATCTCACTTTTCTAGACGTTAAGGATGAATTCTAATCCCAACGGTTCCCAATGAGGCGATGTCCAAATTTGTTCCTTTGTGGTCTTCGAATGCCTGACCTCCAATCTCGAAGTCCAATCCATGGCTAAATTCAGTCAAATGTCATTCCAGCGTGCCTCAGACTAACGGGCAGCTCCCAGGAGTTACGCGTATCGACCCGCGACTAATGTCACGTTTAAGATTTACTCGAGCCACGGCGACTTTGGTTGTCATGTAATCGCGAAGGTCAATTACTAGTCCCGAAGGTTTCGATCATTAAGAATCGATTTAGGTTAATTCGCAAATCATGTCATGGTCATACGGAATCACCCGTGAACCAACCGCATGACACTAGCAAATCGTTCTAAAATCATTCTTAGATCGACCTTTTGCGGTCCAAAATATTTCCTCGATGATCCTTATGGTCAAGGCGTCTACTCGTGGTTAAGTTCTTTGGTCCACGTACTTTAAATCCTATATGGCCATTCCCCATTGGTTAGTCGACTCGAGAGTGATCAATTCTGAGTGAGATTAACTGGAATACATCGATAGACTTCAATTAACTGATAAGTTTCGAGATAGGGCCGAAATTCAAAATGTCACAACTCTTCCCCCCTTACAGAAATTTTGTCCTCGAAATTTACATTACAACCACCTACTCGAACAAATGGGGGTTTTGACGCCTCATCGCTTCCTCACTTTCCCAAGTAGCTCCTTCAGTTCCGTGGTGTTCCCAGACCACCTTTACTAGCGGGATCGTCTTGTTCCTCAGGACGTGTTCCTTTTTGTCCTCGATCCTGACTGGTCTTTCCACTTCTATCACTTCGTGGTCTAGTACATGGGTCGCGTCCGGTTCATACTTTCTCAACATCGATACGTGGAATACATTGTGAACTTGTGATAAGCTCGGCGGCAAGGCGAGTCTGTAGGCCAAAGTTCCAATCCGCTCCAGAATTTCGAAAGGGCTTACATACCTCGGACTCAGTTTTCCCTTCTTCCCAAACCGAGATAGACCTCGCATCGGTGACACCTTCAAGAAAACATGGTCTCCTACTTGAAACTCCAAAGGTCTGCGCCGCTTGTCGGCGTAACTCTTTTGGCGGCTCTGCGCGGTTTTCAATCTTTATCTTATGATTTTCACTGCTTCCACTGACTGTTCTACTAATTCTGGGCCTGTTAGGCTTCTTTCACCAACTTCATCCCAGCATAGAGGGGTCATGCACGCTCTACCGTATAAAGCTTCGAACGGTGCCATTCCGATGCTCTGCTGGTAACTGTTGTTATAGGCAAACTCTACCAAGTGTAGCTGATCTTCCCAACCTCCTTTAAAGTCTAACACGCAAGCTCTCAACATGTCTTCAAGCGTCTGAATTGTTCTTTCTGATTGTCCGTCTGTCTGGGGGTGATAAGCGGTGCTGTACTGTAGTTTCGTTCCCAAAGCCTCTTGGAGGCTTTTCCAAAATGAAGCGGTAAACTTGGGGTCTCTATCCGAAGTAATCGTCACTGGGACTCCATGAAGACGAACTACGTACCTCATGTACAACTCTGCATATCTATCCATCGCGAAATCTTTTCTTACTGCCAGGAAGTGCGCGGATTTAGTCAGCCTATCCATGATCACCCAGATCGAATCATGCCCTCTCTGACTCCTCGGCAAACCCATGACAAAGTCCATGGTAATGTGCTCCCACTTCCACTCGGGGATTTCCAGAGGCTGTAACATCCCACCAGGCTTACAATGCTGAGCCTTAACTTGTTGGCACGTCAAACACTTCGCCACATGCTTAGCGACGTCTACTTTCATTCCATTCCACCAGTAGTGCTGACGCAGGTTCTGGTACATCTTCGTGCTACCCGGATGAATACTATAGTTGCTCCTATGAGCTTCTGACAAGATATTTTCTCTAAGAGCCTCGTCACTAGGTACGCACAGTCATCCATGAAACTTCAGAATTCCATCCTCGGATACTTGAAAGTCAGGTTTTCTCTTTGCGGCATCCATTTCCAGGATCTTTTGGATATCGGGGTCCGTAGATTGCAACGCTCTCACTTTCTCATGAATTTCTGGTTCGATTCTTAATGTGGCTAGGAGGCAAGACAGCTGACAGACTTCAAGCTTAAACTCTGAATCCCTTATCCCTTCCAACAGAGTCCATTCCTTGGCCATCAAATGCGCGATGCTTGATTTCCGACTCAGCGCATCCGCAACCTTATTTGCCTTTCCGGGGTGATAGAGGATATCACAATCATAGTCCTTGAGCAGCTCCATCCATCGACGTTGCCTCATGTTCAACTCCTTTTGGGAAAACAAGTACTTCAAGCTCTGGTGGTCCGTGTAAATCTGAAATCTTTCCCCACACAAGTAATGTCTCCAAATCTTTAGCGCGAAAATAATAGCTGCCAGTTCCAAATCATGCGTAGGGTAATTCATTTCATGAGGTCTTAACTGCCTCGATGCATAAGCTACAACTCTTCCATGTTGCATCAGGACGCATCCTAATCCTTTCAGCGACGCATCGATATAGATCTCATAACCTCCAAGTCCAAAAGGAATGGTCAACACAGGTGCAGTCGTCAAACGATGCTTGAGTTCCTGAAAACTCCTCTCACACTTATCCGTCCATTCAAACCGCGCATCTTTCTTAGTCAGCCTCGTCAAGGGAGTAGCTATCGAGGAAAACTTTTCCACGAACCTTCGGTAATACCCTGCCAATCCTAGGAAGCTTCGAACCTCTGTTACTGACGTAGGTCTAGGCCAATTCGTTACTGCTTCAATCTTTGCTGGGTCTACTGAAATTCCATTTCCTGAGATGACGTGTCCAAGGAACGCGACTTCGTTAAGCCAAAACTCGCACTTACTAAACTTGGCGTACAACGAGTGTTCTCTTAGTGTCCGTAGAACTATACTCAATTGCTCCTCATGCTCCTCAGGACTCTTTGAGTAAATCAAGATGTCGTCGATGAAGACAATGACGAACTGATCCAAGTACTCCTTGAACACCCTATGCATCAAATCCATGAAAGCAGCTGGGGCATTAGTCAATCCAAACGGCATGACTGTGAACTCATAATGCCCATATCTCATCCGAAAGGCTGTCTTCGGTATACCATCCTTCTTAATCCTCAATTGGTGATAACCCGTCCTTAGGTCTATCTTGGAGAACACAGAAGCTCCTTGCAGCTGGTCAAACAAGTCGTCTATCCTTGGCAACGGGTACTTGTTCTTGATAGTCACCTGGTTCAACTGCCTGTAGTTAATGCACAAACGCAGCGACCCATCCTTTTTCCTTACGAACAAGACTGGCGCTCCCCAAGGCGAAGCGCTTGGACAAATAAATCCTTTGTCCAGTAATTCCTGCATCTGAACCTTCAATTCCTTCAATTCTGACAAGGACATCCTATAGGGTGCCTTCGAAATCGGTTCCATTCCGGGTGCCAACTCAACCACGAACTCTATTTCCCTTTCTGGGGGCAACCCTGGTAACTCTTGAGGAAAGACATCGGGAAAGTCACGCACCACTGCTATATCCTCTAACTTGGGTTCCCTTACAGTCGGATCCATCACCACAGCTAAGTAAGCTGGACATCCTTCGTCCAAAAGTCTAGTCACCTCAAGTGACGAAATCAAAGGGATCGAGGTTCCTCCTCGACTTCCCACAAACTCGAATCTAGGGCGATCATTAGGATGGAAATGAATCACCCTGCTACTACAATCAACGACAGCTCTCTGTCTACTCAACCAATCCATTCCGATAATCACGTAAAAGTCAAACATAGGCAGCACAGCTAAGTCTATTCGTTCCTCACTACCCCCAATGACTATCTTACAACCTGAACAGCCTAAAGAAACCAGCACTTTATCCTTTAAAGGGGTGGTAACATGCAATATCACTTCCAGTGGTTTCAATTCAATTCCGACCAAATCAGCAAACTGAGCAGATATAAACGAATACAATACTCCAGGATCAAACAAGGCATAGGCAGCATGATCACATAAAGTAACCGTACCTGTGACCACGCCAGGCGCGTTCTCCACCTCCCTACGCGCCACAGCATAAACTCTTTCTTGAGCTGGCGGCCTATTAGCATTGTTCTGCAGAGCTCCCACCTGCGGTCCCACTAGCGGTCGGTTCCCTTGAGCTTGAGGTCCTAGTGCCTGACTCGGGCAGTTCCTTATCTGATGGCCCAGCTAGCCACACTTGAAGCAAGCGCCGTCCTGCTCGGGCAAGGTCCGCTCCCATGCTTCCGTCCACACAAGCGAAAGTTCCAACTCGGCCGGGGAGCATGCTTGCTAATGTTCCTTCTCACTGGAGGGACAAAACGCCGGTTGCTTACCATCGGCCTCTTGCCGAATTGGCGGTTATCCCTCACCGGAGTGAACCGCGATCCAGAAGCAATTCCTCTTTCCTTCATGTCCATTTCCACTAATTGACCTCTTTCGTAGATTGCATCATAACCTTGCAAGTCTAACAGCACCAACTAGCTACGAAGGTCAGGTCTTAATCTATCTCTGAACCTTCTCGCCCTGTCCTCAGGGTTTTCGACCATTCTCGGGGCATACTTGGACAGCCTTGCGAATTCAGCCTCATACTGATCGATGGTCATCTGATTCTGTCGGAGATTCTGAAACTCAATCATCTTCTGTTCTTGAGCCGCTCTGGAAAAGTACTTAGCATTGAACACTTCTGCGAAGACGGCCCAATTCGGCTCTATCCCTTCGGGGAAAACTCTTCCCTTGGTGGCCTTCCACCAATCATTCGCAGTCCCACAGAGCTGGTACACGGCTAGGGTTACCTTCTCAGCTTCGGTACAACCCAATACTTCAAATGCTTTTCAAACTTGGATGGCTTCAGCTTCATAAAGTGTTCAATCCAAGCAGGGGCAGTCCTAGGGTCCCCTGTACCATCAAACTTGGATGGCTTCAGCTTCATAAAGTGCTCCATCAGCTGGCCCATCATGCGATTCCCTTGTCCTTGGGCGTTGCCACCATCATTGTCATGTCCGTTATTCCCATTATTCCCGTTTGCTAGGTTCGCAGCAGCGACTGCAGTTTCAGCAGCCTGGGCAAAGGCAGCAGCTCTTTCCTGGGCCTGCCTGCCCATCAAGTTCCTAATCTCTTCCAGGATCCTCATGACTACGTCATATCTAGGATCTTCTACCACTTGCGGTCTAGAGCTAGACGGTCCTCCAGTACCTCTGGTTCTGTTACTCATCTCGCTAAGTCTCACAACACCTGAGCCACTATAATTCCATTTAGGAATCAGAGACCTAAGTCATCTACTTAAGTCGAACAAGGCTACACTATACTCATAGCAGCAATCATAGTCAAGGCAATCATCACTCAAGCAACAATTAGAAGCATTACGTTGGGGAATCACAATCATAACACACCGTCAGTTGCATCTGCAACTTTACCAGATCACAATCAACTATCCAATTCAGCAGTCAGCAATTTACACTCAGTGCCAAGTACGAAGCCTTATAGCCTTAAGTCTACCAAAGATGACGCCAGTCAATAAGCCAATCACAAGCGCCATTTCACATGCCATGCATTCTATGCCTAACTCTAGCGAATCCCTAAGGTCTTGCTACCCAATTATCCTCAAACCATCACACCTTATTACTCCAATCCTCAATCAACCTGGATCGAGCTGACCTCACTCTGATACCAATTAAACGAGGATGTAACGCCCCGAGTCCTCACGGCGCACATCACCGCCTGACTACCAGTTCCTTCTAAATGATGCCCATGATCCAAGTAATGCGCGGTCGATAATGAAACTTAAATAAACATGCGGAAGCGTCTTATGCAACTCCTAGACAGTTGGGCACAAGATGGTTTGAGGGAATAAGGCACTTAATCAAGTCATAGCATAGCATACGATTCATTTTACAACATAAACATAAGCTGGAATACAACACTTGGGATCAGGGGGAGATGGTTAGCCTAATCAAAAGAGACGAAGGGCTATGGGTCAGGCACTACTCAAAAAGTAACTTCCAAAAGTCATGGGCGCCTAGGCTACCTAAGGGTCGTCATCTGGATCCTCGCGGTGCACAGGGTCATACTCCTCAAGGTCTTCCTCGTCTTCCTCTTCTTCTTCCTCTTCCTCCAACACTTGCTCTGGATCTTCGTCTTCCTCGGATTCAGGCTGAGGGTGGAAGATGGCCTCTCCGTCGGGATTGTGCTCCTCCTCCAAAGGCTCGTCTTCAGGATCGTCCAGTGCTTCTTCATCTTCCTCGGGTTCGGACTCGTCGGTCTCCATGGGGTCTTCGGCATCAGAGGGCCCCACGATGTCGCTATCGGCCTCGGGGTTCTGAGACGGCACCGGCGGAAGATCTGGATCAGGAGCGGTCTCGGAGTCAGTGAGCTCTCCATCAGCAGGGTGTACAATCGAAGGGTCCTGCTCCCCAATGACATCCCACGGTACGTCAAAAGTCCTCAACGGTCCGACTGTGAGGTCGCTATCTCGGTAGAACCATGCTGCGAATCTGTCCGGCCTCCAGTCTGCTAAGCCCACATCCATCCAGATAGTGCCGTACTTCCTAATATAAGCCTTCCCCTCTCCCACCGGGTACTCCGTGGAATACTGCTCCACCCAGACGGGTACCCCAAAAATCGGCAGCGGTGGCATAGTCAGGGTTTGAAAAGGTGGGTCCCACGATGGGGTGAGATATACTCAATAAGCTAGCCTAACCCTAAGCTAGACACTTGGAACTTCCAGACACTCCCAAACACATGCAATGGCTAAACAATCAAACAATAGGCAATGGCATGTAATAACTCAATTGGAAACATATCTAGTCATGCAATTCACAATTTAGGCTAGACAAGACTTGTACTTTGGCACTTAGCATTCCATCATTTAGGGGATAATTCACATGTACGCTACGATTGAAACTCTCATGGCTTAGCCCGCGTGATAATGCATCAGGCTTAAGAGATCAAGGAACCCGCGTTTAAAGCTTCAGGTTTCCGATGCCATTCCTCGCGACCCGCGTTTAACGCCTCAGGTCCATCCCGCGTTTAACGCATCAGGATGCCGCATGCACATAAGCTTGTACTTCAATCAACTATAATGTGACTAAATCAAATATGTACATTACCCATTCAAGACATCGCCTGGCTATTTCATTCTCGAATTCATATCACGATGCTATGTTACACTAATCGGTCAAGCGAGGCCAATGTCATACTTCGCGATCGAATACAAGTTCGTTAAAGAATCATCACTCGTGAACACCATCACTAGGCCATAGTACAATCAATGGATTCACTTGATCAATCAACACATTTAAGGTCTCGATTCGCCGCCCAAGGCCAAATTTACAAGCATGGTACCATTTTAAATTTCGCGATCTCATTCAATGGCCCATGGCCGAACATAATGAATAGTCAATAGGTTATTTTTACGTGGTGTGTCGCCAATCAATGTCATAACCGAATGCTCCTAGAATCAATCAAGCAATTCGTGGTTTCGATCAAGCTCAACTCCCATCTAGCACACCTAGCACATCCGTATAGGCATTCGGTTCCTACCTATGGGTGTTGATCACGCATTTCAACCAAGGAATCAACATTTCAATCCCTACAAGGCGCGGCCATGCTCGGTTTCCCCATGGGCAGAATCGGTTCTCCAAAGTTTCCATCAAAATCGCCCCCTAGATGCTCTAAAATAACTCTCACTTGGTCCTTCCATTCACACAAGGTCCTACCGAAGGGTTAGGGAAGCTTACCTAATTCAAGAGCAAGGGAAAAATGGGCTGAGGGTGGCGCGGAGGCGGCGCGATCAGGTCTGGTCGCCGGCGGACAGAACGGGCTCCAAGGAGTTCGCACTTCAAATGGTCAAGAGCGACTTCAATGATACTTCTAATACAAGATATCAACCTCTTAACATGGATATCTAAGGCCCTAGAGTCACTTACCACAAGGAAGATCAAGGTTTCCCCAAGAACTCCTTTGCTTCCTCTTCGGTCCGAATCTGGTCGTGGGGCTCCTCGCGCGGTACTCGGCTTCAAGGGTGGTCCGACTAGGTGAAAGGGCGAGGGAAGGTCGCCTGGGTGGTGGCCGGAGGTGGCGGAAAGTGGTGGTGATCGGCTGGCTCTTCCTTGGGCCGAGAGAGAGCGACGGTGAGGGAGAGGGAGAGTGCGAACGAGAGAGTGGGGGTGAGAGAGAGAGAGGGTCGGCCGAATGGAGGGAGGAAGGAAGAGGTGTGGGTGATAAGAAGAAAGGGAAATTGGAGGGAAAATGGTAGTGGGGTGGTTGATGGGGTGAAGGACATGGAATAGTGTCCATGAATGACAAAGTGTAAGAGAGTTAGTCATGGGGAAAGTGTCATTCCATGGTCATGTCACTTAGCCAATGTTGTCCACCAATAATACAATGGCTAAAAGACTACAATGCCCCCCAAAAATTCGGCCAAGAGTAGTGGGATGGCAAAAGTCCAAAATGTCCCTGCTTAATTCTAAAGGAAGAAAACATTTCTCTTGGGTAAAGGGGTAATTTCCTAATCGTCGATCCAAATCTCACTTTTCTAGACGTTAAGGATGAATTCTAATCCCAACTGTTCCCGATGAGGCGATGTCCAAATTTGTTCCTTTGTGGTCTTCGAATGCCTGGCCTCCAATCTCGAAGTCCAATCCATGGCTAAATTCAGCCAAATATCATTCCAGCGCGCCTCAGACTAACGGGCGGCTCCCAGGAGTTACGCGTATCGACCTGCGACTAATGTCACGTTTAAGAGTTACTCGAGCCACGGCGGCTTTGGTTGTCATGTAATCGCGAAGGTCAATTACTAGTCCCGATGGTTTCGATCATTAAGAATCGATTTAGGTTAATTCGCAAATCTTGTCATGGTCATACGGAATCACCCGTGAACCAACCGCATGACACTAGCAAATCGTTCTAAAATCATTCTTAAATCGGCCTTTTGCGGTCCAAAATATTTCCTCAACGATCCTTATGGTCAAAGCGTCTACTCGTGATTAAGTTCTTTGGTCCACGTACTTTAAATCTATATGGCCATTCCCCATTGGTTAGTCGACTCGAGAGTGATCAATTCTGAGTGAGATTAACTGGAATACATCGATAGACATTCATTCACTGATAAGTTTCGAGATAGGGCCGGAATTCAGAATGTCACAGCCCTTACCTTTTTTGCGATGAAACGACGATCTCGAGACTTCAAGATCTTCCTCTAGACTTTACGAAGTGTGCTGGACTAGTTTCAAAGCTCGTCTCACTTTATATCGTCACCTCCGAGGCTTCGAAGTTTCTGTTTTCGCCTCCATCAATGGCGGACGGAAGCTTCTAGGGGATGTCTCCTCTCTGTTCCCTCATTTCCTCTCTTTTTCGTCCTTTCTCTCTTGCTGTGAGCTCTCTGCCTCGTCTTGCCTCTCTAGCTCTCTGTCCGCGAGCTCTCTCTCCCTCTCTAGCTCTCTATGCGTTTTGTTTCCCTTTGCGAACTTCACCTTTTCTTCCTTTCTTGCGTCCGTTATTCAACCGAATCCCCAACTTAACTGACTTCCTCAACCGATCAATTTTCCCTCACCTGTTCTGTTTTTTAGCGTGAAAAGCTTTGGGGAGATGGTGAACAGTGACCGGGTCTCTGGGTTCGACCCGCCCGACCCGTCAAACCCGATTCACGAATAATGGCCAAATTATACTAGTAATTGGCATTTTTTTGCAAAATTGAAGCTTCCAATGTTATTCACGGAATGATTTCTCTTTGGACATGTGATTTTTGTGACTAAAACACTTAGAATCATGCGAAAGCCCCAAATACAAGATATGATCCGAAATCGATTTTTGCCAAATTGATGTTCTTAATGGACGAATCGACCCCAATTGAGCCCATCATTAGATTCAGGGGGTCAAAACCTATAGGGAGGAAGCATTGGGGTTCTATGGGTGTCCATGAGAAAAGTTTAATTTCAGAATTGACATCGTAGGGACTAAAATGAAAAGATTTTTATGCAATTAGGTCCCTAAAGCTAAAATTGATCAGATCAGCGCATAATTGAACCAAATTGAAATGTGGGGCGATCAAGTCGAATGTCAGGATTCTAAAAATACAAAATATTGCAAATAAAAAGACTCAAAACATATTTTTTGACAAATTCAACCATGTGCGTTACAAAGAAACACACAAAATTAAACTTGAATTTCAACTTTTGATGAGGTTAAAATGACAAGAAAATTAAAACAAAAATATAGAACATTTTTTTTTATATTTTTGTGACCTTGAATGCTATTTTTGCTGATTTTTCATTTATTTTCCTATTTTCTAAAAATACTAAAAAATACGAAAAATATGAAAAATTACTTTTTGGTCAAAAATAGTTCCTTAGGCTTGGCCAAGGCCACCAAAGTTGATTTTGTAATTTTTTGACTTTTTATGGATTTTTTGTGATTTTTCAAAATAAGACTAAAAAGGACTTGGTCAAAAATGAGGTGTCAACAACTGCCCCTCTTTGAGAGGAATTTCGTGAGAGGTTTCGCTCAAAGACAAGTGACACCTGAGTCTAGACCGACTCGACTGGGGAAAAGAAAAACGAATCTTGACATTCAATCATTCTTGTCCCGCTGATGAACACTATGCTCCTCATTCTTTTGCTGACATGAGAGAGAAAGTAGAGAGACCCACCTGCTATTTACCTGCCTGACGCTCGAGCGGCATGCGCGGTCTATAGCGGGTTCAAGTGGATACCTAGGAACTCATTTTTTTGAGTATCCTAGGGCGGTTAAACTTTAGCCTGCATGGTAGACCGTACCAGAATGAGATTCCTATACTTGACAGGAACCTATGAATGACGCACCCAGTCTCTCAGGGATTGTCAGGGTTTTGAGCCGTATGATAGATCAGACCATGAATAGGACTCCTCTCTGCTAGGAACCTATGGATGACGCACCCAGTCTCTTAGGGATTGTCAGGGGTTTTGATCCGTATGGTGGATCAGACCATGAATAGGATTCCTCTCTGCTAGGAACCTATGGATGACGCACCCAGTCTCTTAGGGATTGTCGAACATTTTGATCCTTCAGGGGGATCAGGCCGAGAATAGGACTCCTCTCTGCTAGGAACCTATGGATGACGCACCAGTCTCTTAGGGATTGTCGAACATTTTAATCCTTCAGGGGGATCAGGCCGAGAATAGGACTCCTCTCTACTAGGAACCTATGGATGACGCACCTAGTCTCTTAGGGATTGTCGAACATTTTGATCCTTCAGGGGGATCAGGCCGAGAATAGGACTCCTCTCTGCTAGGAACCTATGGATGACGCACCCAGTCTCTTAGGGATTGTCGAACATTTTGATCCTATATCCTAAGGAATTAACTAGGATCTATACAAATGAGGTGTGCCTAACCCTTAGGCTTCACCACATGAGCTATTCGGGGTTTAGGGGTTACCTAGAACCTTACAGAAAGCTGATTTTGTCAGAAGTTTTTGATCCTATATTCTAAGGAATTAACTAGGATTTATACAAGTGAGGTGTGCCTAACTTTTAGGCTTTACCAAATGAGCTAATCTGGGTTTAGGGATTACCTAGAACCTCACAGAAAGCTGATTTTGAAAATTGTCCTTTCGACATGCAAGACATTATTCTGGGATTTGGGGATTCCAAGTATCCTGCAGAAAACTCAATCCTATAAATCTGAAATCTCACATAGGGATGATTTCGAAGATTGTCCTTTTGACGTTGGAGATGACATTTTGGGATCTGGGGATTCCAGGTATCCTGCAGAAAGCTCAAACCTGTAAATTTGAAATCTCACAGAGGGATGATTTCGTAGATTGTCCTTTTGATATTGGAGGTGACATTCTGGGATCTGGGGATTCCAAGTATCCTGCAGAAAGCTCAAACCTGTAAATTTGAAATCTCACAGAGGGATGATTTCGAAGATTGTCCTTTTGACATTGGATGTGACATTTTGGGATCTGGGGACTCCAAGTATCCTGCAGAAAGCTCAAACCTGTAAATTTGAAATCTCACAGAGGGATGATTTCGAAGATTGTCCTTTTGACATTGGAGGTGACATTCTGGGATTTGGGGACTCCAGGTATCCTGCAGAAAGCTCAAACCTGTAAATTTGAAATCTCATAGAGGGATGATTTCGAAGATTGTCCTTTTGACATTGGAGGTGACATTCTGGGATTTGGGGACTCCAGGTATCCTGCAGAAAGCTCAAACCTGTAAATTTGAAATCTCACAGAGGGATGATTTCGAAGATTGTCCTTTTGACATTGGAGGTGACATTCTGGGATCTAGGGATTCCAGGTATCCTGCAGAAAGCTCAAACCTGTAAATTTGAAATCTCATAGAGGGATGATTTCGAAGATTGTCCTTTTGACATTGGATGTGACATTCTGGGATCTAGGGATTCCAGGTATCCTGCAGAAAGCTCAAACCTGTAAATTTGAAATCTCATAGAGGGATGATTTCGAAGATTGTCCTTTTGACATTGGATGTGACATTCTGGGATCTGGGGATTTCAGGTATCCTGCAGAAAGCTCAAACCTGTAAATTTGAAATCTCACATATGGATGATTTCGAAGATTGTCCTTTTGACATTGGAGGTGACATTCTGGGATCTGGGGACTCCAAGTATCCTGCAGAAAGCTCAATCCTATTAATCTGAAATCTCACATATGGATGATTTCGAAGATTGTCCTTTTGATATTGGAGGTGACATTCTGGGATCTGGGGACTCCAAGTATCCTGTAGAAAGCTCAAACCTGTAAATTTAAAATCTCACAGAGGGATGATTTCGAATATTGTCCTTTTGACATTGGAGATGATATTCTGGGATCTAGGGACTCTAGGCATCCTGCAGAAGTTTAAATCAAGAAAAATAGCGTTTTGGGATCTGGGGTTACCAAGAATCCGTCAGAAGCTTAGTCATATAAACTCTTCTTCTCAGAGAAAGGTGTCATTTTGGGACTTGGGGTTACCACGAGTCCTGGAGAAGTTTAAACTTGAAAGATATTCTTCACAAAAGAAGTAGCATTTTGAGGTCTGGGGATACCAGGGGTCCTACAAAAGCTTGAACATGTAAACTCTTTCTTACGAGGAGAGGTTGTGTTCTTCTGGGATTTGGGGTTACCAGGAATCCTGCAGAAGCTTGAACATGTAAACTCTTTCTTACCAAGAGAGGTATAAGCCATTTTAGGAGCCGAAGTCATCAAGAATCTTGCAGAAGCTCCAATCTGAAAATTTTCTCACCAAGGGCATATCAATGGTCTTTAAGTGATATCAAATGTCAAACTGACATCACTTTATGACTTATATCATAGTCATGAGAAAATTTCAATGAATGCATTACGATGCTGGAGGTTATCCAAAACACCTTGCAACATACGGAAGTGATCAAAAATTCCTTGTGAGGAAAGTTTGAATCAAATAATTTGAAATTACCCAAAAAGAGTTTGGTTAAAACGTCCATTGGAGTATTCTTCATCAAAAAGGACTTCTCACCATTTTTGAGATAATGGTCTTTTATCAAGACTGCACTCGAATTTCCTATCAAACATGTGCCTAGGGTTCAGGATCATTCGCAGTGAATACACCTCGATCGATCATGAGGACTTCCAAGGGACTGTAATGTTGGGCTTGGTCAACGGTTTTCAAAGGGGGACTTGCGTGCAAGTCAAGGCTTTCGAAGAGAAGTCTTCAATGACTGCTCCAGGTTTACAAGTCAAGAAACCTGCAAAATGAATAGAAATAATCTTGCTCGAACTTCTTCGTGCTAAGCTTAGACATTAAACCCTATGTCAATCTAAGTGCCTTAGTCAGAAAAGACTTCTCAGGGTTGTAACATAGGTAGGATTGGGGATCGAAAAAGGTTTAATATTGGTGATCACTGCAGGTTTGCCGCCGATCTTGTCCCTTCAATTTCAAAGTGCACTTCAGTCTTCGAAGCGCATTGATAGTCTTTGGAGAGCATCGTCAGTCTTTTGAGAACACTCTTTGTGTTTGGAGAGCATTACTAATCTTCGGAGAGCAGCATCAGTCTTCGAGGCGCACATTTGTCTTTAGAGAATATCTCTCTCATGTTAAGACGGCGTCAATATCTTGTCTATGCTTTTGTCATCTTAATGTGACATAATCTGGGGTATCTTTCACAGTCCAGCTCCCATGGGATTTTCTTTTACAAAGGTATCATGCCATCTTTTGGCATTTACAAGATCAAACACATGATTCACAAGTGTACAAGTATTTGGACGGGCATTGGCCTTGCTTTTACCATGCACTTTACTTTTTCTTGATGCCCAGGATCGAATTTTTCTCTCTTTTTTCTTTTTCTCATCTTTTGTCGAAATCCCACATTTTCCTTTCGTTTGGGAACTAGGATTTTTTGAATAAGTGTGCTAGATATTCAACTCAAATCTCAGCACTCAAACATTAGTCCAAGAATTTTTACAAATCCTATCTTTCGAACTTATCCGTTCTTGAAGTGACGTCGCTTTCGTCTTGGAATATGCAATGATCACCAACGGGTTTGCGAAACGAACGTATAGGCTCAACTGGGCTGTACAAAGGGTAAAAGTGTATAGGATAGAGAAACGAATGCTTTTCGTCATCCTAAAGCACTTGAATTACCATGGAAGTTAAAATGACAAGAAACACACGAAGATTGATACAAGTCTGAGCAAGAGAATTTCTAACCATTTACCTCCTGATACTGCTGGACCTACCTCCAGTTGGCCCCAATGTGGGGTGGTTCTTGACAGGGGTAAAGAATGCAACCGCCGTTCAAAGGGTTATCAATGGTCACCTGTAGTGTTTGTGATAGAGAAACGAATGCCTCCGTCGTCCCAATCCATGTAATCACTGCGAATAACCCCTACATCCGTAGGTCAAGGTCTCGCTATCCTTACCACTCCACTTATCTCTCAAGTGTGTATAGGGCGTGTTTAGATTAGGCTTGCCTCTTGTTTGAGGAAACACCCTTTTGAACAATTTAAACAACTCTTGTTGGAAAAGTTCATTTCGTTTTCTCCAAAACTTACCCTCCAAGGGGATTTATAATGCACAATGCATATTTCAATCATGTTCAGATAACCTCCAAGTTTAAACATGAATGCCAATGACGTGACTATGAGAATTCCGCGTCTTTCTAGACATGAGGATTGAAAGCACGCTAGTTTCCAAGAAGCCTTCAAATTCTAGTAATAAGCATTCTGGAAGTTTTAAAAACCTAAAAGATTGGGAAATGAATACTTACCTGCCCCGCGTGGCTAGGGATCCCTAAAAATATAAAAGGAATATGTCGGTGTATGTTCTCGAATTTCAGAAAATTAGAACGATACACCTTACCCTTGATCATGCATTCCAATGGAAGTGCGTAGATAAAATCTGCATGATACTTAACAACACAGAATGGTTAAGTATTTTCAAATTTCTTAAAATTCTCAGGCTTTGAAGAAGAAGGCATGTACTTGGCTACCACGATAGTAAGCCCTCTTGATCATGCGTTCCAATCCGAATGCCAATGGGTGGATTACAGAAATCGGCCATTTTGACCTACGGCGATGATCCCTTTATCTGATTAGGCAATGAATCCTGCTCGACGACTCCATTCATCTTTTGGACGTGCTCCATGCCATTCTTCGGAGTTCCTTATTCAAGGAAAAATGAATTCTTATCAAAATGTATGCTAAAGCATGTGGTGTGGAAGCGATACTTTTTACCCTCCACTTGATCTTATAGCCAAAGATCATTTCTTGAATGCTTGACTTCCGGAGCTGTTTTCTCCAAAGATCATTTCGCCTTGAATTTGAGTCGGCGAGTTCTTTCCCTCTGAATCCTTTTTAGTGCCAATAATTTTCTGTTGAAATTAGGGCAAATTCATATTAGGAGAAAGATCATTGAGGACCAAATTAGAACGACACAAAGTTACCCTTCACTCAAGTTTGTATCTTGAGGTTTGACTTTGATGTGAACGACTCTTCAATCACGTTCATCGATCTTGCTGGGAATGAAATGCCACTTTTTCATCCAGTCGCGTAGATGATTCGCTTGCCCCAGTTAGGCATGACTTGTCATGGCTAGGTAATGCTTGCCCTAGTCAAATGGCTCTATTCATTTTTGCATTTTCATGCAATCCCCTATCCAGTTTGGAATATCTCTTACTTGGATCTTCACTTTACTTTTCACCTTTGAGGTGTCATCCCTCCAATGTTTGAGAAAATCATTTGCTTCAGGCGTCTTGTCACTTGTGACCATCCTTATGATGTTCTCCTCTTATTGGACCCATGATAATGTCCTATCGGCGTATTCTGCCACAGAAAGAAATGGTTTTGCATTAGCAAATGCGAGAAAAAAGAGGTAAATTGGATACGACACCCAACTACCCTTCTTTTGTCAATTGTCGACATTTCTCTTTTGATTGAGTTCATTCCAATATCGTATACTGATATGGACAACATTTATCGAATCCCTCCATCCATGCTTGAAGGTGTTGGTAATATCATCAATCCATTTGCCCTAGTTGGGCGACGTCTACCTTGGCCAAATGCCTTAGTACTTTTCATATCATTTGACGATTTCCAATCTTATTTGAAGAGGTCTTTGTACCTGTTCATGAAGAAATGAGTATTCATCCATGTTTAACTTTATATAAATCACCAAGGAACGTGATACTCCCTTTGAGGTATTGCATTTCCGTTGATCAAGGAAATCGTCTCTTTCGGTTGCTTTGCCCCAGTAGGGCATGTCTTGATGCTTATTGTCTTTGGGCTTGATAACTTGCTCCAATATGCTATCTTGGTGGCACATGAGAATCTTGCCCCCAACTTGGTCTCTTGACAGGAAAGGAGGGGTTTGCCCTAATGAACCTTCTTTGCTGGTTCTGGTTATTTATCTCAACCATCTGAATCTTCGATCACTTTCATCTACCTTTTGGCAGCTCGACATCTTTGGGATTTGTCGTATGACATCTTAGCGACCTTCTCATTAATTCTGTGAACCTGAGTCTTTCATCTCGGGATAAATGCCCATCGATATTGATTTCCTTGATATTCATAGTGTCCCCCAAGTTAATAACAACCGGTTCCTCTGAAGTAGGAGGCATTGACTCCTCGAAGGCACTCCATTCTCTTCGGATAGATGCATAACCTCCACCATCATCTTCTTCCTCCGTCCCATAGTCCAGTGGACCGCTTTAGGATCGTACTTTTCTACCGGAGGGACTTTTATAGTTATTGTCGTCTAATAAGACGTCTCTGGTTCAGATGTGTTGTCTTCTTCCTCTTCCGGCAATCGAATCACAACAGGTTTGACTAGGCAATCCTCTACCTCATTCAAGACATCAAGATCCTCCAATTTAATTACCACAGTCGTAGCGGTGTCAATCATTGACACAATGTTGTCAAAGTCCCTTGAGGAGATTTCGTCTCTCAGTCGACAATGTCGGTCGTCGTCGCCTAATACTGCTGATGTGGCAGATCTCGGGTATTCTCTTTTTCCTTTGAATAATTCAGCTAAACCCTACTTTTGATCCTTTGATCTCTTTGTTTCAGCATACTGCTTTGTGTCAAGCTTAGTAACCCTCACTTGGTCAAGTGATGACTCAGGTTCTTTTGAAAAAGGCTTTTTCTGGTTGAACGGGATCATCCATGTCTCCCCATCCGTCTGTTATGATATCCTCAATTCTCTTATAGAAGCTAGGAGGAGCAGAGTACTTCACTTTAAAGTTGTACCCTCCAGAGTCCTGACCCAGGTTGTCTACAATTTCACCTATTTCAAGTGCTTTAGCTATGAATCTGCGATCTGCTAGACTTCGCCGCTTGGCTTCCAGTTCGTCCTCTTCGAATTCTTCTTATGACTGAGTGACCGGCCCAAGATTATCTATCAGATTCTCGTGTGGGATGTCCCAGGTGCTACCCTGCTCAGTTTTGATCACGAAGTGGCTTCCTTCCAAAGATAGAGAAGCTTCAACTCCTTCGAATTCTTCATCGGTAATATCGGACATTATCCCCAAGCTCATCATCTTGGCGATACATAGCTTCTTTACGGCAGCAGAGATCTCTCCTGCTTTTGGGTATGACGAAGCGGTCGCCAGAAGGTTGGTCAGCTTAGACATGTCCACCTTCAGCTGGAGGTGGTTTTCCTCATCTTCAGTGAATATTGCCCCAATTGCTTGATGATCAGGGAGCGGGTTTTCTTGTACATTTGGAGCCACGTTGTCAAACTTCAGAATCTGACTGTCAATCAGAGCTTGTACCTTCAGCTTAAGGATATAGCAGTCATCCACATTATGTCCCCTTTCGCCCATATGGTAGACACAAGTCTGGCTCTCGCCAAAATCAGGATACTTAACAGGATTTGCCCTAGGTGGTTCCTTTGCCACCAAATGTTGTTCTAGCAACATCGGGAGTAGCTTGGACAAAGGCCTTGGGAGCTTAGAGAACTGCTTTTGGGGTTGCCTCTTTTTGGGCTCTTGCCCTTTTGGTGCCGACCATGACGATCCTCCCTTGGTCTGATTAGAACTGTTAAGCACCTTGGGTTTATGGGGGTCTAGTATGAATGCTATGTCGAGTCCGGCCTCTCTCTCCTTCTTTAAGGGATACTGTTTCCTAGTAGAAGTTTCATGAGGCCTCCTTTCTCTTAAGGCCCATTCTAGCCTTTCAGCCACCTTAATCAAGTGTGCAAATGTTTGACATCCAGAGGTGTCCAATCTGTCGAAGTATTCGAAAGGGAGTGCTCTTAGGAACAAATCAATCAGCTCGTCTTTGGGGATTGACGGCTTTACTTGGGTCGCCAAAGCTCGCCATCTCTGCGCGTATGTTCTGATCAACTAGCCCCTTGCCTTTAAGGTTCGCAGTAAGTCTTCTCTCGTTGGAGCCGTAGCCGTGTTGAACTTATACTATTTGAGGAAATCCTCTGCAAGATCTTCCTATCCATCACAATCATCTAGGCCCATCTTGATGAACCAAGCCAGAGCGGCGCCAGCTAGACTCTCTTGGAACATATTCATCAATAGCGGTACATAGTCCGAATATTGCGCCATCTTGCGCAGGTAATACTTGAGGTGAGCACGAGGACAGCCTGTCCCATTATACTTCCTCACGAAGTCCGGTTCCTTGTAGTCAGGAGGAGCCTCCACCTTGGCAAATGGAGATATCTTGTCGAAACGGGCCAACTCATAGTCCTGGCTGCTCAAGCATTCTTCGATCTTGGCTAACCTCTTTGCCTCCACTTCAGTTTTTATAGTCTGCTTCCCTTTTTCCTCCTTCTTGAGGTTGATAGCAACAGGGGATGCTTTTTGTTGCGACGGGGTGTTCGGCTTACGGATATCCTCCTCCGTACATTGAGTATTTCCCGTTGTTTCTTTATCAGCCGTATCATGTGTGAATAATGGATTCGAGTTGTTAGGAGCTACTGTCTGTCTGGCTTGGGAGGTTTCCAGCATTGCCTTAATATCAGCCATCATAGTTGCCATTGAAGTATTTGATATTTCCCTATCAAAGGAAAGAAGGTTCATGTCTGAATGGCATACAAAATGGGCCATTGGAATTGATACAATTTACCCTTCGTTCCTTGGGTCTTGGCATTTTCCTTTCATTTGGATTCTTTTGCCTTGACCCGTCGACACCTTTCAAGGAATAATATGCATATAAATGATGCATGCATGATATGTATGATGCAAGTGATCTAAGATGATTCTTGTTTGCAATGAAAAATGGATTCATGCCTTTCACTCTGTTCACAGAAAGTATCTCTTTATCAAGTATGCCAATCTGTAAAGTTTGAGTTCTTTCTTTTCGAATGTTCTTCTCAAAGAGACTTCTAATTGTTAAGAAACTTTTTCAAGTTTTCTCGAGAATTTTGTTCGCAAATTGAGCCATTATGATGCTCTTGAATCATTTACCCTAAATGCATGTATGAGATGATATGAAAAATGGGTACTCCATGTTCTGTCATTTGAAGGCGTTGCTTCTTGGGTGTCTTGACTCTGTTCATCACCTGAGAGGAAAAAGATAGGAAATATCATTCCCACATTTGATTGGAACTTATTTAGGAACGATACGTCCTTTTCTACCAAGAGGGATGGCTCGGCATTGTTCTTCTTGGAAACGTTGTTGCTATGGCGAAACGATTTTGTATTCAATGGATGGATTTCATTCTATTACGTTCCATGAGGGATAACCATTGTTTTAGGGACTTGCCCCACGTATCACCATGGAAAATCTGATGTCTACAACTTCTGCATGCTTTCTGGATAGGGAAATGATTTGGCCCCCCTAGCAACTGAGTATTCCACCCTAAGTTAGCTGATTTAGCCATATGAAGCTCCAATGTATCACGCTAATGCCTTCTCTGTTTGTTGAGTCAATCAATTCCATGTCAGGTGATTTTGGCGTTTGACATTCTTCAATCTATTCTGACACCCGTCTTAAACTAACATTCTCTGTATATGAAAGAGAAACATCTCAGTCATTTGTATGAAATGGAATCAGAATAAGGGACAATTTACTCCCTTTTGTGACATCAGAGGATAAAACTTCATCGTAATTATCCGATGGTCTCGGCATTTGATGTTGCACGATGTTCGACACTATTTGGGTTCTGTCACTCTCCTTCTGAGGTTGGGTGATCTTTCGCCATTTTCGCTCTATTGATGCATTTCAATCATGGTCTTTTCGATTTCCCATGACTTCATGATGCTCCTCAAGCATCCTACTACTCGAGATCCACGAGTGCGGATTTATCTATATTTGTGTACATCTACACCTTGAAGTGTTGCTTCGAGAATAAGCATTTAGTTTTCTTCATCCCTACACATAGAAAATGAGATGATCAATTTATATCTTGAGAGGATTGAAATGAGGAACGGTATACATCCTTTTGTGGTTGAGTGATCATCAATCTCATGGTGGGAAACATGAGTATTTGTACTCCTTGAGACACGCTTCAATTGGCGATCGTGCCATGTCACATTAGCCTCCAGTTTTGAGACGAGTGCCGACTTCACACAGTCCTTTTATTTCACCTACACCACAAAAGGGATGAATACGTCAATTGTTGCACCAAAAGCTCTAATTGAAACGATCACAGATTTACTATCCCCAAAGTATATTTCCTTAGCTCCCATCATTTTGAGCAACAGGGGTGAAGGAATGTTCCTTAGCGACCCCCCCTCATTTTTTACAATCACCTGCAAGTGTGAGTAACCATGTCATCCTATAAACAAATCAATTTAATTTAGAACGAATACACCCTTTTCGACTTATAGAGGACGATCCAAATCAGGTTGCCCCTTTTTCACGTTGTCTTGTTTTGGGGTTATCATAGTCGATTCATCTTATCTTGGAAACCCAATGGGTGGCACCTGATGAAGGCGCATTTTCTTTCATCTTACAGGGAAAACAAGTCTCACATTATTGGCCTTCAATCATTTTGACCTGTTGGCAAAAGAAATAACCGAGCGAGTCAAGTATAACACTCGCAGTTTTTATTGGAACGACTATAGTTTTACCATTGTTCCATCACATCTTGCATATGATTAGATAAAGAAATATCCAATAAATGTCTGTCATGCATAACCTGTCAGAAAGGAGACACACTTATCATTTTACATAGCAAAGACATCTCTCAATGAGGTTGCCTCTTATAATGAAAGCAAGGCGACAATACATACCCCATAATCCCTATTTACGGGTTTTTGATGTCTGCCAAGATTTCAAAATAAGAGGAGACATCATTAAAAGATCCATCCACGGTCATCAATTGAACGCCCATTTAATTCCAAACATTTAATACGCAAATAGGGGCATTAATCTTGAAAGATTGCTTTGTGACATTTTTCTTGTGAAAATCATGTGATCCTTGTTTTAAGAACTCACTACACAAAATGTGATTGCAAACATGGCCTTAACTTTAAGCCTCAAAGTCTTGAATTGGAAGAATTTCAGACATAAAAAATGTTATCTTAATCCATGATTGAAAGTTTGGATAAACCATCTATTCCGTAGGGACGGCTTAGAAGTATTTCAACTTTATATCTAAAATTCATTGTCAAAAACTTTCATTTGTAAATTCAAACACCCAGGGCATTCGGTTGATTTCCATGAATTTTCTATCATGAAATTTCACTAGAAAATGAACAAGTAGGGGAGAGATCATACTTACAGTGATCAGCAAGAGAGTTTTTTTTTTTTGGTTTTAGGTATACCAACCTTCCATAGACATGCGCATGAGACAAGTGGGTATACTCTAAAAATCGAAAATCAAGTGAGGAACCTATGGCTCAGGCTCCCAGATCCAAATATGGCAGATTCCTCCCCAAGAGTACCCACCCAAGAGGGCTAGATATCGCCAATTTGGATTGTGAACGGGAACGAACACGAAAGTCTCAAGTGCCATCAAACACGAGATCATTTCGCATCCTTTCCCTATCTAAGGAAACCTATAGGTGGTTACAGTCGGGGTTTAACCACCAGTGTGTGCAATGTGTTGTGACCATTACAATGCAAGTCATGCACAGCAGTTTGTATCAAAACACCGCTTCAGTATGTGCGTAAGCTAAACATACATTCTCAACTCCAACCTGCAGGAAAGATGTTAACAATCACTCCACCCCTTATTTCTCCAATCTGCAAAAACATCTAACACAATGGTTAGCGTACGTACCTCACCTTCGAGAGCATCTGCAGAAAACGAGGTCAGATAAACCAAACAACTTTTTAATCGGCTCAAGTCCTCTAGAATTCGTAATCAGAGATTCTGGTTTAGAATAAGTCCCCAGCGGAGTCGCCAGTCTGTCGCGACCCTCTCGAGGCGTTGTGTCGTCGAGGGAGCTAATGGGCCGCCCGATCGCAGCCTGATCGGACGCGGGCCTCTCCCAAGGTCCATTACCCAAATCGCAACGGTTGGATATACGTGGTCGACCTTCGGTGTGGTCTAGTGACATGTGATACGTGTACATGCCAAGGAGTCGCTACCAATCGTTTCTTGGAGGGTACGATCGGAAACCCTATCGAATAGTTAGGAGCTGTCTATTCGATTATGCGGAAACCAGAGAAATGGGATCGGGGACTTAGTTACGCCAACTGTCAGAGTTGACGCCCTTTCGGTACCTAAATTGAATAATTTATCTGACCCTAGGATTTCATACAGATGAGTGGGGTACTGATCCTAAATCTAGGAATTCATGCAGATGGGAATGGCTACCCTATCACTCACAATCAGTAAAAATGAATGCGCAAATCAAGGATCCAATACATGCGGATAAAGCACATGAAAGCAGCATGGCATCCCTAATGAGGCCCTATTAGCCTAGAGAAATATCAATCAAGGCTTAAGAGTGTTTTTGACATGATTCGCCCATGAGGGGCAAAATCGTAATTTTGAACAATTCGGGGACAATTCGCCTCGAAAGGGCAAATTTATCATTTTAGATGAATTGGGAAGTCAAAAGAAGGGGGAAATAGGATTGGCCATCAATCCAATCCATTTCCTATTTTTCGAGAATTTTCAGGATTTTTCTGGAATTTAAAAGTGATTTTACCCTTAGAAGGGTAAAGTCGTCATTTCGGACAAAAATGAGGACCGAAAATCTCAAATATTAGGGCCGGTCACCCACCTGACCCAAACCCTAATTTTAAGCAATTTTCAGGACTCGATTGGAATAAGAAAGACGATTTTCCCATTGAGAGGCAAAATAGTCATTTTGAGAAAAGGGACGGGACTCGAAAACTCAAGCCTAAGAATTGATAGCCTATTTGACCCTAATTCTTACCTTGGCATTATCGGCCTTATCTTGCATATACAGCAGAGGCGACTTACCCCTAAAGGATAATATCGTCAAGTCTCGGAAGAACGGATAAGAAACCCCAAAAATAGGGTTGACCAGTTGTCTGTGGTCAATCCTCAATTTTTGGGGATTTCTCGAGTGACTAGGATTTTCCCACAATTTTTCCACATTTTTTTGTGAATTTTCTAGCATTTTTTTGGATTTTCTAGGATTTTTCTGATTTTTTTTTATTTTTAAAATCATTTTCTGATTTTTTTATTTTAAAAAAATGTTATTCGGGCCGGATCGGGTGACCCGGCCCACGACCCACGGGCGAGCCGGCCCGGATCCGAACCGCACTGAAACGGCACCGTTTTAGCTTCTCCCGCTTGAATTTTGATTTCCCGCCCAAACTTGAACCAAGGGTCCTGATTGCGCCACGTGTCGACTCTTGGACGGCCTGATCTATCAAAATTAACCGACGACCATGATTGAAATGCAAGGTTGAATCATGACCGTTCGATCTGCGGCAATTTTTATTTCTGAAAATCATTTTTATTTCCAAAAATGCGAGATCGCGACAGGTGGCTAACCCTCCACCGTCGGATCAAGTTTGTTGTTTATTCAGTTATAACCGAACGGCTGACGTGGCTGCCACGTGGGCGCCATGTCAGCGCCACGTGGGCGTTGACCGGTCAACAGACTCGCCGGGGAAGATGATCGGTGCCGGCACTGTCTCGCCGGCGCCTCGTCGGAAGGCGAGTTCTCTTCCGTCAGACCTCCGATCGGCCTAATTCCAACGTCGTTAGTGTTGGGATTCACGTAACACGTACGGGTAAATAAAAATTAATAAACGCAGCGGAAATAAATAACAACCCATACATGTATCTCCAGAGGCGTACTTCGTGCATTTCAATCGAAAAATCACAAAGCACTAAAGGGAGTAAATAGACTACCTCTTGTAGCGTGCTTGAAACGGAGGTGTCGGTTCGATGTTCTTCGATCTCAGCCCCACAAGTGTCGGGCCTCTAGTTCAGACACACCACCAATTGACGAACGGGAGACGACTAATAATTCCACAATAATTGTGCTAGCAATTTGCGGAATCAATATTCCAAATCAATTTACGGAATCAATATTCCGAACTTGGTATATTTTGGTCACTCAAAATTATGAGAATATAGAGAGTGTTTGTGTTCTTCTCTCAAAGCTCTCAAAAATCTGCTCACTCTACAAATGAGCTAACCCCAACCTCAAAACTCTTGCCATCCTTTTATAGCCAAAAACACCTTCCAATAAATTGTATTACAAAATAGCACTAACAAATAATAAATGCTTTCTAAAAATAGCACTCACAATTTATGATAAATAAATGCCATATAAAAATAGCACTAACAATAGCACTCACAATTTATAAATAGCACTCACATCTTATAATACAAAAATGCTATTTAAAAATAGCACTAATAATTATAAATGCTATCAAAAAATAGCACTCACAATTTATCATAAATAAATGCCATTTAAAATTAGCACTAACAAATATAAATGCTATCTAACAATAGCACTCACAATTTATCATAAATAAATGCCATTTAAAATTAGCACTAACAATTATAAATGCTATCTAACAATAGCACTCACAATTTATAATTAGCACTCACATTTTACAATACAAAAATGCTATTTAAAAATAGCACTAACAAAGGTGTTAAAAAATAATAATAACCATTATTATTATTACCGGAGTTAAAGAGGTTACCAAACAGTAAAATACGTATAACGTACAAATACGTAGAGCATACGTGTACATCGTATATACACGTGCAAGTGACCAAAAAGAGAAATAAAATTAAATCTCATTTAATTTAATTTCAACCCAACTAATTGGTATAATTGCAAACAAATTTGCAATGTCGTCTTTCCACAATGCGTTGTCATGTATTGGTTAAGGTGTGTGACATTCCTAGGTTCATCACCGAGCTGGCAGTAAGACATGCACTAACACATTAGTACTTCCAAGAGAATTGATTGTCCCGATCATCCTCTAGGTCCTACAAGCCATGAGTGACATCTAGCAATATGTCATGGCTACCCAGACAGTGTGAATTCTTTTTAAGAACATTATGAACCTGTCAGCTTTGGCTACAGTGTAATTCAATCCTTCTGTCTAACTATGTCCCGATCGAACAAAGGCCATGGAATATTTGTCAAGCCACCAATTCGATCATATGTACAAATCTAACTTGACATGCATTTATATGAGACATGAACATTTCATTCTCAATCATAACCCCGGCCGAGGATTTCAATGCATTGTTACAATTAGATCACATAGGACATCATACCTTTATTAATAAGGAGACAGATTCCATATTGCGTACACATGTGACTTCGTATGTGCCTGAACTACGACCATCAAGTACAGAGACGAATCAACGACCCGCCAATATGCGCACTTGTGAACCATAGCCATTTATCACACAAGTCAACACTGCACCTCAGGTCTAAGGATTATTTACACAAGACCAAAGCATGAACGATTAGACATTGACCACGCAAAAAGCTTCCATGTCGCTAATCATTCAATATGTGTCACGTTCAGTGAACTTGTCCGATACAAGCACCTATGTTCTAACTCGGATATCGCAATACCCAATGACTTATGACTCGTCATTCCTTTAAGTATCTGATACTTAATTATGAAGTTAAGAACATACCGACCTCAACAGGATCATTGATATCCATTCAATAATCCATTGATCGGGAACTGTTTTAAAGATTCAGTCTAACCGTAAACCTGTCACACATATTCTCAACGTTTTAAGAATAGGTTCGGTTGCAACTGATCTTATGGATTTTATTCATTTATATTTGGACAAATGAATAAATACATCTTTGCCATTGATAATAAATCAGAAGTGCAACGGATATACCCAATATGTAACTATTACATAATTGCTTTAGGGCATATCTCTAACAATCTCCCACTTGCACTAAAGCCAACTAGTTTGGTACCTCAAACCCATTTTATCAAGGTGTCTTTCAAATAAAGACTGAGGTATTGCTTTAGTAAAGGGATCTGCCACGTTTTCCGCTGAGGCAATTTTCTGCAAGGCGATATCACCTCTCCCAACTATTTCTCTGATGAGATGGAAGCGTCTCTCAATGTGCTTGGATTTCTGCTGAGACCGTGGTTCCTTAGCTTGAGCTATAGCCCCATTGTTGTCACAAAACAATGTAATCGGCTGCTCAATGGAAGGAACTACTCCAAGTTCAGAAATGAACTTCTTCATCCAAACAGCTTCCTTCGCCGCTTCAGAAGCAGCTACATACTCTGCCTCAGTAGTGGAATCAGCAGTTATGCTTTGTTTGGAACTCTTCCAACTAACTGCACCACCATTGAGTGTAAAAACAAACCCAGACGTAGACTTAAAGTCATTCGGGTCTGATTGAAAATCAGAATCAGTATACGCTTCAACTTTAAACTCTCCTTCTCCGTATATCAAGAATAAATCCTTAGTCCTTCGCAAGTACTTAAGGATATTCTTGACTGCTATCCAGTGCTCTTCCCCTGGATCAGACTGATATCTGCTAGTAACACTTACAGCATGCGCGATATCAAGTCGCGTACATAGCATAGCATACATTATGCTTCCAACAGCGGATGCGTAAGGTATATTTGCCATCCGCTGTCTTTCTTCAGGAGTGTTGGGACACATCTCCTTAGAAAGACGGATTCCATGCCGAAAAGGCAATAATCCTCTTTTGGAACATTGCATGTTAAACCGTGTTAACACTTTATCTATGTACGTAGATTGTGAGAGGCCAATCAATCGTCTCGATCTATCTCTATAGATCTTGATACCTAAAATATAGGTTGCCTCTCCCAAATCTTTCATGGAGAATTTTTGTGACAAGAATAGTTTGATCGATGATATCATCGGTACATCATTCCCGATCAAGAGTATATCATCGACGTACAAAACTAGAAACGCAATTGCGCTTCCACTGACCTTCTTATATACACATGATTCATCCGGATTTTTAATGAAGCCAAACGATTTGATTACTTCATCAAAACGGATGTTCCAACTTCTGGATGCTTGTTTGAGTCCATAAATGGATCTCATAAGCTTACACACCTTTCGACTTTCACCACAAGATTCAAAACCCCGTGGTTGTTCCATATAGATATCCTCCTCGAGGAAACCATTTAGAAAAGCCGTTTTGACATCCATTTGGAATATCTCATAATCAAGGTGCGCAGCTATAGCCAACATAATCCGAATAGATTTCAGCATGGCTACAGGTGAGAAAGTTTCGTCATAATCGATCCCTTCTTTTTGACGATACCCTTTCGCCACCAGTCGTGCTTTGTAAGTTCCAACCTGACCATCAGCGTTTATCTTCCTCTTGAAGATCCATTTACAGCCAATTGGTACAATACCATCAGGCAGATCAACTAGAGTCCAAACATCGTTGGAATACATTGAATCCATTTCGGTTTGCATGGCTTCTAGCCATTTACCAGAATCGATGTCCAACATCGCCTCCTCATAGGTGCTTGGATCACTCAATTGATTACTATCATTCATAATGAATAGTGTCTCAATATTTTCAACCGAGTGTCCATAGCGAATAGGTATACGAGACGTTCTCGCACTTTTCCTAAGAGGTTGTGTATCAGAAGCTCCCACTGAATCAGAGATCGGTGTCTGAACTTGGTTATTTGATACTTCATTATTATCTTCTTGTAAGACTATTTTCCGCCCAGCACCACCTTCCTGAACGAACTGATTCTCCAGAAAAGAAGCGTGCCTGCTGACCGAAACTTTTTGGTCAGAGTGAAAATAGAAATAATATCCAAGAGTTTCTTTCGGATATCCAATGAAGCGACCATGTTCAGACCTTGCCTCCAATTTTTCTGTTCTCAGCTTCTTGACAAAAGCTGGACAACCCCAAATCTTGATATGATTAAGACTTGGTTTCCTACTATGCCATATCTCATAAGGCATAGTTGGAACAGATTTGGATGGCACTCTATTCAGTAAATATGCAGCTGTCTCAAGGGCATATCCCCAAAGGGACATAGGCAAATCGGTGTAGCTGATCATAGATCGCACCATATCTAATAAAGTATGATTTCTTCTTTTAGATACACCATTATGCTCTGGAGTTGCAGGAGGTGTCCATTGTGATAAAATGCCATTATCTTTAAGATAATCCAAGAATTCAGTACTAAGGTATTCACCTCCTCGATCAGATCGAAGAGCCTTAATACTTTTTCCTGTTTGTTTCTCAACTTCATACCTAAATTCCTTGAACTTTTCAAAGGATTCAGATTTATACTTCATTAAGTACAAATAGCCATATCGTGAACAATCATCGGTAAAGGTAATGAAGTAAGAATAACCACCCCTAGCAGTTTCATTAATTGGTCCACATACATCTGTATGTATCAATCCTAGTATGTCAGCAGCTCGCGCACTATGTCCTACAAAGGGCGCTTTGGTCATTTTTCCTAGAAGACAAGCATTACAAATCGAGTATGGTTCAAAACCAATTGGATCGATATATCCATCATTACTCAACTTGTTAATCCTATCTTCTCCAATATGACCTAATCGGAGATGCCAAACATACTTTGGATTTGGAGTATCTCTAGGGCGTTTATTGGTTATGGCATTTACATCATGATTAATTTGCTTATTGGTAATCGTATTACCGGACATTGTAATGGTATAGAGATTATTCATTAATAATCCAGAACCAACACACATTCTATTATAATAAATAGAACATACATCATCAGCAAAAGAAAATTCATAATTTTCTTTGCCCATACGAGGTATAGAAATGATGTTTTGTATAGCATTCTTATAATGCAAACAGTTCTTTAAAACCAAAACATGTCCTAAAGGCAAACATAAACGAAAAGTCCCTATAGCTAATGCAGCAACTTTTGCCCCATTTGCAAATGTCAGGACAATCTCATTTTGCCCCAGCATCCTACTTATTTCCAGATTCTGCAAAGACATACAAATATGTGACGTTGCAGCAGAATCTAGAATCCATAAGCTGGATTCAGAACTAACCATAAGATTAGTTTCAATAATCATAGACACTATACCTTCACAAGGTTGGTTCTTTGGCTTGACCTTCAAGCTTGCGAGGTACTTCTTACAGTTCCTCCTCCAGTGCCCCATGACACCACAATAATGACATTTCCCTTTTTCAATCTTGGGTTTTGATTGCACAACAGCTTTCATAGGCTTCTTCCATTTCTTTTTCTTCAAAATAGTCTTACTATTTGAAGAAGAAGCCTTAGCCAAAGCCACAACATTTGGCCTTGTATTGTGCATTTCCTTCTCATAAATCACCAACATGCTATGTAACTCAGCAAGGGTTTTCTCCATATTATGCATGTGGAAGTTTTGAACAAAACTAGAGAAGGAATCAGGTAAGGATTGGAGGATCAAATCCACAGCTAAGTCATTGTCCATGACAAGATTTAGCCTAGCCAATTCTTCTATGTGCCAGATCATTTTCAAGACATGATCATTAACCGATGATTTCTCAGCCATTCTCATGCGGTACAATGCTTTAGATATCTCATATCTTGAGGTTCGACCATTCTCATCAAAGAATTCCTTTAGATGCAATATGATCGACCTAGCATTTACCATTGCTTCATATTTTTTTTTCTGAAAATCATTGTTCATTGAAGCAAGCATATATGACCTAACTTTTAAGTCATCGTCATGCCACTTATCATAAGTGATACGTTCCTCTTGGGTCCCACCCTCAGGAAAAGAGACTGGCATATTTTCATCAAGCACATACCCGATTTTTTCAGAATTGAGAACAATTCTCAAATTCCTTACCCAGTCGGTGAAATTGGGACCAGTCAAACAATTCTTGTCGAGTATTGAAGCGAGCGGGTTTGTATTCACCATTTTCAGAGTAATTTATATCTGTGCAGAAAATAAATTGTTAGCCGTTGTCTTTCAAAATAACTATTTCATTTTGGCCTTTAAATGAAATAGATCCTCCCACTAAATTTATACACGGATCCCATACTCCTTAAAATGAGAAACGGTAATCTTTGTTGGGTAAAGATTACTAGCGGGGATTGGAGTCCCACGAGCTCATAGTCCACCTCACCTAACAGTTATTGGTGTTCTATAAACTTAGTGAGTGAATCAACTTATTCAACGCATCATATGCGAGTCCCAATCATAACTTTGGCCTCTAGATCATGAAAGTCTCACCTGACAGTTATTGACTTCATAATTGTAGTTAAGTCTTACCCATCGTCTCATGTAAGTATTGAAAACACAAACGATCCCCTCACCTAACAGTTATTGGAAATCATTTGGTCTCAACCCCACAACATCATATGCTTAATGGATTGGTCCACAATTATAAATGACTATTGACCCCTATGTATCCATAACCGATCAATCAACCACTATAATATAGGATCAAACCACGACGATGGAAGGCCACGAGTCCGAAACCCGTCACGACTTAATATATATTAAAGGAGATTTTGAGTCGTTTATAGGTCTCACTTTGCACATTAACCGGTTTAACATGCTCACGTAAACATAATAAATAAATAGATGTCAATCACATAAACATCTATCCTACGTGGTGATCATGGAATTATGATTTAATGGGTCTCGAGCCAATGAGACCACATTTAATCATTTTAATATTTTAATAACGGAGAGCCGCTCTTCACTTCTTCTTGGTTCCTTGAACTCTTCAAGAACCGGGCCCAAAGAGCTCGCCGGCTTAAAAGGCTCCTTCACGTAATCCTCGTAGCATTTACATCAACAATTGACTATGCTAAAAATAAAGATTACATGAAAAATAAAAGGAGTACGCAGCCTCCATTTAATAATTACAACCCCAAAAATATAAATAATCACCATACATTCATATATACATCAATCATATTGATTAGGGATTTTTCCATGATCACCACCCTTCCACGTAAGTAATAAATTCACAATTTAAAACTTAGGAAGGCACAATAAAAATCTACGTTGAATCATATTCAGAATTTTTACGTAAAATAAGATAGCCATAAATTTTCGATTCAAAATTGATTTAGTCTCAATTTTTGCTACGTTGATTAATTTATCATATAAAATAATCAACCTCCATTAGCCATGTAAGACGAACAATTCGTTAATACAAATTGGCCATGGTATTGCAAAAATTACTACGAACAAAAATCAATTAAATGCACGAAAACGCCTAAGGATTGGCTCTGATACCACTGTTGGGATTCACGTAACACGTACGGGTAAATAAAAATTAATAAACGCAGCGGAAATAAATAACAACCCATACATGTATCTCCAGAGGCGTACTTCGTGCATTTCAATCGAAAAATCACAAAGCACTAAAGGGAGTAAATAGACTACCTCTTGTAGCGTGCTTGAAACGGAGGTGTCGGTTCGATGTTCTTCGATCTCAGCCCCACAAGTGTCGGGCCTCTAGTTCAGACACACCACCAATTGACGAACGGGAGACGACTAATAATTCCACAATAATTGTGCTAGCAATTTGCGGAATCAATATTCCAAATCAATTTACGGAATCAATATTCCGAACTTGGTATATTTTGGTCACTCAAAATTATGAGAATATAGAGAGTGTTTGTGTTCTTCTCTCAAAGCTCTCAAAAATCTGCTCACTCTACAAATGAGCTAACCCCAACCTCAAAACTCTTGCCATCCTTTTATAGCCAAAAACACCTTCCAATAAATTGTATTACAAAATAGCACTAACAAATAATAAATGCTTTCTAAAAATAGCACTCACAATTTATGATAAATAAATGCCATATAAAAATAGCACTAACAATAGCACTCACAATTTATAAATAGCACTCACATCTTATAATACAAAAATGCTATTTAAAAATAGCACTAATAATTATAAATGCTATCAAAAAATAGCACTCACAATTTATCATAAATAAATGCCATTTAAAATTAGCACTAACAAATATAAATGCTATCTAACAATAGCACTCACAATTTATCATAAATAAATGCCATTTAAAATTAGCACTAACAATTATAAATGCTATCTAACAATAGCACTCACAATTTATAATTAGCACTCACATTTTACAATACAAAAATGCTATTTAAAAATAGCACTAACAAAGGTGTTAAAAAATAATAATAACCATTATTATTATTACCGGAGTTAAAGAGGTTACCAAACAGTAAAATACGTATAACGTACAAATACGTAGAGCATACGTGTACATCGTATATACACGTGCAAGTGACCAAAAAGAGAAATAAAATTAAATCTCATTTAATTTAATTTCAACCCAACTAATTGGTATAATTGCAAACAAATTTGCAATGTCGTCTTTCCACAATGCGTTGTCATGTATTGGTTAAGGTGTGTGACATTCCTAGGTTCATCACCGAGCTGGCAGTAAGACATGCACTAACACATTAGTACTTCCAAGAGAATTGATTGTCCCGATCATCCTCTAGGTCCTACAAGCCATGAGTGACATCTAGCAATATGTCATGGCTACCCAGACAGTGTGAATTCTTTTTAAGAACATTATGAACCTGTCAGCTTTGGCTACAGTGTAATTCAATCCTTCTGTCTAACTATGTCCCGATCGAACAAAGGCCATGGAATATTTGTCAAGCCACCAATTCGATCATATGTACAAATCTAACTTGACATGCATTTATATGAGACATGAACATTTCATTCTCAATCATAACCCCGGCCGAGGATTTCAATGCATTGTTACAATTAGATCACATAGGACATCATACCTTTATTAATAAGGAGACAGATTCCATATTGCGTACACATGTGACTTCGTATGTGCCTGAACTACGACCATCAAGTACAGAGACGAATCAACGACCCGCCAATATGCGCACTTGTGAACCATAGCCATTTATCACACAAGTCAACACTGCACCTCAGGTCTAAGGATTATTTACACAAGACCAAAGCATGAACGATTAGACATTGACCACGCAAAAAGCTTCCATGTCGCTAATCATTCAATATGTGTCACGTTCAGTGAACTTGTCCGATACAAGCACCTATGTTCTAACTCGGATATCGCAATACCCAATGACTTATGACTCGTCATTCCTTTAAGTATCTGATACTTAATTATGAAGTTAAGAACATACCGACCTCAACAGGATCATTGATATCCATTCAATAATCCATTGATCGGGAACTGTTTTAAAGATTCAGTCTAACCGTAAACCTGTCACACATATTCTCAACGTTTTAAGAATAGGTTCGGTTGCAACTGATCTTATGGATTTTATTCATTTATATTTGGACAAATGAATAAATACGTCTTTGCCATTGATAATAAATCAGAAGTGCAACGGATATACCCAATATGTAACTATTACATAATTGCTTTAGGGCATATCTCTAACAATTAGAACCCTTATGACTTCCTCTACAACATATCATAGACTCAACACAGCAGGATCAGGTTTCATTAAGCTGCAAACCTAGGCTGGAGCTAATCTCCGGCGAGAGTCCGCCCTAGCCATTTCTAACGTCGAACGAGCGTTTCGGATCATCAAACATCATCTATAGAGTTAGAGAGAACTTACTTGATGATCGCGAGGCGTCAGTTTCGCTCGGATCGAGCTCTCAGGCTCTCGACAGGTTCGGATGGCTCGGATCCGGATCCATGGTTTCGAGTAGATTCAATGCAAAAAGAGCATGGATACGAGCTTAGTATGTTCTTTAGACTCGATCGAAACAAAAATCTCAAAGAAAGGAGCAAGAATAAAAGAGTCACCATTAACGGAGCTCCAAGAACTCGAGCACGGCCCTTACCTTTTTTGCGAAGAAACGGTGATCTCGAGACTTCAAGATCTTCCTCTAGACTTTACGTAGCGTGCTGGACTAGTTTCAAAGCTCGTCTCACTTTATATCGTCACCTCCGAGGCTTCGAAGTTTCTGTTTCGCCTCCATCAATGGCGGACGGAAGCTTCTAGGGGACGTCCCCTCTCTGTTCCCTCCTTTCCTCTCTTTTTCGTCCTTTCTCTCTTACTGCGAGTTCTCTGCCTCGTCTTCCCTCTCCGCGAGCTCTCTCTCCCTCTCTAGCTCTTTGTCCGCGAGCTCTCTCTCCCTCTCTAGCTCGCTGTGCGTTTTTGTTTCCCTTTGCGAGCTTCACCTTTTCTTCCTTTCTTGCGTCTGTTATTCAACCGAATCCCCAACTTAACTGACTTCCTCAATCGATCCTTTTTCCCTCACCCGTTCTGTTTTTTAGCGTGAAAAGCTTTAGGGAGATGGTGAACAGTGACCGGGTGTCTGGGTCGGACCCGCCCGACCCGTCAGACCCGGTTCACGTATAATGGCCAAATTATACTAGTAATTGGTATTTTTTTGCAAAATTGAAGCTTCCAATGTTATTCACGGAATGATTTCTCTTTGGAAATGTGATTTTTGTGACTAAAACACTTAGAATCATGCGAAAGCCCCAAATACAAGATATGATCCGAAATCGATTTTTGCCAAATTGATGTTCTTAATGGACGAATCGACCCCAATTGAGCCCATCATTAGATTCAGGGGGTCAAAACCTATAGGGAGGAAGCATTGGGGTTCTATGGGTGTCCCTCAGAAAAGTTTAATTTCAGAATTGGCATCGTAGGGACTAAAATGAAAAGATTTTTATGCAATTAGGTCCTTAAAGCTAAAATTGATCAGATCAGCACATAATTGAACCAAATTGAAATGTGGGTCGATCAAGTCGAATGTCAGGATTCTAAAAATACAAAATATTGAAAATAAAAAGACCCAAAACATATTTTTGACAAATTCAACCCTGTGTGTTACAAAGAAACACACAAAATTAAACTTGAATTTCGACTTTTGATGAGGTCAAAATGACAAGAAAATTAAAACAAAAATATAGAACGTTTTTTTTTATATTTTTATGACCTCGAATGCTATTTTTGCTGATTTTTTATTTATTTTCCTATTTTCTAAAAATACTAAAAAATGCAAAAAATTTGAAAAATTACTTTTTGGTAAAAAAAAATGGTTCCTTAGGCTTGGCCAAGGCCGCCAAAGTTGATTTTGTAATTTTTTGACTTTTTATGGATTTTTTGTGATTTTTCAAAATAAGACTAAAAAAGACTTGGTCAAAAATCAGGTGTCAACAACCTTTTATCAATCATCAACAATCTCTTAAGGCTAGTAATTGCTAGTGTCACTTTCTTTCTCGAGTGCACCCAAAACCTCTAAAGTTTCCTTACCAAGATTCTCAATTCAGAGGAAGACAATTTCAAATCTCATCCCTCCACCAAACTCGGTCAATCTCAATCTTATTCATAGCTTCACAAGCCTTTCAAAACGCTCATAGTTCTTCCCACACATTCATCTTTCTCATGAATGAAATAACTCAGAGTCACCTTTCTCGTGACTTCCATCATTTAATTCATCAACACTAGCATCTGTCACCACTGTGACTTAGGCAATGATGGCAACTCCTCCTTGAGTGTGCCTACCTAACAAATTTTCCCATTTCCATTTAAAGCTCTCACGACCCATTCAACTCTTGGGTCCCACGTGATTAACAAAATCGAACCATCCGCTCTGCTAGTACTCATATTCCAATCGCTCATCTTTACTCAATTCTCATGATTCCTTTTTATTCTCGGATCTTCTCATATCTTGTACACTTGAGCCAAATGCTCCTCTAGCGATCGTACTCTGGTCTTTCAACTTTATCAGGTTCTCATGTCACTTGAACCACTATGATTTCCTCAAGGAATCAAAGACTTAAGTCATCTACTCAAGTCTAGCAGTCTCAGACTGCTCATCTCATCATCTTTCACCATCAACCATCTAGTGGTTTCCAAACAACTCTCAACTAGTTGCTCATTAATCAAGGATTTCAACTCATCCTTATGCAGCAAACATACATCAAGCATGCCTCCACGAGGTAACTTCTCAAATAACAGCTAGTTACTAGGCAAGCCTCACTAGGCTAAAACTCAACTAAGCCAATGTCAAGCAAGTACTCAAAGTGCCATTTCAATCGTTCATGCCATAAATCCAAGGGCATCAACCACTCTAGCATAAACACAACATGCTATCTCAATCTCAACAGGCATTAGTTCAATAGGTATAAACCTCACATTCCGTCTAATCTCTCAGTTAGACCTCGGCCACAACAATTATATGATGCCAATTACAACATATGTCAACTAGGCCAATCACAACATCAATTTTCTTTTTCAAACGGCACTCACTGCCAAATACAGGGCTCTCAGCCATGCCTATCACAGGCGCCATTACAACTGTCATGCCACTTTCGAACATTCACTTTGAGAATTACTCCAGTGCCATACATCTCTTAACCACAATCAGACTCAACCCGATACCTAAGCTTTCCCTTTCAATCTATGACTTGGGTCATTCATGCCTACTGGTTATCTTAGAAGCCTATCAGGAGGGGCTCCTTGTCCGGACCTCTCTGTCCCGGCGATCACTCCCCCCCTCATCAGACCTGGTTGTTACAGGTTGTCCCAAGTCATACATCTATGGAGGAAGCCCCGTTCCACACGCCCCATAACATGCTTCACTACGGTTTATAGGTATCTGTTGATACCTGATTTTTGGTCATCTTTTATTTATTTTATTTTTATTTTTTTTTCTAAAATTAATTAAAAATACAAAAAAGTCATAAAATTATGAAATTGACTTTGGTGATCTTGGCCAAGCTAAAGGAACCATTTTTGACGAAAAAAAAATATAATTTTTTATATTTTTATCATAGAAAAATATATGAAAAATAAAAAAAATAGCATTCGAGGTCACAAAAAACAAAAAAAAAGGAAAAAAATCATTATTTTATTTTGACCTCACAAAAGAGAAAGTTCAAGTTTTATTTTATGAGTTATTTCACAGCACATAGAGTTAAATTTGGGTTAAAAAAAATGTCGTTTGACTCTTTTAATTTATGATTTTGGCATTTAATTGGATTGCCCCGCATTTCGATTTTATTTGGTTGCAATGCTCATTTGCTTATTTGGACGACTAAAGTGAATTATTGGAGTGTGTTAAAAAGAAAAGTAGAGGACCCAAAGGAAGGATGAGCGGCCATTAAGCGGAAAGAAACCGGAGAAGGTGGAAGATAATGATAAAAAAATAAAAAATAAAAAGAAAATGATAATGATAATGGGGAGGAGTGTCACACCATTCGGCCGATCAAGGGGGAGAAAGTGCCGTGTCATTTAAAAAAAAAAAGAGAGAGTTAGCCATTTGAGAAAAAGAAAGCATTGGGGAATTAAAAAAGAGTAGGGTGGTACTCTTGCTTCATTGGCACGAAGAGAGAAAGGAGGGGAGGAAAACAATAAAAAAATAAAAGGAGAACTAGACAACCTAGAGAAGGCCAAAGGGATTGATTTAAAAAGATAAAAGGGGGAGGAAAGAGTCTCCATGTTGTCGTCCACTCATCTCTACTTGAGGTGGGGTGCCAATAAAGAAGAAAAAAAATAATAGCAAGTTAAAAAAAAAAGGGAGGGAGAGAAAGGCAACGAGCGCTGAGAGGGGGGTGTCTCCTGGGTAGCCGCTAAAAAAAAAAGACAGAAGAGGAGGGGATGAGGAGGTCTCGACTGTGGTCGATGAAGAAAGAGAGCTCGTCGAAGCTTCGTTCTGATTCGAGGCGAATTTCCGAAGGTTTTGCAAACCAAACCCAAGCTGCGTCATCAATATCGACATACGAAGAATGTGAGTTCCCCTAAACACAATCATGCTCTTTCGCTTGAAGTGTTGTGTCAGCGTGAATGGCCTTGCTTCGATATTTTTCTGACTTTGAGTGATGCTTCGAACTCCTTCTAAGCTCTGTTTTGTCTATGTCTTGCGCATAAAATGGTTTAAACCTCTACTGTTGGACCTTCCAAACCTCACTGACGTCAAGAACGGGAAACTTCGTCGGGCGATCACCGAGAGATGAGGATCTCCAGATAAGTTTCCTAAACCTTTGTTGACGTTTGATGTGTGTTTAGATTTGAGCTATAACGATCAAAAATGAGAAAAACTTGTGTTCATCGAAAATTCATATCTGGTTATGTTGTGTAGGTTTCGTTGTAGGATAGTTCAAGTTTGTTTTCTTGTGCTAAATCGGAGTTATATTGATGCGGTTGAGATGAGTAGTTGTTACGTGTAAAATGGACGCGTTTGTTAGATGTCTTAAGTCGAATCTTCAAAGTTCGCCGGAAGTTGCAGAGGTCGCCTGACTGAGGTGGTAGAGGCTCGATGAAGCAGCATGCGTAGGCCGATGGTGAGATGCTTTCTCATTCTTTCATAGGATTGGACTGTGAAATTGCTTTCACATCCTGAGAACCCACAAAGAAAGGGCGTGGTGATAAAAATAAAGGGAAATAGCAGGAGGAAGAAGACCCTAAAATAAAAATGTTAATAAAAAAATCAAACCCATTAAGAAGTGGCGTGAGTATGCTTTTGTGTGTAGTCTAGTGTACGGGCTTGGCTGGTGATTTAGGCTTTAGGGTGCAATTGGGCTTTTATTAATAAAAAAATTTTCAAAAAAATGAATCATTAAGGAAAAATTCAAAAAAAATGGAAAATAAATCAAAAATTCAAAAAAATTCGGAAAATTCAGAAAAATTCTAAAAAATTCCAGAAAATAGGAAATGGCCACATTCAATTGGCCACGACCTGTTTCGGGTCATTTAACCCCCGATCTTTCCAGAAATGATGGTTTTGCCCTTTTGGCAAACCGTCTTCCAAAAAAATTCTAAAAAAATCCAGGAAAATCCCCAAAAATAGGAAATGGCCACAAACAACTGGCCAAGACTCATTCCGGGTGTTTTGAACCCCGACCCTTCTTAAAATGACGATTTCGCCCTTTGGGCGAATCGTCTTCCAAAAATTGATTGTGATTGATAGAAATAGTCATCCAATCTGCATGAACTCTTAGTCAGGAAAATCACTCGCGTTAGGTACCGAAAGGGCGTTGGTAATGACACCAGCGTAACCAAGTCCCCGAACCCAAAATCTCTGGTTCTGCAGAACTGATCGATCTCTCCCAATCGATCAGTAAGGTTTCCGGTCTACCCTCCAAGAAAGACCGGTGGCGACTCCAAATGCATGCACAAGTTGCACATGACACACGACCACACTGAAGGTCGAAAGCGATCGACTCTTATCGTCGAATCCTTTGAAAAATACTCCCGCCGCGATTTGGTATGGGCCTGGGAGGGCCCGCGCCGATCCAAGACCCGCGATCGGTAATCCATTAGCCGCGTCCGCTTTCGGACGGGTCGCGACAGCTGGCGACTCCACTGGGGACGTTGCTCTAGAACATATGATTCTAGACCTCAAGTGGACTTAGGCCGTAATTAAAACGCTGAGTGATTTTTCTAACCATGCAGGCACTCTTGAAGGTGAGGTAAGTCCGCTTATGATAGGTGTTATATGTTTTTACAGATTGGAGTGATAAGGGGGGTAGTCTGTGATTAACATTGTCTTATACAGGTTGGCGTAGGAATGAATGATTGTGTGTATGTTTTATATTGAAGCGGTGATTGTTAAATAATATGCATGTTTATCGCTTTAGCACGACACCGAAAATACACACAACCGCGCCTAAAACCCCGGGCGCCGCCTTTAGGAACACAATAGAAGGAATTGAAAATGGAATCTCCGTGAGGAAAAACACGGGGTAATCCACTTTTCAATTCCGCTCACTTCGAACTATGGATCGAGTCCCAATGCAACGATAGTTGTGCAATGGAATCGGCTCTTTCTAGAACTCGAGGTGGGAACCTTAACCTTAGGTGCCAAACCCTCTGATTTTTAGAAGTTTACCATCACTTGTTTCATGCGCATGTCTCTGGGCGGTTGGTACACCTAAAACCGCACATAAGTCGACGAGTTGGGTTGGTAAGACTCTCTATCCCCCCAAATCTATCACTGTTCATATAGATATAGGCATTTCATTTATTGCATTCTGGTGATTAGATTAAATGCCATTTCGAGGATAGATATGTGCGTTTGTCCCTAACGTCCTTGATAGAAGACGAGGAGGGTGGTATCCCACGACGAACACCGAGTGTGCGATAAGGAGCATACTATGGACATTATTGAGGTATCATCCAATGAAGACGACGAGTTGGGGCAAGTGATCCTGAAGGCACGGATCAAAACTGGGGCATCCTTAAACGTTAGGATCACATTCCTTTATGTCATTTTCCATTACTAGTCCTCTTGTATAGGGTTTATTTTTACTGAGATTTTCTCTATCTCACCCCTTAGAGCGATTGTATTAGGGATCTATTGGTGTATACATTCAGATGGAACTTGGTTGTATTTCTTTTAACGGGTCATTGGAATGTGATAGTGGCATTTTTTCTAATCATCCGAATACTCCCAAGTCAAGTTTATAATTCCTTTAGAGGAAATTAAAATTGGAAGTCTTGCACGACCTTTTGGTCGTGTGAGGTAATCCAACCCCAATTTCGCTAGAAGGAGCTACACACTTGAATTGGTTCATGCATGTTGTACACCACTGGTAATTCACGATGATTGATCAAGAATATCAGCGTAGTTTCAAATTTAATGACGAGATAGATGTCCAAACTACTTTCGTTCTTAGGGAGCGACCTTAATTTGGATGCCATATCTTCAATTGAATTTAAAACACGTTATTATGTCTTGCACTTTTGAGTAATTCATTCCTCTCGAAATTAATCAAAAGCCATTATCGTGAATTACATTCCTTTCAATAATATGCTTTCCTTCGAAGAATACTGATAAAAAAAATTTTGCGCAAGATTAAAACCCTTGTAAAAGTTTTTGTCCTTATTAATCACGAGCAAGCATAAGATTGAAAGGGGTTTATGCTTTCTTTTTCAAATTATTCCTTATGATTCAGTCGTTTCATTTGCAGGTGAAAAAAATAGGTAATAGAGAGAAATCTTCTCCTGGATAAGTCTGAGGCTATTCTCTCATCTGATCATGAGCGAGTTATAAAATCAGGACATATTTGCTCGGCTTATTGATATTATGGTTCGGCTCACCCAGGTTGAAGATGTTCGGATGCTCGAAAAAATGAACCATACAGAAGTTAAAACACACACATTTATTTTGCTCAGTGGAGGGTTTTCAAAAGCATGTCATACAATTCGGGGTGGAAAAGTAAAGCCAAAGTGAGCCCTAATTAACGACACAAAGGAGCCCAACTGACCCTCCATGTTGTTAATGCTCTGCCCGTACTCACGACTTCGCATGTCCTGGTCCGCAAGCTTGAGGAGAAGGTTTCTGCATTCGCCCTTAACCTCAGTGACCTTGACCTCGTGTTCCTCGGTGATTATTTCCAAGTCCCGAACTAATCCATTCCCGTGAGCTATGTCTGCGGTTATTTTGTCGAGCCGTTCTTCCTGCCAGTCGCTTTGCAGCCTCAATAGGACATTGTGGCGGTCGTGCTCGCCAGCGGTCAGGGATATGGCCAATTGATCCACCAGGTTTCTCCTCTCGCGAAGCAACGTCGCGACCCTCTCATTGGCAAACTCGACGGCCTTTTTGTGACTATCGGCCAGATAGTTGGTCAGCACCAAATGATCAGACCGATCCTTGTAACGAGCCCGCAAGACGCGAGCCACGAGAACCTCCCGATCAGCAACACGGTAGGCCTCTAAGGAGTGTGCAAAGAGGGTCGGGAAAGTTCTATATTCCCTCCCCAGCGTAGTACCTTCGAGGGAAGTGGTATCTAAGTCCTCGAACAGGACACGGATTTCATCCGCGGTTGCAGAATGATCGGTTATGTGCGCGTAACCGCGACCCAATAGGTTATAAAGCTTTTCCCACTGGGCCAAGACATCAATCGAAAAAGTGCGCACGGGAGAGGAGGCCATTTGCGTTGGGTTGGCTTGAGAATAAGACGAGGCTAATAGAGAGATTAGAAGGAAGAAGCTGATTATGCGAGAACGCTAACCTGCCATACGTTAATCCCTCATTTTATAGCAACTCGAAGATGATGAAGGGTCTCAGTAATAATGCTGGTGGAGCCCAGTTAGGAGGTAAAGCAGGAGGCCCCCTCACGTGAACCATTGGATTCGTCTCGGTCCGCGATTTCCGGCTTGTCAATTAAAAGATGTAAAAGATTTGTCGGGATCACCATTATTAGAGTTAGGTGGGAGGTAAGCGCAACTATCGAAGAAAGCCCTAACAGGATTTAGCAGTCCCATCACGTTGAAAAGCTAAGCGCGAAATTCAAGGTCTTGAGGGGGAACGTTTGCCTAATGATGCTTGAATAGCGTCTCCTGAACGTACAAAGTCACTCGAAGAAAAATTTATAGGGAGTGAGCATACAGGAGAGAGTAGAGAACTCTGAGTGGGCAAGAACCAATCAAACATTTCTCAATCCAACATATTTAAGAGGTTATTGTCAGCTGCTAGAGGCGACTGACTCAAAAATCTCAGAAATTGAACCACAGAGGGATCTCGAAGATTCCAAGATCAAGTCTAACGCCAAAACCATGGAGCCCAACACTTCTGGCAACGGAAATCAAGATCACGGCGACGACGACAACGACATCCACGATGCTCAACTCGGGAAAAGAAGACGTCCTCACCAATACTCTCAGGAGGAAACCCAAATGCTGGAAACCCTTTTCAGTAAAAGCCATTACATGAAAAAGAAGTGGAGAATTGAATTGAGCCGGGAGTTGGGGATTAATCAGTCGAGGATCCAGTTTTGGTTTCAAAATAGGAGATCCAAATCGAGGGCTCAACGCAAACGTCAGGTGGTCGAGATTTTAAAGGAAGAAAACCAAAAGCTACGAACAGAAAACATGAGGTATGAAAAAGCTCTCAATATTACCGTTTGCCCTCATTGCGATAACCTCATCGCCCGCGGTAAGATATTCCCCGATAAGCCTCACGCAATGATTGAAGACGTTCACTTACCACCCTACTCCCTCGGGGCATCTCCTGCTCACCCAGATTTTGCCGGAGTCACGCATGAGCAGGATGATCCTACGAAAACGATACAAATGCCTCCTGGGGGATGGGATTTGCATCGCTTTGATTGGAGTTACAGTTTCAAGGAGCTGGATGTTACCGCCGACCAGCTCAAAGCATATCAGCCTCATGCACAACAATTTTCGATAGGGTCGGGTCCCGCCGGAGATGAGTTAATCAGTCGTCAAGCCATCGATGCAATTTTGGGCCACGATAAGAGGAGGTTCGCTTGGCCCCCTGAACTGCATTCCAGATTCCTAGACGTGGTTCACCAAATGGGGATCGATTCAGCAACTCCGACGCGCATATTTAAAGCCATGAATGTACCGGGGCTTAGTAAGGAACTGGTCAGGAATCACCTTGCTGCCTACAGAAAGCTATTAAAACAACGTCGAGCGGAGCTAAACCGGGAGGAATCCGTCTCGAGCTCAAAAGCTAGGGGCGACCGCCATCGTAATGCTCAGGCATCAAGAGATACCCGGCCAAATCTAAGCATCAATCAAGCTAGCAACCCGACCATCGGCAAACTGAAAGCTGATCAGAATATCCTCCCGGGCCATTTCAACACTTCTCAAGAGCGCGTATCACAAGTACAGCGAGTGCGCACTCCTCCATTCGAGCAGCAGTCGGCAGGTGCTCTGCCTGCCGCTGGTCAACCCACGACAGACGATTTCTTTGATGAGGGGCTCGATGCCTTGTTCAATCAGTGGGAAGCTGGCATGCTTGGACAGCCATGATCTAGCACTTGACTCGGGGCACGATGGGTCGGTCACCACGAACACCCATAGAAAGAAGAGCATGTTCACGAGTAGATCACTCATTTTATCCGTTGTAAAGTTCCTACGGGAACATTTTTCTTTAATGACTATAGTTAATTCTTTATTAAAACCAACGCTATCGACGAACATCGTCATGCTCAATTGTGATGATCCCTTGTTAGATTAAGTCTGAAACCAGAGACGGTCTTTAAAATTTTGAGTGGCCACGAACTCATTCCTCACCAAGCGCTCGGGATGCTGAAATGAAGAGTAACAGCATGCACAGGGAAAATGCCACTTTCGTTTGAACGATGAAAAGGGGTTGAGAGAAGATCATAGCGTTAATTCCCATGGAGCTAAATGAATTAAACGGAGTCATTAATTGCGGGTCCACCGCTGCTCCCCACGTTCTCGGGCCTAGCAAATCATAAAAGGCGCCGAAAGATTGTAGACCCACCACTTTGAAGACTGAACTAGGGGACGAGCGCAATACTCGATGAAACTAAATCAATGCAAAAGAGTTTGTGATCCTATCACGAGGAAAAAGAAAGGGGAATACAGACGATGAGTAATTACAGGGTCTCGGGAGGAGCGCTTGCTTGCTGGCCTTCATATGCAGCCTGAAGGATGGTTCTAGGACACGCACAATCACTTGAGAAAATTTCTAGAGTGAGCAAACACGTAAGAGCGAATAGAGAAAGCTGAGGGAACTAGATCAGCCCGAGATACTCCGATCCATCATGTTTAAAAGCTATTCCCATCTGCTAGAAACGCCCGACCTGGACATTTCTAAGCACGAACTGCTGGGAGACTTTGAAGATCCTGGAGCTGAATCATGCCCGAAGACCATGGAGACTGACTCCTCCAGCGATGAAATTCTAGGTTTCAGCTACGAAGAAGGAGTATACAATGATGACCGGAGTCGGAAAAGGAAGCAACTACAACGCCACACTCCAGGCCAAATCCGAGAGCTCGAAGCTTTCTTCAATGAATGCCCCACTCCAAGCAGACAACAGAAAATGGAGTTGAGCCGAAAAATAGGATTGGAGCTTTCGAAGGTCAAGTTTTGGTTCGCCAACAAACGAACCCGGGTGAAACAGCAATACGCAGACCATGAGTTACTGGTCCTGAAGGAGGAGAATGAGAAGCTTCAAGCTGAAAGCGCGAGATATAAGGAAGCTCTGACCAAGGCCACCTGCCTTAATTGTGGAAATCCTGTTGTCCTCGGCGAGGTGTTCCTCGATGAACCATCCCTGTTGACGAATAACGCTCAGCTGTTACCGTATTCTCCACAGCATTTTCCGACACAGCCAGATACCGCCGGAGATCTGCATGAGCAAGTCAACACCATAGGATCAACACCAACATCCTCTGAGAAATGGGATATGAATCATCACAGTGGGAGTTCTCTCAATGACGAACTCGCTGTCGCAGCCAGCCAATCCAAAGTCGGTGAGTCCCTCCCTGGACAACTTTTGAAACGACTAGATCCCGTAGAGAATAGCTACCGAAGTATTGACGATATTTTGGGTGATAAGAGAACAAGGTTTTACTGGACCTATGAACTTCACACCAAATTTGTTGATGCAATTCGAGAGCTGGGAGTTGATTCGGCTAGCCCACTACGTATACTCGAGATTATGAATGTGCCGGGGCTCTCTAGAATTAACGTCGAGTCTCACCTCAAGTACTATAGGAGATTGCTAAGGGATGGAAGGATAGCGTTAAACCATCACAAAGCCAGTTGGAGCTCAAGTGCCGGGCAGAGTTACAACCACGATGATTGGAGGGCCGAAAGCACCCAACCGCATTTCAGCAATGACGGGACCAGCAGTCGTGTCAGCGACTCCTCTAACCCAAATCAGAATGCTCCGCCGAGCTATCTCAATACTCCTCAAGAGTATATACCACAGTTCCAGCACATAGGGATTCCTCAGTTTGAGCGCGATTCGGTCATTAATGCTGTCCCTGAAGCGGATCTGGCATTGGTAGAGAGTGCACATATAAACCTGCCGGTCATTGGAGGAAGTTCCAATTCGAGGGGTCAAGTTGCTCACGGCGAGAGCAAAGAGAGGAATCCTTCGCCTGTAGTCGACGACAGCCAATCTGGGCACCAAGGGCTAGAAAGAACAGGCGATTTCCTTGAGGAGGAGCTGGACACTTGGATCAATACTCTTCAGGAATGTATGTCTCGACCCCAACAGGGCAATGATGAAGGTTCCAGCTCAAAGACTCCAGTTCCTCACAATGAAGGCGATGAAGGAAATCTGCCCCCAACAATTGTTGATACCCAACTTGAGCATCAATGGCTCGAAGACCCGAGCAATTTCCTTGGCGATGAGTTCAATCTTTGGCTCGACCAATTCGGAGCCGGAGGGCCATCGCAGTGGTGACGCAAGGCAGGTGACCAAACGTCTGATGCAAGGCATGGTTACTCGATGAAAAATGCTTAGACGAAAGGGGTGGAACACTCCTATTGAATATGTTGTTGATCGCAGTGTAAGGTTTACACGGGAACATCTTTCATTAATGTCTAGAACTAATTGCGCGTGAGTGTCAACATCACCCTTTGAGCATCTTCAAGCCGAGGGCCGTGGATTAATTGCTTAATCCGTGGAGCAAGTTCCCCGAACAATGACTATCACCCGCGGAGTATAATGGGATCTACCCCTTCAATACGAAATACGTTTGGCCGCGAAGCCACCTATTTGGTAAAACGATGTATCGTTCCTAAACGATCTTCAATCGCATATCGAAATAATGTCTCCTTTCTTTCCATTCTCAGGTGATAAACGTGGATAAATCACTCAAGGAGCCATCTGTTCAAATAACAGAACAGACGTTGCCCAACCGGGGGCAGCTGAACCATTGATGTTGCAAATATTCCAAGCATGGATAGGCGGATTTGATAGACGTTGTTCATATCAATACGCAACGTCAGAACGGGATGAGAACCAAGAGTAAAGTTGTATCGTCCCAACTTGTCTCGAATTTGGAAATATGAATTGACACTTATTGTTTATCCTTGACAGGGGAGTCGCCTTGCAAAGGAACAAGTTTTTACATCCCATGTACTACTCGTCAGAGTACATGACCAAGGGTAGGATGTATCGTTTCGATTTTTGAAAAATTCGTGAACCTACAATGATATGATTTCTTTACATTTGCAGGGGTCTGCAGCCGCGACAGGTAGGTAAGTATCCCTTTCCTAGTTAGCTGGAGATAAATAATGTTAAAATCCTTTCAGCCGTCATGAAAATTATCCAATGCATCGATGTTCATGATTTAAATCGGGAGGTCGCCCAAAGCATGAATAAAACATGCACGATACATCACAAAATCCCATCGATGGATAAATTTTGGGAAAGAAAGAAATGAATTTTTCCAAACATGATTATTTGTCAAATCATTCAAAAGGAAATTTACTCAAAAGAGAGGCGAGCCCAGTCCAAACACATCCTACATACACTTGAGAGACGAGGGAAGTGAATCGGATAGCAAAATCTGTACCTACTGAGGTAGGGACCAGTCGCAGCGATTACATGGGTTGGGACGACGGAGGCATTCGTTTCATATCCCCCAAACACTACAGGTGACCGTTGATAACCCCTTTGAACGGCGGTTTTCATTCTTAACCCTGTCAAGAACCACCCCACATCGGGGCAAAATGGAGGTGAGTCCAACAACATCAGGAGAAAATGGTTAGAAATTTTCTTGTTCGGACTAACATTAATCTTTGTGTGTTGTTTATATGGTAATCCAAGTGCCATAGGATGATGAGAAGCATTCATTTCTCTATCCCACACACTGAATCCTTTGCACAGCCAACTTGAGCCTGCAAATTCATTTCATGAACCCATTGGTGATCATTCCAAGACGGATGCACCACCACTTCAAAAATGGAAGAGTTCAAGACTTAGGGATTACGAAGAAGATTCCCGGGCTGATATTTAAAGATGTTTAGACTTTCAGACATATGTCTAACACGATACCATGAAGATGAGAAAAGTGGGATTTCAAAAATAAATGAAAAAAAATCCACGGCATCGAGAAAAAGCAAAGTGCCTGGTAAAAGCAAGGCCGATGCTCGTGTAAGTTGTTTGATTGATCCGCAATGAAGCTGGATGGGAAAAGAGGAAATCCCTAATGGAGTCAGATCAAAAAGACTACTCCTCCAAATGATGTCAGGCGTGGAAGACGCAGACAGAGTTGTCAAAAGCGGTTGCATGCCTCAAAAATTGAAGATGCAAAATGGAAAAGACATGTGACAAGTTTGCAATGATCACCAATGTCAATCCCCTCATAAATTCTGGGCCAAAAACAAGCCTTTTTCGGTCCCCAATCCTACCAACATCATAACCCTGAAACAGTCTTCTCTGACTAAGACACTTGGGTTAACATATAGCTTAGCTCGAAGAAGTACGAGCAAGACTATTTCTTTCTCATTTTGCAGGGTTCTTGACTTGTAAACCCGGAGCAGATGGTGAAGGATTTCATTCAGTGGCCTCGACTCCAAAGCGGGTCCCCCTTGAAAACCAATATCCAAGCTCAACATTATGGTCCCGTGGAAGACCTCCCGACCGATCAAAATGTATGCGCTGGGAATGAGCCTAAAGCCTAGGCACAGGTTAGTAGGGAATTGAGTGCATCCCCTATAAAAACCACTATCTCAAAACAGGTGAAAAGACCTCCTTGTCGAGAAATATTCCAATTGATGTTTTGAACAAACTCTTTTTGGAATTTTCAAACTGTTGATCCAAATTTTCCATGCAAGGAATTTGTGATCACATTTGCATGTTATAAGAATGCTTTGGATAACCTCCAGCATCAAAATGCACATTTCATGACTAAAACTTAAGTCATAAAATTTTGTCAATTGGACAATTATTGTCTTCCCAAAGATTATTAACGTTTTCTTGGTGAAGAAAAATCTTTCAGGTTTGAACTTTCTGCAGGATACCTGGAGAACCCAGCTCCCAGAATGTCACCTCAACAGACCCAAGTCCTAGCATGACGTGGAGAACCCTCGTCCTAGGACCCATTTTCAAAGATATCAAACAGTCCTAGCATGACGTGGAGAACCCTCGTCTCAGGACCCTTTTTTTTTTTTTTTTCAAAAAAATCAAGCAATCCCAATAGACGTGGAGAACCCTCGTCTCGGGACCCCTTTTCAAAAAAATTAGGCAGTCTCATCGGACGTGGAGAACCCTCGTCATGAGACCCCTTTTCAAAACAATGGTAGAAACCGCCTGAAGGGTCAACTCAAGGTAGAAACCGCCTGAAGGGTCAACTCAAGGTAGAAACCGCCCGAAGGGTCAAACTTGAAGGTAGATACCGCCTGAAGGGTCAAATATGGTAGAAACCGCCATAAGGGTCAATTCATTGGTAAATACCGCCGTAAGGATCAACACAAAAGTCCGATCCACCATATGGATCAAAATCCTTGGCAAATCCCAAACCGTGGGATGCGCCTTCTTTAGGTTCCTACCAGTTAGGAATCCAATAATGGTATGACCTACCATACAGGTCAGAGCTTAATCTCCCTAGGATATTCTGAATGACGAGTCCTAGGCATCTTCTTGAAAGTTGTCGCAACCGACAGCATCCGACAGGTGAACTTCATGGTAAACCTCCCTCCCTCCAGCCCAAGTTCAAATTGCAAGAGCAAACCCGGGATTAATTTGAGCATTCATCAAAAGTCTTAAGGATCCGATGTCATAGCATTTATTTTTCCCAGGCGAGTCGGTTAAGATGCAGGTGTCATTTAGTCTTTGAAAGCAACCTCTGACGAGCTCACTCTCAAAGAGGGGCAGCTGTTGACACCTGATTTTTTGGTCATCTTTTATTTATTTTATTTTTATTTTTTTTTTTCTAAAATTAATTAAAAATACAAAAAAGTCATAAAATTATGAAATCGACTTTGGTGATCTTGGCCAAGCTAAAGGAACCATTTTTGACCAAAAAAAAATATAATTTTTTATATTTTTATCATAGAAAAATATATGAAAAATAAAAAAAATAGCATTCGAGGTCACAAAAAACAAAAAAAAGGAAAAAATCATTATTTTATTTTGACCTCACAAAAGAGAAAGTTCAAGTTTTATTTTATGAGTTCTTTCACAGCACATAGAGTTAAATTTGGGTTAAAAAAAAATGTCGTTTGACTCTTTTAATTTATGATTTTGGCATTTAATTGGATTGCCCCGCATTTCGATTTTATTTGGTTGCAATGCTCATTTGCTTATTTGGACGACTAAAGTGAATTATTGGAGTGTGTTAAAAAGAAAAGTAGAGGACCCAAAGGAAGGATGAGCGGCCATTAAGCGGAAAGAAACCGGAGAAGGTGGAAGATAATGATAAAAAAATAAAAAATAAAAAGAAAATGATAATGATAATGGGGAGGAGTGTCACACCATTCGGCCGATCAAGGGGGAGAAAGTGCCGTGTCATTTAAAAAAGAAAGAGAGAGTTAGCCATTTGAGAAAAAGAAAGCATTGGGGAATTAAAAAAGAGTAGGGTGGTACTCTTGCTTCATTGGCACGAAGAGAGAAAGGAGGGGAGGAAAACAATAAAAAAATAAAAGGAGAACTAGACAACCTAGAGAAGGCCAAAGGGATTGATTTAAAAAGATAAAAGGGGGAGGAAAGAGTCTCCATGTTGTCGTCCACTCATCTCTACTTGAGGTGGGGTGCCAATAAAGAAGAAAAAAAATAATAGCAAGTTAAAAAAAAAAGGGAGGGAGAGAAAGGCAACGAGCGCTGAGAGGGGGGTGTCTCCTGGGTAGCCGCTAAAAAAAAAAAGACAGAAGAGGAGGGGATGAGGAGGTCTCGACTGTGGTCGATGAAGAAAGAGAGCTCGTCGAAGCTTCGTTCTGATTCGAGGCGAATTTCCGAAGGTTTTGCAAACCAAACCCAAGCTGCGTCATCAATATCGACATACGAAGAATGTGAGTTCCCCTAAACACAATCATGCTCTTTCGCTTGAAGTGTTGTGTCAGCGTGAATGGCCTTGCTTCGATATTTTTCTGACTTTGAGTGATGCTTCGAACTCCTTCTAAGCTCTGTTTTGTCTATGTCTTGCGCATAAAATGGTTTAAACCTCTACTGTTGGACCTTCCAAACCTCACTGACGTCAAGAACGGGAAACTTCGTCGGGCGATCACCGAGAGATGAGGATCTCCAGATAAGTTTCCTAAACCTTTGTTGACGTTTGATGTGTGTTTAGATTTGAGCTATAACGATCAAAAATGAGAAAAACTTGTGTTCATCGAAAATTCATATCTGGTTATGTTGTGTAGGTTTCGTTGTAGGATAGTTCAAGTTTGTTTTCTTGTGCTAAATCGGAGTTATATTGATGCGGTTGAGATGAGTAGTTGTTACGTGTAAAATGGACGCGTTTGTTAGATGTCTTAAGTCGAATCTTCAAAGTTCGCCGGAAGTTGCAGAGGTCGCCTGACTGAGGTGGTAGAGGCTCGATGAAGCAGCATGCGTAGGCCGATGGTGAGATGCTTTCTCATTCTTTCATAGGATTGGACTGTGAAATTGCTTTCACATCCTGAGAACCCACAAAGAAAGGGCGTGGTGATAAAAATAAAGGGAAATAGCAGGAGGAAGAAGACCCTAAAATAAAAATGTTAATAAAAAAATCAAACCCATTAAGAAGTGGCGTGAGTATGCTTTTGTGTGTAGTCTAGTGTACGGGCTTGGCTGGTGATTTAGGCTTTAGGGTGCAATTGGGCTTTTATTAATAAAAAAATTTTCAAAAAAATGAATCATTAAGGAAAAATTCAAAAAAAATGGAAAATAAATCAAAAATTCAAAAAAATTCAGAAAATTCAGAAAAATTCTAAAAAATTCCAGAAAATAGGAAATGGCCACATTCAACTGGCCACGACCTGTTTCGGGTCATTTAACCCCCGATCTTTCCAGAAATGACGGTTTTGCCCTTTTGGCAAACCGTCTTCCAAAAAAATTCTAAAAAAATCCAGGAAAATCCCCAAAAATAGGAAATGGCCACAAACAACTGGCCAAGACTCATTCCGGGTGTTTTGAACCCCGACCCTTCTTAAAATGACGATTTCGCCCTTTGGGCGAATCGTCTTCCAAAAATTGATTGTGATTGATAGAAATAGTCATCCAATCTGCATGAACTCTTAGTCAGGAAAATCACTCGCGTTAGGTACCGAAAGGGCGTTGGTAATGACACCAGCGTAACCAAGTCCCCGAACCCAAAATCTCTGGTTCTGCAGAACTGATCGATCTCTCCCAATCGATCAGTAAGGTTTCCGGTCTACCCTCCAAGAAAGACCGGTGGCGACTCCAAATGCATGCACAAGTTGCACATGACACACGACCACACTGAAGGTCGAAAGCGATCGACTCTTATCGTCGAATCCTTTGAAAAATACTCCCGCCGCGATTTGGTATGGGCCTGGGAGGGCCCGCGCCGATCCAAGACCCGCGATCGGTAATCCATTAGCCGCGTCCGCTTCCGGACGGGTCGCGACAGTATCCCATCAGGTCGTCCCATATCAAGCGATAGTTTATTAAGTCTGATAGCGATAAGCTCATGCATGCACCCTCATCAACTTTTATTTTAATGCCACAAACACATGCACAGCATGTTTGTTCTCACTACATGTCATACCACAATCATCTCAAATCAATTCTCATCCATCGAATATTTCTAATTCCATCAATGACGGTCACATCTCATAGATCAATTGCCTATATTCCATTATATATCTCAAGTCTAGTCGCTATTCAAGTCAAATCCTTATTCATTCGGTTACAACTGACCTTTAATACCAAATATTCCTTGTCTGCTTCCTCGTATACATCTCATTTCATATTATCCAAAGTTGTCAACAACCATCGATAACTAAAACCATCAAGGTATAACACGATTCAAGCATGAATCCACTAATACCAATCGTCTCTTTGTAACTCACATTCCTCAAGTTAGGTCATCGACAAACCACAATCACAATCAGGTAATCCAATTAACCCCTTATTCAAAAACAATTCTCGACTAACCTCAAGCATAACTACTACCTCAAAATCCATGCCTATGTCTCCTTAGTTTCTGCTTGTTTATACTTAAACCTCGATAATATCACCACCCAAGATCATCGATCAAAATCAAAACTATGACCATGAAGACACAACAAGAATTCAAGCCTAGAATCCTCAAGATTCAGCAATCAAAGCCCAGTCCTATAGGTCTCACTATCTAATTATCCTCAAGTCATCACTCCTTGTCACTCCATACCTCAATCACACTGGATCGAGCTGACCTTGCTCTGATACCACTTAAACGGGGATGTCACTCCCCGAACCTGATTGGTCCGCGAACATCCCAACAAGGCCTTACCATTGACTTACAGCTGCCCAGGACTCATCGGCCTCCAGTCTTCACAAACCATTAAAACTATGGAAGAGAGAAACAACTCCCCTCATCAATACAACCAGATGACTTGGGACGGGAACATGGGACATCAAGGTCACATTAATAAAGTACCAAAAGTTGAATTCCTAATCCACAAATCAAAAGGACAATCTCTAATATCACAAAATGTTAATCCAAATCTTGTAATTCCGTCTTCGAATACTCTACCCCGACAAACTTGTCGTCTCGTCGCCTGGGACCTGAAAAAGGTAAGCCCCAACGGGGTGAGATATAAAATCCTAGCAAGTGAAACCCAACCTAAACCAAACCACTAGTCCAACTAGACCACTCCATAAAGCAAAGATGCAGAGAATTCATCAAGCAATGGCATTTGACAATTAAACCCCACTTTCCCAAGTACTAGATATAAATACGACCACCATCAAACATACATCTCACATGAGACCCAAGCCTCACACGATAGCATAAAACGACATATCATTTCTCGCGTCATTAGAATGACAATTCAACCAATCATCGTCAAGGCTCAAAGCCGCGATATAATTTCTGAAAGGCACTTTGACCATTTATTTGCATCAGGGCTCCCGGGCCAATTACGAGGAAAAAGGGGCTCCAAGCCAATGCGATCTCTGGGGCACCAAGCCAATTGATCGCTGGGCAATATAGCCCATTCATATAACATCGGCACTAAGGCCATTCATATAACTGGGGCACCAAGTCAATTCGATCTCCGGGGCACCAAGCCAATTCGATCTCCGGGGCACCAAGCCAATGATCGATGGGCACTATAGCCCATTCAATAACAGGGCATTACAGCCAATTCAATAACAAGGTATCCCAGCCAATTAATACCACGAAGGCATACAAGCCAATTAATATCACAAAGGCATACTAGCCATAAAAATCACACATCATCAATCACCGTACTTTTACCACACAACGACGCTCCGCGATGTAATTTCACAGGGCACCATGGCCATTTACCTGCATCAGGGCTCCAAGCCATGTAGTCACTGGGCATCATAGCCCATTGATATCTCATAAGCACACATCTCATAAAAATCACACATCACCAATCACTATGTCTTCATTAACAATCACACTGCACAATTCAAACGTCCAGTAGCGTCCTAGGGTTCGAGTAAGGGTTTAGGAACCACTTACCTTATTAAGCAAGCTAGCAATTTCCATCCAAATGACCCTCCTAGGTCAGCAAGCCCACGGCCAAACATGGCTCTCATGGGGTGCCTAGGAAAACCACATTATAACTTGATTATTTCTCAATTCCATCGCGCCAATACCTCAAAAACACCGACAACACCTTATTCTCAAGGAAACATAGTGTTAATTCAATCCCCCTAAGCATGCCAATGTCATTCTATCAAGGCAAGTCCTCACAATTTCATTCCACCAAAATCTGCCCTTTTCTTAGTCCCATGACCAGGTTCATTATCTCAAAAATTGTAATTTTTCTACTGACCTTTTCAGAAAACAAATTGTAAGGTCGTAAACTTCAAGATCTTACGGACACGTGGGCGAAAATGGAGCTCAATTTGGATACCGGACGATTTAGAACGACTCAATTCAAAATCAGTGCGCGCTAGGGGCAGATTGGACGGCGTCCCACTTTTTCACTTCAAACAGTTCCTTAATCACCTCTTAACCCAAATTCCTCTGAAAACCAACTTGCCAAAACATCAAACATCAAGTTTAGGGGTCTCACCGAAAATATTTTGAGCAAAATCACACCACAAAGCTTTGAGTAGCCCGGTTTCCTCACTGTCTTTGCACGATCAGAATCTGTCCGATTTTAACCACCCACAATCAGCCATGAAAACTCATTTTAAAATCATCTATTTGCAGCCATAAACCATCTGAACATAGTACTAGATGTTATGAAGCTCTCCTAAAACATTTGAGGTCATTTGGAATTTTTAAGAGCTAGAACCAACACTTCTCCTCAGTTAGCTCAGAATCCGTCCTCTTTTCTTCCAAAGATCACCATAAATTAACCACACCACCAAAAATCATGAAACTAATGGGAACATGTCAGGGACATCCTGAACTAACCTGTGATAGTCGACGGAGGTGAGATGACGACGAGAGAGGCCGGTCGTATGGGCCGAACAGAGGACTCAAAGACTGTCTTTCGGGCAATTTTTTGGTTAGAAGGAAAATGGTGGAAAATCAACGGGAATTGGTGGGGGAATGGCTCACACGGCTGAGGGGCTCCAAATGAAGGCGTTCCACACCAATAATGAAGGTCAAAGTGACAAGATGGGATTAGGTATGTAATTAATGCATGGGGCCTTCTAAGAGTGACATGTGGCAATGGTCCAATAATGTCATTGACTTGCATTGACCCCTTGTACTCCAAGTTTCAGCAGCTCATGGGGAGGGGAAAATGACCATTTTGACCTTCAATTATCCTTAAGACAAAGGCAAATGGGCAAGGGGTAAAATGGTCATTTGGCACTTTTCGTCCGAAACTTCGTTCTTCTTATCTTAAATGACCAATGGCGAGGTGACGTCAAATTCCAATTCAATGTTAGAATTCCTCATTTCCAATTGCCAATTTCGAGCTTCCAATCCATGTCGTTAACCTCGAGGGGTCGGAAATTCAGAATGTCACATATCTGACACTGATGACATGATCTAACATGTTGACCACAATCTGACTCGATAGTCATCCAATAGTAACCAAGTTTCATGATTTTTTTCGCGAAGAGATGGTCGTTCATGTGTAGCCCACATATGCCTTCGTGAATTTCCTTCATGAGCGTGTTTACTTCTTTTGCATCCACACATCTTAACAAGGTTGAGTCAAATGATCTTTTGTACAAAGTTTGCCCACTGAGGAAAAACTTGGTAGCTGCTTTGGCTATATATTTCCTGCCTCCTGCTTGACATCCCTCAAGGAATTCTCCTTTTAAGAGATAATTCCTAATATCATGATACCAAGGTTCCCCATCGAACTCTTCTTCGACCACCATGTAGTGAGCTGGTTTCTTCATTATGTCAATCCTTCATCTCCAATCCATCGGTTAGCTATAACATTGAGGCCAACGTAGCCAATGCATCTGCAAATTTGTTCTGTGTTCTCGGCAGATACTCAAATGATATTTCTTGAAATTGAAGGATCAATTCTTCCAAATACTCATGATAAGGGATGAGTTTCGAATCTTTTGTCCTCCATTCTCCTTGTGTTTATATAGGGTTAGGGTTAACTTAATGAGATTATTATCTCATCTCGTTGTGGGACCAACATTTTCAGACCCAAAGCCTTAAAGAATGCCTCGAAGTTGATGAAAAAGGAAAAGGAGGAAGATGAAGACGAATCCATCTAGTTTATGAATTTCTTTTGGGATTTTCTTTTGTGGTCCTATAGTGCCTTCCTCTGAACCCTTATGTCTTTTGTTGTACTAAACCCTTTTATATGTAAGACGATGTGTGATTGTTTTTAATCCTATGTCACCATATGCTTGTTTTTAAGTCTAGGGTTTGTTTTCACTTCCGCATGTGTTTTTCATATCGTGCTCCATGAGTTAAGCCGTTGGATCCTAGGTTATCCTATTTGTTTTGACGGCTTCGTGGGATGTTGGCGTGCCTGCCGAGGTCGGGGCGTGACAATTCGGTCTGCTGTAAGACTCTCTAGCCGCAGTGACCTCATCAGGCCAAATGGGATCAAGTCCCTGAGCTCATAATCTTGGGATCAAACACCCAAAACAACATTTGGGATCAAACACCCAACGTCGGGATCAAACACCCGACTGATTGGCCATAAGTTTTCATTCAATAATCAACGAGTTCAATCAAATACAAATCGGCCCACGGCCTCATTTCAATTTCACAATTCTCAGAAAATAAGTGCTTTCAATAAAAAAAACTCTTTTTAAAGCAAAGCACAATCGTGCTACCACACATACACATCCTCAACTTAGCACAAATGTCAAATGACTATTCATCCAACTCTAAACTTGGTATTCTCCAAAGAAATCTCAGAATTTGATTCCACAAATCGTCTCTAGACCCATTTAGCAATCCATGTCAATCCTCAATTCAAATGGAAATTTCTATATAACATGCCAAAAGGCCCAACTGCATGCCACAATTGGATTAAGACTCCTCAGTTCAACCTCGTTTTCAAGATTTCGATGCCATGAAACCACTCAAGCTCAATTCATCAAAATAGGCGGATTTGGGTTTCATCGCATCTCTCACAAAATCAGTTCATAAAACCCTTCAATCGGACTCAAAACTTCATCCTTTAGTAATCTAACATCCTAATAAAGATTTAGGCATAACTTACCTCGAGCTTAGGCCAAGCAATTCCATAAAACGATCAACGCAACGTCGCGGCACCAAGCTATCCACTCTTGGCCTTCCACGACTAGATTCATTCCCGAATAAATTGGTATTGATATGTTGACCTTTTTAGAAATCTACTTTCATAACCTTATCCCTCAAGGTCTTATGGACGTGTGAGCAAAAACAGAGCTCAATTTGGATACTGGACGACTTAGAACGAGCCATTTTAAAATTAGTGCGCGCTAGGGTCAGATTTACACGGCTCTCAGCCTCTACGTGGTTCACTTCAAAATCAGCCCTTCAAACACTTCCAATTCAATCACAATTTACCTATTAATAACTTAACACCCTAACGAAGGGTTAAAAGTCGTCTTACCACAAACTAAGCAAGTGAAATCCCAAAATTTGCAGCCACCATTTCTGTTCCAAACACTGACCAACGTAGGGCAGTTTTCTGTCCTGGGGGTTTTACGCAAACCAGCCATCATAACTCATCAAAACGCCATTCTAATTCTACATACCATTCACCAACATGTAGTACTATGTCTTAGAGTAGCTTACCGAAGATTTTCAAGTCGAACGACGCCTCGGCGGGTCTCAAAAGCTCACGGATCCTTTGCCGGTCGAAGAAGGCAGATTATACCCTTAAGAAAATCCACCAAGTTCAAGCATTAAAACCAATCTATCTTCAACCAAACTTCAAACCAAACCTACTCAACCCAAATACTATGTCTTAAGGAGGTCTCACCTTAATTTAGAGGCAAGGCAAGCACCCAAGGTTGGTCTAAAGGAGCTCAAGGTCTGGTTCGCCCCGATTCTGACCTCTTCGGACTCCGGCGGCTCCACGGGTCAAACGAGCTAAAGAATGGTTGACCGGGAAGTTGGAGGTTGTAGAGAAGTGGCTGAGGGTCATTATGGTGGTCAACGTTGAGGCGTGAGGTCGCCGGTGGCCGGCATCGTGGCGAATGAACGACGAGGAGGACCGGTCGGTCGAGAGGGTTCCACGAGTGAGCAAGAAGAAGGAAGAAGAAAATGAAGGGAATGGAGAGAGAGTGATGTTCGACCAAGCTAGAGGAAGAAGAGAGAGAGAGTGAGCTTAATCCCCAAGGCAAAGGCATGAGATGACTAGGTTAGGTAAGATACGACCATTAATAAATGCTAAGTAGGGGTCTAGGCTAAGGCTATAGGGTTGTCTTATCTCCTTCAAGTAAATATCAAGTGGCCAAAAGACCACACTACCCCTTTAATTTCGGCCAATGAGGGTGTGAGAAGAAAGACCAAATTTCCCTTGTCCATTCTTATAAGCATGAGTAACCTTCGAGGGCAAAAAGATAAATTTCCATTTCTAATCCAAAGCCTCGCTTCTCTAGCCTTATGAGGCGAATCTCAATCCTAATTATCCTCGATGAGCCGATGTCCAAATATTTAAATTGTTAGAATTCCTCAATGTCTGATGCCCAAATTCTGAGGCCAAAATCATGTCGAGTTCTCGTTGAGTGTAATTCCAATCTATCTCAAATTGACGGGCGACTCTTGCAGGCGCTACGCGTATCGACCTTAGGATTTCTCAAGTCGTGGCGACTTTGGTTGTCATGTGATTGTGAGAGTTTGTAGCTAGTCCCTGTGGTCCTGATCATCGGTATCCGATTTAGGAAATTCTCACAAATTACACATTAGTTCAGCGGAATCACCCGCGTCCCAACGTATAACGCTAGCAAGGCATGCCATGATCATTCCTAGATCGATCTCTACTGGCCCAAAATATCCCCTCGACAATCCTTATGGTCAAAGTGCCATTTCTTATTCGAATTTCTCAGGCCCACGTACTCGTTCTTGCATTAGTCTTTCCCTTTCGGTGAGTTAACTCGAGAGTGGCCTGCTCCGAGCGAGATACCACTGAAATACACCAATCGATATCTTTCCATTCCAGAACGTCGAGATGGGTCGGAATTCGGAATGTCACAGAATTACTATGGAAGTAATCATGAGCTTGCTTAAGGAGTCAAGAAGGTTATGACTCGATTAGGATATCAAAGAGTAAGTTGATAAGGCCCATGAATTCCTGATGGTATGAAAGGGCATTGAAGGGAGTATTGTACCAAATGGTGGGGGCACCAATGTGTGCATTCTTGTGATGGTCTAATGATGACAGAATAGGTAAGGATGCTATGGAGAATGTCAAGTAACGAAGGAAGTTACTTTGGAAAGTGAGATAGCAATGAGGCATCGATATCCCATAAGACTAGATGATTGGAATGTTGCAAATTTCGTTGACGAAATTTCTTTAAGGGGGGAAAAGTTGTGACATTCAGAATTTCAACCCTCTTCGAGGCTATTGACATGGAATAAGGTTTCAAATTTGGATATTGGACAATGGAGAATTCCAACGTTAGGAAGGAATTGGATGTCGCCTCATCGAGGGTGATTTATATTGGAAAAGTGAAAAGTCGGATGGAAAGTGTGAAATGACCATTTTGTCCCTAAAAGGATAACATTACCTTAAGAATTGGTTAAGGGCATTTTAGTCTTTTGCTAATCCCCCAAAGTGGCCGAAAATCACAAGGGTATATTAGACAATTGGAGCCATGATGTTAATGATAAATGCCAAGTGTCATTGTGAGAACAAGTGTATCCACTAAGCATTCAATCCTTGTCATGTCTTACCTACCATTCCACTTAGTTGACCCAATTGGATTAAGGAAGGAAGCCTCTCTCCCTCTTCATTTTTGTTTCAGCCGAATCCCCCTCCACTCTCTCTCTTTTTCTTCTTCTTCCTCCTCTCTCTCACGTGATGCAGCTCGCTGCCCTGTTCCGACAGCCCCACTATTCCGGCCATAACTTCGTCGTCCGACATCGGATTGAGGTGAGACCACCGCTATTAGAAAGCTTATTGTCTTTTGGTTCTAAAGACATATTATAAGCTCAATTTGGCTTAGCTATTTTTCCCATAGGCCTGTTTAAAGGGGCAAAGGTCGGCTGGTCAGTGTTATAATTCGATTTGGGAAAGAAGAGCCTTTTTATACCGGCTTCAAGGGTTCGATTGACTTCAAATTTTTGGTGAGGTCTTCTAAACTTGTAGTATTAGAGCTGGATGAACTAGGGTTGTAAGTTTATTAGAGTTTGGATAAGTTTCCATGGATGAAATGGAGTGATTTTGTGGAACAGATTCTGACAGTCTGCTGGCTGAGTAGAACCGAGTGGCTTTGGGACACTTCGAAGTGTTATTTTGCTCCAAAACTCACTGTGAGACTCCTAGACATGTATATTGATGTATTGGCAAGTTGATTTCTTGATAAATTGAAGCTTAGATATGATTTAAGGGCTATTTGGTGTGATGGAATCAAGACCGGCTCTGCCCTACATTGGACTGAGTAAACTGAGCCAATTAAGGGCTTGCCGAGGTGTCGCCTTGCCTTAAAATCATTGGTAAGGCTTCCTAGAATGTTGTGTGATGTGTTGGTGAAGTGGTTTTGCGATGGAATTAGATTTGGAAGAGATTTTAATGGTTGAATTGTGGTTTACATTGGGGTCGTGCGTATATCCTATTCTGACCGAGTGGAGGCTGGACCTTGTGGCTATTCTTGGCGTGAATTGCTAGCTCAATTGGATTATTAAGTTAATTCTAACCCTTCCCTAGGATGTTGGATTACTAATGGGTGGATTTTTGTTGGAATTGAAAATATTTAAAGGATTGTTTTTGGGGTGAAATGCGTGAGAGGCCGAGAGCCGACTATTTTGTTTCCAGCGCGCACCATTTCTAGAATGAGTCCGGTACTCAAATTGAGCTCCGTTTTCATCCACACGTCCGTAAGACCAGGGACAAGAATATGAAATTAGATTTCTCAAAAAGTTAGTAGAATAATGTAATTTTTTTTTGTGACTGAACCTGGTTGTGGAGCCTAAGAAAGGGCAGATTTGGTGAAATAAAATTTATGACGACTTGCCTTAATTGAACGACACTTGAGATGCTTAAAAAGTGTTGAATTGAAGCTGTGGTTTCTTGATAATGAAGTGTCGCATGTGAAATATGGCATGTGATGGTATGCTTGATTGAAATTATACGTTCAATGCATGATTTTGCATTCAGTGGTTATGCAGTTGAATGTAAAGGCATGAGTTTTTGTATATGGCCGAATGGTATACTTGAAATGATATGCCTGATGTGCTTAAATCGTGAGCCCTTGAATTATGATAAGCAGGGCGTATGATGGCAGTCCTTAATTGATTGAATTGAGATTCCAGTGACAAATCGAATCTTGATGCGTCAGAACGCGAGGTCTATTTATATCATGATGCGTCAGAACGCGGGATATACCGAGTATGTGTCGACACGAGTATAGAAATGGCATTTGAAACCTGATGCATCAGAACGCGGGTTGCCAATCGAAATCTTGATTAGCCTGATGCGCCAGAACGCGTGCTTGGCCAAATGAAATGTGACCTGAGAGCCGTGTTTATGGGGGTCTGGCCATTGCAATTGAAATTGATGAGCCTGATGCGTCAGAACGCGGGCTTGGCCTTTGAAATGGGAATTATGAGGAGCTTGATGCGTCGGAACGATGGCTTAGCCATTGTAGAGAGAACGATGATGGGATTGAGCCCTTGAGAAGTGTTTTGGCCAGTGAGTCAACAAGAAATGATTTATGAACTAAGCATTGTGCTAATATGCTTGGAGGGCATGGTAATAATCACTAGTTATAAGGCTTTTAAAGTCCATTCCTTCATCAGACTCAGTCAATCTCAACTTTATACATAGCCTCACAAGCTTTTCAAAACTCTCTCTATTCCTGTCCACGTTTCCACTTTGGAAATGAGCAGTCTAAGGATTACCTTTCTCGTGACTTCCATCACTTAACTCATCAACATTAGCATTAGTTGTCTCTGCGACTTAGGTACAAGGGTAGCTTCCTCTCGAGCTTGTCTACCCATCAAATTTTCCCATTTCTATTTAAAGTTCTCATGACCCCTCCTTATTACACTTGGGTTTCGTACGATCAACAAAATCGAGCCATACTTTCTTCCAATACTCATACTACGGTCGCTCGATTTTACTCAACTCTCATGATCCATCTCAATGCTTGGATCTTCTCGAATCTCGAATATACGAGCCAAGTGTTCCTCTAGCTACCGTACTCTACTCTTTCAACCTTATTAGGTTCTCATATCACTTGAACCATTATGATTCCCTCCATGAATCTAAGACTTAAGCCATATACTCAAGTCTAGCAGGCTCCAGCTGCTCATCTCATCATTCATCACCAATAATCAACTATCTAGTGGTTCCCAAACAACTCTCAACTGGTTGTCTATTATCCAAGGATTCCAAATCATCCTTAAGCAGCAATAACACATTAAGCAAGCCTCAACGGGACAGATTCTCAAAAAGAACGGCCAATAACTAGGCAAGCCTCAACTAGGCCAAAACTCAACCAATCGCTATTTGCTAGGCAAACTCTCAAGTCACAATTCATTGGGTCAAGTGCTTACACTTTAAGTCCAGACGTATCTGCGACTTAGCAAAAATCACCAGGCCATCACAATTTCACAAGATACCAGTCAAACGGTACTCAAGGCCAAAACTCGCCATACAGGCCAAACACAAGCGTAAATTTTCATTTTTAATCAACACCAACTGCCATGTACGAAGCTTCTAACCATGCCAATCACACGCGCATTACAAATGCCATGCGATTTTGAAAGTTCACCTTGAGGATCACTTTAGTACAATACATCTCTTAACCAAAATCAGACTCAACCCGATACCTAGACTCTCTCTTTCAATTTATGACTTGGGTCATTCCTGCCTCCTTGCTATCTTAGAGCCTGCCAGGAGCCGCTCCTTGTCCGAACCTCTCTGTCCCAGCGTACACTCCCCACCCTCGTCAAACCTGGTCGTTGCAGGTTGTCCCATGACATAAATCTACGAAGAGAGTCCCATTCCACACGTCCCATAACATGCTTCATTATAGTTTGTAGGTATCCCATCAGCTCGTCCCATACCAAGCGACAGTTTATCAAGTCTAATAATGATAAGCTCATGCATTCACCTTCCTCAACTGTCATTTTAATGCCATAAACACATGCAATGAATGATCGTCCTCAATACTCTCCATATCACATTCGTTCTCAGATCAATACCCTATCCATGGAAGGTTTCTAATTCCACAAATGACCATCCATCTCGCAGATCAATTGCCTATGTTCAATCATATACCTCAAGGCCACAATTATGATCATAAGATCCAATCGACCCTTTACTCATAGGTAATCCTCTATTAACCTCAAATATAATTACAACCTCAAAATCATACTTATAGCTCCTCAATTTCTGCTTACTCCCTTATGAACCTCAATCATATTTCCACCTAAAATCATCACTCGAAATTGCTACTATAACCATTAAAATATAACTCAAGTTCAAGCCTATAATCCCCATGATTCAGTAATCAATACTTAATCGTAATGGTCTTACTATCTAATTGTCCTCAAATCATCACTCCTTATCACTCCAAACCTCAATCACATTGGATCGAGCTGACCTTACTCTGATACCACTTAAACGGGGATGTCACGCCCTGAACCCGGCGAGCACGCAAGCATCCCACTTCCGCCTTTACCTTTGATTATCTCCCAGGAACCAACGGCCATTAAAATAAAGACTTATATGAAGCATGCACGCGAAAGCGATGACAACTCCATAAAAACAACTCAAGTGAGATGACTTAGGACAAGAAAGGGATACACTTCTCATTAAAGGCAAGTCAGGTACAATTCTAACTAGTAAGAATATACTGTCTCTAAGGTCTCAATCAAATTAAATCTTCACATCCTCCAAAAGTTTCTTCTCATGCCAGTCCATGGCAGGCTCATGTCTCCATCGTCTAGGACCTGAAAATGTTGTCCCACGACGGGGTGAGATATATAATCCTAGTAAGTCGAACCTAACCCTAAACTAGGCTGCCAGTACCTCCAGACGTTTTAGAAAACAAGGTATTTTGGAATTAAAAACTTTGGCATGGTAAAACGGGGTACTTTTCAAAACATGGCATTTCAGTACTTTCAATACAGCTTGACTCAGTCAAGAAAAATCATGATAACTCTAAGCTTCGTACAATGGCAGGGTTTTTCAATCACAAGCAAATATTCGACGCCATCTAAAAAATGAGGATATTGCAAATGACATTTCATGAATTTCCAGAAAACATATCATTTTATATCACGCCCTTCCAAGGCCATTCTTATCACATGAGGCAGACTTGAAACTCGCAAGACAACTTTCATTCTTGAGGCAAATTATTCAAATCATGAGGCATTTTCGATTTCTCAAAACCTATTCTTTGAATTTCCCAGAAAACAAGTCTTTCCATTTCCGCCCATCCTGGGCCACCCACTTTAGGGCTGCGAGATGATTCGATCTCCATATGACTCGTCGGTACATATGAGACTCTCACGTCCGGACCTAGAAATGATTCAGTCACCATACGACTCTCGACGTCCATTTTCAATTGAGATGAATCGCGTTAGTATGGGACTCTCTAGCCGCACGACCTCGTCAGGTCAAATGGGAGTAACTCCCTCCCAATAAATTGGCCAAATTATAAATTCCTTGGCGATCCCACATGCCATTGGCGATCCCACACGCCAGTGCACTTATGATTTCCTCAGCGATCCCACACGCCATTTATTCATAAAATTTCCAGTTATAAAGTAGTCTCAAATTTTCGTTCAAAGAAAATAATTCACGCCTCAAAATACTTCATTCAATAACAACTCATGAAATCAAGCAGTTCATCGCCTACTCGAGGCATTCATTTCAAATGTCCCTCACTGGACAAAACACGTTACACGTTACGAAATTCCCATTAAGAAAACAAGCATCATTTAGCCATTTTCACAAAACTCAAGCTTGACATCAATCACGGTTTCAGAATCTCCATTAGAGACTTCATTAGTCATCCATGCCCCTCATTACACTCAATTAAAACGGGAATTTTTATAAAACATGCCAAGAAGTTCAACCACATTCCACTATCAGATTATGACTTTTCAAAATCACCTTGATTTCATAGTTCCTCATGCCACAAATCAATCAAGCACAACTTGCCAAAACAGGGCAGATTTGTTTCCTCGCGCCTCTCACCAAATCAGTCCATAAAACCTTTCACTCCAATTCAAAGCTTTGTCCTTTAGTAAGCTAACATCCTAATAAAGGTTTAGGAATAACTTACCTCAAGCAATTAGCAAAAATCCACACCAAACGAGCCTTCTCAATCCTCAAGATCATAGTCAAATGAGAACCGCGTGCTGTCCTAAGAAGTTCATTAATGTCGAGTCAAAATTCACTCAATTCTCACTTCCTTGATACCAATCCCTCAATCATTAATCAAATGGCAACTCAAGTTGCCTCATCAAATGATCGAATACACCACAATACTTCCACAAACCCTTAATATATTCTGTTTAAACAGTAAAATGCATAGCAGAATATAACTTGGTGTTTCCTGCTCAAAATAGCCCTTAAATCACTTCTAAATCCCAAGCCACTTCATATACTTCCAATTAACACCTAACACAATATCTCATCAGGTCTCATGAGTTATTTTGATGCCAAAATACCACTTAAAGCATCCCCAACAGCATTGGTCAAAACAGGGCAAAAACAGAACACAATCGGTTTGAGCCTATCCTGCATAATCAGTCCATAATTCGATCCTAGGTCCCAATTTCTTATGAAATGAACTTGCTAGAACCTCAATATAAGTGTTAGGGAGGCTCACCGAAAGTTTCGAAGAGAAACAACACCCCGAAGACGTCCAATCAACTTGGTTTCTCCTTGGCGCGCAACGGTCAGAATCTGTCCAATTTTGTACCACCCATAATCAGCCATAAAACTCATTTTAAAACCATCTATTTGCATCCATAGACCATCTAAACATATTACTAGATGTTATAAAGCTCTCCTAAAAAATTTGAGGTCATTTGGAATTTCTAAGAGCTAGATACCACACTTCTCCTCAGCTAGCTCAGAATCTGTCCGCTTTTCTTCCAAAAATCACTATAAATCAACCAGACCTCCACAAATCATGAAACCAACGGAAAAATGTCAAGGACATCTTGAACTAACTTGTGGTGGTTGGAGACCGGCCAAAAGGTCACCGGAGGAGGCCGTCGTACGGACCGAACAAAGGGCACGGAAACTATTTTTTTGGACAGTTTTCTGTTGGGTGAAGATGAAGAGGAAAATGAAGGAAATGGTAAGGAGGAGTGAGGGTGGTCGACCAGATGAAGATAAGGAGGTTGTCCATCAAATAATTGGTGCCATTTTGTCAAAATCACAATTAATGGCAATTAATGCTTGGTTTAACCATAGGATGACACTTGGCAACCTCCCATTGGTTGCTTCATTGACTTTGACTTCCATTGACTTTCCTTGCCTTCTTCTCCAGGCATTTTCAGCAGTCTCTAGGGATGGGTAAAATGACCATTTTGACCTTCTTGAATTCTTTAGGCGTAGGCAAATGGTCTAAGGGTAAAACGGTCTTTTCGTACTTTCAGTCCAAACTTCACTTTTCCAATTCGAAATCACCATTTGGCGAGACATTGTCAAATTCCTACTCAGAATTGGAATTCTCTATTTCCAATTACCAATTTTGAGCTTCCATTTCATGATCATTCGTTCGTCAATCGTAATTCCAGTTTGTCTCGAACCAAGGGGCGGCTTTTGCTAACATTACGCATATCGACTATGTGATTCTCATCACACTGAGGATAACTCAAGTTATGGCAGCTCTGGTTATCATGTAATTGTGAGGGTTCATCGCTAGTTCCGACGGCTTCGATCGTCATAGTTCAATTTAGGAAAATTTACAAATTATACATTGGTTAAGCGGCTTCACCCGCGATCCAATCATATAACGCTAGCATTGTATTCCTTAATCGTCATCTGATCGGCCTCATTGGATCTAAATGTTCCATCGACAATCCTTATGGTCAAAGTGTCATTTCCTTTTTCGAGTTTCCTAGGTCCACGTACCTTGTCATGCGTTAGCCTTTCCCTTTTGGTCAGTTTACTCAAGATTGATCAGGTCTGAGTGAGACAAGACTGAAATACATCGTAAGGTACATTCACATTCAACAGCCTCAAAATGGCAGGAAATTCAGAATGTCACAAGACAAGTCTCTCAGAATTGTTTTCTGGAGATCATTTGAGCTCTACATTTTCCTTCTCAGTCTAGACGCATAACCTTAACACCAAGACAATCAGAATTTCCTCTTCCTTCCACACTAGGGTCTCTTAACTTATAAAGTCAAATATACACTTCAGTGGCATTCTATTATTTCGAATCCACCTTGTCTTTCTTGTTCCATAGAACGTCAATCTTGGAGTCTGCGCTAACAGCGGTACCTTTACTCCAGGATTTAGGTGCCACCATACTCGACATTCTTATTCCATTAACTCGGCCACCTCGAGTGATAGGGTTCTAAAGGGGTCGAGGTTCCTCATCAGTCTCCACAAATCCACACCTTAGATATTCAAATCAATCAAATCGAGTCACCTTGCGGTCATAATCCAAGCAGCCTTTTCGCTTACTCACCATTTATTAAAATCGTGAGTAGCCAGGACTATCAAGTCCATTCACTTTTCTTTCCATCAACGACCATCTTATAGTCCGAGCATTCTTAAGGAAATCTGTGGCGTCTTAGACCGCCACCCTAAGGTCATAGGTCTCTAATAACGATAATTAGAGGTTAAACTAATAATAATCAATAGACTAAGGTCTATGATCCACAGGCCACAAACAAAACAAGACAATCTTTAATAAAATTTAACGACTCAGAAAAGTAACATGAGGCAATCAAACATAAGGACCACAACTTTTATTTAATAACATCATACGCGACCACATAGGAGTTCATATATATATAAAACAAAAGATGACTCTGGTCGTCGATCCATAGGCATACTGTGATGGCAAAAAAAAAAACTACTCCATCAACCTACGTAGTCGCCTATACCAAAAAGTCACCAATGCTGTCTCCAGTCCTCAATCCTACTCGGACTGGTCGGAAAGAAACATCTCCTCATCCTCGGACTCCTCAAGTGGCTCGGGCGGTGGCACATAAACATCTGGCATAGTAGGCTCTGGAGCAGGATGAGGGATAGGTGCAGCGACGACAAGAGCAGCAGGAACAGGTGGAGGAGGCACAGGGGCTGCAGGAGGCACTGGAACTACAGGCACTACAGGAACTGGGGGTGCGTCGAAAGTACTCTCAGAAAAAGGACCAACTAGTCTATTACCATCACGGATATAAATAGCATACCAACGATAAATGGTCAAAGCAGGCTCTCCCTCATCGACCCACATAGTATGAACATGTACTACAAGCTTCAGTTGCGGTACATCAAGGTGTATCATATCACGATAGTAGGAATCATAGTCATAAGGAACTCTAAAACGCCTATGAACTATCGCCATGGATGCTAATCCGAAAATATGTCCACAAACGTGGGTTAGCGCGACGGCTAGCAAGAAAATATTCAATCTCACCATAGGGGTCCTACGACTCCCTTGGAAAAACTATAGAACAATCCTGTAATAGTATAATACAATAGCATATCGAAGTTCAATCAAGAGTCACATTATGCAGAAATGTCATGAATTCATGAAAATGACATGCTCTTCGCTCATACAACCATCGCCAAGTCCAATGACCTGCGACCCCTACTCCAGGGTGCCCTCAATGCATGGTACAGCTCTACCCCGCACACAGCTCAAGGTCATCAAGCACGTACAAATCCCCGCACACAGCCCAGGGGCGTCATCCCGATTCAGTGCACTGAATAGCAAATACTCCACATATCTCATCATATACCGATCATGTACCATATACCAATGCATGCTCGACCATGAATCACTAGGTTCTCACTATTGATTTTACAATTGATGTAAGAATGGCCGACCGACATACAAGCATGCATTATCATCAAGATATGTACATGAAAATTTGCATCATGATGATCATTCGAAATAAGGCATTATAACAATATTTCATTGAACAAGAAAATAAAAATTCCCTCATAGCAATACAGTGGATGGATCGTTTCCTTGACACTCTACATCACAAGGCCATTCTGTTTTAGTCACTCGATCAGTCACGGTTTTGATCCCCCAACGAGCTTATTACACTTCCACTTGACTAGTCCCTTAACTACCTGAGACGTATAACTTGTTCCCATGATAGACAACGCAATCAAACGTAGAACAAACAGATTTTGAGGCAATATGGCAACTAGAGGCAGAGCTGCTTCTTGGTCCTAGAAACCGAGTATGGGTTCGGTCCTTAACCTGCAATTTAGTCTCAATTCCTCTCTAATCAGCTCATTGCTCAAGACTCATCCTTAGCCGGACATGGTACTTCATTAACGGCACACGGTCAAACAAATGATTCGGTTTAACCTCAATCAATCCACTGAGAAAAAGAAAAGGAAACCAACCTTCACGAACCGAGAGCAACTCGGCAAGCAACAGATTATTCGGTCCTAATTCTCATCTAACAACCGATCATCACTAACATTACAATATCTTAAGTTAATTACCGCTAAGTAACTTCCAAAGCATGCAATGTAACTCAATTTCGTCTTCCTTTGCATGTAGGAGCAAAAATTAAAACGACATTTCTCTCGTCTAGCTCACTAAACCGAACAACACGAAGCAAGCTCCTAATTGATCTTCCTAAGGTTACATCTACGCAAATATACAACTAACCTACGGCAAGATTGAAGGGATTCTTGCCTTTTCTTGCTCGTGCTCGACGCTTCCTCCTCGGTTTCCTTCGAAATTGCCGAGCCTCCCTTCCTCCTCTTCCTTCTCTAGCTCTCGGTTGCTTCTTCTCTCCCTCTCTCTCTCTCTCTCTCTCTCTCTCTCTCTCTCTCTCTCTCTAGCTTGCTCGGACGAAGGAAATGGGAAAAGGAAAGAGAAGATGAAGAGTTTCCTTCTTGTTGCATGCCCATGGAAGTTTTCGAGTGACACTTGTCACACATGCATCTTTTCCCCATAACCATGCGCCACCTTGCATTTCCCCATTGGTGATCAATCATTTCTTGAAATCTTGATGAGGCTTCCCACCAATAGCTCTTCTTGCATCTTCCCAAGGATGATTAACCTATTAAATTTCATGCAAGGAAGAACTCATACGCCACTTGTCATGCCTTCCTATGGCTTGACATCTATGGTAGATTTTTTGATGGAACACTTGACCAATGGATGAGCTTGCTTCCAACGCCAACGCCTAGGACCCCTTTGGCCAATTGAATTTCATGCGATGGGGGAGGAGAAATCGCCACTTGCTCATCACTCCATGACCGAACATCCTTGTGGAATTGGTACCTAATAATGAAATTTCCATTCCTTGCTATTTCCTTAGGATGATCGGCCAATAAATTTTATACAAGAAAATTACAATGTCGCCACTTAGCGTAATCCTTCATGGCCGATCCTTTCTCATACATCTAGCTTAGGAATTTTTTGAAGATAAATTCATGTATTACACAATTCTCATGAATTCTCATTAGTCAATTGCCCTTGCACATCCTAATCTATGACCACTCCATTAATGGTGCTAAATTACCTAGTCTCGGCCGTGAACTATAACATGGCGTGGAATTATTCATCGCTAATATATTTTATTAGAAGCTTCGACTAATGTTTCTAATTTCCTTCGTCATCTAGGTTGTCTGAAGAAATTCTTATTTTCTTCCTGTCTTCTAGGTCATCTTGACCAATCTTGCTTTCCTTGCCTCAACTCGTATTTTAGAATCCTAAATCCTTGCGTCAAGAGTCAGCTTCAAAACCCATTTGACCATTTCTGGTCATTAGGAATCTAGTAAATGGGGGATGCCAGAACTCCTACCCCCCTTAAAAGAATTTCGTCCTCGAAATTTTATTTCTAACTCCACGGTCAAGTCTACAAAAGAAACTCAATTTCTTCTACAGCCGGTCGCAGCAAAAGGTTTTTACTATATTCATTCACAACTATCAATTTACAATTGTACATCCACCAATCCTAGGAGTCGATACAACGACCACCTTCTCAGACCATGTCACTCCCCGGGGTGCCACTCGGCTATCATGCCGACAGCGATCATCAAGCACTAAAATTTCCTTTTAACCACTCTTTTGTACTATTAACAACTGCTTCTCATTTTCTTCAAACCAAGGTCAAGTGACGTAGTCAATCATTCTGTACCTCATAAATAGGTCATGCATTTTCTAAAGTACTCATCGCAATAAAAAATGCAGCATGTCTGGTGAAAGGTCTTAATACTGACCTGTAGCTTCAAACAGGTGGGGGTGTTGTTGTTTTATCGTCTCCTCAAGTTCCCAGGAGGCTTCTTCCATACCGTGATATTTCCATAAAACTTTCACCAGACGAATAGTCTTGTTCCTTAGGACTTGCTCTTTTCGATCCAAAATTCGCAATGGCTTCTCTACATATTCACCCTTCTCGCTCACTTCAATAGTTTCATAGTCCAACACGTGCTCTGCATCTGGATGATATTTCCTCAGCATAGAAACATGAAACACATCATGGACATTCGACAGCTTTGGCGGTAAGGCTATTCGATAAGCCAATTCTCCTATCTTTTCCAGAATTTCAAAAGGTCCCACATATCTAGGGCTTAATTTCCCTTTCCTTCCAAATCGTGATATTCCTCTGAGTGGTGAGACTTTTAGAAATACATAGTCGCCCACCACAAACTCCAATGGTCTTCGTCGTTTATATGTATAACTCTTCTGACGACTTTGGGCCGTTTTAAGCTTATCACGAACAATCTGTACAACTTCAGTTGTGATTTGGATCAATTCTGGTCCTGTGATCCTTCGTTCTCCCACTTCATCCCAACATGCGGGCGTTCTACATTTTCGTCCATATAAAGCTTCAAATGGTGCCATATCTATGCTCTTTTGGTAACTATTATTATAAACAAATTTCGCTATGTGCAATTTCTCTTCCCAATTACCCTTAATGATGTGGACATCGAACCATATCGACGAGGAGGTGCTAGGGACTCGTTGCTCTATCCGCTTGGTCCAATTACTCGAGCGAGAGCGAGGGAATTCAAGCAAGCTATTGGCATCATGGTTCAAGATCTTTGGAATGGAGGTGATCTTGATTCGAGAATTGAAGATTTTGAAGCTCCTTGGCGCAACATGATTACATTTAGCCTCGCGAATTCTGAACGGATTTAGGGCTAATGAGCTCTGAATGAGCTCAAATTTGGTCAGCTGAAGAGAAACGGCATCCTGATCAATACTCATGGCCTATGGCCATGAACTGCGATGAATTTCAACCATTCGGCATCATTTAGATGGACTTTTAGGCCTTTTTCTATTTTTAGGCGAATTTTTATTAATTAAGGGTATTTTTGTAATTTTTGCCTTTTAGGGTTAGCACCATCTATAAGGGTGCTTATGAGTTTCTGAAAAGATAACATTAATTCAGAATTTTATACAGAGAGGTTTTCTCTTCTTCAAGTTCTCTTGAAGACAAGATCTTATCAAGGCTTCCTTGTGGCGATCGATCGACTTATCGAGCAAGATCGCGAATTTTCTTGTTTGTGGCGTCTATAGCGTGGATTGGTTGACACAGGTTCGTCAACAGGTTACGCTCATACCGAGGTTACCAATCACAGGTTCGATTGGGGGTTAAGGTTAGCAATTCGCAACCCTTGGATCTTCGTAGAACGATCAGTTTCCGCAGCGATTCACATCATCTGGTATCAGAGCTGGTTCTACAAGATCTAGTTATTATCTTACTTTTACTGATTTTAATTCAGCAATCTAGGGTTTATAAAATTAGGGTTTATAGAATTGGGGATATGTTACTAATCGAATTAGGATTCTGAATTGGGGATCTAGGGTTTATAAAATTAAGGTTTTCGGTCCTAGTTGTTTTGATTGTATTGAGTTTGTCAAAAAAAAAATCAGCCAAAAAATCACTAAAAAAAAAAAAGAGTATCGGTGAAAAAAAAATCGATAAAAAAAATTGAAAAAAAAAGGCTGAAAAAAAAATCAAGATGACGACTCATTTCTTTTTATTATTATTATTGTTAGTTTGACTGAATAGGAAAAAAAATATCAGCAAACATTAACCTGAATTCAAATCTAGCAAAAGTTGCTGAATTGCTGAATTGAGCAATATATTGCTGAATTGATCTTGCTTGGTGGTTTAGTCGACTGTTATGAGGAGCTTGTGAGAATGAAATTCTAGTCTGATAAAGAGCTTGAAAGAAGAGAAACGAGAGAAAAAAGGCAAGAGTGTGTAAGTTTAATTGAGGGAAGAAAAAGCCTAGATTGAGTTAAACACGATGGGAGTGACAAACATCTTGAGCGAAACACGTGAGGGAGTGTGGTGAGATTTCTTTTATTTCTAACATTTTCTTGCAGGTTAAAAAAAAAATCATGGCAGACCAAGAAAGCGTAAATCAAAGGGAGGATGGCACCAATCCAAGGGATAATGCGATTTTAGCAGGCATCCAGCAGTTGAGCTTACAACTTGAAGCTCTTAGCAACCGAGTTGTGAGGTGTGAGACGAGGCTTGATGGTGAACAAGAGCCACCACGAGGGAGGCCACAAAATCAGCGAGATGAGCCTAGGGCGCAACCCAAATGGCAGCGACAATTTGACGATGAATATGTGTCTGATACAGAAGATGATCGAGATAGCAGATTTGGGAGGAGAAACAGACGCTGAGAGTTCAGACATCGAGAAGATGATGAGCTTAGCAATATCAAGATGAAGATTCCATCTTTCCAAGGAAAGAATGATCCTGATGCATACCTAGAATGGGAGAAACGAATGGAGATGGTATTTGACTGCCAGCGATATTCGAAGCTCAAGAAGGTAAAAATTGCAGCTGTTGAATTCACTGATTATGCTATAATTTGGTGGGATCAACTTGTGAATAGCAGGAGACGCAATGGTGAGAGATCGGTAGAAACGTGGGATGAGATGAAAGCGGTGATGAGGAAGCGCTTCATACCAAGTCATTCCCACAGAGACTTGTTTCATAAACTGCAAAATCTCACACAAGGTAACAAGAGCGTGGAAGAGTACCATAAAGAGATGGAGATTTCCATGATCCGTGCTAATGTGGTAGAGGGCCGCGAAGCTACTATGTCACGATTCTTATGTGGTTTGAGCCGAGATATAGTAAGAGTGGTAGAGCTGCAACATTATGTCAAGTTGGAAGAATTGGTGGACAAAGCTATCAAAATAGAGAGGCAATTGAAGTTGGACCGAAATTACAAGAGTGGTGGAGGTTCAAGCTCGAATTGGAAACCCAATTGGAAGAGAGACGAGAAGCCGAATTGGAAGGGAAACAACACCAAGGTTGAAACTTCGAGGGAGAAGGAGAAAGATGGCAGAGTTGGTTCGAATCCGGTTTCAGGTAAAACTGAAAATCCTAACACTAGAACTCGTGAAATTAAATGTTTCAAGTGTTTAGGCAGGGGTCATATGGCAAATCAATGCCCTAATAGGAGGGTGATGATAATGACTGGGCTTGGAGATGTTCAATTTGAAAGTGACATGGAGGAAGATGATGATGTCATGCCGCCATTGGAGGACTGTAGCGATGTCGAGATGCCAGTCAATGGTGAATTGATGGTGGTTAGACGTTCTCTTAGTGTGCAAGTCAAGGAGGAGGAGCATCACCAACAGCGTGATAACTTATTCCATACAAGATGCTTGGTGAATGGTAAGATTTGTAGTTTAATTGTTGAAGGAGGTAGTTGTACAAATGTGGCAAGTTGTACTATGGTGGAGAAACTAGGATTGAAAACTACAAAGCACCCTAGACCATATAGACTTCAGTGGTTGAATGATAGTGGTAAAGTGAAAGTTTCGAAGCAAGTCCTAGTTCCATTTGAGATAGGGAGATATAAAGATGAGGTGGTGTGTGATGTTGTACCTATGCAAGCGGGACATATTTTACTTGGTAGACCATGGCAGTATGATCAGAGGGTACATCATGATGGATACACTAACCGATATTCATTGGTGATGAATCAGAAGACTTACACTTTGGTGCCAATGACACCTACTGAGGTGTATGAAGATCAATTGAAACTACAACGTGAGGCTGAGAAAGATAGAAAAAGTGAGAAAACTGAGAGCTTGCGTAGAGAGTCTGAGACGCAAGGAAAAGGAGAGATAGAGAAAAACAGAGTGGTAAAAGCCGAGGGAAAAGCAGAGAGAAAAGAAAAGAGAGAAAAGAATTTCTATGCAAGATCGAACGAAGTGAGGAGAGCTTTGGTTCTGGACCGACCGATGCTTGTACTTTTGTACAAGGAGGCATTGTTTATTACTAACGATCTTGACCCGAGTTTGCCTAGTTCTGTCGTGTCTTTATTGCAGGAATTTGATGATGTCTTTCCTGATGAGGTTCCTGGAGGTCTACCACCGATTCGAGGCATAGAGCATCAAATCGACTTGATATCTGGTGCGCCATTACCTAATCGACCCGCATATCGAAGTAATCCCGAGGAGACAAAGGAACTTCAGCGGCAAGTTAGTGAATTACTGGAACGAGGATATGTGCGAGAAAGTCTTAGCCCGTGTGCTGTTCCTGTTTTGTTAGTGCCAAAGAAGGATGGGACTTGGCGAATGTGTGTCGATTGTCGAGCAATCAATAATATTACGGTAAAGTATCGACATCCTATTCCTAGATTAGATGACATGTTAGATGAGTTACATGGAGCTTGCATATTTACTAAAATTGATCTGAAAAGTGGTTATCATCAGATTAGAATGAAAGAAGGGGATGAATGGAAGACTGCATTTAAGACCAAGTATGGGTTGTATGAGTGGTTAGTCATGCCATTTGGTTTAACTAATGCACCTAGTACTTTCATGCGACTTATGAATCATGTTCTGCGTGCTTTTATTGGTCGATTTGTGGTTGTCTATTTTGATGATATTTTGATATATAGTCGAAGCCTTGATGACCATATTGAACATGTGCGAGCTGTTTTACAGGTTTTAAGGGCCGAGCAACTATATGCGTGCTCTTTTGTGACTAACAAATTAGTATTTCTAGGGTTTGTTGTTGGAGCTGATGGAATACAGGTTGATGAAGAGAAGGTGAAAGCGATCCAAGAATGGCCAACACCTAAGACTATAGGACAGGTGCGCAGCTTTCATGGCTTAGCCAGTTTCTATCGCAGTTTTGTGAAGGATTTCAGCACCATCGCCGCACCTTTAACCGAGGTCATCAAGAAGCACGTGGGTTTCACGTGGGGAGAAGAGCAAGAGAGAGCATTCAATCTGTTGAAGGATAAGCTAACTAATGCTCCTTTGTTATCTTTACCAAATTTCAGTGCTACTTTTGAAATAGAATGCGATGGTTCTGGTACAGGAATTGGAGCTGTGTTGATGCAAGGAGGACGTCCCATAGCTAATTTCAGCGAGAAGTTAAGCGGAGCAACATTGAATTATCCAACTTACGATAAGGAGATGTATGCTTTGGTGCGAGCTTTGGAGACTTGGCAACATTACTTGTGGCCAAAAGAATTCGTGATCCACACCGACCACGAGACATTAAAGTACTTGAGGGGACAGCAAAAGTTGAACAAAAGACATGCTAAATGGATGGAGTTCATCGAGACTTTTCCATATGTAATCAAGTACAAGAAAGGTAAGGAAAATGTGGTAGCCGATACACTTTCTCGAAGGTACGCAATTCTAACTACTTTAGGAGGAAAGTGCCTAGGTTTTGAGCATATCAAAGAGATATATACTGATGATGATGACTTTGGAAGAGTGTTTGAAGCTTGTGAGCATGCTGCGTTTGAAAAATTCTATAGGCATGATGGTTATCTCTTTCGTGAAAACAAGTTATGTTTGCCTAGATGCTCTTTGCGAGAGTTGTTGGTGCGAGAGGCGCATAGTGGTGGTTTAATGGGGCATTTTGGAATCAATAAAACTTATGAAGTGCTGCATGAACATTTTTATTGGCCACATATGAAACGAGATGTCACACGTGTTTGTGAAAGGTGCATTGCATGTAAACAGGCTAAGTCTACAACTAAACCACATGGCTTGTATACGCCTTTGCCTATCCCGACGCATCCTTGGGTTGATATTTCTATGGATTTTGTGTTAGGATTGCCTAGGTCTAAGCATGGTAAGGATTCTATTTATGTGGTTGTAGATCGGTTTTCAAAAATGGCTTATTTTATACCATGTCATAAATCTGATGATGCATCACATGTTGCTGACTTGTTCTTTTGTGAGGTTGTGCGTTTGCATGGCATGCCTAGGTCCATTGTTTCTGATCGAGATACTAAATTTCTTAGCTACTTTTGGAAGACATTGTGGAAGAAATTAGGTACACAACTTTTATTCTCTACTACTTGTCATCCACAAGCTGATGGTCAAACTGAAGTAGTTAATAGGACTTTAGGGACATTGTTACGTGCTATCATTAAGAAGAACATTAAGTCTTGGGAAGATTGTTTACCGCATGTTGAGTTTGCATATAGTCGGAGCGTGCATTCTGCTACTAAATTCACACCGTTTGAAGTTGTCTATGGTTTTAATCCATTAACTCCGTTAGATTTAACTCCTTTGCCTGTTGAAGAGCGTGTGGATTTAGATGGTGCTAAGAAGGCCGAGTTTGTGAAGACATTGCATGAAAAGACACGGCTGAATATTGAACACAAGATAGAACAATATGCAAAGCAAGCCAACAAAGGGCGTAAGAGAGTAGTGTTTGAACCCGGCGATTGGGTTTGGGTTCATATGCGCACGGAACGTTTTCCCGAGCAACGACGTTCTAAGTTATTACCGCGCGAGGATGGACCATTCATGGTGTTGGAGAGGGTCAATGACAATGCCTACAAGCTTAATCTTCCAGGTGAGTATGGCATTAGTGCTACTTTTAATGTTACTGACTTGACTCTTTTTGATGCAGGTGATGATTTGAGGGCAAATCCTTTGCACGGCGGAGGGAATGATGTGGACATCGAACCATATCGAGGATGAGGTGCTAGGGACTCGTTGCTCTATCCGCTTGGTCCAATTACTCGAGCGAGAGCGAGGGAATTCAAGCAAGCTATTGGCATCATGTTCAAGATCTTTGGAATGGAGGTGATCTTGATTCGAGAATTGAAGATTTTGAAGCTCCTTGGCGCAACATGATTACATTTAGCCTCGCGAATTCTGAACGGATTTAGGGCTAACGAGCTTCGAATGAGCTCAAATTTGGTCAGCTGAAGAGAAACGGCATCCTGATCAATACACATGGCCTTTGGCCATGAACTGCGATGAATTTCAACCATTCGGCATCATTTAGATGGACTTTTAGGCCTTTTTCTATTTTTAGGCGAATTTTTATTAATTAAGGGTATTTTTGTAATTTTTGCCTTTTAGGGTTAGCACCATATATATGGGTGCTTATGAGTTTCTGAAAAGATAATATTAATTCAGAATTTTATACAGAGAGGTTTTCTCTTCTTCAAATTCCCTTGAAGGCAAGATCTTATCAAGGCTTCCTTGTGGCGATCGATCGACTTATCGAGCAAGATCGCGAATTTTCTTGTTCGTGGCGTCTATAGCGTGGATTGGTTGACACAGGTTCGTCAACAGGTCACGCTCATACCGAGGTTACCAATCACAGGTTCGATTGGGGGTTAAGGTTAGCAATTCGCAACCCTTGGATCTTCGTAAAACGATCAGTTTCCGTAGCGATTCACATCACTTAAAGTCCAAAATACACGCTCGAAGCATATCTTCTAGAATTTTTATGACTCTCTCTATTTGTCCATCGGTCTAGGGGTGGAAAGCTATACTAAACTGAAGTTTAGTTCCCATGGCTTCTTGTAAACTTTTCCAAAATTTTGATGTAAATCTTGGGTCTCGATATGAAGTAACGCTCACAGGAATTCCATGTAATCTTACAATAGTCTGTACGTACAGTTCAGCCCAAAGAGTACGTAGCTCTGACAGCTAGGAAATGAGCCGACTTAGTCAATCAGCCCACGATTACCCAGATAGAATCATGTCCTCTCGATGTTCTAGGTAATCCTTGTACAAAATCCATCGTTATATGTTCCTACTTCCATTCGGAAATATCCAATGGTTTGAGCATTCTGGCAGGCTTCAAATGTTCTGCTTTCACTTGTTGGCAAGTCAAACACTTCGCGACATATTCAGCAATATCTTTCTTCATTCTGTTCCACCAATAATGTTGTCGGAGATTTTGATACATCTTTGTGCATCCAGGGTGAATGCTATAGTTACCTCAATGAGCTTCATTCAGAATGTCCTTCCTTATCTTTTCCTCTTCTGGTACACATAAAGATCCTTGAAAGCGTAGAATTCCATCATCCGAAATTGAGAAGTCTGGCCTCTTGCCCTCTGTTGTGTCTTGTCGAAGCTTAGAGATCTCAAGATCCGTATGTTGTAACTCCTTGATCCTTTGTACCAATTCTGATTCAATTCTCAGTGTGGCAAACATGCCAGTCAATTCATCCAATTCAACTACGAAATCTGAATTCGACACTTCTTCTAATAATTCCCACTCTTTACTCATCAGACTTGCCATATGCAGCATAGTTTTCCTACTCAAAGCATCTGCCACCTTGTTTGCCTTGCCATGGTGGTAAAGAATTTCACAATCGTAATCCTTAAGTAATTCCATCCATCGTCTCTGCCTCATGTTCAATTCCTTTTGAGAGAAAATGTACTTTAAGCTTTTGTGATCGGTGAAGATTTGGAATTTCTCTCCATACAGATGATGTCTCCAAATTTTCAACGCGAAAATCACTACTGCCAGTTCTAAGTCATGTGTCGGATAATTCAACTCATAAGGTCGTAACTGTCTTGAAGCATACGCCACAACCTTTCCATGTTGCATTAGGACGCAACCCAATCCTTTATGAGATGCATCACTGTATACCACAAATCCACCTGGTCCCGACGGTATAGTTAATACCGGAGCCGAAGTCAATCCCTTTTTTAGTTCTTGAAAACCTTGCTCGCACTTTTCTGTCCATTCAAACTTAACTCCCTTTCGGGTCAATTGAGTCAATGGTCCTGAAAGTCGAGAAAATCCTTCCACGAACCTGCGGTAATATCTAGCTAGACCGAGAAAACTTCGTATCTCTGTAACGGTAGTCGGTCGCGGCCAATTTATAATAGCTTCGATTTTGGCGGGGTCGACAGAGATTCCCTTCTCTGTCACCATATAAAAAAAGGAATATGACCTTGTCTAACCAGAATTCACATTTGCTGAACTTTGCATACAACTGGTGTTCCCTTAATACTTGTAACATATTTCGTAAATGTTTCTCATGTTCCTTCTGTCCCTTGGAATACACCAAAATATCGTCGATGAACACTATCACAAATTGATCCAGATGAGGTTTGAATATTCTATTCATTAAATCCATGAATGCAGCTGGCGCATTTGTAAGTCCAAAAGGCATGACCACGAACTCATAATGTCCATACCTGGTTCGAAAAGCAGTCTTGGGGATATCTTCTTCTCTAACTACCAATTGATGATAACCTGACCTTAAGTCAATTTTTGAGAAAACAGAGGCTCCTTGCAGTTGGTCAAATAAGTCATCAATTCTTGGCAGAGGATACCTGTTCTTGATGGTCGCCTGATTCAGTTATCTATAGTCAATGAACAAACGAAGTGCTCCATCCTTCTTCTTAACAAATAATACTGGTGCTCCCCACGATGACGTACTTGGCCTAATGAATCCTTTATCCAATAATTCCTGCAATTGTACTTTCAACTCCTTAAGCTCAGTCAAAGCCATTTTGTTGGGGGCTTTGGAAATAGGCTCAGTTCCTGGGGCTAGTTCAATAGTAAACTCAACTTATGGCTTCGGGGGTAGTCCTGGTAGTTCCTCAGGGAAGACATCTAAAAATTCTTGAACCACTGGGACGTCATTAATGTTGACTTCCTTCTTGGTTAACTCTTGAGCATTAGCAAGAAAACCCCGACATCCATTGCCTAGAAGTTTATGAGCTTCCACTGCGGATACTAATGGTACAATTGCACGAGTTCCAGTTCCCACAAACTCGAAACTGGCCTCGTTAGGAGGGCTAAATCGAATTACCTTTCTGAAGCAATCTACATTGGCTCGCAAGTCACGCAGCCAATCCATGCCAATAATGGCATAAAAATCATAGAAACCCATAACTATTAGGTCGATTTTCTGACTTTGACCTCCTATCACGATTTCACACCCTCTACAAATCAGAGTAGTCACTATTTTGTCCTTCAGTGGTGTGGATACACTAAGAGGTACCTCAAGTATTTCAGGCTTCAGTCCACACAATTCAGCAAACCTCTTTGATATAAAAGAATGCGTTGCTCCAGTATCAAATAACACATATGCATCCTTATCGCATAAAGGAATCATACCTGCTATAGTAGTCCCAGAAGCTTATGCTTCCTCTCGAGTCATAGCATGAATCCTACCTTGAGCTGGAGGCCTTTGCGGTGCTCCAATAGGTTTTGCTCGATTGTCTTGATTATGATGTGCTTGCTGTCTTTTCTAGGGACAATCTTTCACTAGATGTCCCACTCGTCCACATCCATAACATTCTCTCCCAGTGTTACATGGCAGATTGCCATGAGCCTTGCCACAGCGATTGCAGACTCTGTCTCGGTTTCGAGCTTGTCCTATCGCTCGATTCTTTCCAGCTCCACGGAATCTTCCATAGTTGCGTCTTTTATAAGGAGTCTCTTGAGATCTATCAAACCATCTAGGCCTCTTGTTGTCCTGCTCCTGCGTCGCCACGCGGCTAGCTCCCTCCTTAAGCTCTACTTCTTTCTTTTCCTTTGACAGCACTTGCTCCACAAGCTGAGCTCGTTCATATAACTCAGTATACTCTCTGATTCTTAGAGACGTCAGTTGTTTCTGTATTTCAATCTTAAGGCCATTCAAGAACCTCTTGCATCTACGTTCCTGAGTTTCATTCAGTTGAGGAGTAAACATGGAAAGCTTAGAGAATTTTGCCTCATACTGCACTATAGTCATGCTGCCTTGAGTTAGGTTCATAAACTCAGAAATCTTTTGGTCCCTAGCACAATCAAAAAAGTACTAGCCATAAAAGGCATTAACGAAGGCTGCCCATGTTACCGCCGTTCCTGGTGGAAACACCACATCCTTGCTCGCATTCCACCAATGCTGGGCATTGTCTTCCAGTTGATACTCTGCCAAGGTGACCCTATCCACATCGTTACAGTGGAACAACCTGAAAATTTTCTCCATACTCTTTATCCACTTTTCAGCTTCATGAGGTTCTCCTAACCCCGTGAATTGTGGTGGCTTTAACTTCAGGAAATGCTCTACCAACTTCTTCAAACGCCGATCTCCCGTTCCACCTTCAGCTCTAGCTGGAGCTTGTCGAGGTTGAGTTCCTATTGCTGTACCAAGATTAGCCAGAGCTTGCAGGATTTCGTCAGTCCGATCAACTGGTCCTTCGACTCTACCTCATGTCCCTGCATCATCGTTCCCTCCAGAGGATGATGCCCTTGTCCTTCTTATAATGGACTATCGATCATGCACATCAATCCATATTCAATTGAGTATGTCTTATCAATCTTACTACTACTTGCCAATGGAAATCTCAATGAGCGGTCCAAGCAAGGTTGCTAAGTACACGACTATTAAACAATCACATGCATTGGTCTTTGCTGCAAGTATCCCAACATCTCGATCCCTATCGCACCTTATTACTCCGGGTAAAACTATGCTCTGATACCCCCTCGGAGAGCTGTGGCATCCCAGACTGCCACCCTACGGTCATAGGTCTCTAATAACGATAATTAGAGGTTAAACTAATAATAATCAATAGACTAAGGTCTATGATCCACAGGCCACAAACAAAACAAGACAATCTTTAAAAAAATTTAACGACTCAGAAAAGTAACATGAGGCAATCAAACATAAGGACCACAACTTTTATTTAATAACATCATACGCGACCACATAGGAGTTCATATATATATAAAACAAAAGATGACTTTGGTCGTCGATCCATAGGCATACTGGGATGGCAAAAAAAAAAAAACTACTCCATCAACCTACGTAGTCGCCTATACCAAAAAGTCACCAATGCTGTCTCTAGTCCTCAATCCTACTCGGACTGGTCGGAAATAAACATCTCCTCATCCTCGAACTCCTCAAGTGGTTCGGGCGGTGGCACATAAACATCTGGCATAACAGGCTCTGGAGGAGGAGGGATAGGTACAGCGACGACAGGAGCAGCAGGAACATGTAGAGGAGGCACAGGGACTGCAGGAGGCACTCGAATTACAGACACTACAGGAACTGGGGGTGCGTCGAAAGTACTCTCAGAAAAAGGACCAACTAGTCTATTACCCTCACGGATATAAATAGCATACCAACGATAAATGGTCAAAGCAGGCTCTCCCTCATCGACCCACATAGTATGAACATGTACTACAAGCTTCAGATGTGGTACATCAAGGTGTATCATATCACAATAGTAGGAATCATAGTCATAAGGAACTCCAAAACGCCTATGAACTGTCGCCATGGATGCTAATATGAAAATATGTCCACAAACGTGGGTTAGCGCGACGGTTAGCAAGAAAACATTCAATCTCACCATAGGGGTCCTACGACTCCCTAGGAAAAACTATAGAACAATCCTGTAATAGTATAACACAGTAGCATATCGAAGTTCAATCAAGAGTCACATTATGCAGAAATGTCATGAATTCATGAAAATGACATGCTCTTCGCTCATACAACCATCGCCAAGTCCAGTGACCTGCGACCCCTACTCCAGGGCGTCCTCGACGCATGGTACGGCTCTACCCCTCACACAGCTCAGGGTCATCAAGCACGTACAAATCCCCGCACACAGCCCAGGGGCGTCATCTCGATTCAGTGCACTGAAGAGCAAATACTCCACATATCTCATCATATACCGATCATGTACCATATACCAATGCATGCTCGACCATGAATCACTAGGTTCTCACTATTGATTTTACAATTCATGTAACAATGGACGGCCGACATACAAGCATGCATCATCATCAAGATATGTACATGGAAATTTGCATCATGATGGTCATTCGAAATAAGGCATTATAACAATATTTCATTGAACAAGAAAATAACAATTCCCTCATAGCAATACTGTGGATGGACCGTTTCCTTGACACTCTACATCACAAGGCCATTCTGTTTTAGTCACTCGGTGAGTCACGGTTTTGATCCCCCAACGAGCTTATTACACTTCCACTTGACTGGTTAATTGGTCACATTTTTTTCATGAAATGGGTTGAATTGGTATTAGTTTGGATACAGCAAAAGAATTCTATTCGATCGAATAAGCACCTTGTGTCAGAATTGAGAAATTCTATGGCTCGAATCTTTAGTATTCTCTTATTTATTACCTGTGTTTACTATTTAGGCAGAATACCGTCGCCCATTGTTACTAAAAAATTTAAAGGCCGCTCTAGCTCACCAACGCCGCCGCAACTCTGCTCGCCGCCGCTTCCGTCTCTGCCCTATTCCCGCCGACACTGCTATCCGGTGGAATCTTCATCAAACTGGTCCCAATTTTCGCTCTGTGGGTTAAGGTAATGCCCTCGCACTTTTAGGATTAATCTGAGTATGTTTTCTGGTTGAATCTTGATGTTGTTTTGCTTTCTTTCCGCCATTTATGCATGCTGGTTTTTATCCGAAAATACCTCATATTGCATGCTTTATGTCGTCAATTCATGCCGAATTTTGCAGGGATTTAAAGAGAGAATTTTTGGATGTTTTGGTGGCTATTTTGCATGGTTGTGATGTCATAATCTAAACGAAATAAAAACTTTTTCTTTTCAGAAATTCGAAGGATGACCCTTTTTCGATCTAAGGCATCAAAGCTTAATTTTGTCAAAAAATCTTGGATTAGTCGATCTGACCTATCACCGCTTAGGTCCGATTTGCTATCTTCAAAAGCCATTTCCAATTAGAAACATGGGAATTTTAGAAATTAAAAAAGTTGACGGACTGATTTCTTTGCTTATTTCGTGGTGAATATTCCGATGGATATGTTGTCTTGATTGAATTTGCTATATTCTGAAAATTCCTGAAGATTTTAGCAAGATATGGTTTCCTATCTAAATAAATTTAATGCAGATAAATCAAGATAACAAAATCCAAAGAAAATATCCTTAATGGCCGAAATTGTAAAAGAAAGGGCAAAATAAATCTCACCCATGCATATCTTGTCTTTGCATATATCATGTAGATTAGGATAGCATATTTTTAAAATCATGCATATCTTGTCTTATTTTTGTATTATCTATTGCATATCTTGCATGACATATTTTCGAGTATCATCAATTGCATTCCATATTTTTAAAAAATATATATATATATCATGCACATCTTCAAAATTATATCATGCATTTCCTCATTGCCGAAAAATAATAAAAAAAGACAAAAGAAATCTGTTCATCCATTACCATGTCATTCATTAAAATTTCGCAATTGCATATATCCAGGCATCACCCATTTTTTTGAAAATCATGCATCATTATTGCATTTGCATGCTTCAATATCCCATGCCATATTTTCGCACATCTTTAGGCTTATCTCATGTTATTCATTAGTGTTTTTGCATATCATTTTTTTTTAACATCAGCCACTCTACTTACCATATTTCGAAAATTGCATAGTCATGCACCATTTGATTTTCGAAAATCACATCATATATGTTGAGTGATGTTAGAAATCATGCTTAGGGTTCATTGCATCTTAGGTTAATTAAATAAACTTGCATGTCTAGTTTAATTGTTTGCATGCTACATGCGCCATCCATGATTTTTGCTTGAATAAATCGTCATTGCGTATAGGTCACATACCATTTTGCATGCTTTAATTTGATTAATTAATTTTTGTATGTAGGGCAATTCGACCTTAAATTTGCATATTTTGCGCCGCACGAATATCATCCTGTCATTTAGATAGCTTTGTGTTACTGCATTATATTCATTCATATCATCCATTCATCTAAAAGGATGAAAACACAAAAACACCTCGTTTGAGCTTAAAGTGAATTCAGTTGATTTGCCAAACTAGGACATCTTATGGAATTAAGGTACTGAAAGGGAATTAGTTTTAATTAACTAGTGTAACCAAGTCACCGAATCTACAATCTCTGGTTCGTAGAAATAAAATGGTTCTCTCGCTGTTTTACTTAGGTTTCTAATCAACCAACCAAAAATGATAGTGGCGACTCCAAATCCTAAATCATTCTGATCAATATAAGTTGCGATTTGGTAGGACTTGGGAGAGTCCGTATTAGGTTAGTCACTTGATAATCCATTAGCCTAGAATTAAACCTAAATTTAGGTCGCGACAGTTATTTCCAAATCGACTCGGCTCCGTCAAGAAAATCATGATTAAACTCTAAGCTTTGTACAATGGCAAGGTTTTCAGTCAAAAACACGCACTCGATGCCAATTTCAAATCATGTGGCATTTTCGCTTCTCAAAAATCCATTTCCTAATCTTTTCCAGAAAAACATATCTTTTAATTTTCGCCCATCCTGGGCTACGAGATGATTCGGTCAATCATATGACTCTCGACGCCCATTTTCAATCGAGATTGAATCGGTAAATATGATGACTCTCGTGACCGGACATAGAGATGATTCGGTCTCCATACGACTCTCGACACCCAATTCAATCGAGATGATTCGGTCAGTACGATACTCTCTAGCTGCACGACCTCGTCAGGTCAAGTGGGAGTAACTCCCTCCCCGGCTCAATGCATTGGCCAATTCTCATATTTTCTCGGCGATCCCACACGTCATCGGCGATCCCATACGCCATTCCATAAAATTCCTCGACGATCGCACACGCCATTTCTTATAAAAATCCAGTCATAAATAGCCTCAATTTTTGTTCGAAAACAAACTCAGGAAATTCAAGCATTTCATTGCCAAAACAAGGCATTCATTTCAGACGTCTAGCAATCTTGACAAAACATAATTCACGTTATCAAAATTCTCAGTCAAGCACATGCATTGCTCGACCATTTCACAAAATTCAAGGCTGGACACAAATCACGGCCATTTCACAAATTCAAACTTGACTTTCTATTCGATAAAAACTTCAGGGCTTGTCAACTCAAATGATAAGTAGGCCTTTAAAACACACGTTCGTGATCAAGTGGGACTCATCAAGCATTCGGTTTTCACCCAAAAACAAGCCAAAGAACACTCATCTTCAAAACTGGGCAGATTTAGGTCTCTTTACGCCTCTCACAAAATTATGTATTGAACCTTTCAAAGCACTAGGTACAAGAAAGGAACTGGATACAAATATCATGAATCAAACATAGCATTGTTATGTGCCATGAAGGGTTCAACGGTGAACCGGTTGCAAGATGCTTTGCCATGATTGGGCGCACTAAACATAAGGGGCAAAGGCGGCCAAGTGAACTTGCAACGCTACGGCCAAACAAATGGCCCAAAATAGAAAGGAAAAGAGCAGGTGAAATCTAACTAGCATGGCCAAAAATCTAAACCTATTCTGTGTAACCCGCCGACAACCAGCAAAAGCGGCCACAACAGAACAGCCGAGAAGTCGGCCAAAATCAGAACTAAACCACCCAGCAAGCAAGCTATTCATCGATCAGTGATTCAAATTTGATCTAGGGCATTTAATTTAGTTTAATCCGCTGCGTATGTGCACGTATTGTATCGGGATCCGTTCCCTTCAGAAGTGTTACTCACCAATCAATCCGAAAATACACAAAAAGAGCAAAATTGAACAAAATCGATGTATCATCAACTGGAAAAAAAACAAAAAAACAAAAAAACAAAAAAACAATTCGCTTACTGAGTCCTATCTCTCAATCTCCTCAAGAACTTCTCATTATTCTTCTTCCGCAACCTTAGTTATGCTCTCCATCAACTGCTTCTTGTCCTGCATTCCGAGGTTAGTCACATCCACTTCATGCTGGACAACCCTCCCTGTGTCGAAAACTTGCTTCAGCATGACTTTACGAAGGCAGTCATATGTAGCAGCCGCTCAACGGCGGCCCATCGGAGCTTCTCCTCACCATCTTGCCTCCCTCTCCATGCGAACATGTCCGGCAGGGCGTCTGGTGGCAACACCACCACCAGTGTTGCTTTCACTTTTGTGGTAAAATATCTCGCTGATCTTCCTGAGATCTATGAAAAAGTTCACAATGGTAACATTTCATATTTTCAGTCTTTATATATATATACCTAAACAATGCATGCCTTTGTCCATATCTATCTGTATGTACTGACTCTTATTTCTTGGCATACAATCGTGCGATACACAGCAAATGGAGATTACGAAGTGGAAAGCTCCGGGCGAGTTGCTAAACTGGGACAATATTCAGAAAATGAAGGACTCGTGGAATGTGGCCTGTGAAGTCCTGAGGCTCGCCCCTCCTGCCCAGGGCACGTTCAAGGAAGTCCTCAATGACTTCGTCTTCAATGGTTCCTCCATTCCGAAGGGATAGTAGGTCAACACTGTTAGAAAGTCCAACCCAAAAGCTTAAGCTGTTAGGTGGAGGGAGACCACATAAATATAAAGAGCATCTAACACTCATTCACAAGCGATGTGGGACAACAATAACTTCAGCAAACACAACGTTCAGCTAATTCATTTATTAATTTAGAAATCGTAATTTGACAGTCGAACTAATGACTCTTAGGATTTATTATTATTCCGTCAGATCTACTGGGGCACGGACTCAACCCACAATAAAGTACAGTATTTTACTGAGCTGGAGAAGTTCGTCCCAACCCATATCGAAGGGGACTACAGCGCCGAACACGTACGTGCCCTTTGGGGGCAGCCCATGGATGTGCCCGGGGAAGGAGCATGCTCGCCTGGAAATACTCGTGTTCATGCACAGTCTGATGAAGAGTTTCAGGTGGGAGATGTTGCTTCCGGACGAGAAGATTGCCGCCGACCTACTGCCGATGCCTGCAGATGGACTCCTCATTCATCTATTCAGTACGAGCATTTATTCGTGGAAGGAGATGTATAAGTTGGAAGCAGGGCCCTCCCTATCCTTTTCAATGCTACTCTGAACACAACATATGTACTCCACTTTAATTTCAAATGTTATAGGTTTTCTCTGACCAAAAAAAAAAAAAAGGTTTTCATTTAGGATAAATGGGTACTGAACAAACCCATTTTTTTAGACCCCCAAAAAAAAAAAACGGGGGGGGGGGGGGGGGGGGGGGGGGGTGTGGTGGGTGGTGTACGATCATTCATCCGTGGAAGGAGATGTGTATGAAGTAGAGCACTTCCTACCCTTCTCAATGCCACTCTGAACACGATAGAGTTACTCTGTTTTAATTTTGAATGTTGCACAACTATTGCACGTAATTAAATAGGTTTCCGTTTAGTATAAACGGGTTGTTGTCATAAACGCAATGACACGAGAAAAATCATGGCTTACGTGATTGACCCGTTTAAATTGTGAAGACACGAATTGACATATTTAAATCCATTCATGACATGGCAATATCGTATCTTACGTGTGTGTTGACCCGCTTAATCCACTTAGAAACTAATTATCACATTTATGACACGGCAATATCATATATATATATATATATATATATATATATATATATTTTAATTCTTAATTTCCTGATTCTTGCTAATATGGAGTTGATCGATCGAGCGGATGGTTCTTTTTCATTGTTTAGGTGGGATCAAGCGGCATAACTTCAAAAGAGGTCTAATGACGCCTGGGTCCAAGAGCCATAGGCAGTTGGGTTCGATAGGTGCGGGAACAACGCCTTGTCGTGTATATCCTGGGAAGAAGGTGCCTGGTAGGATGGGAGGGATCAAAGAGAAAGATTAGGAAGCTTAATATTGTCAAAATCGATAATGATCTGAATGTGGTCATGATCAAAGGCGCCGCTCCTGAAAAGCTAGGAAATCTTTTGTGGATAGCACCCACCAAGATTGTGGGGGAAGAACATTCCTAAGAGTTAGATTTGTTGCGCTACTTACTGTCTATGTTGGTTTTAATTTTTTCTGCATCGGCGATAAACTATCAATTGCAAGCCAATTTTTTTGGTTGACCGGATGCCATTAGATCCATTTAGCATCCATACCGCTAATGAAATGGGGTGGTGAGGGAGATCTACACAGGACTTCGCGGCACTTCTCTTGTGGCCGGCGAGGGTCGTAGGGCCTTGCCAAATTTCATCAAAAAGAAAGAAGCAAGAAAGAAAAAGAAATATAAATAATTATAAAAAATTAGAGAAGTGCACACGCGTTGCGTGGACGCACAAACTTACATTTTAAAGACCGTACAAACTATCTGTTTATGTCTTTTTATATTTTTTTGATAAATGACAAATTATTGACCCGATATTTGTATGCATATATGTGAAAAGAGAAACCGGAATAGTTCACTCACATAATCATTATAGGTAAATTATTTGGGAATGAGAATGTTTTGTGAGTACAATCTTGAGTAACAGGCACACTGTGAGTGCTAAAAACTTGACTTAGAAGTTAGAACTCATAGTTTCACATATCTGACAGCATTAAGAATCTCTACATTTATGGCGCTTCAAAGCCCTCAAGCCCTTCTTCTCGATTCAGGCCGATCACCAGCGGCCGGAAGCCATGTTGGAGGCTTGCTTCCCATGCTTTCTCTATGTCCAACATCATGCTTCCACACTCGTTCAAGTTCCATCCTTCTAACGCATGCACTATCCCTGCCACTCGCCAAGCACTCATCACCCTTCTCGGCAACCAATTCTGCAGACCAAGAACTACGTGTTAATCGGGCATTCTGCGAAATAATTTCGCACTCCATTCACCCATATAAACATGGTTAGTTTCTTTTATTCAGTGGCCTTATTCTACTTGATACCTTTGATCAAGTACTAAGCTTCCATCTTTCTTGTTGGGACAATATACAAGTTATGGTTAGTCTAGCATGATAGGTTAATACATGATTTCATTTTACCATATAATCTACCACCAGTTTCGGGGGTTAAATGGTTCATTATACGACGTAACTCCATTATTGCATAGTTTCCGATGACAGAATAGAGCAAACTGACCTCACAGGAGTGCAAATTATCAAATGATCGGGGAGTGATCATCGCCGGAGTGCTGTGGTAAAGGCAATCTCGGCGGATTTGCTTTGGAGGGAATTGAGAAAAGGGTATGAACAGCGTTCCTTTGGGTGCCTTTTTCTGTTCTTCTTCGGCAAGTCCATCTCCTACCAACCATATCTGCAGTTGATGATGTCATGAACATCTTTGTTACACAGATTATATGTTGCTAAATCTTCAAAAACAGCCTCGTCAATTACCTTTTGAGAATAAGTTGTCGAAAGGATCAAATTGCCTCCATACTTTCCATTGAGACTCCCTTTGAGCTTCTCATGCTCATCCTTAGAAGCTACTTTTACCTGCCATATTTTTTGTATTAGTTAGATATATAGAGATCCCAAATATGTAAAACCTTTAAGAAAAATGCCTTACATCATTATTGTTCCACTGGAAACCATTATGTGAAACATAAACCCGTCAAAATGATGGGTCAGGTAGGGTTTGGGTTGGATCATAAATGATTCAACTCGAATAGACCCATTTAACCATTTTGTGACTCATTTTTGTAATGTAAATCAAGTGATCCATACACGACTTAGCCCATACACAATTTATACCTGACCCAACCCATATTTCTAAAACATTTATATATTAACCCAATCTAGAAAAATTTATAACCAAACTGAGTAGAGAATGAGAAGCGAGTGAGCGCGAGATCGAGTGAGGACGAGAGAATGAAAAGAAATTCATAGAGATGGGTTGGGTCTAAATAAGTTGTAAACTTATTTATGATCCATTTAACACTTTAATTATGTCTAAACCCATTTATTAATAACAACTCAGCCCGGGTCGAGAAATAAGTTTTTGACCAATTTTGATAGTTCTAATAAAACACAATCATATCATTCAGGGAACCTAAGCTACTAGCTTCAAAAGGACTCTGTTAACTTTGGGCTTATAAGCATGCTTGTATGTAAAGAAGAAGAGTGGTAAGCACCTGGATACCCCTTGCGCATAAAGCATGGGCAATGGCATAAGCAATCTTGTTAAGGTTGCCTCTGAGGAGTACTTGGCTTATCCCTTGGGGAATGCTGTGGAGCACAACTGCCACTGCCAAGCTACTCCCATCCACCAACTTGGTCCTCAAATCTCTGTGCTTTTGAATGTACAATTCACCGTTCCCATTCAATTCCTCCCCCTAAAAGGTGCAAAAAAAGATTGAAATCATAAGCACTAGATAATTCGGCTAAAATAGATACCCTGATTACAGAATTTGGAGTGTGATTTGGAAGAAGCCGGATCGGGGCTTGCTGGAATTCTCGACCACGAAAAATTAAAATTACATTAATAATGGAGGAATTGGCTAGGGTGGAGACACCGTCTTGCCTGATTGAGAAGACCCAATGTCAGAACCTTGACTCCTTTCTGGTTGGCATCCAGTATAGCTTCTTCTACCAAACCATTGATGGCTTCTCTTCGCCATTGTAACAGATACTACAGGAAAAGAAAATTATCAATGTTCAAATCCTAGAAACGAGTGAAAGTAAACACCCAGTATGAAAAACATATAACAATCTCTTCTTTTAGTTCTGACTTGGACATTGTATCTTGGAATCACCCAAGATTGGAACTTGAGTTTCTTGAAGCTGTTCCTTTCCAAGACGAAGTAGTGGCCGTAGATCCAGGTCCATGCCACGGAGGCGAGAGTAAGCGGCCACAGCATCCGCAGGTACCACTTGGGTGAGTGAGGCCGGGACGCGAGGGAGGCAAACCCCACCCGCAAGTGATAGACGGACTCCGGCGTCGTCAGGTGTGTCAGATGCACCACGTCCGGCAAGTCTTTCGCTCTCCGAAGGGACGTTTTGTACGTGGCGTCTGTCGACCGGTCCATCGTCCCGTATATATAGTCGTAGATCGGCATGAAGAGGCTGTAGTTTGTCCGGAATTGGGTGTGGTGTAACGAGTGGAAGCTGTCGAAGTATTATGACCGATAAGCAATTTCTAACTGAAAATTTGTGGATCACGAGAACTAGTGTTGCAGGAATGCTCACTAAATTCAATGCGGTTAACGACAAGGTTCGGTTTTGAGATTACATTCCCTTAATTTGGTGGTGGAGAGAGCCCAGATTATTACTAACAAAAAAAAATATATATATATATATATATAATTCAAAAAATTGCTCCAATAAAAATTGGAGATCTGGGCCGTCCGTTCAAAAATGAACGGTTCGGATTGCAATGTTAGGTGCCTAACCTTCAAAGGAAAGGTTAGGCGATCCGGATCCCTAGTTCCCAACATCCTTCAGGACATTCTTCAATGAACTAGTATATAATGATTTATATGTTTATGTCCCTAGTTTGATTTTTCCCTTGTAAATTTATCTTTTTGCGAGCCCTTTACAAACAAATTTCTTCAGCATCGCCTAAATTATTCCGTACAGGCTTTCCTTTTCATGCTCTTAATAATATATGAAAAATGATCAAATGAGAATGATGTATGTATTGTACGTGGGACTTACGATGGAGTGTACATGATGTACTTGAGAGGTGGAAAGATGGTGAAGAGCCAATTAGGGATGAGCTCGAAGTTGCAGTGACCCATGTTGTTCATGAAATCAATGTACGTGATGTATCCGGCGAAGGATACAATCGAAGCCGTTCTTGTGATCACCGTCGTGTACAAGGGTATCGCGAATAGCAAAAAGTACGCCACGTGTTCTGCAAATGGATGAATTACCGCTGCAAAAAGAAGAAGTCAGCTACCTAATTGGTAATTACGATGAGTTGTTGGATCCCTTCTTGGGTACCATGTACGTGCCAATACTCCTGGACGATAAATAGACGTTCATCTTAACAAAGAGAAGTGCGGCATAGAGCGCGATCTGATCTCATTCTGTAAATCAGGGGTAAGTACACTATGAATGCTGTAACTTTTGTACAGTGCTCATTTGAGTACCATAACTTTTTCTTTCGCTCACTTAAGTACCACTTCAGGTGAAAATCATTCACTGAGTACCACTTCCGACAAATCGTCTTATAAGGACTTTTTATTATTACTTTATTTATTTTTTATTGGCACGTGAAATTTTTAAAATTTATTTAAAATTTATTTGAATTTTTTCTTATATTTTATTTTTATTTTTGTTTCTTTTTCCATTTTATCCGATGAGGGTCACCGGCGACCCTTGCTACCAGCTAGCCGGCAGGGCGAGGGCCGGCGGGGCTGCTGGCAGAGCTGACCAAGGGAGCAAAAACTAAGAAAAAACCAAAACAAGAGAGAAAATTTACAAAATAAATAAAAAAAAAATTATAAAAAATTTCACGTGCACATTAAAATATTCAAAAAAAAATCATTTAGCCGGTGCAACATCAGCTTTTCTGACATCCACGTTAGATTTTTCGTCGTCCACGTAAGCGTTGGCAATTAAATGATCGATTTTTGGAAGTTATGGCACTCAAGCGTGTGGAAAAAAAAAATTATGGCACTCGCGGTGTACTTCTCCCCTGTAAATCATCATATAGCTAACTCGTGTCAAAAGAAATTGCAGCTCACCGTCGGCCTGAAAGTACGGACACATTTTTCATGATAGAAGACACGGTAACAAATTCAGAGACGGGGCCGTCATGGTTCGGATCGTCTTGTAGTCGCATGACGGGCACTGAACAAAAGAAGAAGAATGAAAATGTGAGGTGAAGCAAAACTTACAGGAGATGGGCTCGGTGACAATGGAGGAGTGGTGGTGGGAGTGATAGCGAGAATAGAGAAAATGATAGTGGAGAGCTCGGTGAAGCCAGTAATACAGGAACTCCACGACCAAGGCATGGATCAGGACAGTGGCGATCACCCCGTCCGTTCTCCAAAATGGCAGGTGAGAGGCTTCTGGGATTGTCACGTGACCCACGTAAAATAGAGTCCCGTTGAGCAAGATCTGGTCGTCCCTGCAGTGGAAGAAAAGAATAAATTTCATCCAAAAAAATGAACTCTGATTGATTTTTCTTTTCCTTGGGCATCTGTATAATTAATTCTTTGATGGCCCTTAATCATTGCTTCCTGATTCTGCTGTGTTATTGGTCAAGAAGATATGGCCCCTATAATAAATTAGGGGTGGGGATCCTGAGTCCCTGACCACAGGTCGCGGGGATCAAAGGTCCCCCCGACCTGTGGTCAGGGGATTCGGATCCATAAATTAAAGTACAAGAGTTTTACACATTTATGCATATATCTTAGAGAGTGAGTTTGACTGGCTACTCTTCATATGAAGAACTATGTGATCGGGAAAAAGAAACGTATTGCATTGATGTCAATTCAGTTCTAAACATTTTAATTGGGTCATTTCAGTCTTAAATCTTTTGCATTTTTACCAATTGAGGTAAATTTTGGCCGAAAATAACTGACATGGGTGCCGGTCGTCCTACGTGGGCCCAGCCAATGCTAATACCGGGCAAAATTTTGGAGACGAGGATTGTCGGCAACACATGCTAGCCACTAGGTGAGGGCCAGCCAGCTCTCGCTGACCGTGCACAAGAACCTTCGTAGGCTTGCCGTCTGCGGGTGAAGCCGCCCTCACTGGCCAAAATAAAATGAAAATAAAAATATAAAGAAAACAAAAGAAAATTAATTTAAAATTCAATTTTTGTAAAAAATTATTAAAAAAATGTCAACGTCCATGCCGACCGCCCCATGTATGGCACTCGGCATTAATGTTAGAGATTCATGCTAAAATTGGCTAGATGAACTCAATTGACATAAATATAAAATATTTAGAATTGAATTGACATTAATGCAATAAGTTTAGGATTTTTTTTTATAGATTTTTCCCGCCTATTAATTTCGGTTGGAGCAACATTAATTAATGAGTAGCTTCGTTTAAGAGAAAATACAAAAATGATCTGCAATGGGAAGAGAGAGAGAGAGAGAGAGACCAGTTGCTTTCTCGGTCGACCTGCTCAAACTCGATGCCTCTGTCGACGATCCGGTTGTTGCCTTTAGCCGTCCGATGGCGGGAGAGCGAGATCCAGATCTGATTATGAAGCATCCTCACCAGAAGAAAAGGAAATATGAGGAAGTAGCCCATGTCCCTCTCGCCGGGTCCCTTCGCAATGAATTGGTACGTGCCGTGAACCGCCCATGGTGCCAAAATGGCGTACTATCGTAGTCCCCCCCGAACACCAAAACACATATAAGTTAAAAACGGCAAGTGGGATATACTATACAATCGATGCAAGTGACTACTCAGAGTTCGCAAATGCTAGCTCTACATTTAATAGATTGATCAACTAGAATTAACGATGTTCAGTTTTGTTTATTGTAATGATATATAATGGCTATACGTTGGAACTAGTGTAATATTACCGTATGCGGATATAGTAGGATGCAGCCCACTTAGCCTATTGTCTTCGTTTGTAAGAACAAAATTTCCACACTTATATGCTTGCCTAGATACTCTCATTTAGTTTATGTGGAACGAGGCACTTCTAAATTCATTTTTCACAAACAAGTTACCAATAGTAGCAAGTAAAATTTACTTTGTAATAACGTGTTCGCGTTGCGACAAGCCCGAGCAATACCAAGTCAAGAACTTTTCGCCTGGAAAGAGATTGCGCATACAAAATGCACTTATCCAATTCTACTGCATGTTTGAGTGATTAACATGGTGTCGTTAAGGAATGGCTCGGGGCGACATTTTGAGAAAATCCTAAGTTCACCTGCCTCAGAAATTAGTCTCAAAACTACCAAGGAACAGAATCAAGAGATCAATGTACCTTGAAGCTCCCCAGAGGCTTCCATGGCCACTCGGTGAGAAGTCCTGGTTTGGAAGCCATTCTGCTCCTCCGTTCTTTCTGCAGGACTAATCTTTCACTGAATACAAGACCCTTTTTGATATAACTACACATGCTCGACATCTTTTATACGGTACTTGGTCTCTCTGCATTAAGTTCCCACCTACTTCATGCACGTTACAGTCCAACAACCAACGCTCCACAGGCTGCCTTGGCCAGCTGCTAGTGGCTCCTTTTTATCTAATCATCGTTTTCTGCGAAGAAAAATTGGATGGCCGGTGTGATTTTGTCAATATTCGTTATATACTTTTAGAATTTGTGTCCATCATCCAAGAAATTACTTGTTGCGGATTGGGTTTGCTTGCTCAAAGTTAAACTCATGTCCCTCGTCGTGGGGGGTTTTTACTTTGAGGAATCTAAATAAGTGAAGCGACAACGAAAAAATCGTTCAATGGCAGCCAAATTGTGAATAGCGCTCTCTCCCTCTCGAACACGAAGAATTCCAAATCTCTCAGCCTCTCCGCCGATGAGTGCAACTTCTGGTTTCCAAGGGATTCTCCAGCTTCGTATGCTCTAGAGGATTCCAGATCCGAAGCTGTCGTTGTCGATTTTCTAGGGTTTTAGTGAGTGCCTTCTTGCCCATCTCGTGGGGTTCACCGATCAGGGTCGGATGCGAAGTTTCTCACTGTCCCTTTCAGCCAATTTCGTGGAGGGGATGGTGTCGACGTGGGAGGGCGGCATTTTTTCGGGCTTTTTTTTAAAATAATATTTAAAAAATTAATCAAAAAAATAAATATTTACGCTTTTAGATCTCTCTCGACAATCGAGCAAAGCAAACAATGGGGGAGATCCCCTCTACCCCCCCCCCCCTCGGGTGTCCCTCGGCAATTCAATAGCCAAGGGAGACCTAAAGTGTAAAAAAAAAAGTAAATTAATTTTGTAAATATTAATTTTGAAAAAAGCTCCATTTTTTCCTCTCTTTTTTTCTCGGGAAAGTGTTGGTGCTCATGGGGTTTTCTTGGGAAAGTTTCTCAGTGGGGTGATGATGAAGCAGGTCTAAGAGAGAGAGATCCGGAGAGGATTAAAAAAATAATTGAAAATCGAAATCCGAAAGAGTAAGATTTAATTTGATTCAAACATACACCGTAATGGTTCAATTTAATTCAAATTTTCAAGGAAACCAAATTATTCATGCGTAACTACAGCTAAAGAAAATCATATAGATTGCTCAAGTGTTATGTGTAGCTTGTCGCTTTAAACCAAATTATCATGTGTTTTGTGTCTGCCCATGATTGGATAAAGTGATATATAAGAGGGATATAATCAGGATAAAATTATCCCGTGAGGGAGGTGGGATAGAGATGAATAGGATTTCTTACTACCTTATGTATTAGTTATTTTTTTAATAATAATTTTCTTAAATCAATAAATTAAAATAGTATTAGAATATAAATAATATATTATTTCTAATATAAAAATTCAAAATAAAAGAAAAATAAATTCATAATTTTTTAATTCTATTTTCATTTATGTATTCGAATTTCTTTTTATATCATGATATAAGTTGAATATATATATATATATATATATATATATATATATATTACATATTTTACGCATTTTAGTATTTTAGGAATTAGTATAGTTTATTATTTAATAAAATATTATTAGAGAATGGGGAAAAAGAAATAAAAAAGAAAAGAACTAAAAAAATGGAAAAAAATAGTGAAAAAATAAGGAAAAAAAATGAAGCAGGCAATAGTGTAATGAGATGATCTTACCATCTCTGTTTGTGTAACTTTTAAGATGATAAACAAAATAGGATGTGGAAATATTCAGCTTTAGTAGTTCGATTCACTAATTAATGGATATGATATATCAAAATTTCTGAATTTCATATCATATCATATTCAATTCTATCCCGTATAAAATTTCTGACAACTAAACACAGCTTATTGGACTTGAAAAGTATAGGTGTCGAACTTCTGGATGCCAAAACGTGCGCTGAATTGTTTTATTTTATTCTTTTCATTTTTTGCCCTTTTCCCTTGAATTTTTTTTCGGCCCTTTTCCCTTGATATTTTCTTTAAAAAAGCAGCATTAGAACCAATCAAAATGAGTGGCTGCTCGTCCTAGGTTTATGATGGGACCCAGCCAACTTCAGCATTTGCAGGCTCCATCCAACTCGATACATGACGAGTTATTGAGGTAGTTGTAACTAGAAGCCATTTTGTGGGAATACATGGGCGAATACTACAGCGACATCCGTCAAGTTCTAACCCTCACTTTTGCGAGTTTCAGTTTGAAATGAGTAATTTTCTGTGAATGCCTCCGAGAGGAGCTTTTAGTGTAGAAGATCAATATATCTTGAATTAAAATTTGTGAAATCGAGAGATTGATTCGTGAAAAACTATAAAGGATGAGGGTAGGGAAACACTAAAAGTAGTTGAGCGATTCAAATATGGTCATAATATTTATTTTATCAAAATAAATATTTTTCGGCCGCCGACAATAATTTTTCATTGAATATTTTAAAGAAATTTAAAAAGTTTAAAAAAGGAAGTAAAATTTTTTCGATTACTGACAATAATTTTCATAAAATATTTTGTGTTAATAATGTTTCAAAGTAGAAATTTTCAACTATTACCAAACGAATTTCTCTAATCAGAAATTAATTTCTATGGTAGAAGTAGAAAAATCAACTTTTAGTCAGAAGTTGATTTTTGAAGTAAAAGTATTGCCATGCGCGCCCAGTGTTTGCTCGCCCTAGGTTTATGATGGGGATACGGCCAACTTCAACATTATAGTCTCCACCCAACGCCATGCATGAGTACATTCAATAGTCATTGAGGTAGTTGTAACTAAACCATTTTGTAGAAATAAATGGGTGAATACTACAGCGACACCCGTCAAGTTCTAGCTCCTCACTTTTTCGATATTAGCAATTTTCCATAAAATTTAGTAATCTTAGTAAATTTAGTAAGTAGGCTTATTGAGGGAATCATTTTGAAAGTATAATAAATAAAATCAATTTTTTTTTTGGGAATTTTTGTGCTTAGACATATGTAATGATCTCAATAGTAATTGTTTACTAAGTATATGCATACGTAAGATGCGGACTTATTTTGATGCACGAAAGACAGTTTGTAAAGTCTTGATATTCATTGCCCCATCGATGCGAAATTTTGGTGTTTCAATTATTCGAAACACGACTCTTGTACGATACAAAGTGGTGCAGAAGTGGCGAAAGGAGACGAAAAATATCCGACGAAAATGTATTCTCTCTTCAAAATAGGGTTACTGAGGTTATTTATAGTCCGCGCCTATATTTCCTGATGGAACGTCAAATCTTTGTACCTCTATACTTATTACGTCTTGAGTTTGACCTTGTAAAGAAAATCCAATCAAGGTTAATTTTTAAATTTAAATAGGTTTACTAATCCAGTAATTACCTATTTTGGGTGCAGAATTTTATATTTTGGATCTAAATCTTTTCTGCATAAAAAGTGGGTAGAATTACATCCGAGATGAGTTTTGGGTGCACTTGCCAATGTTACTTGTAGTAAGATTTGTGAATTCCTTTGTGAAATCAAGAAACTATTGCGTGAGGAACTGTGAGGGCTCAATGTTTTTTGGGAGTATTAGTATAATAGGATAAAGAAACATTGAAAATGTTTGAATAACTAGAGTGTGGTCATGAATGCTATTTTATCGCTTGATTTACATTGGAATCATATTCACTCTCCCTGTGAAGCAAGTCATACTATGTGTTTGATCACCTCGTTATTGCACACTATTTCACGCGACCGCTTCTTGATAGAAAACTAGAAATCGCAAAGCAACGCAATTAATGCTTATCAGTTACTGAATTATGGACATGCCAATTTGACCAAAACCCTCACTGCTACAAGCTAAACGACTTGAGCATTCTCTCGTTTCAAACTCAAAACATCCTTCTTCACTTTGCTTGATTAGTTTGAAATGTCTCACTCATTAGCCGGTGGAAATAATCAGTTCTTGCTATAATCACGGCTAATGAGCTGCTTGATCATGTTATAAGCAAAGCAGATGAAGGAGGAGCCGTAGTTAAGAGTCCTTTTGTGCGTGCACATTGCATCAGACATGGATTCTTTCAATTTGATGTAATGTTAGAATTACATCAAACTCGGACATAAATGCGGAGAAAGGTATTTTATGTGAACGGGCAGCCACATCGTGCAATAAGCCAATAAAAATGTGAGCCAAACATAAATGGCATTGAGTAAGACAAGATTCATAATACACGGACAATAGTAATCAATCGGCCATATCATAAAATACTTTCTCCATCAATCTACGGACAATAGTGATCGGTTAGTTAGATCGTACTTGTTTCTGCCTGAACCACAAAGAAGGGCAATTCCATGCTAGTGGGACAACTTACTAAGTATTTATGTCATAACGATGGATCAAGTAAGTAAGAAGTTGAAAATTTACTTTGAGTAAGTTTCTTAAGAAATTAGTAACTTTCATTCAAATTTACCAAAAAAATGATTTTGAGGAAGCTACTTCTAATAACGAAAATTTTACTAATCTCTTAAGGAATTTCATTGTCACACGACACAGATGCCTTACTATGTCCTGGTAAGAACGTGAAACGTGTAATTCTGCACTAGGCTTCTGGTGATGAATATAGCAAATGGATCATGTTAAATAGATCCTATCCAACACGAAAACCTCCTAAATAGAGTGTGAGGCATAATTTTACAATAATTCATCACACAGGTGTGACATTCCGAATTCCGACCATATCTCGAAGTTTATGAATGAATGAATGTCTATCGATATATTTCTGTTAAATCTCACTCATAATTGATCTCTCTTGTAACGCCCCGTATTCCCTAGCGAGCACGTCACATCCGCCATAGGCCAATAGAATAACCCCCAGGAACAAACATGCGGCCTACAGTGAAATGAAATCAACATGCGGAAGTAAACAACAACCCTGACAATGGACAACACGGGGAATTCGAAACAGCGGAAAAGCACACACTTATATACATAACTTGAGCATTTAGGTACATACAACGGTAAGGGATAGGACTAAAAGAAACCACACACCAAACTGGGTAAGGAACTTAGGCTAACATTAAAAGGCTACTTCTTAGCTTCCGTCAAAGTCCAACACCAAAATTGTTCCTACCCCTAGTCTTCAAACCACGACAGCTTTACTACTCTGAAGAACCACTCGACCCATTGCTCGCTTCAGCCTCGTCCTCCTCCGAGTTGTATTCAGAGAATGTTTCCGATGACACCTCTACAGAATCATCCTCAGAATCGTCCTCAGTCTGCTCCTCGGTGTCTTCTATCACATCAAGTAAAACCTAAACCTAAACTAGACCACTAGTCCCACTAGATCACCCAATGATGCAAAGATGCAGACATTCATCAAGCATTAGCATATGGCAGCTGGATATCAATCCTTTCAAAGTACATGGCATAAATAAATCACAATCAAGCACATCACGCATTATGAGACCATAGCTTCACACATTAGCATAGAATATCTTATCGTAGTGATATCACATTAGTACATCATCAAGGGCATATAAGCCGCGATATATTTTCAAGGGCACTCTGGCCATATTACTCGCATCAGGGGGCATTATAGCCCAATATTTCGTACGGCACTATAGCCAATCAATCTCAAGGGGCACTATAGCCCAATATTTCCATGCAGTACCAATCACCAATTGGTCATCACTCGACCACAGTATATTTTCTAACCATCTAATAACGTCATAGGATTCAAGTTAGGGTTTAGGAAACACTGACCTTGATCGAGCTAGCAAATTCAACCACCAACGGTTCCCCTAACACAGCAACTCACGCTTAAAGGAGCAGACGTGCGATCCTAGGGAAATTCCATCAAATTCGTATCAAAACCCATTCAATCCTCAATTCCATTGCATCAATACTTCAATAGCATATCCATCAACACCCTACGGTGCCTTAACAACCATTTGAAGACATGACAAGCTCTACAAAGCCTCAAGATGTTCGGTTTCAATAGTCACATCCAGGGCAGATTCGGGTCTGCCTTAACCCTTCTAAGTCAGTCCACTATTCGACTCTATGATCCAATTTATCTCGAAATTAACTTGCTAGAACCTTAATCTATGTGTTTAGGAAGCTCACAAAGAGTTTCAAAGCGAAACAACACCGCAAAGGCTCTTGAACCGCTCGGTTTCTCTTGGTCCTCAAATGGGCAGATTCTGCTCAATAAAAACCACTACCAATCATCCATAAAAATACTCTAAATCTCCAACAAACGTGCGACCAAAGCTCAACCAACTTGAGTACTATGTATTATAAAGATCTCACCGAAAGTTTGAAGTTAAACGAAGTCTCTAAGTGGATGAACGGAAGCCTTTCCCCAGCTTGCTTAGAATCTATCCAGTTTTATTCCCAGAGCTGTACGGGAAAAACTACTCAATCAAATGACGAACAACCACTTAGAACTTGTCAAGGGAAGGTTAAACTTACTGCTGGTGGTCGGCGCACGGCAAAAGGAGGGCAGAGAGGGGCGATCGAGTGGAGCGAACAGACCGGAAGGGGTTGGTCGGACTAAGCAGGTTCGGCTAGGAGAAGAAGAAGAAGAAAATGTAGGGAAATGAGAGGGAGAGGGTCACGGCAGATGTAAGGAAGGGGGAGAGTGATCCACACCAATTATTTGAAGAACAAGTGACTTCATGTGTAATTAATGCCTAATCTCTCCAAGGTTGACACATGGCAAGCCACCAATTATTCATCATCCATGCATTTGACTCACTTTGACCAATTTAGTCCCTCATTTTCGGCAGCCTCTAGGGACCAAAATGACAATTTTGACCTTCAAATAACCTTAAGACAAGAGCAAATGGTTGAGGGGAAAAACGGTAATTTGGCACTTTCCGTCTGAAACTTCGTTTTTTCCTATTTTAAATGATCATTAGCGAGGCGACGTCAAATTATTTTCCAATGTTGGAATTCTTCATTTTCAATTTCCAATTTCGAGCTTCTATTTCGTGGTCAATCTCTCGCCGATCGTATTTTTAGTTTATCTCGAACTAACGGGCGGCTTTTCCAGACGTTACGCATATCGACTCTGTGATTCTCATCACACTTAGGACAACTCAGGGTAAGACGACTTTGGTTGTCATGTAATTGTAAGGGTTCATCGCTGGTTCCGACGGCCTCGATCGTCATTATTCGATTTAGGAAAACTTCGCAAATTATACATTGGTTAAGCGGCTTCACCCGCGCTCCAATCATATAATGCTAGCAACGGATTTCCTTAATCGTTATTTGATCGGCCTTATTGGCTCTAAATGTTCCATCGGCAATACTTATGGTCAAAGCGTCATTCCCATTTTCAAGTTTCCAAGATCCACGAAGAGGTGGCAAATTGGTGGGTTGGGTCGGGTTTGGGTCGGTCAAATATGGTCCGACTCATATTGACACATCTGACCCATATGGACCCATATTTAATGACCCAAACCCGACCCGACCCGCGACTAACCCATACCCGACCCAACCCAACCCGTTTTGACCCATATTATCAAAACACAATAATATTTTAAGAAAATAATATTACTAAAATACTTCCCGAGCCCGGTCCCTGCACTTGCCCCCTCCCTGGCCCTTACCCCTGCCCCGTCCCTGGCCTCGGTATCGGCCCCGACCCCAAGACCTGATCCCGGCCCTAGTCTCGGCCCCGGCCTAGGCCACGGCCCCGTGAGCGGGCCCCGGGGACCCGACCCCTGACTCGGGACAACGCCCCAGCCACGGCCCCGGTCACAGCCCTGGCCCCGAGACCCGACCCCGGGACCCTACCCCGGCCTCGGCCTTGGGACCCGGCCCTGGCCTCGAACCCGGGATAAGGCCCCGTCCCCGGCCTCGGACCCGGGACAAGGCCCCGGCCCCGGGACTCGACTCGGCCCCGGCCCCAGACCTAGGAAACGGCCCCGGCCCCAGCCCCGTCCTAGGGACCCGGGACACCGCCCCGGCCCCTGCCTCGAGACCCGATCCCGACCTCGGGACTCGATCCCGGCCCCACCTCTAGCCCCGAGACCCGACCCCGGCCCCCGTCCCATGTCCCTGGACCAGGCCCCGACCCCGACCCCATCCCCGGCCTCGGGACCCGGCCCCTGCCCTTGTCCAGACCAGGGACACGGCCCCAGCCCCGGACCCGGGACACGACCCCGGCCCCGGTCCTTGCCTCGAGACCCAATCCCTGCCTTGGGACCCGGTCCCGAGACCCGATCCCGGCCCGGGACCCAGCCTCGGCCCTAGGACCCAGATTCGGACCTTACCCAGTCCCCGGGACCCGGCCCCGAGGACCCGGCCTCGGCCCCGGCCCCGGTCCCGGGACACGGCCGAGGCCCCAAGACCCGATCCCGGTCCCGGCCCCGGGACCTGGCTTCGGCCCCAAGACCCGCCCTGGCCCCGGCCCCTGCCCCCCGCCCCAAGACCAGATCCCCGTCTTGAGACTCGGCCCCGCCCCCAGCCCCGGCCCCGGCCCCGTTACGGACCCGGGTTACGGCCCCTAGACCCGGCCTTGGCCCCGGTTGCGATCACGACCCCCGGGACCCGGCCCCTGCTCCAGTCCCGGCCCCCGCCCCGGCCCCAGTCCCCGGCCCCGAGGCCCAAGCCCTAGTCACAGTCACGGTCCCAGGACTCTGCCCCGCCCGGGGAGCCAACCCCGGCCTCCGGCCTCGGCCCCAATACCCGGTCCCGAGACCCGCCCTGGCCCCTGCCCCGACCCTAGAACCCAACCTCTGGACCAAGCCCCGACCCCGGTCTCGAGCCCGAGACCCGGCCCTGGTCCGAGGACCATTTGTAACTTGTGGAAGGATGTTATCCTTATGTGATGTGAATCGCTGTGGAAACTGATCGGTCTTCGAAGATCCAAGGGTTGCGAATTGCTAACCTTGACCCCCAATTAAACCTGTGATTGGTAACCTCGGTATGAGCGTGACCTGTTGACGAACATGTGTCAACCAATCCAAGCTATAGACACCATGAACAAGAGAATTCACAATCTTGCTCGATAAGTTGATCGATCACCACAAGGAAGCCTTGATAGGATCTAGTCTTCAAGAGAACTCGAAGAGGAGAAAAACTCTATGTGTAAAATTCTGAATCAATGTTGTGTTTTCAGAAACTCATAAGCACCCTTATATATGGTGCTAACCCTAAAAAGGCAAAAATTACAAAACTACCCTTAATTAATAAAAATTCGTCTAAAAATTGAAAAATGCCTAAAAGTCCATCTAAACGATGCCGAATGGCCGAAATTCAATGCAGCTCATGGCCTATGGCCATAGGCCATGAGTATTGATCAGGACACCGTTTCTCTTCAGCTGACCAAATTTAAGCTCATTCGGAGCTCGTTAGCCCTAAATCCTTTCAAAATTCGCAAAGCTAAATGTAATCGTGTTGCGCCAAGGAGCTTTAGAATCTTTAATTCTCGAATCAAGATCACATGTACTCCAAAAATCTTGAACCATGATGCCGATAGCTTGCTTGAATTCCCTCGCTCTCGCTCGAGTAATTGGACCAAGCGGATAGAACAACGAGTCCCTAGCACCTCATCCTCAATATGGTTCGATGTCCACATCATTCCCTCCGCTGTACAGAGGATTTGCCCTCAAATCATCACCTGCATCGAAAAGAGTCAAGTCAGTAACATAAAAAATAGCACTAATGCCATATTCATATGGAAGATCAAGTTTGTAGGCATTATCATTGACCCTTTCCAAAACCATGAATGGTCCATCCCCGCGCGGTAATAACTTAGAATGTCGTTTCTCGGGAAAACGCTCCATGCGCATATGAACCCAAACCCAATCGCCGGGTTCAAACACTACTTTCTTACGCCCTTTGTTGGCTTGCTTTGCATATTGCTCTGTCTTGTGTTCAATATTCAGTCGCGTCTTTTCATATAATATCTTCACAAATTCGGCCTTCTTAGCACCATCTAAATCCACACGCTCTTCAACAGGCAAAGGAGTTAAATCTAATGGAGTTAATGGATTAAAACCATAGACAATCTCAAACGGTGTGAATTTAGTAGTAAAATTTACACTCCTATTATATGCAAACTCAACATGCGGTAAACAATATTCCCAAGATTTAATGTTATTCTTAATAATAGCACATAACAATGTCCCTAAAGTGCTATTAACTACTTCGGTTTGGCCATCAGTTTGTGGATGACAAGTAGTAGAGAATAAAAGTTTTGTACCTAATTTCTTCCACAATGTCTTCCAAAAGTAGCTAAGAAATTTAGTATCTTGATCAGAAACAATGGACCTAGGCATGCCATGCAAACGCACAACCTCATGGAAGAACAAGTCAGCAACATGTGATGCATCATCGGATTTATGACATGGTATAAAATGAGCCATTTTTGAAAACCGATCTACAACCACCTAAATAGAATCCTTACCATGCTTAGACCTAGGCAATCCTAACACAAAATCCGTAGAAATATCAACCCAAGGATGCGTCGGGATAGGCAAAGGCATATACAAGCCATGTGGTTTAGTTGTAGACTTAGCCTGTTTACATGCAATGCACCTTTCACAAACACGTGTGACATCTCGTTTCATATGTGGCCAATAAAAATGTTCATGCAGCACTTCATAAGTTTTATTGATTCCAAAATGCCCCATTAAACCACCACTATGCGCCTCTCGCACCAACAACTCTCGCAAAGAGCATCTAGGCAAATATAACTTATTTTCACGAAAGAGATAGCCATCATGCCTATAGAATTTTTCGAACGCAGCATGCTCACAAGCTTCAAACACTCTTTCAAAGTCATCATCATCAGTATATATCTCTTTGATATGCTTAAAACCTAGACACTTTGCTCCTAAAGTAGTTAGAATTGCGTACCTTCGAGAAAGTGCATCAGCTACCACATTTTCCTTTCCTTTCTTGTACTTGATTACATATGAAAAAGTCTCGATGAACTCCATCCATTTAGCATGTCTTTTGTTCAACTTTTGCTGTCCCCTCAAGTACTTTAATGTCTCGTGGTCGGTGTGGATCACAAATTTCTTTGGCCACAAGTAATGTTGCCAAGTCTCCAAAGCTCGCACCAAAGCGTACATCTCATTATCGTAAGTAGGATAATTCAATGTTGCTCCGCTTAACTTCTCGATGAAATAAGCTATGGGACGTCCTCCTTGCATCAACACAGCTCCAATTCCTATACCAGAAGCATCGCATTCTATTTCAAAAGTAGCACTGAAATTTGGTAAAGATAACAAATGAGCATTAGTTAGCTTATCCTTCAACAAATTGAATGCTCTCTCTTGCTATTCTCCCCACGTGAAACCCACGTGCTTCTTGATGACCTCGGTTAAAGGTGCGGTGATGGTGTTGAAATCCTTCACAAATCTGTGATAGAAACTGGCTAAGCCATGAAAGCCGCGCACCTCTCCACAGTCTTAGGTGTTGGCCATTCTTGGATCGCTTTCACCTTTTCTTCGTCAACCTGTATTCCATCAGCACCAACAACAAACCCTAGAAATACTAATTTGTTAGTCACAAAAGAGCATTTCTTCAGATTAGCATATAGTTGCTTGACCCTTAAAACTTGTAAAACAGCTCGCACATGTTCAATATGGTCATCAAGGCTTCGACTATATATCGAAATATCATCAAAATAGACAATCACAAATCGACCAATAAAAGCACGCAAAACATGATTCATAAGTCGCATGAAAGTACTAGGTGCATTAGTTAAACCAAATGGCATGACTAACCACTCATACAATCCATACTTGGTCTTAAATGTAGTTTTACATTCATCCCCTTCTTTTATTCTAATCTGATGATAACCACTTTTCAGATCAATTTTAGTAAATATGCAAGCTCCATGTAACTCATCTAACATGTCATCTAATCTAGGAATAGGATGTCGATACTTTACCGTAATATTGTTGATTTCTTGGCAATCGACACACATTCGTCAAGTCCCATCCTTCTTTGGCACTAATAAAACAAGAACAGCACACGGGCTAAGACTTTCTCGCACATATCCTCGTTCCAGTAATTCACTAACTTGCTGCTGAAGTTCCTTTGTCTTCTCGAGATTACTTCGATATGCGAGTCGATTAGGTAATGGCGCACTAGGTATCAAGTCGATTTGATGCTCTATGCCTCGAATCGGTGGTAGACCTCCAGGAACCTCATCAGGAAAGACATCATCAAATTCCTGCAATAAAGACACGACAGAACTAGGCAAACTCGGGTCAAGATCGTTAGTAGTAAACAATGCCTCCTTGTACAAAAGTACAAGCATCGATCGGTCCAGAACCAAAGCTCTCCTTACTTCGCTCAATCTTGCATAGAAATTCATTTCTCTCTGCTTTTCCCTCGGCTTTTACCACTCTGTTTTTCTCTGTCTCTCCTTTTCCTTGCGTCTCAGACTCTCTATGCAAGCTCTCAGTTTTCTCACTTTTTCTCTCTTTCTCAGCCTCACATTATAACTTCAATTGATCTTCATACACCTCAGTAAGTGTCATTGGCACCAAAGTGTAAGTCTTCTGATTCATCACCAATGAATATCGGTTAGTGTACCCATCATGATGTACCATCCGATCATACTGCCATGGTCTACCAAGTAAAAGATGTCTCGCCTGCATAGGTACAACATCACACACCACCTCATCCTTATATCGCCCTATCTCAAATGGAACTAGGACTTGCTTCGAAACTTTCACTTCACCACTATCATTCAACCACTGAAGTCTATATGGTCTAGAGTGCTTTGTAGTCTTCAATCCTAGTTTCTCCACCATAGTACAACTTGCCACATTTTTACAACTACCTCCATCAATAATTAAATTACAAATCTTACCGTTTACCAAGCATCTTGTATGGAACAAGTTATCACGTTGCTGGTGATGCTCCTCCTCCTTTACTTGCAAGCTAAAAAAACGTCTAGCTGTCGCGACCCGTCCGAAAGCGGACGCGGCTAATGGATTACCGATCGCGGGCCTTGGATCGGCGCGAGCCCTCCCAGGCTCATACCAAATCGCGGCGGGAGTATTTTTCAGAAGGATTCGACGATAAGAGTCGATCGCTTTCGACCTTAGTGTGGTCGTGGTGGCATGTGCAACTTGTGCATGCATTTGGAGTCGCCACCGGTCTTTCTTGGAGGGTAGACCGGAAACCTTACTGATCGATTGGGAGAGATCGATCAGTTCTACGGAACCAGAGTTTTTGGGTTCGGGGACTTGGTTACGCTGGTGTCGTTACCAACGCCCTTTCGGTACCTAACGCGAGTGATTTTCCTAACTAGGATTTCATGCAGGCGCAATTTTGGGTGAGGTAAGTCTGACTTTGCACATTAACCAGTTTAACATGCTCACGTAATCATAATAAATAAATAGATGTCAATCACATAAACATCTATCCTACGTGGTGATCATGGAATTATGATTTAATGGGTCTCGAGCCAATGAGACCATATTTAATCATTTTAATATTTTAATAACGGAGAGCCGCTCTTCGCTTCTTCTTGGTTTCTTGAACTCTTCAAGAATTGGGCCCCAAAGAGCTCGCCGACTTAAAAGGCTCCTCCACGTAATCCTCGTAGCATTTACATCAACAATTGACTATGCTAAAAATAAAGATTACATGAAAAATAAAAGGAGTACGCAGCCTCCATTTAATAATTACAAACCCCAAATATATAAATAATCATCATACATTCATATATACATCAATCACATTGATTAGGATTTTTCCATGATCACCACCCTTCCACGTAAGTAATAAATTCACAATTTAAAACTTAGGAAGGCACAATAAAAATTCTACGTTGAATCATATTCAGAATTTTTACGTAAAATAAGATAGCCATAAATTTTCGATTCAAAATTGATTTAGTCTCAATTTTTGCTACGTTGATTAATTTATCATATAAAATAATCAACCTCCATTAGCCATGTAAGACGAACAATTCGTTAATACATATTGGCCATAGTATAGCAAAAATTGCAAAAAATCAATTAAATGCACGAAAACACCTAAGGATTGGCTCCGATACCACTGTTGGGATCCACGTAACACGTAGCGGAAATAAATAACAACCCATACATGTATCTCCAGAGGCGTACTTCGTGCATTTCAATCGAAAAAAAATCACAAAGTCTCAAAGGGAGTAAATAGATTACCTCTCGTAGCGTGCTTGAACGGAGGTGTCGGTTCGATGTTCTTCGATCTCAGCCTCCACAAGTGTTAGGCATCTAGTTCGGACGCACCACCAATTGACGAACGGGGAGACGACTAATAACTCCACAACAATTGTGCTAGCAATATGCGGAATCAATATTCCGAACTTAGTATATTTTGCTCACTCAAGATTATGAGAATATAGAGAGTGTTTGTGTTCTTCTCTCTAAGCTCTCAAAAATTTGCACACTCTACAAAATGTCTCTCCCCTCCAACCTCAAAACTCTTGCCATCCTTTTATAGCGAAAAATACCTTCCAATAAATTGTATTTAAAAATAGCACTAACAATTATAAATTCTATCTAAAAATAGCACTCACAAATAAATGACATTTAAAAATAGCACTAACAATAGCACTCACAATTTATAATATAAAAATGCTATTTAAAAATAGCACTAACAATAGCACTCACAATTTATAATACAAAAATGCTATTTAAAAATAGCACTAACAATTATAAATTCTATCTAATAATAGCACTCACAATTTATGATAAATAAATGCCATTTAAAAATAGCACTAACAATAGCACTCACAATTTATAATACAAAAATGCTATTTAAAAATAGCACTAACAATAGCACTCACAATTTATAATACAAAAAATGCTATTTAAAAATAGCACTAGCAATAGCACTCACAATACAAAAATGCTAAAAAAAAGGCACTAACAAAGGTGTTAAAAATAATAACCATTATTATTATTACAAGAGTTAAAGAGGTTACCAAACAGTACAAATATGCATAACGTATAAATATGTATGACGTATAAATACGTAGAGCATACGTATACATCCGTGAAACCGGGGACTAATTGAAAGAAAAATGTGCAATTAAGCCCTTTTGGTAAAAATTGATTAAATTGGAGGGCAAATTGACCTAATTGCACTTTAAGACTTTAGAATCCAATGTCATAGCTTATAAAAAGTGAGAATTGAAAACTAAAAGACTCGAAAATGATTTTTTTTTAGGCTCGGTTCGGGTTTATGTTTGTGAAGGAACATAGTGACCCGAGCCGAATTTTTGAGATTTAAAGTGACACACTTGAAGAGGAAATTAAAACAAAATTATCGAATATTTTTGGGTATTTTTCTGACCACGAATGGTATTTTTCTGATTTTTTGGGTATTTTTATAATTAAATAAACTCGAAAAATATTAAAAATACCGAAAAATATTTTTTGTTCAAAATTGGTTCCTAAGGCTAAACCAAGGCTTCCAAAGTTGATTTTGTGATTTTATGACCTTTTTTGATATTTTTAATTAATTTTAAAGAATAAAAATCACAATAATAAATGGTAAAAAATCAGGTGTCAACAGCTGCCCCTCTTTGAGAGGAATCTCGTTAGAGATTTCTCTCAAAGATAAAGTGGCACCTGATTCCTAACCGACTCAACTGGGAAAATAAGAGAAGAAATGTTATGACATCGGATCCTTAAGCCTATTGATAAAAGCTCAAATCAATCCCCGGTTTGCTCTAACAATTTGAACATGGGCCGGAGTGAGAGAGGCTTACATGAAGCTCACCTGTCGGATGCTGCCGGTTGTGACGACTTTCAAGAAGATGCCTAGGACTCGTCATTCAGAATATCCTAGGGAGATTAAGCTCTGACCTGTATGGTAGGTCATACCATGATGGGATTCCTAACTGGTAGGAACCTAAGGAAGGCGCATCCCACGCTTTGGAATTTGCCAAGGATTTTGATCCGTATGGTGGATCAGACCTTTGTATTGATCCTTACTGCGATATTTATCAATGAGTTGACCCTTATGGCGGTTTCTACCAATGAATTGACCCTTATGGCGGTTTCTACCATATGTGACCCTTCAGGCGGTTTCTACCATATGTGACCCTTCAGGCGGTTTCTACCTTGGTTTGACCCTTCAGGCGGTTTCTACCATGAGTTGACCATTCAGGCGGTATCTACCATAAGTTGACCCTTCAGGCGGTTTCTATCTTGAGTTGACCCTTCAGGCGGTATCTACCTTTGGTTTGACCCTTCAGGCGGTTTCTACCTTGAGTTGACCCTTCAGGCGGTATCTACCTTTGGTTTGACCCTTCAGGCGGTTTCTACCTTTGTTTTGACCCTTCAGGCGGTTTCTACCTTTGATTTGACCCTTCAGGCGGTTTCTACCTTGGTTTGACCCTTCAGGCGGTATCTACCGTTGATTTGACCCTTCAGGCGGTTTCTACCTTGGTTTGACCCTTCAGGCGGTATCTACCGTTGATTTGACTTTGAAAAGGGGTCTCATGACGAGGGTTCTCCACGTCCGATGAGACTGCCTGATTCTTGAAAAGGGGTCTCATGACGAGGGTTCTCCACGTCCGATGAGACTGCCAGATTTTTGAAAAGGGGTCCCGAGACGAGGGTTCTCCACGTCATGCTAGGACTTGGGTCTGTTGAGGCGACATTCTGGGAGCTGGGTTCTCCAGGTATCCTGTAGAAAGTTCAAACCTGAGAGATTTTTCTTCACCAAGAAAATGTTAATAATCTTTGGGAAGACAATAATTGTCCAATTGACAAAAATTTATGACTTAAGTTTTAGTCATGAGATGTGCATTTTGATGCTGGAGGTTATTCAAAACATTTTCGCAACATGCAAATGTGATCACAAATCCCTTGCATGGAAAATCTGGATCCACAGTTTGAAAATTCCCAAAAAGAGTTTGCTCAAAACGTCAATTGGAATATTTCTCGACAAGGAGGCCATCTCACCTGTTTTGAGGTGATGATTTTTAGGGGATGCACTCAATTCCCTACTGACCTGTGCCTAGGTTTTAGGCTCATTCGCAGCGCATACATTTTGATCGGTCGGGAGGTCTTCCACGGGACCGTAATGTTGGGCTTGGATATTGGTTTTCAAGGGGGACCCGCTTTGGAGTCGGGGCCATCGAATGAAAATCTTCACCATCTGCTCCGGGTTTACAAGTCAAGAACCCTGCAAAATGAGAAAGAAAGAGTCTTGCTCGTACTTCTTCGAGCTAAGCTATATGTTAACCCAAGTGTCTTAGTCAGAGAAGACGGTTTCAGGGTTGTAACATTGGTAGGATTGGGGACCGAAAAAGGCTTATTTTTGGCCCAGAAATCACGAAGGATTTGACATTGGTGATCATTGCAAATTTGTCACATGTCTTTTCCATTCTGCATCTTCCATTTTTGAGGTGTGCAACCGCTTTTGAGGTGTGCACAAGTCCTTTAGAGAACATCTCTTGTGGTATTAAGAGATTGACAATTCTGTCCGTGTTTTTGCACCACGGCTGACATCGTTTGGGGAGCAGTCTTCTTGATCTGACTCCTTTATGGGTTTTTCTCTCTTCCCAACTAGGCTTTATTGGGGATCAATCAAACAGTTTTCACGAGCATCGGCCTTGCTTTTACCAGGCACTTTGCTTTTTCTTGATGCTGGGGATTTTTTGTTGAAATCCCGCCTTTTCTTTTCCTTTGGAACTACGATGTTCAGAAAATTGTGCTAGATATACAACTTGAATCATAGCACATTTAAACGCCGATATGAGATTTTTCTATAAATCCCATCTCTTGATTTCTTCCGTTCTTGGAGTGATGCAGTTTCTATCTTGAAACATCCCATGATCACCAACAGGGGTTTATGAAATGAATTCGCAGGCTCAACTTGGCTGTGCAAAGGATATGGTGTGTGGGATAGAGAATGAATGCTTCTCGTCATCCTATGGCACTTGGATTACCATATAAACAACACACAAAGATTAATGTTAGTCCGAGCAAGAAAATTTCTAACCATTTTCTCCTGATGCTGCTGGACTTACTTCCTTTTTGCCCCGGTGTGGGGTGGTTCTTGACAGGGTTAAGAATGAAAACCGCCGTTCAAGTGGGTTGTCAACGGTCACCTATAGTGTTTATGATATGAAACGAACGCCTCCGTCGTCCCAATCCATATAATCGCTGCGAATGGTCCCTACCTCCATAGGTCCAGATTTTACTATTTGATTCGCTCCACTCATCTCTCAAGTGTATGTAGGATGTGTTTGGATTTGAGCTTGCCTCTCTTTTGAGGAAACATCCTTTTGAGAGTTTTGAACAACTTTTGATTGGAAAAATCTCTTTCGTTTTCCCAAAAATTTTACCCGTCAAGGGGATTTTATGGTGCACAATGCATGTGCAGACAACCTCATGTTTCAAAACATGAATGCCAATGAAGTTAGAATTCCATGTCTTTTCTAGATATCAGATTTTGAAAGCTTTTTTCTTTTTCTCTCTGTGTTTTTGGTTTAACATCTTCAATGGATTGGGGGAAAGGGATACCTACCTGTCCACCGTGGCTGGAGATCCCTGAAAATGTAAAAGAAGCATATCATTGTATGTTCACGAATTTTTTGAAAATTGAAACGATACATCCTACCCTCATGTACCCTAACAGGTAGTATGTGGGATGTAAAAACTCATTCGTCTCCAAGGCGATTCCCCTCTATCAAATCCGCCTATCCATGCTTGGAGTGTTTGTAACATCAATGGTTCATCTGCCCCCAGCTGGGCAGCGTCTGTTCTGCTATTTAAACGCATGACTCATTGAGTGATTTATCCATGTTTATCATCTGAGAAGGAAAAGAAAGAATACATTACTTCGGTATTCGATTGAAGATTGTTTAGGAACGATACATCGTTTTACCAAATAGGTGGCTTCGCGGCCAAACGTATTTCGTGTTGAAGGGGTAGATCCCATTATGCTCAGCGGGTGATAATTATGGTTCATGGAACTTGCTCCACGGATTAAGTGATTAATCCACGGCCTTCGGCTTGAAGATGCTCAAAGGGTGATGTTGACACTCACGCGCAATTAGTTCTAGATATTAATGAAAGATGTTCCCGTGGGAACCTTACAGTGCGATCAACAACATATGCAATAGGAGTATTCAACCCCTTTTCTCGAAGCATTTTTCATCGAGTAGCCATGCCTTGCATCAGACGTTTGATCACCGGCCTCGCGTCACCACTGCGATGGTCCTCCGGCTCCAAATTGATCGAGCCAAAGATTGAACTCATCGCCAAGGAAATTGCTCAGGTCTTCGAGCCATTGATGTTCAAGTTGGGTATCAACGATTGTTGGGGGCAGATTTCTTTCATTGCCTTCGTTGTGAGGGATTGGAGTCTTTGAGCTGAAACCTTCATCATTGCCCTGTTGGGGTTGAGACATACATTCCCGAAGAGTATTGATCCAAGTGTCCAGCTCCTCATCAAGGAAATCACCTGTTCTTTCTAACCCTTGGTTCCCAGATTGGGTGTCGTCGACTGTAGGCGAGGGATTCCTCTCTTTGCTCTCGCCGTGAGCAATTTGACCCCTCGAATTGGAACTTCCTCCGATGACCGGCAGGTTCATATGTGCACTCTCTACCAATGCCAGATCCGCTTCAGGGACAACATTAATGACTGATTCGCGCTCAAACTGAGGAATTTCTATGTGCTGGAACTGTGGCATATACTCCTGAGGAGTATTGAGATAGCTCGGCGGAGCATTCTGATTTGGGTTAGAGGAGTCGCTGACACGACTGCTAGTCCCGTCATTGCTGAAACACGGTTGGGTGCTCTTGGCTCTCCAATCATCATGGTTGTAACTCTGCCCAGCACTTGAGCTCCAACTGGCTTTATGATGGTTTAACGCTATCCTTCCATCCCTTAGCAATCTCCTATAGTACTTGAGGTGAGACTCAACGTTAATTCTAGAGAGCCCCGGCACATTCATAATCTCGAGTATGCGCAGTGGGCTAGCCGAATCAACTCCCAGTTCTCGAATTGCATCAACAAATTTGGTGTGAAGCTCATAGGTCCAGTAAAACCTTGTTCTCTTATCACCCAAAATATCGTCAATACTTCGGTAGCTATTCTCTACGGGATCTAGTCGTTTCAAAAGTTGTCCAGGGAGGGACTCACCGACTTTGGATTGGCTGGCTGCGACAGCGAGTTCGTCATTGAGAGAATTCCCCCTGTGATGATTCATATCCCATTTTTCAGAGGATGTTGGTGTTGATCCTATGGTGTTGACTTGCTCATGCAGATCTCCGGCGGTATCTGGCTGTGTCGGAAAATGCTGTGGAGAATACGGTAACAGCTGAGCGTTATTCGTCAATAGGGATGGTTCATCGAGGAATACCTCGCCGAGGACAACAGGATTACCACAATTAAGGCAGGTGGCCTTGGTCAGAGCTTCCTTATATCTCGCGCTTTCAGCTTGAAGCTTCTCATTCTCCTCCTTCAGGACCAGTAACTCATGGTCTGCGTATTGCTGTTTCACCCGGGTTCGTTTGTTGGCGAACCAAAACTTGACCTTCGAAAGCTCCAATCCTATCTTTCGGCTCAACTCCATTTTCTATTGTCTGCTTGGAGTGGGGCATTCATTGAAGAAAGCTTCGAGCTCTCGGATTTGGCCTGGAGTGTGGCGTTGTAGTTGCTTCCTTTTCCGGCTCCGGTCATCATTGTATACTCCTTCTTCGTAGCTGAAACCTAGAATTTCATCGCTGGAGGAGTCAGTCTCTATGGCCTTCGGGCAGGATTCAGCTCCAGGATCTTCAAAGTCTCCCAGCAGTTCGTGCTCAGAAATGTCCAGGTCGGGCGTTTCTAGCAGATGGGAATAACTTTTAAACATGATGGATCGGGGTATCTCGGGCTGATCTAGTTCACTCAGCTTTCTCAATTCGCTCTTACGTGTTTGCTCACTCTAGAAATTTTCTCAAGTGATTGTGCGTGTCCTGGAACCATCCTTCAGGCTGCATATGAAGACCAGCAAGCAAGCGCTCCTCCCGAGATTCTGCAATTACTCATCGTCTGTATTCCCCTTTCTTTTTCCTCGTGATAGGATCACAAACTCTCTTGCATTGATTCGGTTTCATCGAGTATTGCGCTCGTCCCCTAGTTCAGTCTTCAAAGTGGTGGGTCTACAATCTTTCGGCGCCTTTTATGATTTGCTAGGCCCGAGAACGTGGGGAGCAGCGGTGGACCCGCAATTAATGACTCCGTTTAATTCATTTAGCTCCATGGGAATTAACGCTATGATCTTCTCTCAACCCCTTTTCATCGTTCAAACGAAGGTGACATTTTCCCTGTGCATGCTGTTACTCTTCATTTCAGCATCCCGGGCGCTTGGTGAGGAACGAGTTCGTGGCCACTCAAAATTTTAAAGACCGTCTCTGGTTTCAGACTTAATCTAACAAGGGATCATCACAACTGAGCATGACGATGTTCGTCGATAGCGTTGGTTTTAATATAGAATTAACTATAGTCATTAAAGAAAAATGTTCCCGTAGGAACTTTACAACGGATAAAATGAGTGATCTACTCGTGAACATGTTCTTCTTCCTATGGGTGTTCGTAGTGACTGACCCATCGTGCCCCGAGCCAGGTGCTAGATCATGGCTGTCCAAGCATGCCAGCTTCCCACTGATTGAACAAGGCATCGAGCCCCTCATCGAAGAAATCGTCTGTCGTGGGTTGACCAGCGGCAGGCATAGCACCAGCCGACTGTTGCTCGAATGGAGGAGTGCGCACTCGCTGTACTTGTGACACGCGCTCTTGAGAAGTGTTGAAATGGCCTGGGAGGACATTCTGATCAGCTTTCAGTTTGCCGGTGGTCGGGTTGCTAGCTTGATTGATGCTTAGATTTGGCCGGGTATCTCTTGATGCCTGAGCATTACAATGGCGGTCGCCCCTAGCTTTTGAGCTCGAGACGGATTCCTCCCGGTTTAGCTCCGCTCGACGTTGTTTTAATAGCTTTCTGTAGGCAGCAAGGTGATTCCTGACCAGCTCCTTACTAAGCCCCGGTACATTCATGGCCTTAAATATGCGCGTCGGAGTTGCTGAGTCGATCCCCATTTGGTGAACCACGTCTAGGAATCTGGAATGCAGTTCAGGGGGCCAAGCGAACCTCCTCTTATCGTGGCCCAAAATTGCATCGATGGCTTGACGACTGATTAACTCATCTCCAGCAGGACCCGACCCTATCGAAAAATGTTGTGCATGAGGCTGATATGCTTTGAGCTGGTCGGCGGTAACGTCCAGCTCCTTGAAACTATAACTCCAATCAAAGCGATGCAAATCCCATCCCCCAGGAGGCATTTGTATCATCTTCGTAGGATCATCCTGCTCATGCGTGACTCCGGCAAAATCTGGTTGAGCAGGAGATGCCCCGAGGGAGTAAGGTGGTAAATGAACGTCTTCAATCATCGCGTGAGGCTTATCGGGGAATATCTTACCGAGGGCGACGAGGTTATCGCAATGAGGGCAAACGGTAATATTGAGAGCTTTTTCATACCTCATGTTTTCTGTTCGCAGCTTTTGGTTTTCTTCCTTTAAAATCTCGACCACCTGACGTTTGCGTTGAGCCTTCGATTTGGATCTCCTATTTTGAAACCAAAACTGGATCCTCGACTGATTAATCCCCAACTCCCGGCTCAATTCAATTCTCCACTTCTTTTTCATGTAATGGCTTTTACTGAAAAGGGTTTCCAGCATTTGGGTTTCCTCCTGAGAGTATTGGTGAGGACGTCTTCTTTTCCCGAGTTGAACATCGTGGATGTCGTTGTCGTCGTCGCCGTGATCTTGATTTCCGTTGCCAGAAGTGTTGGGCTCCATGGTTTTGGCGTTAGACTTGATCTTGGAATCTTCGAGATCCCTCTGTAGTTCAATTTCTGAGATTTTTGAGTCAGTCGCCTCTAGCAGCTGACAATAACCTCTTAAATATGTTGGATTGAGAAATGTTTGATTGGTTCTTGCCCACTCAGAGTTCTCCACTCTCTCATGTATGTTCGCTCCCTATAAAGTTTTCTTCGAGTGACTTCGTATGTTTAGGAGACGCTCTTCAAGCATCATTAGGCAAACGTTCCCCCTCAAGACTTTGAATTTCTCGCTTAGCTTTTCAACGTGATGGGACTGCCAAATCCTGTTAGGGCTCTCTTCGATAGTTGCGCTTACCTCCCACCTAACTCCAATAATGATGATCCCGACAAATCTTTTACATCTTTTAATTGATGAGCCGGAAATCGCGGACCGAAACGAATCCAATGGTTCTCGTGAGGGGACCTCCTGCTTTACCCCCCTAACTGGGCTCCACCAGCATTATTACTGAGACCCTTCATCATCCTCGAGTTGCTATAAAATGAGGAATTAATGTATGGAAGGTTAACGTTCTCGCATAATCAGCTTCTTCCTTCTAATCTCTCTGTTAAACTCGTCTTATTCTCAAGCCAACCCAACGCAAATGGCCTCCTCTCCCGTACGCACTTTTTCAACTGATGTCTTGGCCCAGTGGGAAAAGCTTTACAACCTACTGGGTCGCGGTTACGCGCACATAACCGATCATTCTGCAACCGAGGATGCAATCTGTGTCCTGCTCGAGGACCTTGATACCAGTTCTCTCGAAGGTACTACACTGGGGAGGGAATATAGAACTTTCCCGACTCTCTTTGCACACTCCTTAGAGGCCTATCGTGTTGCTAATCGGGAGGTTCTCTTGGCTCGCGTCTTGCGGGCTCGTTATGAGGATCGATCTGATCATTTGGTGCTGACCAACTATCTGGTTGATAGTTACAAAAAGGCCGTCGAGTTTGCTAATGAGCGGGTCGCGACGTTGCTTCGCGAGAGGAGAAATCTGGTGGATCAATTGGCCATATCCCTGACCACCGGCGAGCATGACCGCCGCAACGTCCTGTTGAGGCTTCAGAGCGACTGGCAGGAAGAACGGCTCGACAAGATAACCGAGGACATAGCTCGCGGGAATGGACTGGTTCGGGACCTGGAAGTAGTCACCGAAGAACACGAGGCAAAGGTCGCCGAAGTTAAGGGAGAATGCAGAAGTCTTCTCCTCAGGCTTGCCGACCACAACATGCGGAGCTGGGAGTATGAGCAGAGCATTAATAACATGGAGGGTCAGTTGGGATCCTTTGTGTCGTTAATTAGGGCTCACTTTGGCTTTACTTTTCCACCCCGACTTGTATGACCTGCTTCTGAAAACCCTCCGCTGAGCAAAATAAATGAAAGTTCTCGTGTGTGTGTTTTAACTTCTGTATGGTTCATTTCTTCGAGCATCCAAACATCTTCAACTTGAGTGAGCCGAACCATAATAGCAATAAGCCGAGCAAATACGTCCTGATTTTATAACTCGCTCATGATCAGATGGAAGAATAGTTGCAGATTTGTCCAAGAAAAGATTTCTCTATACTACTTGTTTTTCACCTGCAAATAAAAAGACAGAATCAGAAGGAATAATTTGAAAAAGAAAGCATAGACCCCTTTCAATCTTATGCTTGCTTGTGATTAATAAGGACAAGAACTTTTACAAGGGTTTTAATCTTGTGCGAAAAGTTTTTATCAATATTCCTCGAAAGAAAGCATACTATTGAAAGGAACGTAATTCACGATAATCGCTTTTGATTAATTTCGAGAGGAATGACTTACTCAAAAGTGCAAGACATAATAACGCGTTTTAAATTCAATTGAAGATATGGCATCCAAATTAAGGTCGTTCGCTAAGAACGAAAGTAGTTTGGACATCTATCTCGTCGTTAAATTTGAAACTACGCTGATACTCTTGATCAATTATCGTGAATTACCAGTGGTGTACAACATGCATGAACCAATTCAAGTGTGTAGTTCCTCTAGCGAAATTGGGGTTGGATTACCTCACATGACCAAAAGGTCGTGCAAGACTTCCAATTTTAATTTCCTCTAAAGGAATTATAAACTTGACTTGGGAGTATTCGGATGATTAGAAAAAATGCCACTATCACATTCCAATGACCCGTTAAAAGAAATACAACCAAGTTCCATCTGAATGTATACACCAATAGATCCCTAATACAATCGCTCTAAGGGGTGAGATAGAGAAAACCTCAGTAAAAATAAACCCTATACAAGAGGACCAGTAATGGAAAATGAAATAAAGGAATGTGATCCTAACGTTTAAGGATGCCCCAGTTTTGATCTGTGCCTTCAGGATCACTTGCCCCAACTCGTCATCTTCATTGGATGATACCTCAATAATGTCCATAGTATGCTCCTTATCGCACACTCGGTGTTCGTCGTGGGATATCACCCTCCTCGTCTTCTATCAAGGACGTTAGGGACAAACGCACATATCTATCCTCGAAATGGCATTTAATCTAATCACCAGAATGCAATAAATGAAATGCCTATATCTATATGAACAGTGATAGATTTGGGGGGATAGAGAGTCTTACCAACCCAACTCGTCGACTTATTGTGCGGTTTTAGGTGTACCAACCGCCCAGAGACATGCGCATGAAACAGGTGATGGTAAACTTCTAAAAATCAGAGGGTTTGGCACCTAAGGTTAAGGTTCCCACCTCGAGTTCTAGAAAGAGCCGATTCCACTGCACAGCTATCGTTGCATTGGGACTCGATCCATAGTTCGAAGTGAGCGGAATTGAAAAGTGGATTACCCCGTGTTTTTCCTCACGGAGATTCCATTTTCAATTCCTTCTATTGTGTTCCTAAAGGCGGCGCCCGGGGTTTTAGGCGCGGTTGTGTGTGTCCACGTGTCGTGATCATCACAATGCAAGTCACGCACAACAGTTTATCAATCAGCACTTCAAATCATCCACACAACATACATTCCTACGCCCAACCTGCATAAGACAATGTTAATCACGGACTACACCCCTTATTTCTCCAATCTGCAAAAACATATAACACCTATCTTAAGCGGACTTACCTCACCTTCAAGAGCGCCTGCATGGTTAGAAAAATCACTCAGCGTTTTAATTACGGCCTAAGTCCACTTGAGGTCTAGAACGATAGGTTCTAGAACAAAGTCCCCAGCGGAGTCGCCAGCTGTCGCGACCCGTCCGAAAGCGGACGCGGCTAATGGATTACCGATCGCGGGCCTTGGATCGGCGCGAGCCCTCCCAGGCCCATACCAAATCGCGGCGGGAGTATTTTTCAGAAGGATTCGACGATAAGAGTCGATCGCTTTCGACCTTAGTGTGGTCGTGGTGGCATGTGCAACTTGTGCATGCATTTGGAGTCGCCACCGGTCTTTCTTGGAGGGTAGACCGGAAACCTTACTGATCGATTGGGAGAGATCGATTAGTTCTACGGAACCAGAGTTTTTGGGTTCGGGGACTTGGTTACGCTGGTGTCGTTACCAACGCCCTTTCGGTACCTAACGCGAGTGATTTTCCTAACTAGGATTTCATGCAGGCGCAATTTTGGGTGAGGTAAGTCTGACTTTGCACATTAACCAGTTTAACATGCTCACGTAATCATAATAAATAAATAGATGTCAATCACATAAACATCTATCCTACGTGGTGATCATGGAATTATGATTTAATGGGTCTCGAGCCAATGAGACCATATTTAATCATTTTAATATTTTAATAACGGAGAGCCGCTCTTCGCTTCTTCTTGGTTTCTTGAACTCTTCAAGAATTGGGCCCCAAAGAGCTCGCCGACTTAAAAGGCTCCTCCACGTAATCCTCGTAGCATTTACATCAACAATTGACTATGCTAAAAATAAAGATTACATGAAAAATAAAAGGAGTACGCAGCCTCCATTTAATAATTACAAACCCCAAATATATAAATAATCATCATACATTCATATATACATCAATCACATTGATTAGGATTTTTCCATGATCACCACCCTTCCACGTAAGTAATAAATTCACAATTTAAAACTTAGGAAGGCACAATAAAAATTCTACGTTGAATCATATTCAGAATTTTTACGTAAAATAAGATAGCCATAAATTTTCGATTCAAAATTGATTTAGTCTCAATTTTTGCTACGTTGATTAATTTATCATATAAAATAATCAACCTCCATTAGCCATGTAAGACGAACAATTCGTTAATACATATTGGCCATAGTATAGCAAAAATTGCAAAAAATCAATTAAATGCACGAAAACACCTAAGGATTGGCTCCGATACCACTGTTGGGATCCACGTAACACGTAGCGGAAATAAATAACAACCCATACATGTATCTCCAGAGGCGTACTTCGTGCATTTCAATCGAAAAAAAATCACAAAGTCTCAAAGGGAGTAAATATATTACCTCTCGTAGCGTGCTTGAACGGAGGTGTCGGTTCGATGTTCTTCGATCTCAGCCTCCACAAGTGTTAGGCATCTAGTTCGGACGCACCACCAATTGACGAACGGGGAGACGACTAATAACTCCACAACAATTGTGCTAGCAATATGCGGAATCAATATTCCGAACTTAGTATATTTTGCTCACTCAAGATTATGAGAATATAGAGAGTGTTTGTGTTCTTCTCTCTAAGCTCTCAAAAATTTGCACACTCTACAAAATGTCTCTCCCCTCCAACCTCAAAACTCTTGCCATCCTTTTATAGCGAAAAATACCTTCCAATAAATTGTATTTAAAAATAGCACTAACAATTATAAATTCTATCTAAAAATAGCACTCACAAATAAATGACATTTAAAAATAGCACTAACAATAGCACTCACAATTTATAATATAAAAATGCTATTTAAAAATAGCACTAACAATAGCACTCACAATTTATAATACAAAAATGCTATTTAAAAATAGCACTAACAATTATAAATTCTATCTAATAATAGCACTCACAATTTATGATAAATAAATGCCATTTAAAAATAGCACTAACAATAGCACTCACAATTTATAATACAAAAAATGCTATTTAAAAATAGCACTAGCAATAGCACTCACAATACAAAAATGCTAAAAAAAAGGCACTAACAAAGGTGTTAAAAATAATAACCATTATTATTATTACAAGAGTTAAAGAGGTTACCAAACAGTACAAATATGCATAACGTATAAATATGTATGACGTATAAATACGTAGAGCATACGTATACATCCGTGAAACCGGGGACTAATTGAAAGAAAAATGTGCAATTAAGCCCTTTTGGTAAAAATTGATTAAATTGGAGGGCAAATTGACCTAATTGCACTTTAAGACTTTAGAATCCAATGTCATAGCTTATAAAAAGTGAGAATTGAAAACTAAAAGACTCGAAAATGATTTTTTTTTAGGCTCGGTTCGGGTTTATGTTTGTGAAGGAACATAGTGACCCGAGCCGAATTTTTGAGATTTAAAGTGACACACTTGAAGAGGAAATTAAAACAAAATTATCGAATATTTTTGGGTATTTTTCTGACCACGAATGGTATTTTTCTGATTTTTTGGGTATTTTTATAATTAAATAAACTCGAAAAATATTAAAAATACCGAAAAATATTTTTTGTTCAAAATTGGTTCCTAAGGCTAAACCAAGGCTTCCAAAGTTGATTTTGTGATTTTATGACCTTTTTTGATATTTTTAATTAATTTTAAAGAATAAAAATCACAATAATAAATGGTAAAAAATCAGGTGTCAACACTAACCACCATCAATTCACCCTTGACTGGCATCTTGACATCGCTACAGTCCTCCAATGGCGGCATGATATCATCCTCTTTCTCCTTGTCACTTTCAGATTGAACATCTCCAGGTTCAGTCATTATCATCACCCTCCTATTAGGGCATTGATTTTCCATATGACCCCTGCCTAAACACTTGAAACATTTAATTTCACGAGTTCTAGTGTTAGGATTTTCAGTTTTACCTGAAGCCAGATTCGAACCAACTCTGCCATCATTCTCCTTCTCCCTTGAAGTTTCAACCTTGGTGTTGTTTCCCTTCCAGTTCGGCTTCTCGTTTCTCTTCCAATTGGGTTTCCAATTCGAGCTTGAACCTCCACCACTCCTGTAATTTCGGTCCAACTTCAATTGCATCTCTACTTTGATAACTTTGTCTATCAATTCTTCCAACTCGACATAATGTTGCAGTTCTGCCACTCTTGCTATATATCTCGGCTCAAACCATATAAGAATCGTGACATAGTAGCTCCACGGTCCTCTACCACATTAGCACGGATCATAGCAATCTCCATCTCTTTATGGTACTCTTCCACGCTCTTGTTACCTTGTGTGAGATTTTACAGTTTATGGAACAAGTCTCTGTGGTAATGACTTGGTATGAAGCGTTTCCTCATCACCGCTTTCTTCTCATCCCACGTTTCTACCGATCTCTCACCATTGCGTCTCCTGCTATTCACAAGTTGATCCCACAAAATTATAGCATAATCAATGAATTCAACAGCTGCAATTTTTACCTTCTTGAGCTCCGAATATCGCTGGCAGTCAAATACCATCTCCATTCGTTTCTCTCATTCTAGATATGCATCAGCATCATTCTTTCCTTGGAAAGATGGAATCTTCATCTTGATATTACTAAGCTCATCATCTTTTCGATGTCTGAATTCTTGGCGTCTGTTTCTCCTCCCAAACCTGCCTCTCGGTCATCTTCTGTATCTGACACATATTCATCGTCAAATTGCCGCTGCCATCTGGGTTGCGCCCTAGGCTCATCTCGCCGATTTTGTGGCCTCCCTCGTGGTAGCTCTCGATCACCATCAAGCCTCGTCTCACACCTCACAATTCTGTTGCTAAGTGCTTCAAGTTGTAAGCTCAATTGCTGGATGCCTGCTAAAATCGCATTATCCCTTGGATTGGTGCCATCCTCTCTTTGATTATGCTTTCTTGGTCTGCCATGTTTTTTTTTTAACCTGCAAGAAAATATTAGAAATAAAAGAAATCTCACCACACTCCATCACGTGTTTCGCTCAAGGTGTTTGTCACTCCCCTTGTGTTTAACTCAATCTAGGCTTTTTCTTCCCTCAATTAAGCTCACACACTCTTGCCTTTTTCCTCTCGTTTCTCTTCTTCAAGCTCTTTATCAGACTAGAATCAGTTTCTCAAGCTCCTCACAACAATCGGCTAAACCACTAAGCAAGATCAATTTAGCAATATACTGCTCAATTCAGCAATTCAGCAACTTTTGCTAGATTTGAATTCAGGGTCAATGTTTGCTACTATTTTTTTTTCTATTCGGTCCAACTAACAATAATAATAATAAAAAGAAACGAGTCGTCCTCTTGATTTTTTTTTTGTTTTTTCGGCCTTTTTTTTTCACCGAATTTGTTTTAACGAACTCAATTACAATCAAAACAGACTAGGACCAAAAACCCTAAATCAAAATTGAAATCGCAGAAAGAACAAATCAGAACCCTAATTCAATTAATAACGAATCCCTAATCTATAAACCCTAATTCTATCAATCCTAGATTGCTGAATAAAAAGTAGTGAAAGTAGGATAACTAGACCTTGTAGAACCAGCTCTGATACCAGATTATGTAAATCGCTGCAGAAACTGATCGTTCTACGAAGATCCAAGGGTTGCGAATTGCTAACCTTGACCCCCAATCGAACCTGTGATTGGTAACCTCGGTATGAGCGTGACCTGTTGATGTGAATCGCTACGAAAACTGATCGTTCTACGAAGATCCAAGGGTTATGAATTGCTAACCTTGACCCCCAATCGAACTTGTGATTGGTAACCTCGGTATGAGCGCGACCTGTTGACGAACCTGTGTCAACCAATCCACGCTATAAACGCCACGAACAAGAGAATTCGCAATCTTGCTCGATGAGTCGATCGATTGCCACAAGGAAGCCTTGATAGGATCTAGTCTTCAAGAGAACTCGAAGAGGAGAAAAACTCTCTGTGTAAAATTCTGAATCAATGTTGTGTTTTCAGAAACTCATAAGTACCCTTATATATGATGCTAACCCTAAAAACGAAAAAATTACAAAAATACCTTTAATTAATAAAAATTCACCTAAAAATAGAAAAAGGCCTAAAAGTCCATCTAAACGATGCCGAATGGCCGAAATTCATTGCAGCTGAGTATTGATCAGGACACCGTTTCTCTTCAGCTGACCAAATTTGTGCTCATTTGGAGCCTGTTAGTCCTAAATTTGTTCAGAATTCGTGAAGCTAAATGTAATCGTATTGCGCCAAGGAGCTTCAGAATCTTCAATTCTCGAATCAAGATCACCTCTACTCTAAAGATCTTGAACCATGATGCCGATAGCTTGCTTGAATTCCCTCGCTCTCGCTCGAGTAATTGGACCAAGCGGATAGAACAACGAGTCCCATATTGTTCGATATCCACATCATTATGAGTTGAAAGTGGGTCAATATGGGTCGAAAGTGGGTCAATATGGGTCAAAAATTTATTTAAGTAAGACCTATTTTTGACCTATTTTTAGTGAACCCTTTAAAAATTAATAACCCATATTGCCACCTCTAGGTCCACGTACCTTGTCATGCGTTAGCCTTTCTCTTTTGGTTAGTCTTCTCAGGATTGATTAGATCCGAGCGAAATATAACTATAATACATCGATAGATAGTTCTCATTCAATAGTCTCAAAATGACAGGAAATTCAGAATGTCACATCACTTGAGTTGACTAACCAAAGGGGAACAACTAACTAGGATTTAAGTACGTTAACTAAAGAAATCGACCATGGATTGCCGAGGAAATATTTTGGGCCATCAATGGCCGATCTAAGATTGGTTTTAGAACGAGTTGCTAGCATTATACAATTGGATTACGAGTGATTCTGTTTGACCATGGTATAATTTGCAAATTAGCCTAAACCGATTCCTGACTATCAAGTCCTTCAGAACTAGTGATTGGCTCGAATAACTCTTAGACGTGACATTAATCATGGGTCGATACATGTAACTCCTTTGAGATACACTGAAATTACAATTGATCAATTTTGACCATGAATTGGACTTCGACATTGGATGTCGGATATTTAAGGATTTTAATATTAATAAATTGGACGTCGCCTCATCGAGAACAATTAAGATTATGATTCGCCCCATTTGGATTGGAAAAGTGAAATTTTGGACTGTGAAGTGAAAATTACCCTTTCACCCCCCGAAAATTGTTCATTCCTTTAGAAATTAGTAATGACATTTTGGTCTTTGCCTATTTCCCTCTTTGGCCGAAAATTGGAGGGAATTTTTGTCTATTTGTAGCCTTGAATAATTGACGGAGAAGAGACAACAATGACTTTGAGTCAAACCCCATGAACCACCCTACCCATTTGTCATTCCACACCACTATTCATGTCATATCCATGCAACCACTCCCCTACTCATTACTTTTCCTCTTGCATTTGAAATGGGGATAACACTTCTCTCTCTCTCCCTCCCTCCCACTTCATCATTCGGCTGACTCCCCCTCCTCACTCTCTCACACACGCACGCGCACACACACACACACACACACACACACACACACACACACACACACTCTCTCTCTCTCTCTCTCTCTCTCTCTCTCTCTCTCTCGGTTTGGCTCCAAGGAGATTGACGCCGCTTCTTCCTCTCCTCCTTGCTTGTTCGGCCGAGATCTCTCAAACCCGGCGCCACCACCTCGCCACTACCATGGCCTTCCCCTATCGAACCGCCACCGAGAACCGACGCCGAGAGAACACCACCAACCGAACCTGGAAACCATGAATATGGGGGATGACCAAGGCGAATTCCTTAGCTCATTCTTGCCCTGACCATTTTGAGCCGCGAGCCTTGCCACCATTTTCCTTGACTCTCCTTGCTTGGAACAAGAGTAAGTTACTCTTAAACCTTACCTAGGGCTTTAGGCTACCTATAGACAGGTTTAGTAGTAGATTTGAAGATAATTAAAGGTGGTTTAACAGCTATGATTGTTGAGGACAACTTGCCTTTTTCAACGTTCCTTCTGAATGTTTGCTTCTAAACGTTTCCTTCTGAACGTTTCTTCTGAGCGGTGCTTGCGGTGTTCATGAACCAAAATTGTGTTGTCTTGGTTAACCTAGTGAGTCTAATGCTGGTGGTGATTAGAAGACATTGAGCATGAACTCAGGATTATTTGTGGACCTAATGGTCGGGATTGTCGTGAGTGATCTTGGAGCCAATTGATTAGTCTATATCATTGTGTTTAGTCATGACTTGTAAATTGTGAATTTGATGATTGGATTGTTGTTATGTCCTAGTGTATTCGGCCATGATTGGTTAAATGTGAATTGAACGATTAAATTGGCCTTGGTTGATTGAGTTATAAACTCGTGTGCACATTATACCTTGATGCAGAAAACACGAGGTTTTAAGCATATCCTAAGGCGATAGACATGAGATTGACTTGAAGTGTACTAACGCAGGTCCTAAAATGGAATTGTAACCTAAGGTATAGGTGCAATAATTCTTTAAGCCTGAGGCATTAATACGCGGGCCTGACCATTTGAAATTTGGAACCACAACGAGCATCATACTATCCTATAAGCCTATGATCTATCTAGTGCCTAAGTACAAAACTTAGTCTGGATTGAGCAATTGAACCCTTGATTTGTGAAATTGAGTAGTGCTACGCGCCATGACTTTGTTCTAATGTATCATATGCAATGTGTTTATTTTGATTAAGCATTGCATGTTTTAAATGTGTCTGGAGGTACTAATTGTGACATTCCAAATTCCGACCCCTCTTGAGGCTATCGAATGGAACGATATCAATTGGCGTATTTCAGTTATATCTCGCTCAGAGCTGGCCACTCTCGAGTTAACTGACCGAAAGGGAAAGACTAACGCAAAGTCAGGTACGAGGATTTAGGAAATTCGAATAAGAAATGACATTTTGATCATAAGGATTGTCGAGAGGATATTTTGGGCCAGTAGAGATCGATCTAGGAACGATCATGGAATGCCTTGCTAGCGTTATACGTTGGGACGTAGATGATTCCGCCTAACCAATGTGTAATTTGCGAGAATTTCATAGATCGGATTTCGATTATCAGGATTGCAAGAACTAGCGATAAACCCTCGCAATCACATGACAACCAAAGTCGCCACGACTTGAGAAATTCTAAGGTTGATACGCGTAGTGCTTGCAAGAGTCGCCCGTCAGTTTGAGATAAACTGGGATTACAGTCGACGAGAACTCAACTTGAATTTGGCCTTAGAATTGGGTATCGAGCATTGAGGAATTCCAACATTGAAAGGGAATTGGACGTCGCCTCATCGAGGGTAACCAAGATTGGAAAAAAGTAAAATTTTGGACTACAAGTGAAAATTACTATTTTGCCCCTAGGATAATACTCATTCCTTAAGAATAAGTCAAGGGAAAAATAGTATTTTACCCTCCCTATCTTGGCCAAAAATTTGAGGGTAGTGTGGTCATTTGGCTTCAAGATATTATGAAGACAAGGCAAGATAGCCATTAATGCATTGTCAAATCCCTCACTTGCCTAGTCGAATTAGCCATTAAAGGCCTAAGCTATCACCTCAACTTTTTTTTTTCTCTCTCTCTCTCTCCCTTGGCTTGCAAAGGAAGCCTTCTTCTCATTCTTCTCCTTCATTTGGCCGAATACCATCTCTCTCTTTCATTTTTCTCAAAATCTCTCTCGGCTCCCTCTCGCTCACTCAGACTCCCTATCGTTACCGTCCGTTTTTTGGCCCATAACTTATTCATCCTTTATTAGGTTTCAACGAACCACCTACCATTAGAAATCTCTTTCTCTTGCCGTTCCAACAAGGTATTATGTGCCCAAATCCACCAAACCGTTTGTTCCGTAGAGTCGTTTGAATAAGCAAATGTCGCTGCCCGACCCTGTTCCGACCCGAATCAACTTTTTTTTCTCTCTCTCCGTTGGCTTGCAAAGGAAGCCTTCTTCTCATTCTTCTCTTTCATTTGGCCGAATGCCATCTCTCTCTTTCATTTTTCTCAAAATCTCTCTCGGCTCCCTCTCGCTCGCTTAGACTCTATCTCGTTACCGTCCGTTTTCTGGCCCATAACTTATTCGTCCTTTATTAGGTTTCAATGAACCACCTACCATTAGAAATCTCTTTCTCTTGCCGTTCCAACAAGGTATTATGTGCCCAAATCCATCAAACCGTTTGTCCCGTAGAGCCGTTTGAAGAACAAATGTCGCTGCCCGACCCTGTTCCGACCCGAATCAACTTTTTTTTCTCTCTCTCTCTCCCTTGGCTTGCAAAGGAAGCCTTCTTCTCATTCTTCTCCTTCATTTGGCCGAATACCATCTCTCTCTTTCATTTTTCTCAAAATCTCTCTTGGCTCCTTCTCGCTCGCTCAGACTCCCTCTCATTACCGTCCGTTTTTTGGCCCATAACTTATTCGTCCTTTATTAGGTTTCAATGAACCACCTACCATTAGAAATCTCTTTCTCTTGCCGTTCCAACAAGATATTATGTGCCCAAATCCACCAAACCGTTTGTCCCGTAGAGCCGTTTGAAAAAGCAAATGTCGCTGCCCGACCCTGTTTCGACCCGAAGAGCTTCAAGTTGGAATTTTGAGCTCATTTCATCACAATATTTGGTAAGACCATCTCTCAAGCTTAGTCAAGCCATATTTCATTGTGTTAATGAGCTTAAGGTTGGATTTTAATGGGGTTTTGATGGTTAAATCCCTAAGAACTTCAAGGAGAGAATCTGATCGTTGCAGACCAGCAGGGGAACCGTGACTCCTTGAGGGTCCTTGAGACTTTGTTTTGCTTGGAAATCACCGGTGAGTCATCATAAGACTTAGCTCTACGTGTTGACTAGCTTGTGGATGAGTTTGATTTAAATTAGAAGTGGTTTGATAATTAAACTTCGGGATGATTCTCGCATGAACAAAATCTGTCCCGCCGAACCGGTTTGGAAACTGCGGCACTTTGGAGTCCGCCGAGACATCATTTGGCTTGGAAATTATTGGTGAGTTATCCTAAGACCTAATATCATGTGTTGGCAAGGTGTACAATAGTTGGAATGGAGTTTAAATGGTGTTTAGTGGCTAGTTTCATGTGATTTTCTCCAAGGATAGAATTTGCCATATACCGAACAGACTTGGAATCGAATGCATTATACGGTCCTTTGGTTGATTTCATTGGCTCAATTCCTTGGTAAGACTCCTTAAGACCTTGCGTGAGATGCTAGGGTAGCTTGTGGATAAATTGGAAGTGGATTGAAGGAGTTTTGATGGATGAATGTTGGTGAAACTCTTAGGAACTAGTTTTGGATAGATTTGGAACAAGGACTTACGTCGCCTAGTTTGTGGATATTCCTAGCTTAGAGTACCGATAAGTTAATCCTAAACCTTTATTAAGATGTTAGGTTACTAAGAGATAATATTATTTGATGAAATTAGTAATTTAAGAACTGATTTTGATTGAGGAATCATTAGACCCAAATCTGCCCTACTTTGATGAATTGAGCTTGAGTGATTTCGTGGTATGAAAATTATGGAATCGAGGTTAAATTGAGGAGTCCTAATCTGGTCGTGGCATGTGGTTGGGCCTTTCGGCATGCTTTGTGGAAATTCTCATTTGATTTGAGTGCATTAAGCGGGTTGAATTACCAATTGAGTCTTGAGATGACTTATGAAAAACCAAATTTGAGATTTGTTTGAATTGAGCCGAGTGATACCTGTGTTTTATTGAGAATTTCGTAACGAGAGATGTGTTTTGTCCAGCGATGGACATTTGAAATGAATGCCTCGAATAGGCGATGAAATACTGAATTTCCCGAGTCTAATTCTGATTGAAAGTTGAGGCATGAATATGTTTTCGAAAGAAAAACTTAGGCTTTTTATAACTGAATTTTTTATGAATAAATGGCGTGTGGGATCGCCAAGGAAATTATAAGTGCACTGGCGTATGGGATCGCCAAGAATTATGAATTTGGCCAATGTATTGGGAGGGAGTTACTCCCATTTGACCTGACGAGATCGTGTGGCTAGAGAGTCTCATACTGACATGATTCATCTCGATTGAAAATGGGCGTCGAGAGTCGTATGGTGACCGAATATTCTCCAGGTCCAGACGTGAGAGTCTCATATGGATCGACAGGTCATATGGTGACAAAATCATCTCGCCGCCCAAAATGGGCGGCCTAGGCTGGGCGGATATGGAAGGAACTATTTTCTAGAAAAATCAAAGAATGGTTTTTGAGAAACTGAATTTGCCTCATGAATTGAAAATGGCCTAGAAAGGGCGTGAGAGAAAAGAATGTATTTTCTGGAAATTCAAGGAATGGTACTTTTGAGAAAAGAATTGAGAGTTGCCTTATGTTTTTGAGATGTCGTCGAATGCTTGCGTTTAATTGAAAATCCTGCTTTTGTACGAAGCTTAGATTTTTCATGATTTATGACTGAGTCAAGTCGATTTGAAAGTACTGAAATGCCAAGTTTTGACAAGTACCATGTTTTACCATGCCAATATTTTATCCCAAAATACCCATTTTTCAAAAGTGTCTAGAGGTACTGGCAACCTAGTTTAGGGTTAGGTTTAGTTTATTGAGATTTATATCTCACCCTGTCCCGGGATAACATTTTTCAGGTCCCAGACGAAGGAAACCCGAGCATGCCACTGATTGGCATTCGATGAAGTCATTGAAAGAAATGGTTATGAACCCTTTTGTGACCTTAATGTTGTAATGATGAATTTGGGGATTTAGAATTGTAACCTCTGAACTGTGATTGACATTAATGAGAAGTGTACCCATTTGTGTCCTAAGTCATCTTGTATTTTGTATGTGATGTTTTCTCGTTTCTGCATGCATGTTTCATTTAGTCCTTTGAGACTTTGGCTGTTGGATCCTGGGTAACAACGCAAGAAGGATGGCCATGGGAGGGATGCTCGCGTGCCCGCCGTGCTCGGGGCTTGACACTAATGGCCGAGTTTAGGTTTAGGGTTAGCTTACTGAGATTTATTCTCACCCGTCCTGGGCTTAACTTTTTCAGACCCCAAACCCTAAGTATGCTACCGAAATGTTTTAGGGAACCGATGAACATCGTGAAATCGGTTCCGAGTATCCCGTAGGCCAAGGTAAGGCCTACATTAGGAAAGGAACTATAGTTTGGGTCGATGAAGGAGATGATGATTGTGGGTCCCACTATTTTGAGGCATGGTTCTATAGGGATAGTGTACGACTTTTAGGCCTTTGAGGAGTTTCGACATACACCATAGTGTGATTCTTGGCTGGTGCAATCCTACCCCTCCTGATGGTGAAGTGTTCCACCTTGAAGCCAAGCCCGAAAATAGTCATCTGAAGCTCCCGGAGCCTGTCGAAGATGTAGAGGTCGTGGAACCCTCTGATACTGAGGTCAAGCTTGGAGAACCCATTCAGTCCGAGCTGGAGCTGGAGCTGGAGAACGAATTTAATGCCCCTTTGAACGAGTTTAACCGGAGATGGAGGATGAGTTTGATGCATCCGTGGATTCAGAATCCGACCCTGAGGAGGTAGATGTTCCCATGGACTCGGAGTCAGATGCTTCTGCAGATTACGACCCCATAGCAGACGAGGATTTCTCTGGCGATAGTGAGCCCGACCTTTAGGTGTAGCTATATCACCTAACATTTTGGACACCCTCTTAGGATAGAGGTGTCGTGACATGACTAGATACATTTCTTTTAGTTTAGGTCCATCATCCTTCCCGAACCCATATGAGTATTTTCGTTTATACCTATGTTATAAAAATTGAATCTATGTTTTGTCATGTATAAGTGTTTCATTCATCCTGAGTTAGCTTGTTAAGTTGTCATACAGAGTTTTATAATCGATTCTACATGTGCATTTCGTTCCGCTTGTTTATCGTTCGCCGTTTCCTGGGAAGATTCGAAGATAACAGTACTAGAGGGATGTTGCCGCGCTCGTAAGGACACGGGGTGTGACACATAGTATTGTACTGTGCGTTGCAAGGTAACATAGTTTGACAGATATGTCCATGCTCATGTAAATTGAGATAAATCCAACTCAGTTTCTGTGAAACATGAGCCGGGAAGCCAAGAGGTTGAAAGCCATGCCGAAGACTAGCTTGCCATGCTGTGTCGACGTCGGTGAAGGCGCAGCCGCGGTCGTGCTCCTCCCACCCTTCTGCTGCGTGTGGAATCCCGGCGACGCGCCATGCGCTCATCACTCTTCGTGGCAACCAGTTCTGCATTATCACAACCAGAGTAAGAAGAAGATTTGGACAAGGTTGCTGCATTAATTCCTATACAGATTTATCCACACAAGGAATGTGAGAATCGAAATGGCAATATGGTGATGTAAGGATTGTGGTTCGGCCAATGTAACAATGATACATGTGTTTGATATGAATATTAGTAAGGTAGATTTTGTATTTGCTATAAAAAGCACAAGTTCTCTTCCCTGCAAAAATTACAAAAGCACACTCCCTTCAGCAGCTTAAATAAAGACTAAAAATCGGAATCATAAGCCATATCATACGTCACCAGAATGCACATTCTCAAGCGACGGAGGAGCCACCATGGCCGGTGCGTGGTGGTGGAGGCAGTCACCGCGTACCTTTTCTGGAGGGAATTGCGAGAGGGGAATGAATAATGTCCCTTTTGGTGCTTTTGGGTGATCTTCTTCTGTTACGTCATCTCCAACTATCCATATCTAAGTTCTTGGGGTATTATATAGCAATTAGGGTATCCAATTCCTCCTAAGAATTTAAATCAAACCAAGAAGCTAACATGCTGAATCCTTAAAAGCCCAAGCACATTTATAATTGAAGACATTTGTAAGAAGGGCATGATTCATTCACCTTTGGAGAATGGCCACTTGAGAGAAGCAGATTGCTGTCACACTTGTGATTGTGTGATTTGTTCAACATTTTGTACTCATGGTCATGCAGAGCCACCTAAAATCAGTTTTCTACCATCATTTAAGAAGAGTAGTTAGAGGTAGTGACCCCAATTCAGAAAGGCAATAAACAAATGATGCCAAGACTCCCTATCGGACATGAATGAACCATTGTAAGGTAAGCAGATTCATGCTATCTCCATTATTTTGAAAATTGACAATTCTTACACGGAGATGAAAGTTCACACGTTTCGATCGACAGTTAATAACTTTTTTATACGTGTGTCGTCACTAATGTCCATGCTATAAATACTTCGCTATTGAAGATAGAATCTATTTGCCGATCTGAAAGCAATACTTAGATGTAGAGAATCGAGTGGAATATTCTTAACTATTAAAATATAAAAGAAAAATCTACTTTACTACCGAGAATTGGGCTTCATCTCCTTAGCCAGTTGAGGATATGAGTTATCTTCCTTTTTTTCCTACCTAGGAAGTCCTTTTTAAGAAGATATTGTCAAAATACTTGAATAATAAATCACATTGTCATCTAATAGTTAAAGATTTCAGAACTACCATCCGAATTATTTAAATTTACCTGTACTCCACTTTGGCATAAAGCAAAAGGAATGGCATAGGCCACCTTGGTGAGCCACCCTGGACTTGGACAGTTCCTTTGGGAATGCAATTGACCACCACAGCCACTGCTAATCCACTCCCTTCCACAACTCTCGCTTTGAGCTCAGGATGCCTCTCCACCATGTCCGTTCAGCTCCTCTTCCTGCAAATACCAAGTCTAGAGTACACGGGCATGGTCATATAATTGTCCATCTTCTTATCCTATAATAAATATAAACATATTCGATTGAAAAAGAAAAGATATGACAATAGAATACATGAATATTGAAACTTTCTTTTCGTGCATCTAAGTCCTCAAAGTCACAATTGAGTCCTTTGGTTTAGTTCCGTCAATTTCAAGTGAACAGAAAACCTGATTTTTGTATTGTTTTTTAATGTGTGGGCAGTTAATAAATGATGCCACATAGTTTTATGTCACTGAAAATTAAAGGAGCCAACGAAAGGACTGAAATAGACAGCTCTGATAAGTTTTAGGATTTAAATGCATGAAATACATTTTTTTAGAATTTAAGTGTGTTACTGTGATAAGTTTTGGGACTTGCCTATAATGTTAGGATTGGAAAATATGAACCACACTCCAACATGTAGTTGTCCCTTCTCTCTCTCTTGTGTGTGTGTGTGTGTGTGGCTTCTAGGTAAATTCGTGAGGTCATCATCAGTTAATATAACGTCAATCCTTTGAAACTACTCGTTGCCTGACATTATATCAGACTATTAAGTTATGCGCTCATTCCCTCTTTTAAGTGTTAGAGAATGATTACGTTTACATTATAGTATGGTCTAACACATAAAATAATTAAAATGTTGAACCCTAAGCAACTTTTATGACCATAAACTTTGTCTTGCAAAAAGCGTCCATCATGAGCGTATCATGATTCATATTATAATGCCATGGGAGCGTTGGAAATTACAATGTCATAAGATGCTTGCCTGGTTCAAGAGACCCAAGCACAAAACCTAGGCCCCCTTTGCCTCTGTCTCCAAGATGCCTTTCTCAATCAGACCATTGATCGACTTCCTTTGCCATTGCATGAAGCACTAGAAAGAAGATCAAAGAAATGATTAACACAAATGAGAAAATGACCAAACTAATAGCACAAAAACTTCAGTAATATAAAATAAAACGAGTTGGGCTGATTAATAAAAGAAAATCTTACTTGAATGCTGTATTTTGGAATGACCTAAGTTTGTACCTTGAGTTTATTGAAGACATGCCGCTCAACCACAAAAGTATGCCCATAAATCGAAACCGGGGAAAGTATACAGAAAAAACAGTTCTATTCTATTCTATTAGTATTAGTTTGTAATCCCGGCTCAGTGAGTCCTTTCTTCCGTGATTCACTTTTGGCACTGGTCCTACATTTTGTTTCTATGGACCGATGAGAAAGGGGGCTCAGCGGGAAGACGATTGTATCATCAGAGAAGCAAGGAGATCAACATCTTTCTTTCAAATATAAATATACAACATGGATTCTGGCAATGAATTGGACTCTCTTGTTGATACGAATGAATCATCCTTTCCGCGGAGGTAAATCTTTGCCTGCTAGGCAAGAGGATAGCAAGTTACAAATTCTGTTTCGGTAGGACATGTATTTCTATTACTATGAAATTCATAAATCATTAACTACTTATTTTCGATAGGAGCAGTTGAGAATGGAATCCAATTTTTTCCATTATTTTTGTTGGGACCACGCAGCGGAAGTCTGATACTTTTACTCGGGGAGATCACCAAGAGGGAGCCCAAGTCCGAGCCCGTTAATACATTTAGTTGGACCCACCTTTACTCAAAAACTTAAGCCAATGAGTTGTGGTATATTAACTGCTCAACATCACATCAATTATCCTATGTGAGACTCATCTAACACAACTCACACATGCATCCTAACAATCTCCCCCTCGTGTATGAGCTTCAGTATTAGGTTTACTCCCCCTTAATCCAAGTATCCTTTCGCACCAACATATCTCAACTTGAATCTCCATCAATGCATGTCGGGCTTGTTGCTACACCACAACGTCCACCGGCGCAGAAACCGCATTACCTCCATCTCAACCTGAATCTCTATCAACGCCCATCGGTCCTGCGTTGCTACACCACAACGCACACCGACCCGAAAATTACGTTGGCACCAGATTTCTCCTTGAGATGCGGTCACCAGATTCTTTTTTTTAGATATTCATCGGAACATATCGAAACCATGTTGCCTCCATCTCAACCTATGTTACACGGACACGAGACACGTCTCGCGACACGACACGACACGATACGTCGACACGGCAGTTCTAAAAAAATAGAGAATTCCGACACGCTGGGACACGGTTGTATATTATATGTTTATTTTTATATATACACAATAAATTAATATTTTTATGATTTCATAAATAAATAATAAAAAGAGCTTTAGAATGAATTTATATTAAAAATAATGAACTGCTACTGTCAATGCCCGTGCATGGATTTTTTTTTGTTTATTTTACATTGTTATATGTTATTATTAATTTTTTATGTTAAGAGTGAGAGGATGACACACCACCTCTCGCACAAAAACATCCCAAGGAAAAAGGGGATTGAGGCTGACAACAGTCCCACATCGTTCAAAAGTAGAGGGAGGAAGAAGGAAATTCTATAAAGTGGCCGCTTTGATTGATGGCCAGCAGTAAAGTGTCCCACATCGCCAATAAGCAGAGGAAGCGATGGAAAAAGTAATATAAAGTGGTGGCTCACTCGTGCAGTAGCTAATTGAAATGGGCCAGCGGGCCAGTGGGTAGAGCCATGGGCCTGCGCATTGAGCCATATTTGAGTTAAAGTGTCGGTTTGTCCCAAGTTAACCTTGGGACACGCGTGTCCAGTCGAGTCTTTTTTCGTTGACCACGTGTTGACCGCGTTGACCGGCCGTATCCCAGCGTATCGAGGACGTATCGTGTCTGATACGTGTCGGACTCGCGAAAATAATCCTCAAGGGCGTGTCCGTGTAACGTAGATCTCAACCTGAATCTCCATCAACGCCCATCGGTCCAGCTCTGCTACACCACAACACCCACCGGCCCGAAAACCACGTTGGCACCAGATTCCTCCTTGAGATACGGTCACCAAATTCTTTTTTTTTTTTTATAGATATTCACCGAAACAGATTGGAGGCCCACCGCCATCGGCTCTGATACCATTTGTTGGGAGTACACAGTGAAAGTCCTATACTTTTACTCGGGGAGATCACTAAGAGGGAGCCCAAGTCCGAGCCCGTCAATATTTCCAGTTGGACCTACCTTTACACAAAAGTTTAAGCCAATGGGTTATGGGCCAATTTGGGTATATTAACTGCTCAACACCACATCAATTGTCCTATGTGAGACTCCTTTAACACAACTCACACATGCATCCTAACAATTTTTGTATCCGTAATAGTGCGAAACGAAGGCCCGGCTCTAAGTTGTTCAAGAATAGTGGAATAGTGGCATTGAGTTTCTCGACCATTTGTCTTAGGATTAGTCAGTTCTATTTCTTGATGGGAGCAGGGAAGGGATATAACTCAGCAGTAGAGTGTCATCGTAGAGTAACAGGCCAAATCAACAAGAAGTACCACCTCGATGATCGATCAGGCCAAGACGCGAGAGAGGCGAATCCCACCGGCAGATGATAGATCGACTCGGGAGTCGTAAGATGGGTTTGATGCACGACATCGGGCACTTCCTCCTCCCGCTCGACTGAAGTCTCACAGAGTTTAGTAGTGGAGTTGTTCATCGTTCCGTAGATGTAGTCATAAAATGGCATGAACAGGGAGTAATTAGTCTAGATTTGGGTGTGATTTAATTAATGAAACCTGCAACATTGGAATGATGTGAGTAATAATATCATCACTTAGCCAAAAAGATTAATCGTATGGTTCTTTTCAAGGTTATTGTAGGAACTTTTTTGACGTACGAACTCTTTATCCAATTTAGATGGAAGAAACCATGACCCGTTCAGATCCGAATCCCCCAACATTATCATTGCAATTTGATCCATGTCACCTCTTTAAATTTTTAAAAATTCCCGCCCACATTCCCCCCCTCCCTTTTTAAGAGGTGACATTAATCAAATCGGACCGTCCAAATAAAGAAATTTCCCATTTTAGAATGTATCATATAAATACTAGGTTTTTATAGTTAACTCCCCTTAAAAATTACATTCGTTTCACGAAATTAAAAACAAAAAGCGCCTCTCACTAAAATTTGAAATATGATTGAAATTATAAGAGAGTTAAATTTAAAATTTACAAGTCAACTTATGTACTGCCTGAAAGTTTCAAGTGTTATGGATTTTAAAAAAGTCAAAGTGCTCGAACATAAGAGTTCAATTAAGTAGCAGATAATAAAAGTTCAATCCAGACATGCCTTACTACTGTATTTAGATGAGAAAATGATGCCTTGGAAGTTGTTTGGAACAAGAAGATATAAATAGGAGAAAAGTATGTGAATTCGTTTGTTTTGCGAAAAATAATTTTTAGGAAAATATTTATCGGGTTTTCCGGCATTTGGCTCGCGGAGAATAAGCTAGTCATCAAGGAAAACAATTTTCACCAATGGAAAAAAAACTCCTTCAAAAGTGGGGAAAATATTTTTCTCTTTTTGGGAAGACGAAAACATTTTTCTTTTTTTTCTTACTTATAAAAAAACATTTTTCTTTATCTTCGGTCCATCAACTCCTTTACATTCATTTTCGATTTTTCGATTTTTTCTTTTTCTTTCTCTACCAATCGCCAGCCACGGCGATGACCATAGCTGCTCGCTCATATTCGAAATGCAATTAAGATACAATGCAATGGATAACTAAACCATCAACATACAATGCAATTCAAGTATGAATCCGCCAATGCCAGTCGTCTCTTTATAACTCATATTCTCCAAGTTGGGTCATCGACAAGTCAAGATCACAATCATATACTCTATTCTCTAACAACCTCAAATCCAGGCTTATGACTCTTCAATCTTTACTCGCTTCCTTGTGAGCCTTATCCCTAAAATCACTCAAGATCATCCATTAAATCGACATTAGGACCATTAGAATATCTCACAAGTTCAAGCCTATAATCCTCAAGATTCAGTGTTCAGTACTTAATCCTAAATGTCTCACTATCTAATTATCCTCAAGTCATCACTCATTATCACTCCAAACTCAATCACAATGGATCGAGCTGACCATGCTCTGATACCACTTAAACGGGGATGTCACGCCTCGACCCCATCGAGCTCACGTACATCCCACCAGGCTGTTGATCTTCAGTTATCTCCCAGGATCCATTGGCCAATCATATAACAACTTGACAAAGAAACGATATTGCAGAAGCCATAAAACTTGCTCCATACAAATTACAATGAGATGACTCAGGACGAAGGGTATACACCTCTTATAAATAAAATTCTCCTCAGAAGTTATCACAGTCAAGTACCCAAAATTCAATTCCCAATCCTCAAAATTCAGATAAAATCCCTAAGGCCACCAAAGACATAAACTTTCCTTTACTTCATCGAGAGCTCATCCTCATCTCGCCTATACTTCCTTCTTCAAAAACCTGAAAAAGTTAATCCCCCACTAGGGTGAGATATATATATCTCAGCAAGTGAAACCTAACCCTATACCTCAATACCAGTCCTACCAGACCACCCACATATGCCACTCATATGCAAAATAACAAATAACGCAATGGCACAAGGCATCATACAATGACAGTATCAATTAGCAAGCATGGACAATCGATACAAACAATCATGCTCAATTACAAGGTCTCATACCCAAGTACATATACTCAAATACACCACAATCACCTCTTTCTCAACCATCCACATACACCACTGGCACTTCTGCCACCTGACGTCTCCGGGGTCATCAGACCAAACGATGTCCACGTACCACTAGGGTCATCAAACCAATCGGTACTTTCCAAGCTTACAGCCACTCTATGCCGCCGGGGTCTCATAAACCAAATGGCATTCCCATTTTTATTTTATTTTACCAACCTCTGATACCGCCGGGGTCTCACTAGACCAAATGGTACCCTCAATATCATTCTCATTCAGCTTCACCAAGCCATCCAGACACACATGCATCTCTGATACCGTCAGGGTCTCACTAGACCAAATGGTATCCTCAACATCATTTTCAATCACATCATTTAATCATTCATCTAGTGTGTCCAAGCATTCAGAGAAATGATTAGGTAACACTTACCTGATTGAATAACACAATACAACACCAAGGAATTCTCCCAAAGTCATGAGTACCGAATTTTCACAAATGCGGTGTCAACCTAACAAGATTAACCAATCTTGAATCATAAACCATGGAATATTCACTTCCATTAATGCAACCTTTCCCTAGCCATACCGTTGGAAATTCAAGACACCCTTTTTATACCCATTGGACATCGTAACTCTCACTCCGAACCCTTAAAACAGAACCTGCCAATGTATTTACTCTCTCAAAACAGAACCGGTTCGGGTTCAAACCGCTTAATCGAGTCATAATCCAATCTCGTGTCTAACTCTTTCCACAAATAACCTTCTAAGACCTTCATTTACATGTTTAAAGGGCTCACTAAGAGATTTGGAGTCAGTTGGCACCCCAAAGACAACAAAATAGTCAAATCTCCTCTTGATCAGAATCTGTCCATATTTTGCTGCTACTGTTCATCCATGAAAATCGAAGTTATCCTTATCTATTTGCAGCCATAATCTATCTGAACATAGTATTAGGTGTTATGAAGCTCTCCTAAAAATTTTGAGGTCAATCGGAATTTCTAAGAGGGTAAACCATAACCTTCTCTCAGTTCGCGCGGAATCCATCCGCTTTTCTTCCAAATATCACTATAAATTAACCAGACCTCCTAAAATCATGAAACCAACGGGAAACTGTCAAGGACACATAGATCTTACCTCTGGATGTCGAAACGTCTCAAACGGCCACTGGAAAGGCCTATTCGAGCTCACCGAACATAAAGCACAGAAATTGACTTTTCTGGCCGTTTTCGATTGAGGCCAAATGGAGAGGAAAATGAGGTGAACGTGTGGGAGGGGTATACACAGCAGATGAGGTCTTCATTAACATTGTCTTACACATATAATTGAGCCCCAAATTGATAAGACAAGGTTAGGTAAAGTCATTAATGCTTGGGGGTCTCATTGCTTGACAAGTGGCATAAGACGAATAATGCAAGATTAACTATGACTCAACTTTGACCATTGAAGATGAAATTTTTGGCAGCCAAATGAAGTAGGGGAAATGTCCATTTTGTCCCTTATAAATTTTTATGGCGTAGATAAATGGTCTAGGGGAAAAATGATCTTTTCGTACTTTCAGTCCAAACTTCACTTTTTCAATACGAAATTACCATTTGGTGAGACATTGTCAAATTCCTACTCAGAATTGGAATTCTCTATTTCCAATTGCCAATTTTGAGCTTCCATTTCATGATCATTCGTCCGTCGATCGTCATTCTACTTTGTCTCGAACTAACGGGCGGCTTTTGCAAACATTACATATATCGACTCTGTGATTCTCATCACACTGAGGATAACTCAAGTTATGATAGCTTTGGTTGTCATGTAATTGCGAGGGTTTATTGCTAGTTCCGACGGCTTCGATCGTCATAGTTCGATTTGGGAAATTTGCAAATTATACATTGGTTAAGCGGCTTCACCCGCGATCCAATCGTATAACGCTAGCATTGTATCCCTTAATCATTATCTGATCGGCCTCATTGGCTCTAAATGTTTCCTCGACAATCCTTATGGTCAAAGCGTCATTGCCTTTTTCAAGTTTCCTAGGTCCACGTACCTTGTTATGCGTTAACCTTTCCCTTTTGGTCAGTTTACTCAAGATTGATCAAATTTGAGTGAGATAAAATTGAAATACATCGTAAGGTACATTCACATTCAACAGCCTCAAAATGGTAGGAAATTCAGAATGTCACACGAAATGTTCAAGAATTACTTGGAGATGAAGAGACAACATCGCAACCGCCTAGCTAGGGACGCATATGCTCGTCGAAAGAATGAACGTCAAGCTAATGAAGATATACCCATGATCACTCTTTGGGGAAAAAGAAGACGCCCTGCGACCAAGACAAAATCGAAGCGCATCGTACTAAAAAAGGCGAGACATGAGAAGACTCCTGAAGTCATTATACCATGGACCAGAGAATGGCCACAGGAGCTAAGACACCTCGATCGATCCATTGAAGATAATTTCTTACATGCTGAGGTACACTCAACTAGGGGAGAGTTCCCAACTATCAAGCCATGTCCCGAAAGGAGGACGGATGAAGAGGCATTTAGGGATGAGTTCCCAACTAACTATCATTCTAAAGAAGATTAAACCTTTGGGGAGGGATGGCTTAGATCCTCACATTCCATGGGCCTTTTATGGCTTTCTTGTTTGCAAAGTCTCTCTTTATCATTCTTTCATTAGGCGTCCTGGTTGTAATAATGGATTCACTCCGCTCTACCCCCATTTGATGTATTGACCAATGGAATGTGACTTTATTATTTCCTTTAGTCACTGGAGTGAATCTGACTAAATTGCATAATTTACTTGCCTGAAATTCAAATTAGACTTTAAGTCGGGTCTTCTATACCTAAAAAAGGCTCTAATTTCCATTTCTCCGATTGAACTATGCAATTAAGTCAGTCAATGCATATTTCATGGCATTTGCAAAGTCACATGTTTAAAGTAATTTTTTACGATTGACTTTTCAAAATCATTTGCATATTTTAGACTTGATGGGAAAGAATGATATTCAAGTGTTCAAAGTCCCCCGGACCGAGCTCTTATCATGGTGGGATAGCATGGGTGAAGCTAGCCAGAAATACGCCAAATCACGACTGGGGTATTTATTGGAGTTGCTAAAGATTGAGTGTCCACCTGCCTTTATCCAAGCCATGGCGCTCCATTGGGATCCTACCACCGCTACATTCTATATGGAAGGACTGGAAGTTACTCCTACTATTGAAGAGTACAGCGCCGTCATTAGAGTTGAGTTTACTCACTTACCAGTTCAACCTCCCATAGGATTTGAGCCTTTGAGTCAACTAACTGAATTCCTTGATACAAGCCTCTACGAAGTCAAAGAAGATGCCAAAAGTAATTCTGGACGAATTTCCCTATCTTTCCTTCTAAATAGGTTTCCTAACCTCCATGCCGCCAAGGGAACTAAATCTGGTAGAGCATTTATCTTGGCTTTCTTTATCTTTGTGCTATTCCCTATCTCATTTGTTACTTTCGACCCTATTATGGCTGTAGTGGTTAGACAAGTTTCTTGTGGGTGGGATTACTCGAACGTTATCCTTGCTGAAACCTTCCTTTCTCTAAATCGCTTCAAGAATAATAAGAAAGGAATCTTTAGAGCCTCTAGCGATCTTCTGTATCTATGGTTCACGTCTCATATCAGACAATTCCATATCCGCATGGATTTCACTGAGATTAGCTCCGATGTCCATCCTCTTAAAACTTTCGTTAGAACCCATACACGTATTCCTAAGTTTAACTTTATAGAATGGAAGAAATTCCTTGGAACTCTAAGACCAGAACAGCTCTGATGGCAGCTTAGATTGCCAACACTGGGTAAAGTCAGGCTCGCATGTAATGACGAAGACCCAGTCCCTTTGTTAGGGTTCACAGGCGCTACTGAGTATTATCCAAATAGGGTTATTGTCGCGACCCGTCCGGAAGCGGACGCGGCTAATGGATTACCGATCGCAGTTAGCTTGGATCGGCGCGGGCCCTCCCAGGCCCATACCAAATCGCGGCGGGAGTATTCTTTTAACGGGTTCGACGATAAGAGTCGATCGCTTTCGACCTTAGTATGATCGTGGTGGCATGTGCAACTTGTGCATGCATTTGGAGTCGCCACCGGTCTTTCTTGGAGGGTAGACCAGAAACCTTACTGACCGATTGGGAGAGATCGATCAGTTCTGCGGAACCAGAGATTTTGGGTTCGGGGACTTGGTTACGTCGGTGTCATTACCAACGCCCTTTCGGTACCTAACGTGAATGATTTTCCTAGCCAAGAGTTCATGCAGGCGCAATTTTAGGCGAGGTAGGTTTGATTCAGGGTTTCATGCAAATTGGAAGACTATTCCTATCAATCACAATCAATTTAAATAAAAACGCAATCAAATACATAAATAAATCACACTAATGCACGTCAATTCAAATCAACGGTTCCCTAGTACAGCCATAAGGGCTTAGATGAGGAATGATTTGGAACCAGGGTAAAATGGGAAGATTTGGGGGACAATTAACCCGAAGGGCAAAATCGTCATTTTTGGAAGATTTGGAGACCGAATTACTCAAAATACTCCATGGCCAATTGATTGTGGTCATTTCCTATTTTTTTGAATTTTTGAGAAATTTTTAGAATTTTTTTGATTTTCTATTTTTTTATTGAGTTTTTTAATTTTTAATTTTTTTAATTAATTATCACTTAATTAAAATGGTCGGATCCGGATAGGACTCTTGGGCCCGAACCTGGATCAAGCCGCTGGGCCTAACCCGAACCAGGAAAGAAAACTCGAACCGGGAAAGAAGACTCGAACCGGGTCCAATTCGCCAAGGAACCCAAGCCCACTCTTTTCTTTAAGCCCACTAAATTAATCCGCCTAAGCCCAATTCCTTTCTTCCACCCGCATTAACGCCGGCCCAATAACCTACAAGGCCAAACTACTCATGTTCTTAACCCAACAAGAAAAACCTTACCTTACTGTTCATCGTCTCCTACGTTGGACGTCCGCTTTCTTCATATGACAGCGAACCGAACCCAAGTCTGCCTCAGCTCCCGTGACCCGCGGATCCATTCAGGAAGGTCGCCATCGAAGCCGCGGAGCTCCACCAGCATCGACCCTGAAACAAGGAGCACTGACCGCTCTGCTCTGCGTATCGTTCCCCGCCGCGCCGCACGATGCCGCGCATGGGCGTATAGGCGGTTGGGTTGCGTCGACGCCGGGATCAACACGAACCACCCTTCTCACACCGCGGGCTTCAAGACCAGCTCCCGTGAACCGGCGCGGCCTCCGGCTTGAACCCGTTCATGATGAACTCGGACAGTGCACGCCGGCACCAAGCAGCGGCCACAAATGGCTGGACCGCAACTCTGAGCAACCGAGCAGCGACAACTCGACGTCGGGACAGCAACCAGAAGTGTCAAGAAGCTGAGGGTGATCCGGACAAGAACCGGATAGCTCCAAAAGGTGGATGTCAGGCCTGCGCGGCTGAGGAGAGCTCGTTGGGGCCGCAACGAGTTCGGGTCCGACGTCGGAAGGCTCGAGACTTGTTCACGGACTTGGCAAGCCCGTTGTTGCCGAGACCCCAGGTTGTCCAGTTCCCTCGAACAAGCTGAACCACGAACGATCTGGGCCGCTGCAAGGACTCGTGGTGGTTGCTGGTCCCGCGGATGGAAGTGATGGGAGACGGAGCTTGGCGACGTACGTTGGCTCCTACTTGTGAACTGTTGGCAGCACGACGGTAAGTCAAGAAGGTCGGGTGAGGCGTGGTGATGTCGGGACGGAAGCCGGAGGAGGCGGTGATGACGAACGGGCCACGGCGGAGAAGCTCGCACAGGAGCGGCGCGGCTGAATAGAGCAGGGGACAATGGTCATCAGCTCCTTCGAATGGCGTCCAGCTGAGATGATGGAGAGGATCTTTGGAGGGGGGTGGCCTGGGGAGTTGACGACGTAGGTCGTCGGGACCAGGAGGACGACGGGAGTTGGTGACTCGACGACAGCTCGCGCAGATGTGGCTCCTCAATCTTGGCCAGTTTTTTTTTAACAAGGACGGCTACCTCCTGATTTTCCACCGCCAACTTCCCTTTTTCTTTGCCAATGGACCTCCCATCTTTTTTTTAATCTTTCTTTCTTTTCTCTTTTGCATGGTGGACGACAGACTTGCTGTCCTCTACTCCTTCCAAAATTTTTATTATTATTTCCCTTCTCTCTATAACACCATCGCCATCTTTTCTTTTCTTTTTCTTTTTCCTCTTTTTTTTATCATATTAATTTTTATAGATTTTCAATATATTATTATTATTTTTTTTTATTTTTTTTTTCGAAAATAAACTAGAGAAGACCGATCAAAATCCATGTGTCAACAGCTGCCCCTCTTTGAGAGTGAGCTCGTTAGAGGTTGCTTTCAAAGACAAAATGACACCTGAATCTCGACCGACTTGATTGGCGAAAAGCGCCTCCCACGCTTTGGGATTTGCCAAGGATTTTGATCCGTATGGTGGACCGGACCTTCGTGTTGATCATTACGGTGGTATTTACTGATGGGTTGACCCTTATGGCGGTATCTACCATATTTGACCCTTTCAGGCGGTGTCTACCTTTGGTTGACCCTTCAGGCGGTTTCTACCTTGAGTTGACCCTTCAGGCGGTTCTACCTTAAGTTGACCTTCAGGCGGTTTCTACCTTGGGTTGACCCTTCAGGCGGTTTCTACCTTGAGTTGACCCTTCAGGCGGTTTCTACCTTGGGTTGACCCTTCAGGCGGTTTCTACCTTAAGTTGACCCTTCAGGCGGTTTCTACCTTTGGTTGATCCTGAAAAGGGGTCTCATGACGAGGGTTCTCCACGTCCGATGAGATTGCTTGAATTTTGAAAAGGGGTCTCATGACGAGGGTTCTCCACGTCAAGCCAGGACTGTTTGATATTTTTGAAAAGGGGTTCTATCCTCATCCCTTCTTTTGAAAGATCCCGAAACTTGTCGGGAATTCAATTTTGAAGCAGTGAAAGATTTTATCTTGGCAAAGCTTCACTTGAGTCTGTTGAGGCGACATTCTGGGAAATTGGTGTTTCCAACGGATCCTGCCGAAGTTCGAGCCTGAAAAATTTTTCTTCACCAAGAAAACATTAGCAACTTTAGGGAAGACGACGGTTGTCCATCTGACAAAACCGTATGATTTAAGTCTCAATCATGAAATGTGCGTTTTGATGCTGGAGGTTATCCAAAACATTCTTGCAACATGCAAATGTGATCACAAATCCCTTGCACGGAAAATCTGGATCAAACAATTTGAAATTTCCAAAAAGAGTTTGTTCAAAACATCTATTGGAGAATTTCTCATCCAAGAGGGCTCCTCACCGCTCTGTGATAATGGTCTTTTGTAAGGAATGCGCTCAACTTCCTACTAACCTGTGCCTAAGTTTTAGGATCATTCGCAGCGCATACATTTTGATCGGTCGGGAGGTCTTTCACGGGACCGTAATGTTGGGCTTGGTTATTGATCTTCAAGGGGGACCCGCCTTGGAGTCGAGGTCATTGAATGAAAGTTTTCACCATCTGCTTCGGGTTTACAAGTCAAGAACCCTGCAAAATGAGAAAGAAATAGTCTTGCTCGCACCTCTTCGAGCTAAGCTATATGTTAACCCAAGTGTCTTAGTCAGAGAAGACTGTTTCGGGGTTGTAACATTGGTAGAATTGGGGACCGAAACAAGCTTATTTTTGGCCCAGAATTCGTGACGGGTTTGACATTGGTGATCATTGCTGATTTGCCACCTGTCCTTTCTTTTCTGCATCTTTGGCCTTTGAGGCGCGCAACCTATCTTGCGATGTGCACCAGCTCTTTAAAGAGCGTCTCTTGTTGCATTCAGAGACTGACTCTTTCTATGTCTTTGTTCTGCGCTTGATAGCATTTGAGGAGCAGTCCTTTTGGATTTGGCTCCTTCAGGGATTTCCCCTTTTCCCATCCAGCTTCATTGCGGATCAATTAAACAACTTACACGAGCATCGACATTGCTCTTACCAGGCACTTTGCTTTTTCTCGATGCCGTGGATTTTTCTCATTCATTTTTGAAATCCCACTTTTTCTCATCTTCATGGGATCATGTTAGACATATAGTCTAAACATGCTTTAAATATCAGTCCAGGAATTCTCTTCGTAATCCCTGAGTCTTGAACTCTTCCATTTTTGAAGTGGTGCGGCATCCGTCTTGGAATGATCACCAATGGGTTCATGAAATGAATTTGTAGGCTCAACTTGGCTGTGCAAATGATACAGTGTGTGGGATAAAGAATGAATGCTTCTCGTCATCCTATGGCACTTGGATTACCATATAAACAACACACAAAGATTAATGTTAGTCCGAGCAAGAAAATTTCTAACCATTTTTCTCCTGATATTGCTGGACTCACCTCCATTTGGCCCCGATGTAGGGTGGTTCTTGACAGGGTTTAGAATGAAAACCGCCGTTCAAGTGGGTTGTCAACGGTCACCTGTAGTGTTTATGATATGAAACGAACGCCTCCTTCGTCCCAATCCATGTAATCGCTGCGAATGGTCCCTACCTCCGTAGGTCCAGATTTTACTATTTGATTCGCTCCACTCATCTCTCAAGTGTATGTAGGATGTGTTTGGATTTGAGCTTGCCTCTCTTTTGAGGAAACATCCTTTTGAGAGTTTTGAACAACTTTTGATTGGAAAAATCTCTTTCGTTTTCCCAAAAATTTTACCCGTCAAGGGGATTTTATGGTGCACAATGCATGTTCAGACAACCTCATGTTTCAAAACATGAATGCCAATGAAGTTAGAATTCCATGTCTTTTCTAGACATCAGATTTTGAAAGCTTTTTTCTTTTTCTCTCTGTGTTTTTGGTTTAACATCTTCAATGGATTGGGGGAAAGGGATACCTACCTGTCCACCGTGGCTGGAGATCCCTGAAAATGTAAAAGAAGCATATCATTGTATGTTCACGAATTTTTTGAAAATTGAAACGATACATCCTACCCTCATGTACCCTAACAGGTAGTATGTGGGATGTAAAAACTCATTCGTCTCCAAGGCGATTCCCCTCTATCAAATCCGCCTATCCATGCTTGGAGTGTTTGTAACATCAATGGTTCATCTGCCCCCAGCTGGGCAGCGTCTGTTCTGCTATTTGAACGCATGACTCATTGAGTGATTCATCCATGTTTATCATCTGAGAAGGAAAAGAAAGAATACATTACTTCGGTATTCGATTGAAGATCGTTTAGGAACGATACATCGTTTTACCAAATAGGTGGCTTCGCGGCCAAACGTATTTCGTGTTGAAGGGGTAGATCCCATTATGCTCAGCGGGTGATAATTATGGTTCATGGAACTTGCTCCACGGATTAAGTGATTAATCCACGGCCTTCGGCTTGAAGATGTTCAAAGGGTGATGTTGACACTCACGCGCAATTAGTTCTAGATATTAATGAAAGATGTTCCCGTGGGAACCTTACAGTGCGATCAACAACATATGCAATAGGAGTATTCAACCCCTTTTCTCGAAGCATGTTTCATCGAGTAGCCATGCCTTGCATCCGACGTTTGATCACCGGCCTCGCGTCACCACTGCGATGGTCCTCCGGCTCCAAATTGATCGAGCCAAAGATTGAACTCATCGCCAAGGAAATTGCTCGGGTCTTCGAGCCATTGATGTTCAAGTTGGGTATCAACGATTGTTGGGGGCAGATTTTTTTCATTGCCTTCGTTGTGAGGGATTGGAGTCTTTGAGCTGGAACCTTCATCATTGCCCTGTTGGGGTTGAGACATACATTCCCGAAGAGTATTGATCCAAGTGTCCAGCTCCTCATCAAGGAAATCACCTGTTCTTTCTAGCCCTTGGTGCCCAGATTGGGTGTCATCGACTGTAGGCGAGGGATTCCTCTCTTTGCTCTCGCCGTGAGCAATTTGACCCCTCGAAATGGAACTTCCTCCGATGACCGGCAGGTTCATATGTGCACTCTCTACCAATGCCAGATCCGCTTCAGGGACAGCATTAATGACTGATTCGCGCTCAAACTGAGGAATTTCTATGTGCTGGAACTGTGGCATATACTCCTGAGGAGTATTGAGATAGCTCGGCGGAGCATTCTGATTTGGGTTAGAGGAGTCGCTGACACGACTGCTAGTCCCGTCGTTGCTGAAATACGGTCGGGTGCTCTTGGCTCTCCAATCATCATGGTTGTAACTCTGCCCAGCACTTGAGCTCCAACTGGCTTTATGATGGTTTAACGCTATCCTTCCATCCCTTAGCAATCTCCTATAGTACTTGAGGTGAGACTCAACGTTAATTCTAGAGAGCCCCGGCACATTCATAATCTCGAGTATGCGCAGTGGGCTAGCCGAATCAACTCCCAGTTCTCGAATTGCATCAACAAATTTGGTGTGAAGCTCATAGGTCCAATAAAACCTTGTTCTCTTATCACCCAAAATATCGTCAATACTTCGGTAGCTATTCTCTACGGGATCTAGTCGTTTCAAAAGTTGTCCAGGGAGGGACTCACCGACTTTGGATTGGCTGGCTGTGATAGCGAGTTCGTCATTGAGAGAATTTCCCCTGTGATGATTCATATCCCATTTCTCAGAGGATGTTGGTGTTGATCCTATGGTGTTGACTTGCTCATGTAGATCTCCGGCGGTATCTGGCTGTGTCGGAAAATGCTGTGGAGAATACGGTAACAACTGAGCGTTATTCGTCAACAGGGATGGTTCATCGAGGAACACCTCGCCGAGGACAACAGGATTACCACAATTAAGGCAGGTGGCCTTGGTCAGAGCTTCTTTATATCTCGCGCTTTCAGCTTGAAGCTTCTCATTCTCCTCCTTCAGGACCAGTAACTCATGGTCTGCGTATTGCTGTTTCACCCGGGTTCGTTTGTTGGCGAACCAAAACTTGACCTTCGAAAGCTCCAATCCTATCTTTCGGCTCAACTCCATTTTCTGTTGTCTGCTTGGAGTGGGGCATTCATTGAAGAAAGCTTCGAGCTCTCGGATTTGGCCTGGAGTGTGGCGTTGTAGTTGCTTCCTTTTCCGGCTCCGGTCATCATTGTATACTCCTTCTTCGTAGCTGAAACCTAGAATTTCATCGCTGGAGGAGTCAGTCTCTATGGCCTTCGGGCAGGATTCAGCTCCAGGATCTTCAAAGTCTCCCAGCAGTTCGTGCTCAGAAATGTCCAGGTCGGGCGTTTCTAGCAGATGAGAATAACTTTTAAACATGATGGATCGGGGTATCTCGAGCTGATCTAGTTCACTCAGCTTTCTCAATTCGCTCTTACGTGTTTGCCCACTCTAGAAATTTTCTCAAGTGATTGTGCGTGTCCTGGAACCATCCTTCAGGCTGCATATGAAGACCAGCAAGCAAGCGCTCCTCCCGAGATTCTGCAATTACTCATCGTCTGTATTCCCCTTTCTTTTTCCTCGTGATAGGATCACAAACTCTCTTGCATTGATTCGGTTTCATCGAGTATTGCGCTCGTCCCCTAGTTCAGTCTTCAAAGTGGTGGGTCTACAATCTTTCGGCGCCTTTTATGATTTGCTAGGCCCGAGAACGTGGGGAGCAGCGGTGGACCCGCAATTAATGACTCCGTTTAATTCATTTAGCTCCATGGGAATTAACGCTATGATCTTCTCTCAACCCCTTTTCATCGTTCAAACGAAAGTGACATTTTCCCTGTGCATGCTGTTACTCTTCATTTCAGCATCCCGGGCGCTTGGTGAGGAATGAGTTCGTGGCCACTCAAAATTTTAAAGACCGTCTCTGGTTTCAGACTTAATCTAACAAGGGATCATCACAACTGAGCATGATGATGTTCGTCGATAGCGTTGGTTTTAATATAGAATTAACTATAGTCATTAAAGAAAAATGTTCCCGTAGGAACTTTACAACGGATAAAATAAGTGATCTACTCGTGAACATGTTCTTCTTCCTATAGGTGTTCGTAGTGACCGACCCATCGTGCCCCGAGCCAGGTGCTAGATCATGGCTGTCCAAGCATGCCAGCTTCCCACTGATTGAACAGGGCATCGAGCCCCTCATCGAAGAAATCGTCTGTCGTGGGTTGACCAGCGGCAGGCAGAGCACCAGCCGACTGTTGTTCGAATGGAGGAGTGCGCACTCGCTGTACTTGTGACACGCGCTCTTGAGAAGTGTTGAAATGGCCTGGGAGGACATTCTGATCAGCTTTCAGTTTGCCGGTGGTCGGGTTGCTAGCTTGATTGATGCTTAGATTTGGCCGGGTATCTCTTGATGCCTGAGCATTACAATGGCGGTCGCCCCTAGCTTTTGAGCTCGAGACGGATTCCTCCCGGTTTAGCTCCGCTCGACGTTGTTTTAATAGCTTTCTGTAGGCAGCAAGGTGATTCCTGACCAGCTCCTTACTAAGCCCCGGTACATTTATGGCCTTAAATATGCGCGTCGGAGTTGCTGAGTCGATCCCCATTTGGTGAACCACGTCTAGGAAACTGGAATGCAGTTCAGGGGGCCAAGCGAACCTCCTCTTATCGTGGCCCAAAATTGCATCGATGGCTTGACGACTGATTAACTCATCTCCAGCAGGACCCGACCCTATCGAAAATTGTTGTGCATGAGGCTGATATGCTTTGAGCTGGTCGGCGGTAACATCCAGCTCCTTGAAACTATAACTCCAATCAAAGCGATGTAAATCCCATCCCCCAGGAGGCATTTGTATCATCTTCGTAGGATCATCCTGCTCATGCGTGACTCCGGCAAAATCTGGTTGAGCAGGAGATGCCCCGAGGGAGTAAGGTGGTAAATGAACGTCTTCAATCATCGCGTGAGGCTTATCGGGGAATATCTTACCGAGGGCGACGAGGTTATCGCAATGAGGGCAAACGGTAATATTGAGAGCTTTTTCATACCTCATGTTTTCTGTTCGCAGCTTTTGATTTTCTTCCTTTAAAATCTCGACCACCTGACGTTTGCGTTGAGCCTTCGATTTGGATCTCCTATTTTGAAACCAAAACTGGATTCTCGACTGATTAATCCCCAACTCCCGGCTCAATTCAATTCTCCACTTCTTTTTCATGTAATGGCTTTTACTGAAAAGGGTTTCCAGCATTTGGGTTTCCTCCTGAGAGTATTGGTGAGGACGTCTTCTTTTCCCGAGTTGAACATCGTGGATGTCGTTGTCGTCGTCGCCGTGATCTTGATTTCCGTTGCCAGAAGTGTTGGGCTCCATGGTTTTGGCGTTAGACTTGATCTTGGAATCTTCGAGATCCCTCTGTAGTTCAATATCTGAGATTTTTGAGTCAGTCGCCTCTAGCAGCTGACAATAACCTCTTAAATATGTTGGATTGAGAAATGTTTGATTGGTTCTTGCCCACTCAGAGTTCTCCACTCTCTCATGTATGCTCACTCCCTATAAAGTTTTCTTCGAGTGACTTCGTATGTTTAGGAGACGCTCTTCAAGCATCATTAGGCAAACGTTCCCCCTCAAGACTTTGAATTTCTCGCTTAGCTTTTCAACGTGATAGGACTGCCAAATCCTGTTAGGGCTCTCTTCGATAGTTGCGCTTACCTCCCACCTAACTCCAATAATGATGATCCCGACAAATCTTTTACATCTTTTAATTGATGAGCCGGAAATCGCGGACCGAAACGAATCTAATGGTTCTCGTGAGGGGACCTCCTGCTTTACCCCCCTAACTGGGCTCCACCAGCATTATTACTGAGACCCTTCATCATCCTCGAGTTGCTATAAAATGAGGAATTAATGTATGGAAGGTTAACGTTCTCGCATAATCAGCTTCTTCCTTCTAATCTCTCTGTTAAACTCGTCTTATTCTCAAGCCAACCCAACGCAAATGGCCTCCTCTCCCGTACGCACTTTTTCAACTGATGTCTTGGCCCAGCGGGAAAAGCTTTACAACCTACTGGGTCGCGGTTACGCGCACATAACCGATCATTCTGCAACCGAGGATGCAATCTGTGTCCTGCTCGAGGACCTTGATACCACTTCTCTCGAAGGTACTACACTGGGGAGGGAATATAGAACTTTCCCGACTCTCTTTGCACACTCCTTAGAGGCCTATCGTGTTGCTAATCGGGAGGTTCTCGTGGCTCGCGTCTTGCGGGCTCGTTATGAGGATCAATCTGATCATTTGGTGCTGACCAACTATCTGGTTGATAGTTACAAAAAGGCCGTCGAGTTTGCTAATGAGCGGGTCGCGACGTTGCTTCGCGAGAGGAGAAATCTGGTGGATCAATTGGCCATATCCCTGACCACCGGCGAGCATGACCGCCGCAACGTCCTGTTGAGGCTTCAGAGCGACTGGCAGGAAGAACGGCTCGACAAGATAACCGAGGACATAGCTCGCGGGAATGGACTGGTTCGGGACCTGGAAGTAGTCACCGAAGAACATGAGGCCAAGGTCGCCGAAGTTAAGGGAGAATGCAGAAGTCTTCTCCTCAGGCTTGCCGACCACAACATGCGGAGCTGGGAGTATGAGCAGAGCATTAATAACATGGAGGGTCAGTTGGGATCCTTTGTGTCGTTAATTAGGGCTCACTTTGGCTTTACTTTTCCACCCCGACTTGTATGACCTGCTTCTGAAAACCGTCCGCTGAGCAAAATAAATGAAAGTTCTCGTGTGTGTGTTTTAACTTCTGTATGGTTCATTTCTTCGAGCATCCAAACATCTTCAACTTGAGTGAGCCGAACCATAATAGCAATAAGCCGAGCAAATACGTCCTGATTTTATAACTCGCTCATGATCAGATGGAAGAATAGTTGCAGATTTGTCCAAGAAAAGATTTCTCTATACTACTTGTTTTTCACCTGCAAATAAAAAGACAGAATCAGAAGGAATAATTTGAAAAAGAAAGCATAGACCCCTTTCAATCTTATGCTTGCTTGTGATTAATAAGGACAAGAACTTTTACAAGGGTTTTAATCTTGTGCGAAAAGTTTTTATCAATATTCCTCGAAAGAAAGCATACTATTGAAAGGAACGTAATTCACGATAATCGCTTTTGATTAATTTCGAGAGGAATGACCTACTCAAAAGTGCAAGACATAATAACGTGTTTTAAATTCAATTGAAGATATGGCATCCAAATTAAGGTCGTTCGCTAAGAACGAAAGTAGTTTGGACATCTATCTCGTCATTAAATTTGAAACTACGCTGATATTCTTGATCAATTATCGTGAATTACCAGTGGCGTACAACATGCATGAACCAATTCAAGTGTGTAGTTCCTTCTAGCGAAATTGGGGTTGGATTACCTCACATGACCAAAAGGTCGTGCAAGACTTCCAATTTTAATTTCCTCTAAAGGAATTATAAACTTGACTTGGGAGTATTCGGATGATTAGAAAAAATGCCACTATCACATTCCAATGACCCGTTAAAAGAAATACAACCAAGTTCCATCTGAATGTATACACCAATAGATCCCTAATACAATCGCTCTAAGGGGTGAGATAGAGAAAACCTCAGTAAAAATAAACCCTATACAAGAGGACTAGTAATGGAAAATGAAATGAAGGAATGTGATCCTAACGTTTAAGGATGCCCCAGTTTTGATCTATGCCTTCAGGATCACTTGCCCCAACTCGTCATCTTCATTGGATGATACCTCAATAATGTCCATAGTATGCTCCTTATCGCACACTCGGTGTTCGTCGTGGGATATCACCCTCCTCGTCTTCTATCAAGGACGTTAGGGACAAACGCACATATCTATCCTCGAAATGGCATTTAATCTAATCACCATAATGCAATAAATGGAATGCCTATATCTATATGAACAGTGATAGATTTGGGGGGATAGAGAGTCTTACCAACCCAACTCGTCGACTTATTGTGCGGTTTTAGGTGTACCAACCGCCCAGAGACATGCGCATGAAACAGGTGATGGTAAACTTCTAAAAATCAGAGGGTTTGGCACCTAAGGCTAAGGTTCCCACTTCGAGTTCTAGAAAGAGCCGATTCCATTGCACAGCTATCGTTGCATTGGGACTCGATCCATAGTTCGAAGCGAGCGGAATTGAAAAGTGGATTACCCCGCGTTTTTCCTCACGGAGATTCCATTTTCAATTCCTTCTATTGTGTTCCTAAAGGCGGCGCCTGGGGTTTTAGGCGCGGTTGTGTGTGTCCACGTGTTGTGATCATCACAATGCAATTCATGCACAGCAGTTTATCAATCAGCACTTCAAATCATCCACACAACATACATTCCTACGCCCAACCTGCATAAGACAATGTTAATCACGGACTACACCCCTTATTTCTCCAATCTGCAAAAACATATAACACCTACCATAAGCGGACTTACCTCACCTTCGAGAGCGCCTGCAAGGTTAGAAAAATCACTCAGCGTTTTAATTACGGCCTAAGTCCACTTGAGGTCTAGAACCATAGGTTCTAGAACAAAGGTCCCCAGCGGAGTCGCCAGCTGTCGCGACCCGTCCGGAAGCGGACGCGGCTAATGGATTACCGATCGCAGTTAGCTTGGATCGGCGCGGGCCCTCCCAGGCCCATACCAAATCGCGGCGGGAGTATTCTTTTAACGGGTTCGACGATAAGAGTCGATCGCTTTCGACCTTAGTATGATCGTGGTGGCATGTGCAACTTGTGCATGCATTTGGAGTCGCCACCGGTCTTTCTTGGAGGGTAGACCAGAAACCTTACTGACCGATTGGGAGAGATCGATCAGTTCTGCGGAACCAGAGATTTTGGGTTCGGGGACTTGGTTACGTCGGTGTCATTACCAACGCCCTTTCGGTACCTAACGTGAATGATTTTCCTAGCCAAGAGTTCATGCAGGCGCAATTTTAGGCGAGGTAGGTTTGATTCAGGGTTTCATGCAAATTGGAAGACTATTCCTATCAATCACAATCAATTTAAATAAAAACGCAATCAAATACATAAATAAATCACACTAATGCACGTCAATTCAAATCAACGGTTCCCTAGTACAGCCATAAGGGCTTAGATGAGGAATGATTTGGAACCAGGGTAAAATGGGAAGATTTGGGGGACGATTAACCCGAAGGGCAAAATCGTCATTTTTGGAAGATTTGGAGACCGAATTACTCAAAATACTCCATGGCCAATTGATTGTGGTCATTTCCTATTTTTTTGGATTTTTGAGAAATTTTTAGAATTTTTTTGATTTTCTATTTTTTTATTGAGTTTTTTTATTTTTTATTTTTTTAATTAATTATCACTTAATTAAAATGGTCGGATCCGGATAGGACTCTTGGGCCCGAACCTGGATCAAGCCGCTGGGCCTAACCCGAACCAGGAAAGAAAACTCGAACCGGGAAAGAAGACTCGAACCGGGTCCAATTCGCCAAGGAACCCAAGCCCACTCTTTTCTTTAAGCCCACTAAATTAATCCGCCTAAGCCCAATTCCTTTCTTCCACCCGCATTAACGCCGGCCCAATAACCTACAAGGCCAAACTACTCATGTTCTTAACCCAACAAGAAAAACCTTACCTTACTGTTCATCGTCTCCTACGTTGGACGTCCGCTTTCTTCATATGACAGCGAACCGAACCCAAGTCTGCCTCAGCTCCCGTGACCCGCGGATCCATTCAGGAAGGTCGCCATCGAAGCCGCGGAGCTCCACCAGCATCGACCCTGAAACAAGGAGCACTGACCGCTCTGCTCTGCGTATCGTTCCCAGCCGCGCCGCACGATGCCGCGCATGGGCGTACAGGCGGTTGGGTTGCGTCGACGCCGGGATCAACATGAACTACCCTTCTCACACCGCGGGCTTCAAGACCAGCTCCCGTGAACCGGCGCGGCCTCCGGCTTGAACCCGTTCATGATGAACTCGGACAGTGCACGCCGGCACCAAGCAGCGGCCACAAATGGCTGGACCGCAACTCTGAGCAACCGAGCAGCGACAACTCGACGTCGGGACAGCAACCAGAAGTGTCAAGAAGCTGAGGGTGATCCGGACAAGAACCGGATAGCTCCAAATGGTGGATGTCAGGCCTGCGCGGCTGAGGAGAGCTCGTTGGGGCCGCGACGAGTTCGGGTCCGACGTCGGAAGGCTCGAGACTTGTTCGCGGACTTGGCAAGCCCGTTGTTGCCGAGACCCCAGGTTGTCCAGTTCCCTCGAACAAGCTGAACCACGAACGATCTGGGCCGCTGCAAGGACTCGTGGTGGTTGCTGGTCCCGCGGATGGAAGTGATGGGAGACGGAGCTCGGCGACGTACGTTGGCTCCTACTTGTGAACTGTTGGCAGCACGACGGTAAGTCAAGAAGGTCGGGTGAGGCGTGGTGATGTCGGGACGGAAGCCGGAGGAGGCGGTGATGACGAACGGGCCACGGCGGAGAAGCTCGCACAGGAGCGGCGCGGCTGAATAGAGCAGGGGACAATGGTCATCAGCTCCTTCGAATGGCGTCCAGCTGAGATGATGGAGAGGATCTTTGGAGGGGGGTGGCCTGGGGAGTTGACGACGTAGGTCGTCGGGACCAGGAGGACGACGGGAGTTGGTGACTCGACGACAGCTCGCGCAGATGTGGCTCCTCGATCTTGGCCAGTTTTTTTTTTAACAAGGACGGCTACCTCCTGATTTTCCACTGCCAACTTCCCTTTTTCTTTGCCAATGGACCTCCCATCTTTTTTTTAATCTTTCTTTCTTTTCTCTTTTGCATGGTGGACGACAGACTTGCTGTCCTCTACTCCTTCCAAAATTTTTATTATTATTTCCCTTCTCTCTATAACACCATCGCCATCTTTTCTTTTCTTTTTCTTTTTCCTCTTTTTTTTTATCATATTAATTTTTATAGATTTTCAATATATTATTATTTTTATTATTTTTATTTTATTTTTTCGAAAATAAACTAGAGAAGACCGATCAAAATCCATGTGTCAACAGTTATCCGACAGTTTGGAGCGTTGCAGGAGATCCCTTCACCACCGCGACCAGGTATCTTCTCGTTTGACATGCCGAAGGAGACCCTCACAGGAGAAAAGAAGAAACAATTTGAAGCTAAGGTAGAATTTATTATACTCTCTTTGAAGAACTCTCAGGCTGAAGATATAAGATGGCCATAAGATATGACTTGCAGGGAGAACATTCACAGGGCAACTACAGAATACATTCAACACTTTGAGGCGGCCAGACGTAGCTTTGTCGAACCTTATGTACCTGAATATATCGTACCGTACGTGCTTGGGATAGAGCCATATATACCCGAAGACATGGGATCGCCATCATATTCAGGAGACGAAGAATCCCACACTGAAGGAATTGATCTCTGCTGGGACAACGAGGATACCTTAGACCTCAAACGCCCTAAACTTGAATAGATTATTCTGTCAAGTGTAAAATGAGCAAACATTATGATGCCTTTTCAGCATTCATTTGTATTTAATATTACTTTGGACACATGTGCATGAGTGTAAACATGTTTTATAAATGCATAAAAACTATTGTCAAAGATTACGCTTCTTTTAATTTCATGAATTCTTTTGGAGAATAATTAAAAGAACTGCCCACGTGAGACTAAGGCTTACAAGGTAGTCCTTTTTCTCATTCATCAATAGAAAACATGCAATTAGAAGAATCAAGTACTTTTTCTATCAATCTTGAAGAAATACTCACTTGTTATTTTTAAATAAACAGGTGCACTCTAATCACGGAACTACCAAAGCATCATTTTCGTACTCGACTTAAGACAAGAATGGAACAACAGGAGTTGACCCCACGAGAAGGCTTGTTGGAAACTTAGATGACTGCTACGACGACTATGATAGCTGACATTAAGGCAATGTTGGAAGCCTCCCAAGCCAGACAGATAGTGGCTCCTAACCAGAACAACTCAAGTCCGTCCTTTGTACCCAATATGGCTGATAAAGAAATGGCAGAAGATGCCCAACGTGCCAAGGAAGATATCCGTATGCCGAACGTCCAGTCACAGCCAAAGGCACCCCCTGTTGTCATCAACCTCGAGAAGGAGGAAAAGGGGAAGCAGACCATAAAAATGAAGCAGAGGCTAAGAGAATAGCCAAAATCGAAGAATGTTTGAGCAGCCAAGGTTAGGAGCTGGCCCGTTTTGACAAGATATCTCCTTTCGCCAAGGTGGAGACCCCTCTTGATTACAAAGAGCTAGATTTTGTGAGGAAGTATAATGGGATAGGCTGTCCATGCGCTCACCTCAAATATTACATGCATAAGATAGCGCAATATTTAGACTACGTTCCGTTGCTGATGAATACGTTCCAAGAGAGTTTGGCAGGCGTCGCCCTGGCTTGGTTCATCGAGTTAGACTCGGATGACCATGATGGGTGGGAAGATCTTGTAGAAGATTTCCTTAGGCAGTATAAGTTCAACACAGCTACGGCCCCGACAAGGGAAGACCTGCTACGAACTAATCAAAAGCGAGGGGTGAAACAATCAAAACATACGCCCAGAGGTGGCGGGCTTTGGCAACCCAAGTAAAACCGTCAATCCTAGAGGAGGAGCTGGTTGACTTGTTCTTAAAGGCGCTTCCCTACGAATACTTTGATAAATTAAACACCTTAGAATGTCAAACCTTTACACATCTGATAAAAGTGGCCGAGAGACTCGAGTGGGCCTTAAGAGAAAGGAGGCCGCATGAAAAAGGAGAGAGAGACTGGGCTTGACATAACCTTCATACCAGACCCACATATGCCCAAGGTGTTTAATAACTCTAATCAGACCAAGGGAGGATCATCGTGGTCAATGCCAAAAGGGCAAGAGCCTAGGAAGAGGCACCCCCAAAAGTAGTTCTCTCAGCTCCCGAGGCCTTTATCTAGACTGCTCCCGATGCTACTCGAACAACACTTGGTGGCAAAGGAACATCCTAGGGCAATTCTTGTGAAATATCCTGGCTTTGATGAGAACCAGACCTGTGTCTATCACATGGGTGAAAGAGGACACAACGTAGACAATTGCTATATCCTTAAACTGAAGGTACAAGCGTTGATCGACAGTCAGATTTTGAAGTTTGATGATATGGCTCCGAACGTACAAGAAAACCCGCTTCTTGATCACCAAACAATAGGGGCAATATTCACTGATAAAGAGGAAAACCACCTTGAACTAAAAGTGGATATACCTAAGCTAACTAACATTCTAGCGATCGCTTCATTATATCCAAAGGAGGGAGAAGTGTCCGCTAACAGCAAGAGGTTGTGTATCGCTAAAATGATGAGTTTGGGGATAATGTCGAGCGTTACCGATGAAAGATTCAAGGGAGTTAAGGCCTTTATAAGTCTAGAATGGGACCAGTTCATGATCAAAACCGAACAGGGAAGCATGTGGAATATCCCGCACGAAAGTCTGGTAGGTGATCTTGAGCTGATTATCAAACCAGAAGAAGAACTTGACGAGGACGAACTAGAAGCTAGCAGGTGAAGTCTGGCAGATCGCAGATTTATGGCTAAAACACTAGAAAGGGGCGAAGTCATAGACAATCTGGAGGAAGATTCTGGAGGATACAACTTCAAAGTAAAATATTCGGCTCCTCCAAGTTTCTATCAGAGGATTGAGGATATCATACCAGACGGATGGAGATGTATGGATGATCCTGTTCAGCCAAAAACCCAGAGGGATGAGGCAAGGCCCTTTATGAAGGAATCTGAATCATCGCTTGATCAGGCAATGAATGCCAAGATTAGCATAGAGCAGTACGCCAAGGCGGAGAGGTCAAGAGCTCGGCAGCAAAGCTTTGTTGAACTATTCATGGGAATGAGAGAGTACCCAAAATTTGCGATGACAGCAGAACCAAGTGATATTTACGGGCATTGTCAGCTGAAAAATGAAACTATCACAAAAGACTTTGGCGACACTGTGTTAATGATTGAAGCCGCTACGACTGTAGTGATCAAACTAGAAGAGCTTGATAGCTTGAGTCAGGTAGAAGATTGTCCGATTAAACCTGTTGTGATTCGACTGCCGAGAGACGAAGCAGACAATAGAGCTGAACCAGAGGCATCTTGCCTGACGACAGTAACTATAAAAGTCTATCCGGTAGAAGAGTACGACCCTAAGGCAGTCCATTGGGACTATGGGACGAAGGAAGTAGATGCTGTAATGAGGTCTGGATGATTTTACGCCCCTAGAGAAGGCGAATCCGAAAAGAAAGAAGTTTCAAAGGAAGACGCAGAAAAACTCATGTCCATCATTAAAACCAGTGAGTTTGAAGTGATAGAGCAATTAAGAAAGATGCCGGCCTAAATATCTCTGTTAGATTTGTTCATCAACTCAGAGAAACACAAAGATGCACTGTTGAAGATACTAAATGAGGTGCATGTCCCTGAAACTATTAATGATGTGCAGTTATGGGACTTTGTAGGGGCGATCCTCCTAAAAGACCAATTAAGCTTCTCAGATGAAGACTTCCCCATTGAAGGGATGGGACACAACAAGGCCTTATACATTACAGCACAGTGCAACGGAAAGAGAATAGTGCACGTATTAATTGACAACGGATCCGCTTTTAACATCCACCCTTTAACTACATTGAAGAGTTTGGGCATCAAAGAAGAGATAGTTAAAACCTCCAAAACAGCCGTGAGAGCTTTTGATGGGATGAAGAAGACAGTGGTGGGCGAGATTGAGCTGGATGTACTCATTGGCCCAACTAAATTCTCCATAAACTTCCAAGTAATGGATTTGCCGAGCGCGTTCGGGTTCCTACTAGGAAGGTCCTGGATTCATGTGACTAGAGCCGTACCTTCAAGCCTACATCAGAAAGTACGACTCGTAGTGGATGGGAAGGTGGTTACCATACATTGAGAAGTTGATCTCCAAGCATATCAAAGCAGCGCTATTCCCTACATTGAACCCGAAGTTAAGCTGGAAGCAAGCTACCATGGGGACAAGATTGAAAACTCCTTGTATCTCTAAAGCCAACCTTTTACCAGCCAAGATGCTACTGGCGTACAGATATAACCCAAGATAGGGTCTGGGCAAGTATGGTCAAGGAATGAGTACTCCTCTACAGTTGGAATCCAACGAGCATAAGATGGGCTTGTGGTATCAGAAAACCCGCATTGGTGAGTCTGCCCCTAAGATAGCAAGCCGAGGCAGAGGCAAGAGCCAGGGACGCCATGGAAGCCAGAAAAATCAGAAAGATTCATTCATTGGTTCTCCAGCCTAGAAAGGCAAGTCTAAGATGTTCAGTAGCCCTTTGAACGAATATTTCAACAAGGACTCTAAATGGTTGTCAGAAGAAAATGTAATTCCAGCAGCAGAATTAGATCTGGCAAACTCTTTTCTGGAAGACAGCTTCGTGAATGTCATCATAAAGTGGCTGGGTGATGAAGCCACTACTTCTGAGTAAAGAAACCTCTTCCCTGCTTTTAATACTGCATTTAAGTTTCATGCATTTTGTTGCACCTTTAGTTTTCGTTGTTTGAAATAAATGTAGGAAAACGTGTTTGGATCTCCGGCCATTGATCCAAACAGCATAATTTGTAATGCGGCCTATTTTGCATTCAATAAAATCGTACAAATTTTGTTAAGGACATATGGAACCACAAATCAGCCCAATGATGATGTTAGTCTTCCATATGAAAGCTTGAGGCCTGGTTTTCCATATGATTCCTAGTTTCCAAAAGACTTCCGAGGAACAAGGATGTCCTAGGATATGAGGACTAGTTCCATTTACGCCTGCACTTATTTTAAAATCTCTTTTGAAAAGATTTTTCACACTCATGCATGGCATTTTCTATATGAAGTGTAGACTAACCATGCTCATGACATTTCAGGCATATCATCTCAAACATACATACCAGGTTGTTATGTGATTCGGATCACCATATCGATTGTTCCTACGATGTTGAGAAAGACGAGGATGAGGGTTATGCATCTATCAGCAGAGAATGGAGCGCCTTCGAAGAGTCAATGCTTCCCACTTCAGAAGAACCAGTTGTTATTAATTTGGGTGACGCTACAGATATCAAGGAAATCAAAATCGGTGGACATTTATCCCGAGATGAAAAGCTCAGGTTTACAGAATTACTGAAGGAATATCAGGATGTCTTTGCATGGTCATATGCTGACATGCCGGGTTTGAATCCCAAAATTATGGAACATGCATTGCCCACAGATCCTAGTGTTAAACCTATCAGGCAAGGCAGCAGATGGATGAAAGCCGAGTTGGAAGACAAAATTAAGGAAGAAGTGATGAAACTTCTTAGGGTAGGCTTTATTGAAGCTATCCCATATTCGGATTGGATTGCAAGTGTAGTCCCCGTCATGAAAAAGGATGGCAAAGTCCGGATCTGTGTGGACTATCGAGATTTGAATAGAGCAAGCCCAAAGGATAATTTTCCACTTCCTCACATTGACGTGCTGGTGGATAGTACTGCGGGGTACGAATTATTCTCATTCATGGACGGATTCTCCGGATATAACCAGATCCTCATGAAGCAGGAGGACAAACCGAAAATTGCATTTACTACGCCCTGGGGAAACTTTTGCTATAAGGTTATGCCCTTCGGATTGAAGAACGCTGGGGCCACCTATCAGAAGGCTATGATCACACTATTCCATGACATGATCCATAAGGAAATCGAGGTGTATGTCGATGACATGATCGCCAAGTCCAATAAGGGACAGGATCACATTCAGGTGCTAAGAAAGCTGTTTGAGCGACTACGCAAATACAAGTTGAGGTTGAACCGTAACAAATGTGTGTTTGGGACAAAATCTAGGAAACTTCTTGGATTCATGGTCAGTAACAGAGGCATTGAGATTGACCCTTCAAAGATTCAAGCTATTCATGACCTAGCAACTCCCTCAATAGTGAAAGAAGTAAGGAGTCTTCTAGGGAGATTAAACTATGCCAGGTTCATCAATCAGTTATCAGATGTGGCTAAATCGATTTTCAGACTACTCAAGAAGGGTACAAAAGTGACATGGGACACAAAATGCAGCCAGGCATTCTAGAAGATCAAGATCTATCTAGTCACTCACCAGTACTTGTGCCGCCCATCCTAGGTCACCCCTTGACCTTGTATTTGACTATACAGCAAGAATCTTTGGGAGCCTTACTTGCCCAAACAAGCCCGGTAGATGGTAAGGAAAGAGCCATCTACTATTTAAGTAAGAAATTCACCTCGTCTGAAACAAATTACGTACCTGTTGAAAGGGCTTGCGTAGCGACAGTATGGGTACTTCACAGGCTGAGACAGTATACCCTACATCACCATATTCAACTGGTAACAGAAAATGACTTTATCAAATACCTCTTGGAGAAACTTGCTCTGATTGGGAAATTAGCAAAATAGCAAGTGATGTCATCCGAATTTGACATCAGGTGTTCTCCACAAAAATCGGTAAAAGGAAGAGTCATAGCCGATATGTTGGCAGAGAATTCGCAAAGTTGCAAGTCTTATGGAGATTCCATGCTCATTATTTTATAGACGCAGGGGGAATGGAAAACAAAGGACGCAAAGCTTATCCCTTATCATGAATATCTTGAAGAGTTGACACTTAAGTTCACAGATGTGTCATTTGAGTACTTGCCAAGATCTCATAACCAATTTGCAGACGCATTGGCCACACTGGCCTCGATGTTGCCAATAACTGGTGGGTTAGAAATAGAACTACTAAGGATCGGCATAGTTGAAAAATCGGCCTACTGTATGATGATAGAAGAAGAATTTGATGGAGAACCACGGTATCGTGATATCAAGAATTATCTCTTAAAGAGGGAGTTCCTGAAGGGTGTCGGGCAGGAAACCGGAGATACATAGCCAGGATGGCCAGCAAATTCTTCCTCAGTGGACAAGTTTTGTACAAAAGGTCATTTGACTCCACTCTGTTAAGGTGCGTAGATGCTAAAAAAGTAAATGTTCTCATGAAGGAGATCCATGAAGGTATATATAGGCCACATATGAATGGCCATCTTCTCACTAAGAAGATCATGCGGCTTGGCTATTATTGGATGACCATCGAATCACACTGTTGTCAGCATGTTAGGTCATGCCACCAGTGCCAAATATATGGCGACAAGATTAACGCGCCCCCGAACGAACTTCATCAGATGTCCGAAGCTTGGCCTTTTTCCATGTGGGGGATAGACATGATAGGGCCTATCAATTCAATGGCTTCAAATGGTCATCGTTCATCCTGGTGGCGATTGATTATTTCAGAAAGTGAATAGAGGCCAATTCTTACAAGAATGTCCCCGCAAGAAATGTGGCGAGGTTCATTAAGAGAGACATAGTCTCTCGATATGGTACCCCTCAAGCGATCATCACAGATAATGGGTCAAACCTGAACAATAAGATTGTCGACGATTTGTTGGATCGCTTTGGTGTTCGACATCTTAATTCTTCCCCTTACCGCCCGTAAATGAATGGAGCAGTAAAACCAGCTAACAAGAATATCAAAAAGATCATGGCTAAGACTACAGAGAATTATAGGGATTGGCATGAAAGGCTACCCTTTGCCTTAATGGCATATCGAACTTCGATCAGAACTTCTACAGGGGCAACTCATTATGCTCTAGTATATGGGATGGAAGCTGTCCTGTAAATAGAGTTTAAGGTTCCCAATTTGAGAATCTTATCAGAGGCTAAACTCTCCGAAACAGAGTATTTTAAACACAGGTGTGAGCAACTGAATCTGATAGACGAGAAACGTCTTAGAGCAATTTGTCACGGCCAGGGTTACCAGAAGAGGTTGGCCAAGTCATTTAATCGGAAAGTTAGAGCCAGAAGTTTTGAGGTGGATGACTTGGTGGTAAAGAAGACTCTGCCAAATATTGTCCATCCGGGAGGCAAGTTTACTCCGAATTACGAAGGCCCTTATATTGTCAAGAAAATTCTCACAAGAGGAGCGTTAATTCTTTTAAATTCTGAAGGAGAAGAATTGGGGCACCTTGTAAATTCAGATGCTATGAAGAAGTTTTATCTTTGAAATGAAATTAGATATTGATTATGTGGCTTGTGCCGAAACGATCCGAGTCGCCATGACGGTCATTACATAAGCATATCATCCGTCCATGCATACATTAGCATGTGTTCTGTTTTGCAGGATTTCAAGAAGTAGACTTGGAATCGGATGCCTTCAAATGGAACTCTAGGCAGAAGGGTCCTTGACATCAAGAACCAGGTGATATGTATCTGTTCCATCAAGAGTTAAACCATCTATCACTCATAGGAATGTCCATTCTGTTTACATGCTGGAATACCTGATGAAGATAGAAGACAGCAAAGGAGAAACGCTGTAAAGTTTCTCATCCCCTGTAAGATAAAAGGACCAGGAGAATGAACATTCACAAGGTCAAACTTAGGAATAAACCTCGCTTTCGAAAAATGAATTCCTAACACTTAGTACACACCTGTCGGGACTAAAGGTTATCCAAGCATAGTCAAAGTATACAGAATGCATCATTAAAATCCCTTGCAGAATGAAATGCTTGGAGAAAAACAAAGTGATTTTTCCAAAGCAAGGGTTATTTAGGCTATCTAGTAGGAATGTTCCTTCAGATAAGGGGCAAACCTAAATCCAAACACATCCTACTCATACCCGAGGGATGAGAGAGGTATGAGGATAGAAAAGCCTGAACCTGAGGATATAAGGGCCTTTCGCATCGATTACATAGATTGGGATGATGGAGGCATTCATTCTTCTCCACAAACACTACAGGTGATCATTAGCAAACCCTTTGAGCGATGGTCTTCATTTCTAAAGCCTGTCAAGAGCCGCCCCGCATTGGGGTTACACAGAAGCCGCCCAGTGGCATGAATAGGTAAATGGTTAGAAATCTTTTTGCTCGGACTAACATCAATCCTCGTGTGTTGATATGTATTAATCCAGGCACCTTAGGATGACGGAGAGATGTCCATTTCTCTATCCTACACACTTATATCCATTGTATAACCAATTTGAGCCTGCACATTCGTTTCATATACCCTCATTAGTGATCATTGTGCGGCCTCAAGGTAAAAATGGCCAAAACACTTATGGACAAAAAAGTTCGAAAGTGAGAATTACATAAGGATCTCAAGCTGAGGTATTCAAGACAGAATAAGGCTCAAGCCACACACCTCGCCAAGTGAGCAAAGACCCTAATTCCTAGGTAAAGATAAGGAAAAGGCAGGATCGAAAAAGAGAAAAAGTCGAATTCCTATGTATTGAGGAAAGAAACCAAAAGCCGGACAAGAACAGGGGCAGATCTTCACCAAAAGGCTGGAAAATCATAAAGCAAAATCTTAGGGACGCCAAGGGATTACTGGATATCTTGACCCCCTAAATTCCGAGATAAAGAATAACCTTCGGAAATTGTTGGACAAGAAGCTACCCTTCAAATGGAATTGTCGCCAACTGCCAAAACGGCGAGCAATGTCTTTCAAAGGATAGACTCATTCTCAAGACATGTAATAGCAAGGAGACTAAAGGCGTCCTTTGAAGAATTATCAATCCGGGGTGGAACAGAGGACTGATCGGCAATGATCACCAATGTCAAACCCTTCGTGATTCCGGGCCAAAAACAAGCCTTTTTCAGTCCCCAATCCTACCAACGTTACAACCCTTTGCAGTCTCTTCCGACTAAGACGCCTAGGTTGATATATACCTTAGCTCGACGAGGTACGAGCAAGATTATTTCTCTCTCATTTTTGCATGGTTTTTGACTTGTAAACCCGGAGCAGATGAAGAAAATGTTTTCATTCGAAAAGACCTGACTCAAAAAATGAGTCCCCCTTTGGAAACCATGTCCAAACCCAAGATTACGATCCTGTAAAGACCTCTCGATTGATCGAAATGTATGCGCTGTGAATGGCCCCGAAAACCCAGGTAAAGATTATTAGGAAATTCGAGTGCTTTTGTAATAAAAGACCAAAGTCAAAGAATTGGTAAGAAGCCCCCTTTGACAGAGACATTCCAATAGAATGCTTGAAAGTAAGCCTTGGTTGGAAACTTCGAATTGTTTGATCCAGGATTTTCCTTGCAGGGATTCTTGATCATCTTCGCATGCTTTAAGATGTCTTGGATAACCTCCAGCGTCCTAAGTCATTTTGCATAATTGTATAGGTTAAAGCGAACCTTTACTTGCATTATAATTATCATGGTCTCAAGATAACTGATATCTTTTCAAATGAGGAATGAACTCTCAAGTCTAAAACTTCTATGAAACTCATGGCAGCCCCAGGTCAAAGAAATACACTTTTCTTCGCAATGAAGAGCTTTAGAATCATCGGTCTGCAAGATTTCAGGTAACCTCTAAATCCTAGAAAAATCTTATCAATATTTTTGCAGGTTTGAGTTTTCTGCAGGATACTTGGAGTCCCCAAATCCCAAAATATCACCTCGCATGTCAAAAGGACAATTTTCAAAACCAACTTTCTGTAAGGTCCTAAGTAATCCCTAAGCCCAGAATAGCTCATTTGGTAAGCCTAAAAGTTAGGTACACCTCACTTATATAAACCCTCGTTGATTCCTCAAGATGTAGGATCAGCTTAGTTGTTGACAATCCCTACAAGAACGGATGCGTCATCCATAGGCTCCTAGCAGAAAGGTATCCTATTCACGGCCTGATCCCCTTGACGGATCAAAATTTTCAACAATCCCTACAGAACGGGTGCGTCATCCATAGGTTCCTAGCAGAAAGGAGTCCTATTCACAGCCTGATCCCCCTAACGGATCAAAACTTTTGACAATCCCTAAAGAACGGGTGCGTCATCTATAGGTTCCTAGCAGAAAAGAGTCCTATTCACGGCCTGACCCCCTGACGGATAAAAACTTTTGACAATCCCTAAAGAACGGATGCGTCATCCATAGGTTCCTAGCAGAAAGGAGTCCTATTCACGGCCTGATCCCCCGACGGATCCAAACTTTTGACAATCCCAAAAAGACGGGTGCGTCATCCATAGATTCTTGATAGATAGGAGTCCTATTCATGGTTTGATCCACCATACAGATAAAAATTTTCGATAATCCCTACAGAACGGGTGCGTCATCCATAGGTTCCTAGCAGAAAGGAGTCATATTCACGGCCTGATTCCCCTAACGGATCAAAACTTTTGACAATCCCAAAAAGACGGATGCGTCATCCATAGGTTCCTGATAGATAGGAGTCCTATTCATGGTTTGATCCACCATACGGATCAAAACTTTTGACAATCCCTAAAGAATGGGTGCGTCATCCATAGGTTCCTGTCAAATAGGAATCCCACTCCGGTTTGACCTACCATACGGGCTAGAGTTTAACCGCCCTAGGATACTCAAGAGACGAGTCCCTAGGTATTCACTTTAATCCGCTATACACTGCGCATACCGCACGAGCATCAGACAGGTGAGTAACAAGTAAGCATCTCTATTCTGCCTCTCTCCCTCTCATATCGGCAAAGATAGAACAAAGCATTCACCGGCGGGACAAAAGAGATTTGATGTCAAGATTCATTTTTTTTATCCCCCAGTAGAGTCGATCTAGCCTTAGGTGTCACATATCTTTGAGAAAAACCTCTCGCGAGATTCCTCTCAAAGAGGGGCAGCTGTTGACACTTAATTTCGGAGCAGCCTTTTTTAGCTTATTTTAGAAAATTAATAAAAAATCCATAAAAAGTCAAAAAATTGCAAAATCAACTTTGGTTGCCTTGGCCAAGCCTAAGGAATCATTTTTGACAAAAAAAATAATTTTTCATATTTTTCGCATTTTTTAGTATTTTTTGAAAATTAGAAAATACTTGAAAATTTAAGAAAAATAGCATTCGAGGTCACAAAAATATAGAAAAATAGTCAATAATTTTATTTTAAATCCTTTATCTTTTTGACCTCATAAAACGTCAAAAATAAAATTCAATTTTAGGTGTTCCTTTGTTACACATATGGTTGAATTTGGTAAAAAAATGTCAATTGAGTCTTTTAATTTGCAAATTTGGCATTTTCTAGGATCTTGACATTCAATCTAATTGTCCCTTATTGTAATTTAGCCCAATTGTTTGCACAAATTGCTCAATTGCATGAATTGGGCAAAATTGCATACTTAATTGCATTTTAGTCATTGAATTTGGGCATATTTGAAATTACTTTCAATTCAGGGACAATCATTGCAAATTGAAGTCACTGCCCAATGGCTTTCATCATTTTGAATCGATTGGCATAGGTGATTTGGTCCAATTTGATCATTTGAGCCCTCAATTGCACAATTTCCCAATTTGCAATTTAAAGAAAATTTGGGGTTTTCATAGAAATTGATGTGAACGTTTGGGTAAAATCACATTTTTAGCTATTACCCATGCCCTAGGTTCGATTTTGATATTTAATTGCAAAAATTTCAAGTCAATTTGGGATTAATTTTGAAAATAGGGTCAGAACCGGTTCGGACCGGCGGGTCAGACCGGTCGAACTGGCTCGCTACGGTGTCGTCTTCTTCCCCCGACCACGTGCAGATGAACAGTAACAGGTCGAGCTTTGTTGATCAAATTAGAGGCTCAATTAACCTTAATTGACAGATGTATGGTAGGGCTTTTGATCTTCAGGATGAGACGCGCCGATTGGGATCGGTGGCACCGTCAATGGTCGCCGGAAGAGAGAGCAATCGGCCGGTCAAGATACGGGACCTGCGAAAGTCAACATTTACCAAACGCATATCAAATTCGTGCCAAATTTGAGTGGAATGGAGCTTGCCGGAGGACCAAACGGAGTTGGGCGGAATGCCCATCCTCCCCGATGCCATTTAGACCTAAAAGCATGTGGTTGCATGTGCAATTCAAGCAAGGGGAGCTCCCCCCACCCCCCCACCCCCTCGATTCGGCGCCAAAAATTTCGAAGAGATAACCAATTAATCCTTCTACAACGAATGGGTGGTTGATTCCGTTGAGGAGGAAGAACAGAAGAGAGAGAGAGAGGAGAGAGGGAAAGAGAGCTCGCCTTCCATCACCATTGTTGAAGGCTTAAGCTCGAATTTACAGAGCATCGGTTGGGCTTCTACAAGCCGAACCAAAGCTTCTAAAGATCGTCAGGAGGTTGCCTGGACTGAAAGGAAGCGATCGCCGTCGACCGCTCAAACGAAAACCACGAAAATAGGCAAGTTCAGTCTTCAAGCTTTCATACTGTGGTTTAATGGTGGAACTCGATTCCGATCTTGATTCTTCGAGTTAGAGTAGGCGTTTTACTCTTCAAGTATCACTGACCATCATTGCACTTTCATTTTACAATGGCCTTGTCTGAATACTTCGAATTGAGTCTCCAAATCCAACCTCCATTGCCGCACCCTGTTCATTCTTGCCTAGCCAAATCTAGGTCGTCCGAGCTCGATCGGAACTCGAGGTAAGTGTTCTGAACCTCCTTTAGTGTTAATCTGTGAATGAATCGCCCTGATTTCACGTGGTTTGTGCGATTGAGCTTCCATGGCCGTACTTGGAATTTCGCATGGTGATCGTGATTTTGTGGATGAAATGCCTCAATTCTTAGATATGTTAAACTAGAGACTGTTACGAGTCGATTGGTACTAGTTTCGCGCGATTTCACTGAGGTTTCACCGTTGGATCGTCGTCGGAGATTTTCGTCCATTCATTCCGTCGGGGTCGAGAGGTTGAAGACGAAGCTGACGTGGTAGAGTCAACGAGTCAAAGGTCCAGGTGTCGTCCTGTGGTTGGTCCGCGTCGATGTCGAGTCAACTCGACCGTTAGTCTGTTAGGCTGAGTCGGATTAGATCCAACGGTTAGGGTTAATCGAGTCCAATAATTGGTGGCCGTTCGATTAATAATTAGGAATATCCGAAGATAGATTTAAAATTAGAAAATCAAAGCAAGTCGAAACGGTGCCGTTTAGGATAGAGGTAGTGCGGCGTAGTTTAGATTAGTAGGGATTAACGGTTAGTATCGAGTTTTGTCTTTTAATCGTGGCCGTAGGTTTAGATAATCAGATCTAACGGCTAGGGAATAGTTGGCTTTTGATCTGAACCGTTAGTTTTTGTCGATTGATCCGATGGCTGTAGAATCGCCACGTGGCTCAATAAGAACCGTTGGATTAACACTGGAAATCGAAAATAAAAAAAAGGACGAAGCTGCGTCGTTTTGGTGTTTAGTAACCGCGGGTCCGGGTCTGGGCCGAGTTCCGACCCGAGTGGGTCGGGTCGACCCTGTCCGAATCATATTTTAATAAAAAAAATCGAAAAATGCTAGAAAATCCTAGAAAATCCAAAAAAAAAAATATAGGAAAATTGTAAGAAATTCCTAGACATTCCAGAAATCCCCAAAAATTGAGGATTGACCACAGACAACTGGTCAATCCTATTTTTAGGATTTCTTATCTGTTCTTGTATGAATTGACTACTTTACCCTTTAGGGGTAAATCGTCTCAGCCTTGCGTACAAGATGGGTCGAGGATGTTAAGATGAGGATTAGGGACTGTTAGGCGACCGATCCTTCTGCTTAGGTTCTCGAGTTCTGTCTTTTCTTCAAAATGACGATTTTACCCCTCAAAGGGTAAATCGTCTTTCCTACTCCAATCGGATTTCGAAAATTGCTTGAGATTAGGGTTTGGGTCAGGTGGCCGACCAATCCTAATCTTTGAGTCTTTTTTTTTTCGTTTCTCGTTTTCGCCCAAAAATGACGATTTTACCCCTCTAAGGGAAAAATCACTTTTAAATTCCAGAAAAATTCTGGTAATTCCCGAAAAATAGAAAATGGGATGGTTTGATCGCTAATCTCATTTCTATCCCTATTTGACTACATATTTAATATAAAACGACAATTTTACCCTTCTAAGGCATATTGTCCCCAAATTTCTCAAAATTACGATTTTGCCCCTCATGGGCGAATCATGTCAAAATCACTCTTAAGTCTTGATTGATACTTCTTTAGGCTAATATGGCCTTATTAGGGATGCCATGTTGCTTTCATGTGATTTATCCGCATGTTTTGGATCCTTGATTTGTGTATTTATTTCTACTGATTGTGAGTGATAGGGTAGCCACTCCTATCTGCATGAACTCCTAGATTTAGATTCGTATCCCTACTCATATGTATGAAATCTTAGGATTAGATAAATCATTCAACTTAGGTGCCGAAATGGCGTCAATTCTGACAGTTGGCGTAACAAAGTCCCCAATCCCACTTATCTGGTTTTCGCAGAATCGAATAGATCGCTCCCAATTATTCGATAAGGTTTCCGATCGTACCCTCCACGAAACTTATTGGTGGCGACTCCTTGGCATGTACACATATCACATGTCACCAGACCGCACCGAAGGTCGACCACGTATATCCAGCTGTTGCAATTTGGGTAATGGACCTTGGGAGAGGCCCACGTCCGATCAGGCGACATCAGGCGGCCCATTAGCCCCCTCCTCGCGAGAGGGGTCGCGACACATGTGTCATCTTTTCTTTATGCCACTTAAGACTATCTAGACTTTAGAAACTCCTTCTAGTTCACGCCTACGATAGGTATTCTATTTTATTTTTCTTATTTAAGTCTATTAATTATTGTAATATTAATTCCTTTTGTCTTTTCTAAATAAATTATTACATAGAATACTCTAGACATACTATTGCATTTGGTCACATGGGAAATCTAGAGTGTTCTAATACTTTAGGTTACCTTTTTTCTAATATTGTTTTGTCTTCATGTGCTAGGCTTGTTCCCCAAGCTAAAAATTACTTTCATTTCTTATTTTATTCTTGACTTGTTGCTCAAGTCGATTTTATCTTTTGTTCTTTCCACGTGTCACTTTCCTATCCCGAGTTGCCCATTATATCGGTTTCGTCTTCATATGCTAGCTTACTTTCCAAGCCAACCATTTTTCTAATCTTATTTTGTCCTTATGTGCAAACTTGTTCTCCAAGCAAATCTTTTACATTTAATAATGGAGAATATTTTAGACACTCTTTTCTTGGCATACGTGATTGCTCTTTTCATCTAGGGATTCGTGCTTTGACTCTTCAAAGCTTTGACTTGGTCAAAGGTTGACTCGATCAATGGTCAAATATTGACTTTGACTTGGTCAAAGGTTGACTTGGTCAAAGATGATGCAGTCGGTGCAATCAATTTCGTCTTTTTTCTAAAAGTATAGAAAATCCTAGATATCATATATTTTAGGAGGGAAATCTATTAGCATATAAATTCGTGTGTTCTTGGTATCACCTATCCATGGGGTCTCTAGACTCTTATTCTATTCTGTAGATGCCAATCATGAGTAGCGCTAATGGTAATTTGGGCTTTCTATTTACATGGTAAGGTCGTCTGGCGATCGACCTCTTATTCCTTGTTCTATGACTTTAAAAATACTGTCTATCAAGCTTTTGGAACATCTAAACATTTCCTCTATTCTTGGTGCTTAATTAAACTAAGGATCAGACCATCTTTCTCTTGCCGAATTAATTCGGCCTATAGCCGAGCACATCAAGAGGTGTAGCCATATTTGGCGCTCTCAAGATCGTGTCTCGTTGCCAATTGAGTCAAGAGCCACTTCTTTCATCTCAGTTCAGGGTTGGAATCATCCGTTCCTAAACCGAGGCATAACGAACGCTATCAAGTTCACCTCTCATGACCAATTCAAATTGATGCAGGATTGGTTCATCTCGATCTACAGTATTCCAGTAGCACGTCACATAGTCTCGGGTGATCATTCCTTGACTAGAGCGTGACTAGTACGAGGTTCTAATTGACCTTAATAGAATTCACGGCTAGTTCAACTGTCGACCTTTGTTCATTTGCAAATCGTTCCACGATTCAGTCCCTGGTTGACTTCAAGGAGATCCTGTGGTTGTTCTGCAGTGAGACGAGGTCAATTATAATCAATCCATGCTTGATTAAGGTCGTCACTCAGTCGATCCTTAATCGGAAGCATAACCGATTTATGTACTAACCCGTGATTCTTACTAAAGGCGATCTTTCTTTTCTGATGGCTCCTCTTGACCCTGTGGCCTTTGTCTGTAATTAGTCTGAATCCTAAGTTTAACCTAGCCCTAAATTTTGGGGTGTCACACGAGCAAGCGACGAGGCCGAGCGAGGCGATGAGACTGCTGAATGACGAGTTAAATAAATTAAAATTGATTAAAATAAAATAAATTGAATAATTAAAATAATTAAAAGATAACAAGAAGAAGAAAAATGAGCGAATGAACAAACAAGCAAATGAATGAGCGAGGCGACAGGGTCGCAAATCGACGAGAAAAAGAAATTAAAAATGATTAAAAGAAAACGGGAAAAAGAAAAGCGAGCGAGCAAGCGAACGAACGAGTGAGCGAGATGACGGAGTCACGGAGTCGAGGCGCGTATTCGAACGAGCAAGGCGACTGTTGACACCTAAATTTTGACTTATTATTATTATTATTCATTGAAGTAAAATTGGGGATTAATGTCAGTTCCTAGCAAAAAAAAAAAATGTTAAAATCATTTCGTATAGTTATCACTTAGGTTAGTTTATTTGAGCATGCATTACATTTTTGCATTTAAATGGACTGACAATAGAAATGAACTTGAGCTAGTCGTGCGGACATGGCCCATGCATTTTGCATATTTATTGGGTCGACGATTGATGGTCTTAATTGAATGGTTTAAAATTTGATTAATTGGAGTAAGCCTATAATTCTTCTAGGTAGCTTAATGCAGACATGGGCACTCCAATAAGGAAGTTGAATTTTTTCGAAGCCTTTAGTCGATTGACCGAGATGTGAGGGAATCAACACAGCCCCAGTGCACGATCATTTAGTTGGGAAAACAAAGCAGAAAAGTCAAGGAGATTGAGAGATTTACGGGATTATTTTGTTGGCAAATCACGGAAAGGGGAAAAGAGATTTTGATCTTTCCTTGAGGAGACTAATGGGGATCAGTCACAAATGGAAAGAGACTGTGGAAAGAAAGAAAAGTAAAAAAGGAAAGAAGCCCACGAAATCATTACTCCTTTTAAGCTCAAAATTAACGCACATCGTGGAGTGATTTTCCAATTGCCACCAAATCAACAGGGGAGCTATTCATCATAAGAGAGGGCCATAAAAAAAACTTCTGGGGCAAAGTGGAGAGGAAAAAAAAAACTTGCTCACATACGACCTCTCATCGTGCGAGACCAAGGAGGCCATTTCATTGAATACACGGCAGGGAGCAAATCATGTGAGAGAGGGTCCCTTTCTATCGACGCTTGATGCTTTCCAACAGCCGACGGTCTAGCCGTCTCTCGACGGCCGCAGCTTCGTCTATGACGATAAATATATGCTGGCAGTTGTTGATCACTTGTGGTGGTGTCTCTTCTTCATCAGCACATGATCATAGAGAAAGGGATTCTGCCTTGGCCGATCATTGTTAAGCAAGTGTCGAGATTCTGAATATTCACAGTCGCAATTAATCACCGATCCCCGCCGAAGCCAACTGCGAGACGAACAGCCCCGACGCTCCAAGCCGACTCGTCGTTCCATTCACTGGATCAATGAAGCTTCTGTCTGATTCTCACGTGATCTTGAAAATTTTATAGATCGCTGGTCACAGTCCAAAAGTCCAAGCGATTGAGATCCAGCAGGTTCTTTGGCCAACTTGTTATGCTCCAACGACGTAAAAGAAGGGGACAAGTACACTACAAGTGCCATAACTTTCGTACGGCATTCACTTAAGTGCCATAACTTTCAAAAAGTTCACTTGAGTGCCACATCGGAGTAAAAACGTTCAGATGAATACCAATTCCGATCAAAAGTGTTCAATTGAGTGCTATTTTCGCCGGAAAACATGACGTGGAATTTTCTGAGTGCCATGTGGAAATTCCACGTCATTTTTAAATAATTTCTATTTTTTATACACATCAGAAAAATAAAAGGAAAAAAATAAAAATTAATGAAAAATTCAAAAAAAAAAACCCAAAATTGGGTTTTCTCGGTGGGGGCTGGCGTGGGTCTCGCCGGCGAGGCCACGACGACCCTAGGCGACGGCCGTCGCGACCTTTGCAGCGACGGTGGAGGGCGCGAAGCCCTCGCCAGATCTGGGCGAGAGCCTCGCGCCCTCGTCGGGCGATGGCCCGACGGCCGTCGGCCCGACCTCGCCACGGCCGTCGGGCCAGTCGCCTCTAATCGTGAGGTCGAGGCGACTGGCCCGACAGCTGTCGCGAGGTCGGGGCGACGGCCGTCGAGCCATCGCCCGGCGGGGGCGCGAGGCCCTCGCCCAGATCTGGCGAGGGCTTCGCGCCCTCCGCCGTCGCTGCAGAGGCCGCGACGGCCGTCGCCTAGGGCCGTCACGGCCTTGCCGGCCCCGGGCGAGCCCACCCTCGCCCTGGGCCGGCCGGTGGTGGCCGGCGAGACCCACGCCGGCCACCACTGAGAAAACCCAGTTTTGGGTTTTTTTTTCAATAAATAAATAAACCTGAAAATTAAAATCTGCAAAAAAAAAAAAAAAAATTCCGGCGCCATGTCAGCTTCCCGCGAGCACGTAGGATTACTTAATATTAAAAAAAGTCAACGTAGGATCTCCGGCGTGCCACGTAGGATTACTTAATATTAAAAAAAGTCAACGTAGGATCTCCGGCGTGCCAAATCAGCAAGTGGCATTTAAGTAAACATTTTTTCAAAAAACTAGCACTCAAGTGAACGTTTTGAAAGTTATGGCACTTAAGTGAACGCCGTACGAAAGTTATGGCACTTGTAGTGTATTTTTCCCTAAAAGAAGAGAGGAATAAGTGCTGCACATTGGAGACATACACGTACAGAGACTCGGAAAATAAAGGCAATTGCTACTATCCACAAGGAAGGCCAAGTGGATCTATGGAGAATTGACTTCTGACTTCTCAATTTTCTTTCATGGCCTTGGATTTTCTCTTTTATTTTGTGCAGATTTCTTCTTTAGCTCATGGTCCACCAATCACCAAGTCAAGCACCTCATGAGCAGATCATCACCTTGGCCGTTGTCGTGTTGTTACGAAACCTCCGTGGTAGAAGTCCATGATCCGAACCGTCCCTGAGGCGGACACCAAAGTGGGATCTGGATCCTCTGCCTTAGTTTTTCTAAGGCAGAGGGATCTCCACCCTTGAAATAGGGGTGAAAAGTTTTTTATTACTATTTCAAAGGTGGAGATCCTCTACCTTACAAAAACTAAGGCAGAGGATCCATACCCCACCAAAGTGAACCACGAGTTCTATCGGTATTTGTCAATCAAATCCTGCCAAATAAGAAGCGCCAAAAGGAGAAAAATCTGACGAGGAGGCCATTTACTTCAAAAAAGGACACGTCATGAAGCCTGGATCACCGAGCTCGCCATTGTTCGCTGTCGGCGAGAGTCCGTAGTAGAGCAGTCGCAACAGACCCCGAAGCCTATTGACCAAGCCTTGACTTGATCTGTTCCGTCGTCATATCTATTTTGCAGGAATCATAAAGATCCCCCGAAGTGATCCATGCCCCGAATTAGATCCCATTGGTCTTATTATTTGTGTGATTTGCAATTTTGCTAATCTTTTAAGTGATCCTAAATTCCTGCGACAAGCTAACCTTCAACGTCTCCACTGAAGCAATATGAATCCTTGGTTCTTTGCCCAGTGAGACCAATTACTCATTGCTTCACTTTGGTTTCTTTGCAGGAAAAACAACCGTTGCTCCCATCATGCTACAGTAGTGAACAAAGTCCAAGCAGCGTACTTGTGTTCCTGTGGGTTTTTGTCCAGATTGGATCAGTCAATGTTGTGGGTTTTTTTTTTTTTTTTTTTTTTTTGTGATTTCACTTCATACAGGCACATTAATCCATAGCACTATCCACGAAGAAGCAAATTTAAGCTATTCCTCACATTGTTAGCACCGAACAGACCCTTTGCCAGCGTGCTTATGTTATCCTATCGGTCTATGATCCGCAAGATTGAGGCGATTCGATTCAGTTCGAATTCGGAAAATTCATCCGCAAATTAGGTAAATTTCTTATCTGATTGATTTCAAATATTTGATTACCTATTTGAGCTATTTCGTTATCTAACAAATTTTTTTTTAGTCGCAGGTGATCAATTAGAAAAATCTTTCCTAATTCGCCACCCCACATGTCAATTTGATTTTATCTATAAGATATTAGATAAAATCATTTTCAGGGCAGGCATCTCCTATTTTATTTTTGATCTATAAAGCTTTAGATTATAGATCGATCCAAAAGAAATTGTGAAACATTTAAGTTGATTTATTTGCCATGTTTTAAGCTCATCTGATTAGATCAATATCTTTGCATATATGATTGACTGATTGTATGTGATTTGCTTTTTTTTTGGAATACATCTCGTCCTACGATGAAATTGTGAAAATTTAAAAAAAAATTCCTTGTCATGTCATTTCATACAGGTTAATCTTTCATTTTTAAAAAAAAAATGAAATCAAAAAAATGAAATCCACACAGTCTGCCAAATATATTTTTCAAAAGGTACCGAAAGGGCGTTAGGATAATCTAACGTAACCAAGTCCCCGAATTTGGAATTTCTTGTTCGTAGGAATAAAGTAGTTCTCTCGCTATTTTATTTAGGTGTCTAATCGACCTACCGTAAATAGATTAGTGGCGACTCCAAATAAAATCTTTTAAATAATTAAAATCTTAAGTCGTGAATTAGTATAGACTTGGGAAGGTTCGGGCTAGGTCTAATAGCTTAGCAATCCATTAATCTGAAGTCCCTTTTTTTTAGGTCGCGATAGGGGCCACAGAACGACAAGAAAAAGAAATTAAAAAAATATTAAGTGAAATTAAATTGAATAATAAAAAGATCAAAAGAAAACAAGAAAAATAAATAAAAAATAATCAAAAAGAACGTTGCTCGGCAAGTGCCGAGCAACTAAAAACAATTTAAAAAAAGGCTATCCCCTTCCTCGGCAATTGAATTGCCAAGGGAGAGGGAGGGGGGACCTGTGGGTGGGCCCCCAAGTCTCCCTCGGCAATTGAATTGCTAAGGGAGACCTAAATTCATAAATATTTTTTGTTTTGAATTAATTTTGTAAAAATTTTATTTTTAATATTATTTCCAGCTCCATTATGTCCCATAAAAGTATCATGTTTTAGCATGTTGTATATAATAGCATATATTGATCACACCATATCCTCTATGTGACTATTATGTTTGAAATAGTTTCTTAGAAAAAGTGCACTAAGCTATGGGATCCCATCAATTTAAGGGGGTAAATGTACATTTTGGTTTATGCTTCTTCAACTGTAAAACATATAACAATTGATTGAGGGGTTCAGATAAATTGACATTACCAAGATACAATAACTTCACCGAAGTAAGTGGCCTCAATTTTTTGTGAAAAAATTTACACAAACCCAAACAAAAAGCCTAGTATAATTTTTCTCTCTTCTTATCTACCTTTCTAGCCACCCACAGTAGCCACCTCTACCAGCCGCTTGAGATGACCCGCCGACCATCCTTCGTCGCGTCGACAGAGTGAGAGAGATGTAACAGATGGTGACCAGACGGTGAGCAAGGTGGTGGAAGCCACAACCAGGCGGACCTTAGTGGGGGAAGAAGGTGGATGAGAAAGAAGGAAAAGAAAAGCAAAGAAAAAGGAGGAGGAGAATACATCTGTTTATTTGTCCTTTTGTAAAAGGGAGGAAAATTGAAAATGTACACTTAGCTCTTAAGTTGGAGAGGATTCCAATCAAAACGAAAATAGTAAATTAACAACTTATTCAAGTGAATTGAGAAATTTAGAAAATGCCCACATCACGAAACCCATCAATAACCCTGTTGCGCGGACCAAACTATCGAACAATAAATAGATAGAATAAGAAAATGAATCGGACACAAGATGTACGTGGTTCGATCGTAGAAATCTATGTCCACGAGGAGAACAACGACGAATTTTACTATAGATCAAGAGATCCACGAAGATTAAACCATACTCGTGCCACTCAAACACTCTTACTATTTCCCAAGCCCCAATTATATTTAATAACGCACAGTGTTTAGCCTCCAATTCCTAACAAAATAATCTTTCAATCTCATACATGAATTAAAACGAAAATTCTTACCATAAGAATTTCTGGCTAAAACATAATTCTTCTCGAATGTAATTGGCAAAGTTAAATCTTCACTTTGGGAACGGCGAAGACCCATGCTCAAGTACTCAGTTGGCGCTTCAAGGTCTCGCATCAACAATGGCGCTACCACTCTTGATCAAAGGCACCCACGAAACAGAATTCGTATATTTATATGCGTCTAATGATTAATCCAAGTCAAGGTCCACGGCACAATATCCAAAATAGCCCATGTTGACCCAAACAGAAGCTCAGTTGACCGAATCACGGTCTAATTCAAATATGATGTGGACTTACCAAAACAGAGTCCATGTTGGACTTCCTAAATTCACGTCCAAGATTCCAACAGATATTTGATTTCCGTATATTTATTGTTATCTTGACCGAAGCAAACACAGAAACAATTTCTGCAAGATTCAGCTCCGAGCATTATCTAATATTAGGCTTTGAACAATGGCATACCGGATAATTTAATTCGGTCGAATTTGTTCAATGGGCTTAAACTCGAGACACATTTAACAATCTCCACCTTGGCTAGAAATTTAAGCCATGTCACAATCGCTTCGCTAAAATCCGAACACCATCACTACTCTCCCAATAGCTGTCGCGGCCCTCATCCATCGATGGTGGAGCGCGAGAGCTAATGGGTCGTCCCTTCTGGTCGGACTCTGGCCTCTCCTAAGGCTCATTACCCAAGTCACAATGGAGGTATACGTAGTCGACATTCAGTGTAATATAGTGATATGTGATACGTGTACGTGACATGGAACCGCGACCAATCATTTCATGGAGGGAATGATTGTAAACCTTATCGAACAGTTGGGAGCTTCTGTTTGATTCTGTGAGAACCAAAAAAGTGGGATCGGGGACTGAGTTATGCCAATCGTCTTGATTGACGCCATTTCGGTACCTAGGTTGACTGAATATCATAACCCAAGATTTTATGCAGATGAATGAGATACGAACCCTAGATCTAAGAGTTCATGCAAATGAGAAATAGCTACCCTAGTAATCACAATCAATAAAGAAAGTGCGCAAATCAAGGAATCTAGACATGTTGATAAATCACATCAAATCAGCATGGCATTCCTAGTACGGCCCTACTGGCCTAGAGAAATGTCAATTATGGCTCATGAGTGATTTTAGACAAGATTTGCCCATGAGGGGCAAAATCATGATTTCGAAGAAATTTGAGACTATTTGTCAAAAAGGGAAAAATAATCATTTCAGAAGAAATTTGACATCAAAAAGCATCGAAAATATGATTAGCTACCCAACTGACCCATTTCCCATTTTTCAACAATTTTCAGAATTTTCTAGAATTTCAGAAGGCGATTTATCCTTTGAGAGGTAAAATTGTCATTTTTCAACAAAATAATAAGACATGAAAATCCCAGACAGAAGGATCGACCATCCACCTCACCTAATTCTGACAATTATCACGACTCATTGAAATATCAAAGGAGATTCGCCCTTAGAGGGAAATCGTCATTTGGGAAAAAGACGAGACTCAGAAAACCCGCACAAGATTTACCCGCACAAGATTTGTCTTGGCTGGAATTTTGGGAGCTCGTAGTCTGAGGAGGTGTTTTCTCTTAGTTTGAGGAGGTGTTTGCTCTCGCTGAATTACTCCCTTCTTTAGGAGGTGTTGTAGGAAGCGGAGTAAACTCCCTCCCAATCACTGATTGAGGCTCGTCACGTGGAAGCTGATTGGCAAGATACACCAAGCTAGATTGAATCATTTTAATCTGATGCTCGAGAAATTGAATAGTACGTCCCATTGCATTGATGGTCCTGTTCATCTGAACACCCACGGTTTGCATCTCGTCTAGAAGTTCATTGATTCTTTCACTTGTAATGACTGCAACCTCTGCTTGATCAGTCATTCTCCTTACTCTAGATCGAATATTATAGGAGTGTGAAGAATCCATGATATATTACCTTTTAAAGATGATCACGTAGTGAGCAAGACATTGTGAGACATCGAGTCAATCCATGACTAAACCAGACTTACAGACACCTTCTCGACTTAACTCGTGCTAATGACCAGGAAATTCTAGTTTCGTCACATTTCGACAAACAATTCATATAAAATCACTGGGACATCGAAATAATGTAAGCATTTACGAACTTGTAGCCAAGAGGCCATGAGACATTCCGAATTCCAACCTATCTCAAGGCTATGGAATGTAAAGATATCGATCGGTGTGTTTCAGTTATAACTCACCTGGAGTTGGCCACTCTCGAGTTAACTGACAAAAAGGGAATGACTACCGCGGAGTCGGGTACGTGGACCTGGGGAATTCGAATAAGAATTGGCACTTTGACCATGAGGATTATCGAGGGAATATTTTGGACCAGCAGGGATCGATCTAGGAACGATCATGGAATGCCTTGCTAGCGTTATACGTTGGGACGCAGGTGATTCCGCTTAACCAATGTATAATTTGCGAGAATTTTCTAAATCAAATTTCGATGGTTAGGACCGCAGGAGTTAGCAATAAACCCTCGCAATTACATGACAACCAAAGTCTCTACGGCTTGAGAAAATCCCAAGGTCGATACTCGTAGCGCTTGTAAGAGTCGCCCGTCAGTTTGAGATAAATTGAAATTACAGTCGACGAGAGCTCGACATGAAATGGGATCTCGAAATTGGGTATTGGACGATGAGAAATTTCAACATTTGAAATGAATTGAACGTCGCCTCATTGAGGGAAATTTAAATTGAAAAAGTAAAATTTCGGATGGAAAGTGTAAAATTACCATTTTGCCCCTCGAGGTTTGGCCTTGTCTTAATATTTGGAAAAGGGCGATTTGGTCATTTGGATTCTCCTTAGGGCTGCCAAAAATCAAAGGATAGAAGGGTTAAGTGTTGCTAAGATTTTTTGTGCAAGAAGACAAGTGTCAAGATGGGATGGTTTGGCATTAATTGATTCCTTTCAACCTACCATTCAACTTGTTGACCAAGTGAGACCAATGAAGACCTCCTATCTCTCTCCTCTCTTCTTCCTCGCCGACCATTTTCTCTCTCTCCATCTCCCATTGTCATTTTTCCTCAAACCCTCTTTTTCTCTCTCTCATCCAACTCGCGCCCAGTTCCGGCTATGTCCACTGTTCCGGCCATAACTCCATCGTCCGACATTGGATTGAGGTGAGACCACCGTCAACAGAAAGCTAATTGTCTTGTGATTTTAAGGGCATATTATAAGCTCAATTTGCCCAGCCGTTTTTCCCGTAGGTCAGTTTGAAGAGGCAAAGGTCAGGCTAGTCAAGGTGGGATCCGATTTGAGGAGGAGCTGGAGTTCGCCCGCCTCAAGAGTTCAATTGACTTCAAACCTTCAGTGAGACACACTTAACTCATAGTATAAGAGTTGGATGAGCTAGGGTTGAAGATTCATTAGAGTTTCGATGAGTTTCCACGGATGAAATTTGGTGAGTTTGTGGGACAGATTCTGATCGTTTGCTGGCTGAGTAGAACCGAGTGGCTTTGGGACACTTTGAAGTGCTATTTTGCTCCGAAACTCACGGTGAGCCATCTAGACTTGCAGATTGATATTTTAGCAAGTTGGTTTGGTAAAGAATTGGATCTTAGAGGTTGATTTGTGGGATGTTATGCGTGTTTTCCTTAGGATCGGTTATGCTCTGTTGCTGAAACTTTGAGACCTCGTGGCCGTGCCGCCGTGCTTTGAAACTTGTGGAAGCCTCCTAGGAACGTCAATTGACATGTTGACGAGGTGGCTATGTGATGGAATTGAATTTAAGAATGAATTAAGAGCTAATTTGGTGCAATTTCCATAGGACATGCCATGTCCCGTTCGGTCCAAGCTAATACCGAATTGTGTTGCAGCTGGTGGCATGGAATTTGCTAGCTCAATTGAAGGTAAGAAGATTTCTAACCCTTCGTTAGGATGTTGAGTTACTAATGGGTGGATTTTAGTTGAATTGAAAAGTTGTTTGGAGGTGAAACACGTTGGATCTTGAGATGCCGCCTAATCTGTTTTCGGCGTGCACCGTTTTTAAAACGAGACGTTCTAAGCCGTCTGCCACTCAAATTAACCTCTGTTTTTGACCACACGTTTGTAAGACCTTGAAGGACAAGAATATGAAATTATATTTCTCGAAAGGCTAGTAGAAAAATACCAGTTTACTCGTGATTGAATCTATTCGTGGGAGTCTAGAGTGGTGAATTGAGACTAATGATGACTTGGCTCGATTGAATGTCTCTCTAACATGCCTTGGACATTGGATTAAAGCTGTGAATGTTTGATAATGAGGTGCCGCGTGTGAAATATGTCATGTGATAGTATGCTTGATTGAAATCATACGTTCAATGCATGATTTTGCATTCAATGGTTATGTAATTGATTGTGAAAGCATGAATGTTGCTAGTAAGCTTTTTGTGCTGAGAATTTTACATGAGAAGGCAAGTTGATAAAAATGAGATATATATGCCCATAGTCTTGTGCCATGAGGGGATAATACCCTAGGTCTTGAGCCATGTGGGTATATATATGTATGTATGTATAAATTGTACCCTGAATCTTGACCATGCGGGGATACGTAATACCCTGAGCCTTGGTCATGCGGGGATATATATGAAATGAAATACCCTGGGTCTTGTGCCATGTACGGATACGTGGTACCTTGAGTCTTGTGCCATGCGGGGTTGAAATTTAATTATCTGGATGCATCGTAATTGGCTAGTGTGCCCTGATGCTTGGTAATTGGCTAGTGAGCCCTTAATTCACGTGAAATGGTGATGATTTGAGAAGTTATGAGGCCATTGAATTGAAAGCCTTGACTTGTGGACTTATTGTGGTGCTAGTGTGATTGATTGCATAGAATGTTTAATTTGCCCGCATAGCTTGTGAAGTTCAGACTGAAAAGTGAGTAGGCGAATGACTTGAATACTTAATTGCCTGAGATGCCATGCTTTTGCCTACTGTTTGCTTTCCATACTTAAAAAGTAAATGCTTTTCAAAAGTGCCTGGAGGTACTAATAGCCTAGCTTAGGGTTAGGGTCGACTTACTGAGATTATTATCTCACCCCGTCGTGGAAGCAACATTTTCATACCCGAAGCCCTGATGGAGACCCTTGGATGAAGATGAAGACGAAGAGGTCGAAGAGGAGTTCGTCTAGTTGGGATAATGGTCTTTTCTTTTGATGTCTGGGAAGATTTTCTAGAAGTTAAATTGAATATGTGCTTTATCTGGGAAGTAAATATCCTTGTGATAAACGTCCTAAGTCATCTTTTGTAGTAAAAGAGAAGGAGTTGTTGTCTCATTTCCGCTTGTGCATTTTTTATTGTATGGATTTGGTAAGTTAAGGATGAAAGATCCTAGGAGACACCAATAGATGAATGGCCTAGTGGAATGTTCGCGCGCCCGCAGGGTTCGGGGCGTGACATCCTCATTTGTTTGGTATTAGAGGAAGGTCAGCTCGATCCAATGTGATTGAGGTTTTGTCGCGACCCTCTCCCGAGCGCGGAGGGTTAATGGGCCGCCCGATCGCTGGCTGGATCGGACGCGGGCCTCTCCCAAGGCCCATTTCCCAAATCGCAACTGCTGGATGTACGTGGTCGACCTTCAGTGTGGTCTAGTGACATGTGATGAGTGTACATGTCAAGGAGTCGCCACCAATCGTTTTGCGGAGGGTACGATCGGAAACCCTATCGAATAGTTGGGAGTGGTCTATTCGATTCTGCGGAAACCAGAGAAGTGGGTTCGGGGACTTAGTTACGTCAACTGTCAGAGTTGACGCCCTTTCGGTACCTAAGTTGAATGGTTTATCTGATCTTAGGATTTCATACAAACGAGTGGGGTACAGATCTTAAATCTAGGAGTTCATGCAGATGGGAAATACTACCCTATCACTCACAACCAATAGAAATAAGTGCGCAAATCAAGGATCCAGTACATGCAGATAAAACACATGAAATCAGCATGGTATCCCTAATGAGGCCCTATTGGCCTAGAGAAATATCAATCAAGGTTTAGGAGTAATTTGGACATGATTCGCCCATGAGGGGCAGAATCGTAATTTTGAATAATTCGGAGAAAATTTACCCTCAAAAGGGTAAATCTGTCATTTTAGATGAATTGAGAAGCCAGAAGACAGGGGAAATAGGATTGGCCATCAATCCAATCCATTTCCTATTTTTCTGGAATTTCCAGGATTTTTCTGGAATTTAAAAGTGATTTTACCCTTGGAGGGGTAAAGTCGTCATTTTGGACAAAGATGAGAACTAAAAATCTCAAATATTAGGGTCGGTCGTCCACCTGACCCAAACCCTAACTTCAAGCAATTTTCAGAACTCGATTGAGATAAGAAAGACGATTTTCCCTTTAAAGGGCAAAATCGTCATTTTGAGAAAAGAGGCGGGACTCGAAAACCCAAACCTAAGAATTGGTCGTCTAATCGACCCTAATTCTCACCTTGACATTATCGGCCTTTTCTATCATGCACAGCAGAGGCGACCTACCCCTAAAGGGTAATGTCGTCATATCTTGAGAAATTGGATAAGAAAACCCAAAAATAGGGTTGACCAGTTGTCTGTGGTCAACCCTCGATTTTTGGGGATTTCTGGAGTTTCTAGGATTTTTCCACAATTTTTCCACAATTTTTTTGGAATTTTCTGAAATTTTCTAGCATTTTTTGGATTTTCTAAGATTTTTCTGATTTTTTTTATTTTGATTTTTTTTTTATTTTTTAAAATCATTTTCGGAATTTTTATTTTTTAAAAATATTATTCGGGCCGGGTCAGGTGACCCGGCCCACGGCCCCCGGCGATCGGGCTGGCCCGGATCCGGCCTCGCGCCGAAACGGCGCCGTCTCATCTTTTTTTATTTTTTGGATTTTCGGACTTAATCCGACGGTCTCCATCGAACCACGTAATTGATCTATACCCGTTGGATCTAATTACTAAAGTTTGCGGTCCAGATTGAACGAAGACTTGACCTGATCCGTTCGATCAACTTACTAAGTCCTACGGCCACGATTAGAAATTGAGACTCGATCTGAACCGTCGGTTCTCACTAACCTAAACGACGTCGCACGAACACTAACCTACACGACACCGTTTCAGCTTATTTTGATTTTCTGATTTTAAAACATTTTCGGATAAACCTAATTACTAATCGGACGGTCGCTAGAATTTAGGTTCGATTTATCTGAACCGTCCGATCTTTTTTATTCAAATAACAGACCCAACGGCCATGCTGACTCGGCACCACGTGGACCAATGGCCGAATGCCAACTAGGAGTTTGACCGGTTGACTGCGCCACGTCAGCTTCGTCTTCAACCTCGCGACTCTGGCAGAATGGACGGCTGAGGATCTCCGGCGACGATCCTACGGTGGAATCATGATGAAATCGTGCGAGACTAACTCTAATCGACTCGCGATCGTCTCTACCTTAACATATCTAAGGATCGTGGCGTCTTATTCGCAGAATCACGAGCATCATACAAAGTACCGAACACGGCCATGGAAGCTCAATCATACGATTTAGTCAAAATTAGAGAAATTCAGTCACAGAATAGCACCAATGGAGGTTCAGAAGACTTACCTCGAGCTCCGATTGAGCTCGCTCGGCCCCGATTTGGCTGGGCAAGGATCGGCTATGGAGGCTAAATCGGAGGACTCGATTCAGGGTATGCGAGCAAAGTCGATGCAAAATGGAGATGCGAGCATGGTCAGTAATGTCTAAGGGATGAAAAGCACACGGGAATTGCAAAGATTGAAGCCAAAATCAAAGTCCGCCATTGAAGACCTGAGCTTGAGTTTGAAGTTCGGGATTACCTGTTCTCGCGGTTTTGGGCTGCGCGGTTGATGGCGGTCGCTTCCTAGCACTCAAAGCGAACTTCTGACGGTCTTCTTCAGCTTCGGTTTGGCCGGAGACGGCCTAACCAGCGCTTTGTAGTCGAACTCAAGTTCTCGACGACGGAGGGTCGGAGAACGAGCTCTCTCTCGCGTTCTCTCTCTCTCTCTCGATTCAGTTTCGCCCCCCTGCAACTGAATCAACCTCTCCTCTAACTGAAAGCCCCTGTAGGCTTATATAGCATCTCCGAATTTTGGCGCCGATTTGAGGAGTTCCAACTGACTTCAATGGCACGTGGCAGCACGTGTTTTTGGGTTCAATTGGCGCCGGAGAGGATGGGTGACCTGCCAAGGTTCATTTGGTTTCCCGGCGAGCCTCATCCCTCACAAATTTGGCATACATTCGACCTGCATTTGTCGTTTGTTGACTTTTGCAGGTGTGCAGGTTGACCAGCCGATTATTTGCTATCCCGATGGTCACTGGTCTTCATTCCGGTCTCGATCGACGGGGATTGACCCAAGGAACTAAATGCCCAGCATTGCTTCTCCAATTGTCGTTGATTCGTCGCTCAATTTTCTCCTTGAAATTATACCTTCCACTGTTCACTCGTGCACAGGCCTGATGAAGAAGAAGACACTGTAGCGGGCCGGTTCGACCGGTCCGACCGCCGGTCTGAACCGGTCCCGAATAGGTTTTTTTTCAAATTAAGCCCAAATTAATGGGAAAATTTTGCAATTGAACCTCATAATCGAATCTAGGGCATGAATTCTATCTAGAAATGTGGTTTTGCCCAAAAGTTTTCATCAATTTCTACAAAACCCCCAAATTTTCATTTAATTGGAAATTGGGGATCGTGTAATTGAGGGTGCAAATGATCAAATTGAGTCAAACCACCTGTTCCAATCGATTTAAAATGGTGAAATCCATTGGGTAGCATGTTTAATTTGCAATGATAGCCCTTGAATTGAAAGTAATTTCAATTATGCTTAATTTCAAGGACTAAAATGCAATTTTAGTATGTAATTTTGTCAAATCCGTGCAATTGAGCATATTGTGCAAACAATTGGGCTAAATTGAAATAGGGGATAGTCAGATTGAATGTCAAGATCTTAAAAAATGCCAAAATTGCAAATTAAAAGACTCAATTGTTATTTTTTCTTCAAATTCAATAGTACGGGTTACAAAGGAACACCTAAAATTGAATCTGATTTTGATTTTTTTTTAGAGGTCAAAAATAAAAGGGATTAAAAGGAAAAATATTGGATATTTTTCCCTATTTTTGTGACCTCAAATGCTATTTTTCCTGATTTTTTAAGTATTTTTCTATTTTCCAAAAATACTAAAAAATTTGAAAAATGTGAAAAATTGTTTTTTTGGTCAAGAATGGTTCCTTGGGCTTGTACAAGGCCACCAAAGTTGATTTTGTAATTTTTTGACTTTTTTTATAGATTTTTTGTGATTTTTCAAAAATAAAACTGAAAAAGACCTGGTCAAAAAATCAGGTGTCAACAGCTGCCCCTCTTTGAGAGGAATCTCGTGAGAGGTTTCGCTCAAAGACAGGTGACACCTGAGTCTAGACCGACTCGACTGGGGAAAAGAAAAACGAATCTTGACACTCAATCTTTCTTGTCCCTGGTGAAGGCTTTGCTCTTCGTTCGTTTTTTTTTTTTTTTTTTTTTTTTTTTTTTTTTTTGCTGACATGAGAGAGAAAGTAGAGAGACCCACCTGTTACTTACCTGTTGATCGCCTGCCTGATGCTCGTGTGGCCTGCGCGGTGTATAGCGGGTTCTAGTGAATACCTAGGGACTCGTCTTTTGAGTATCCTAGGGCGATTAAACTCTAGCCTATATGGTAGGCCGTACCAGAATGGGATTCCTACACTTGACAGGAACCTGTGAATGACGCACCCAGTCTCTTAGGGATTGTCGGGGTTTTGATCCGTATGGTGGATCGGACCATGAATAGGACTCCTTTCTGCTAGGAACCTATGGATGACACACCCAGTCTCTTAGGGATTGTTAGGGATTTTGATCCGTATGGTGGATCAGACCATGAATAGGACTCCTCTCTGTTAGGAACCTATGGATGACGCACCCAGTCTCTTAGGGATTGTAGGGTTTTGATCCGTATGGTGGATCAGACCATGAATAGGACTCCTTTCCGTTAGGAACCTATGGATGACGCACCCAGTCTCTTAGGGATTGTCGAACATTTTAATCCGTCAGGGGGATCAGGCCTAGAATAAGATTCCTTTCTGCTAGGAACCTATGGATGACGCACCCAGTCTCTTAGGGATTGTCGAACATTTTGATCCTATATTCTAAGGAATTAACTAGGATTTATGCAAATGAGGTGTGCCTAACCTTGAGGCTTTACCAAATGGGCTATTCTGGGTTTAGGGGTTACCCAGAACCTCACAGAAAGCAGATTCTGAAAATTGTCCTTTCGACACGCGAGGCTTTATTCTGGGATTTGAGGATTCCAAGTATCCTGCAGAAAACTTAAACCTGCAAAAACTTTGATAAGATTCTTCTGGGATCTAGGGGCTACTTGAGATCTCGCAGAAAGACTATCTTGAATGTTGTCCTTTTGACATTGAAGGTGACATTCTGGGACCTGGGAGCTCCAGGTATCCCGCAGAAAGTTCAAACTTGAAATATATTCTTCACAAAAGAAGTAGCATTCTGAGATCTGGGGATACCAGGGGTCCTACAGAAGCAAGAGTGCTGCAAGCCATTCTGGGAGCCGAAGCCATCAAGAATCTTGCAAAAGCTCCAACCTGAAAATTTTCTTACTAAAGGCACATCAATGGTCTTTAAGTGATATGTGATGTCAAACTGACAGCACTTTATGACTTATATCATAGTCATGAAAAAATTTCAATGAATGTATTACGAGGTTGGAGGTTATCCAAAACACCTTGCAATATACGGGAGTGATCAAAAGTTCCTTGCGGGGAAGGTTTGAATCAAACAATCTGAAATTACCAAAAGAGTTTGGTTAAAATGTCCAACGGAGTATTCTCATCAAAGAGGACTTCTCACCGTTTTGAGGTAATGGTCTTTTACCAAGAATGCACTCGAACTTCCTATCAAACCTGCGCCCAGGGTTCAGGATCATTGGCAGTGAATACACCTCGATCGATCAGGAGGACTTCCAAGGGACCGTAATGTTGGGCTTGGTCAACGGTTTTCAAAGGGGGACTTGCGTGCAAGTCAAGGCTTTCGAAGAGAAGTTTTCAACGTCCGCTCCAGGTTTACAAGTCAAGAAACCTGCGAAATGAGAAAGAAATAATCTTGCTCGAACTTCTTCGAGCTAAGCTTAGACATTAAACCCCATGTCAATCCAAGTGCCTTAATCATAAAAGGCTTTTCAGGGTTGTAACGTAGGTAGGATTGGGGACCAAAAAAGGCTTGTTTTTGGCTTAGAATATGCGAAGGGTCTAACATTGGTGATCACTGCAGGTTTGCCGCCGATCTTGTCCCTTCTCGTCCAAAGAGCGTCTTTAGTCTTTGAAGTGCATATTTGTCTTTAGAGAACGTCTTTCTCATGTCAAGATGGCGTCAACATCTTGTCTACACTTTCGTCATCTGAGTGTGACATGATTTGGGAGCATCTTTCGCAGTCTAGCTCCCTTGGAATTTTTCTTTTACAATCAGATCTCACTAGTGACCTATACAAAGGTATCATGCCACCTTTTGGCATTTACAAGATCAAACACATGATCCACAAGTGTACAAGTATTTGATGGGCATTGGCCTTGCTTTTACCAGGCACTTTGCTTTTTCTTGACGCCCAAGATCGAATTTTTCTCTTTCTTTTCTTTTTCTCATCTTTTGTCGAGATCCCACATTTTCTTTTCTTTTGGGGATCAGAATTTTCAAATGAATGTGCTAGATGTATAACTTGAATCTCAGCACTCGAACATTAATCTAGGAATTTTTCACAAATCCTGTGTTTTGAACTCTTCCGTTCTTGAAGTGACGTCGTTTCCACCTTGGAATATGCAATGATCACCAACGGGTTTGTGAAATGAACGTATAGGCTCAATTGGGCAGTGCGAAGGGTAAAAGTGTATAGGATAGAGAAACGAATGCTTTTCGTCATCCTAAAGCACCTGAATTACCATAGAAGTTAAAATGACAAGCAACACCCGAAGATTGATGCAAGTCTGAGCAAGAGAACTTCTAACCATTTACCTCCTGATACCTCTGGATGTACCTCCAGTTTGCCCCACTGTGGGGTGGTTCTTGACAGGGGTATAGAATGAAATCGTCGTTCGAATGGTTATCAATGGTCACCTGTAGTGTTTATGATAGAGAAACGAATGCCTCCGTCGTCTCCATCCATGTAATCATTGCGAATAACCCTTACGTCCGTAGGTTAAGGTTTCGCTATCCTTACCATTCCACTTATCTCTTAAGTGTGTATGGGACGTGTTTGGACCAGGCTTGCCTCTTGTCTGAGGAAACATCCTTTTGAATGATTTAAACAACTTTTGTTTGGAAGAGTTCATTTTGCTTTCTCCAAAACTTACCCTCTAAGGGGATTTATGATGCACAATGCATATTTCAATCATGTTCGGATAACCTCCAAGTTTAAACATGAATGCCAATGACATGACCATGAGAATTTTGCGTCTTTCTAGACATGAGATTTGAATACATGCTAGATTCCAAGAAGCCTTCAAATTCTATCAATAAGGATTCCGACAGTCTTGTAAATCTAAAAGATTAGGGAAGGAATACTTACCTGCCCAGCGCGGCTAGGGATTCCTGAAAAACATAAAAGGAATATGTCAGTGTATGCTCTCGAATTTCAGAAAATTAGAACGATACACCTTACCCTTGATCATGCATTCCTATGGAAGTGAAAATCTGCATTTTTCTTAACAACACAAGATGGTTAAGTTGTTTTAAAACTTCTTGAAATTCTCAGTCTTTGGAGAAGAAGACGTGCACCTGACCACCATGACGTTAGGTCTCCTTGATCATGCGTTCCAACTTATCGCGACCCTGCTTCCTTGGATCCTGCAATATTGAACACATGCTAATGTATGCATAGATGCATGACATGCTTATGCAAAGACTATTATGAAGAGTAGGCTCAATTCGAGGCAGGGCATATGACCGGAATCTGATTTTATTTCAAGGGTAATATTTCTTCACAGCATCTGAATTCACAGGGTGCCCGAGTTCTTCTCCCTCGGAGTTTACAAGAATTAATGCTCCTCCCGTGAGGATCTTCTTAACAATGTAGGGGCCTTCGTAATTTGGAGTGAATTTTCCCCCTGGATGGGTAGTACTCGGCAAAAATTTCCTAATTACCAAGTCATTTACTTCGAAGTTTCTGGTCTTGACCTTTCGATTGAATGCCCTGGCTACCCTCTTCTGGTAAGTTTGTCCATGGCAAATGGCTTTAAGACGTTTCTCGTCTATTAAATTCAGCTGTTCATATCTGTGCTTGAAATACTCTGACCCAGAGAGTTTATCTTCGGATAAGATTCTCAAAGAGGGAATCTTAACTTCTACTGGTAGAACTGCTTCCATCCCATACACCAGACTATAGGGAGTTGCCCCTGTAGAAGTCCTGATCGACGTTCGGTAAGCCATCAAGGCGAAGGGCAGCCTTTCGTGCCAATCCCTGTAGTTTTCTGCTGTTTTAGCCAAGATTCTCTTGATGTTTTTATTGGCGGCTTCCACTGCCCCATTCATCTGTGGGCGGTAAGGAGATGAATTCAGATGTCTAATGCTAAAGTGATCCAGCAGACCATCGACAATCTTGTTGTTTAGGTTGGACCCATTATCTGTGATGATCGCTTGAGGGGTACCATACCGGGATATGATATCTCTTTTGACAAATCTTGCCACATTTCTTGCAGTGACATTCTTGTAAGAACTGGCTTCTACCCATTTGGTGAAGTAATCAATCGCTACCAAGATGAAGCGATGACCATTCGAAGCCATAGGATTAATAGGCCCTATCATGTCTATCCCCCACATAGAGAAAGGCCAAACTTCAGACATTTGGTGTAGTTCGTTCGGGGGTGCGTTAATCTTATCCCCGTATATTTGGCATTGGTGGCATGACCGGACGTGCTGACAGCAGTCTGATTCGATGGTCATCCAATAATAACCTAGCCGCATGATCTTCCGGGCAAGGAGGTGGCCGTTCATGTGAGGCCCACACGCACCATCATGAATTTCTTTCATGAGAATATTTGCTTCTTTGGCATCTACACATCTTAGTAGAGTGGAATCGAACGATCTCTTGTATAGAATTTGTCCATTGAGGAAGAACTTGCTGGCCATCTTGGTTATGTATTTTCGGTCTCCTGATTGGCATCCTTCAGGGAATTCCCTTTTCAAGAGGTAATTCTTGATGTCATAGTACCATGGCTCTCCATCACATTCCTCTTCGATTAGCATGCAATAAGCTGGCTTTTCAACAATGCCGATCCTCAGAGGTTCTATATCCAACCCTTCAATCGTTTGTAACATCGAGGCTAGGGTGGCTAATGCATCTGCGAATTGGTTGTGAGACCTTGATAGGTACTCGAATGACACTTCTTCAAACTTGAGTATCAATTCTTCAAGGTATTCATGGTAGGGGATGAGCTTTGCATCTTTCGTCTTCCACTCCCCTTGTGTCTGTAGAATAATGAGCATGGAGTCTCCAAAGACTTGTAACCTAGGTATCTCCATAGAAAGGGCCAGTCGTAGACCCAGAATGCACGCCTCATATTCTGAAATATTGTTGGTACAAGGGAAAGTTATCTTTGCCGCGACAGGGTAATGTTGACCATCTGGGGATATCAGTACTGCCCCAGTGCCTGCCCCTGATAGGTTAACAGCACCATCGAAATACATGATCCACTTATCCTCTGCTAAGTTCAGAATTCGGCCTTCTGTGTTCGTTACTTCAGGGGATTCAGTACTCGATGGGTTTTCTGCCAGCATGTCCGCTATAGCTCTTCCTTTTACCGACTTTTGAGGAGAACATTTAATGTCAAATTCAGACAACATTACTTGCCATTTTGCCAGTTTCCCAATTAAAGCGGGTTTCTCTAGGAGGTATTTGACGGGGTCGTTCTCTGTTATGAGCTGAATGTGATGATGTAGGGTATACTGCCTTAGTCTTCGTAGTACCCATACTGCTGCTACGCAGGCCCTTTCAACTGGTATATATTTTGCTTCAGATGGCGTGAATTTCTTACTCAGGTAATAAATGGCCCTCTCTTTTCCATCTATCGGGCTTGTCTGGGCAAGTAAGGCTCCCAAGGACTCTTGTCGTATGGTCAGGTATAAGGTCAATGGGTGACCGGGAATTGGTGGCACAAGCACCGGTGGTGTGATCAAATAGTTTTTGATCATTTGGAATGCCTTGCTGCACTCGGCGTCCCACGTTATTTTTGCGCCTTTCTTATGCAATTTGAAGATTGGCTTAGCCACATCAGACAGCTGATTGATGAACCTGGAAATATAGTTCAATCTCCCTAGAAGGCTTCTCACTTCTTTTACTGTGGATGGAGTTGATAAATCGTGGATGGCCTGGATTTTTTAGGGATCAATCTCAATGCCCCTGTTGCTGACTATGAACCCAAGGAGTTTCCCGGATCTTTCCCCAAACACGCATTTGTTAGGGTTCAGCTTTAACTTGTATTTGCGCAGGTGCTCAAATAATTTTCTTAATACCTGTATGTGATCTTGTCGTTTCTTGGATTTAGCGATCATGTCATCAACATATACTTCAATCTCTTTGTGGATCATATCATGGAATAACGTGACCATAGCCTTCTGGTAGGTAGCCCCGGCGTTTTTCAATCCAAAGGGCATGACTTTGTAGCAAAAATTCCCCCATGGTGTGGTAAATGCAGTCTTGGGTTTGTCTTCTTGTTTCATGGAGATTTGGTTGTATCCCGAGAATCCATCCATGAATGAGAATAATTCATAACCCGCCGTACTATCCACCAATACATCAATGTGGGGGAGTGGAAAATCATCTTTTGGGCTTGCTCTATTCAGATCTCGGTAATCTACGCAGATCCGAACTTTTCCGTCTTTCTTCATGACGGGGACTATATTTGCAACCCAGTCTGAATATGGGATAGCTTCAATGAAGCCTACCCTAAGGAGTTTCATGACTTCTTCCTTAATCTTGTCTTCTAACTCGGCTTTCATCCGCCTACTGCCTTGTTTGACAGGTTTGATGCCAGGATCCGTGGGCAATGCATGTTCCACAATCTTAGGATCAAGGCCTGGCATATCCGCGTAAGACCATGCGAAGATGTCTTGATATTCTTTTAGTAGCTTGGTGAACTCGAGCCTTTCATCACGGGATAGGTGTCCGCCGATCTTGACCTCTTTGACGTTCACGGTGTCTCCCAAATTAATGACAATTGGTTCTTCTGAGGTAGGAGGCTTTGATTCTTCAAAGGTGTTCCAATCCCTACGGATAGACGCGTAATCCTCGTCTTCATCTTCCTCAATGTTATAGGAGTGGTTAATGGAGGGATCCGAATTTTGCAACAACCTGGTATGCATGCTTGAGATGATATGCCTGAAATGTCATGAGTATGGTTAGTTTGTGCTCAGTAAAAATGGCATGCATGCTTATGTAAAGTCTTTTTGAAAAAGTTTTTCGAAATAGATGTAGGTACAGATGGGACTAATCCTCATGTCATTGGATATCCCGGCCCCTTGAAAATCTTTTGAAGATTAGGAATCATATGGCAAATCAGGCCTCAAGCTTCTATATGGAAGACCATTATCATCATCGGGCTGATTCGTGGTTCCATATGTCCTTAACAAAACATGCGTGGTTTTATTGAATGCGAAATGGGCCGCGTTACAAGATATGCTATTTGGACCAACGGCCGGAGATCCAAAGGCGTTTTCTTATGCGTTCAATAAGGAAAGAAAATACAGTGAAATGCAGAAAGTTCTAAACACAGTATTTAAAGATGAAGGAAGAGTCTATTTACTCAGAAGAAGTGGCTTCACTGTCCAACCACTCCATGACGACATTCACAGAGTCATCTTCGAGAAAAGGATTTGTCAGATCTGGTTCCATCGGCGAAGTGATACCTTCTTCAGATAGCCATTTGGAGTTCTGGTCGAAGTAGGTATTTAAGGGATTCTTGAACATTCGAGACCTTCCCTTCCAGGTTGGAGAACCGATGAATGAGCTATTCGGGCTGTTTTCGCCTCCACGGCGTCCCAGGCTTTTGCCTCGGCCTCGGCTTGTTGCTTTCGGGACAGAATCATTCATGGGATACTTCTGATACCCCAAGCCCATTTTATGTGGATTAGCCTTCAATTGTAGCGGGGCATTTATACCCTGATTATGTTTGCCTAGGCCTTTTTCAGGATTGAACCCGTATGCCAGCAGCATCTTAGCTGGTAGAAGACTGGCTTCTGAGATGTAGGGAGTTTTCAACTTCGACCCTACTGGGGTATGAACTGTTGCTACCAACTCTAGGGAGTGATAGCTCGCTTCAGCTTTCTCTTCAGGTTCAATATAGGGAATGGCACTGTTCTGGTATGCCTGGAGGTCGACTTCCCCATGTACGGTAATCACCTTTCCATCTACAACGAAACGTACTTTTTGGTGCAGGCTCGAAGGGACAGCTCCTGCTGTATAGATCCAAGGTCTTCCTAGCAGGAATCCAAATGCACTGGGCAGATCCATTACTTGAAAGTTTATAGAGAACTTTGTCGGGCCGATGAATACGTCAAGCTCGATCTCTCCTTCTACAGTCTTCCTCATGCCGTCGAATGCTCTTACAGCTGTCTTGGATGCCTTGACCATCTCTTCATTGATTCCCAGCCTCCTTATGGTAGCCAAAGGACAGATGTTAAAGGCTGATCCATTATCGATCAATACGTGTGCCACTCTTTTTCCGTTACATTGGGCAGAGATGTATAAAGCTTTGTTGTGCCCTCTTCCTTCCATGGGGAAGTCCTCGTCAGAGAAGCTCAATTGGTCTTTTAAGAGAATTGCCCCTACAAAGTCCCCTAGTTGGACCTCATTAATTGTCTCAGGGACGTGTACTTCATTGAGTACCTTCAATAGTGCGTTCTTGTGCTTCTCTGAATTGATGAATAGGTCTAGCAGGGATATCTGAGCGGGCATCTTCCTCAGCTGCTCTATCACTTCAAACTCGCTGGTTTTGATGATCGATACGAGCTTTTCGGCATCTTCCTTTGAGACATCTTTTTTTTCAGATTCACCCTCTCTGGGGGCATAAAATCTTCCAGACCTCATTATTGCATCTACTTGTGTGGTCCCATAGTCCCAATGAACAGCTTTGGGATCATACTCTTCTACTGGGGGGACTTTTATCGTTACAGTTGTCTGATGAGGTATCTCTGGCCCTGACGTGTTGCTTTCTTCCTCCTGAGGCAATTGAATTACGACAGGCCTCACTGGGCAATCTTCCACCTTGCTCAGGCTATCCAGCTCATGCAATCTGATCACCACGGCCGTGGCTACTTCGATCATCAATATGGCGTTGTCGAGTTCTTCCATATCTTTTGAGGTTTCTGGTTGAGAGAGATCATCCATACCTCCCCATCCGTCCGGTATGATGTCTTCAATCTTCTGATAAAAGTTGGGAGGGGCTGAATATTTCACCTTGAAATTGTATCCTCCGGAATCTTGACCCAGGTTGTCTATAATTTTGCTCTTCTCAAGTGCGTCAACCATAAACTTGAGGTCTGCTAGACTTCTCCTTCTGGCTTCTATTTCGTCTTCTTCAAATTCTTCCTCTGACTGAGTAGTTGGCCCCAGGCTGCTTACCAAGTTCTCATGTGAGGTACCACAGGTGTTACTCTGCCCAGCTGTGATCAAGAAGTGGTTTCTTTTCAAAGATAGAGATGCTTCGATCCCTTCAAATTCTTCATCAGTAATATCGGACACTATCCCCAAGCTCTTCATCTTGTCGATACACAACTTCTTTTGGTCGGTTGATATCTCCCCTTCTTTTGGGTATGATGAAGCGATTGTTAGCAGGGTGTCCAGCTTAGGCACATCTATCTTCAGTTTAAGGTAGTCCTCTTCTTCTTCAGTGAATATTGCCCCTACTGTTTGGTGATCTGGCAACGGATTTTCTTGCACATTTGGGGCTGCATTGTCAAATTTCAAAATCTGACTATCAATTAGGGCTTGCACTTTCAGCTTCAGGACATAGCAGTTATCCACATTATGCCCTCTTTCGCCCATATGGTAGGCACAGGTCTGGCTCTCATCAAAGCCAGGATATCTTGCGGGGTTTGCCCTAGGTGGTTCTTTTGCCACCAAGTGTTGCTCCAGCAGCATCGGGAGTAGCTTGGATAAAGGTCTCGGGAGCTGAGAGAATTGCCTCTGGGGTTGCTTTCTTCTAGGCTCTTGTACTTTTGGCGCTGACCAGGATGATCCGCCTTTGGCCTGATTAGAATTGCCAAATGGCTTTAACTTGTGGGAATCTGGTATAAATGCTATGTCCAGTCCGGCTTCTCTTTCCTTCCTCAGAGGATACTGCTTCCTAGTAGGAGCTTCCTGAGGCCTTCTTTCTTTCAAGGCCCATTCCAGCCTCTCAGCAACCTTAATCAGGTGTGCGAATGTCTGACATCCAGAAGTGTTCAGTCTGTCAAAGTACTCGTAGGGGAGTGCTTTTAGGAATAAGTCGATCAGCTCCTCTTCTGGGATTGAAGGCTTTACTTGGGTAGCCAAGGCTCGCCACCTCTGAGCATATGTCCTGATCGATTCGCCCCTCGTTTTTGAAGTTCGTAGGAGGTCTTCTCTTGTTGGGGCTGTAGCCGTGTTAAATTTGTACTGCCTGAGGAAGTCTTCTGCAAGGTCCTCCCATCCGTCATAATCCTCTAAGTCTAGCTCAATAAACCAAGCCAGAGCGGCGCCAGCCAAACTGTCTTGTAATGTGTTCATTAACAACGGAATGTAATCCGAGTAGTGCGCCATCTTGCGCAGGTAGTACTTGAGGTGGGCACGGGGACAGCCTGTCCCATTGTATTTTCTCACGAACTCTGGCTCCCTATAGTCAGGAGGAGTCTCTATTTTAGCGAAAGGAGATATTTTGTCGAAGCGGGCCAGCTCATAGCCTTGGCTGCTCAGGCATTCTTCGATCTTGGCCAATCTCTTAGCCTCTGCCTCTGTCTTCACAGTTTGTTTTCCCTTCTCCTCCTTTTCAAGGTTGATGACAACAGGCGAGGTTTTTTGTTGTGCCCGACTATTTGGTTCATGAACGTTTTCCTCTGTATGTTGGGTATCCCTGGTTGCTTCTTTATCTGTTACCTCAGGTACCATGGAAGGGCCCGAGTTGTTCTGATTGTGGGCGGTTGTCTGTCTAGCTTGGTTGGTCTCCAGCATGGCCTTAATGTCAGCCATCATAGTTGCCAGGGCAGTCATCTGAGATTCCAACATGCCTACGCGCGGAGTCAATTCCTGCTGTTCCATTCTCGTCTTTAGGCGGGTACGGAAACGATGTGTTGGCAATTCCGTGATGAGAGTGTACCTGTTTAAAAAGATCTCTGTGAGTGCTTCGCTTGTTTTAGCAAAAAGAAGCAGTTAATTCTTTCAGTTGCATGCTTCTTGCCAGTAGATGAGAAAAAGGGCTACCTTGTGAGCCTTAGCCTCATGTAAGTAGTTCTTTTAATCATTTCTCGACAAGAACTCATGGAATTGAAAGAAGCGTAATTTCTGACGATAGTTTTTATGCATTTGTAAAAACATGTTCACATTCATGCTCATGTGTTTAAGATAGTATTCCACAGAAATGAGAATGTATGAGAAGGCATCACAATGCTTGCTTATTTTACACTTGACAGAATAGTCTATTCAAGTCTAGGACATTTGAAGCCTAAGGTATCCTCATCATCCCAGTATAGATTTCCCTCTTCAGCTTGGGGCTCCTCGTCTTCTGAACACGACAGTGGCCCCATGTCTTCGGGTATGTAGGGCTCTATTCCAGGTACGTATGGCACGATGTATTCAGGTATGTAGGGCTCGACAAGGCTTCGTCGGATCGCTTTGAAACGTTGAATGTATTCTGTGGTGGCTCTATGAGTGTTTTCTTCTCGAGTCATGTCTTCTGGCCAACTTATTTCTTCAGCCTGGGAATTCTTCAAGGAGAGTATGATGGATGCCACCTTGGCTTCAAGTTGTTTCTTCTCTTCCTCTGTGAGGGTCTGGTTTGGTAAGTCAAAGGAAAAGACACAAGGTCGCGGTGAAGAATGAATTTCTTGTAGTGCCCCAAACTGCCGAATCACCCTCCTTGGGTAGTATGCAGTAGCGCCTGTGAATCCTAGCAAGGGAACTGAATTCCCGTCATCGCAGGTCAATCTGACTTTGCTTAGCGTCGGTAACCTTAGCCGCCATCGGAGTTGTTCGGGTTTTAGGACTTTGAGGAAGTTCTTCCATTCTATGAAGTTGAACTTAGGAACACGTGTATGGGTCCTAGCAAATGTTTTAAGAGGGTGTGCATTGGGGCTGATTTCAGTGAAACCCATGCGGATGTGGAATTGTCTGATATGGGATGTGAACCACAAATACAGCAGATCACTAGAAGCTCTAAAGATTCCCTTTTTGCTTTTCTTGAAACGATTTAGGGAGAGGAAGGTTTCGGCAAGGAGGATGTTTGAGTAATCCCACCCACAACAGACTTGCCTAGCTACTATAGCCATGATAGGGTCGAAGGTGACAGTTGAGATTGGGAATAGCACAAAGCTAAAGAATGCCAAGATAAAGGATCTACCAGATTTGGTTCCTTTAGAAGCAGGAAGGCGGGAAAATCGGTCTATAAGGAAGGATAGGGAAACTCTTCCATAATTGCTTTTCGCATCTACTTTGACTTCATTTAGGTTTGTGTCAAGGAATTCAGCTACCTGACTTAGGGGTTCAAGTCCTATAGGGGGTCGGACGAGCGTATGGGTGAATTCAACTCCGATGACAGCGTTGTATTCCTCGATAGTGGGAGTGTTCTCTAATCCTTCCATGCAAAATGTAGCGGTGGTAGGATCCCAGTAGAGCGCCATGACTTGAATAAAGGCAGGTGGGCACTCAATCTTCAGTAGGTCCAGTAGGTATCCTAGTCGTGACTCCGCATACTTCTGGCTGGCTTCGCCCATGCCATCCCACCATGATTGGAGTTCAGCTCGGGGGATCTTGAAAACTTGAATATCATTCTTTCCCATCAAGTCTAAAATATGCAAATGATTTTAAAAGGTCAATCGCCAGAAATTACTTTAAATGTATGAATATGCAGATGTCATGAAGCATGCATGAGCTAACTTGATTGCATAGTTCAATTTGAAGAAATGGAGATTAGGACCCTTTTTCAGGTCTTGAAAGCCTGACTCAAAGCCTAATTTGCATTTCAGGGAAGTGAATTATGCAATTTAGTCAGGTTTACTCAGTGACTAAAGGGAATAGCAATGTCACGTTCCATTGGTCAACACATCAAAGGAGCAAAGTGGGATGTACTCTTATTACAGTCAAGATGTCTAATAGAAGAACGGTAAAGAAAGGTTTTTCAAACAAGAAAGCCATAAAAGACAATGGAACGTGAGGGTCTAGATCACTCTTTCTTCAGAAGTCTACCCAAATGACAGTCGGTCAGGAATTCTCCTTTAATCTAGGGTAGGGGAGTTATCTTCAGTGGTTTGGTCGAGAGGTTGTAGTTCCTCTGGCCACTTTCTAGTCCAGGGTACGATGACTTCGGAAGCCTTCTCGGGTTCTACTTTCTTGATTGTGATACGCCTTGGCTTGGTCTTGATCGCAGGGCGTCTCTTCCTACCCCAAAAAGTAATCATGGGTATGTTCTCTTTGGCCAGCAATTCAGCCTTCTTGCGAGCGTACGCTTCCCTAGCTAGCTGGTTGCGACGTTGTCTCTTCATCTCCAGATAATCCTTCATCATTTCGTCTGATTGTCGCTTGAATCTGAGATTATCAGCGTAGTAGCGGGTTTGACAGTCTTCAGCATACCCCAGCTTACGTCCAGTCAGTTCCCGACCATACACGAATCTAGTAAAGTGTAGCCTCGTGTTTGGTCCGGGGCGAGTAACTTTTCTCAAGTACTCGAAGGTCACCAACTCCGTCGAGCTCTTAGGGAACAGCGACATCCTACCCCATAATCATTGTTGTTCTCATTAGTCACCCGAGTAATCTTCATGATGTGAATGCACATGGATGTATGCAATGTATGAGTCATATCATGGAGCAAGAAATAAAGTACGTTTAGAGATAAATGTCTTACCAACCACACTTTGGGGGATGTGGAATGCCCCCTGTATCAATGGGTGGTTTTAGGTATACCAACCATCCATGGACATGCGCATGAGACAAGTGGGTATACTCTGAAGAAAATCGAAAATCAGGTGAGGAACCTACGGCTCAGGCTCCCACGATCCACACGAGGCAGATTCCTCCCCAAGGGTACCTACCCAAGAGGGTTAGATATCGCCAATGCAGATGGTAGGCGGGAACGAATACGAAAGTCTCAAGTGCCATCAAACACAAGATCCTTTTCGCATCCTTTCCCTATCTAAGGTAACCTAAGGGTGGTTGCAGTCGGGGTTTGACCGCCAGTGTGTGCGATGTGTCGTGATCATCACAATGCAAAGTCATGCACAGCAGTTTGTATCAAACACCGCTTCAGTATGTGCGTAAAGTAAACATACATTCCCAACTCCAACCTGCAGGAAAAATGTCAACAATCACTCCACCCCTTATTTCTCCAATCTGCAAAAACATCTAGCACAATGGTTAGTGTACGTACCTCACCTTCGAGAGCATCTGTAGAAAACAAGGTCAGATAAACCAAACAACTTTTTAATCGGCTCAAGTCCTCTGGAATTCGTAACCAGAGATTCTGGGTTAGAATAATTCCCCAGCGGAGTCGCCAGTCTGTCGCGACCCTCTCCCGAGCGCGGAGGGTTAATGGGCCGCCCGATCGCTGGCTGGATCGGACGCGGGCCTCTCCCAAGGCCCATTTCCCAAATCGCAACTGCTGGATGTACGTGGTCGACCTTCAGTGTGGTCTAGTGACATGTGATGAGTGTACATGTCAAGGAGTCGCCACCAATCGTTTTGCGGAGGGTACGATCGGAAACCCTATCGAATAGTTGGGAGTGGTCTATTCGATTCTGCGGAAACCAGAGAAGTGGGTTCGGGGACTTAGTTACGTCAACTGTCAGAGTTGACGCCCTTTCGGTACCTAAGTTGAATGGTTTATCTGATCTTAGGATTTCATACAAACGAGTGGGGTACAGATCTTAAATCTAGGAGTTCATGCAGATGGGAAATACTACCCTATCACTCACAACCAATAGAAATAAGTGCGCAAATCAAGGATCCAGTACATGCAGATAAAACACATGAAATCAGCATGGTATCCCTAATGAGGCCCTATTGGCCTAGAGAAATATCAATCAAGGTTTAGGAGTAATTTGGACATGATTCGCCCATGAGGGGCAGAATCGTAATTTTGAATAATTCGGAGAAAATTTACCCTCAAAAGGGTAAATCTGTCATTTTAGATGAATTGAGAAGCCAGAAGACAGGGGAAATAGGATTGGCCATCAATCCAATCCATTTCCTATTTTTTGGAATTTCCAGGATTTTTCTGGAATTTAAAAGTGATTTTACCCTTGGAGGGGTAAAGTCGTCATTTTGGACAAAGATGAGAACTAAAAATCTCAAATATTAGGGTCGGTCATCCACCTGACCCAAACCCTAACTTCAAGCAATTTTCAGAACTCGATTGAGATAAGAAAGACGATTTTCCCTTTAAAGGGCAAAATCGTCATTTTGAGAAAAGAGGCGGGACTCGAAAACCCAAACCTAAGAATTGGTCGTCTAATCGACCCTAATTCTCACCTTGACATTATCGGCCTTTTCTATCATGCACAGCAGAGGCGACCTACCCCTAAAGGGTAATGTCGTCATATCTTGAGAAATTGGATAAGAAAACCCAAAAATAGGGTTGACCAGTTGTCTGTGGTCAACCCTCGATTTTTGGGGATTTCTGGAGTTTCTAGGATTTTTCCACAATTTTTCCACAATTTTTTTGGAATTTTCTGAAATTTTCTAGCATTTTTTGGATTTTCTAAGATTTTTCTGATTTTTTTTATTTTGATTTTTTTTTTATTTTTTAAAATCATTTTCGGAATTTTTATTTTTTAAAAATATTATTCGGGCCGGGTCAGGTGACCCGGCCCACGGCCCCCGGCGATCGGGCTGGCCCGGATCCGGCCTCGCGCCGAAACGGCGCCGTCTCATCTTTTTTAATTTTTTGGATTTTCGGACTTAATCCGACGGTCTCCATCGAACCACGTAATTGATCTATACCCGTTGGATCTAATTACTAAAGTTTGCGGTCCAGATTGAACGAAGACTTGACCTGATCCGTTCGATCAACTTACTAAGTCCTACGGCCACGATTAGAAATTGAGACTCGATCTGAACCGTCGGTTCTCACTAACCTAAACGACGTCGCACGAACACTAACCTACACGACACCGTTTCAGCTTATTTTGATTTTCTGATTTTAAAACATTTTCGGATAAACCTAATTACTAATCGGACGGTCGCTAGAATTTAGGTTCGATTTATCTGAACCGTCCGATCTTTTTTATTCAAATAACAGACCCAACGGCCATGCTGACTCGGCACCACGTGGACCAACGGCCGAATGCCAACTAGGAGTTTGACCGGTTGACTGCGCCACGTCAGCTTCGTCTTCAACCTCGCGACTCTGGCAGAATGGACGGCTGAGGATCTCCGGCGACGATCCTACGGTGGAATCATGATGAAATCGTGCGAGACTAACTCTAATCGACTCGCGATCGTCTCTACCTTAACATATCTAAGGATCGTGGCGTCTTATTCGCAGAATCACGAGCATCATACAAAGTACCGAACACGGCCATGGAAGCTCAATCATACGATTTAGTCAAAATTAGAGAAATTCAGTCACAGAATAGCACCAATGGAGGTTCAGAAGACTTACCTCGAGCTCCGATTGAGCTCGCTCGGCCCCGATTTGGCTGGGCAAGGATCGGCTATGGAGGCTAAATCGGAGGACTCGATTCAGGGTATGCGAGCAAAGTCGATGCAAAATGGAGATGCGAGCATGGTCAGTAATGTCTAAGGGATGAAAAGCACACGGGAATTGCAAAGATTGAAGCCAAAATCAAAGTCCGCCATTGAAGACCTGAGCTTGAGTTTGAAGTTCGGGATTACCTGTTCTCGCGGTTTTGGGCTGCGCGGTTGATGGCGGTCGCTTCCTAGCACTCAAAGCGAACTTCTGACGGTCTTCTTCAGCTTCGGTTTGGCCGGAGACGGCCTAACCAGCACTTTGCAGTCGAACTCAAGTTCTCGACGACGGAGGGTCGGAGAACGAGCTCTCTCTCGCGTTCTCTCTCTCTCTCTCGATTCAGTTTCGCCCCCGTGCAACTGAATCAACCTCTCCTCTAACTGAAAGCCCCTGTAGGCTTATATAGCATCTCCGAATTTTGGCGCCGATTTGAGGAGTTCCAACTGACTTCAATGGCACGTGGCAGCACGTGTTTTTGGGTTCAATTGGCGCCGGAGAGGATGGGTGACCTGCCAAGGTTCATTTGGTTTCCCGGCGAGCCTCATCCCTCACGAATTTGGCATACATTCGACCTGCATTTGTCGTTTGTTGACTTTTGCAGGTGTGCAGGTTGACCAGCCGATTATTTGCTATCCCGATGGTCACTGGTCTTCATTCCGGTCTCGATCGACGGGGATTGACCCAAGGAACTAAATGCCCAGCATTGCTTCTCCAATTGTCGTTGATTCGTCGCTCAATTTTCTCCTTGAAATTATACCTTCCACTGTTCACTCGTGCACAGGCCTGATGAAGAAGAAGACACTGTAGCGGGCCGGTTCGACCGGTCCGACCGCCGGTCTGAACCGGTCCCGAATAGGTTTTTTTTCAAATTAAGCCCAAATTAATGGGAAAATTTTGCAATTGAACCTCATAATCGAATCTAGGGCATGAATTCTATCTAGAAATGTGGTTTTGCCCAAAAGTTTTCATCAATTTCTACAAAACCCCCAAATTTTCATTTAATTGGAAATTGGGGATCGTGTAATTGAGGGTGCAAATGATCAAATTGAGTCAAACCACTTGTTCCAATCGATTTAAAATGGTGAAATCCATTGGGTAGCATGTTTAATTTGCAATGATAGCCCTTGAATTGAAAGTAATTTCAATTATGCTTAATTTCAAGGACTAAAATGCAATTTTAGTATGTAATTTTGTCAAATCCGTGCAATTGAGCATATTGTGCAAACAATTGGGCTAAATTGAAATAGGGGATAGTCAGATTGAATGTCAAGATCTTAAAAAATGCCAAAATTGCAAATTAAAAGACTCAATTGTTATTTTTTCTTCAAATTCAATAGTACGGGTTACAAAGGAACACCTAAAATTGAATCTGATTTTGATTTTTTTAGAGGTAAAAAATAAAAGGGATTAAAAGGAAAAATATTGGATATTTTTCCATATTTTTGTGACCTCAAATGCTATTTTTCTTGATTTTTTAAGTATTTTTCTATTTTCCAAAAATACTAAAAAATTTGAAAAATGTGAAAAATTGTTTTTTTGGTCAAGAATGGTTCCTTGGGCTTGGACAAGGCCACCAAAGTTGATTTTGTAATTTTTTGACTTTTTTATAGATTTTTTGTGATTTTTCAAAAATAAAACTGAAAAAGACCTGGTCAAAAAATCAGGTGTCAACAGGTTTGGAGTGATAAGGAGTGATGACTTTGAGACAATTAAATAGTGAGACCTTTAGGATTAAGTATTGATCACTGAATCTTGGGAATTATAGACTTGAACTTGTGTGGTATTCTAATGGTCATAGTATCAATTTTAATGGATGATCTTGAGTGATGTTGTGATTGAGGTTCAAGTGGAAGCAAGCAGAAATTAAGGAGACGTGAGCATGGATTTTAATGTAGTAATTGTGCTTGAGGTTAATAGAGAATTGCTTATGAATGAGGGGTCAATTGGATTATTGGATTGTGATTGTGGCTTGTCGATGACCCAAGATGAGATATATGTTTGAACATAAGCAATTGATCTGTGAGAGGCGATGGTCATTGTGGAATTAGAACTCTTCTATGGATAAGGCTTGATGTGGAAACGAATGAGGCGTGATGTTTAGTGAGGACAACCGTGCGGTGCGTGTGTTTGTGGTATCAAAGTGAAAGTCGATGAGGGTGCATGCATAAACTTACCACTATCGACCTTAATAAACCGTCGCTTGGTATGGGACGAGTTGACGGGATACCTATAAACCATAAGGAAGCACGGTATGGGACGTGTGGAACGGGGCTTTTTCGGTAGAGGTATGACTTGGGACAACCTGCAACGACCAGGTTTGATGAGGGCGGTGAGTGATCGCCGGGACAAAGAGGTCCGGACAAGGAGCTGTTTTTGGCAGGCTTCTAAGATAGCAAGGAGGCAAGAATGACCCAAGCCATAAATTGAAAGGGAAAGTTTAGGTATCAGGTTGAGTATGATTTTGGTTAAGAGGTGTACTGCACTGAAGTGACCCTCAAAATGAATTTTCAGAAGTGGCATGTCATTTGTAATGGCGTCGGTGGTTGGCATGGTTAAAAGCTTCGTGTTTGGCAGTGGATGCTGTTTGAAAAAGAAAAATTTATGTTTGTGATTGGCTTGTTGGGCGTGTTTTGTAGTTGATATCATGTGATTGTTAAGGCCAAGGTCTAATTAAGAGATTAGATGGCGTAGGGAGTTTATACTCCATTGAACTGATACCTCTTGGAATTGAATTAGCCTGTTGTGCTTATGCTAGAGTGGCAGACGCCTTTGTACTTAAAGTAAGAGCGATGGACTCGCTGAAGTGATGCATTGAGTGGTTGCCTGACGTTGGCCTAGTTGAGGCTTGCCTAGTAATTGGCTATTAATTGAGGAATTGCTTCGTTGAGGTTGGCCTGATAAGTAGTCACTGACTAAGGATGATTTGGAATCCTTGAATAATTGGCAAGTAGTTGAAAGTTGCCCAAGAACCATTGGATGGTTGATTGATGGTGATGGATGATGATACGAGCAGTCTAAGACTGCTCGGCCTGGATGAATGACTAAGGTCTTTAGTTTATGAGCGAAATTATAGTGGTTTAGGTACCATGAGAACCTATTGAGGTTGAACGACCAGAGTAAGGTCATGGAGGAGCATTTGGTTTAAGTATGCGAGATATGGGAAGATCCAAGAACTGAGAAGGATCATGGGAATTGAGTAAAGAGAATAAATGGAGTATGAGTACTGGAGGAGCGTATGACTCGATTTTGTAAATCGTGTGAGACCCAAGAGTTGAAAGGGTCACGAGAACTTTGAATGGAAATTGGAAAAGTAGATAGGTAGATAGACTCGAGAAAGAGCTGCCATTGCTACCCTAGTCGCTACGACGACTGATGCTAGTGCTGTTGAGTTAAGTGATAGAAGTCACGAGAAATGTGACTATGAGACTACTCTTTTCCAAAGTGGAAACGTGAAAAAAGAACCACGAGAGTTTTAAATAACTTTTGAAATGGATCATGAGGTTGCGATTGACTAAGGTTTGATGGGGAAGATGATCTCGAAACCACATTTCTTTGGATTAAGAATTGTAAAGGAACCTTAGGGATACTAAGTCCATTGAAGAAAGGAAGGGTTTCCCTCGAAGGTATGATATCTGTCTGGATTGCCTTTGTCAAGTTGTCGAATGGAAAGTACCTTCCTGAGATTGCTCGAGAGCAAATGTTACTCGAATTCTGATAATTCTGTGAGAATCTGAGGATGATCAATTAATGCGAGACAGAGTTTTCGAGGTTGTCTAAGTGTACCAAGGGTGGTCAATGACCCTTTGAATGAGACGTAAAGTCCTTGAGTGGATTAGGATTTAGAAGCCGTATGGCTAGTTGTTATTCCTGAGTCTGAGGAACTGTAATGGATTTTAATGAAAATAGTGGATGATTAGAATGAATATGAGTAAAAGGACTCATGCTCATGGATTACAAGCAAAGAGATATTCATTATGGAACATGGAACGCACTTGCGAGAAACGACTATTACCTTGGCGTGAGGCTTGTATTGAGAGATTGACATTTCGTTCCTTCCGTCGTGGGGAAGAGTTAAGGAAAGAGTTATGCTAGTTGTATGGCCTTGTTGAATAAAAAGGGGATTGATTGAGGTTGAATCGAGATCACTAGAAGTGGTATTGTGAGTTATCACCCCTAAAGAGTAGGGTGCCGTTCTTAAAGGGGCGATTGGACCATGAGATGGTCGTTGCGGGAAAGGAAAGTGAATGGACTTGATAGTCTTGGTTGTTCGTAATCCTAATGGATGGTAGGGCAAGCGAAAAGGGCTGCCTGGATTTTAACTGCAAGTTGATCAATTTGGTCGAATTAAATATCTGAGATATGGATTTGTGGGGGATCGAGAAAGATCCAACCTTGTCACTTGAAAGTGACTGAGTTATTGGAAGAAGAATGACAAGTTTGTGTTGGGATTCACGTAACACGTACGGGCAAATAAAAATTAGTAAACGCAGCGGAAATAAATAACAACCCATACATGTATCGCCAGAGGCGTACTTCGTGCATTTCAATCGAAAAATCACAAAGCACCAAAGAGAGTAAATAGACTACCTCTTGTAGCGTGCTTGAAACGGAGGTGTCGGTTCGATGTTCTTCGATCTCAGCCCCACAAGTGTCGGGCCTCTAGTTCAGACACACCACCAATTGACGAACGGGGAGACGACTAATAATTCCACAATAATTGTGCTAGCAATTTGCGGAATCAATATTCCAAACCAATTTACGGAATCAATATTCCGAACTTGGTATATTTTGGTCACTCAAAATTATGAGAATATAGAGAGTGTTTGTGTTCTTCTCTCAAAGCTCTAAAAAATCTGCTCACTCTACAAAAATGTGCTAACCCCAACCTCAAAACTCTTGCCATCCTTTTATAGCCAAAAACACATTCCAATAAATTGTATTATGAAATAGCACTAACAAATAATAAATGCTTTCTAAAAATAGCACTCACAATTTATGATAAATAAATGCCATATAAAAATAGCACTAACAATAGCACTCACAATTTATAAATAGCACTCACATCTTATAATACAAAAATGCTATTTAAAAATAGCACTAATAATTTTAAATGCTATAAAAAAATAGCACTCACAATTTATCATAAATAAATGCCATTTAAAATTAGCACTAACAAATATAAATGCTATCTAACAATAGCACTCACAATTTATCATAAATAAATGCCATTTAAAATTAGAACTAACAATTATAAATGCTATCTAACAATAGCACTCACAATTTATAATTAGCACTCACATTTTACAATACAAAAATGCTATTTAAAAATAGCACTAACAAAGGTGTTAAAAATAATAATAACCATTATTATTATTACCGGAGTTAAAGAGGTTACCAAACAGTAAAATACGTATAATGTACAAATACGTAGAGCATACGTGTACATCGTATATACACGTGCAAGTGACCAAAAAGAGAAATAAAATTAAATCTCATTTAATTTAATTTCAACCCAACTAATTGGTATAATTGCAAACAAATTTGCAATGTCGTCTTTCCACAATGCGTTGTCATGTATTGGTTAAGGTGTGTGACATTCCTAGGTTCATCACCGAGCTGGCAGTAAGACATGCACTAACACATTAGTACTTCCAAGAGAATTGATTGTCCCGATCATCCTCTAGGTCCTACAAGCCATGAGTGACATCTAGCAATATGTCATGGCTACCCAGACAGTGTGAATTCTTTTTAAGAACATTATGAACCTGTCATCTTTGGCTACAGTGTAATTCAATCCTTCTGTCTAACTATGTCCCGATCGAACAAAGGCCATGGAATATTTGTCAAGCTACCAATTCGATCATATGTACAAATCTAACTTGACATGCATTTATATGAGACATGAACATTTCATTCTCAATCATAACCCCGGCCGAGGATTTCAATGCATTGTTACAATTAGATCACATAGGACATCATACCTTTATTAATAAGGAGACAGATTCCATATTGCGTACACATGTGACTTCGTATGTGCCTGAACTACGACCATCAAGTACAGAGACGAATCAATGACCCGCCAATATGCGCACTTGTGAACCATAGCCATTTATCACACAAGTCAACACTGTACCTCAGGTCTAAGGATTATTTACACAAGACCAAAGCATGAACGATTAGACATTGACCACGCAAAAAGCTTCCATGTCGCTAATCATTCAATATGTGTCACGTTCAGTGAACTTGTCCGATACAAGCACCTATGTTCTAACTCGGATATCGCAATACCCAATGACTTGTGACTCGTCATTCCCTTAAGTATCTGATACTTAATTATGAAGTTAAGAACATACCGACCTCAACAGGACAATTGATATCCATTCAATAATCCATTGATCGGGAACTGTTTTAAAGATTCAGTCTAACCGTAAACCTGTCACACATATTCTCAACGTCTTAAGAATAGGTTCGGTTGCAACTGATCTTATGGATTTTATTCATTTATATTTGGACAAATGAATAAATACGTCTTCGCCACTGATAAGGAATCAGAAGTGCAACGGATATACCCAATATGTGACTATTACACAATTGCTTTAGGGCATATCTCTAACAATCTCCCACTTGCACTAAAGCCAACTAGTTTGGTACCTCAAACCCATTTTATCAAGGTGTCTTTCAAATAAAGACTGAGGTATTGCTTTAGTAAAGGGATCTGCCACGTTTTCCGCTGAGGCAATTTTCTGCAAGGCGATATCACCTCTCCCAACTATTTCTCTGATGAGATGGAAGCGTCTCTCAATGTGCTTGGATTTCTGATGAGACCGTGGTTCCTTAGCTTGAGCTATAGCCCCATTGTTGTCACAAAACAATGTAATCGGCTGCTCAATGGAAGGAACTACTCCAAGTTCAGAAATGAACTTCTTCATCCAAACAGCTTCCTTCGCCGCTTCAGAAGCAGCTACATACTCTGCCTCAGTAGTGGAATCAGCAGTTGTGCTTTGTTTGGAACTCTTCCAACTAACTGCACCACCATTGAGTGTAAAAACAAACCCAGATGTAGACTTAAAGTCATTCGGATCTGATTGAAAATCAGAATCAGTATACGCTTCAACTTTAAACTCTCCTTCTCCGTATATCAAGAATAAATCCTTAGTCCTTCGCAAGTACTTCAGGATATTCTTGACTGCTATCCAGTGCTCTTCCCTTGGATCAGACTGATATCTGCTAGTAACACTTACAGCATGCGCGATATCAAGTCGCGTACATAGCATAGCATACATTATGCTTCCAACAGCTGATGCGTAAGGTATATTTGCCATCCGCTGTCTTTCTTCAGGAGTGTTGGGACACATCTCCTTGGAAAGACGGATTCCATGCCTAAAAGGCAATAATCCTCTTTTGGAACATTGCATGTTAAACCGTGTTAACACTTTATCTATGTACGTAGATTGTGAGAGGCCAATCAATCGTCTCGATCTATCTCTATAGATCTTGATACCTAAAATATAGGTTGCCTCTCCTAAATCTTTCATGGAGAATTTCTGTGACAAGAATAGTTTGATCGATGATATCATCGGTACATCATTCCCGATCAAGAGTATATCATCGACGTACAAAACTAGAAACGCAATTGCGCTTCCACTGACCTTCTTATATACACATGATTCATCCGGATTTTTAATGAAGCCAAACGATTTGATTACTTCATCAAAACGGATGTTCCAACTTCTGGATGCTTGTTTGAGTCCATAAATGGATCTCATAAGCTTACACACCTTTCGACTTTCACCACAAGATTCAAAACCCTGTGGTTGTTCCATATAGATATCCTCCTCGAGGAAACCATTTAGAAAAGCCGTTTTGACATCCATTTGGAATATCTCATAATCAAGGTGCGCAGCTATAGCCAACATAATCCGAATAGATTTCAGCATGGCTACAGGTGAGAAAGTTTCGTCATAATCGATCCCTTCTTTTTGACGATACCCTTTCGCCACCAGTCGTGCTTTGTAAGTTCCAACCTGACCATCAGCGTTTATCTTCCTCTTGAAGATCCATTTACAGCCAATTGGTACAATACCATCAGGCAGATCAACTAGAGTCCAAACATCGTTGGAATACATTGAATCCATTTCGGTTTGCATGGCTTCTAGCCATTTACCAGAATCGATGTCCAACATCGCTTCCTCATAAGTGCTTGGATCACTCAATTGATTACTATCATTCATAATGAATAGTGACTCAATATTTTCAACCGAGTGTCCATAGCGAATAGGTATACGAGACGTTCTCGCACTTTTCCTAAGAGGTTGTGTATCAGAAGCTCCCACTGAATCAGAGATCGGTGTCTGAACTTGGTTATTTGATACTTCATTATTATCTTCTTGTAAGACTATTTTCCGCCCAGCACCACCTTCCTGAACGAAATGATTCTCCAGAAAAGAAGCGTGCCTGCTGACCGAAACTTTTTGGTCAGAGTGAAAATAAAAATAATATCCAAGAGTTTCTTTTGGATATCCAATGAAGCGACCATGTTCAGACCTTGCCTCCAATTTTTCTATTCTCAGCTTCTTGACAAAAGCTGGACAACCCCAAATCTTGATATGATTAAGACTTGGTTTCCTACTATGCCATATCTCATAAGGCGTAGTTGGAATAGATTTGGATGGCACTCTATTCAGTAAATATGCAGCTGTCTCAAGGGCATATCCCCAAAGGGACATAGGCAAATCGGTGTAGCTCATCATAGATCGCACCATATCTAATAAAGTATGATTTCTTCTTTCAGATACACCATTATGCTCTAGAGTTGCAGGAGGTGTCCATTGTGATAAAATGCCATTATCTTTAAGATAATCCAAGAATTCAGTACTAAGGTATTCACCTCCTCGATCAGATCGAAGAGCCTTAATACTTTTTCCTGTTTGTTTCTCAACTTCATACCTAAATTCCTTGAATTTTTCAAAGGATTCAGATTTATACTTCATTAAGTACAAATAGCCATACCGTGAACAATCATCGGTAAAGGTAATGAAGTAAGAATAACCACCCCTAGCAGTTTCATTAATTGGTCCACATACATCTGTATGTATCAATCCTAGTATGTCAGCAGCTCGCGCACTATGTCCTACAAAGGGCGCTTTGGTCATTTTTCCTAGAAGATAAGCATTACAAGTCGAGTATGGTTCAAAACCAATTGGATCGATATATCCATCATTACTCAACTTGTTAATCCTATCTTCTCCAATATGACCTAATCGGAGATGCCAAACATACTTTGGATTTGGAGTATCTCTAGGGCGTTTATTGGTTATGGCATTTACATCATGATTATTTTGCTTATTGGTAATCGTATTACCGGACATTGTAATGGTATATAGATTATTCATTAATAATCCAGAACCAACACACATTCTATTATAATAAATAGAACATACATCATCAGCAAAAGAAAATTCATAATTTTCTTTGCCCATACGAGGTATAGAAATGATGTTTTGTATAGCATTCTTATAATGCAAACAGTTCTTTAAAACCAAAACATGTCCTGAAGGCAAACATAAACGAAAAGTCCCTATAGCTAATGCAGCAACTTTTGCCCCATTTGCAAATGTCAGGACAATCTCATTTTGCCCCAGCATCCTGCTTATTTCCAGATTCTGCAAAGACATACAAATATGTGACGTTGCAGCAGAATCTAAAATCCATAAGCTGGATTCAGCACTTACCATAAGATTAGTTTCAATAATCATAGACACCATACCTTCACAAGGTTGGTTCTTTGGCTTGACCTTCAAGCTCGCGAGGTACTTCTTATAGTTCCTCCTCCAGTGCCCCATGACACCACAATAATGACATTTCCCTTTTTCAATTTTGGGTTTTGATTGCACAACAGCTTTCACAGGCTTCTTCCATTTCTTTTTCTTCAAAATAGTCTTACTATTTGAAGAAGAAGCCAAAGCCACAATATTTGGTCTTGTATTGTGCATTTCCTTCTCATAAATTACCAGCATGCTATGTAACTCAGCAAGAGTTTTTTCCATTTTATGCATGTGGAAGTTTTGAACAAAACTAGAGAAGGAATCGGGTAAAGATTGGAGGATCAAATCCACAGCTAAGTCATTGTCCATGACAAGATTCAGCCTAGCCAATTCTTCTATGTGCCAGATCATTTTCAAGACATGATCATTAACCGATGATTTCTCAGCCATCCTCATGCGGTACAATGCTTTAGATATCTCATATCTTGAGGTTCGACCATTCTCATCAAAGAATTCCTTTAGATGCAATATGATCGACCTAGCATCTACCATTGCTTCATATTTTTTCTGAAAATCATTGTTCATTGAAGCAAGCATATATGACCTAACTTTTAAGTCATCGTCATGCCACTTATCATAAGTGATACGTTCCTCTTGGGTCCCACCCTCAGGAAAAGAGACTGGCATTTTTTCATCAAGCACATACCCGAGTTTTTCAGAATTGAGAACAATTCTCAAATTCCTTACCCAGTCAGTGAAATTGGGACCAGTCAAACAATTCTTGTCGAGTATTGAAGCGAGCGGGTTTGTATTCACCATTTTTCAGAGTAATTTATATCTGTGCAGAAAATACATTGTTAGCCGTTGTCTTTCAAAATAACTATTTCATTTTGGCCTTTAAATGAAATAGATCCTCCCACTAAATTTATACACGGATCCCATACTACTTAAAATGAGAAACGATAATCTTTGTTGGGTAAAGATTACTAGCGGGGATTGGAGTCCCACGAGCTCATAGTCCACCTCACCTAACAGTTATTGGTGTTCTATAAACTTAGTGAGTGAATCAACTTATTCAACGCATCATATGCGAGTCCCAATCATAACTTTGGCCTCTAGATTATGAAAGTCTCACCTGACAGTTATTGACTTCATAATCGTAGTTAAGTCTTACCCATCGTCTTATGTAAGTATTGAAAACACAAACGATCCCCTCACCTAACAGTTATTGGAAATCGTTTGGTCTCAACCCCACAACATCATATGCTTAATGGATTGGTCCACAATTATAAATGACAATTGACCCCTATGTATCCATAACCGATCAATCAACCACTATAATATAGGATCAAACCACGACGATGGAAGGCCACGAGTCCGAAACCCGTCACGACTTAATATATATTAAAGGAGATTTTGAGTCGTTTATAGGTCTCACTTTGCACATTAACCGGTTTAACATGCTCACGTAAACATAATAAATAAATAGATGTCAATCACATAAACATCTATCCTACGTGGTGATCATGGAATTATGATTTAGTGGGTCTCGAGCCAATGAGACCACATTTAATCATTTTAATATTTTAATAACGGAGAGCCGCTCTTCACTTCTTCTTGGTTCCTTGAACTCTTCAAGAACCGGGCCCAAAGAGCTCGCCGGCTTAAAAGGCTCCTCCACGTAATCCTCGTAGCATTTACATCAACAATTGACTATGCTAAAAATAAAGATTACATGAAAAATAAAAGGAGTACGCAGCCTCCATTTAATAATTACAACCCCAAAAATATAAATAATCACCATACATTCATATATACATCAATCATATTGATTAGGGATTTTTCCATGATCACCACCCTTCCACGTAAGTAATAAATTCATAATTTAAAACTTAGGAAGGCACAATAAAAATTCTACGTTGAATCATATTCAGAATTTTTACGTAAAATAAGATAGCCATAAATTTTCGATTCAAAATTGATTTAGTCTCAATTTTTGCTACGTTGATTAATTTATCATATAAAATAATCAACCTCCATTAGCCATGTAAGACGAACAATTCGTTAATACATATTGGCCATAGTATTGCAAAAATTACAAAAATCAATTAAATGCACGAAAACGCCTAAGGATTGGCTCTGATACCACTGTTGGGATTCACGTAACACGTACGGGCAAATAAAAATTAGTAAACGCAGCGGAAATAAATAACAACCCATACATGTATCTCCAGAGGCGTACTTCGTGCATTTCAATCGAAAAATCACAAAGCACCAAAGGGAGTAAATAGACTACCTCTTGTAGCGTGCTTGAAACGGATGTGTCGGTTCGATGTTCTTCGATCTCAGCCCCACAAGTGTCGGGCCTCTAGTTCAGACACACCACCAATTGACGAACGGGGAGACGACTAATAATTCCACAACAATTGTGCTAGCAATTTGCGGAATCAATATTCCAAACCAATTTACGGAATCAATATTCCGAACTTGGTATATTTTGGTCACTCAAAATTATGAGAATATAGAGAGTGTTTGTGTTCTTCTCTCAAAGCTCTAAAAAATCTGCTCACTCTACAAAAATGTGCTAACCCCAACCTCAAAACTCTTGCCATCCTTTTATAGCCAAAAACACCTTCCAATAAATTGTATTATAAAATAGCACTAACAAATAATAAATGCTTTCTAAAAATAGCACTCACAATTTATGATAAATAAATGCCATATAAAAATAGCACTAACAATAGCACTCACAATTTATAAATAGCACTCACATCTTATAATACAAAAATGCTATTTAAAAATAGCACTAATAATTATAAATGCTATAAAAAAATAGCACTCACAATTTATCATAAATAAATGCCATTTAAAATTAGCACTAACAAATATAAATGCTATCTAACAATAGCACTCACAATTTATCATAAATAAATGCCATTTAAAATTAGAACTAACAATTATAAATGCTATCTAACAATAGCACTCACAATTTATAATTAGCACTCACATTTTACAATACAAAAATGCTATTTAAAAATAGCACTAACAAAGGTGTTAAAAATAATAATAACCATTATTATTATTACCGGAGTTAAAGAGGTTACCAAACAGTAAAATATGTATAATGTAAAAATACGTAGAGCATACGTGTACATCGTATATACACGTGCAAGTGACCAAAAAGAGAAATAAAATTAAATCTCATTTAATTTAATTTCAACCCAACTAATTGGTATAATTGCAAACAAATTTGCAATGTCGTCTTTCCACAATGCGTTGTCATGTATTGGTTAAGGTGTGTGACATTCCTAGGTTCATCACCGAGCTGGCAGTAAGACATGCACTAACACATTAGTACTTCCAAGAGAATTGATTGTCCCGATCATCCTCTAGGTCCTACAAGCCATGAGTGACATCTAGCAATATGTCATGGCTACCCAGACAGTGTGAATTCTTTTTAAGAACATTATGAACCTGTCATCTTTGGCTACAGTGTAATTCAATCCTTCTGTCTAACTATGTCCCGATCGAACAAAGGCCATGGAATATTTGTCAAGCCACCAATTCGATCATATGTACAAATCTAACTTGACATGCATTTATATGAGACATGAACATTTCATTCTCAATCATAACCCCGGCCGAGGATTTCAATGCATTGTTACAATTAGATCACATAGGACATCATACCTTTATTAATAAGGAGACAGATTCCATATTGCGTACACATGTGACTTCGTATGTGCCTGAACTACGACCATCAAGTACAGAGACGAATCAATGACCCGCCAATATGCGCACTTGTGAACCATAGCCATTTATCACACAAGTCAACACTGTACCTCAGGTCTAAGGATTATTTACATAAGACCAAAGCATGAACGATTAGACATTGACCACGCAAAAAGCTTCCATGTCGCTAATCATTCAATATGTGTCACGTTCAGTGAACTTGTCCGATACAAGCACCTATGTTCTAACTCGGATATCGCAATACCCAATGACTTGTGACTCGTCATTCTCTTAAGTATCTGATACTTAATTATGAAGTTAAGAACATACCGACCTCAACAGGACAATTGATATCCATTCAATAATCCATTGATCGGGAACTGTTTTAAAGATTCAGTCTAACCGTAAGCCTGTCACACATATTCTCAACGTCTTAAGAATAGGTTCGTTTGCAACTGATCTTATGGATTTTATTCATTTATATTTGGACAAATGAATAAATACGTCTTCTCCACTGATAAGGAATCAGAAGTGCAACGGATATACCCAATATGTGACTATTACACAATTGCTTTAGGGCATATCTCTAACAGTTTGATGGCACCCGAATCCTGGGGTGGAAACACCACCGTTGGCATGGACTCCAAGACTGATGTCCTAAGGAACATGAAGGACAAGGTGGATTCGAAATAAGAAAATGTCATTGAAGCGTATAGTTTCCTTTATAGGGTAAGAAACCCTAGTGTGGAAGGAAGAGGAAGCTCTAATTGTCTTGGTGTCAAGATTGAGCATCTTGGCGGAAAAAAGAAGAAGAAGAAGATGTAGAGCTCAACTGGTCTCCATAAATTAATTATGAGAGACTTGTTGGGTGGACGATGTATAATTCTAAGAAAATGTCGACATTCAGTTGATGGATGAAACTAAGATTTAGTCACATTGATTGGTCATGAAACCCAATAGGTAAGACAAGGATGTTTCTTGAGGAAGAGCGACAAAATGAACAAAATACTACATGGCCGAAGTGGAGACTCATGAAAGAAAAGAGCCAAGACATGAGCTCTCAAGTGGATAGTACGAAGGACAGTTTGAATGATCCGACACCTGGTGGTAAGAAACTAATGATAATCGGATTGACTACCCAAGGAATAATTGGATTGATTGTTACCGTCTTGAGAGACGATGATCGGACTAATTTTAAGGAGTCGTGAGGAATATGATAAGCCTTTGAGAACATCCTATGAACCCTAAGAGAACTCTCCCTGTATGCTAAGTGGAATAGCACAAGCCGTGGGACTGTTAAGGTGAAATTTCGTGACCAGGTAATTATGGGGAGTAGAATCCATGTGAATCCTCAAAGGTAGAAGGTGACGATTGACTGGCTAAGGCCGACTGAGCTTCAGAGGCTTGAGGCTTCCTAAGTCTGATGGATTATAATGATTGCTATAGACAATGTGGGAAGATTTCCCAGAAGAGCTGTCTCAATAAGGGAATAGACTAAGAATAAGATGTGGCACGAGTGGATGAACGAATATAAATAGGAGTCCTAAGGACTTAAACCTAGTCGGCAACCGTGCCGATATTGGTGTTTTCATTGGAAAGTGAATATTTGAGACGTAACAAGTCAAACTGAAATGGCATTTGCATGTACGTCGCGATAGTAAGGTCATATGAGTTGGGACACCTAATGCATGATTGGAGTGGGCTTGCAAATGTACCTGCGACGAAGTTGGGGAAACACGACTTGAGTGAAGAAAGGTCTCGAGTTTATAAAGGCCATAAGAATATGAAGTATTTACTTGCCCAAGAGAATTGAATGAGAGGCAATGTGGATAAAGTTGCCTAAGGCGGTGAGAATAAGAGTAACCAGAATTTCGAGTATCTGGAGGAGAAATATTGAAATTGAAGATGGAAACCATGGAGTTCCATAGACATGAAAATGTACCAATGAAGGAAAGCATAATTGTGACATGCTAGTCGATCAATTGGTCATTGGATGATCACACCAAATGGTGGAAGCACCAAAGAGTATGTTTTCATGATGGATTGGTAATGATCGTGATAGGAAAGGATTTTGAGCCTTCTACGACGTCCAAGAAAAGCTTTCCGACGAAAAATTTGAAAAGCGGGATTACAGTATGACGTACATATTTCCTCGGATCATAGACAAATTGAAAAGAAGGTCTGAATGCTCGAAAGTGTACCACCGACCAATGTTATAATGTCGAAAGAGAATAGAGAAAAGTAAGAATAAGTTGAGGATGAGGGGAAACAAGTCCTGGAGGAGGATGACTTTTGTCAGAGAAGACACATGTGAGCATCAAGTAATGGGAGTAACTATTTTGGAGAGTGAGGATGCGATGAGGCGTCACTACCCCATGAGATTGGATAATTGGAAGATGGCAAATTTCAAGGACGAAATTTCTTTAAGGGGGAAGAGTTGTGACATTCCGAATTTCGACCCTTCTCGAGGCTATTGAATGGAAATATATCGATCTGTGTGTTTTAGTTATAACTCGCTTGGAGTTGGCCACTCTTGAGTTAACTGACAAAAAGGGAATGACTACCGCGGAGTTGGGTACGTGGACCTGGGGAATTCGAATAAGAATTGGCACTTTGACCATAAGGATTATCGAGGGAATATTTTGGGTCAGCAGGGATCGATCATGGAATGCCTTGCTAGCGATATACATTGGGACGCGAGTGATTCTGCTTAACCAATGTGTAATTTGCAAGAATTTCCTAAATTGAATTCCGATGGTCAGGACTGCAGGAGCTACTGATAAACCCTCGCAATTACATGACAACCAATGTCGCTACGGCTTGAGAAAATCCCAAGGTCGATACGCGTAGCGCTTGCAAGAGTCCCCCGTCAGTTTGAGATAAACTGAAATTACAGTCGACGAGAGCTCGACATGAAATTGGACCTCGAAATTGGGTATTGGACGATGATGAATTTCAACATTTGAAATGAATTGGACGTCACCTCATCGAGGGCAATTTAAATTGGAAAAAAGAAATTTCGGACGGAAAGTGTAAAATTATTATTTTGCCCCTCAGGATTTGGCCTTGTCTTAATATTTGAAAAAAGGCGATTTGGTCATTTGGATTCTCCTTAGGGCTGCCGAAAATCAAAGGGTAGAAGGGTCAAGTGTTGCTAAGATTTTTTGTGCAAGAAGACAAGTGTCAAGATGGGATGGTTTGGCATAAATTGATTCCTTTTAACGTACCATTCAACTTGTTGACCAAGTGAGACCAAGGAAGACCTCCTCACTCTCTCTCCTCTCTTCTTCCTCGCCGTCCATTCTCTTTCTCTCTCCATCTCCCATAGTCATTTTTCCTAAAACCCTCTTTTCTCTCTCTCAGCCAGCTCGCGCCCAGTTCCGACCATGCCCACTGCTCCGGCCATAACTCCGTCGTTTGACATTGGATTTAAGGTGAGACCACTGCCAATAGAAAGATTATTGTCTTGTGGTTCTATGGACATATTAGATGCTTAATTTGGCCCAGCTGTGTTTCCCGTAGGTCGGTTTGAAGAGGCAAAGGTCAGGCTGGTCAGGGTGGGATCCGATTTGAGAATGAGTTGGAGTTCGCCGGCCTCATGAGCTCGATTGACTTCAAACCTTCGGTGAGACACTCTTAACTCATAGTATAAGAGTTGGATGAGCTAGGGTTGAAGATTCATTAGAGTTTGGATGAGTTTCCATGGATGAAATTTGGTGAGTTTGTGGGACAGATTTTGATCGTTTGCTGGCTGAGTAGAACCGAGTGACTTTGGGACACTTTGAAGTGTTATTTTGCTCCGAAACTCACGGTGAGCCTTCTAGACTTACAGATTTATATTTTAGCAAGTTGGTTTGGTAAAAAATTAGAGCTTAGAGATTGATTTGTGGGCCGATATGTGTGTTTTCCTTAGAACCGGTTCTGCCCTATTGGTGACAGAGTGAACCGAACACTTTGAGGGCTCGTGGCCGTGCCGCCGTGCTTTGAAACTTGTGGTAAGTCTCTTAGGAACGTCAATTGACATGTTGACAAGGTGGCTATGTGATGGAATTGAATTTAAGAATGAATTAAGAGCTAATTTGGTGCCATTTTCATAGGACGTGCCCTATCCCGTACGGTCCAAGCTAATACCGAATTGTGTTGCTGCTCGTCGCATGGAATTAGCTAGCTCAATTGAAGGTGAGAAGATTTCTAACCCTTCGTTAGGATGTTGGGTTACTAATGTGTGGATTTTAGTTGAATTGAAAAGTTGTTTGGAGGTGAAACACGTTGGATCTTGAGATGCCGCCTAATTCGTCTTCGGCGCGCACCGTTTTTAAAACGAGTCGTTCTAAGTCGTGCGGTACTCAAATTAACCTCTATTTTCGTCCACACATCTGTAAGACCTTGAAAGACAAGAATATGAAATTATATTTGTCGAAAAGATAGTAGTAAAATGCCAGTTTACTCGTGATTAAATCTGTTCGTGGGAGTCTAGAGTGGGTAGTTTTGGTGAATTGAGACTAATTATGATTTGGCTCGATTGAATGTCTCTCTAACATGCCTTGGACATTGGATTAAAGTTGTGAATATTTGATAATGAGGTGCCGTGTGTGAAATATGGCCTACGATAGTATACTTGATTGAAATCATACGTTCAATGCATGATTTTGCATTCGGTGGTTATGTAATTGATTGTGAAGCCATGAATGTTGCTAGTGAGCTTTTTGTGCCGAGAATTTGACATGAGAAGGCAAGTTGGAGATATAGAAGCCCTGAGTCTTGTGCCATGCGAGGATAATACCCTGAGTGTTGAGCCATGTGGGGATATATATATATATATATATGTATGCATAAATTGTACCCTGAGTCTTGACCATGCGGGGATAATGATACCCTGGGTCTTGGTTATGCGGGGATAAACATGTACGATACCCTGGGTCTTGACCATGCGGGGATACATAATACCCTGAGTCTTGGTCATGCGAGGATATATATGAAATGAAATACCCTGGGTCTTGTGCCATGCGCGGATACATGGTACCCTGAGTCTTGTGCTATGCAGAGTTGAAATTTAATTTATCTGGATGCATCGTAATTGGCTAGTGAGCCCTTGATTCACGAGAAATGGTGATGATTTGGAAATTTATGAGGCCATTGAATTGAAAGCCTTGACTTGTGGACTTATTGTGGTGCTAGTGTGATTGATTTCATAGAATGTCTGATTTGCCCGCATAGCTTGTGAAGTTCAGACTGAAAAGTGAGTAGGCGAATGACTTGAATACTTAATTGCCTGTGATGCCATGCTTTTGCCTACTGTTTACTTTCCATGCTTAAAAAGGAAATGTTTTTCAAAAGTGCCTGGAGGTTCTAATAGCCTAGCTTAGGGTTAGGGTCGACTTACTGAGATTATTAACTCACCCCGTCGTGGGACCAACATTTTCAGACCTGAAGCCTTGATGGAGACCCTTGGAAGAAGATGAAGACGAAGAGGTCGAAGAGGAGTTCGACTAGTTGGGATGACGGTCTTTTCTTTCGATGTCTAGGAAGATTTTCTCAATGTTTAGAAGTTAAATTGAATCTGTGCTTTATCTGGGAAGTAAATATCCTTGTGATGAACGTCCTAAGTCATCTTTTGTAGTAGAGGAGAAGGAGTTGTTGTCTCATTTTCGCTTGTGCATTTTTTTTATTGTATGGATTTGGTAGGTTAAGGATGAAAGATCCTAGGAGACCATCGATAGATGAACGGCCTGGTGGAATGTTCGCGCGCCCGCAGGGTTCGGGGCGTGACAGGCCATGAACAACTTTTATGTTCGGTGATTAGGTTGAGAGTGTACTGATTGTCCCAGTTTAATGCATTTCTTTGTAAAATGACATCCAGAAAACTATTTCGTCCGCCCTTGGTTAAATGAACGAAGGACTCCTCTAAAGCGTGAATTAAAATCTGGAATTTGGCAGGTTATTAGTTGAAATATTAACCCACAACTTTCATGTTTCGTGGTTCAGCGAAGGAGGTCATTTATCAAGGGTATTCTGTAAAATGTTCTAGAGTCTGAAAAATGTGAGAAATTCCAGCCTACTCCACTACGGCCATTAATTTCTTATTAAATAGAAAACATGATGGATTGTCACTGAAAGTTTTCACGCAATAGGTGAGGATCTCAAGGACATTTCTCATTTGAAGTTCGGAAATCGATTCCAAACCGAAAGGGGTACGAAAATTCGACTAATACCGAGAGGTTAGAATGAAAACAAAATTGAATTACTAACTGAAAATGTGATAAAGGATAATAAGCCCTAAGTCCGACGAAAATTCCCTAAAAAGAAATCTAGGAAACCAAAGTAAATAATGACCTGACTCGAACGAAGAAGAGGACAAACATATGTTGCCCTGGACCGACCCAAAAATATAGGTAAGTAGGAGAAAAAGGGCTGAAGATAATACCGCCTTCGAATGTTCGAAATAAACAAACACATAGACATGCACGTGAAAATGCTCGTGAGTTTCAATTTCTATCTATCATGGCTTGACAAAGGTGGAGCCTAGGATATCCAGATTGAATCACATTAGCTTGCGATTGAATCAAGATCCCCCATAGACATCCGGCTCAACCAAGTAACAACCCACATTACATGGCAAATGATGGAGGCGATAAAGCTTGGCACCAATTTGAAAAAGTTCGGGACTTGAAAAGGGAGACTCAGGCCAGATGGCAATGGCCGAAGTGTTCCTAAACAAGTACCATCATAAGCCTAGCCATTCGAGTGCAATGTCGGGTTGTGTGCTAAGTGTAAATGCTAAAACAATACAGACATGCACGATAGTCTAAGCATCTAGCACTTCAATATAAACCATACATAATCACCTTCATCATGCAAGAAAAGGTTAGCAATCACTCATCCCCTTATTACTCCAAGTCCGCAAAAATATTTAACACCCTTAATGGTGAGATTCAACTAAGATTGTCAAAAGCGAGACATTCATGGAATTTTCTTTAGGGCTAAGTCCACTAAAACTTTTAATTTTTCAAAAAATTTCAAGTGAACCAGTTAAGTCTTAAATTTTTTCGAAAAATTAAAACAAATTCCCCAAAGGAGTGGCCAAGCTGTCGCGATCTAAAATTAAATTTTTAGGTTAATGGATTATCAGGGTAATTTTAATGACTAACCTAATATAGACTCTCCCAAACCCTACCAAATTGAAACTTTGGTTAATTAGAATGATTTATATTTCGGAGTCGCCACTAATCATTTATGGTAGGCTGGTTAGAAACCTAAATAAAAATAGCATGAGGACTATTCTCATTCCTACGAACCAGAGTTTAAGGATTCGGGGACTTGGTTACATCAACTAATTAAAGTTAATGCCCTTTCGGTACCTTGATTCCATGAGATGTCCTAATTTGGCAACTTATTGAATTTTTCTTTTAAGTTCAAAATGATGAAGTGATTTTTTGGTGTTTTCACTTATTTAAATGGATGCAATGAATGTATGCTTGCAATGACAATGAATTTTACCTAAATAACAAGATGATATGCTCATGCCAAAATGCGAGATAAACAATGATATGCAAATTTTAATTAACTAATTAGTGCTTGCAAAATGACGAAAGACAATCTATCCTAATGACGTTAAAAAATCATGCAACTAGCTATCCTACCACCCCGACTGCATTAGTCTAAGTGACATGCAACTTTAGGTTAAATGATTTAAGCATGTGAATTAATTTTAACTAGCCTAAAATGCATGGTCCTAAACATGATATTACATGACATGCGGATGACATGATAAATATAATATATATATATATAATGATGTGAACATGCAAGACATGATATGTCAAATTATATGATATGCAGATATGCAAAATGTTATTTTTAAAACGTGAAAGATGACTAATGAGATATACGAAAATATGAATGCATGGATGATATATGCTAATTTTCGTAAATATGGATGAAAGACTAAATGATACACGAACAAATATGATGCAAGCAAAAGATAGAGCAAGAACTCAAGCAAGCAGATTTTTTTAAATTTTTCGACAATATAAGATGCATGAAAAAAAAAACACCTAAAGACATGCAAGTGATATTTTGAAAATATGGAATGCAATATATGATACTCGAAAATATGAAACGAATATGCAAGATATGCAGACATAAGATTTGAAAATATGCGTGAAGATGATGTGAGATATGCATGAAATTACACAAGATGATGATGACTTGATTTCTATTCCTTTTTCTTTGAGTTTTCGGCCAAATTAAGAATACTATGATTTGATTCTCTTGACTAAATTTTCAAGATAAACTTAATGAGATAAAGTTTTTAATCTTCCTAAAGATTTAATTACACAAGATTTTCTGAGAAATCATATCTCACTAAATGTTTTAGGAATTTTTTTCAGTCTATCAGGAATTTTAAATTAAGCGAGATGTCAATCAAGTACAGAATATCAACCCAATCAAGTAATCCAAGATTGCAATCTAGATGAATTGAAGCAAGTCAAACCACATCTTCTTGCAGTTTTCAAAAATAGGGTAAATCTAAAATCGACTCTCTGAATATAGCGAACCAGATCTAAATGGCCATAGATCAGATTGGCTAAATTCTCATCTTTTACCAAGTTGGAGGGTCGTATCCGAATGGCGACATATAAGTTTATCCAACTTAACATATAGATGTTGCCTATTAGGAAACAAAATTTCCTAATTTAGACTTAGAATTTTTTTTATTCTATAATTCATGATCAATGAGTCCAATTAAAGTCCTTTTTTTTCGAAAATCTGACAAAATTAGGATTTTGACATGCAAAACGTGTTCTTCTAATTTTCCCGAAAAATTTTAAGGGTCTATGCAAATGGCAGAAAGCAAACATCAACTAATTCATGCAAAACATCGACATCAATAGACCAAAGACTTACCTTTAAGCTCCCGCAAAATTCTGCATGGTTAGTAATAAAAAACAAGCAAGAAACAACTTATTTTCGGACCAAACATCATGTTTACAGCTTAAAAATAGCAAAGTACATCAAAACGGCATGCAAATTATCACAAATCGACCTTAAATCAACAATTAATAAGTATATGACACTTACTTTGACTTTGACTTGTTGGACGAGACTTAGGATGCTTTTGAGTTGGAAAACCTCGGCGAGCAGACTGATTTGGAAAATAGGCAGCAGGGCAGCAATTTCATGGGCTTGGAAGGAAGGCTACGTGTATCGGATCGTTATGCCGTCAATAGCTAGTGATAGATCATCGAATGCTGAATGTTTTGATACTTAGACTGCGTCGATCGAAGCACGGATGGCGATGCACGGTCAATTGGCACGAAATTGCGCCGGGCTGCCGACGGGATTGAACTTCGTGAATTCTAGGGATTGGAAGGGAGGCTTCCGATGTCGGATCGAGGCATTGTCAGCGGCTAGTGATAGATTGTCGAATGCTGCACGTTTTGATACCTAGAAACATCAATTAGAGCACGGATGGCGACGCACTGTCAATTGGCGTGAAACTACGCTGGACTACCGACGGGATTGAATTTCGGCCGAAACTCTCTCTCTTTCTCTCTCTCGAATTTTTTGATTTTATGAATGTGTCTCTATTGCGAAAAACCCTAAGTGATTTTGAAGTTGACAAAATGATCCCAAGTACTCTTAAGTTTGGAGATAATGTCGTGGAATACTTGTTTTGTAAATTATCCTTTGGTGCGGTGATGCATCGGATTGAATCTGTCAGAAAGGTTTTGCTCAGATAGCATTTTTGAGGGACTCAGATGCTGGTTGGAGCTCAGACGTTCTATAGGGATAACATAGACGTTGGACGTTGAGCAGGGATATCTTAGATGTTGGACTGATGCTCAAGCTCTGAGTGGAGTATTCACGTGCAGTAATAAGAACTTGAAGAGGACTTTCAAATGTGCTTATTTGACACACTACAACGGATACAATCGAGTTGGATCATTCTTGAGGATTCTCAAGGATAGAGATCAATCAAGGATGCGAAATCAATGAGACAAACATATGACTTTCCAAATGAGTGAAATCATCTATGGAAGCCCAGGATGATAATTCTATGGACGATTTGAACCGAACGGGTTGGCAATCCCCAACGGTCACAAGATCTTCTTTTGGTATGTCTTGTCCAAACGGGAAGTTTTGGAGAGACCTCTTCTAGAAGCCTTGCAACGGTTAGATTGGAGGCGGAGGAGTATAAAAGACATCTTAAGGTCGAAGGGACAAAAGGTCGGCTTTAAGAGGGAAAAGTCTTTATAATTCTTAGATCGAGAGTACTTCATTTCATACCCACTTCTTGATTCAGCCATTGTAATTGTGAGGAGGTGTACACAAGAGTGTTGAGCGCTAGGTAGGGTATCCTGCGTGTCAAGAAGATCACTAAGGTGTAACCTCTCGAGCAATTTACTAGTGGAATCTAGCCGATTGGCTGATAGTCGAAGAAGTGGACGTAGGCTTAACCAAAGCTGAACCACTATAAACCCTATGTGCAGTCTTCTCTATCCCTACTCTTATCCTATTATATAATCTGTGATAGTAGAACTGCATACAAACTGTTTATATTGATATGCTGTGTTGCCATCGTATGAGACGTTATAAAAACGCCTGTGCAATTGATATTCCGCGAAAAAATACTCAAATTGCACTATAATCACATATTCACCCCCTCTAGGTGATAACGCTAGCCACAACAATTGGTATCAGAGCTTGGTGCTCATATTTTGTGAAGTGTTTTTACTTCCGTGTTAACAATTTTTATAGCTAGCAATTTTTCTCCCACATGGATCGAAGGTGGAAGCAACAACAGACCACCATATTTTTATGGGAAGGAGTACATCGATTGATAAAACAAATTCAAAGCATCTCTTAGATGCCAAGATCCTCAGATATGAGATGTTGTATAAAGATGAGTGAATCCAACTGCAAATGCCACGACTACATCAAATGCAGGGGATAACAATCCAATGCCGACTGCTACTTTGTCAAGTACCAAGATTGCCAAGAGAGATGCTCTTGATGCAAAAGCCGCATATTCATTTTATAGTGCTTTATCTCCTACCGAATACAAACGTATTGCAGATTGTTTCTCATCGAAAGAGATTTGGGACAAGCTCTACATTAACTATGAAGGAACAGATAGAGTGAAGGAGACCAAAGTCAATTTTCTTCTTGGCCAATATGAAGCATTTAAGATGAAGCTCGGAGAAACTGTAAAACAAATGTTTGACAGATTCACAGAAATAGTGAATGGTCTTACATACCATGGGCAACCTGTTTCAAGACCAATGAGAGTTAACAAGTTGCTAAGAGCTCTCAAAGGAATGGGACAACGTCAAAACTTCCATTCGAGAGACTCAGAGGATATATCCTATATCTATGGACAAACTTATTGGAACTCTTCAATCCTATGAGGAAGAAAGAGTTAATGAAGAGACAATATCAAAAGGTAAGAAGTCCATTGCTTTAAAATCTAATGCTGATTCTGATGTTTCAAACTTAGAAGATGAAGACGATGAGGAGCTAGCACTCGTGGCTAAAAGATTCAGAAGAATGGCTAAGAAAGGCAGGAACTTCAAAGACAAAAAGGATCTCAGACGATATGATCAGAAACGATCATCTGAGACCAAAGGCGAGTGCCAAGAAGTCATCTGCTATGAATGCAGAAAAAGAGGTCATATTAAACCAAATTGCCCTCTATTAAAGAAGAAAGTCAGGGATGAAAATTCCAAGAAAGCCTTGAAAGTAGAGACTTGGAGCGACAGTGAACGTGAAAGTGACGAAGAGTATGCGAACATATGTCTCATGGCCGACTCAGATGATGATCTCCAGGTAACTCATTCAAATATTCCTGTTGAGGTATTAGATTACATAGACGAGATATGTTTAGAATATAGAGCGACTCTTAAGAGACTTTCTGAATTGAAAAAGGAAGTAGCAATCTTTAAACAGAAAGATCTTTCACAAAAAGATAGGATCAATTTTCTCGAAAAGGAATTTTTCCAATTGAAAGAGAAATCAGATTGTGTGTCTAACGAGAATATTGGTTTGAAATCTGAAATTGAATATTTTGGGAAAGAAATTGATTCCTTGAAAAATGAAAGAAATCTTTTTAATACAGAGAAGAACTCTTTGAAAAAGAAAAGGGATATTTTCGAAAAAGAGAATGTTTTGTTAAGGAAGGAAATTTCAAATATTCACAAGAAATTTTTCTCCGGTTCTAGAATGTTTCAGCACATACTTTGTATACAAGTCCCGTACTATAATAAATTGGGATTAGGATTTCAAAAAGAAAGTGACGTGGAAAATCATTTTCCTTCTATTAAAGAGAGAATCAAGAGAAGACCTCCTAAGAAGTCCTATGATAATCATTTTAGAAAATTGTTTGTGAAATTCAAAGGTCAAGATCTATATGCTTGTTCAAACTGTGGTGATACTAGACACTATCGTAGTTATTGTTCAAAAATTAAGAGATTCACTTGAGATATTCTTAGATATACAAATGTTGTTAACCCCAATGGACCCAAACAGATTTGGGTACCAAAGAAAACTTGAATTTTACTGATCATTGCAGGTACCAATGAAAAAGAAAAATAAATGGTACCTTAATAATGGGTGTTTCAGACATATGACTAGAGATGCAACAAAATTCACCAATATTGAGATGTTCGATGGTGGAAACATTTCCTTTGGAGGAGATAACAAGGGAACGATTATTGGCAAATGAACCGTGAAGATTGGAAATCTTCTTATCCATGATGTTGCATTGGTTAAGGGTTTGAATTTCAATCTTATCAGCATTAGCCAACTATGCGATATTGGATATAAAGTTTACTTTGCAGAAAATAAGTGCTCAGGTACAAGTGAAGACAATGAATCTTCGTTCACTGGACGAAGACATGGTAATATGTACCTACTGGATACAACGTCTGAGGAAGAGAAATGTCTTCTATCTGTCAAAGACGACTAGAACTTTGGCACAGAAAGCTGAGACACATAAGCCTTAAGCAAATATCAATGCTCTCCAAAAAAAAGCTAGTAAGAGATCTCCCAAAAGCCAAGTTTGAAAGGACTAAGCATTGTGAAGTTTGCACATTGGGAAAACAAGCAAGAAGTTCTTACAAATCTATAAATAAAGTATCTACTGACCGTGCCCTGCAGCTGTTACATATAGATGTCTTCGGACCTACTCGAACTTAGAGTATTGGAGGTAAAAGATATTGTTTGGTCATTGTGGATGATCATACCAGATTTACTTGGGTTTTCTTTCTTGCACATAAAAGTGATTATTTCTCATACTTTGAAACATTTTCAAAGAAAGTTCAAAATGAAAAAGGTTATTCTATTTTAAGCATCAAAACAGATCATGGAGAAGAATTTGAAAATCATTACTTTGCTGAGTTTTGTGATCAAAATGGTTTTCAACACAATTTTTCATCTCCATACACTCCATAACAAAAATGGAGTTATTGAAAGGAAGAGTATATATTTACAAGAAATGGCACGAACTCTATTGATTGAAAGAAAAACACCTTCATATTTTTTAGCAGAAGCTATGTCTACTGCTTGTTATATTATAAACCGAGTGTTTCTTAAACCATTACTTAGAAACCCCCCTATGAGCTTTACAAAGGAAAGAAACCAAATATTTCATATTTTCATATTTTTTGTTGTAAAAGCTACATTCTTAAAAACTCAAGTAATCGGCTAAGTAAGTTTGAAGAAAGATCAAACGAAGGAGTATTCTTGGGATATACGACCTCAAGCAAAGCCTATCGAGTCTTCAACAAGAATTCTCAGATAGTTGAAATTCGAAGATGAATACATTGCTCAGAAGATCACTTCCATTAATAAAGTGTCAGATGATCAGAACTCATCATCTGAGAAGCAGAACACATCATCTGAGGCTGAAGAAGCAACTGAATCTTCTCAGAACTTGGAAGATAAGCAACCAACTGCAACTTTTGAAGATCCAAATGATGAAGAATCAATCGACGATGAGCTTGAAAAGTCAAAGAAAAACTGGAAATACAAATCCAGTCATCCTACCGATCATGTCATTGGAAACATGGATGAATTGATCAGAACCAGATCTAAACTAAGAAGTGCAATAAATGCATTTGGTCTCGTTTCTGAGTTTGAACCCAAAAGAATTGAAGAAGCTCTACAAGATGAAAGTTGGATTGAAGCTATGCAACAAGAGTAACTGTCACGCCCCGAACCTTGATCCTTATATTGACTCCTAAGATCCCTCGGGTTACAACTCATAAAATTCGACAAATAGACAAAAGCGAAAATACATCTCCATACATATACAAAATCTGAATAACTTAGGACAGGAAGTAATACACTTCTCAGGTTCATGAAAACAAATCTTACGAAGTAGTCAAATACTAATGAATCGATCCTTATATCCACAAATCATAATACAATCCCTCCTAATAACACAATATATGAAACCACATCCTATAATTTCTTCCTCGAACATCAAACCTTGATGACCTTTGATGTACCGTCACCTGGGACTTGAAAAATGTTAATCCCCAACGGGGTGAGATATAAATCACAGTAAGTAAACCCTAAACCTAGACCAGACCGCTAGTCCCCCCAGATTATGCCATAAAACACCATCCAGAAGCTCATCAAAGCATTGGCATATAGCATTTAAATACCTCAAGGTAATTGGCATCAATAAGAATCACAGTCAAGCACATCATGCACCTTGAGACCAGCTTCACACACTAGCACATAATAAACTCATATGCTTTAGAATTGCCACAATGAAATCACATATCTCATCGCCAAGGGCTCCCGGACCGCGATGTATTTCTCAAGGGAACTCTGGCCATGCAATCACAAGGGCACTTTGGCCATTTAAGGATCACTGGGGCTCTCTGGCCATTTTGATTCACAAGGGCTCTCTAGCCATTTACAAAGCATCATGGCACTCTGTCCAATTACGATACACAAGGGCTCTCTGGCCAATCACAAAGCATCATGGCACTCTGGCCAATTACGATGCACAAGGGCTCTCTAGCCATTTAAAATTACAAGGGCAAGCAATCATTGCAAGGGCACTCTAGCCGATTCATTTGCATCATAGCCAATTAAGCCACACAAGCACACTAGTCCTCGTGAAAATCGAGGTCACACTACAACATTCCAATCATGGAGCTCATCAATTTAACCTCACACCAAGGTATATGGATCAACCGTCATAAATCAAAGTTCAATCATTCACTAATTGATCATGGGGCATCATAGCCAATTAGATCGCTGGGGCATCATAGCCACTTCATATCACATTGGCATTATAGCCAAGTAAATCTCATAGGCGCTATGGCCTTATAAATCATCAAAGGCTCAATCGCCAATATGTCATTAAGGCATATCACAACTCAATTGTCAATTTTCATACTATGCCATTCAGCTCATAGATCTTACCACCCAATTAAGCAATTCATCAATCACTTAATTCAATAATTCAGTACATCCAGTAGTGTCCTAACGTCCTAGAAAAGGTTGAAGGGACACTTACCTCATTAAGCAAGTTAGCAAATTCCATCCAAACGACCCTCCTAGGTCAGCAAGCTCACGGCCCAACATGGCTCTCATGGCGTGCCTAGGGAAACCACATCGAAACTCGATTATTTCTCAATTTCGTCGCGCCAATACCTTAATAACACCGACAACGCCTTATTCTTAAGTCGTCACGGTGTTAATTTGATGCTCCTAAGCATACCAATTATCTTTCTATCAAGGCAAGTCATCCAAAATCTCAATTTACCAAAACTGCCCAATTTGAGCCCCCACAACCAGGTTCATTCTCACGAAAACTACAATTTTTCTACTGATTTTTTGGAAAAAAATTCTAGAATCTTAAACTTCAAGATCTTACGGACATGTGGATGAAAACGGAGCTCAATTCGGATACCGGACGACTTAGAACGACTCAATTCAAAATCGGCGCGTGTTACGGACAGATTGAACGGCGCCTCACGTTTTCTTCTCTAACAGCCTTTTAATCACCTCTTAACCCAAATTCCTCTCAAAACCAACTTGCCAATACCTCATACAAGAAGTTTAGAAGGCTCACCGAAAAGCTTGGAGAGAAATAACACCATAAAAGCTTCGAACAGCTCAGTTCCTTCACGCTCCTTCCACGGTCAGAATCTGTCCATTTTTAACCATCCACAATCAGCCATGAAAACCTATTGGAACACCACCAAAATTGCGGCCAAAGTTCATCCAACTTGAGTACTAGATGTTATGAAGCTCCCACCGAAAATTTGAAGACAAACGAAGCCTCTAAGAGGGTAAACAGTAGCCTTACCCCAGCTCGCGCAGATTTCGTCCGGTTTTGGTCTCGGACTCACACCGGTAAAAATACTTATCCAAATGACAAAATTCCACTTGGAGCTTGTCAAGGACACATTGATCTAGCTTCTGGTGGTCAGAGAAGGTAAGGTGATGGCCGGAGGTGGCGTTCGAGCACACCGAACAGAGGGGACAGAATCTGTCTTCTGGAGCAGTTTTTTGCTAGAGAGGAAAAGAAGAAAATTTTGAAGGGAATGGAGGTGGGGGAAGGGGTACACGGCTGAAGAGGCTAGAGGGGATGCTCCATCAAATTATTAATTCCAAATGACAAGATTTTTTTGGAGGGGCTTTAAATGCATGGGCTTCCCTAAGCATGACACATGGCATCCACCAATAATTGAACCATTGAGCTTTGACTTCCCATTGACTCTTCCTCAAATTTTCAGCAGCCACCAAGGGAAACTCAAATGACTATTTTTCCCTTCTAATAAACTTAAGGCAATGGCAAAGGTCGAGGGGCAAAATAGTCATTTGGCACTTTTCGTCCGAAACCTCATTTTTCCTATTTTGAATGCCCATTTGCGAGGCGATGTCAAATCTTTTTCTAATCTTGGAATTCTCTATTTTCAATTGCCAATTTTGAGTTTCCAACCCATATCATTAGCCCCGAGGGGTCGGAAATTCGGAATGTCACAATTCTCCCCCCTTAAGGAAATTTCCTCCTCGAAATTTGCAACCTTCCAACCCCCCAGTCCTTTGGGGTATCGACGTCTCACCGCATTCTCATTCTTCAAGGTAATTCTTTCCATGACTTGACGTTCTTACTTGTCCTTTCCGAAAAAAGTCATCCTTTCCCAGGACATGTTTCCTTCTATCCTCAATCTGTATTTACTTCTCGCTATTCTCTTTCGACATCCATGCATCTGTTAGCAGTTTACCCTCAAGCATTCACATCGTCTCTTCCATTTGTCTATCACCATTATTACTAAACCTTCGCCAAAATGCACTCTTTAGTGTCTATACCATTTGGCATATCACTCCATTCATACGTTCTTTCATACCATCAGAGATTCATGGGCTTTGTCCACTCGTTCTCGATCAACCCAATCGAGTCATAACCTTCTCGATTCCATTCGAAAATTTCCAATGATCATATAAATCCATTGATCTTCAAGATCATGCTTCTTTCCTGTCGACATGTCTAATGCTCGACCACATGTTAGACTACTTTCAGTCCTTCTCACCGATAGCATTAAGGAAAAATCTTGGCACATCCTTGTGCCATCCCAAGGAACACTTTAATTCTCCCTTTGAATTTTCCGATAAGGCCATCTCTTTAAGTTCCTCTTCAATATTGGATTCATACTTTCGTCTATGGGGCCCCAAGGGTTCTATTCATTCCCATAATGTGGCATCCCAGGTCCCTTCTAGCCTCCAACTCCGATACCAATCCAAAGCCTAGCTGTCATATCTCACAATCTGAAAAATGTTCCCACAACGTGGGTTAGCACGACGGCTAGCATGAAAAACATTCAACCCCACCCTAGGGGTCCTAAGACTCCCTAAAACCAACTAAAAAGGACAATCGCATAATCAAGGCATCAAGAGCATGTAACAACATCAATTTAGATCATTAGGCATCAACAATATAAAGTAATGAGAATGCCAATGCAATATGAAATGACGTGCTCTTCAATCATCTCACCATCGCCAAGTCAATTGACTTGCGACCCCTACTCCAAGGCATCCACGACGCATGGTACGACTCTCCCCCGCACACAGCTCAGGATCGTCAAGTACGTACAAATCCCCGCACACAGCCCAGGGGCGTCACGACGCGTGGTACGACTCTACCCCGCACACAGCTCAGGGTCGTCAAGTCCGTACAAATCCTCGCACACAGCTCAGGGGCGTCAACTCAATTCAGTGCACTGAAGAGTAAATATCTCCAAATATCTCATCAATATCATTCCATGTACAGTGTATGCTTGGCCATGTATGTCATGATTCACAATCTCAATTCTTGCACGCGATAACTCAATCGCAAAGCCAACATACCAATGCCAACGTCCACAACGACAAGTACATGGAAAACAAATATCACAGCATTGAATTTAATCAAGCAAAGCACATGAGAATTGAATCATCAAGACCAAGATTCTCCCACTTCCTCTCTTTGAAGCTCTCGGGTCACCAAGGTTCAAGCCAATCAAATCACATTCTTATCAAGCTAAAGTCTTCATAACTCGGTTCTTAAGCAGAGAATTTCAGCACTGTGCAGTTATGCGAGTCGTCCGTTTTAAATTAGCAAATGGGCTCCTAAAATCATCAAATTTTACCACGTTGTACTTAAGACCTTGGAAAACATTGTGTCAAGAAATCTCGAATTAATCCCATCTAGAAAAATTGCAGTAATTCACGAAATCTAGAGGAAATCTGACCTTCAGTAAATCAGTGCCAATGTCACAGAAATAAATATATTTCATGGGGTTAACCACATCAGAAAAATCCCAACTTTTTATACGTTGTAGTAAAAGATGTCCTCTTAAACTTTCATGAAGGAAAGTTAGTCTAAATCATTCTGCAAAAATCAGTTTAAAATATCGAACCGCAAAGGGTCTCGGTTAAACTCGTCAGAAACTGGTTGAGCCCGTGTGATAAATATCACCTCAAATCCAAAAATTCAGAAATTAAATTAAGTTATATTCAAGGACGTGACGAACAAGTTTCAAGAAGGAAGTTTGGTCAGATTCTCATCACACAAGGCTCGACAAAATGCTCAACACAGGAAGCATAACCTAGATCCGAATTCCACAGATTCAAGTTTTGCCTTAAAAGAACCTGACCCGAAGCTCCTTAATTCAACTAGCCATTCGTGTGTACTTGTTACACAAACATAGCTCAATGATAACCAAGGCAAGGATGCATAATGTAGTTCGGTTTTGCACTATAAATAGTTTTGGAAATCAGAACAGATTCTATACTAGAAACCGAACATAATTTCTATTCTAAACTTGTAATTTGTCCCCAAACTACCTCGATTCAGCTTGGTAATCACATACCTATGATATTCTAGTTAGCTCCTCCAAATTTAACTCAAGATTAGGCAATGTAGCTCGAGTTCAATCCATTTTCAACACCCAAAGAAAACCGAATCTGCACCAGCCCTATCTCAGTCCACATAATTGATTTCTTGTCCTAAGAACCTCATTCGAACTTCCTATCATGGCATTTACATGATGAACATCTATCCTACGATAGGATTGAAGGAATTTCTTGCCTTTTTTTTTCTTGCTCGAGCTCGACGTTTCCTCCTCGATTTCCTTGACAACGCCGCGCCGTTCTTCTTCCTTCTTGGTCGCTTGCTCTCGGCCTCTTTCGCTCACTCTCACCTCACGAGCTCTCTCTCTCCCTCTCTAGCTTCGGTAAAAAAAAAAGGGGGAAAGAGGAGATGAAAATGTGAAGAGCTCCTTTTAATGCATGCCTTAGGGAGTCCTCTATGTGACACTTGTCACACAATCTATTGCGTGGAAACCTTCCCCTCAAAATTTCATGCCACTTGGCATTACCCCCATTTGTCATTTGTCACAACAAGGAAGTGTCTATTCCCAAGGTTGTTCCTCCAATAGGATTTCATGCACACAAGGTTTTGGGCGCCACTTGTCTAGTCTTCTAGTGGTTCAATATCCAGGGTAGATTTTGCTGGGACATTAGGCCAATAGATGACATTGCTTCTAACACCAATTCCTATGTTCCCAATGGCCAATAGATTTTTCATGCAAGAAGAAAAGTATTGCCACTTGTTCCTCATGCAACCTTGATGTTGTTTCTTCTTGCCACTTGTTACACATGCACAAGAACTTGAATCTGTCCCACAATCCCGTCCAAGTTCACTCTCATCCAAACTGATAATTTTTTGCCAATTTATTAGGCAATCAGACCCCACATTCATGTTCCTCGTCGTCTTACGGTCGTGTGGGAGAAAACGGAGCTCAATTGGGACTCCGCACGACTTCGAACGGGCCATTTTACTTTCGATGCGCGCTGAAAAACGGAAACACGGGCTCTCGGGTCAAATGACGTTTTTCATGCTATTTCCCATTCTAATGAAGGCCAACGAAATTCTTATGGTTCTAATCCAAATGTCTTCTTGCATGTTATAAGAAGCTCTTGATTTGACACTTGTCTTTCATCCCATAATGCAAGAATTTATTCCTCCAATTTCCGCCAAGTGTCAATACCCCCAATGGTGATAAATCATTTTCATATTGATAAGACTATTAACCAATGATCTTCTTGCATCTTCCCTAGGTATAATCGGCCAATGCCCTTTCATGCATAAGGGGACAATGGCGCCACTTGTACATACCCCTAATGGCCGACTATCTTTGTCAGATCTTGATGGGACATTGGACCAATGATTGAGCTACGTTCTCTTGCTAGTTCCCTAGGTAATTCGGCCAATAGTCTTTCATGCACATGGAACAACTTCGCCACATGTTCCTACCCCCATTGGACCGAAAATTCTTGGCCTCCAATCTTAAGGGAAAATCAATTATACTATCAAGCTCATATTAATCCTTATGAGCCCTTGATCAATCGGCCATTAATAAATTTCCTCTCTCTCCAAGTATAATCCAATGGTGGCAGCGTTCCTCATATTCTCAGCCATGGTATAAATCCAATTAATATTCTAATTTTCCAATCAACTTGACTTGATAATAATTTGGTCTTGAGACTTCGATTCTTGACCAATGTACCATAGTCCTTGAATATGAAATTCCTTAATTAATCTTCCTAATATCTCCTTAATTCCATTTGATGGGAAATTGGTCAATGGAACTCGAATTTCTATTCATCATATTCCTCAATGTACACAACCAATTCCTCATAATATCACTTGAGCCATGATAATCCAAAATTGACAAGTTCTTTGATAATTTCCTTACTCGTTTCCACATATGTCTCATTGACATATCTTGACCTCTTTGCTTAATCCAGTATGACGAGGTTCATATTCCTTGTTCTTAAAGTCAATTCTCTAATCCCTTTCAGATATCATTGCTCATTAGGAAACTCGCAAATGGGGGATGCCACACATAACCCCTTAAGTGTCAGGGTTCGATCATGGCAATACCTCAATTCCCTTCTAGCCTTCAGGCTAGGTGCTTCTAGTAGCCGTCAACTAGTCAATTGTCGAGCTTCCAATTTAGAGGTTGAATCTCTTACTTCTCAAGGGAAGATCTGTTCCTCTATCATCAATTACACAATACTCAATTCTCAACCTCTTATAGTTCACATAATTTCAAGGTTTTTCTTTATACAAGCGTCGCTCTCATAATCATGAGCAATTTCACCCATCGGCGTTGCTTCTCATCAATTCCTTTTAGGAAACTACTACCTTATTCTTTTGTGGTAGATATAGGTTCAAAACTTCCTTCCACCCAAGCAAGATTTTCCAAACTTTTTCGCGAGGACATTCGCAAACCAATTCCGATCATGCTCTAAGCATTCCAACTCATATGGCATTATCATCACGATGTATATGCAATGTCTACTTCCGGTTGCCTCGTTATGCCTCAAATTTCATTCTGCGTCGCGTCATCACGACCTTCATAAGCTTTTCAAATTTCAACCGGAAACGCCATTATCAACGTAGTCGTCAACTTGACTCAAGCCCTCAAAACTCTTCGCGTTTATTCACCCCTTCGGGTTACATCTCTTCTTGAGTCCATTTCATCAAGGGGACAACTCTTGTGGGGAATCTCCCACAATCCGTCTATAACAATCCATCAATCCCAAGAAACTTCAAGTTTCAGCAACTCACATCGACCCTAGTCGATTCGTTACTCATTCCCATCCTCAAAGGCTCCATAGGGACTTCATTTCTCATAAATTTCATGACTGGGGGATCTTACCTCATAGACCCATAGCTCCTGTTCATCGCAATTAGCTTACAACGAGTATCTCATTTGAGTTCACAAGATACTCTCAAAATTGATCATGTTTCTCATGACTCCTTAAATGAGTCCACTCATCGTCTCTCACGATGGTAACAATCAACTCAATCATTCCTTGGATACTTAACCCGACTATTATCAGTTTCTTGTCACTAGGCATAAAAACATTCAAACTATCCTTCACACATCTCACTTAAGAGCTCAAACCTTGGCCCTCTGTTGTCAAGGGTCTCCACTTGGACCATACAACATTTTGTTATTTTTGTCGCTCTTCCCTCGGGAAGCATTAGTGCATTAGCCTTTGGGTTCCACAACCAGCTAATGCAACCATACCTCAATCTCATCCATTCAACTGAACGTCAATATTATCCTGGAATTCAACGTTGTCCACAGGACAGTTTCTCGGACTTCACTTCTAGGGATCATTCAAGTTCTGCGTCTTTTTTCTCAGTCCAGACGCTCAATCTTAATACCAAGACAATTCATATTTTCTCTTCCTTTCACACTAGGGTCTCTTACCCTACGAAGGAAACTATACACTTCAGTGGCATTCTTTTACTTTGAATCCACTTTGTCCTTCCTATTCCATAGAGTGTCAACCTTGGAGTCTGCGCCAACGGCAGTACCTCCACTTCAGTATTCAAATTTCACCATGTCTGGCACTCTTCTTCTAGTGACTCAGTCACCTCAAGTGATGAAATTCCAAAGAGCCGAGGTTTTTCTTCGGTCTTCACAAATCCCCATATCGAATACTCAATTCGACTACCTCGAGTCACTTTGTAATCACACTCGAAGCGCTCTTTTTCGCTTACTCAAACATTCATTAGAATTACGAACAACCAGGACTACCAAGTCCATTCACTTTCCTTTCCCTCAATAACCATCTCATGGTCCAATCACCCTTTAAGAACGACACTCTACTCTTTAGGGCTGACAACACACAATTCCACTTCTAGTGGTCCCGATTCAAACTTAATCAATCTCATAAATTAATAGGGCTCGACAGACTAACACGTCAGTCTCTTTTATACTTCTCATAACAACAAGAGGTTAACCACCATAAGCCTTACGCCAAGGTAATAACCATTTGCATAGGCACATCCCATGTTCCATAATGAACATCTCTTTGCTCGTAATCCATGAGCAGGAGTTCTCTTATTCACATGTCTTCCGATCATTCACTTCTCTTACTAAGTCCCATTACCATTTCTCAAAGTCAGGAATAATCACTAGCCATAAGGCTTTCAAATTTTATTCCACTCGGAGACCTCACGTCTGTCACGCCCCGAACCCGGCGAGCACGCGAGCATCCCACCTCCGCCGTTACCTTTGATTATCTCCCAGGAATCAACGGCCATTGCTTAAAGATTTATATGAAACATACATGCGAAAGCGAGGACAACTCCATACAAATAAAACACAAGATGACTTAGGACAAAGGGTATTCTTCTAAGTAATATCAAAGTCAGGTACAATTCTAACTCCAAAGAATATATTCAATCCCTAAGGTTTTAATCAGATTAATCTCCATTGCCTCCAATGATTTCCTCAATTGCCAATCCATGGCAACCTCGGGTTTCCATCACCTGGGACCTAAAAAATGTTGTCCCACGACGGGGTGAGATATATAATCCCAGTAAGTCGAACCTAACCCTAAACTAGGCTGCCAGTACCTCCAGACACTTTTGAAAGACGGGGGTATTTTGGTATTAAAAACTTTGGCATGGCAAAACAGGGTACTTGTCAAAAACATGGCATTTCAGTACTTTTAAAAACAAAATACTTGACCTAGTGACAAAGGACTCCATGAGTAAAATTGAGCTTCGTACAATGGCAGGGTTTTCAATCATAAGAAAACACTCGATACGATCTCAAAAACACGAGGCAACTTTCACTTCTTTCTCAAAAGTATCATTCCTTGAAATATCCAGAAAATACATTCTTTTCTCACACGCCCCTTTTCTGGGCCAATTTCAATACACGCCCCTTTCTGGGCCAATTTCAAATCATGAGGCAAATTTTCAAACATGAGGCATTTTCGATTTCTCAAAGCCCATTCTTTGAATTTCTCATAAAACAAGTCTTTCCAATTCCGCCCATCATGGGCCAAAACATATCAAGAACCATGTTTCAGTCTTTTATCTTCTTTACGCCCATCAAGGGCCGCCCTCTTTGGGCCGCGAGATGATTCGGTCAATCATATGACTCTCGACGTCTTATCGAGATGATTCGGTCATCATGACTCTCGCTGCGAGATGATTCGGTCTCCATATGACCCGTCGGTACATATGAGACTCTCGCGTCCGGACCTAGAGATGATTCGGTCACCATACGACTCTCGACGCCCATTATCAATCGAGATGAATCGCGTCAGTATGGGACTCTCTAGCCGCACGACCTCGTCAGGTCCAATGGGAGTAACTCCCTCCCAACACATTGGCCAAATTACAAATTCTCGGCGATCCCACACGCCCGTGCACTTATAATTTTTCCCGGCGATCCCACACACCATTGGCGATCCCACACGCCAGTGCACACATAATTTCCTCGGTGATCCCACACGCCATTTTATTCATAAAAATCTCAGTCATAGAAAGCCTCAGCTTTTTCATTTCAAGAAAACAGTTCATGCCTCAAAATTCATCATTCAAAAACAACACAGGAGATTCATCGCCAAAACAAGGCATTCGTTTCAAATGTCCCTCAACTGGACAAAACATATTCCCCATCATAAAATTCTCAGTCAAGCACATGCATCACTCGAATTAATTCAAACAAGGCCTCGGACAATTTAATGAACACGGCCATTTCATGAAACTCAAGGCTTGACACAAAATCATGGTTTCATAAATCATCTCGAAACTCAATTGGTGATTCAATTCACTCAAAATACTCAAACGAAACGGAAATCTCCACAAAGCATGTCAGAAGCCCAACCACATTCCATGATCAAGTTAAGACTCCTCAATTCAATCTTGATTTCAACATTTCCATGCCATAACCCACTCAAGCTCAATTTGTCAAAATAGGACAGATTTGGGTTTTCTCGCATCTCTCACAAAATCACTTCATAAAACCTTTCATTCCAACCCAAAGCTTCGTCCTTTAGTAACCTAACATCCTAATAAAGGTTTAGGAATAACTTACCTCTTCAAGCAAGCTAACAAATGCCATGTGCAATTTCTTCTAAAGCCCACAAATGCATAGCCAAATCACGTCAAGCGTCGTCCTACGGACAAAGTACAATTCCCGTCAATTAACTCCGCCAAATTTCAATCCGATCGAACTAATTTCTTGCCGAGACATCAATTGACATCCTAGGACATCCCAATAATCAATTTGGACCATAGAAACACTTCCTAGAACCACCAAAGGGTTCGGTCAAGGCTGGAACAGAATTGGACAGCATTCTGTTCTGCCTTTGCCCTATTCCAACAGCCCATAATTCACCTCAAATCACCAATTTATTGTCCAATCTTCTTGCCAAGACCTAGATTTACATATCTAGGACATCCCCTTATGATTTGGAAGCAAAATAACACCCCTAGGATGTTCAAATGGCTCAACCTCCACAGATTGTCCACCGATCAGATTTTCACTCAATTCTGTCCACTCAATCTCAGCCATGAAACACCCCTAAATCTCAATTGAAAACATCATTTCTGCTCATACACATGTATTACTATAATATATGAAGCTACCCTCGAAAATTTGAGGTCATTTGGATTTTCTATGAGCTAGAAACACCACCTTTCCTCAGCTAGCTCAGAATCTGTCCACGTTTCTTCCAAAAATCACCATAAATTAACCAGACCTCCAAAAATCATGAAACCAACGGGAAAATGTCAAGGACATCTTGAAATAACCTGTAGTAAAAGGGATAGACCAAAAGACTCCGGGAAGAGCCGCTCGAGCTGACCGAACAGCAGGGTCAGAAACTGTCTTCCGAGCAGACTAAGCTAGAGAGAAAATGAAGAGGAAAAGTGAAGAAGATGGAGGAGAGAGGAGGAGTGGTCGTCCAAATGAGGTTGAAGAGGATGTCACACAAATAATTGGAGCCATTTTGATAAGATCACAATTAATGCCATTTAATGCTTGGTCCAATCAAAAGATGACACATGGCAACCTCCCATTGGTTGCTTCCTTGACTTTGACCTTCTTTGACCACTTAATCTTATCCTTTTCGGCAGCATATGGAGGAGGGGAAATGACCAAAATGACCTTCTGAATTTCTTAAGGCAAGACCAAAGGTCGAGGGGCAAAATGGTCATTTGGCACTTTTCGTCCGAAACTTCATTTTTCTCATTTTGAATGACCATTGGCGAGGCGACGTCAAATTCAATTCAAATGTTGGAATTCCTCAATGTCCAATGCCCAATCTCAAGGTCCAATTTCTTGTCGAACTATCATCGATTGTAATTCCAGTTTATCTCAAACTGACGGGCGACTCTTGCAGGCGCTACGCGTATCAACCTTGGGATTTTTCTCAAGCCGTGGCGATTTTGGTTGTCATGTGATTGCGAGGGTTTATCACTAGTTCCTGCGGTCCTGATCATCAGAATCCGATTTAGGAAATTCTCGCAAATTACACATTGGTTAAGCGGAATCACTCGCGTCCCAACGTATAATGCTAGCAAGGCATTCCATGATCGTTCCTAGATCGATCTCTGCTGGCCCAAAATATTCCCTCGACAATCCTTATGGTCAAAGCGCCATTTCTTATTTAAAATCCTCAGGTCCACGTACCCGACCTTGTGTTAGTCTTTCCCTTTCGGTCAGTTAACTCGAGAGTGGCCTGCTCCGAGCGAGATACCACTGAAACACACCGATCGATATCCTTCCATTCCATAGTCTTGAGAGGGGTCGGAATTCGGAATGTCACAACGTCTCACTCAAAGGGCCATTAACCACCCTTGGCACCCTTTGACCACCTTGAGAACTCTGTCTCACACTGGTCGATCGTTCTCAGATCCTTGCAAGATTAATAAGATTCAAATAACTTTTGCTCTCAAGCAATCTCAGGAAGGTACTTCCATTGAACTATTCAATGAAGGCGGTCCAAACACATACCATGTCTTCAAGGAAAACTCTTCCCTTGGTGACACTTCACCAATCATCAACAGCCTCTTAAGGCTAATAACTGCCAGGTCACTTACTTTCTTTAGTGCACTCAAAATCTCTAAGGTTTTCTTACAAAACCCTCAATTTAAAAGAAGGCAGTTTTAAATTCCATCCTTTCATCAAGTTCAGTCAATCTCAACTTTATAAATAGCTTCACAAGCTTTTCAAAACTCTCATGGTTCATGTCCATGTTTCCACTTTGGAAATGAATAATCTCAGAGTCACCTTTCTTGTGACTTCCATCATTTAACTCGTCAATACTAGCATTAGTCGTCTCAGCGACTTGGGTACAAGGGCGGCTTCTTCTCGAGCTTGCCTACCCATCAAATTTTCTCATTTCCATTTAAAGTTCTCACGACCCCTTATTACACTTGGGTCTCGCACGATTAACAAAATCGAGCCATACTTTCTTCCAGAGCTCATACTGGAGTCGCTCATCTTTACTCAATTCTCACGATCCACCTCAGTTCTTGGATCTTCTCATATCTCGCTCATATTTAGCGACCGTACTTTGGTCTTTCAACCTTATCAGGTTCTCCTGTCACTTGAACCACTATGATTCCCTCTAGGAATCAAAGACTTAAGTCATCTACTCAAGTCTAGTAGTCTCAGACTGCTCATCTCATTATATTTCACCATCAACCATCTAGTGGTTCCCAAACAACTCTCAACTAGTTGCTCATCATTCAAGGATTCTAAATTATCCTTAAGCAGCAACCACATATCAAGCCAGCCTCAACGAGGCAATTTCTCAATCATCAGCCAATTACTAGGCAAGCCTCAACTAGACCAAAACTCAACTAGGTCAGCACCAAGCAAACACTCAAAGTTCTGTTTCAATAGCTCATGTCATAAATCCAAGGCATATGCCACTCTAGCATAAACACAACATGCTACCTCAATCTCAACAAGCATCAATTCAATGGGTATAAACCCCGGATGCCGTCTAATCTCTCATTTAGACCTTGGCCAAAACAATCACAGGATGCCAATTACAAAACATGCCAACTAGGCCGATCACGAATATCAATTTTCTTTCTCAAGCGGCATCTACTGCTAAATACAAAGCTCTCAGCCATGCCAATCACAGGCGCCATTACAAATGCCATGCCGCTTTCGAACGTTTACTTTGAAAATCACCCCAGTGCCATACATCTCTTAACCACAATCAGACTCAACCTGATACCTAGGTTTTCTCTTTCAATTATGACTTGGGTCATTCCTGCCTCCTTGCTATCTTAGAAGCCTGCCAAGAGCCGCTCCTTGTCCGGACCTCTCTGTCCCGGCGATCGCTCCCCGCCCTCATCAGACCTGGTTGTTACAGGTTGTCCCAAGTCATACATCTACGAAGGAAGCCCCGTTCCACACGCCCCATAACATGCTTCATTGCAATTTATAGGTATCACATCAACTCGTTCCATACCAAGCGACAGTTTATTAAGTCTGATAGTGACAAGCTCATGCATGCACCCGCATCAACTTTCATTTTAATGCCACAAACACATGCACATCATGACCGTCCTTACTACTGGTCATGCCACAATCGCCTTCAGATAAATTCTTATCCATCGAAGGTTTCTAATTCCACCAATAACCGTCACACCACAAGAATCAATTGCCTATATTCACCCATACACCTCAAGTTTAGTCGCTATTCAAGTCAAATCCATATACATTCGATCACAACTGATCTTCAATCCAAATACTCCTTGTATACATCTCATCTCGTATCCACCAAGGCTATGAATAGCAACCAATAACTAAAAGTCATCCAGACATAACGCAATTCAAGCCTGAATCCACTAATACCAGTCATCTCCTTATAACTCATATTCCTCAAGTTAGGTCATTGACAAATCACAATCACAATCATATAATTCAATTGACTCATCATTCATAAGCAATTCTCTACTAACCTCAAGCACAATTACCACCTCAAAATCCAAGCTTAAGTCTCTTTAATTTCAGCTTGCTTCCACTTGAACCTCGATCACAACATCACACAAGATCATCCATTAAATCGACACTAGGACCATTAGAATACTACACAAGTTCAAGCCTATAATCCTCAAGATTCAATGACCAATACTTAGCCCTAAAGGTCTCACTATCTAATTGTTCTCAAGTCATCACTCCTTATCACTCCAAACCTCAATTACACTGGATCGAGCTAACCTTGCTCTGATACCACTTAAACGGGGTTGTCACGCCCCGAACCCTGATCCTTATATTGACTCCCAAGATCCCCCGGGTTACAACTCATAAAATTCGACAAACAGACGGAAGCGAAAATACATTTCCATACATATACAAAATCAGGATGACTGGAAGTAGTACACTTCTCAAGTTCATGAAAAACAATCTTGCGAAGTAGTCAAATACTAATGGATCGATCCTTATATCCACATATCATAATACAATCCCTACTAATAACACAATATATGAAGCCACATCCTATAATTTCTTCCTCGAACATCAAACCTTGATGACCTATGATGTACCGTCACCTGGGACCTGAAAAATGTTAATCCCCAACGGGGTAAGATATAAATCTCAGTAAGTAAACCCTAAACCTAGACCAGACCGCCAGTCCCCCCAGACTAGGCCACAAAGCACCATCCAAAAGCTCATCAAAGCATTAGCATATAGCATTCAAATATCTCAAGGTAATTGGCATCAATAAGAATCACAGTCAAGCACATCATGCACCTTGAGACCAGCTTCACACACTAGCACATAATAAACTCATATGCTTCAGAATTACCACAATGAAATCATATCTCATCGCCAAGGGCTCCCGGGCCGCGATGTATTTCTCAAGAGCACTCTAGCCAATTCACTTGCATTCGGGCACTCTAGCCATGCAATCAAAAGGGCACTCTGGCCATTTAAAGATCACTAGGGCTCTATGGCCATTTTGATTCACAGGGGCTCTCTGGCCATTTACAAAGCATCATGGCACTCTGGCCAATTACTATGCACAAGGGCTCTCTGGCCAATCACAAAGCATCAGGGCATTCTGGCCAATTACGATGCACAAAGGCTCTCTGGCCATTTAAAATCACAAGGGCAAGCAATCATTGCAAGGGCACGCTGGCTGATTCATTTTCATCATAACCAATTAAGCCACACAAGCACACTAGTCCTCGTGAAAATCGAGGTCACTCTACATCATTCCAATCATGGAGTTCATCAATTCAACCTCACACCAAGGTATATGGATCAACCGTCATAAATCAAAGTTCAATCAATTCACTAATTGATTATGGGGCATCATAGCTAATTAGATCGCTGGGGCATCATAGCCACTTCATATCACATAGGCATTATAGCCATGTAAATCTTATAGGCGTTATAGCCATATAAATCATCAAAGGCTCAATAGCAAATATGTCATTAAGGCATATCACAACTCAATTGTCAATTGTCATACTATGCCATTCAACTCATAGATCTTACCACCCAATTAAGCAATTCATCAATCACTTAATTCAACAATTCAGTACATCCAGTAGTGTCCTAACATCCTAGAAAAGGTTTAAGGGACACTTACCTCAATAAGCAAGTTAGCAAATTCCATCCAAACAACCCTCCTAGGTCAGCAAGCTCACGGCCCAATATGGCTTTCACGGCGTGCCTAGGGAAACCACATCGAAACTTGATTATTTCTCAATTACATCGCGCCATTACCTTAATAACGCCGGAAACGCCTTATTCTCAAGTCGTCACAGTATTAATTTGATGCTCCTAAGCATACCAATTGTCGTTCTATCAAGGTAAGTCATCCAAAATCTCAATTTACCAAAATTGCCCAATTTGAGCCCCCACAACAAGGTTCATTCTCACGAAACTTGTAATTTTTCTACCGAATTTTTGGGAAAAAAATTTCAGGATCTTAAATTTCAAGATCTTACGGACATGTGGACAAAAACGGAGCTCAATTTGGATACCGAACGACTTTAAACGACTCAATTAAAAATCGGCACGCGTTATGGACAGACTGAACGGCGCCTCACGTTTTCTACTCTAACAGCCCTTTAATCACCTCTTAACCCAAATTCCTCTCAAAACTAACTTGCCAATACCTCATATAAGAAGTTTAGAAGTCTCACCGGAAAGCTTGGAGAGAAATAACACCATAAAAGCTTCGAACAGCTCAGTTCCTTCACACTCCTTCCACGGTCAGAATCTGTCCATTTTTAACCATCCACAATCAGCATCAGGGCACTCTGGCTGATTCATTTGCATCATAACCAATTAAGCCACACAAGCACACTAGTCCTCGTGAAAATCGAGGTCACACTACATCATTCCAATCATGGAGTTCATCAATTCAACCTCACACCAAGGTATATGGATCAACCGTCATAAATCAAAGTTCAATCAATTCACTAATTGATCATGGGGCATCATAGCCAATTACATCGCCGGGGCATCGTAGCCAATTAGATCGCTGGGGCATCATAGCCACTTCATATCACATAGGCAGTATAGCCATGTAAATCTTAAAGGCGCCATAGCCATATAAATCATCAAAGGCTCAATAGCCAATATGTCATTAAGGCATATCACAACTCAATTGTCAATTGTCATATTATGCCATTCAACTCATAGATCTTACCACCCAATTAAGCAATTCATCAATCACTTAATTCAACAATTCAGTACATCCAGTAGTGTCCTAACGTCCTAGAAAAGGTTTAAGGGGCACTTACCTCAATAAGCAAGTTAGCAAATTCCATCCAAACGACCCTCCTAGGTCAGCAAGCTCACGGCCCAATATGGCTTTCACGGCGTGCCTAGGGAAACCACATCGAAACTTGATTATTTCTCAATTACAACCCGCCAATACCTTAATAACACAGGCAACGCCTTATTCTCAAGTCGTCACAGTGTTAATTTGATGCTCCTAAGCATACCAATTATCGTTCTATCAAGGTAAGTCATCCAAAATCTCAATTTACCAAAACTGCCCAATTTGAGCCCCCACAACTAGGTTCATTCTCACAAAACTTATAATTTTTCTACCGACTTTTTGGGAAAAAAATTCCAGGATCTTAAATTTCAAGATCTTATGGACATGTGGATAAAAACGGAGCTCAATTCGAATACCGAACAACTTTAAACGACTCAATTCAAAATCGGCACGCGTTATGGACAGACTGAATGGTGCCTCACGTTTTCTTCTTTAACAGCTCTTTAATCACCTCTTAACCCAAATTCCTCTCAAAACCAACTTGCCAATACCTCATACAAGAAGTTTAGAAGTCTCACCGGAAAGCTTGGAGAGAAATAACACCATAAAAGCTTCAAACAGCTCAGTTCCTTCACGCTCCTTCCACGGTCAGAATCTGTCCATTTTTAACCATCCACAATCAGCCATGAAAACCTATTTTAACACCACCAAAATTATGGCCAAAGTGTATCCAACTTGAGTACTAGATGTTATGAAGCTCCCACAGAAAATTTGAAGCCAAATGAAGCCTCTAAGAGGGTAAACATTAGCCTTACCCCAGCTTGCGCAGATTTCGTTCGGTTTTGGTCTTGGACTCACACCGGTAAAAATACTTATCCAAATGACAAAATTCTACATGGAGCTTATCAAAGACACATTGATCTAGCTTTTGGTGGTCGGAGACGGCAAGACGACGGCCGGAGGTGGCACTCGAGCACACCGAACAGAGAGGACAGAATCTGTCTTCTGGAGCAGTTTTTTGCTAGGGAGGAAAAGAAGAAAATTTTGAAGAGAATGGAGGTGGGGGAAGGGGTGCACGGCTGAAGAGACTAGAGGTGATGCTCCATCAAATTATTAAGTCCAAATGACAAGATTGATTTGGAGGGGCATTAAATGCATGGGCTTCCCTAAACATGACACATGGCATCCACCAATAATTGAATCATTGAGCTTTGACTTCCCATTGACTCTTCCTCAAATTTTCAGCAGCCACCAAGGGAAGCTCAAATGACTATTTTGCCCTTCTAAGAAACTTAAGGCAAGGGCAAAGGTCGAGGGCCAAAACGGTCATTTGGCACTTTTCGTCTGAAACCTCGTTTTTCCTATTTTGAATGCCCATTGGTGAGGCGACGTCAAATCTTTTTATAATCTTGGAATTCTCTATTTTCAATTGCCAATTTTGAGTTTCCAACCCATATCATTAGCCCCGAGGGGTCGAAAATTCGGAATGTCACAGTTACATCAGTTCAAACTGAATGAAGTATGGGAATTGGTGCCAAGACCAAAGAATCATCCTATCATTGGAACCAAATGGGTATTCAAAAACAAACTGGATGATAAAGGCAAAGTAACCAGGAACACGGCAAGACTTGTTGCCAAGGGGTACTCTCAAAAAGAGGGAATCGACTATGATGAAACTTATGCCCTAGTAGCAAGACTGGAATCCATTAGACTCCTACTCGCCTATGCTTGCTATCACAACTTCAAATTATATCAAATGGATGTCAAGAGTGCATTCCTAAATGGATACATCAAGGAGGAAGTCTATGTTGATCAACCTCCAGGTTTTGAAGATCCAAAATGTCTAAATCATGTGTTCAAACTTCAAAAGGCACTCTATGGACTCAAGCAAGCTCCACGAACATAGTATGAAAGGTTAAGTAATTTCCTTACCAACCAAGGCTTTGAGAAAGGTAAAGTTAATACAACTTTATTTATCAAAAGGGAAAGTAACGAAATTTTACTCATTCAGATTTATGTAGATGATATTATATTTTGTTCATCTAACAAAAATCTCTGCAAGGGATTTTCTCAGATCATGCAGAATGAGTTTGAAATGAGCATGATGGGAGAACTTACATTCTTCCTAGGACTGCAAGTCAATCAGACCAAACAAGACACATTTATACATCAAGAGAAATATGCTCTTGAACTGGTAAAGAAGTTCGGTCAGGAAAATTGCAAGAAAACTGATTTGCCCTTGTCTTCTTCATCTAAGCTAGACAAGGATGAACAGGGTAAACATGTTGATCAGAAGCTTTATAGAAGCATGATTGGCTCATTACTATATTTAACTACTTCTAGACCTGACATTATTTTTAGTGTTTGCATGTGTGCTAGATTCCAATAAGATCCCAAGGAATCAAACCTTACTACTGTCAAAAGGATCATTAAATACATAGGAACCTATCCTAAGACCTCAAATCTTATATTGCATGGATATTCAGATGCTGATCTTGCAGGTTGTAAATTAAACAGAAAAAGTACTTCATGAACATGTCAACTTCTCGGATCAATGCTGGTGTCCTGGTTCTCCAAGAAACAGAACATTGTAGCTCTATCAACTGCAGAAGCTGAGTATGTTGCTTTAGGGAGTTGCTGTGCACAAATCCTATGGATGAAGCAACAACTGAAGGACTTTGGTGTTTAATCTCACAACGTGGAAATCCAATGTGACAACACCAACACAATCAATCTCACCAAGAATCCAATCCTGCACTCACGAGCTAAGCATATTGAAATTGAGCATCATTTTATTCGTGATCATGTGCATAATTATGATATTAGCATTCAATTTGTTGATTCAAAGCATCAATTAGCTGACATATTCACCAAGCCACTTGAAAAGAATACATTTGAATATATCAGACAAGAATTAGGTATTACTATGATGCATGTTTAAGCTGCTATCTAGACAGGAAGATCTTGCTTCAGAACTTAAAGAAATATATGGAAGAAGCAAAAGATGCCAAAGCTTCATCTGAAGAAACTTTATAACTACAAGGAACTCAGAACTTAAAGTATCATCTGAAGATGACATCTTCTTAGTAGAGAACTACTAGAGGTTTGATCATTCAAATTTTTTGCGCGTAAGTAGTTATATTTCTGGCAACAAATAAGGTACACATCTTCACAATCTTTCTAAATATTTTGTAAATATTGTGATTGTGTGGATTGTGCTGATTGCCGTGAATGATTTAATTGACTATTTAATTTATTCAAATTGATTGATTTCGCATGAACTTTCCAAAAGTTACTTCAATCACATCTTCAGACACCTTTACTTCTAAATATATTTCAATCACTCTATTATTTAAACATTATTCTTCTCCAAAAGAATACACACATCTTCATTACTTCAAAGCAATACATCGTTCTAAGCACATCTGATCATCCCCCATGGATTCCAAAAATCCTATCGAATCAAAGAGACCCTTTGATAATTTTCAAACCACTCTGAGTGATCTAGAAAAACACATCACTTCTGATCCATTCATCGAAACAGAAGAAGGAGAGAGAAAGGTTGAATCAAAAGCCAGATTGGACGAAGAGGAAATCTATCACGGAGAAATGTTAGATGAATATCATGCCTTCATGCATGAAAAGAGAGAGGATGATAATCAACTAGATGGATTCAACGAAGCTATGGAAACTGAAGATGAGGAGGAAGAACTGAACAAGGAAACAGATGTTGAACTGCTGAAGGAGGTTGTATACTTTCAGAATGAGTTGAAACATCAAACTCATGAATTATACAAGCTGCTCTTTCAGAAAACAGGAGAAATCAAAGAGAAGATGGATGATGATTTCCAAGCAATGACAGAAAATCTGACAGAAAATGCCAGCATGATCTTTCTCAAATTGGATCAATAGGAAGAAACATGGAGAATCTCTCGGGAGTTATCAATCATCAGTTGCAGGAATTCTCAACCCTGGATTCAGTAACATTTTCTCAAGATCTCCCATCTCTACATCAGTATACCAACAATGTGTTGTTGGAGTTAGAAAGGCTTACTAAACAGGTAAAATCTCTCACATCTGAGAAGGCTGTCTTTTATCTTGAGTTAAATATACGACTTGCCAAAGTCGTAAGAGAAGCTATTGTAAGAGCCAAACAACAGGGAAACCACCGATCCGTAAAAGCTTTGATAGCAAATAACGGATTTGTCTCAGAAGAGGATGTTATTGAATTTGCATTCAAGCCAACTGAGGAAGAATTAAAGAAAGCATCATTGGAAGGACAAGAAGTTCAGCGCAGTATTGAGACCATACCGAATGGTTTTAGTATACTAGATCTCATAACCTTCTACAAAGAACACGAGCAGGACATGGCCAGAGCTGAGTATGCCCAATTCATAGTTGAACAAAATAAGCTTGATCCAAGCTATTTTTTGACTAGAATACAGGCTCTAGAAAAACTGTCGATACAAGAAAAGCATGACATCAATGAAGAAGTTAAGAGTCCAGATGAGGAGTGTCACTGCTGGAAATCGGATAAGAAGGGAGATGTATCTGATACAAATATCTTATGGGATATTCTGTTCAAACAAAAAGAATGCAAGACGAATCTTCACAAAGTTAGAATAGAATTAAGCATTGAAGTTGATCAGCTCGAGAGCACCACGCCGGGAGGCGAGCGCTCGAGAGGGTCGCGACAGACTGGCAACTCCATTGGGACTATTCCGAACCCAGAATCTCTAGTTAGGAATTTTAGAGATCTTGAGCCGATTAAAAAGTTGATTGGTTTATTTGACCTTGTTTTCTGCAGATGCTCTCGAAAGTGGGGTACGTATCCTAACCATTGTGTTAGATGTTTTTGTAGATTAGAGAAGTAAGGGGTGGAGTGATTGTTGACATTTTTCCTGCAGGTTGGAGTTGAGAATGTATGTTTATCTTACGTACATATTGAAACGGTGTTTGATACAAACTGCTGTGCATGACTTGCATTGTGATGATCACGACACATCGCACACACTGGCGGTCAAACCCCAACTGCGACCACCTCTAGGTTACCTTAGATAGGGAAAAGATGCGAAAGGATCTCGTGTTTGATGGAACTTGAGACTTTCGTGTTCGTTCCCGCTCACAATCCAAATTGACAATATCTAGCCCTCTTGGGTGGGTACCCTTGGGGAGGAATCTGCCTCATTTGGATCGTGGGAGCCTCAGCCATAGGTTCCTCACCTAATTTTCGATTTCTAGAGTATACCCACTTGTCTCATGCGCATGGCTATGGAAGATTGGTATACCTAAAATCACTCATCATTACAAGGGAACATTTGACATTCCCCGAGTTTGGTTGGTAAGGCATTTACTTTCAATGTACTTCACTATTCCCCGTTTCATAGTTTGATTCATGCATTATATGCATCCATTTGCATTTGCATACATCATGAAATCGCTCAAATGACTAATTAAAATAACGATGATAAGGGGGTAGGATGTCACTGTTTCCTAGAAGTTCAACAGAGTTGGTAACCTTCGAATACCTAAGGAAGGTCACTCGCCCCGGATCGAACACGAGTTTGCACTTTACCAGATTTGTACATGGCCGAGAGCTAACCGGACGCAAGTTGGGATACGTTGAAGATTGCCAAACCCGCTACTATGTCGAGAACCTCAGGTTCAAGCGACAAGCAGACGAAATGTTCAAGAATTACTTGGAGATGAAGAGACAACATCGCAACCGCTTAGCTAGGGACGCGTATGCTCGTCGAAAGGCTGAACGACAAGCTAATGAAGATATACCCATGATCACCCTTTGGGGAAAAAGAAGACGCCATGCGACCAAGACAAAATCGAAGCGCATCGTACTTAAAAAGGCGAGACACGAGAAGACTCCTGAAGTCATTATACCATGGACCAGAGAATGGCCACAAGAGCTGAAACGCCTCGACAGATCCATTGAAGATAATTTCTTACACTCTAAGGAGCACTCAACTAGGGAAGAGTTCCCAACTAGCAAGCCATGTCTTGAAAGGGAGGCAAATGAAGAGGCATTTAGGGTTGAGTTCCCAACTGACTACCATTCTGAAGAAGATTAAACCTTTGGGGAAGGATGGTTTAGATCCTCACATTCCATAGGTCTTTTACGGCTTTCTTGTTTGCAAAGTCTCTCTTTACCCTTCTTTCATTAGGCGTCCTGATTGTAAAAAGGGATTCACTCCGCTCTACTTCCATTTGATGTATTGACCAATGGAATGTGACTTTGTTATTTCCTTTATTCACTAAAGTGAATCTGACTAAATTGCATAATTCACTTGCCTGAAATTCAAATTAGGCTTTAAGTCGGGTCTTCCATACCTGAAAAAGGCTCTAATTTCCATTTCTTCGATTGAACTATGCAATTAAGTCAGCCCATGCATATTTCATGACATTTGCATAGTCACATGTTTAAAGTAATTTTTGACAATTGACTTTTTAAAATCATTTGCATATTTTAGACTTGATGGGAAAGAATGATATTCAAGTGTTCAAAGTCCCCCGGACCGAGCTCCTATCATGGTGGGATAGCATGGGCGAAGCTAGCTAGAAATGCGCCAAATCACGACTGGGGTATCTATTGGAGTTGCTGAAGATTGAGTGTCCACCTGCCTTTATCCAAGTCATGGCGCTCTATTCTGCATGGAGGGACTGGAAGTTACCCATACTATTGAAGAGTATAGGGCCGTCATTGGAGTTGAGTTTACTCACTTACTAGTTCAACCTCCTATAGGATTTGAGCCCTTGAGTCAACTAGCTGAATTCCTTGATACAAGCCTCAACGAAGTCAAAGCAGATGCCAAAAGTAATTCTGGACGAATCTCCCTATCTTTCCTTCCAGATAGATTTCCTAACCTCCCTATGGTCAAGGGAACTAAATCTGGTAGAGCCTTCATTTTGCCTTTCTTTAGCTTTGTCTTATTCATAATCTCGTCTGTTACTTTTTACCCTATTATGGTTGTAGTGGTCAGACAAGTTTGTTGTGGGTGGGATTACTCGAACGTTATCCTTGCTGAAATCTTACTTTCCCTAAAGCGCTTCAAGAAAAATAAGAAATGAATCTTTAGAGCCTCTAGTGATCTTCTGTATCTGTGGTTCACGTCTCATATCAGACAATTCCATATCCGCATGGGTTTCACTAAGATTAGCTCCGATGCACATCTTCTTAAGACTTTCGTCATAACCTATACACGTATTCCTAAGTTAAACTTTATAGAATGGAAGAAATTCCTTGGAACTCTAAGACCAGAATAGCTCCGATGGCGGCTTAGATTGCCAACCGTAGGCAAAGTCAGGCTCGCATGTAATGACGAAGACCCAACCCTTTGCTAGGATTCACAGGCGCTACTGCGTATTATCCAAATAGGGTTATCCGACGGTTTGGAGAGTTACAGGAGATCCCTTCACCACCGCGACCAGGTATCTTCTCGTTTGACATGCCGAAGGAGACCCTCACAGGAGAAAAGAAGAAACAGTTTGAAACTAAGATGCAATTTATTATACACTCTTTGAAGAACTCTCAGACTGAAGATATAAGATGGCCAGAATATATGACTCGCAGGGAGAACGTTCATAGGGCTACTATGGAATACATTCAGCACTTTGAGGCGGCTAGACGCAGCTTTGTTGAGCCTTATGTACCTGAATATATCGTACCGTACATGCCTGGGATAGAGCCGCATATACCCGAAGACATGGGATCGCCGTCCTACTCAGGAGACGAAGAATCCCAAACTGAAGGAATTAATCTCTACCGGGACGATAAGGATACCTTAGACCTCAAACGCCCTAGACTTGAATAGACTATCATGTCAAGTGTAAAATGAGCAAACATTATGATGCTTTTTCAACATACTCATTTGTATTGAATATTACTTTGGACACATGTGCATGAGCGTAAACATATTTTATAAATGCATAAAAACTATCATAAAAAATTACGTTTCTTTTAATTTCATGAATTCTTTTGGAGAATAATTAAAAGAACTGCCCATATGAGACTAAGGCTCATAAGGTAGTCATTTTTCTCATTCATCAATAGAAAACATGCAATTAGAAGAATCAAGTACTTCTTTTTGTCAATCCTGAAGAAACACTCACTTGTTATTTTTAAATAAACTGGTGCACTCTAATCACGGAACTATCAAAGCATTATTTTCGTACTTGACTTAAGACCAGAATAGAACAACAGGAGTTGACCTCACGAGTAGGCATGCTAGAAACTCAGATGACTGCTATGGCGACTATGATGGCTGATATTAAGGCAATGCTAGAAGCCTCTCAAGCCAGACAGACAGTAGCTCCTAATCAGAACAACTCAAGTCCATCCTTTGTGCCCGATATGGCTGACAAAGAAATGGCAGAAGATGCCCAGCGTGCGGAGGAAGATATCCGTATGCCAAACGTCCAGTCACAGCCAAAGGCACCCCCTATTGTCATCAACCTCGAGAAGGAGGAAAAGGGGAAGCAGACCGTGAAAACTGAAGTAGAGGCTAAGAGAATAGCCAAAATTGAAGAATGCTTAAGTAGCCAAGGTTATAAGCTGGCCCGTTTTGACAAGATATTTCCTTTCGCCAAGGTGGAGACCCCTCCTGATTACAAAGAGCTAGATTTCGTGAGGAAGTATAATGGGACACAATGTCCCCGTACTCACCTCAAATATTACCTACATAAGATGGCGCAATATTCAGACTACGTTCCGTTGCTGATGAATACGTTCCAAGAGAGTTTGGCTGGCGTCGCCCTGGCTTGGTTCATCGAGTTAGACCTAGATGATTATGACGGGTGGGAAGATCTTGCAGAAGATTTCCTTAGGCAGTATAAGTTCAACACAGCTACGGCCCGACAAGGGAACACCTCCTACGAACTCTAAAAGCGAGGGGTGAAACAATCAGAACGTACGCCCAGAGGTGGCGAGCTTTGGTGACCCAAGTAAAACCGTCAATCCCAAATGAGGAACTGATTGACTTGTTCTTAAATGCACTTCCCTACGAATACTTTGATAGATTGAACACCTCAGGATGTCAAATCTTTACACATCTGATAAAGGTGGCTGAAAGACTCGATTGGGCCTTAAAAGAGAGGAGGCCGCATGAAACTTCCACGAGAAAGCAATACCCCTTGAAAAATGAGAGAGAGACTGGGCTTGACATAGCCTTTATACCAGACCCCCATAAGCCCAAGGTGTTTAATAACTCTAATCAGACCAAGGAAGGATCATCGTGGTCGACGCCAAAAGGGCAAGAGCCTAGAAAGAGGCACCCCCCAAAAGCAGTTCTCTCAGCTCTCGAGGCCTTTATCCAGACTGCTCCCGATGCTACTAGAACAATACTTGGTGGCAAAAGAACGTCCTAGGGAAAATCATGTTAAACATCCTGGCTTTGATGAGAGCCAGACCTGTGTCTATCATATGGGTGAAAGACGACAAAACGTAGATAATTATTATATCCTTAAGCTGAAGGTGCAAGCTTTGATCGACAGTCAGATTTTGAAGTTTGATGATATGGCTCTGATGTACAAGAGAACCCGCTCCCTAATCACCAAACAGTAGGGGCAATATTCACTGATGAAGAGGAAAACCACCTTGAACTGAAGGTGGATATACCTAAGCTAACCAACATTCTGGCGACCGCTTCATTATATCCAAAAGAGGGAGAAGTTTCCGCTGACATGAAGAAGTTGTGTATCGCTAAGATGATGAGCTTGGGGATAATGTCGAGAGTTACCGATGAAAGATTCGAGGGAGTTAAGGCCTCTATAAGTCTAGAGGGGGACCAGTTCATGGTCAAAATCGGACAAGGAAGCATGGGGAGTATCCAGGACAAAAATCTGGTGGGCGACCTTAAGCTGATCATCAAGCCAGAAGAAGAACTTGCCGAGAACAAACTAGAAGCTCGCAGGTGAAGTCTGGCAGATTGCAGATTTATGGCTAAAGCACTAGAAAGGGGCGAAGTCATAGATAATCTGGGGGACGATTCTAGGGGATACAACTTCAAAGTAAAATATTCGGCTCCTCCTAGTTTCTATCAGAGGACAGAAGATATCATACCAGACGGATGGGGAGATATGGATGATCCTATTCAGCCAAAAACCCAAAAGGATGAGGCAGGGCCCTTTACGAAGGAATCTGAATCGTCGCTTGATCAAGCAATGAACGTCAAGATTATCACAGAGCAGTACACCAAGGCAGAGAAATCGAAAGTTTGGCAGCAAAGCTAAGTTGAACTATTTGATGTAACTAGCAATATCTCCTAAAGGGGTGGTGAATAGGAGATTCTGAACACAATTATAAATTTCTTGCGGAATGGATAGAGTTCAGTGTACGATTAGGAACAAAAGCAGTATAACAGTGTGCATAAAAATATGATTAGAGAAATATGGTTAGAGATAATCTATTTAGACTGCATAAAAATAATTTCAACTTCTCCCCCTTTTTTGTCAACATCGAAAAAGTTCTTAAAATGATAATGCGTTCATGAAGAGGAGAAAAAAAAATAGCTGAGTTTTTAAGAAGATGGATGATCTTCAGGCTCAACATCAGTCTCCCCTCGGGAAGGTCCTGCAAAACTGCTTCTCAGCATCTGAGCATGGTCTCTGACAGCTTGAGGAGAGGGCATGTGTGAAGCTGTTCTGTCCGTTCTGACCAGTGTGTATGTAGGCAGGTTGGCTATCTCATCACGAAACGTTTTCCCATAGACATCAATGGATTTTTCTAGCCTAGTCACCTGACTAGTCAGACCCTACAGCTTCCTATCTGTCTTCTGTTCAAAAACCTGCAGTTGCTGAACAAATCTTGTTTCCATTGCAGCCATTGTCTGAATGACAGTATTTTGAAGATTCTCAAAATGCGCGTGAAGGTCCATATGTGGGTTTGGAGGTGTAGGTTCTGAAGTCTCCCCCTCAGTATGAGCCTTAGTGAAGGCTTGAGAAGCTAGGACTTCAGTGAGAAAGACATCTGATATGATAGTCTCAGGCTCTTTCTCCCCCTGAAGTATAGCTCTTTTTCCTTTTTCCTTTGATGGTGGCACGGAGACTATTTCTTCATCAATGTCCATTGGAATGGACTGTGCACTGGACAATTGATCTTCTCGTGCTATTGCTGAGGCCAGACTTGTAGCACCTTTCTAAATAGTGTATGTAAGGAGACAGAGTAGGCGTCAAAGTCATCTTGTTCTTGCTCCTGTGCTTGTGACGCCAATGTTACTAGAACTTGAGCTAGCAATTCCTCATGATCACAGTTGACGATTTGGATGTCATACTCTGTGTCATCTGCAAATCGTGCAGCTTGCTCCTCATTCCACATTGTAAGGAATTCTGCCTCAGTCAGATCACAGGGATACACAACATTTTCTTGTTGTTGTAGTCCTGTGTCATCTACTTCTTCCTCGACTCCTTCAGCATTCTGATTTTCGGACTGACCAGCTGCATCTGATCCTCCTCGAGATGGGGTAGCTTCAGAATCATATTCCCATGTTTCTTCCTCACTTGCGTCTGAGTCCTTACCAGCAGGACTTTCTGTTTGTTGACCCTTAACTGCCATGACTTTTCTCTTCTTGGGAGATCTCTGCCGTGACTCTTCCTCAAAGTCCACAATGACTGGTTCATTGTTCTTCGTTCTCCATCCAGCAGGAGTCATCTTGAATCCCATCTTTGTTACCATAGTCTCTCCAGCAGTCATTAAAGGAATTTCTTGCTCGACAAAGGCACCTAGGCTATCAATCTTGAAATGATTGATTATTTTGAAGATCAACGCCGCATAAGGAAGTTGCCCCTTTGGCTTGAGAGCTGATCTGTACATATGCAGTAGTACAGTGTGAGCAAAAGAAATTCTTTGTCCTGTCAAGATTCCCCATAACAGCTTTGCCTCGTACTTTGAGATATCTGTCTTTGATGCTGCCTTGGGTCTGAGACATTCAATGATCACTTTGTGCATCATGATATGTTTCATGGGAAAGTCTGTGTAGGCAATGTGTGACTTTGATTCCCTTGAGAAACTCGATTTGTCAGTCAGGAAGCAGAAAGCTTCACTTGCAATGATATCCAAGGGTTTGAAATCTCCCTTTCTGGTTCCCATGATTGAAGCCAATTCATCAACAGTCAGAAAATGCTGCTTTCTTTTGATTGTGAAAGCCAGAGAGTTGAAGTTGACAAACTGAAGATTTGAATAGAAGTAAGCTACCATATCAGGAAAAGTGTAGCCTCTCCTAGTTATAAACTGATCTAGCTTCATCTTTTCTAGATGCTTCCTCAGATTGATGCCATTGCTGTCAAAGTACTTTAACTCAAATACCCTTTGAGGTATAACACCTCTCTGTTTCATTGCTTCAAACCGTTCTTTGTGAGCCTGATTCTGGAACAATGGATCAGTAAAGCTTTTATCCAAATTAATGCCTATATTTTTCACAAATTCATTGAATAGAATGTCATCATCATCTTCCACCTTCGCCTTCGTACCGCCAGGTCTAATTAGGGATCGTCTACGTTTCGAACTTGTCTCTGCCACTTTCTCCTTTCCTTTTCTAGAGACAGACGTAGGTTTTTCTACAGCAAGTGGTTCAACGATTTTTCCAGGCAAACTAAGAAACTCCAAAAGTTCGCCCTCACTATCAAAATGATGAGTTTTCAGCAGTTTTCTAAGTTCGTTTCCAAAATCTCATGTGGCCTTGATTCCATCATACATTGGCTTAATAGAATGAGCCATAGATTCCTTTATTTCAAAGGTAGACAGAGATAGACCTTTTGTCCGACGGAGTGCTTCTCGTTGTTCGTTGATTTGGGTATTTGTGAGTTCCGCGCTGCTTGCAGTTGATGCGGAGAACTTCCTCTTGGTCTGAGGCGTCTTCTTCGAGTCAGAGACTGATTTTGGAGCCATTGATGCGAAGAAAGTTTGAAACTTTGAGTGAAAGAGTGTTGCTTTGAGGAGGAAATCGAGAGCGAGAGGTTTTCAACACGGTTTTAGGGTTTTGATTTGAGAGAATTTTGAAAGTAAGAGAACAGAGGTGACGGTTCAGCGTTTTTACAAAAGAGGCGGTTATTTTTGGAAACACAAAAGAGAATTTTGATTTAAAAAGGAATTCTTAAAAAAAAGAATATTCACGGTCAATCAGATATTAAGCAATATCTATTCATATGAGGAACTTACCTAAAAGACAGCTTTTAGAGATAACTGACCTTTTGATTTAAGAAAAGTGTGAATTTTTTCTTACGCGCCTTTTTGGCGTCCCTTCTGATGCTCCTTCTGATGCTCCTTCTGACGCTCCTTCTGATGCTTCTTCTGACTCTCCTTCTGAATCTCCTTCTGACTCTCCTTCTGATACTCCTTTTGACACTCCTTCTGACGCTCCTTCTGATGCTCTTTCTGACTTTCCTTCTGAAGCTCTTTCTGACTTTCCTTCTGACTCTCCTTCTGATGTACCATGTTCTAAGGTATACTCAAGAAGGAAGGTTAATAATAGATAATTCATTTCTGATAAAATTAAAACTCTATTTATCAAGTGGTTTAGTAAAAATATCTGCAAGTTGATTTTTCGTGTCAATGTATTGAATGTTAACATCACGGTTTTGAACATGATCACGTATGAAGTGATGCTTGATCTCAATATGCTTTGTTCTTGAGTGAAGTACAGGATTCTTTGTGAGATTTATGGCACTTGTGTTGTCACATAGGATTTCCACAGTTGATTCTTCAACACCATAGTCCTTGAGCTGCTGTTTTAGCCAAAGTATTTGAGTGCAGCAGCTTCCAAGAGATACGTATTCTGCTTCAGCTATACTGAGTGCCACTGTATTTTGCTTCAGCGGGTTCCTGATGTACTTTTTCTATCAATTTTGCAACCTGCAAGATCTGCATCTGAATAACCTTATAGTGTAAAATCAGAAGATTTTGAATACCACAAACCATAGTTGGGATAAGTCCCTATGTATTTGATTATTCTCTTGACTGCTGATAGGTGTGATTCTCTTGGACTTGACAGAAATCTTGCACATAAGCAGACACTATATAGTATGTCGGGTCTTGAAGCTGTGAGATAGAGTAATGATCCGATCATGCTTCGATATAGTTTGGGATTGACTTCTTTTCCATCTTCATTCTTATCTAATTTGGAAAAGTGAGACATAGGAGTTTCTGTCTTCTTGCCATTCTCCATACCAAACTTCTTCACTATTTCTAATGCATACTTCTCTTGAAATATGAAGGTTCCTTTCTGGGATTGATGAATTTGAAGACCAAGAAAGAACCGTAATTCTCCCATCATACTCATCTCAAATTCATCCTGCATTGTTTTAGAGAATTTCTTGCAGAGAAGTTCATTAGAGGAGCCGAATATAATATCATCAACATATATTTGAACTAAAAGGATATCTTTACCTTTTCTTTGAATAAAAAGAGTGGTGTCTACATTACATTTAGTGAAGTTGTGTTGAGATAAAAAGTTACTTAACCTTTCATACCAGGCGCGAGGTGCTTGTTTCAATCCATAGATAGCCTTTTTTAAGACATATACCAGATCCTTTTGTTTAGGTTCTTCGAAGCCAGGAGGTTGTTCAACATATACCTCTTCTTTGATGTACCCGTTTAGGAAGGCACTTTTCACGTCCATCTGAAAAAGTTTGAAGTCATTGTAACACGCATAAGCAAGAAGTAGCCTAATGGCTTCTAACCTGGCAACCGGTGCATAGGTTTCATCATAGTCTATTCCTTCTTCCTGAGAATATCCTTTTGCTACAAGTCTTGCTTTGTTTCTCACAACTTTTCCTTTGTCATCAAGTTTGTTTCTGAATACCCATTTTGTTCCAATTACTGGACGATTTTTGGGACGATTGACTAGTTCCCAAACATTGTTGACTTTGAACTGATGTAGCTCTTCCTGCATTGCATTTATCCAGTTTTCATCTACTAATGCATCTTCAATCCTTTTTGGCTCCAATTCAGATACCAAGGCGATGTTGCTCATTGCTTGCTTGAACTTGGATCTTGTTCTTACACCATCATTTATGCTGCCTATGATAAGTTCCTTTGGATGACTTGACTTATGCTTCCAGTTTTTGTCAAGTCCATCATTTGAGGATATTTTGGATTCATTCTGATCATCTTCTGGTCTTTCTTCTGAGAAAGTTTCCTTCTGAGCATTCTCCGAACTCGTATTCACATCTGATTCTGCTCGTGAGTTCGTGACTTGATGAAGTGTATTCATTTGAATGGATTCAGGTTCATCATCCTGGTTGCTTTCATCGAACTTGATGTTCACTGATTCCTCAATAATACGAGTGTTCTTGTTGTAAACTCTGTAGGCTTTGCTTGTTGTTGAATATCCCAAGAAAATTCCTTCATCTGATCTTTCATCAAACTTTCCAACTCGATCATTAGCATTCTTTAGAATAAAGCATTTACAACCGAATACATGAAAGTATGCAATATCAGGCTTTCTTTCTTTGAAAAATTCATAAGGAGGTTTCTCAGAAAAAAGGTCTGAGGGAAATTCGATTTAAGATATAACAAGCTGTTGAAACGGCCTCAGCCCAAAAGTTAAAGGCAATTTTACTTTCAATAAGAAGAGTTCTGGCCATTTCTTGCAACGATCTGTTTTTCCTTTCTACTACCCCATTTTGTTGTGGAGTATAAGGAGCAGAGAAGTTATGCTGAATTCCGAAATTAGTGCAAAAATCTGAGAAATTTTGATTTTCAAATTCTCCCCCATGATCCGTTCTCAAACTGGAAATAGTGTAACCCTTTTCATTTTGAATTCTTTTAGCAAGTTTTGAAAAGGATATGAAAGCTTCTTTTTTGTGAGCAAGAAATGAAACCCATGTAAATCTAGATAAGTCATCAACTATGACAAGGCAATATTTCTTACCTCCAATGCTTAGAGTTCTATTTGGTCCGAAGATGTCCATATGAAGTAGCTGTAGACAATGCTTAGTGGAAACTTGAATTAAAGACTTAAAGGAACTTCTTACCTGCTTACCTAGTGTGCATGCATGACATAGTCCATTTTTCTCAAATTTTGTTTGAGGTAATCCTCGAATAAGTCCCTTCTTGGAAAGCTTTGAAATATGTTTCACACTAATATGACCTAACTTTCTGTGCCATAGATCAGATTCATCTTTAACAGAAATAAGACATTTAGCATGTTCACAGTCAGCATTAATATCTAAAAGATAAATATTCCCATGCCTTCGTCCCGTGAAGGATTGCTTCTTATCCTTGCTCATACCTGTGCATTTTAGATCTTGGAACCGAATATCATATCCAGAGTCACAGAGTTGACTTACAGAAATCAAGTTGTAGTTCAATCCTTTGACTAGAGAGACATCTTTAACGGTCAGATTTCCAATCTTTACATTTCCTTTCCCGATCACTTTACCCTTGTTCCTTCCTCCAAACGACATACTTCTTCCATCATAATCTGAGAGGGATATAAACACATCTGGATTTCCAATCATGTGACTTGAACAACCACTACCCAGAAACCACATGTTCTTCCTTCTCTTTGGTACCTGCAATAGATAACCAACTTACTGTTTCTTTGGTACCCATGTTTTCTTGGGTCCTTCTGTGTTATTATATTTTGACCTTTTAATAGGTCTCCAGATTTTCTTGCAGTAATCCTTAGTATGGCTAGGATCACCACAGTTCACACAAGGTTGTCGAATGTAGGATCTAGTAAAATGCTTATAAAAATGATGCTTGTAATTGGAAAACGTTGGTTTTCGAAATTCAGTTTTAAAGACATTTCTTTGGCTACTTTCCTTTTTAAAACCTAACCCAGATCGATCATTGAAGGGTATTTGTTTTGATATAATGCTATTCAGAGTTTCTGAGCTTTGTGAAAACCTTTTTGATATAGTAGAAATTTTTTCTTTCAAGGAAGCATTTTCTCTTGAAACACACTCATGATTTTCTTTCATCTGGTGAAACTCTTGTTGTAGAAAACTAATTTTTTTCTTCTTGGGACAAATTCTGTTGTTTTAGAGAAGTATTTTCCTTTTTCAAACAAGAAACCTTCTCAAGGGCTTCTTTGTAGTTTCTACATAATTCATCAATATATTCAACGACTTCATCAGGGAGTTCAGATGAACATACCTCAGTTTCTGAATCTGAACTTGAGTCTGATTCGGCCATGAGACAGATATTTGCATAATCATTCTCGCTTTCATCAGAATCACTCAAAGTTTCTGCCTTTAGAGCCTTCTTGTACTTCTCATACTTGAGTTTGTCCTTCTTCAAAATTGGGCAGTTCAGTTTGATATGACCTGCTTTCTTACAGTGGAAGCAAATCACATCTTTGCTATCTTGTGAGTCGTTACTTGATATTTTTACCTTACTCTTTTTCCAAGGTTTCTTTCCTTTGATATTTCTGCCTTTCCGAACCATCTTCCTAAATTTCTTGATCATGAGGGCTAATTCTTCATCATCCTCATCTTCATCATATGTGTCAGAAAAACATTGATTAATTTGACTTTTTAATGCAATAGATTTTTTACCTTTCTGTTCTCCCTTTTTGTTTGCTCGTTCTGTTTCATAGGATTGCAAAGTGCCGACTAGCTCATCCACCGAGAGGGGTCTAATTTTTTGGCATTCTTGAATTGATGGCTTGATGTAATTCCAATCATTTGTGACACGTAGTATCTTCCTGACTTGCATTGGTTCAACAATAGGTGCACCTTGTCTTGCAAGTCCACTTGCCAAAGTCTGAAACCTGTCTATCATATCTGCAATAGATTCATCAGGCTTCATTTCAAATGCTTCATAGTCACTCAGTAAAATACTGAGCTTTGTTTCTTTCACACGATTTGTTCCTTGAAAGGTAACATGAAGTCTATCCCATATTGCCTTAGATGATTCTTTCTCTGAGACACGATTATAAAGAGGAGTAGATAAGGCACAAAAGAGAGCATTGACAGCTTTAGAATCAAGACCTTTTCTTTTAGCCTTTTCAGCATCAGTCATTGTTGTGACAATGTTTACTCCGTCAGCAGAGGTTGGATTTGTGGTATTTGCAGGAACTATTCCATTTGTAACGACATCCCACATCAGATCATCATAGGCTTTGAAGAACCACTTCATCTTGTTACTCCACATGTTGTAATCCTTTCCATCAAAGTATGGAGGCTTGTTGGCAAAGTGCGAATCGCTTGTTCCTGAAGAGTGATTGCTAGACATAGTAGATCGTTAACTCTGAAGTCAATAGACACTTCGTAAAATGAGCAACCTGCTCTGATACCAATTGATGTAACTAGCAATATCTCCTAGAGGGGGGTGAATAGGAGATTCTGAACACAATTATAAATTTCTTGCGGAATGGATAGAGTTCAGAGTACGATTAGGAACAAAAGCAGTATAACAGTGTGCAGGAAATCTAAACACAAGAGTAAGAGTTTAGAGAAGAGGATATTGCACACGATGTTTATAGTGGTTCGGCTTGGATCAAGCCTACGTCCACTCTCCCACGATGACAGCCGATTGGCTGGATTTCACTATGAAGAATCAAGAAGATTACAATCACTCAAGTGTTTTGTTTCCTTCTCACACAGATTTTCACAGTGAAGGATTTTGAGTACACAGAATACTCTCTCAGATGAAACTCAAATTATTCTTGCACTTTGGATTGTTGTTCGCCCTCTTACCCTCTAGTCGAACATTATACTTCTTTTATACTCCCCTACCTCCGAACTAGCCGTTGGATTCCAACCAAGGGATCGCTCTTCAATCCTTGATTGGACGTCATCAATCGTGATTGAACGAGACTGTATCTTCAGAAGATATGTAGACCGTTGGGTAAGATATTGAACCCTTCTGATTCAGTCGCCCATACAACTGAATCTCCAGCTTCCATAAGTGTGATAAGTTTGAGTTGATTCCCGAGGATATTTTCCTTAGAAGATGATATCCTATTTTAGAAAGTCCATTGATTGACAAGAGGGGATATCAGGATAATTGAATATCACTTGCCTTTATCGGAAACCTGCCATACGTGGGTCTTCGTGTTTTGTAAAATGCAGGAACTGATCTTTCTTCAGATTCGTCTAGGAGAAGTTTGATCAGTTGGCATGGAATGGTAATACGGAGATTTGATGTGATCCATCCGTCACTGTTTGGATCGTCAAGAGCACTTCCATCTGACTCTACGTCAGAAGCACTTCCATCTGACCCTTCGTCAGAAGCACTTCCATTTGACCCTTCGTCAGTGCGACAGAATTGGAATCACTCAACCTGCTGCTTACACATTCTTCCTGCATCACATTACATTAAACAATATCTTTTGAAAGTTTTGTCAGAATCAAAATATAGGAGTATTTCCACAACAATATTCAAGGGAATGAGAGAGTACCCGGAATTTGCAATAACAACAGAACCAAGTGATATTTACATGCATTGTCAGCTGAAAGATGAAACTATCACAAAAGACTTTGGCGACACTGTGTCAATGATTGAAGCCGCTACGACTGTGGTGATCAAACTAGAAGAGCTTGATAGCTTGAGTCAGGTAGAGGATTGTCCGATTAAACCTGTTGTGATTCGACTGTCGAGAGACGAAGCAGATGATAGAGCTGAACCAGAGGTATCCTGCCTGACGACAGTAACTATAAAAGTCCCTCCGGTAGAAGAGTACGACCCTAAGGCAGTCTACTAGGACTATGGGACGAAGGAAGTAGATGGTGTAATGAGGTCTGGACGATTTTACGCCCCTAGGGAAGGCGAATCTGAAAAGAAAGAAGTTTCAAAGGAAGACGCAGAAAAACTCATGTCCATCATTAAAACCAGTGAATTTGAAGTGATAGAGGAATTAAGAAGATGCCGGCCCAAATATCTCTGTTGGATTTATTCATCAACTCAAAGAAACACAAAGACGCGCTGCTAAAAATACTAAATGGGGTGCATGTCCCTGAAACTATTAATGATGTGCAGTTAGGGGACTTTGTAGGGGCGATCCTTCTAAAAGACCAATTATGCTTCTTAGATGAAGACTTCCTTATGGAAGGGAGGGGTACAACAAGGCCTTATACATTACAGCACAATGCAACGGAAAGAAAATAGTGCACGTGCTAATCGATAACGGATCCGCTTTTAATATATGCCTTTTAGCTACCTTGAGGAGTTTGTGCATCAAAGAAGAGATGGTTAAAACCTCCAAAATAGCCGTGAGAGCTTTTGATGGAATGAAAAAAATAGTGGTAGGTGAGATTGAGCTGGAAGTACTCATCGGCCCAACCAAATTCTCTATAAACTTCCAAGTGATGGATTTGCCTAGCGCATTCGGATTCCTTTTGGGAAGACCATGGATTCATGTGGCTGGAGCCGTACCTTCGAGCCTGCATCAGAAAGTACGATTCGTAGTGGATGGGAATGTGGTTACCATACATGGAGAAGTTGATCTCCTAACATATTAGAGCAGCGCTATTCCCTACATTGAACCTGAAGTTAAGTTGGAAGTAAGCTACCATTCCTTAGAGCTGGTGGCAGCGGTACACACTCTCGTGGGGGCAAGATTGAAAACTTCTGGTATCTTTGAAGCCAACCTTTTACCAGCCAAGATGCTACTGGCGTACGGATACAACCCAAGAGAGGGTCTGGGCAAGTATGGTCAAGGAATGACTACTCCTCTACAATTGAAATCCAACGAGCACAAGATGGGCTTGGGGTATCAGAAAATCCGCATTGGTGAGTCTACTCCTAAGTTAGCAGGCCGAGGCCAAGGCAAGAGCCAGGGACGCCATGAAAGTCAGAAAAACCAGAAAGATTCATTCATTGGTTCTCTAGCCTGGAAAGGCAAGTCTAAGATGTTCAGTAGCCCTTTGAACGAATATTTCAGCAAGGACTCTAGGTGGTTGTCAGAAGAAGATGTAATTCCAGCAGCAGAATTAGATCTGGCAAACCCTTTTCTGGAAGACAACTTCGTGAATGTCATCATAGAGTGGCTGGGTAACGAAGCCACTACTTCTAAGTAAAGAAACCTCTTCCTTGATTTTACTACTGCATTTAAATTTCATGCATCTTGTTGCACTTTTAGTTTCCGTTGTTTGAAATAAATGTAGGAAAACGCCTTTGGATCTCTGGCCGTTGGTCCAAACAGCAAAACTTGTAATGCGGCCCATTTTGCATTCAATAAGATCACACAAGTTTTGTTAGGGACATATGGAACTACAAATCAGCCCAATGATGATATTAGTCTTCCACACGGAGGTTTGAGGCCTGATTTTCCATATAATTCCTGATTTCCAAAAGATTTCTGAGGAACAAGGATGTCCTAGGATATGAGGACTAGTTCCATTTACGTCTACACTTATTTTAAAGTCTCTTTTGAAAAGATTTTTCCGAACTCATGCATAGCATTTTTATATGAAGTGTAGACTAACCATGCTCATGACATTTCAGGCATATCATCCCAAACATACATACCAGGTTGTTATGCGATTCGGATTGCCACGTCGATTGTTCCTACAACATCGAGGAAGGTGATGATGATGGTTATGCATCTATCCGTAGAGGATGGAGTGCCTTCGAAGAATCAATGCCTCCCACTTCAGAAGAACCAGTTGTCATTAACTTGGGTGACGCTACAGATATCAAGGAAATCAAAATCGGTAGGCATTTATCCCGAGATAAAAGGCTCAGGTGTACAGAATTACTGAAGGAATATCAGGATGTCTTTGCATGGTCATATTCTGACATGCCGGGTTTGGATCCCAAAATTATGGAACATGCATTACCCACAGATCAGTGTTAAACCTGTCAGACAAGGCAGCAGGCGGATGAAAGCCGAATTGGAAGACAAAATTAAGGAAGAAGTTATGAAACTTCTTAGGGTGGGATTTATTGAATCTATCCTGTATTCAGATTGGATTGCAAACATAGTCCCGTCATGAAAAAGGATGGCAGAGTTCGGATCTGCGTGAATTATCGAGATTTGAACAGAGCAAGCCCGAAAGTCGATTTCCCACTTCCTCACATTGACATGCTGGTGGATAGCACTACGGGATATGAATTATTCTCATTCATGGATGGATTCTTCGGATATAACTAGATCCTCATGAAGCAGGAGGATAAGTCAAAAACTGCATTCACCACGCCTTGGGGAAACTTTTGCTATAAGGTTATGCCCTTCGGACTGAAGAACGCTGGGGGCACCTATCAGAAGGCTATGATCACACTATTCCATGACATGATCCATAAGGAAATCGAGGTGTATGTCGATGACATGATCGCTAAGTCCAAGAAGGGACAGGATCACATTCAGGTGCTAAGAAAACTGTTTGAACAACTACGCAAATGCAAGTTGAGGTTGAACCCTAACAAATGTGTGTTTGGGGCAAAATCTAGGAAACTTCTTGGATTTATGGTCAGTAACAGGGGCATTGAGATTGACCCTTCGAAGATTCAAGCTATTCATGATCTAGCAACTCCCTCAACAGTGAAGGAGGTAAGGAGTCTTTTAGAAAGATTAAACTATATTGCCAAGTTCATCAATCAGTTATCAAATGTGGCCAAATCGGTTTTTAGACTGCTCAAGAAAGGTGCAAAAGTGACTTGGGATACAGAATGCAGCCAGGCATTCCAGAAGATCAAGACCTATCTAGTCACTCCACCAGTACTTGTGCCGACCATCCCATGTCACCCTTGAGCTTGTATTTGACTATACAGCAAGAATCTTTGGGAGCCTTACTTGCCTAAACATGCCCGGTAGATGGTAAGGAAAGAGCCATCTACTACTTAAGCAAGAAATTCACCCCGTCTGAAGCAAATTACGTACCTGTCGAAAGGGCTTGCGTAGCGACAGTATGGGTACTTCGCAGGTTGAGACAGTATACCCAACATCACCATATTCAGCTGGTAACAGAAAATGACCCTATCAAATACCTCTTGGAGAAACCCGCTCTGATTGGGAAGTTAGCAAAATGGCAAGTGACGTTATCCGAATTTGACATCAGGTGTTCTCCATAAAAATCGATAGAATGAAGAGCCATAGCCGATATGTTGGCAGAGAATTCGCAAAGTTACAAGTCCTCTAGAAAGTCAAATGTGGAACATCAAGTTCTGAACCTGGCAGAGGATAAGTGGGTTATGTATTTCGACGGTGCTGTTAATCTATCAAGAGCCGGCACTGGGGCAGTATTGATATCTCCCGAAGGACAACATTATCCTGTTACATCAAAGATGACTTTCCCTTACACCAACAATATTTCAGAATACGATGCGTGTATTCTAGGCCTACGATTGGCCATCTCCATGGAAGTATCGAGGCTGCAAGTTTATGGAGATTCCATGCTCATCATTTTACAGACGCAGGGGGAGTGGAAAATAAAGGATGCAAAGCTTATCCCCTATCATGAATATCTTGAAGAGTTGACACTTAAGTTCGAAGAGGTGTCATTTGAGTACCTGCCAAGATCCCACAACCAATTTGCAGACGCAGGGGGAGTGGAAAATAAAGGATGCAAAGCTTATCCCCTATCATGAATATCTTGAAGAGTTGACACTTAAGTTCGAAGAGGTGTCATTTGAGTACCTGCCAAGATCCCACAACCAATTTGCAGACGCATTGGCCACACTAGCCTCGATGTTGCAAATAGTTGGTAGGTTGGAAATAGAACCACTAAAGATCGGCATAGTTGAAAAATCGGCCTACTGTATGATGATAGAAGAAGAATTTGATGGAGAACCGTGGTACCGTGATATCAAGAATTATCTCTTAAAGAGAGAGTTTCCTGAAGGGTGTCAGGCAGGAGACCGGAGATACATAGCCAGGATGGCCAGCAAATTCTTCCTTAGTGGATAAGTTCTGTACAAAAGGTCATTTGACTCCACTCTGTTAAGGTGCGTAGATGCTAAAAAAGCAAATGTTCTCATGAAGGAGATCCATGAAGGTATATGTGGGCCACATATGAATGGTCATCTTCTCGCTAAGAAGATCATGCGACTTGGCTATTATTGGATGACTATCGAATCAGACTGTTGTCAGCATGTCAGGTCATGCCACCAGTGCCAAATATATGGCAACAAGATTAACGCGCCCTCGAACGAACTTCATTAGATGTTCGAAGCTTGGCATTTTTCCATGTGGGGGATAGACATGATAGGGCCTATCAATCCAACGGTTTCAAATGGTCATCGCTTCATCCTGGTAGCGATTGATTACTTTACAAAGTGGATAGAAGTCAATTCTTACAAGAATGTCACCATAAGAAATGTGGCGAGGTTCATTAAGAAAGACATAATCTCTCGATATGGTACCCCTCAAGCGATCATCACTGATAATGGGTCCAACCTGAACAACAAGATAGTCGATGATCTACTGGATCGCTTTGGTATTCGACATCTTAATTCTTCCCCTTACCGCCCACAAATGAATAGAGCAGTAAAAGTAGCTAACAAGATTATCAAAAAGATATTGGCTAAGACTGTAGAGAATTATAGGGATTGGCATGAAAGGCTACCATTTTCCTTAATGGCATATCGAACTTCGATCAGAGCTTCTACAAGGGCAACTCCTTATGCTCTGGTTTATGGGATGGAAGCTGTCCTGCCCATAGAGGTTAAGTCCCCTCTTTGAGAATCTTATCAAAGGCTAAATTCTCCGTGGAAGAGTATTTTAAACACAGGTGTGAACAGCTGAATTTGATAGACAAGAAACGTCTTAGAGCAATCTGTCATGGCCAAGGTTACCAGAAGAAGGTGGCCAAGTCATTTAATCGGAAAGTTAGAGCCAAAAGTTTTGAGGTGGATGACCTAGTGGTAAAGAAGACTCTGCCAAATGCTGCCCATCTGGGAGGCAAGTTTACCCCGAATTACGAAGGCCCTTATATTGTCAAGAAAATTCTCACAGGAGGAGCGTTAATTCTTGTAAACTCTGAAGGAGAAGAATTGGGGCACCCTGTAAATTCAGATGTTGTGAAGAAGTATTATCCTTGAAATGAAATCAGATATTGATTATGTGGCTTGTCCCGAAACGATCCGAGTCGCCGTGACGGTCATTACATAAGCATATCATGCGTACATTAGCATGTGTTCTGTTTTGCAGGATTCCAAGAAATAGACTCCGAATCGGATTCATTCAAATGGAACCCTTAGCAGAAAGGTCCTTGACATAAAAAACCAGGTGATATGTATCTGTTCCATCAAGAGTTAAACCATCTTTCACTCACAGGAATGCCTATTCTGTTTATGTGCAGGAATGCCTGATGAAGAAAGAAGACTACAAAAGAGAAACACTGTAAAAGTTTCTCACTCCCTGTAAGATAAAAAGACCAGGAGAATGACCAATCATATGGTCAAACTTAGGAATAAACCTCGTTTTCAAAAAAAAATAAATTCCCGACACTTAGGGCATATCGGTTGAGACTAAGGGTTATCCAAGCATGATCAAAGTATGCATGGTGCATCATTAAAATCCCATGTGGAGTAAAATGCTTGGAGAAAAACAAAGTGATTTTTCCAAAGCATGGCTTGCTTAGACTATCTAGCAGGGTTGTTCCTCCAGATGAAAGGCAAACCTAATCCAAACACGTCCTTTACACACTCGAGAGATGAGAGAGGTATGAGGATAGAAAAGCCTGAACCTGAGGATATAGGGGCCTTTCGCATCAATTACATTGATTGGGATGACGGAGGCATCCATTCTTATCCATAAACACTGCAGGTAACCATTGATAACCCTTTGAACGGCGGTTTCATTCTTTACCCCTATCAAGAGCCGTCCCGCATTGGGGTTATACAGAAGCCGTCTAGTGGCGAGAACAGGTAAATGATTAGAAATCTTTTTGCTCGGACTAACCTCAATCTTTGTGTATTGATATGTATTAATCTAGGCGCCTTAGGAAGACGGAAAGATGTTCATTTCTCTACCCTACATACTTATATCCATTGTACAACCAATTTGAGCTAGCACATTCGTTTCATATGCCCGATCACTGTACAGTCCCAGAGTAAAAATGACCAAGGCACTGGTGGACAGAAAAGCTCGAAGGTAGGAGTTACATGCAAGTCTCAAAAGTGAGGAACTCAAGACAGAATAAGGCTCAAGCCACGCACCTTGCTAGATGAGTAAAGATCCAAGTTCCTAGGAAAAGACAAGGAAAAGGCGGGATCAAAAAAGAGAAAAAGCCGAATCCCCATGTATCAAGTAAAGAAATACGAGAACAAGGCTGACCTTCACCAAAATATTGGAGGATCATAAGGTAGAATTTTGGGGGACATCAAGGGATTAATGGATATCGCAACCTCCCCAACAAATTCCGAGATAAAGAAGAACCATCAGAAATTGTGTGACCAGAGGCTACCCTTCAAATGGAATCGTAGCCAACTGCCAAAGCGACAGGCAATGTCTTTCAAAGATTAGACCCATTCTCAAGACGCATAATAGCAAGAAGATTAAAGGTGTCCTTCGAAGAATTATCAATCCAGGGTGGAACAGAAGACTGATCAGCAATGATCACCAATGTCAAACCCTTCGTGATTTTGGGCCAAAAATAAGCCTTTTTCGGTCCCCAATCCTACCAACGTTACAACCCTTTGCAGTCTTTTCCAACTAAGACGCCTAGGTTGATATATACCTTAGCTCGAAGAGGTACGAGCAAGATTATTTCTCTCTCATTTTTGAAGGGTTCTTGACTTGTAAACCCGGAGCAGATGAAGAAAATTTTCATTCAAAAAGACCCGTCTCAGAAAGTGAGTCCCTCTTGGAAATCGTGTTCAAACCCAACATTACAGTCCCGTAAAGACCTCCCGAGCGATCGAAATGTATGCGCTGCGAATGACCCCGAAAACCCCAGGTACAAGTTATTAGGAAATTCGATTGCTTTTGTTATAAAAAGACCAAAGTCAAAGAATTGGTAAGAAGCCCTCTCTGACGGAGACGTTTCAATAGAATGCATAAAAGTAAGCTTTGGTTGGAAATTTCAAATTGTTTGATTTGGGATTTTCCTTACATGGATTCTTGATCATCTTCGTATACTTTAAGATGTCTTGGATAACCTCCAGCGTCCTAAGTCATTTTGCGTAATTGCATAGGTCAAAGTAAAACTTTGCTTGCATTGTAATTGTCATTACCTCGAGATGACTGATACCTTTTTCAAATGAGGAGTGAACTCTCAAGTCTAAACTTCTATGAGACTCATGGAGGCCCCAGGTCAAAGAAGTATACTTTGCTCCGTGATGAAGAGCTTTAGAACCTTCATTATGAGAGATTTCAAGTAACCCCGAAAATCCCGGAAGAATGTTATAAAAGTTTTTGTAGGCTTGAGCTTTCTGCAGAATGCCTGGAGTCCCCGGATCTCATAATGCCGCCTCACATGTCAAAAGGATAATTTTTTAGAATCGTCTTTCTGCAAGATTTTAGGTAGCCCCTAAATCCCAGAAAAATCTTATCAATGTTTCTGCAAGTTTGAGTTTTCTGCAGGATATTGGGATCCCCCAAATCTCGAAATAACACCTTGCATGTCGAAAGGATAATTTTCAAAACCAGCTTCCTGTAAGATTCTAGGTAATCCCTAAACCCAGAATAGCTCATTTGGTAAGCCTAAAAGTTAGGTACATCTTACTTGTATAAACCTTCGTTGATTCCTCAAAGTGTAGGATCAGCTTAGTTGCCGACAATCCCTACAGAACGGGTGCGTCATCCATAGGTTCCTAGCAGAAAGGAGTCCTATTCATGGCCTGATCCCTCTGACGGATCAAAATTTTTTACAATCCCTACAGAACGGGTGCGTCATCATTAGGTCCCTGATAGATAGGAGTCCTATTCATGGTTTGATCCACCATACGGATCAAAAATTTTGACAATCCCTAAAGAACGGGTGCATCATCCACAGGTTCATGTCAAATAGGAATCTCATTCTAGTTTGGCCCACCATACAGGCTAGAGTTTAACCGTGCTAGGATGCTCAAGAAATGAGTCCCTAGGTATTCACTTGAATCCGCTATACACCGTGCATGCCACACGAGCATCAGGCAGGTGATGTAACAGGTAAACATCTAAATCTCTCTCGCACGTCAACAAAAGAAGGAGGAGAAAAACGTTCACTAGAGGGACAAGAGAGGTTGAATGTCAAGATTCATTTTTCTATCCCCCAGTAGAGTCAATCTAGACTTAGGTGTCACCTGTCTTTGAGAGAAACCTCTCGCGAGATTCCTCTCAAAGAGGGGCAGCTGTTGACACCCAATTTCGAATCAGCCTTTTTTAGCTTATTCTTAGAAAATTCATGAAAAATCCATAAAAAGTCAAAAAATTGAAAAATAAACTTTGGTGGCCTTGGCCAAACAAAAGGAACCATTTTTTTTACCAAAAAATAATTTTCATAATTTTTGCATTTTTTTATTTTTTGAAAATAGGAAAATACTTGAAAATTCAGAAAAAATAGCATTCGAGATCACAAAAATATACAACAATAGTAAATATTTTTATTTTAAATCCTTTATCTTCCTGACCTCATAAAAAGACCAAATTCAAATTCACTTTTATGTGTTCCTTTGTTATGCATATGATTGAATTTGGCAAAAAAATGTCAATTAAGTCCTTTAATTTGCAATTCTGGCATTTTTTTTAGAATCTTGACATTCAACCTAATTGTCCCTTATTGCAATTTAGCCCAATTGTTTGCACAAATTGCTCAATTGCATGAATTGGGCAAAATTGCATACTTAATTGCATTTTAGTCCTTGAATTTGGGCATATTTGAAATTACTTTCAATTCACGAACTATCATTGCAAATTGAAGTCACTGCCCAATGCTTTTCATCATTTTGAATCAATTGGCATAGGTGGTTTTGTCCAATTTGATCATTTGAGCCTCCAATTTCACAATTTGCCTAATTGCGAATAAGGGTAAATTTGGGATTTTTGTAGAAATTGACCTGAACTTTTGGGCAAAGTCACAGTTTTAGATAAAATTCATGCCCTAAATTCGATTTTGATGTTCAATTGCAAATATTACAAGTCAATTTGGGATTAATTTTGAAAGTAGAGTTAGAACCGGTTCAGACCGGTCGAACCGGTCTAGAACAGTGTCGTCTTCTTCCCCTAACCCCCGTGCAGATGAACAGTGTAAGGCTGAGTTTTGATAGCAAAATTGAGCGATCAATCGACTACAATTGAAGAAGCATTGGTAGGGGTTTAATACTTCAGGCCATTCCCCATTGATTGATGCTAGAGTCTTGACCAATGGTCGCCGGAACGGAGGGTAATTGACCGATCAAGCTTCGGGACCGCAAAAAGTCAACCAAAGCAAGCTCAGACCAAATTCGTACCAAATAGGACTTGCCGGTCAAGCTTCGGGACCGCAAGATTTGATGTATCTAGCAATATCTCCTAGAGGGGGGTGAATAGGAGATTCTGAACAAAATTGAAATTTCTTGCGGAATGAATAAAGTTCAGTGTACGATTAGAAACAAGAACCGTATAACAGTGTGCAGAAAATCTAAACGCAAGGGTAAGAGTTTAGAGAATATTGCACACGATATTTATAGTGATTCGGCTTAGATTAAGCCTACGTCCACTCTCCCACGATGACAGCCGATCGGCTGGATTTCACTATGAAGAATCAAGAGGATTACAACCACTCAAGTATTTTGTTTCTCTCTCATACAGATTTTCACAGTGAAGGATTTTGAGCAAATAGAATACTCTTTGGATGAAACTCAAATTATGCTTGCACTTTGGATTGTTGTTCGCACTCATTTCTTTAGTCCATCATGATTCTTCTTTTATACTCCCCTGCCTCCGAACTAGCCGTTGGATTCTAGCCAAGGGATCGCTCTTCAATCCTTGATTGGACGTCATCAATCGTGATTGAACTAGACTGTATCTTCAGAAGATATGTAGACCGTTGGGTAAGACATTGAACCCTTCTGATTCAATCGCCCATACAACTGAATCTCCAGCTTCCATAAGCGTGATAAGTTTGAGTTGATTCCCAAGGATATATTCCTTAGAAGATAATATCTCATTATAGAAAGTCCCTTAATTGATTAGAGGGGATATCAGGATAATCGAATATCACTTGCCTTTATCGGAAACCTGCCATACGTGGGTTAGATCAGTTGGCACGGAATGGTAATACGGAGATTTGATGTGATCCATCCGTCACTGTTTAGATTGTCAGGAGCACTTCCATCTGACCCTTGGACAGAAGCACTTCCATCTGACCCTTTGTCAGAAGCACTTCTATCTGACCCTACGTCAGAAGCACTTCCATCTGACCCTTCGTCAGAAGCGCTTCCATCTGACCCTTGGTCAGTGCGACAGAATTGGAATCACTCAACCTGCTGCTTACACATTCTTCCTGCATCACATTTCATTAAACAATTTCTATTTGAAGGTTTTGTCAGAATCAAAATATAGGAGAATTTCCACAACAATCTCCCCCTTTTTTATGGTGACAAAACTTCTCCAGTTGCAAATTACAAATGAGTGATTAAAGGAAAATTTCACCAGTGATAAAATAAAAGTGAGTAACCATCACATTTGCTCCTGCAGGTAATCAACATTAGAGATCCTGTAATGAAAGTGTTCTCATAGGAGAGCATGATCAGAGTAAGATTATCCTGCAAAAAGTAAGTTAGGTCTTCTCCTCCTTTCTTCTAAATTGAAATATAATTAGAGGTAATCTAATGAGACTACATAAAAGTAAATTCAACTTCTCCCCCTTTTTGTCAACATCAGAAAGAAATTTGTATAAAAAGGTCCTTAAGAATAGAAAATGAAATAAGAGTTTTTAAGAAGATGGATGTTCTTCAGGCTCAGTATCAGCCTCCACTCGGGAAGGTCCTTCATAGCTTCTTCCCATCATCTGAGCATGGTCTCTTACAGCTTGAGAAGAGGGCAGGTTTGAAGCTGTTCTGCCCGTTCTGACCAGTGTGTATATAGGCATATTGGCGATCTCAGCACAAAACATTCTCCCATAGAGATCAATTGACTTTTCCAGCTTAGTCACCTAACTAGTCAAACCCTGCAGCTTCCTATCTGTCTTCTGTTCAAAAGCCTTCATTTTCTGATCAAATCTTGTTTCCATTGCAGTCATCGTCTGAAGAATAGTATTTTGAAGATTTTCAAAATGTGCTTGAAGTTCCATTTGTTGTTTTGAAGGTGCAGGTTCTTGAGTCTCCCCCTCAGTTTGTGCCTTGGTGAGAGCTTGAGAAGCTAGAACTTCAGTGAGAAAAACATCTAATGTAACAGCCACATGCTCTTTCTCCCCCTGATTTATAGCTCTTTTCCCTTTTTCCTTTGAGCTTGGCACGGAGACTATTTCCTCATCAATATCCATTGGAATGGACTGTGCACTGGACAATTGATCTTCTCGGGCAATTGCTGAAGCTAGACTTGCAGCATCTTTGTGAATTGTTGCCCTGGTGGAAGAGACAGAGTAAGCTCCAATGTCATCTTGTTCTTCCTCCTGTTCTTTTGACGCCAACGTTGATAGAACTTGTGCTAGTAATTTCTCATGATCACAGTTGACAATTGTGACGTCATACTCTGTGTCATCTTCAATTCGTACAGCTTGCTCCTCATCCCACATTGTGAGGAATTCTTCCTCAGTCAGATCACAGGGATACACAACTTTTTCTTGTGGTTGTATTCCTGTTTCATCTCCTTCTTCCTCATCTCCTTCAGCACTATGATTTTGAGACTCACCATCTTCATCTGATCCACCTCGAGATTGAGTAGCTTCAGAATCATATTCCTCTATTTCTTCCTCACTTGCGTCTGAGTCCTTATCAGCAGGACTGTCTGTTTGTTGCCCCTTAACAGCCATGACTTTTCTCTTCTTTGGAGATTTCTGCCTTGACTCTTCCTCGAAGTCCACAATGACTGGTTCATTGTTCTTTGTTCTCCATCCAGCAGGAGTCATCTTGTACCCCATCTTTGTTACCATAGTCTCTCCAGCAGTCATCAAAGGAATTTCCTGCTTGATAAAAGCACCTAGGCCATCAATCTTAAAATAATTGATTATTTTGAAGATCAAGGCGGCATAAGGAAGTTGGCCCTTTGGCTTGAGAGCTGATCTGTACATGTGCAATAGTACTGTATGAGCAAAGGAAATCCTCTGTCCTGTCAAGATTCCCTATAACAGCTTTGCCTCGTACTTTGATATATCTATCTTTGATGCTGCCTTGGGTCTGAGACATTCGATGATCACCTTGTGCATCATGGTATGTTTCAAGGGAAAGTCTGTGTAGGCAATATGTGACTTTGATTCCCTTGAGAAACTCGATTTACCAGTCAGGAAGCAAAAAGCTTCACCTGTAGTGACATCTAAGGGTTTGAAATCTCCCTTTCTAGTTCCCATGATTGCAGCCAATTCATCAACAGTCAGAAAATACTGCTTTCTTTTGATTGTGAAAGCCAGAGAGTTGAAGTTGACAAACTGAAGATTTGAATAGAAGTAAGCTACCAAATCAGGAAAAGTGAAGTCTCTCTTAGTTATAAACTGATCTATCTTCACCTTTTCTAGATGCTTCCTCAGATAGATGCCATTGCTGTCAAAGTACTTTAACTCAAATACCCTTTGAGGTAGAACACCTCTCTGTTTCATTACTTCATACCTTTCTTTGTGAGCCTGATTCTGGAACAATGGATCAGGAAAGCTTTTATCCAAAATAAAGCCTATATTTTTCACAAAGTCATTGAACAGAATGTCATCATCATCTTCCACTTTTGCCTTCATGCCTCCAGGTCTAATTGGGGATGGTTTTCGTTTCGAGCTTGTCTCTGCCACTTTCTCCTTTCCTTTTCTAGAGACTGATGCAGGTTTTTCTACAGCAATTGGTTCAACTATTTTCCCAGGCAGGCTAAGAAACTCCAATAGTTCGCCCTCACTATCGAAATAGTGAGTGTTCAGCAGTTTTCTAAGTTTGTTACCAAAATCTCCTGCAGCCTTAATCCTATCATACATTGGCTTAATAGAATGAGCCATAGATTCTTTTCCTTCAAAGGCAGACAGAGACAGACCTTTTGCCAAGCGAAGAGCTTCTCGCTGTTCTTTGATTTGGGTTTCTGTGAGTTCCGCGCCACTTGCAATTGAGGTGGAGAACTTTCTCTTCAACTGAGGCGTCTTCTTCGAGTCAGAGACTGATTTTGGAGCCATTGATGCATAGAAAGTTTAAAATTTTGAGTGAAAGAGTGTTGTTTTGAGGAGGAAATCGAGAGCGAGAAATTTCGAACGCGGTTTTAAGGTTTTGATTTGAGAGATTTTTGAAAGTGAGATAACAGAGGCGACGGTTCAGCGTTTTTATAAAAGAGGCGGTTATTTTTGGAAACAAAAGAGAATTTTGATTTTCTAAGGAAAGAAAAGAAAAAAAAAATTCTTTTAATAGAACAAATATTCACCTTCAATCAGATATTCTGAGATATCTATTTATATGAGGAACTTACCCAAAAAAATTGTAGTGATAACTGACCTTTTTAAAAGAAAGTGTGAATTTCTTCTTACGCGCCTTTTTGACGTTCCTTCTAATGCTCCTTCTGATGCTCCTTCTGACGCTCCTTCTGACTCTCCTTCTGACGTTCCTTCTGATGCTCCTTCTGACGCTTCTTCTGAAGTTCCTTCTGACTCTCCTTATTACGTTCCTTCTGACTCTCCTTCTGACGTTCCTTCTGAATCTCCTTCTGACGTTCCTTCTGATGCTCCATGTTCTAAGGTATACTTAAGAAGGAAGGTTAATGATGGATAATTCATTTCTGATAAAATTAAAACTCTGTTTATCAAGAGGTTTAGTAAAAATATCTGCAAGTTGATTTTTCGTATCAATGTATTGAATGTTAACATCACCGTTCTGAACATGATCACGTATGAAGTGATGCTTGATCTCAATATGCTTTGTTCTTGAGTGAAGTACAGGATTCTTTGTGAGATTTATGTCACTTGTGTTGTCACATAGGATTTCCACAGTTGATTCTTCAACACCATAGTCTTTGAGCTGCTGTTTTAACCAAAGTATTTGAGTGCAGCAACTTCCAAGAGATACGTATTCTGCTTCAGCTGTACTGAGTGCCACTGTATTTTGCTTCTTTGAATACCATGAGACAAGCATGTTTCCCATGAGCTGACAAGTTCCAGATGTACTTTTTCTATCAACTTTGCAACCTGCAAGATCTGCATCTGAATATCCATTTAGTATAAAATCAGAAGATTTAGAATACCACAAACCATAGTTGGGATAAGTCCCTATGTATTTGATTATTCTCTTGACTGCTGATAGGTGTGATTCTCTTGGGCTTGACTGAAATCTTGCACATAGGCAGACACTATATAGAATGTCTAGTCTTGAAGCTGTGAGATAGAGTAATGATCCAATCATACTCTGATATAGTTTGGGATCAACTTCCTTTCCATCTTTATTTTTATCTAATTTAGAGGAGTGAGACATAGGAGTTTCTGTCTTCTTGCCATTCTCCAGACCAAACTGCTTTACTATTTCCAATGCATACTTCTCTTGAAATATGAATGTTCCTTTCTGAGATTGATGAATTTGAAGACCAAGAAAGAACCGTAATTCTCCCATCATACTCGTCTCAAATTCATCCTGCATTGCTTTAGAAAATTTCTTGCAGAGAAGTTCATTAGAGGAGCCGAATATAATATCATCAACATAAATTTGAACTAAAATGATATCTTTACCTTTTCTTTGAATAAAAAGAGTGGTGTCTACATTACCTTTAGTGAAGCTGTGTTGAGATAAAAAGTTACTTAACCTTTCATACCAGGCGCGGGGTGCTTGTTTCAATCCATAGAGTGCCCTTTTTAAGACATATACCAGATCATTTTCTTTAGGTTCTTCGAAGCCAGGAGGTTGTTCAACATATACCTCTTCTTTGATGTAGCCGTTTAGGAAGGCACTTTTCACGTCCATTTGAAAAAGTTTGAAGTCATTGTAACAAGCATAAGCAAGAAGTAGCCTAATGGCTTCTAACCTGGCAACCGGTGTGTAGGTTTCATCGTAATCTATTCCTTCTTCCTGAGAGTATCCTTTTGCTACAAGTCTTGCTTTGTTTCTTACAACTTTTCCTTTCTTATCAAGTTTGTTTCTGAATACCCATTTTGTTCCAATTACTAGACGATTTTTGGGACGATTGACCAGTTCCCAAACATTGTTGACCTTGAACTGATGTAGTTCTTCCTACATTGCATTTATCTAGTTTTCATCTGCTAATGCATCTTCAATCCTTTTTGGCTCCAATTCAGATACCAAGGCGATGTTGCTCATTGCTTGCTTGAATTTGGATCTTGTCTTTACGCCATCACTTATGATGCCTATGATAAGTTCCTTTGGATGACTTGACTTATGCTTCCAATTTTTGTCAAGGCCATCATTTGAGGATATTGTGGATTCATTCTGTTCATCTTCTAGTCTTTCTTCAACTGAGGAAGTTTCCTTCTGAACATTCTCTGAACCCGTATTCACATCTGAGTCTGCTTGTGAGTTCATGACTTGATGAAGTGTATGCATTTGAATGGATTCAGTTTCATCATCCTGGTAGTTTTCATCGAACTTGATGTTCACTGATTCCTCAACAGCACGAGTGTATTTGTTGTAGACTCTGTAGGCTTTGCTAGTTGTTGAATATCCCAAGAAAATTCCTTCATCTGATCTCTCATCAAACTTTCCAACTCGATCATTAGCATTCTTTAGAATAAAGCATTTGCAACCGAATACATGAAAGTATGCAACATCAGGCTTTCTTTCTTTGAAAAATTCATAGGGAGTTTTCTCAGAAAAAGGTCTGAGGGAAATTCGATTTAAGATATTACAAGCATTTGAAACGGCCTCAACCCAAAAGTTAGAGGCAATTTTACTCTCAATGAGAAGAGTTCTGGCCATTTCTTGCAAAGATCTGTTTTTCCTTTCTACTACCCCATTTTGTTGAGGAGTATAAGGTGAAGAGAAGTTATGCTGAATTCCGAACTTAGTGCAAAAATCTGAGAAACCTTGATTTTCAAACTCTCCCCCATGATCCGTTCTCAAACTGGAAATAGTGTAACCATTTTCATTTTGAATTCTTTTAGTAAATTTTGAGAAGGATATGAAAGCTTCACTTTTGTGAGCAAGAAATAAAACCCATGTAAATCTAGAGAAGTCATCAACTATGACAAGGCAATATCTCTTACCTCCAATGCTTAGAGTTCTATTTGGTCCGAAGATGTCCATATGAAGTAGCTGCAGACAATGCTTAGTGGAAACTTGATTTAAGGACTTAAAAGAACTTCTTACCTGCTTACCCAGTGTGCATGCATGACATAGTCCACTTTTCTCAAATTTAGTTTGAGGTAGTCCTCGAACAAGTCCCTTCTTGGATAGCTTTGAAATATGTTTTACACTAATATGACCTAACTTTCTGTGCCAAAGTTCAGATTCATCCTTAACAGAAATAAGACATTTTGCAAGTTCACAGTCAACATTAATATCTAAAAGATAAATGTTCCCATGCCTTCGTCCCGTGAAGGATTGCTTCTTATCCTTGCTCATACTTGCTCATACCTGTGCATTTTAGATCTTGGAACCAAATATCATATCCAGAGTCACAGAGTTGACTTACAGAAATCAAGTTATAGTTCAATCCTTTGACTAGAGAGACATCTTTAACGGTTAGATTCCCAATCTTTACATTTCCTTTCCCGATGACCTTTCCCTTGCTCTTTCCTCCAAACGACACGCTTCTTCCATCACAATCTGAGAAAGATATAAATACATATGGATTTCCAGTCATGTGACTTGAACAACCACTATCCAGAAACCACTTGTTCTTCCTTCTCTTTGGTACCTGCAATAAATAACCAACTTACTGTTTCTTTAGTACCCATGTTTTCTTGGGTCCTTCTGTGTTAGTATATTTTGACCTTTTAATAGGTCTCCAAATTTTTTTGCAGTAATCCTTAGTATGGCTAGGATCACCACAATTCACACAAGGTTGTCGAATGTAGGATCTAGTAAAATGCTTATGAAAATGATGCTTGTAATCGGAAAACGTTGGTTTTCGAAATTAAGTTTTAAAGATATTTCTTTTGCTACTTTCCCTTTTAAAACCTAACCCAGATCGGTCATTGAAGGGTATTTGTTTTGAAATGATGCTATTCAGAGTTACCGAGCTTTGTGAAAACCTTTTTTATATATCAGAACCTTTTTCTTTCAAGGAGGCATTTTCTTTTGAAACTAAATCATGATTTTCTTTCATCTGGTGAAACTCTTGTTGTAGAAAATCAATTTTTTGTTTTTGGGACAAATTCTGTTGTTTTAAAGAAGCATTTTCCTTTTTCAAACAAGAAACTTTCTCAAGAGCTTCTTTGTAGTTTCTACACAATTCATCAATATATTCAATAACTTCATCAGGGAGTTCAGATGAACATACCTCAGTTTCTGAATCTGAACTTGAATCTGATTCGGCCATGAGACAGATGTTTGCATAATCATTTTCGCTTTCATCAGAATCACTTAAAGTTTCTGCCTTTAGAGCCTTCTTGTACTTCTCATACTTGAGTTTGTCCTTCTTCAAAATTGGGCAGTTCTGTTTGATATGTCCTGCCTTCTTACAATGGAAGCAGATCACGTCTTTGCTATCTTGTGAGTCGTTGCTTGATATTTTTACATCACTCTTCTTCCAAGGTTTCTTTCCTTTGATGTTTCTGCCTTTTCGAGCCATCTTCCTAAATTTATTGACCATGAGGGCTAATTCTTCATCATCCTCATCTTCATCATCTGTATCAGAAAAACATTGATTAATTTCAGTTTTTAAAGAATAGATTTTTTACCTTTCTGTTCTCCCTTTTTGTTTGCTCGTTCTGTTTCATAGGATTGCAAAGTTCCGACTAGCTCATCCACCGAGAGTGGTCTGATTGTTTGGCATTCTTGAATTGATGGCTTGATGTAATTCCAATCATTTGTGAGCCCATGTAGTATCTTCCTGACTTGCATTGGTTCAGCGATAGGTGCGCCTTGTCTTGCAAGTCCACTTGCCAGAGTCTGAAACCTATCTATCATATCTGCAATAGATTCATCAGGCTTCATTTCAAATGCTTCATAGTCACTTAGTAAAATACTGAGCTTTGTTTCTTTCACACGATTTGTTCCTTGAAAAGTAACATGAAGTCTATCCCATATTGCCTTAGATGATTCTTCCTCTGAGACACGATTATAAAGAGGAGTAGATAAGGCACAAAATAGAGCATTGACAGCTTTAGAATCAAGGCCTTTTCTTTTAGCCTTTTCAGCATCAGTCATTGTTGTGATAGTATTTACTCCGTCAGCAGAAGTTGGATTTGTAGCATTTGCAGGAACTATTCCATTTGTAACGACATCACACATCAAATCATCATAGGCTTTGAAGAACCACTTCATCTTGTTGCTCCACATATTGTAATCCTTTCCATCAAAGTATGGTGGCTTGTTGGCAAAGTGCGAATCACTTCTTCCTGAAGAGTGATTGCTAGACATAGTAGATCGTTAACTCTGAAGTCAATAAACACTTCGTAAAATGAGCAACCTACTCTGATACCAATTGATGTATCTAGCAATATCTCCTAGAGTGGGGTGAATAGGAGATTCTGAACAAAATTGAAATTTCTTGCGGAATGAATAAAGTTCAGTGTACGATTAGAAACAAGAACCGTATAACAGTGTGCAGAAAATCTAAACGCAAGGGTAAGAGTTTAGAGAATATTGCACACGATATTTATAGTGGTTCGGCTTAGATTAAGCCTACGTCCACTCTCCTACGATGACAGCCGATCGGCTGGATTTCACTATGAAGAATCAAGAGGATTACAACCACTCAAGTATTTTGTTTCTCTCTCACACATATTTTCACAGTGAAGGATTTTGGGTAAATAGAATACTCTTTGCATGAAACTCAAATTATGCTTGCACTTTGGATTGTTGTTCGCACTCATTTCTTTAGTCCATCATGATTCTTCTTTTATACTCTCATGCCTCTGAACTAGCCGTTGGATTCCAGCCAAGGGATCGCTCTTCAATCCTTGATTGGACGTCATCAATCGTGATTGAACGAGACTGTATCTTCAGAAGATATGTAGACCGTTGGGTAAGACATTGAACCATTCTGATTCAATCGCCATACAACTGAATCTCCAGCTTCCATAAGTGTGATAAGTTTGAGTTGATTCCCAAGGATATATTCCTTAGAAGATGATATCCCATTATAGAAAGTCCCTTAATTGATTAGAGGGGATATCAGGATAATCGAATATCACTTGCCTTTATCGGAAACCTACCATACGTGGGTTAGATCAGTTGGCACGGAATGGTAATACGGAGATTTGATGTGATCCATCCGTCACTGTTTAGATCGTCAGGAGCACTTCCATCTGACCCTTGGACAGAAGCACTTCCATCTGACCCTTCGTCAGAAGCGCTTCCATCTGACCCTTGGTCAGCGCGACATAATTGGAATCACTCAACCTGCTGCTTACACATTCTTCCTGCATCACATTTCATTAAACAATTTCTATTTGAAGGTTTTGTCAGAATCAAAATATAGGAGAATTTCCACAACAAGTGTTCTGAACTTCCTTTAGTGTTAATCTGTGAATGAATCGCCCTGATTTCGCATGGTTTGTGTGATTGAGTTTCCATGGCCGTACACGGCATTTCGCATAGCGATCGTGATTTTGTGGACGAAATGCCTCGATTCTTAGATATGTTAAACTAAAGACTGTTGCGAGTCGATTGGTGTTGGTTTCGCGCGATTTCGTTAAGGTTCCACCGTTGGATCGTCGTCGGAGATACTCAGCCGTTCGTTCCGTCGGGGTCGAGAGGTTGAAGACGAAGCTGACGTGGTGGAGTCAACGAGTCAAAGGTCCAGGTGTCGTCTGTGGTTGGTCCGCGTGGATGTCAAGTCAACTCGACCGTTACTCGGTTAGGCTGAGTTGGATTAGATCCAACGGCTAGGGTTAATCGAGTCCAATAATTGGTGGCCGTTCGATTAGTAATTATGATTATTCGAAAATAGTTTTAAAATCAGAAAATCAAAATAAGTTGAAATAGTGTCGCTCAGGTTAGTGGCAGTGCGGCGTCGTTTAGCATAGTAAAAATGGACGGCCCAGATCTAGTCTAGCCTTCTAATCCTGACCGTAGATTTTGGTAAGTCAATCAGACGGCCCTGGTCGAGTCTTCGTTTAATCTAGGCCGTAGGTTTCGGTAAGTTGATCCGATGGTCGTGGAATAGCCACGTGGTTCAATAGGAACCGTCGGATTAAATACGAATAATGGAAAAATAAAAAAACATGATACGGCGTCATTTTGGTGGCTGGGTCGCGCGGGTCCGGGTCTGGGCCGGGTTCCGTCCCAAGTAGGTTGGGTTGACCCGGTCCGAATCATATTTTTTTAATAAAAAATAAAATAAAAAATCGAAAAATGGTTTTAAAAATAAAAAAATCGAAAAAATTCTAGAAAATCCTAAAAAATGGTAGAAAATTCTAGAAAATCTAAAAAAAATGTAGAAAAATTGTGGGAAATTCCTAAACACTCTAGAAATCCCCTAAAATTGAGGATTGACCATAGACAACTGGTCAATCCTATTTTCGGGATTTTTTATCTGTTCTTCCGAGAATTGACGACTCTACCCTTTAGGGGTAAGTTACCTCAGCCTTGCGTACAAGACAAATCGAGGATGCTAGATAAGGATTAGGGTCAGTTAGGTGACCGATCTTTCTGCTTAGGTTCTCGAGTTCTGTCTCTTCTTCAAAATGACGACTTTACCCCTCAAAGGGTAAATCGCCGTCCATATTCCAATCGAGTCTAGAAAATTGCTTAAAATTAGGGTTTAGGCCAAGTGGTTGACCAATCATAATGTTTGAGATTTTCAATTCTCGTCTTCGCCCAAAATGACGAGTTTACCCCTCCAAGGGTAAAATCATTTTAAATTCCAGAAAAATTCTGGAAATTCTCGAAAAAATAGGGAATAGATCGGTTTGATCGTCAATCCTATTTTCACCATCTAGTAAGGCCCTATTAGCCTAGAGAAGTATCAATCAAGGTTTAGGAGTGATTTTGACATGATTTGCCCATGATGGGCAAAATCGTAATTTTGAGAAATTTGGGGATAATTTGCCCCAAAAGGGTAAGATTGTCATTTTAGATGAGATATGTACCCCACTTTCTTTATACAACAAGATGACTTGGGAAAGGAACATGGTACATCAAGGTCATATTAAACAAATACCAAAAGTTCAATTCCTAATCCACAAATCAAAAGGACAATCTCTAATATCACAAAATGCGAATCCATATCTTGTAATTCCATCTTCGAATATTCAACCTCGACAACTTGTCGTCTCATCGCCTAGGACCTCAAAAATGTTAATCCCCAACGGGGTGAGATATAAATCTCAGTAAGTAAACTCTAAACCTAGACCAGACCGCCAGTCCCCCCAGACTATACCGCAATACAATTCACAAAAGCTCATCGAGGCATTATCATATAGAATCTCAATAACACTTTCTCATGGCACCTTGATGTAAAGAACATCGCCATCAAGCACATCACATACTATGAGATCCAAGTTTCACACACTAGCCCAAAACAAACTTATCGTTTTCATAAGTCATCAATATGACAACAATTTAATCATTGCCAGGGCCCACGACCGCGATGTATCGCCAGGGCTCCAAGCCGCGATATAATTTCATAGGGCTCCAAGCCAGATCATCGCCAGGGCCCACGGTCCCGATGTAGTTTCGTAGGGCTCACAGCCAAATCATCGCCAGGGCCCATGGCCGCGATGTAATTTCAATTTATTCAAGTATCGCTAGGGCCCATGGCCGCGATGAAATTTCTATTCACTTAAGCATCGCCAGGACCCACGGCCGCGATGTGATTTCTTAGGGCCCACGGCCAATTCAATAACAATATTAGGGCCCACGGCCAATTCGATAACAATAACAGGGCTTCACAGCCAATTCATACGAATACAGGGCTCAATAGCCGCACTATATCACAAGGCAATCAATCTCACAATTAGTTTTCCTTGCCATTTCAATCGACCAATCAAGCAATTCAAGCTATAGGCTTCAGCAAGCAATCCAATCATCCAACCAATCTATCCAGTAGTGTCTTAACGTTCGAGTAAAGGTTCAAGCGACACTTACCTCTTCAAGAAAGCTAACAAATCCAATCCAAACGACCATCCTAGGTCATCAAGCTCACGGCCAAACATGGCTCTCACAGCGTGCTTAGGAAAACCACATCGAAACTCGATTATTTCTCAATTCCATCACGTGAATACCTTAACAACACCGACAACACCTTATTCTCAGGTCATCACAGTGTTAAGTGCTCCTAAGCATGCCAATTGTCGTTTTATCAAGGCAAATCATCACGAATATCCTCCCCCCAAAACTGCCCTTTTCTTATCCCCATAACCAGCTTCAATCTCACAAACACTGTAATTTGTTTACTAACCTTTTGAGAAAACAAATTCTATGGTCTTAAACTTCAAGATCTTACGGACGCGTGGCCAAAAATAGAGCTCAATTTGGATACCGGACGACTTAGAATGGCTAAATTCAAAATCAGTGCGCGTTGAGGGCAGATTGGATGGTGTCTCATGTTTTTCACCTTACACAGCCATTTAATCACATCTTAATCCAAATTCCTCACAAAATGACTTGTTAATACATCATACAACAAGTTTAGGAGTCTCTCCGAAAGTCTTGGAGCGAAATAACACCCCGAAGGATTTCAAACAGCCTCGGTTCCACACGATCAGTGCTGAAGTAAAATTTGACCATGCCACACTAACCAATTTCAGCCATGGAAACCAATTCCAACTTCAACAAATACTAAATCTCAACTTGCTCAGCCCTTATACTAAGATTCTAGAGGATCTCATCGAAGATTTGGCAGCAACCGAAGCCTTGAAGCCGGCGCAAGACGAATTTCTCCCAGCTGAGTCCGATTTTGACTTTTGCCACTTAAAATAGACCTAGGGGACAAAATACTTTGCCAAATTAGGCTTATAATATATTCTTAGAACCACAAGACAATAAAATTTCAGATGGCGGTGGTTTTACCTCAATCCGATGTCGGACGACCAAGTTATGGTCGGAACAGTGGGAAGCGACGGGTTTGTCCAGCGAGCTCCATTCGGCCGAGAGGAAGAAGTTGATGAGGAAGAGTAAAGAGAGAAGGTGGTCCACGAATAATGAGGGAGAGAGAGTCTTCAACCACAATAATTCACTTGGTCAATTGATAAGATTGGTAGGTGGGATTTGATTGGTAATTAATGCGAACCACTAATTAGATGACACTTGGCATGGCTAACATATGACACTTGGCTTTCAATTTGACTTTCATTGACCACTCCTTTCTTGATTTTCGACAGCCCTTGGGGTCCAAAATGACTAAAATGTCCTTCATTAATCTTTAAGGCAAGGGCAATGAGTTGAGGGACAAAATGGTAATTTTGCACTTCCCGTCCGAAACTTCACTTTTCCAATTTTGAATTACCATTGGCGAGGCGACGTCCAATTCCAATTCAATGTTAGAATTCTTCATTTCCACTATTCCAATGTTGAGATTCCATTTCATATCTTAAGCCTCGAGGGGTCAGAATTCAGAATGTCACAGGTGAGGATCTTACAACATCCCTTTTTAGATAGTTTAAACAACTCTTATTTGGAAAAGTTCTATTGCCTTTCTCAAAAATATTTGCTCTACCAGGGATTTAATGATACATCATGCATGTTTCATTCATGTTTGGATAACCTTTGATTTAAACACGCATGCAATGAATGCAATCAAAAACGAAATTTAAATCCCAAAATCTGATATTTTCTAAGCGTACCTGGATTCACGTCTATTCTTTACTTCGAACAACGTAGGGAAATTCTTCAGTACCTTTTACTGACTTCGATCTTCGCCTTTCGCTCCTAGACAAAGAGATTAGAAACTCCAGTGAGTGCAGCTTATTTTAACGGGTGATGGAACATATACATTTAACCTGTTTCTTTGCGCATTGGGATCATTCTGCCCCTCGTTTCGTGTGGATGAGCTTAGCTTCAGGTTGGCTTCTTTGAACCCTGCCCAAAAAAAAAAAACAACAACAACAACACACTATGTATGTATGGATGCGTAATATGCAATGCAATGACCTCTATAACGACTTGGATCATTTCGAAGAGAGCCAAATCGGTCATCTGATTTCATTTTTGGGATAATACATATTTGTTGACACCTGATTGTTTACCATCTTTTATTGCGGTTTTTATTAATTAAAAATATCAAAAAAGTCATAAAATCACAAAATCAACTTTGGAAACCTTGGCCTAGCCTCAGGAACCAATTTTGAACAAAAAATATTTTTTATTTTTTAATATATATTTATTTTGAATTTATTTAATTATAAAAATACCCAAAAAATTGGAAAAATACCATTCTTGGTCAGAAAAATACGTAAAAATATCCAATAATTTTGTTTTAATTCTCTCTTCAAGCTTGTCACTTCAAATATTGAAAATTCCTCTTGAGTCACTATATTCCATCACAAACATAAACCCGAATCGAGCATAAAAATTCCATTTCGAGTCTTTGAATTTTCAATTCTCACTTTTTATAAGCTATGACATTGGATTCTAAAGTCTTGAAGTGCAATTGGGTCAATTTGCCATCCAATTTGATCAATTTTAACTAAAAGGACTTAATTGCACAATTTTCTTTCAATTTAGTCCATGGTTTCACGAATCTTGAAATTAAATTTCACACAGGCATACCCATTAAAATCAAGCATCTGTACCCTATATTTTTCATCATGATGAATCCATTAGTGGCCTCAATTGGGACTAATTTGGTCGTTTGGACCCTCGATTAAGCGAAAATCATTTTCGGATCCTATGGACAATTTGGGGTTTTCACTAAATTCCAATCCATTGATTCATGAAAACACCCATATTTGATAGAAAACATGTCTAGGAGTCCAATTTTAGCATCAATTTCATGAAAAGAGGTCAAATTGAGGCCCAATTTGGCAAAATGGTCGAACCGGGCCGATCGGGTCAGACCCCACCCGGTCCGACCGGGTCTGCAACTAAGTTGCAGACCCACATGGCCGACAACAGAAGAAGAAAACAGGGGGAGAGTGGGGATTCTCTTTTTAAAAGAAGGGGACATAAAAGCAAGCTGAATGGACGACAATGAGTGGTGGCCAGCAAGGAGTCCGTGAAGGAAACTGGGACGGCACCACCATGGTCGGCCATGGGGGGAAGAAAAAGACTCGGGCCGAGAGAGGAGGAAGGGAGTGCGAGGAGTTCGAGCGAGAGGCGAGCGGTGAAGGACCATCCTCGACCTTCAGGACGTCACACCAGTCGCTGTCGGAGCTTTGGTTGCCGTCAGTAAATTCCTAAAAGGTCGGTTTTACTCTCTGACTACCATTTCACACATGCACACAACCTGTTCGACAAAATGCATAAATGAACATTATATTTTTTGGGTCTCGACCGACCCGTCCCGACCCCTATTTGTTGCAAGTCTAGCCTTGAACCTTCATGATAATCTTGTCTAAGGCCGACTTGCCTGTTATTTTACATTAAAACGCGACGAAGATCGGACCCGGAGCTTCGCCGGCCAAGGTTCGGACCGAGGGCTCGAAGGGAGGAGCACGGCGGACAGCAAGCTCGAAACGAGCTCAGGTAAGTCCCTAAACCTTACCTTGATGCTGCTCGAATGATTGGAACAAGCTTTAAACGTAAAAATAATAATAATAATAATAATTCTGCAAATGCTTCGCCGGCGCAGGGACTGTGAAGGTCCAGTTCGGCCGTTTTCCGGCGCTGTTTTCACCATGTTTTTTATGTATGTTGATGTGGGATTGATGGGGAGTCGTTTAGGCTCGAAATCGTGCTTCGGAACCGACGTTTTTAAGTCGGAACCGAAGCTCCAGTGAGGCGCCAGCGATCTTCTCCGGCGGGAGGAGAGTGGTCAACCAGTCAACAGCTGACGTGGCTTGCCACGTGGGCAGCCACGTCAGCCCGTGGCGGCCGCGGCGGTTTTTATAAAAGGTTTAAAATGGACAGTCCTGATCGCGACACGTGTCGCGATCCTGTATTTTTGAAAAATAAAATAAAATAAAATGATTTTCGAGAATAATAAATGATTTTCGGTTAATAAATTAAATTCGATCTGACGGTTGAGGTTTCGCCAAGTGGCACTCTGTGGGTCGTCCAATCTAGTGCAAGATCGGAAGCACAGAGTGTGGCCACGTGGCGCAATGTGGAGCGTCCGATCCATGTTTTTCTGATAAAATAAAAAAATAAATAAATGTTAAAATAATAAAAAATCTAAAAATGCCAAAAAAAAATCAAAGAAAAATCCAAAAAATTTGAGAAAATTTGTAGAAAATTTCTAGAAAATTCTCAAAGCTGAAAATGACAAAAACAAATTCACTTGTTGTCATTTTTGGGATTTTCTCCCATTTAATCCAAAATGGCAATTTTACCCCTCAAATGGTAAATCGTCTTTGATATTCCGATGACTTGTGGAAATCGCTTAGCATTTGGCGATGGGTCAGGTAGGTGGCCAAACCTTATGTCTGAGGTTTCCACATTTCATTTCCTCATTTTAGAAAATGACGATTTTACCCCCTCAGATAGTAAATCGGTTTCTAAAATTCCAGAAAATTTCGAAAACTGTCGAAAAATAGAGAATGAATCAATTTAGCTACCAAACCTATTTTCGACATTGTTTTACTCCAGATTCATTTCGAAATGAAATGACGATTTTGTCCTTTTAGGACAAATCGTCCCTTTGCCTCAAAATTACGATTTTGCCCCTGATGGGCAAAGTCATGTCTAAATCATTCCTAAGCCTAATTGATGCTTCTCTAGGCCAATAGGGCCTTATTAGGAATGCCATGTGATTTATTTGTACATTTAGATTCTATTTGATTGCGCACTTTATTATTGATTGTGATTGCTAGGATAGTTACTTCTATCTGCATGAATTCTTAGATTTAGGATTTGTATCCCACTCATCTACATGAAATCTTAGGTCAGAAAATTCAGTTAACTTAGGTATCGAAAGGGCGTCAACTCTGACAGTTGGCGTAACTAAGTCCCCGAACCCATTTCTCTGGTTATCGCAAAATTGAATAGAAACTCCCGACTATTCGATAGGGTAGTCCAATCATACCCTCCAAAAAATGATTGGTGGCGACTCCACGGCATGCACTTAGCACATGTCACTAGACTACACTGAAGGTCGACTATGTATACCTCCGTTGCGATTTGGGTAATGGGCCTTGGGAGAGGCTCGCGTCCAACCAGACAGGATGGCCCATTAGCCCTTGGGAGCACATGCAGTCTTGAGAGGGTCGCGACAGACTGGCGACTCCGGTGGGGACCTTAGAGAACTTGAGCCGATTAAAAAGTTAATTGGTTTTTCTGACATGTTTTGTGCAGATGCTCTTCATGGTGAGGTACGTACTTTAACCCTTGACGTGTTAAATATTTTTGCAGATTGGAGAAATAAGAGGTGAAGTGCTTGTTAACTCTGTCTTATGTAGGTAGGAGTTTTGAATGTATAATTGTGTGGATGTTTATATTGAAGCGGTGATTGTTAAATAAAATGCATGTCTATTGCTTTAGCACGGCACAGTGAACACACACAACCGCGCCTAAAACCCCAGGCGCCCTTTTTAGGAACACAATAGAAGGAATTGAACATGGAATCTCTGTGAGGAAAAATATAGGGTAATCCGCTTTTCAATTCCGCTCACTTCGAACTATAGATCGAGTCCCAATGCAACGATAGTTGTGCAATGGAATCGGCTCTTTCTAGAACTCGAGGTGGGAACCTTGGCCTTAGGTACCAAGCCTAATCTTTTGATTTTTAGAGTCAATCCTCACTCGTCTCATGCGCACGTCTTTGGATGGTTGGTATACCTAAAACCACACATAGGTCAACGAATGTGGTTGGTAAGATTTTTCTTGTCCCTCAAATTTGTTACAGTTCATATAAATGTAAGCATTCCATTCATCGCATAATTCTGGTGATTAGATTAAATGCCATTTCGAAGATAGATAGGTATGTTTTTCCCCAACATCATTGATAGAAGACGAAGATGGTGTCATCCCATTACGAGCGCCAGGTGGACAAGAAGAGCTTACTATGGACATCATTAAGGTGTTATCTAATGAAGATGACGACTTGGAACAGGTGATCCTGAAGTCACGTCTCGAAGATTGAAGCAGAGGCATCTCTAAGTATTAGGATCACATTCCTTTGATTTGATTTTTATTTTTAGTCCCTTGTATAGGATTCATTTTACTGCGATCCTCTCTATCTCATCCCTTAGATTGATTGTATTAGGGATCTATTTGTGTTATATACATTCGGGTTGAAATTTACTGTATTTCTTTTAATCATCAGAATGTGGTAGTGGCATTTATCCTAATCACTCGAACATCCCAAAATCAATTTTATAATTCCGCGGGAGGAAATTGAGATTGGAATTCTGACATGACCTTTTAGCTGTATAGGGAAATCTAATCCCAATTTCGCCAGAAGGAACTATAAACTTGAAATTGGTTCATGCATATCTTACATCATTGGTAATCCATGATAATTGATCAGGATCACTCGTGTTTTTCAAATTCAATGAAAAGATAAATATCCAAATTACTTTCGTTCTTCGCAAACGGCCTTAATTTGGGTGCAATATCTTCAATTGAATTTAAAACACATCATAATCGTCTTGTACTTTGGAACAATCCATTGATTTTATTGGAATTGATCATAAGCGATTATCGTGAATTACATTCCTTTCAATGGTATTCTTTCCTCCCGAGGAATACAGATAAAAACTCTTCGTACATGACTAAAACCCTTGTGAAATTTTTATCCTTATTAATCATGAGCAAGCATAAAATTGAAAGGGTTTTATGATTTCTTTTTCAAATTATTCCTTCTGATTCTGTCTTTTCATTTGCAGGTGAAAAACAGGTAGAAAAGAAGAATATATTCGTGGATAAACATGAGGACTTTCTTTCATCTAGCCATGAATGAGATAGAAAACCAAAATGTACTTGCTTGACTTATCGATGTTGAAGCTCAACTCGCCTAGGTTGAGAGCTGTCGGGTATTCGAGGATATCAACCATACAGAAGTTGAAACACACACGCGAAAGCTTTCATTCACTTGGCTCAATCAAGGGGTTTTCAAAAGCATATTAATACAAATCAGTTAGGCGGAAAAGTAAAGCCGAAGTGAGCCCTAATTAGCGACACGAAGGAGCCCAACTGACCCTCCATGTTATTGATGCTCTGTCTGTACTCACCACTCCGCATGTCATGGTCCGCAAGCCTGAGCAAAAGACGTTTGCATTCATCCTTAACCTCAATGACCTTGGCCTCGTGATCTTCAGCGACTATTTCCAGGTCCCGAACTAATCCATTCCCGCGAGCTATGTCCGCGGTTATGTTGTTGAGTCGTTCTTCCTGCCACTCGGTCTGAAGTCTCAACAGGACATTGTGGCGGTCGTGCTCGTAGGTGGTCAGGGATAGGGCCAAGTGCTCCACCAGATTTCTCCTCTCGCGAAGCAACATCGAGACCCGCTCGTTGGCAAACTCGACGGACTTTTTGTGACTATCGGCCAGATAGTTGGTTAGCACCAAATGATCAGACCGATCCTCGTAACGAGCCCCCAAGACGCGAGCCACGAGAACCTCTCGATTAGCAACACGGTAGGCCTCTAAGGAGTGTGTAAAGAGGGTTGGGAAAACTCTATATTCCATCCCCAACGTAGTGCCCTCGAGGGAAGTGGTGTCTAGGTCCTGGAGCAAGACACGGATTTCATCCTCGGTTTCGGGATGATCGGTTATGTGCGCGTAACCTCGACCCAATAGGTTATAAAGCTTTTCCCACTAGGCCAAGACTTCAGTTGCGGATGGGAGAGAAGGCCATTTTCGTTGGGATTGTTGAGAAGAAGACGAGTGTAATAGAGAGATTAGAAGGAGGAAACTGATTATGCGAGAATGTTAATCTTCCCTGCATTAACTCCTCATTTTATAGCAGCTCGAGGGTGAAGAAGGGTCTCAACAATAATGCTCGTGGAGCCAAGTTAATGGGTAAAGCAGGAGGCCTCCTCTCGTGAACCATTGGATTCGTCTCGGTCCGCGATTTCAGGCTTGTCAATTAAAAGTTGTAAAAGATTTATCGGGATCACCATTATCAGTGTTAGGTGGGAGGCAGGCGCAGCTATCGAAGGAGCCGCGAAAGGATTGGGTTGTCCCGTCATGTTGAAAAGCTGAGTGGTAGGTGAGCACAGTTCCGCCGTTTGAAACAGAGTGGGGAACATGCATGGCTATCGAGAAAAGAAGATTGATTCGGGGGTCTCTCCTACGTTGGAAAAGGAAGGAAGACGACAAAGCGGGAAATTCAAAATCTTGAGGGGTTAATGTTTGCTTGATGATCTTCTTCCATGCTTGAAGAACGTCTCCTGAACATACAAAGTCACTCAAAAGAAAGTTTAGAGAGAGTGAACATTCGAGAAAGATTACAAAACTATGAGTAAGTAAAAATCAAGTGATCGCTTCCTGATCCAATATGTTTGGGAGTTACCATCAGTTGTTAGAGGTGACTGACCCAAACGACCTAGATAATGTCCAATCGGGAGACCTTAAAGGTTTCGGGATCGAACCTGGTCCCGAAACTAGAGAACCCAACACTTCTGACAGCGAAGATCAGGATCACAGCAATGACGACAACGACGGCGGTGATGCTCAAACCCGAAAAATAAAACATCGCCAGTACTCACTCAGGATAAGACCCAGGTACTTGAAGCTTTCTTCAGTGAATGCCCTTTCCCGAACATAGAACAGAGGATGAAGTTGGGCCAAAAACTGGGGACGAGCCCTTTGAGGATCAAGCATTGGTTTCAAAATAAGGGAACCAAACTGAGTGCTCAGCACAAATGTCAGGAGATCGCGTTTCTAGAGGAACAGAACAAAAAGTTTCGAATGAAGAACATGAGGTATGAGGAAGTTCTCAGCAATATTGCCTGCCCTAACTACGGTGGCCCTACCACCCTTAGTAAAATGTTCTTCGATAAGCCTTTTACGAGGGTTGAAAATACTGGTGGCGTGCATGAACAAATCAATCCCACAAAGACAGTGCCGGTGCCTTTTGATGGATCGGATATGTGTCACCATATCAGAGCCCAAGAATCTCCTTCACAACAACTTCTGACGAGATTAGATCCTGCTCGAGAGGGGTTAAAGATCAGCCGTCAAGTTGTCGACGCTATTTTGGACCAAGAGAAGAAAAATTTCATTTGGCCCCTTAGGCTTCATCACAAGTTCTTAGACGCGGTTCGGCGAATAGGGCTCAACTCAGCACGTCCGACGAACATAATTGAGGTCATGGATATACCGGGACTTACCAAAGGTATGGTCTCAAATCACCTCGGTTGCTATAGAAGGGCGCTAAGACAGTGTCATGCAAAGCCGAACCTAAATACTAAGCACGGCCGCAAACCCAACACTATTGGGAAATTGATCAGAATGCCCATTTGAGTCATCCCAATGTTCTTCAAGAGTGTGTGCCACAGATGCAACAAGTACAACACCTATCCGTCGCTGTTTTTCCTGTTGCTGAACAGCTTTCTATGCCTAGTGCTCAAGGGTTTGCCCAACTGGGGCATGTGGTTTCAGATGATCTAACGAGGGAATGCTTTGAGCATTTTTGTTTCCCTAATTCCCAAGTGGGAGATGCTTGTGGTGGTCAATCGGTCAACTCTCCTCTTATATTCTCGAGCAAGGACGGGGGTTCCAGTTCGAAGAACCTGTCGGGCGATGCTACTCAACCCGCATATCAATCGTTCAAAGGATCAGATGACTTCTTCGATGAAGGACTTGATGGCTTGTTCGATCAGTGGTGTGACATTCGGAATTCCGACCCTATCTCGAAGTTTATAGTGAATGAATGTCTATCGATGTATTCCAGTTAATCTCGCTCAGAATTGATCACTCTCGAGTCGACTAACCAATGGGGAATGGCCATATAGGATTTAAAGTTCGTGGACTAAAGAACTTAACCATGAGTCGACGCTTTGACCATAAGGATCGTCGAGGAAATATTTTGGACCGCTAAAGGTCGATCTAAGAATGGTGTTAGAACGATTTGCTAGTGTCATGCGATTGGTTCACGGGTGATTCCGTATCACCATGACATGATTTGCGAATTAACCTAAATCGATTCCTAACGGTCGTAACCTTCGGGACTAGTGATTGACCCTCGCGATCACATGACAACCAAAGCCGCCGTGGCTCGAGTAATTCTTAAACGTGACATTAGTCGCGGGTCGATACGCGTAACTCCTGAGAGCCGCCCGTTAGTCTGAGACGCGCTGGAATGACAATTGACTGAATTTAGCCAAAGATTGGACTTCGAGATTGGAGGCCGGACATTCGAAGATCGCAATGGAGTAAGATTGGACGTCGCCTCATCGGAGAGCTATTAAGATTAGAAATAGCCCCGTATAAGTTAGAAAAACAGGATTCGGACCGACAAGCGAAATCGACCCTTTTACCCCTAGTTTAACAACCTTTTCTCTTAGAATAAGCAAGGGCAATTTGGACATTTGCCCCTCTCCTTGTGCAGCCGAAAATGGAAGGGCATTTTAGTCTTTTGGGAGTTTGAATTATTGAGGCATGGAAGAGACCATTGGATTGGACAATTTCCCCATAACCTACCCCACTAAGTAGTCATTCTAAGCCACTATTCCATGTCCTTCACCCCATCAACCACCCCACTACTACTTTCCCTCCAAAAATCCTTCTCTTCTTGTCACACACTCACTCTCCCTCCACCTCATTCGGCCGACCACCTCCTACCATCACTCTCTCTCTCGTTTGCTCTCTCTCCCTCCCTCTCGTTCTCTAACTCGCCCTCTCGGTTTCTCTCCCTCTCGGTGGACCGCCGGCACCGGCCACCACTCGGCCACCCGACGCCGCGCGAACACCCCGGGTCTGAACCGAACCGTGAGTGACCGTAGGGCTGTTCTTGAAGAGTCCTTGAGGTAAGTGACCCTAGAGACTTAGAGATACTTGTTGAAGGGTTGGAGGCTTGCGTTAGGAGTGTTTTTCACTAAGTTATCTTGGCCATTTGTGGTTTTCTCTAAGGGGCCAGACCTGATCGCGTCGGACCAGACCTGCCCACGCCACTCCATCGCCATTTGTCGCCGGCTTCCCCTAGCTTTTGGACTTGGTAAGCTTCCCTAACCCTTTGGTAGGACCTTGTGTAATGAAAGGACCAAGCAAAGGTAGCTTCGATGTGTTTCGATGTGTTTTAGCGGGCTGTTTCGGTGAGATCTCCTAGGGTGCCGAACTTGTGATGTCTAGGACTGAATTGGCTTGATGAGTTTGATGCTTGGAACATTTGAATCATGGGTGAAATGAGTTAGTGGATACCCTTGGGTGTGAACCGAATGTCTCATGGTGTCATATGATGCGTCGGAACTTGAGTTGTGCTTGATTGAGTCGATGAAGTCTTAAATTGATCCTAGGAGTATCCAACCATGGGTGAATTCTTGTGAACGCATCGAACAATGACCTTTAGTCTATGAGTGGCATCTTGGCCGTGGGAAATTAAGGGAGCCTAAGCTAGTAATTTCGGCATTGTATAATTAATTAGCAAGTCATAGACCTCAATTGATTCATGTACACTTGATTGTGTGACTTGGCCGAATGGACTAATGTGTTGGTGATGAATTGTCTCAATTGATAAGATTTTGATCGGATAGTGTTGCCGTGAACTTGTTTTTGTCGATTTGTGTGACGTGATGTCTGATGTGGATTGGTAGCTTAAAGGGCCGAATCGAGCTTAACTTGATGAGAATGCGCGCAATTGACTTGATGATGCTAATGGAAAGGATCATGATCCCTTGTGCATGTGGTGCCCTGATGCGTAAAACGCGGGGCTCAATGACATCCTGATGCGTTAAACGCGGGTCATGAGAATCATCATCGGAAACCTGAGGCGTTAAACGCGGGTTCCTTGATCTTTTAAGCCTGATGCGTTATTACGCGGGCTAAGCCATGAGAGTCCCAATCGTACCGAACGTATAAACTATTCTCTATATGATGGAATGCTAAGTGCCAAAGTACAAGTCCTGTCTAGCCTAAATTGTGAATTACATGACTAGATATGTTTTTAATTGAGTTATTACATGCCATTGCCTGTTGTTTGCTTGTCTAGCCATTGCATGTGTTTGGGAGTTTCTGAAAGTTCCAAGTGTCTAGCTTAGGGTTAGGCTAGCTTATTGAGTATATCTCACCCCGTCGTGGGACCCACCTTTTCAGACCCCAAACCCTGACCATGCCACCGCCGCCGATTTTTGGGGTACCCGTCTGGGTGGAGCAGTATTCCACGGAGTACCCGGTGGGAGAAGGGAAGGCGTATATTAGGAAGTACGACGCTATCTGGATGGATGTGGGCTTAGCAGACTGGAGGCCGGACAGATTCGCAGCATGGTTCTACCGAGACAGTGACCTCACAGTCGGATCGTTGAGGACTTTTGACGTACCGTGGGATGTCATTGGCGAGCAGGACCCTTCGATTGTACACCCTGCAGACGGGGAGTTCACTGATTCCTAGACCGCTCCTGACCCAGATCTTCCGCCGGTGCCGTCTCAGAACCCCGAGGTTGACGGCGACATCGTGGGGCCCTCTGATGCCGAAGACCCCATGGAGACTGACGAGTCTGAACCCGAGGAGGATGAAGAAGCACTAGACGATTCTGAGGACGAGCCCTTAGAGGAGGAGCATAACCCCGACGGAGAGGCCATCTTCCATCCCCTGCCCGAATCCGAGGAAGACGAAGATCCGGAGCAAGTGCTTGAGGGAGAAGAAGAAGAGGAGGAAGACCTTGAGGAGTACGACCCTGTACACCGCGAGGATCCAGATGACGACCGTGAGCTTGACCCTTAGATGGCGCCTAGGACTTTTGGAAGTTACTTTTTGAGTAGTGCTTGACCCATAGCTCGTTGTCCCTTTTTGATTAGGCTAACCACCTTCCTCTGATCCCAAGTGTTGTATTCCAGTTTATGCTTATGTTGTGTAACGAACGGTATGCTATGTTATGACTTGATTAAGTACCTTATTCCCCCAAACCATCTTGTTGTCTAACTGTCTAGGAGTTGTGCATGACGCTTCAGCATGTTCATTTAAGTTTCATTGTCTACCGCGCACTGCTTGGATCCTGGGTATCATTTAGCTGGATTCGGACGTGGGGCGATGTTGTCCGCCGGGGGGGACTCGGGGCGTTACAAGTGGGAAGCTAGCAAAGGTTTGCAGCCATGATCTGCAGTTGGTAATCGCGCACTTGAGCCGAGGCCAGATTGGTTGGTCATTGGGCATACCCAAAGAAAGGGGGGCATGTACGCGAGAGGGATGTATCTCTTATTCTTTTCATTGTAAAGTTCTCATCGGTGCATTTGTTTTCTTCTTTAATGGCTAGAGTTGATTTTGCACAATGTTTCCAGCGAACATCATCATGTTTAGATACGGCAATCCCTTGTTATATTAGGTTCGAGGTAAAATCAACCCAACACGTGAAGGCAGAAGCGGCAGCATAAGTTGCGAACAGAACGTGAGCAAGCTTGAAAGCGGAGAGATTGTTAGCTACCTCAAACACCATGACCACAAAATCGGGGGCAATCTTAAAATTTTGAGCAGCTACAAATCCATTTCTCACAAGGCATTCAAATCGTTCAAAGGAAAGCATCAGGCTGTGGAAATAATGCGTAACCAAGCTATTGGCACATGTGAAAAGGGAAATTGCATAGATTCGGAAGTGATGACCTTTCTTGGCTCGTCAACCATACGGAAGATAAAGGAGCGTATACAAAAACTCGCATTTATTTCACTCAGCAGGAGACTTTACAAATGGATTACTGAGGAGGGACCGTAAACCCAAAATGAGTTCGAATGAGCATCACGAAGGAGCTTAACTCACTTTTTATAAGCTATGACATTGGATTCTAAAGTCTTGAAGTGCAATTGGGTCAATTTGCCCTCCAATTTGATCAATTTTAACAAAAAGGGCTTAATTGCATAATTTTCTTTCAATTTAGTCCCCGATTTCACGAATCTTGAAATTAAATTTCACACGGGCATACCCATTAAATCAAGCATCTCTACTCTATAGTTTTCATCATGATGAATCCATTAGTGGCCTCAATTGGGACAAATTTGGTCGTTTAGACCCTCGATTAAGTGAAAATCATTTTCGGATCCTAGGGACAATTTGGGGTTTTCACTAAATTCCAATCCATTGATTCGTGAAAACACCCATATTTGATAGAAAATATGTCTAGGAGTCTGATTTTAGCATCAATTTCATGAAAAGAGGTCAATTTGGGGCCAAATTTGGTAAAATGGTCAAACCGGGCCGGTCAGGTCAGACCTGCCTGGTCCGACCGGGTCTGCAACTAAGCTGCAGACCCACATGGCCGGCAGCAGAAGAAGAAAACAGGGGAGAGTGGGGATTCGCTTTTTAAAAGAAGGGGACGTAAAAGCAAGCTGAATGGATGACAATGAGTGGTGGCCAGCAAAGAGTCCATGAAGGGAACTGGGACGGCGCCACCATGGTCGGCCATGGGGGTAAGAAAAAGACTCGGGCCGAGAGAGGAGGAAGGAAGTGCGAGGAGTTCGAGCGAGAGGCGAGCGGTGAAAGACCATCCTCGACCTTCAGGACATCACACCAGTCGCCGTCAGTGCTTTGGTTGCTGTTGGTAAGCTCCTAAAAGGTCGGTTTTACTCTCAGATTACCATTTCACACATGCACACAACCTGTTCGACAAAATGCCTAAATGAACATTATATTTTTGGGGTCTCGACTGACTCGTCCCGACCCCTATTTGTTGCAAGTCTGGCCTTGAACCTTCATGATAATCTTCTCTAAGCCCGACTTGCCTGTTATTTTGTATTAAAACGCGTCGAAAATCGGACCCGGAGCTTCGCCGGCCAAGGTTCGGACTGAGGGCTCGAAGGGAGGAGCACAGCGGACGGCAAGCTCGAAACGAGCTCAGGTAAGTCCCTAAACCTTACCTTGATGCTGTTCGAATGATTGGAACGAGCTTTAAACGTTTAAAAAAAAAATTCTTAAAATGCTTCGCCGGCGCTGGGACTGTGGAGGTCCGGTTCGGCCGTTTTCCGGCGCTGTTTTCACCATGTTTTTTATGTATGTTGATGTGGTATTGATGGGGAGTCGTTTAGGCTCGAAATTGCGCTTCGGAACCGACGTTTTTACGTCAGAACCGAAGCTCCAACGAGGCGCCGTCTTCTCCGGCGAGAGGAAAGCGATCAACCAGTCAACGGCTGACGTGGCTTGCCATGTCAGCCCGTGGGGGCCGCGGTGATTTTTATAAAAGGTTTAAAATGGACGGTCCCGATCGCGACACATGTCGCAATCCTGTATTTTTGTAAAATAAAATAAAATGATTTTCAGAAATAATAAATGATTTTCGGTTAATAAATTAAATTCGATCCGACGGTTGAGGTTGCGCCAAGTGGCGCTCTGTGGGTCGTCCAATCTAGAGCAAGATCGGACGTACAGAGAGTGGCCACGTGGCGCAATGTGGAGCGTCTGATCCATGTTTTTCTGATAAAATAAAGAAAATAATAAAAAAATGTTAAAATAATAATAAAAAAATCTAAAAATGCAAAAAAAAAAAAATCAAAGAAAAATCCAAAAAATTGTGAAAAATTGTAGAAAATTTCTAGAAAATTCCCAAAAATGAAAATGACCAAAAACAATTCACTTGTTGTCATTTTTGGGATTTTCTCACATTTAATCCAAAATGACGATTTTACCCCTCAAAGGGTAAATTGTCTTTGATATTCCGATGACTTGTGGAAATCGCTTAGCATTTGGCGATGGGTCAGGTAGGTGGCCAAACCTTGTGTCTGAGGTTTCCACATTTCATTTCCTCATTTTAGAAAATGACGATTTTACCCCCTCATGTAGTAAATCGGTTTCTAAATTCCAGAAAATTTCGAAAACTGTCGAAAAATAGAGAATGAGTCAATTTAGCGACCAAACCAATTTTCGACATTGTTTTACTCCGGATTCATTTCGAAATGACGATTTTGCCCTTTTAGGACAAATCGTCCTTTTGCCTCAAAATTACGATTTTGCCCCTAATGGGCAAAGACATGTCTAAATCATTCCTAAGCCCGATTGATGCTTCTCTAGGCCAATAGGGCCTTATTAGGAATGCCATGTGATTTATTTGCACATTTAGATTCTATTTGATTGCGCACTTTATTATTGATTGTGATTGCTAGGATATTTACTCCTATCTGCATGAATTCCTAGATTTAGGATTCGTATCCCACTCATCTGCATGAAATCTTAGGTCAGAAAATTCAGTTAACTTAGGTACCGAAAGGGCGTCAACTCTGACAGTTGGCGTAACTAAGTCCCCGAACCCATTTCTTTGGTTATCGCAGAATTGAATAGAAACTCTCGACTATTTGATAGGGTGGTCCAATCATACCCTCCAAAAAATGATTGGTGGCGACTTCACGGCATGCACTTAGCACATGTCACTAGACCACACTGAAGGTCGACTACGTATACCTCTGTTGCGATTTGGGTAATGTGGGGCCTTGGGAGAGGCCCGCGTCCAACCAAACAGGACGACCCATTAGCCCTCGAGAGCAAATGCAACCTCGAGAGGGTCGCGACAATATTCACCGCGTCAGAATTTACAGGATATCCCAGTTCTTCTTCTTCTGAATTTACAAGAATTAAAGCTCCTCCCACGAGAACTTTCTTAACAACATAAGGTCCCTCTTAATTCGGAGTGAACTTTCCTCCTGCATGAGCAGTGTTTGGTAGAATCTTCCTGACAACTAGGTCGTCTACCTTGAAATCTCTAGGCCTAACCTTCCGGTTGAATGACTTAGCTACCCTATTCTGGTAGCTCTGACCATGGCAGATCGCTTTAAGACATTTTTTGTCGATCATGTTCAGCTGTTCAAATCTATGTTTAATCCATTCTGCTTCGGAAAGTTTAACTTTTGACAATATCATCAAAGACATGATTTCTATTTCCACGGGCAGGACAGCTTCCATCCCGTATACTAGGGAATAAGGCATTGCCCCAGTTGAAGTTCGGATCGAGGTTCGATATGCCATTAAGGCGAAGGGTAGCCTCCCAGGCAAATCCCTATAATTCTCAGTTGTTTTAGCCAAAATCTTCTTAATGTTCATATTCGCTGCTTCCACGGCTCCATTCATCTGTGGACGGTAATGGGATGAGTTAAGATGTAGAATACCAAAGTGACCCAATAAATCATCGACAATCTCATTGTTCAAATTTGATCCATTATTTGTGATAATCGCCTGAGGAACACCATATCGGGAAATGATGTCTGTGGCATCCCAGACCGCCACCCTACGGTCATAAGTCTCTAATAACGATAATTAGAGGTTAAACTAATAATAATCAATAGACTACAGTCTATGATCCACAGGCCACAACAAAACAAGATGATCTAAATAAAATTTAAACAACTCAGAAAAGTAGCATGAGGCAATCAAACATAAGGACCATGATTTATATATAATAACATCATACACGACCACATGGGAGTTCATATAGATATAAACAAAAGATGACTCTGGTCGTTAATCCATAGGCATACTGGGATGGCCAAAAACAAAAACTACTCCATCAACCTATGTAGTCGCCTATGCCAAAAGGTCGCCAAACTGCATCCAGTCCTCAATCCTACTCGGACTGGTCGGAAAGGAACATCTCTCATCCTCGGACTCCTCAAGTGGCTTGGGTGGTGCACGTACACGTCAGGCATAGCAGGCTCTAGAGGCGGCGGAATAGGTGCTGCGGCAACAGGAGCAGCTGGAACAGGCGGAGGAGGCACATGAGCTGCAGGCACTACAGGAACTGGGGGTGCCAATGCATACTCGACCATGAGTCACAAGATTCTCACTATCATTTCTGCAATTAATATAACAATGCCAGGCCAACAACAAGCATGCCAATTCACAAGTACATGAGATATGTTATTATAATTGACAATCGAGTAAAGCCTCATGGTTAAGATCTCCTCGATTCAAGAAAGCAAACAATTCTTCCTTCTTATTTGGACTTGGCACTTCATCAACTACATAGGATAATGTAATGCAGCTCAATTCAAACTCAATTTTCACGATCGGACGGAAAGGGACAACAGAGCCACCGAATCCAGTTTTGGCCCTAGGCTTGTCATTTACCTCAATTTCTTCAATTTGCATAGATGTCAACATGTCTACGATCTTCCTTCACCATTCGTCAAGATTTCTATTCTAAATCGTGCAATGTAACTCGGCGTAACCTCAATTGACATGTTGAACAGAAAAGAAAATAAATCTACACTAAACCGAAGGCAACTTCATAACCAATACGCAAATCGAGTCCTAATTTCTTTCGATTAAAACAACCGTTGTATTCCTCATGACATCTTAAGTCCATTCTTCCTCAATAAGCTTGAGAGCTTGTAATATAGACCAAATCAACTCCATAAGCACGACTGAAACAGAAAAGGCAGCAAGGTAAACAAACTCAATCCGACCTTATACTTGCAATTTTCTTTAAATCCTTTCAATCAAGAGAAGTAACATCACCTACACGATATTTAGCCTTACTCCTCAAGATTTTTCTCCAAAATAAAAGCAATAGGACACTAACTTAACCTATTTCTATATCAAAATAGAACCGCAGCTACTCAGCCCCCAAAACCCGACCGTAGCAACGCGTATCTCACCCTTAAGGCCTTACATGCATTCCTTAATGGAACGAAATCACAATGTACCTCTAACCTATAGTGAAATTGAAGGAGTTCTTGCCTTTTTCTTGCTCGAGCTCGACGTCTTCTCTCTCGGCTCCCTCGACAACGACAAGCCACGCCGTTCTTCTTCTTCTTCCTTTCTTGGTCGCTTGGTCGCTCTCGGCCTCTCTCTCTCTCTAGCTCGCTCTCACGAACTCATTCTCTCTCTCACTTAGCTTGCTCGGTCAACGAAATGAGAAAAGGGAGAAGAAGGTGAAGAGTTTTCCTTTTATTTGCATGTTATTGAGAAGCCTACTAGTGACACTTGTCATCCATGCACATTTTCCCCATTGCCATGCGCCACCTTGCATTGCCCTAAGTGGCCACTAATCATTGTCACAAAAATAGATATGATTGATCACCAATGGAGCTCCTTGCAACTTCCCTAGGATTTTTCGCCCAACCATTGTTCATGCAAGGAAGAACTCTTGCACCATATGTCATTGTCCCCATTGTTCCAATATCTATAGTGGGATTTTGAGGTAACAATAGGCCAATAGATAGTCTTGCTTCTCACGCCACTTTAGCATCCCTTCGGCCAATAGAAAATTTTGCACGCCAAGGAAAATGTCACCTCTTGCTCTCCCACTCCACGGCCGAACATCACATGACTATCAAGCTTAGGGAAATTCTCGAACATAGTCCCATGCATTACTCATTCCTCACAAATTTTATTAGTCGATAGCCCTCGCACAACTTAATTCACGTCCTTTCCATCAATGGTGGTGAATCGCTTAGTCTCGGCCGTGACTTTCCGAATGGCATAGAATTATTCATTGCCAGAATTACTTATTAGGAACTTCGACTAATGTTTCTAATTTTCCTCGTCCTTTAGGTCGTCTGAAGAAGTTCTTGTTTTCTCTCTGTCTTCTAGGTTACCTTGGCCAGTCTTGCTTTCCTTGCCTCGACTCGTATTTCAGAACCTTAAATCCTTGCGTCAAGAGTTAGCTTCAAAACCCATTTGACCATTCTTGGTCATTTGGAATCTAGTAAACGGGGGATGCCGCAATGTCTCTCTTGATGAATTTTGCTACGCTCTCTGCAGTGACATTTGCGTAAGATTGGCTTCTATCCATTTCGTGAAATAGTCTATTGCAATCAGAATGAAGCGATGACCGTTTGAAGCTGGCGGATTACTATCATGTCAATCCCCACATAGAGAAAGGCCAAGCCTCCGACATCTGGTGGAGCTAATTTGGGGGTGCATTGATCTTGTCGCCATATATCTGACACTGATGACATGATCCAACATGTTGATTACAATCTGATTCGATAGTAATATAGTAATAACCAAGTCTCATGATCTTTTTTGCGAGGAGATGGCTGTTCATGTGTGGCCCACATATGCCTTCGTGGATTTCCTTCATGAGCGTGTTTGCTTCTTTTGCATGAACACATCTCAATGAGGTTGAGTCAAATGATCTTTTGTACAAAGTCTGCCCACTAAGGAAAAACTTCATAGCTGCCTTGGCTATATATTTTATGTCTCCTGCTTGACATCCCTTAGGGAATTCTCCTTTTAAGAGATAATTCTTAATATCTTGATACCGAGGTTCCCCATCGATCTCTTCTTCGACCACCATGCAGTGAGCTGATTTCTTGATTATGTTGATCCTTAAGGGTTCCATCTCTAACCCATCGGTTACTTGTAACATTGAGGCCAACGTAGCCAATGCATCTGCAAATTGGTTCTGTGTTCTCGGTAGATACTCGAACAATATTTCTTCAAATTAAAGGATCATTTCTTCCAAATATTCATGATAAAGGTTGAGTTTCGAATCTTTTGTCCTCCATTCTCCTTGCATTTGTAAAATGATAAGTATTGAATCTCCATATACCTACAACTTTCGCACTTTCATGGAGATAGCCAACTGTAGGCCTAAGACACATGCCTCATACTCTGAGATATTATTGGTACAGGGAAATGTCAGCTTTGCAGTGACTGGATAATGTTGATCTTATGGGGATATCAACACTGCCTCAGTGCCGGCTCTTGACAGATTTACTGCGCCGTCAAAGTACATGACCCACTTGTCTCCTGAGAGAGTTAGGATTTGATTTTCTACTTCTATTTCTTCTGAAGATGTTCCATCTAGGGGATTCTCTGCTAGCATGTCTGCTATTGCTCGTCCTTTCATAGATTTTTTAGGGGAACTCCTGATGTTGAATTCTAATAACATCACTAGCCAAATCTTCCTATCAGAGCGGGCTTCTCTAAAAGGTATTTGATTGGATCATTTTCTGTTACCAGCTGAATGTGGTGATGTAGGGTATATTGTCTCAATCTTCGGAGTACCCATACTGTGCTACGCAAGCTCTTTCAACAGGCGTGTAGCTCATTTCAGATGTAGTGAATTTCTTGCTCAAATAGTAAATAGCTCTTTCTTTGCCATCTATCAGACTCGTTTGAGCTAGTAGGGCTCCCAAAGACTTTTGATGGATAGTCAAATACAAAGTCAAAGGGAAACCTGGGATCGGTGGTATAAGTACTGGTGGAGTAACCAGGTAATCCTTAATCTTTCGAAAGGCTTGACTGCATTTCGTATCCCAAATTACTTTTGCACCTTTCATGAGCAATTTAAAAATTGATTTAGCCACGTCTGACAGCTGATTGATAAACCAGGCAATGTAATTCAATCTCTCTAGAAGACTCCTTACTTCTTTTGTTGTCGAGGGAGTTGCTATGTCATGAATAGCTTGAATTTTCGAAGGATCTATTTCATGCCTCTGCTGCTGACCATAAATCCGAGGAGTTTTCCAGATTTCACTCCAAACACACACTTGTTGGGGTTCAGTCTCAGCTTGTATTTCCGCAATCGTTCAAACAGCTTTCTCAGCACTAGGACATGATCATGCCCCTTCTTGGACTTACCGATCATATCATCAACATATACTTCAATTTTCTTATGGATCATGTCATGGAACAGAGTCACCATGGCCTTCTGATATGTTGCACCGGCATTCTTCAAACCAAAGGGCATAACTTTATAACAAAAATTTCCCTAGGGGGTAGTGAATGAGGTTTTAGCCTTGTCTCCTTTTTTCATGAGGATCTGATTATATCCAGAGAATCCATCCATGAATGAGAACAATTCATACCCTGCCGTACTATCCACCAGTACATCAATGTGGGGAAGCGAAAAGTCGTCTTTTGGACTTGCTTTATTTAGGTCTCGATAATCCATGCAAATTCGGACCTTGCCGTCTTTCTTCATGATCGGGACTATTTTCGCGATCCAGTATGAATATGGGATTGCTTCAATAAAACCAACTCTAAAAAGCTTCATCACTTCTTCCTTGATTTTGTTTGACAGCTCAGCTTTCATTCGTCTGCTTCCTTGTCTTACCGGTTTAAAACTGGGGTTAGTAGGTAAAACATGTTCCACAATGTTGGGATCTAAGCCCGTCATATCTGCATATGACCATGCGAAAATATCTTGATACTCTTTAAGTAATTCAGTAATCCTGGATGCTTCGGCTTGGGATAAGTTCCCTCCGATCTTCACCTCTTTAATGTATGTGGCATCACCCAGATTAATGATCACTCGTTCTTCTGAAGTGGGAGGTACCGATTCCTCAAAGGTATTCCAATCCTTTCGGATAGCCGCATATCCATCATCCTCATCCTCCTCAATATAGCAGGAATAATCACCTTGGTGATCCGAGTAGCACAATAACCTGGTATGCATGTTTGAGATAATATGCCTGAAATGTCATCAGAATGGTTAGTTCGTACTTCGCATGAAAATGCAATACATGGATATGAAAAATCCTTTTGAAAGAGATTTCAAAATGAGTGCAGTCATAAACGGAACTAGTCCTCATATCCTCAGACATCTTTGTTCCTCAAAACTTATTTTAGAAAGCAGGAGTCATATGGCAAATCAAGCCTCAAGCTTCTCATATGAAAGGCTAGAGTCATCATTGGGCTGATTTGTGGTTCCATATGTCCTTAATAAAATTCATGGTGTTTTATTGAATGCAAAGTGGACCGCATTACAAGCTATGCTGTTTGGACCAACGATCGAAAATCCAAAGGCATTTTCCAATACCTATTTTAAAATAACAGGGAAGAAATGTGAAAATGAATAATGTAGAAAGCTAAATGTAGCAGGAAAGAGGAGGAGGGGTTTCTTTACTCAGTAATGACGGCGCATCACCAAGTCATTCTATGATGACACTCATGGAACTGTCTTCAAGAAAGGGGTTTGTCAGTTTTGGTTATGCAAAGGGGACTACCTCTACCTCTGATAACCACTTGGAGTTTTTGCTGAACCATTCGCCTAATGAACTATTAAACATCTTCGACTTGTTGAGAAAAACCCCTAAGTGATTTTGAAGTTGACAAAACAATCGAAGTACTCTTAAGTTTCGAGATAATGCCGTGGCATACTTGTTTTGTATAATTGACTATTGCAGTCGATACAATTAACCCTTGAAAATTATCCTGTGGGAACCGGCATTTCTCTCTTTGGGTTCTCTGTATGCAGGATATGTGCATGATATACATGATGCATGTTAGGTATGCTTGCAACGAAAAATGAGTTCGTGCTTTTCACTCTATTCAGAGAAAGCATTTTTATCAGATGTGTCAATTTGCAAAACTTGAATTTTTCTTTTCAAGTGTTCTTTTCACGGAGATTTCTAAATGATGAGAAACTTCAAAGGTTTTGTTCACAAATTGAGCCATTAGAATGCTCTTGAAAATATTTAGCCACAGTGCATGTCTGAGATGCCATGAAAAGGGGTACTCCCTGTTTGTCATTGGAAAGCACTGCATCCTGAGTCCTCTGCTTTTGATCATCATCTGAGAGGAAAAGGAAGGAAGCATTATTCCCATATAGAAAAAACAATCATTTTGGAACGATACGTCCTTTTACCAAATGGATGGCTCCGCTTTAATTGAAACGACTACGGATTTACTATCCTTGCTCTGGTCACTTCTGGCATCCAAGATGCTGGAAATTTTTCAGTGGTCCCATTCATTTTTGTCATCACCTGCAAGAATGGAAAACCATATCAACTCGTGAACCGGTCAATCCGATTTGGAACGGATACAACTTTTTCGACTTAGGGAGAGTCGATCCAAATTAGGTTGCCCCAACTTCACGTTGTCTACTTAAGGCTCATCACAATAAATCCATCTTGTTTTTGCAAACCCAATGGGTGATGCCCGATGAAGGTGCATTCCTTTCCATCTTGTAGGGAAGGCAAGCTCCCTTTTGTTGGTCTTTAACCATCTTATCCTGAGAGGAAGAGATATGAAATATTATGCCATTATCTGATTGAAAATCAATTAGGAATGACACGTCCTTATCCTTGATTCGGTTGCCCGGTCAAGAGGCATTTGCCTTCGTCAGTTGACTCTCCAAGGTGGTCCAGTGCTTTTCCATGCCATCCTGGTTCGTTTCAACTCGCGACTGATTCTTCACACAAGTTTTTGGATTTTGATTCATAAGCGGCGCTGAATGACCTTTTGGTTTCGAGGTGTACCAATCATTCACATACATACGCATGAGACCAGTGAGGTTTGACTCTAAGAATCAAGATAGGGTTTGGAACCTAAGGCCAAGGCTCCTACCTCGAGTTCTAGAAATGGTAGATTCCATTGCACAACTATCGTTGCATTGGGACCCAATCCATAGTTCGAAATGAGCGGAATTGAAAAGTGGATTACCCCGTGTTTTTCCTCACGGAGATTCCATTTTCAATCCCTTCTATTGTTTTCCTATAGGTAGCGCCCGGGGTTTTAGGCGCGATTGTGTGTGTTCATGTGTTGTGAGTATCACAATGCAAGTCATACACAACAGTTTATCAATCGGCGCTTCAAATCATCCATACAACATACATTCATACGCCAACCTGCATAAGACAATGTTAATCACGGACTACACCCCTTATCTCTCCAATCTGCAAAAACATATAACACCTACCATGAGCGGACTTACCTCACCTTCAAGAGCGCCTCAGGGTTATAAAAATCACTCAGCGTTTTAATTACGGCCTAAGTCTACTTGAGGTCTAGAACAATAGGTTCTAGAACAAGGTCCCCAGCGGAGTCGCCAGCTGTCGCGACCCGTCCGAAAGCGGACGCGGCTAATGGATTACCGATCGCGGGCCTTCCCCCGCACAAGGGTGCGGATCGCGGGCTTTGGATCGGCGCGGGCCCTCCCAAGCCCATACCAAATCGCGGCGGGAGTATTTTTTGGGGGATTCGGCGATAAGAGCCGATCGATTTCGACCTTAGTGTGGTCATGGTGGCATGTGCAACTTGTACATGCATTTGGAGTCGCCACCGGTCTTTCTTGGAGGGTAGACCGGAAACCTTATTGACCGATTGGGAGAGATCGATCAATTCTGCGGAACCAGAGATTTTGAGTTCGGGGACTTGGTTACGTTGATGTCATTACCAACGCCCTTTCGGTACCTAACGCGAGTGATTTTCCCTAACTAGGATTTCATGCAGGCGCAATTTTGGGTGAGGTAAGTCTGACTTTGCACATTAACCAGTTTAACATGCTCACGTGATCAAAATAAATGAATAGATGCCAATCACATAAACATCTATCCTACGTGGTGATCATGGAATTATGATTTAATGGGTCTCGAGCCAATGAGACCACATTTAATCATTTTAATATTTTAATAACGGAGAGCCGCTCTTCGCTTCTTCTTGGTTTCTTGAACTCTTCAAGAATCGGGCCCCAAAGAGCTCGCCGACTTAAAAGGCTCCTCCACGTAATCCTCGTAGCATTTACATCAACAATTGACTATGCTAAAAATAAAGATTACATGAAAAATAAAAGGATTACGCAACCTCCATTTAATAATTACAACCCCAAATATATAAATAATCACCATACATTCATACATACATCAATCACATTGATTAGGGATTTTTCCATGATCACCACCCTTCCACGTAAGTAATAAATTCACAATTTAAAACTTAGGAAGGCACAATAAAAATTCTACGTTGAATCATGTTCAGAATTTTTACGTAAAATAAGATAGCCATAAATTTTCGATTCAAAATTGATTTAGTCTCAATTTTTGCTACGTTGATTAATTTATCATATAAAATAATCAACTTCCATTAGCCATGTAAGACGAACAATTCGTTAATACATATTGGCCATAGTATTGCAAAAATTGTAAAAAATCAATTAAATGCACGAAAACACCTAAGGATCGGCTCTGATACCACTGTTGGGATCCACGTAACACGTAGCGGAAATAAATAACAACCCATACATGTATCTCCAGAGGCGTACTTCGTGCATTTCAATCGAAAAAAATCACAAAGCCTCAAAGGGAGTAAATAGATTACCTCTCGTAGAGTGCTTGAACGGAGGTGTCGGTTCGATGTTCTTCGATCTCAGCCTCCACAAGTGTTAGGCATCTAGTTCGGACGCACCACCAATTGACGAACGGGGAGACGACTAATAACTCCACAACAATTGTGCTAGCAATATGCGGAATCAATATTCCGAACTTAGTATATTTTGCTCACTCAAGATTATGAGAATATAGAGAGTGTTTGTGTTCTTCTCTGTAAGCTCTCAAAAATTTGCACACTCTACAAAATGTCTCCCTCCCAACCTCAAAACTCTTGCCATCCTTTTATAGCCAAAACTACCTTCCAATAAATTGTATTATAAAATAGCACTAACAAATAATAAATACTTTCTAAAAATAGCACTCACAAATAAATGACATTTAAAAATAGCACTAACAATAGCACTCACAATTTATAATACAAAAATGATATTTAAAAATAGCACTAACAATAGCACTCACAATTTATAATACAAAAATGCTATTTAAAAATAGCACTAACAATTATAAATTCTATCTAATAATAGCACTCACAATTTATGATAAATAAATGCCATTTAAAAATAGCACTAACAATAGCACTCACAATTTATGATAAATAAATGTCATTTAAAAATAGCACTAACAATTGCACTAACAATTTATAATACAAAAATGATATTTAAAAATAGCACTAACAATAGCACTCACAATACAAAAATGCTATTTAAAAAGCACTAACAAAGGTGTTAAAAATAATAACCATAATTATTATTACAAGAGTTAAAGAGGTTACCAAACAGTATAAATACGCATAACGTATAAATACGTATGACGTATAAATACATATGACGTATAAATACATAGAACATACATATACATCCAAACGGCCAAGTTAGCCTGAATTGAGGCCGCCAATGGATTGGGCATGATGAAAATTATGGGTAGAGGTGTTGAAATTTAATGGGTACGCCCGTGTGAAATTCAAGATCCGTGAAACCGGGGACTAATTGAAAGAAAAATATGCAATTAAGCCCTTTTGGTTAAAATTGATCAAATTGGAGGGCAAACTGACCAAATTGCACTTCAAAACTTTAGAATCCAATGTCATAGCTTATAAAAGGTGAGAATTGAAAATTAAAAGACTCGAAAAGGATTTTTTTGGCTCGGTTCGGGATTATGTTTGTGAAGGAACATAGTGACCCGAGCCGAATTTTCAATATTTTAAGTGACACACTTGAAGAGGAAATTAAAACAAAATTATTGAATATTTTTGTATATTTTTCTGACCACGAATGGTATTTTTATGATTTTTGGGGTATTTTTATAATTAAATAAATTCGAAAAATATTTAAAAATACCGAAAAATATTTTTTGCTCAAAATTGGTTCCTAAGGCTAAACCAAGGCTTCCAAAGTTGATTTTGTGATTTTATGACCTTTTTTTGACATTTTTAATTAATTTTAAAGAATAAAAATCACAATAATAGATTGGTCAAAAATCAATTGTCAACAGCTGCCCCTCTTTGAGAGGAATCTCGTTAGAGGTTTCTCTCAAAGATAAGATGGCACCTGATTCCTAACCGACTCAACCGGGAAAATGAAAGAAGAAATGTTATGACATCGGATCCTTAAGACTCTTGATAAAGCTCGAATTAATCCTTGGTTTGCTCTAACAATTTGAACATGGGCCGGAGTGAGAGAGGCTTACCTGAAGCTCACCTGTCGGATGCTGCCGGTTGCGAAGACTTTCAAGAAGATGCCTAGGACTCGTCATTCAGAATATCCTAGGGAGATTAAGCTCTGACCTGTATGGTAGGTCATACCATGATGGGATTCCTAACTGGTAGGAACCTAAGGAAGGCGCATCCCACGCTTTGGGATTTGCCAAGAAGTTTGATCTGTATGGTGGATCGGACCTTTGTGTTGATCCTTACGGTGGTATTTTCCAATGAGTTGACCCTTGTGGCGGTTTCTACCTTATTTGACCCTTATGGCGGTATCTACCGTCAAGTTTAGTTTGACCCTTATGGCGGTTTCTACTTTTGGCTGACCCTTCAGGCGGTTTCTACCTTGAGTTGACCCTTCAGGCGGTTTCTACCTTTGGTTGACCCTTCAGGCGGTTTCTACCTTGAGTTGACCCTTCAGGCGGTTTCTACCATTGGTTGACCCTTCAGGCGGTTTCTACCTTGAGTTGACCCTTTAGGCGGTTTCTACCTTGATTTGACCCTTTAGGCGGTTTCTACCATAAGTTGACCCTTCAGGCGGTTTCTACCTTTGATTGACCCTTCATGCGGTTTCTACCATGTGTTGACCCTTCAGGCGGTATCTACCTTGAGTTGACCCTTCAGGCGGTTTCTACCTCGTGTTGACCCTTCAGGCGGTTTCTACCTTGAGTTGACCCTTCAGGCGGTATCTACCATAGTTTTGACCCTTCAGGCGGTTTCTACCTTGTGTTGACCCTTCAGGCGGTTTCTACCTCGAGTTTGCTTTGAAAAGGGGTCTCATGACGAGGGTTCTCCACGTCCGATGAGACTGCTTGATTTTTGAAAAGGGATCTCATGACGAGGGTTCTCCACGTCTGATGAGACTGCCTGATTTTTGAAAAGGGGTCTCACGACGGGGGTTCTCCACGTCCGATGAGACTGTTTGATATTTTGAAAGTGGGTCCTGGGACGAGGGTTCTCCATGTCTGATAGGACTGTTTGATTTTTGAAAATGGGTCCTAGGACGAGGGTTCTCCACGTCATGCTAGAACTGCTTGATTTTTGAAAAAGGGCCCCGAGACGAGGGTTCTCCACGTCTGCTGGGACAGTTTGCTGGCTTCTTTTGAAAAAGGGTTCTATCCTCACCCCTTCTTTTGAAATATCTCGAAATTTGTCGGGAATTCGATTTTGAAGCAGTGAAAGATTTTATTTTGACAAAGTTTCACTTGGGTCTGTTGATGCGACATTCTGGGGGGCTGGGTTCTCCAGGTATCCTGCAAAAGTTCAAACATGTGTGCTCCACTCCACGGAGCAAATGTTTTTCTGGGATTTGGGGTTTCCAAGAATCTTGCAGAAGTTTGAGCCTGAAAGATTTTTCTTCACCAAGAAAACGTTAGTAATCTTTGGGAAGACCACGGCTGTCCACTTGACAAAATCGTATGATTTAAGTTTTAATCATGAAATGTGCATTTTGATGCCGGAGGTTATCCAAAGCATTCTTGCTACATGCAAATGTGATCACAAATTCCTTACATGGAAAATTTGGATCAACAGTTTGAAAATTCCAAAAAGAGTTTGTTCAAAACAAAAATTGGAATATTTCTCGACAAGGAGGTCTTCTCACCTGTTTTGAGATAGATGTTTTTATAGGGGATGCACTCAATTTCCTACTAACATGTGCCTAGGTTTTAGGCTCATTCGCATCGCATACATTTTGATTGGTCGGGAGGTCTTCCACGGGACCGTAATGTTGGGCTTGGTTATTGATCTTTAATGGGGACTCACTTTTGAGTCAAGGTCATTGAATGAAATTTTTCACCATCTGCTTCGGGTTTACAAGTCAAGAACCCTGCAAAATGAGAAAGAAATAGTCTTGCTCATACTTCTTCGAGCTAAGCTATATGTTAACCCAAGTGTCTTAGTCAGAGAAGACTGTTTCAGGGTTATGATGTTGGTAGGATTGGGGACCGAAAAAGGCTTGTTTTTGGCCCAGAATTTATGAGGGGATTGACATTGGTGATCATTGCAAACTTGCCACCTGTCTTTTCCATTCTGCATCTTCAATTTTTGAGGCGTGCAACCGCTTTTGAGGTGTGCACAAACTCTTTAGAGAGCGTCTCTTGTTACGTTTAGAGAGCGACTCTCTCTATGTCTTTGTTCTGCGCTTGGCACCATTTGGGGAGCAGCCCTTTTGGATTTGGCTCCTTCATGGATTTCTTCTTTTCCCATCCGGCTTCATTGTGGATGAATCAAACAACTTACACGAGCCTCGGCCTTGCTTTTACCAGGCACTTTGCTTTTTCTTAATTCCGTGGATTTTTCTCATTCATTTTTGAAATCCCACTTTTTCTCACCTTCATGGGATCATGTTAGACATATAGTCTAAACATGCTTTAAATATCAGTTTGGGAATTCTCTTCGTAATCCCTGAGTCTTAAACTCTTCCATTTTTGAAGTGGTGCGGCATCCGTCTTGGGATGATCACCAATGGGTTCATGAAATGAATTTGCAGGATCAAGTTGGCTGTGCAAAGGATTCAGTGTGTGGGATAGAGAAATGAATGCTTCTCGTCATCCTATGGCACTTGGATTACCATATAAACGACACACAAAGATTGATGTTAGTCCGAGCAAGAAAATTTCTAACCATTTTCTCCTGATGCTGCTGGACTCACCTCCATTTTGCCCCGATGTAGGGTGGTTCTTGACAGGGTTGAGAATGAAAACCGCCGTTTAAAGGGGTTGTCAATGGTCACCTGTAGTGTTTGGGGATATGAAACGAATGCCTCCGTCACCCAATCTATGTAATTGCTGCGAATAATCCCTACTTCCGTAGGTCCAGATTTTGCTATCTGATCCGCTCCACTTCTCTCTCAAGTGTGTATAGGACGTGTTTGGATTAGGCTTTGCCTCTCGTCTTTTGAGAAAACGTCCTTTTGAAAGTTTTGAACAACTTTTGATTGGAAAAATCTCTTTCTTTTTCTCCAAAAATTTTACCCGTCAAGGGGATTTTATGATGCACCATGCATATTCTTATTCATGTTCAGACAACCTCCTGTTTCAAAACATGAATGCCAATGAAGTTAGAATTCTATGTCTTTTCTAGACATCAGATTCTGAAAACTTTTCTTTTCTTCTTTGTTTTTTATTCAACATCTTCAATGGATTGGGGAAAGGGATACTTACCTGTCCCCAAAGGCTGGAGATCCCTGAAAATGCGGAAGAAACATGTTATTGTACGTTCACGAATTTTTCAAAAAATTAGAACGATACAATTTACCCTTGGTCATGTATTTCCAACGGGTAATACATGGGATGTGAAAACCCGTTTTGCCCTGATGGCGAGCCCCTGTCAAAAACAAACAATAATTGTCAGTTTGTGTTCCAAAATTCAAGACAAATTGGAACGATACCGCCTTGTTCTTGCTTGGCGTTTTCATTTGAACACAAACGCGCGGCTTGCAGAATCTGGCCCTCTATCTTGTGGCCTTGATCCCTCCGTTTGGTTGGCGATGAATCATTCTCAAGGATTTGCCCCAGAGGAGATCCATTTGTATTTTTGGACGCATTCCAGCGCTACTCTTCAGAGTTCCTATTATTCAAGGAAAAAGGAAATTGTTATCGAAATGCATGTCAAAGCATGAAGTGTGGAAGCGATACTTTTTACCCTCCACTCGATCTTGTAATCAAAGACCATTTCTTGGAGTGCTGACTCCCAAGGTCAATAATTTTATTCGCCTCCTTGTTGGCGAGTTCTTTTCTTTTGAGGCTTTCGGTGCCAACGACTTCCTGTTAAGTGAGTAAAAACTCATGTTAGGCATGTGGTCTTCGAAGACCAAATTGGAACGATACAATGTTACCGTTCACCCATATTCGTATCTTGGGGTTTGATTATGATGCGGACGACTCTGTTATTGCGTCCATTGACTTTGCCAGAGGAGAAACGTCATTTTTTGTCCGGCGCACAAATGATTCACTTGCCCCAGTTGGGTGTGATTTGTCGTAGCTAGGTGACGCTTGCCCCAGCTAACTTCATTCCTGCATTTTGTTGCAATCCCCATCCTCTTTGGGGGTGTCTTTTCTCTTGGGATTCATGATGATGTCTTACTTATGTATTCCCTTCTTTCGCCGATTATTGACGCTTCTCATTTGATGGAGGTCGTTTCAATATCGTATATTGATGTGGATGATGAGTATTGCTTCATCTCGTCTGCATTTGTGGGTGTTGTTCGTGAGATGATTCCTGATTACTTCCAAAACTGCTTTGCCCCAGTTGGGCGGTGTTCGTCTTGGCAACATGCCTTAGCACTTTCCGTGTTTGTTGGCAATTTTCAATTCAATTTTGACAACGTCCATGCACTCACATGGGTTTCGCCGATTCTGATCTTCTATCTCAATTGTCAGAATCTTCAATTATTTTTATCCGTCTCTAGGTGGCTTGACGGCCTTGGGATTTGTCGTGTGGCGGTTTTGTGATTCTCTCGATCATCGTCGCCATTTGAAGTATTTGATGTTTGCCTGTTGAAGAGAAGAGACCTCATGAGTAAATGGCATGTATAATTGACTATTGGAGTCGATACAATTTACCCTTGAAAATTATCCTGTGGGAACCGGCATTTCTCTCTTTGGGTTCTCTGTATGCAGGATATGTGCATGATGTACATGATGCATGTTAGGTATGCTTGCAACGAAAAATGAGTTCGTGCTTTTCACTCTATTCAGAGAAAGCATTTTTATCAGATGTGTCAATTTGCAAAACTTGAATTTTTCTTTTCAAGTGTTCTTTTCACGGAGATTTCTAAATGATGAGAAACTTCAAAGGTTTTGTTCACAAATTGAGCCATTAGAATGCTCTTGAAAATATTTAGCCACAGTGCATGTCTGAGATGCCATGAAAAGGGGTACTCCCTGTTTGTCATTGGAAAGCACTGCATCCTGAGTCCTCTGCTTTTGATCATCATCTGAGAGGAAAAGGAAGGAAGCATTATTCTCATATAGAAAAAACAATCATTTTGGAACGATACGTCCTTTTACCAAATGGATGGCTCCGCTTTAATTGAAACGACTACGGATTTACTATCCTTGCTCTGGTCACTTCTGGCATCCAAGATGCTGGAAATTTTTCAGTGGTCCCATTCATTTTTGTCATCACCTGCAAGAATGGAAAACCATATCAACTCGTGAACCGGTCAATCCGATTTGGAACGGATACAACTTTTTCGACTTAGGGAGAGTCGATCCAAATTAGGTTGCCCCAGCTTCACGTTGTCTACTTAAGGCTCATCACAATAAATCCATCTTGTTTTTGCAAACCCAATGGGTGATGCCCGATGAAGGTGCATTCCTTTCCATCTTGTAGGGAAGGCAAGCTCCCTTTTGTTGGTCTTTAACCATCTTATCCTGAGAGGAAGAGATATGAAATATTATGCCATTATCTGATTGAAAATCAATTAGGAATGACACGTCCTTATCCTTGATTCGGTTGCCCGGTCAAGAGGCATTTGCCTTCGTCAGTTGACTCTCCAAGGTGGTCCAGCGCTTTTCCATGCCATCCTGGTTCGTTTCAACTCGCGAATGTTTCTTCACACAAGTTTTTGGATTTTGATTCATAAGCGGCGCTGAATGACCTTTTGGTTTCGAGGTGTACCAATCATTCACATACATACGCATGAGACCAGTGAGGTTTGACTCTAAGAATCAAGATAGGGTTTGGAACCTAAGGCCAAGGCTCCTACCTCGAGTTCTAGAAATGGTAGATTCCATTGCACAACTATCGTTGCATTGGGACCCAATCCATAGTTCGAAATGAGCGGAATTGAAAAGTGGATTACCCCGTGTTTTTCCTCACGGAGATTCCATTTTCAATCCCTTCTATTGTTTTCCTATAGGTAGCGCCCGGGGTTTTAGGCGCGATTGTGTGTGTTCATGTGTTGTGAGTATCACAATGCAAGTCATACACAACAGTTTATCAATCGGCGCTTCAAATCATCCATACAACATACATTCATACGCCAACCTGCATAAGACAATGTTAATCACGGACTACACCCCTTATCTCTCCAATCTGCAAAAACATATAACACCTACCATGAGCGGACTTACCTCACCTTCAAGAGCGCCTGTAGGGTTATAAAAATCACTCAGCGTTTTAATTACGGCCTAAGTCTACTTGAGGTCTAGAACAATAGGTTCTAGAACAAGGTCCCCAGCGGAGTCGCCAGCTGTCGCGACCCGTCCGAAAGCGGACGCGGCTAATGGATTACCGATCGCGGGCCTTCCCCCGCACAAGGGTGCGGATCGCGGGCTTTGGATCGGCGCGGGCCCTCCCAGGCCCATACCAAATCGCGGCGGGAGTATTTTTTGGGGGATTCGGCGATAAGAGCCGATCGATTTCGACCTTAGTGTGGTCATGGTGGCATGTGCAACTTGTACATGCATTTGGAGTCGCCACCGGTCTTTCTTGGAGGGTAGACCGGAAACCTTATTGACCGATTGGGAGAGATCGATCAATTCTGCGGAACCAGAGATTTTGAGTTCGGGGACTTGGTTACGTTGATGTCATTACCAACGCCCTTTCGGTACCTAACGCGAGTGATTTTCCCTAACTAGGATTTCATGCAGGCGCAATTTTGGGTGAGGTAAGTCTGACTTTGCACATTAACCAGTTTAACATGCTCACGTGATCAAAATAAATGAATAGATGCCAATCACATAAACATCTATCCTACGTGGTGATCATGGAATTATGATTTAATGGGTCTCGAGCCAATGAGACCACATTTAATCATTTTAATATTTTAATAACGGAGAGCCGCTCTTCGCTTCTTCTTGGTTTCTTGAACTTTTCAAGAATCGGGCCCCAAAGAGCTCGCCGACTTAAAAGGCTCCTCCACGTAATCCTCGTAGCATTTACATCAACAATTGACTATGCTAAAAATAAAGATTACATGAAAAATAAAAGGATTACGCAACCTCCATTTAATAATTACAACCCCAAATATATAAATAATCACCATACATTCATACATACATCAATCACATTGATTAGGAATTTTTCCATGATCACCACCCTTCCACGTAAGTAATAAATTCACAATTTAAAACTTAGGAAGGCACAATAAAAATTCTACGTTGAATCATGTTCAGAATTTTTACGTAAAATAAGATAGCCATAAATTTTCGATTCAAAATTGATTTAGTCTCAATTTTTGCTACGTTGATTAATTTATCATATAAAATAATCAACTTCCATTAGCCATGTAAGACGAACAATTCGTTAATACATATTGGCTATAGTATTGCAAAAATTGCAAAAAATCAATTAAATGCACGAAAACACCTAAGGATCGGCTCTGATACCACTGTTGGGATCCACGTAACACGTAGCGGAAATAAATAACAACCCATACATGTATCTCCAGAGGCGTACTTCGTGCATTTCAATCGAAAAAAATCACAAAGCCTCAAAGGGAGTAAATAGATTACCTCTCGTAGCGTGCTTGAACGGAGGTGTCGGTTCGATGTTCTTCGATCTCAGCCTCCACAAGTGTTAGGCATCTAGTTCGGACGCACCACCAATTGACGAACGGGGAGACGACTAATAACTCCACAACAATTGTGCTAGCAATATGCGGAATCAATATTCCGAACTTAGTATATTTTGCTCACTCAAGATTATGAGAATATAGAGAGTGTTTGTGTTCTTCTCTCTAAGTTCTCAAAAATTTGCACACTCTACAAAATGTCTCCCTCCCAACCTCAAAACTCTTGCCATCCTTTTATAGCCAAAAATACATTCCAATAAATTGTATTATAAAATAGCACTAACAAATAATAAATACTTTCTAAAAATAGCACTCACAAATAAATGACATTTAAAAATAGCACTAACAATAGCACTCACAATTTATAATACAAAAATGATATTTAAAAATAGCACTAACAATAGCACTCACAATTTATAATACAAAAATGCTATTTAAAAATAGCACTAACAATTATAAATTCTATCTAATAATAGCACTCACAATTTATGATAAATAAATGCCATTTAAAAATAGCACTAACAATAGCACTCACAATTTATGATAAATAAATGTCATTTAAAAATAGCACTAACAATTGCACTAACAATTTATAATACAAAAATGCTATTTAAAAATAGCACTAACAATAGCACTCACAATACAAAAATGCTATTTAAAAAGCACTAACAAAGGTGTTAAAAATAATAACCATAATTATTATTACAAGAGTTAAAGAGGTTACCAAATAGTATAAATACGCATAACGTATAAATACGTATGACGTATAAATACGTAGAACATACATATACATCCAAACGGCCAAGTTAGCCTGAATTGAGGCCGCCAATGGATTGGGCATGATGAAAATTATGGGTAGAGGTGTTGAAATTTAATGGGTATGCCCGTGTGAAATTCAAGATCCGTGAAACCGGGGACTAATTGAAAGAAAAATATGCAATTAAGCCCTTTTGGTTAAAATTGATCAAATTGGAGGGCAAACTGACCAAATTGCACTTCAAAACTTTAGAATCCAATGTCATAGCTTATAAAAGGTGAGAATTGAAAATTAAAAGACTCGAAAAGGATTTTTTTGGCTCGGTTCGGGTTTATGTTTGTGAAGGAACATAGTGACCCGAGCCGAATTTTCAATATTTTAAGTGACACACTTGAAGAGGAAATTAAAACAAAATTATTGAATATTTTTGTATATTTTTCTGACCACGAATGGTATTTTTATGATTTTTGGGGTATTTTTATAATTAAATAAATTCGAAAAATATTTAAAAATACCGAAAAATATTTTTTGCTCAAAATTGGTTCCTAAGGCTAAACCAAGGCTTCCAAAGTTGATTTTGTGATTTTATGACCTTTTTTGATATTTTTAATTAATTTTAAAGAATAAAAATCACAATAATAGATTGGTCAAAAATCAGGTGTCAACAGGGGTTCTTCTTCAGGATACGGCTCGGTGATCAAAATTTCCTTCCTAGTTGAGCATTCTTCAGAATCTCTTTCTTCAAGTGGTTCCTCGTGTGGATCTTTTTCAAGAAGGTAACCTTCAAAATGTTGCTTAAGATGATCTAATTCTTCTGGCCATTCTATTGTCCAAGGTATGACCACTTTAGGGGTCTTTCCAACTTTCTTGGGTTTTGTCTTCTTGAGTATGATGCGTCTCGACTTTGTCTTGATGGCGGGACGCCTCTTCTTTCCCAAAGAGTTAACATTGGCCTATTATCCCTAGCTTGACGTTCAGCTTTTCGGCGGGTATATTCTTCTCTAGCTAGGCAATTACGATATTGCCTTCTCATCTCCATATAATCCTTGAACATTTCATCAGCTTGCCGCTTGAATCTGAGGTTATCAACATAGTAGCGAGTCTGATAATCTTCAGCGTATCCTAACTTGCGTCCAGTCAATTCTCGACCATGTATGAATCTTGTAAAGTGGAGCCTTGTGTTCGGCCCGGGGCGAGTTACCTTTCTTAGATATTCGAAGGTCACTAATTCTGTTGAACACTTAGGAAAAATCGACATCCTATCCCCTATCATTGTTATTTTAACCAGTCACTTGGATGATTTCAGAATGTATGCCATGCATGTAGATGCAGATGGTATGTAACATGTGATCATATTATAGAACAGGTATAAGAGAGAACATTAAGTAGTAAATGCCTTACCAACCTCAAACCTCAGGGAATGTCAGACGTCCCCTTATAACCATGAGTGGTTTTATGTATACCAACCTTCCATAGACATGCGCATGAGACAAGTGAGGGTATACTCTAAAAATCAAAAATCAGGTAAGAAACCTATGGCTCAAGCTCTCACGATCCAAATATGGCAGATTCCTCCCCAAGAGTACCCACCCAAGAGGGCTAGATATCACCAATTTGGATTGTGAGAGGGGACGAATACGAAAGTCTCAAGTGCCATCAAACACGAGATCCTTTCGCACTCGTTCCCTATCTAAGGTAACATAAAAGGTGGTTGCAATCGGGGTTTGACCGCCAGTGTGTGAGATGTGTCGTGATCATCACAATACAAGGTCATGCACATCAGTTTGTATCAAACACCATTAAACCTATCTCAACTCCAACAAATCTTCCATATCAGCTTACTAAACTCATGTACTACATGTTAAGAGAGCCTTATCGGAAGTTGGAGCCCTTAAGACCGGCGCAAGGTGGCTCTCTCACAAACCGGGTTCCAAACTGACCAGCCTGACTTTTGCCCATTCAAACAACTCTACGGGAAAAACGGTTGAGCCAAATTATGCTTATAATATGTATTTAGAACCACAAGACAATAAATTTTCTAATGGCGAATGGCTCACCTCAATCTGATGTCGGACGAAGAAGTTATGGCCGAATTAGTTAAGCTGTCGGAACAGGACATCGAGCTAGCAAGAGGTCTTCCACGGCCGAGAAGAAGGAGAAGAAGAAGGTGGAGGAGAGGGCTGCCGAAAATGAGAGAGAGAGAGAGAGAGAGAGAGAGAGAGAGAGAGAGAGAGAGAGAGAGAGTCTTCCACAACCTCTCTTGGTCAAGGTTTGAATGGTAGGTGGGACAAGACTCTAATTAAAGCTTAGTAGATAAGTTGCTCCTTATGTTGACACTTGGCATTGCCAATGAATATCTTGTGGCTCCAATGACCCTTATGCCCCTCCATTTTCGGCCAACCTAGGGGGATTACCAAAAGACTAAATTGCCCTTCTTCAATTCTTAAGGTAAGGTTATCTTCGTGGGGCAAAATGGTCATTTCACACTTTCCGTCCAAAATTTCATTTTTTCGATATAAATTACCCTTGATGAGGCGACGTCTGATTCCTATCAATCGTGGGAATTCTTCATCGTCGAATATTCAATGTCGAGATCACATCTCATGTCTTAGCCTCGAAGAGGGTCGGAATTCGAAATGTCACAACTATTGAGGAGGTGTCGACTCGAGGTTCTCAAGCAAAGTCATTGCAAAAAGAAAATGTGAAAATGCTCAGTGATGTTCAACAAGCGAAAAGCCCACAATAATTGAGAAAATCAAGATCGGAGCCACAAGATGCTTTGGACACCGAGAGTGAAGATCGAGAACTCGACTCACCATTTCAGAGGTCGTCGAGCTGTGTGATCGATGCAGATCGTCTCCTAGAAGTACAGGCGAGCTTCTGGAAGTGATTGCAATGTCTCAAACGGCTTGGATTTTCCAGGCTAAAGCCCCACAGTCTGAGCTCTGTGCGCAACAATGGCAGCCTGTTAGAGAGGATTTTCTATCTCTAACTACCTCTCTCTCACTATTCTGTTCCTTTTTTCGAACGGAATGAACCTCCTTCCCCTTCTAGAATCGCCTCCAATCAAGTATCCCCAATTTTGAATTTGCTGCGAACGGAGGGGAGTAAACCAACTTGAAATCACGTGGCCCTACGCGCCATTTTGTCGTCGAACGGTGATGGAATTGGTTGGGAATCCGTCTAGCTCCATTTGGTACTCTGACACGTCCAATTTCACGTGAATTTGGCATGGATTTCGTTTGAGTTTGATGAAGTTGACTTTTGTAGGTTCGGCACCTTGACCATTCGATTCTGCCTGTCTCCGGCGACCATTGGAGATGCCCCAGTTCCAGTCTTCGAGATGTGACTCCAGGATCACCGATTTTTTTTTTTTTAGGTGGTTTTAGATATACCAACAATCTAAAGACATGCACATGAGACAAGTGAGGATAAAACTACCAAAAATCAAAGGATTTGGCACCTAAGGTCAAGGTTCCCACCTCGAGTTCTAGAAAGAGCAGATTCCATTGCACAACTATCGTTGCATTGGGGCTCGATCCATAGTTCAAAATGAGCGGAATTGAAAAGTGGATTACCCCGTGTCTTTCCTCACGGAGATTCCATTTTCAATCCCTTCTATTATTTTCCTATAGACGGCGCCCGGGGTTTTAGGCGCGGTTGTGTGTATTTTCGGTGTCGTGCTAAAGCGATAAAAATGCATCTTATTTAACAATCACCGCTTCAATATAAAACATACACACAATCATTCATTCCTACGCCAACCTGCATAAGACAATGTTAATCACAGACTACCCCCCTTATCACTCCAATCTGCAAAAACATATAACACCTATCATAAGCGGACTTACCTCACCTTCAAGAGCGCCTGCATGGTTAGAAAAATCACTCAGCGTTTTAATTACGGCCTAAGTCCACTTGAGGTCTAGAACCATAGGTTTTAGAACAAAGTCCCCAGCGGAGTCGCCAGCTGTCGCGACCCGTCCGGAAGCGGACGCGGCTAATGGATTACCGATCACGGGTCTTGGATCGGCGCAAGCCCTCCCAGGCCCATACCAAATCGCGGCGGGAGTATTCTTCGACGATAAGAGTCGATCGCTTTCGACCTTCAGTGTGGCATGTGCAAATTGTGCATGCATTTGGAGTCGCCACCTGTCTTTCTTGGAGGGTAGACCGGAAACCTTACTGACCGATTGGGAGAGATCGATCAGTTCTGCGGAACCAGAGATTTTGGGTTCGGGGACTTGGTTACGCTGGTGTCATTACCAACGCCCTTTCGGTACCTAACGCGAGTGATTTTCCTGACTAAGAGTTCATGCAGGCGCAAGTTTGGGTGAGGTAAGTCCGACTTTGCACATTAACCAGTTTAACGTGCTCACGTAATCATAATAAATAAATAGATGTCAATCACATAAACATCTATCCTACGTGGTGATCATGGAATTATGACTTAATGGGTCTCGAGCCAATGAGACCACATTTAATCATTTTAATATTTTAATAACGGAGAGCCGCTCTTCGCTTCTTCTTGGTTTCTTGAACTCTTCAAGAATTGGGCCCCAAAGAGCTCGCCGACTTAAAAGGCTCCTCCACGTAATCCTCGTAGCATTTACATCAACAATTGACTATGCTAAAAATAAAGATTACATGAAAAATAAAAGGAGTACGCAGCCTCCATTTAATAATTACAACCCCAAATATATAAATAATCATCATACATTCATATATACATCAATCACATTGATTAGGGATTTTTCCATGATCACCACCCTTTCACGTAAGTAATAAATTCACAATTTAAAACTTAGGAAGGCACAATAAAAATTCTACGTTGAATCATATTCAGAATTTTTACGTAAAATAAGATAGCCATAAATTTTCGATTCAAAATTGATTTAGTCTCAATTTTTGCTACGTTGATTAATTTATCATATAAAATAATCAATCTCCATTAGCCATGTAAGACGAACAATTCGTTAATACATATTGGCCATAGTATTGCAAAAATTGCAAAAAATCAATTAAATGCACGAAAACACCTAAGGATTGGCTCTGATACCACTGTTGGGATCCACGTAACACGTAGCAGAAATAAATAACAACCCATACATGTACCTCCAGAGGCGTACTTCGTGCATTTCAATCGAAAAAAAAAATCACAAAGTCTCAAAGGGAGTAAATAGATTACCTCTCGTAGTGTGCTTGAACGGAGGTGTCGGTTCGATGTTCTTCGATCTCAGCCTCCACAAGTGTTAGGCATCTAATTCGGACGCACCACCAATTGACGAACGGGGAGACGACTAATAACTCCACAACAATTGTGCTAGCAATATGCGGAATCAATATTCCGAACTTAGTATATTTTGCTCACTCAAGATTGTGAGAATATAGAGAGTGTTTGTGTTCTTCTCTCTAAGCTCTCAAAAATTTGCACACTCTACAAAATGTCTCTCCCTCTCAACCTCAAAACTCTTGCCATCCTTTTATAGCCAAAAATACCTTCCAATAAATTGTATTTAAAAATAGCACTAACAATTATAAATTCTATCTAAAAATAGCACTCACAAATAAATGACATTTAAAAATAGCACTAACAATAGCACTCACAATTTATAATACAAAAATTCTATTTAAAAATAGCACTAACAATAGCACTCACAATTTATAATACAAAAATGCTATTTAAAAATAGCACTAACAATTATAAATTCTATCTAATAATAGCACTCACAATTTATGATAAATAAATGCCATTTAAAAATAGCACTAACAATAGCACTCACAATTTATGATAAATAAATGTCATTTAAAAATAGCACTAACAATAGCACTCACAATTTATAATACAAAAATTCTATTTAAAAATAGCACTAGCAATAGCACTCACAATACAAAAATGCTAAAAAAAAAGGCACTAACAAAGGTGTTAAAAATAATAACCATTATTATTATTACAAGAGTTAAAGAGGTTACCAAATAGTACAAATATGCATAACGTATAAATACGTATGACGTATAAATACGTAGAGCATACGTATACATCCGTGAAACCGGGGACTAATTGAAAGAAAAATGTGCAATTAAGCCCTTTTGGTAAAAATTGATTAAATTGGAGGGCAAATTGACCTAATTGCACTTTAAGACTTTAGAATCCAATGCCATAGCTTATAAAAAGTGAGAATTGAAAACTAAAAGACTCGAAAAGGAATTTTTTTTTTTTTTAGGCTCGGTTTGGGTTTATGTTTGTGAAGGAACATAGTGACCCGAGCCGAATTTTTGAGATTTAAAGTGACACACTTGAAGAGGAAATTAAAACAAAATTATCGAATATTTTTGGGTATTTTTCTGACCACGAATGGTATTTTTCTGATTTTTTGGGTATTTTATAATTAAATAAACTCGAAAAATATTAAAAATACCGAAACATATTTTTTGTTCAAAATTGGTTCCTAAGGCTAAACCAAGGCTTCCAAAATTGATTTTGTGATTTTATGACCTTTTTTGATATTTTTAATTAATTTTAAAAATCACAATAATAAATAGTAAAAAATCAGGTGTCAACAGCTGCCCCTCTTTGAGAGGAATCTCGTTAGAGGTTTCTCTCAAAGATAAGGTGGCACCTGATTCCTAACCGACTCAACTGGGAAAATGAGAGAAGAAATGTTATGACATCGTATCCTTAAGCCTATTGATAAAAGCTCAATTCAATCCCCGGTTTACTCTAACAATTTGAACATGGGCCGGAGTGAGAGAGGCTTACCTGAAGCTCACCTGTCGGATGCTGCCGGTTGCGACGACTTTCAAGAAGATGCCTAGGACTCGTCATTCAGAATATCCTAGGGAGATTAAGCTCTGACCTGTATGGTAGGTCATACCATGATGGGATTCCTAACTGGTAGGAACCTAAGGAAGGCGCATCCCACGCTTTGGGATTTGCCAAGGATTTTGATCCGTATGGTGGATCAGACCTTTGTGTTGATCATTACTGCGATATTTATCAATGAGTTGACCCTTATGGCGGTTTCTACCAATGAATTGACCCTTATGGCGGTTTCTACCATATGTGACCCTTCAGGCGGTTTCTACCTTGGTTTGACCCTTCAGGCGGTTTCTACCTTGAGTTGACCCTTCAGGCGGTTTCTACCTTGGTTTGACCCTTCAGGCGGTATCTACCTTGAGTTGACCCTTTAGGCGGTATCTACCTTTGTTTTGACCCTTCAGGCGGTATCTACCTTTGGTTGACCCTTCAGACGGTTTCTACCTTTGTTTTGACCCTTCATGCGGTTTCTACCTTTGTTTTGACCCTTCAGGCGGTTTCTACCTTTGGTCGACCCTTCAGGCGGTTTCTACCTTTGTTTTGACCCTTCAAGCGGTTTCTACCTTTGGTTGACCCTTCAGGCGGTTTCTACCTTTGATTTGACCCTTCAGGCGGTTTCTACCTTTGTTTTGACCCTTCAGGCGGTATCTACTTTTGATTTGACCCTTCAGGCGGTATCTACCATCATTTGACCCTTCAGGCGGTATCTACCGTTGTTTTGCTTTGAAAAGGGGTCTCATGACGAGGGTTCTCCACGTCCGATGAGATTGCTTGATTTTTTTAAAAAAGGGGTCCTGGGACGAGGGTTCTCCACGTCATGCTAGCACTTGGGTCTGTTGAGGCGACATTCTGGGAGCTGGGTTCTCCAGGTATCCTGCAGAAAGTTCAAACCTGAAAGATTTTTCTTCACCAAGAAAATGTTAATAATCTTTGGGAAGACAATAATTGTCCAATTGATAAAATTTTATGACTTAAGTTTTAGTCATGAAATGTGCATTTTGATGCTGGAGGTTATCCAAAGCATTCTTACAACATGCAAATGTAATCACAAATTCCTTGCATGGAAAATTTGGATCAACAGTTTGAAAATTCCAAAAAGAGTTTGTTCAAAACATCAATTGGAATATTTCTCGACAAGGAGGTCTTCTCACCTGTTTTGAGATAGTGGTTTTTATAGGGGATGCACTCAATTCCCTACTAACCTGTGCCTAGATTTTAGGCTCATTCGCAGCGCATACATTTTGATCGGTCGGGAGGTCTTCCATGGGACCGTAATGTTGGGCTCGGTTATTGATCTTCAAGGGGGACCCGCCTTGGAGTCGAGGCCATTGAATAAAAATTTTCATCATCTGCTTCGGGTTTACAAGTCAAGAACCCTGCAAAATGAGAAAGAAATAGTCTTGCTCGTACTTCTTCGAGCTAAGCTATATGTTAACCCAAGTGTCTTAGTCAAAGAAGACTGTTTCAGGGTTATGATGTTGGTAGGATTGGGGACCGAAAAAGGCTTGTTTTTGGCCCAAAATTCATGAGGGGATTGACATTGGTGATCATTGCAAATTTGTCACCTGTCTTTTCCATTATGCATCTTCAATTTCTGAGGCGTGCAACCGCTTTTGAGGTGTGCACAAATTTTTTAGAGAGCGTCTCTGGCTGCATTAAGAGATTGACAACTCTGTCTGTGTCTTCGCTCCGCGGCAAACATCATTTAGGGGGCAGTCTTTCTGACCTGACTCCTTTAGTGGTTTTTTTTCTCTCTTCCCAACTAGGCTTTATTGGGGATCAATCAAACAGTTTTCACGAGCATCAGCCTTGCTTTTACCAGGCACTTTGCTTTTTCTTGATGCCGTGGATTTTTCTCATTCATTTTTGAAATCCCACTTTTTCTCATCTTCATGGGATCATGTTAGACATATAGTCTAAACATGCTTTAAATATCAGTCCGGGAATTCTCTTCGTAATCCCTGAGTCTTGAATTCCTCCGTTTATGAGGTGATGATGCCTTTATCTTGGAATGTGCAATGATCACCAACGGGTTCATGAAATGGATTTGCAGGCTCAACTTGGCTGTGCAAAGGATATGGTGTGTGGGATAGAGAAATGAATGCTTCTCGTCATCCTATGGCACTTGGATTACCATATAAACAACACACAAAGATCGATGTTAGTCCGAACAAGAAAATTTCTAACCATTTTCTCCTGATGCTGCTGGACTCACCTCCATTTTGCCCCGATGTAGGGTGGTTCTTGACAGGGTTAAGAATGACAACCGCCGTTCAAAGGGGTTATCAACGGTCACCTGTAGTGTTTGGGGGATATGAAACGAATGCCTCCGTCGTCCCAACCCATGTAATGGCTGCGAATGGTCCCTACTTCCGTAGGTCCAGATTTTGCAGTCTGATTCGCTCCGCTTCTCTCTTAAGTGTGTATAGGACGTGTTTGGACTAGGCTTTGCCTCTCGTCTTTTGAGAAAACGTCCTTTTGAGAGTTTTGAACAACTTTTGATTGGAAAAATCTCTTTCGTTTTCCCAAAAATTTTACCCATCAAGGGGATTTTATGGTGCACCATGCACGTTCTTATTCATGTTCAGACAACCTTCTGTTTCAAAACATGAATGCCAATGAAATTTGAATTCTATGCCTTCTCTAGACATTAGATTCTGAAAGCTTTTCTTTTCTTTGTTTTATTCAACATCTTCAATGGATTGGGGATAGGGATACTTACCTGTCCCCCGCGGCTGGAGATCCCTGAAAATGCGGAAGAAACATGTTATTGTCCGTTCAGAAATTTTCAAAAAATTAGAACGATACATCTTACCCTTGGTCATGTGTTCCAATGGGTAATACATGGGATGTGAAAACCCGTTTCGCCTTGATGGCGAGCCCCTGTCAAAGACGGGAATTAGGTGTCAGTTTGCGTTCCAAAATTCCAGGCAAATTGGAACGATACAGCCTTATTCTTGCTTTGTGTTTCCATTTGAGCACAAACGCGCGGCTTGCAGAAATTGGCCATCTATATTGTGGCCATGATTCCTCCGTTTGGTTGGCGGTAAATCCTTCTCAAGGATTTGCCATGGAGGAGATCCATTTGTGTTTTTGGACGCGTTCCAGCGCCGCTCTTCAGAGTTCCTTTTTTTTTTTTTTGGTAAGGTCTTCAGAGTTCCTTTTATTGAAGGGAAAAAGAAAATTTTATCAAAATGCATGTCAAAGCATGTGACGTAGGAGCGATACTTTTTACCATCCACTAGGTCTTATAAACAAAGAGCATCTCCTGGAATCCTGACTTCTAAGGCCAATGATTCTATTCGCCTCCATGTTAGCGCGCTCTTTTCATTTGAGGCTTTCAGCGCCAACGACTTCCTGCAAAATGAGTAAAAACTCATGTTAGGCATGTGGTCTTCGAAGACCAAATTGGAACGATACAAGGTTACCGTTCACCCAAATTCGTATCTTGGGGTTTGATTCTGATGCGGACGACTCTGTTATTGTGTCCATTGACTTTGCCAGAGAAGAAACGTCCGGCGTACAAATGATTCACTCGCCCCAGTTAGGCATGGTTTTGCTGTTTGTCATCTCTAGATTCGATGACCATGGTCTGATGCGCTTTCATGGGGGATCATGAGAGTTTGCCCCCGGTTTGGCTCCTCAAAGAAAATGGGGGGAACCTGCTCCCATTGATTTTTGCAGATTCTGATTATCCATCTCGATTGTCAGAGTCCTTGATCAATTTTATCTGTCTCAAGACAGCTTGATATTCTTGGGATTCGTCATATGGCGGTTTGGTGATTCTCTCGATCACAGTCGCCATTTGAGGTATTTGATGTTCCCTGTTTGTTATTTGAAAGCATTACATCCTGCGTCCTCTGCTCTTGATCATCATCTGAGAGGAAAAGAAAGGAAGCATTATTCCCATATCAAGAAAACAATCATTTTGGAACGATACGTCCTTTTACACTTGATTTGCATTCCGTTTTGCTGTTGCATATTGATATGCACAACATCTATCAAATTCCTCCATCCGTGCTTGAAGGTATTTGCAACGCCTACGGTTCATTTGCCCCAGCTGGGCGACGTCTGTTTTGTCATTTGAATGCATGAGCTTTTGGGTGCATTGTCTCTTTTATCACCTGAGATAAAAAAAATGGAGAAAAACTTATCCCCAGATCTGATTAAAAATCAATTAGGAACGATACGTCCTTTCACCAAATGAGTGGCTCTGCGGCCAAATGTATTTTGCACTGAAGGGACGAATTCCACTATGCTCCACGGGTTTGGGGAATTTGCCCCCATTTTCGATAGAAATGAGCCTTATCAAGATGTATACAATACAAATAGATCCCTAATACAATCAATCTAAGGGACGAGATAGAGAGGATCTCAGCAAAATTAATCTTATACAATAGAACTAAGAATGTCAAATCAATCAAAGGAATGTGGTCCGAACATTTGGAGATGCCCCAGTTCCAGTCTTCGAGATGTGACTCCAGGATCACCGATTTTTTTTTTTTAGGTGGTTTTAGATATACCAACAATCTAAAGACATGCACATGAGACAAGTGAGGATAAAACTACCAAAAATCAAAGGATTTGGCACCTAAGGTCAAGGTTCCCACCTCGAGTTCTAGAAAGAGCAGATTCCATTGCACAACTATCGTTGCATTGGGGCTCGATCCATAGTTCAAAATGAGCGGAATTGAAAAGTGGATTACCCCGTGTCTTTCCTCACGGAGATTCCATTTTCAATCCCTTCTATTATTTTCCTATAGACGGCGCCCGGGGTTTTAGGCGCGGTTGTGTGTATTTTCGGTGTCGTGCTAAAGCGATAAAAATGCATCTTATTTAACAATCACCGCTTCAATATAAAACATACACACAATCATTAATTCCTACGCCAACCTGCATAAGACAATGTTAATCACAGACTACCCCCCTTATCACTCCAATCTGCAAAAACATATAACACCTATCATAAGCGGACTTACCTCACCTTCAAGAGCGCCTGCATGGTTAGAAAAATCACTCAGCGTTTTAATTACGGCCTAAGTCCACTTGAGGTCTAGAACCATAGGTTTTAGAACAAAGTCCCCAGCGGAGTCGCCAGCTGTCGCGACCCGTCCGGAAGCGGACGCGGCTAATGGATTACCGATCACGGGTCTTGGATCGGCGCAAGCCCTCCCAGGCCCATACCAAATCGCGGCGGGAGTATTCTTCGACGATAAGAGTCGATCGCTTTCGACCTTCAGTGTGGCATGTGCAAATTGTGCATGCATTTGGAGTCGCCACCGGTCTTTCTTGGAGGGTAGACCGGAAACCTTACTGACCGATTGGGAGAGATCGATCAGTTCTGCGGAACCAGAGATTTTGGGTTCGGGGACTTGGTTACGCTGGTGTCATTACCAACGCCCTTTCGGTACCTAACGCGAGTGATTTTCCTGACTAAGAGTTCATGCAGGCGCAAGTTTGGGTGAGGTAAGTCCGACTTTGCACATTAACCAGTTTAACGTGCTCACGTAATCATAATAAATAAATAGATGTCAATCACATAAACATCTATCCTACGTGGTGATCATGGAATTATGACTTAATGGGTCTCGAGCCAATGAGACCACATTTAATCATTTTAATATTTTAATAACGGAGAGCCGCTCTTCGCTTCTTCTTGGTTTCTTGAACTCTTCAAGAATTGGGCCCCAAAGAGCTCGCCGACTTAAAAGGCTCCTCCACGTAATCCTCGTAGCATTTACATCAACAATTGACTATGCTAAAAATAAAGATTACATGAAAAATAAAAGGAGTACGCAGCCTCCATTTAATAATTACAACCCCAAATATATAAATAATCATCATACATTCATATATACATCAATCACATTGATTAGGGATTTTTCCATGATCACCACCCTTTCACGTAAGTAATAAATTCACAATTTAAAACTTAGGAAGGCACAATAAAAATTCTACGTTGAATCATATTCAGAATTTTTACGTAAAATAAGATAGCCATAAATTTTCGATTCAAAATTGATTTAGTCTCAATTTTTGCTACGTTGATTAATTTATCATATAAAATAATCAATCTCCATTAGCCATGTAAGACGAACAATTCGTTAATACATATTGGCCATAGTATTGCAAAAATTGCAAAAAATCAATTAAATGCACGAAAACACCTAAGGATTGGCTCTGATACCACTGTTGGGATCCACGTAACACGTAGCAGAAATAAATAACAACCCATACATGTACCTCCAGAGGCGTACTTCGTGCATTTCAATCGAAAAAAAAAATCACAAAGTCTCAAAGGGAGTAAATAGATTACCTCTCGTAGTGTGCTTGAACGGAGGTGTCGGTTCGATGTTCTTCGATCTCAGCCTCCACAAGTGTTAGGCATCTAATTCGGACGCACCACCAATTGACGAACGGGGAGACGAATAATAACTCCACAACAATTGTGCTAGCAATATGCGGAATCAATATTCCGAACTTAGTATATTTTGCTCACTCAAGATTGTGAGAATATAGAGAGTGTTTGTGTTCTTCTCTCTAAGCTCTCAAAAATTTGCACACTCTACAAAATGTCTCTCCCTCTCAACCTCAAAACTCTTGCCATCCTTTTATAGCCAAAAATACCTTCCAATAAATTGTATTTAAAAATAGCACTAACAATTATAAATTCTATCTAAAAATAGCACTCACAAATAAATGACATTTAAAAATAGCACTAACAATAGCACTCACAATTTATAATACAAAAATTCTATTTAAAAATAGCACTAACAATAGCACTCACAATTTATAATACAAAAATGCTATTTAAAAATAGCACTAACAATTATAAATTCTATCTAATAATAGCACTCACAATTTATGATAAATAAATGCCATTTAAAAATAGCACTAACAATAGCACTCACAATTTATGATAAATAAATGTCATTTAAAAATAGCACTAACAATAGCACTCACAATTTATAATACAAAAATTCTATTTAAAAATAGCACTAGCAATAGCACTCACAATACAAAAATGCTAAAAAAAAGGCACTAACAAAGGTGTTAAAAATAATAACCATTATTATTATTACAAGAGTTAAAGAGGTTACCAAATAGTACAAATATGCATAACGTATAAATACGTATGACGTATAAATACGTAGAGCATACGTATACATCCGTGAAACCGGGGACTAATTGAAAGAAAAATGTGCAATTAAGCCCTTTTGGTAAAAATTGATTAAATTGGAGGGCAAATTGACCTAATTGCACTTTAAGACTTTAGAATCCAATGCCATAGCTTATAAAAAGTGAGAATTGAAAACTAAAAGACTCGAAAAGGAATTTTTTTTTTTTTTAGGCTCGGTTTGGGTTTATGTTTGTGAAGGAACATAGTGACCCGAGCCGAATTTTTGAGATTTAAAGTGACACACTTGAAGAGGAAATTAAAACAAAATTATCGAATATTTTTGGGTATTTTTCTGACCACGAATGGTATTTTTCTGATTTTTTGGGTATTTTATAATTAAATAAACTCGAAAAATATTAAAAATACCGAAAAATATTTTTTGTTCAAAATTGGTTCCTAAGGCTAAACCAAGGCTTCCAAAATTGATTTTGTGATTTTATGACCTTTTTTGATATTTTTAATTAATTTTAAAAATCACAATAATAAATAGTAAAAAATCAGGTGTCAACAGTCACGTTCGATGCGTTTTGATGTGTGGAACAGAATGCCTCCTATAGCTCATTCAATTATGTCCAAATTGGCTTCCAATTTCTTGATCTAAATCCAGACTTCAAACTTGCAATTTTTGCGCCAAAATTGGGGAAGGAGATGAACAGTATTCGACCGGGTCACCGGGTCTGACTCGGCAAACCCGATCGACCCAATTTCTCAAAATTAACCTGTAATTCTTTGAAATTGTCAAATTAAATCGTAAAATTGAAATCAGGTGCATCAATTCTATCAAGAAAAGCCATTTTCTTGAAAATTTTACAAGGAATTGTATAAAAACCCCAAATTCAGCTTAAGATCCGAAAATCGAAATTGTCAAATTGGAATCCTAAATGGCCAAATCAAACCTGGCCACCCCCATAAATTTATTCAGAATAGTGAAAAATATATAGGAGATGTCTTACCCTTGCACGCCACTCCCTAGATTGAAAGTAATTTCACTTTTGGCATGATCCAAGGACAAAATTGTAATTAAAAGTATGCAGTTTTTCTCAATTCATGTAATCGTGCAATTTCAGTGAACAATTGGAGTAAATTGCAATACAAGCCAGTCAAATTGAATGTCAAGACTCTAAAAATGCAAAAATTACAAATTAAAAGACTCAAATGACTCTTTTTTTTACCAAGTTCAACTCTATGTGTAACAAAGGAACACCTAAAATTGAACTTGAATTTTTAATTTTTATGAGTCAAAATGGAAAGGGAATTAAAATAAAAATATTGACTATTTTTCTATATTTTTGTGACCTTGAATGCTATTTTTCTTAATTTTTCATGTATTGTCTATTTTTCGAAAATGTTAAAAATGCGAAAAATATGAAAACGTATTTTTTTTGGGCAAAAATGGTTCCTTAAACTTGGTCAAGGCTACCAAAGTTGATTTTGTACATTTTTTACTTTTTATGGATTTTTTTTTATGAATTATTCCAAAATAGAGTAAAAAAAGACCGATCAAAAATCAGATGTCAACAAGTACAAGCTCTAGGACTCAACTAAACAACGAAATTGGAAGATTCCCTTGCCTTTGATTTGAAGATTGCCGCCAACTTTCGCTGATCAAACCTCACCGTTGCCCCCGACCAGCCTCGCTCCTCCTTCATAACTGCTGGCGTCGTGCATATGAAGAAGAAGAAGTGGAAGAGACCGAAAACTCTTCCTCAAGCCAAGAGCATGCATATATATAGGGTTGAGGTGAGAGAGTATTGGTGTGTTAGGGGAATGACAAGTGGCGAATTTGCAGGTGGATATTTTGGTAGGTTCCATCCAATTGCCAAGCTTTCTTCTAATTGTGGTTACAATTCAGCCACATGTCACTACCCTATAAGTTACCTTCTCCTCCATGCACGCCCATTACCTAGGAAATGCATCATTTAGCACTCCATTTTCCCTTTTCGGATTTGAAAGCAATGATTGTTCCTCCACTAACTAAACCTATGGGGACAATGGCTCCATGTTTAATATTTTCCCTCTAGCCATTCTAAGGAATCTACGCATAAACAAAAAGATGATTCGGACCTCGAAGGCGACTATCCAAGCTTTTGATGGAACGAGAAAAATTGTGGTTGGGTAGATTGAGCTCGATGTCTTCATTAACCTGACCAAGTTTTCTATTGAATTCCAAGTGATGGACTTGTCGAGCTTCCACTAGAGTATTGGACTTGCATTCCAAGTGATAGACTTGCATGGCACAATAGGTCATGGCGGGATAATTTAGAATGGGCCATAAAACACATTTCTGGCCAAAGAGTATTGCCCACTTCGCTTTTGGAGTCTTGTGCCACATCATGTGGAAACAAAGGAATCATATCCTTTTTTCGAAACGAAACTTTATTTTTGCCAGCTATCAAGAAACATCTCGGGAAGGTGGTTAGAGATAAAGCCTTCACATTCAAACATGTTGAAGATACCTCATGGAACTGGAGGATGCAAACTAGCTGGGGCATCAGTCTGACTATTTTTTTTTTTTAATGATCAAAGGTTTATCCTAGGGGCTGTTCTATTTTTAGTCTTTTGGCCGCCTGTTTGGCCGTTTTCTTTATGCTGTCCAGGGGTTATACCCTTCTTTTGAACCCATAACACCCTTGCACTCTTTGTGACATTGGCTAGGGTCACCGTGAGTGCAAGCTCTCGTCGTTGGTGTCGGGTTTCACCCTTGTATATTTGCGCTTTGGTTAAAGTCAATTCAAATCTTACCTTTCCAAAAAAACAAATGCATGTTACCAAGTTAACAAAATATTGATTGCAACCAAAGGGCAAGAGAATTATACCTTTTCAGAACAATTTCCAGTACACTCTTGAGGTTTTCGGCTCAAACTTGCTCACTTTTGAGCTTGATTTGTCACCAAATCAATTCGAATGAACTAGCACAAGTAGTGAGGAGGTTAAAGCCTTAAACCACGACAAAACAGAAGCTAAATGACCTTAGATTGGGGCTGATCAGTGGCGCAAGCAGAGGTTGGTGGGCAGCTAGAACCGGGCGGCAGGGCAGCGACTTCCAAGGCCTGGACAGGAGGCTCTAGGTGTCAAATTGTCGCATTGTCAGCGGCTGATGATAGATCGATGCATGAGAAATGCTAGGGCGGCTGGCATGAACCAAACAAAGCAGGGATGACAGCGCAAGGTTGAACGGCGTGAGACTGCTCAGTGCTCAGGTGGCCAGCTGGTAGAGGACTTTGGCCTTGACTCATTCTCTCTTACACCTTTCTTTCAAAGTGCCGAACTCTCCAGAGAATGCCGAATAAACTAGCCTTGAGCCAAAGGTTCCTCGTATAGAGATCGAGCTCAGAGTTCTAGTAGGAGTAGGATTCATCGCGAGCCGCCAAATTGTCAATCCTAACTAGAATATGATTCCATAATAGCTGTTGGATTTTAAGAGTCCCAATCTACTAAAACTCTCTATCATTTTCAGCAAGGTAAAGATAGAGTTTTAGCTTCTTAGGACACTCGTTAGGATAAGCTCTCTAACTTAAGTAAAACTCTCAAATTTAATCTGAAAATTTGAAGAGACTAGTTCCACTAGGACTATCAAATTTCGGCCATGGAGGGGTTCTTATGTGTTGGCCGAAATTCCCATGCTCTTGTGGGCTTGCGGCGACATTCCGGGTCTATTCTGGACCTAGATAATTTAAATGGACAATTAACTGGAGCCCCATATAATTAAATGGCTAAGAATGGGCTAACTTGAATTTGAATCTAGGTCCAAACCCATCATGGAATTCGGCATCCTCATGCAATTGCCTTGACCGAAATTTACATGCTTAATCATGGCTCGTCTCAAATTTTCGGGTTCAATTAAGGCTCATTCTGAATAATGGACATTTAATTTTAAATCTTAATTAAATGTCTAAACTCAAATGGACTGAATAAGCTTAAGAATAAGTCCAATTGACTCATAGCAAATTCGACACCTCCTACTAGTTTTAGGCGAAAAATCCACATTGAATCTGATCCAGTCGCTTGTCAAATTATGCTCAATTGACTCATCTTTGACCTTAAATGCAAATGACGCGATTGACAGAAAATAAATATGCAATACATGAGGAATTATTTTTACGAGAATTATGACTTACTCTCATTTGTGTTTAATAAATGATTTTATAAAAATCAAAATTTGTATGTCAACACGTATCGAACTATTTTAAATTTAAAACTTATCAGTAGGGTCTTTTGATTTTCTTTTTGGCCATCCAGAAACAATGAGACGAAAAAAGAATTGAAGAAGCTGCCCATTGGAGCTCCTCATGACATGAGAAGAGTAAGAACTTGCAGTTGGAAAACGACGCCACAACGTTCATTACACGCGACAACGACGTACAATCGTCGATGTCCATTTCCAACTGCACACAGATGGTCGTAAGTTGGATAGTGCATTACTGACTCTGGCTATAAGGATCCACCAAACCTTGCCTGAGTCGCTAGACGTAAGGTGCATATGTTCTCGGTGAAAATGTTGTTGGTCGAAGATCATATCAGATAACGTTAAGCGCTCGCACAGGCGATCGACGGTCTATCTAAGCAGCTCAATAGTTCAGATGATCTAGGCATTGATCATTCAAGTGAGACCTGCATGATCTTGAATTGGCTCAAGATTGAACCGAAGAGCTTCGCGGCAACATCTGCGAATCTTGATTTGGTCAGGAAGACACCAGACACACGACACTCAGTGCTTAAAAGACTTGTCAACTGCAATTTAGATTTACGTTGAACTACATTTCCACGTGACAATTCAAGGACGAACATTTATGTTGAAAGGACAATTAAAATATATGAAGTGATTTGCCCTTGAATCATTGCAAGTGTGACATCATTGATATCCACACTGTCTCAAGCCTTTTGAAATAATTTGTGGTTGGAACCACTAAACATAGGTAATTAACCCCAAGTGGTTGATTCTTGCCCAGAATTGCGTACAGCAATTTGTGACAAACTATACAGTTGACAGTCAGAATACGCCACAGGGATTTGTCTTGCCATAACAGAACCCACCAGGAGGACATAATTTGTCGTCTTTTGGCCCTGGTTAGTTTTAAGCAGTTATTCTAGAACACAGACACAAGTATTCCATTAAATTAAACAAAATGATGTGGCATGGACATTCTCCTGTGCGGAAGGATGTTGAATTTTGGTTTTCATTCGGGTGACCTCCCTTGAGCATTCAGAATATTCACATGGATGCTAAAGGACAAACCTGAGTAATTTCTGTTAGAATGTCCAACCCAATAACTTAAGCTATTAGGTGGAGGGAGACCTCAAGTATATAAAGAGCACCAAAGACCCATTCTAAAGCAATGTGGGACTTACAAAGTCAAGAGCCCTTCTCACGTGCAAGCCGGGAAAGAGCTGCACGTGGAATTTGGGTAAACGCACATTGCGAAAGGGCAAATACTGGCTCTGATACCATGTTAGAATGTCCAACCCAATAACTTAAGCTATTAGGTGGAGGGAGACCTCAAGTATATAAAGAGCACCAAAGACCCATTCTAAAGCAATGTGGGACTTACAAAGTCAAGAATTTCAATATTCTTATGTCAGCCAACTATCTTGCACTGAAAACAGGTTCTGCTTCAGAGCTAGATTGCGCTCTCCTGGTGAATTTCAGGAGTAGACCTTCCAAAGAAAGACCAGGAACACTCAGATCCCTGTAAAAGAGATTGAAATATGGATTTCACTTAAAAACATTTTGAAATCAACACTCGTATATTAACAATTTAACATATCAATTTATGCATAAGTAATTTCCTCAAACCTGATGTACGGTTCTAGGTCCCTCCAATCCCATTTGGGACGCTCTTTGAAAAGAATGGAGAATCGCTCAGATGGGTCAGATGGCAGTGAAGAAACCTTAAATGGTCGTACCCATGTTTCAACCCCGAGCTTCTCCTTTAAAACTTCACCATCCAACATTTCAAAATTGGCAAGCATCTCCTCAGGCACCCTCTTCTTCCACTCGTCAATAAATTTATCGATTCTCATTCTCCCTTCTCTAAGGACATCTCTAGCATAATGCACACAAACCCGTCTCTCATTTAGTCTCCAGACACATCTGCCTTCACCCTCATCGACCTTATCACCATACACTGATAAACAGTGATGTGCTATCTTGCGAGGGAAACCATCTGCTTCCATAACATCGAGAACTTCATCTTCATCGAGTGCACTCAGCGTCCAATCATTCAAGACTGAGTTGTGCAAAAGCATTTTCAGGATCATGCCAATGCAAGATTCATCTACCAATCTCCAATGTCCACCGATCTCTACCGCTGAAAGAGCCTTCAATCCTGATTTCAGCTCCTCTTCACTTGCCTGGACTTCATTTACAAGATCATGCCATCTATACAATCCAATTTTCTTTGTTTCTGTCTCTTCCATCTCCATTGCTGAAAAATCCTCAAGCTTATAAGGATTCTCTGATAGAAGCAGCTTAATCTTATCCAGTTTAGGAGCAATCTCAACAAGTTCCAAATGACCCGGTGCCAATTTGATGACAGATGCAACATCATGACCGCACTTCTTCTGGTTACCATCCTGGGAACCTTCATCCTCTGGCACTTGCTCTGAAGAGGGTATGAGGAGCACAGAGTTAGAAGTACCTACAAACTTCACAGCATATGTCTTTGACTGAGTACAGAAAACTGCATTTTCATCAGGATGTCCCCTTAAGAATACCCTGGAAAGGAAACCCATAAATTAGCAAGGGCAAGCGTATGCTATAATTGTTTGACACAGGCGAAAACTACTGCTTACCTCTGGTGAATGACATCATCAAGAAGCTTCTCATCGAGCTCAAGAAGAATTAGGTCATCATGTGGGCCGTAAAGAGGGTGATAAGCAACAGAGATTGAAGAATTTTCCTGAAGAGCTAAGACTGCTTCTGCTCCACCCGAAACACCGAACATACATGGTTCCATCTGCCCTCCTTCTCTCTCTATCTCTCTCGCCAACTCTTATCAAAGCCTGTCACCATGTTAAATTGCGTCTTACTCTTGATACCCAGAGAACCCATTTCAGACACATTCTTTTTCTAAAGCGAGCCAAAAGCTCTTCTTCCTTCCCCTGACATGCATACCACTATCACTAAACTAAATCAAACTAGATTTAACACAATTACATGCCCTCATTCCTGGGTATTAAATCACTAAATTCCAGAAATTGGGAAGCTCGATGGGAAGCAACTTACTTATGATGTTGCTAACAGTCTAATCCTAATTGGGCAAGTCATAGACAGCGACTGCAGTGCACATACAGCACTAGAAACAGGTAACGTGTAGTACAACAAGCTTGCAAGTCAGTCTTGAGAATTAGAAATAGACAGCGACTCCAGAGCATATAAAGCACTAGAACAGGGGACGTGTGTTACAACAAGCTTGCGAGACACTCTATATAGGGACTGCTAATCTACAGGCACTGTTCAATCTTCCTCCTTTAATCGAAAGAAGCCAGGGACAAAAGCAGAAGTCTTTGGAGGCACAAAAAGCAATTGAGTTGGCACAAGCAAGGAGCAGTAAGGGACGTGCATGTTTCCTTCGTAAAAGCAACAATAGATGTATCTTAAAACCAATGAAAGACGCCACAGCCTGGGTTATCGAATCACTGGGTCGGTTTCCAATCCATCGCTGGTGGTGCTGGACACGGCGTTCTCTGGCGAACCTGGCGTTCTAAAGCTTGAGATTCACCTATTTATCTGAAGCGTCAGGTAAGCCCGACTAAGTTTCTTCAACAATCTGTAGCAGGCCTATCGACTCGACTAAACAATTTCACATGGAGGAGAAGATCTTGTGTCCTGGGGCTTGAATTGAAACAGTTCGACAATCTCTCTCGCCTGAATTTGGGGGAAACCCTAGATCACAAGAGGCAGAGCCAACAAAATAGAAAAGATACGGCGCTTACCTTGCTTGCGCGACTGATATGCGGCGGCCGCGAGAGACAGAGACCGCGACAGCGAGGACGGTATAGAGAGAGAGAGGGAGGGAGAGGGAGAAGAGAGAGAGAAGAGAGGAGGGGGGGGTTTTCAGCTAATATGCCGCGCGTTTCCTTTTGGCGCCAAAATTTTCACCGTCGCCAAATTGCAGTTCGCTCCCTGAAGTTTAGCTTTTCCTTCAATCATCTACCTAGATAGTGAATTTAACAGGACTCGAGTTTAAAGTTCCTAACCCCTGGAATAAGTTATTTTACAATTGCTCTTGCTCTCTTTCTTTTTCTGGTTAAAGAGGAAATGAGATGTTAAGTCATCAAGGACTAATTTGGTTACAGGAACAAGCAGAGTAGTCCCTGCCCAAATTGCGTCACAAAAAGCCTCCGCGGTCGATTAGGTCACAAGAAAGACATGCTCGACGATGGCCCCGATTGAAGGTCTAGAGGAGAGACCCGCATTGCAACGCCATGGGCTCAATGAGGGGGTTGATAGAGGTCCCTAATACAGCTTGACCTACTACCTTAGCATCAATTTCATGAACAAAACTGGGCATTGAAGGTTGCTCGAGTAAAGCGATGAGGCTGCTTGATGCTTGCCGTTGTTGAGCTCAATAACATGACTACGCAATTTTATGTTGCCGCTAGCATGTTTGTTCATGACACCTATTTTCAGCATTTTAATTCCTTTCCTTCGGTTTATGAACTGGTGCATTTTTTGAACTGCCCAAATAAAATCCCATTGGCAAAGCCCATTTTCGTAGATTTTTCAAAACGTGAAGCACATTAAATTTCCCATTAGATGTAGGACCCATTTTTCTTTTAATAAAAGCCCTTGAAAAAATTTTCGTTCGGCCCCAACATCTCACCAAGTTAACCATTTTTCAAGGGATTTTTTTCCCTATTGCGCTCCCAATGATAAATAAGGTCCATTCCTAAAAGATAAGTTTCCCCAATAAATTACGTTCGTTCTGTTCTTAAACTGAAAATGGGCCTTCCCATGCACAAGTGTTGAAATTCTATTGGACCTCTATTCATCCTATTTGAGCAATGACTGTTTTCTTAAAATTTTTAAAGGTAGCACAAGCGTGCTTTTAAAACTGCGTTAGGCATTCATGCATTCCATGGAATTTTAGGTTCGATTGGGCGGTCAAATGACCTGGCATTCTTTTACAAATCTCCCTCCCATGATGATTTTTTATACATTGAAACCCTGGCAAGAGATGAATCGGAGCATTGGCCGTTATGCGTGCAAAAAGAGCAGCGCATGTGCGAAAACAATGTGACGATGACCCTGGGGCAAACAAATATGCGTTGCCATGTTTTCTGTATGGCTCTCGAGGTTTGTGGGGGATTGGGATTAGGGTTTTTATTTTATTTTATTTTTTGGAGGATTCGGGGCTTGGGACACTCTTAATAGGGGTGTCAATGGGTAGGGTAGGGTAGGATTTCCATACTACCCTACCCCACCCTACCCTTAGAAGGGATTTTTGTTACCCGCCCTGACCCTGACCCGTACCTAAGATGAACTGAACAAAACAAGAGGGTAGGGTCAGTTCGGGTCAAGTAGCCTCTCAAGTTAGGCGACGGCCGGGTGAGCAGATCTCCAGCGGCTTGGAGTTGCCAAACCACGTTGGATCCTGACCAATATGGTGAGCAAGACTAATGGTGGCATGGAGAACGAGTTCCAATGGTCATGAAGGAGATATTCAAGCAAGGCCAGTGCTCACCTGGCGGTCGCGTTGAGCACGCTAAGCCCGCCGACTGTGAACGTGGCGACGCAGGCCCCGACGCTCCGCGAGCAGGCGTAGCCGTCGGTAGCGTACCCGACGTTGAGCTCATTGTAGCAGCCGACGAGGTTGAGCCCCCGGCTCGGCGATGAGGTGGTCGAGGAGCATGAGGTTGAAATCGTCGGGACAAAGAAGACATCGATGACGCCGATTTGGACGAGACGGCAGGCGATGTGGCGGCCCATGGTGGCCTCGGAGGAGGCGACCGCCGCGGCTTGCGGGTGAGCCGAGCTCCGGATGGCCGAAGCGACGCTGTTGGGGGGCGAGCAAATGTCGCTCGAGGCGGGCTTGCAGGAGTTGAGGGCTCCGATTTGGTGTCCATGGAGGAGAAGCGGCGGAGGCTCTTCGCAGAGAGGGCGGAGGATCTTCGCAGAGAGAAGCGGCGGAGGCTTCATTGTGTCTTGTTGTCGTCGGAAGAAGGTAAACAAAAGGCAGTGAGGTTAGGTTTTGAGTAGGTCTATTTGAGCCAAGGCTCAATGGGGCAGGGCATCAGCCCATTGGATGGGAGAATGGGTCAGGGTTAGGGCCAGGGTAATAATAACCCTACCCTACCCTGCCCTATCCAACATCACTAATTACCCTCTCTCACCCGAACCTAATCTTTACCCTTGTGGCATCCCCGTTTAGTAGACTTCTAATAATCGGAGAAATCCGAAATGGGTTTTGAACCTGATTTTAAGAGCAGATACTTGAGACCTCAATATGTCGGATTAATAATGAGGATGAAATATGTCAAGACGACATATGTGGAAGTGAGCTAAGAATTTATTAAGGAAATAATGATTTTTGAGTTAGTTAAGGTTCAAGTGATTATATAGAATATAGCCGAGCAAATTAAAGAATATTGGACTTGAAGACCATAGTACATTGGTCGAACTTTATGGCTCCAAGATCAATCTATTATAGAGTAAAATGATGAGAAAATTTGAAGAGTACTTTGAATTTCTTCTAGGCCGAAAATACGAAGAAATATGCCACCAATGGATCAAACTTGGTGACCAAGGGATCAAGACATTGGCCGATCAAATAAGGGTCCATGGAAATAAGGATGAGTTTGACTTGAGGGAATTTTTCTTCATGACCTTGGAGGACAAGAGATGTTCGGCCACTCAGGGTAGGAGCATTTGACAAGCTCATTCTTGGTGCATGAATTATCATTGGCCGAATACCATGGGGAATGAAAAGGAGGAAATGAGTAGCCAATGGTCCAAAGTCTCTTCAACATCTTGCCAATGATAGTCGGCCATTTAGGGCAAGGACATGTGGCGGAAATCCTCTTTTGTGCACAAAGAGAGAGTGGCCGAATAGGCCTAGGGAAATGGCAAAAAGGAATGATTAAATCATTGGTCCATTGTCATCTCAAGATCTCACATGAGATAACCGACCATTAGGGGTATCGCCAAATGGCATTGGTTCAATGAGAAATTGGAACAAATGGCATGAGAGATCCTTATGTTAGGGGATGATCCACAAGTGTCAAGATCAAAATTTTGTGTGTGTATGCAAGATGACATTTGGACTGAAATTATAGGAATATCAAGGAGGTGGTCGCCACTTGTTTCATGAAACCACCCCTCAATCTCTCTCCCTTCTAGCATATATAGGGACTTAATGAGCAAGAAGAGTTTTTCTGCTCAATTCACTCCCTCCCCTAATTCGACCGAGAAGGTAGAGAAAGAGAGGTAGAGCCGGTCGTGTGCTTCACTGAGGAGCAGAGGAAATCAAGCACATTCGAGCAGGTTCGAGCTTCAAGGAAGGCAAGAAATTCTTTCAATCTCATCATAGGATAGATATCTTTGAGTAGTTGTCATGCTAGTAAAGTCAAGGGAGTATTTAGGATAAAAAATGGATTCTGTGGACTGAAGTGATACTGCTGCTGCTGCTGTTCGGTTCTGAGTAGACGTAAGGAATGGGTTGCTTTGAGCTACATTGTATGATTTCAATCTAAAGTATGGTGTGCTAGACTAGGATATGTATGATGGTCGAAGGGTTGGACGAACGGAGTCAATTTGAACCGATTTACAGGATAGGAACTGAGATGGTATTCGGTTACAGTGCAAGAACAGCTTTGACGTTCATGTTGTTTTGTTGTGCAAATTGAGTTAAATTATATTCTATCACTTTGGATGTTGTAGAAAATTATTAATGTTAAGTAACGGTGGAAGGACTCACTAAATGAAAGTGAATTGGAAGTCAAAATGCAGTGTTTAAACTGAAGACTATGCTGATTGTTCCTAGTGCAGAATCTGTCCTGCCCTTTGTGCGGTTTTTTATGCATAACTTAGCTAGATTAGGTTCTTTTATCTTGGATGGTATTGAGATATGTCTGTCCTAAGTAAGGTTTCGAGTAATTAATTGGAATGAGGTGAATTGGGAATGATTTAGGACAGAAAATGTCCTGTCGGTAATGCTATTTTAAAATCTGTTTTGATGATGGAACCGAACCATGCAATATTCTTTTGTTCGTAATGTAGGAGGATAATGTTAGTACTACTTATAAGAACGAATGACGAGTCAAAAGAAGAAGTTAAGGAATGTCTCTCAATAATTTATAGACTAAGGCTTCTTTGATCTATGAAGTTCGAATCATACGTGCCCGCTTGAATGAACTTGGTGATTAAATTTCCATGTACTGACCATTGGGGAAGTTAACATACTGACCATTGGGGAAGTTAACATAAATATGTTGGTTTTGAAATTGAATTGTTACTTGCAAGTACTTGGGTAGTGATTCATGAGGATACCTTGCCAAAGCATACATCGTACATGGAACGATATTGATGTGATATGTGGAGTTATTTCTCTTCAGTGCACTGAATTGAGTCGACGCCCCTGGGCTGTGTGCGGGGATTTGTACGTACTTGAGGACCATGTGCTGTGTGCTGGGTAGAGTCGTACTTGCGTCACGGAGCCTCGGAGAGTGGGATTGCAAGGTGGAACGCCTTGCAATGGTGTAAATGAGCGAAGAACACGTTATCTCATGCTACATTCGCTTATTCATTTCACGATGACATTACTGTTCCATGCTTTTGATCTAAATTATTATTATGCCTCGATCATTTATTATTTCATAGTTGTCCTTAGGGAGTCTTAGGACCCCTATGGTGGGATTGAGTGATTTCTTGCTAGCCGTCGCGCTCACCCACGTTTGTGGAAACATTTTCAGATTAGCACCATGCCTCCTATTGCCAGACGCTTTGGAGTTCCGCTTGATTATGTGTCTATTTATCGTGATTATGTGCATATGGATGTACCCCACCTTAGACTTATGATGCATATCTATAGTGTTTGGATTGATGAGGGAGTTCCTCGTGGTGTCGTCATGTATAGTTGGTATTCTATCTATGTCCGTGTTGGCGACCAGTTAGTTGGTCCGTTTCCTGATGATGCATTTGATGTGCCTTTCGAGCCTGTAGTACCTATAGCTCTGGCACTCCTTGAGATCCCTGCTCTTGAGATACCTCAGCTACTACCTGTACCGGCCGAGCCTGTTGCTGCCCAAGAGCTTGTCGCCGATGAGATGGAGTTATACGTCCCACGACTTGGAGACTGAGCTACTCCTCACCGATCACTCAGATGAGGAGTGAGGACAGGAGTTATTAGCTGCCACTTTTTGGAGATCCTTTTTTTGTATAGGCGACTTTTGGCGAAGATGTAGTAGTTTTCCTTCTGACCATCCCAGTATCATCTATAGATCAATGACCGTAGTCACTGACTTATATATATGCACGTGAACTACTTATGTGGTCATTTTGATATGTTATATAAATAAAAGCTTGTTTTAGTTCTTGTCTACTTTTCCATGCTTCTGTGATCATGCGCTATTGGTTTATGATTGGTTTATGCTGAAGTGGTGGGTTATAGCCTATAATCTATCATGTGTTATTAGGCTTATTTGAGATATTATACTAATAGAGACCTTAGTCGCTAGCGTGGCGACTTGGGACGCCACAACCCTACCCTAAAATACCTTAAAAATAGGGTCGGGTAGGATCGGGTAGGGTAGGGTCGGGTCGGGTAGGGTTGGGTAAAATTGACAACCCTAACTCTTAAGGGGTAATTTGTTCATTTCAATTTTCAAGATTTTGGGTGTTGGGGGAAGGTGGTTGTGTTTTATTTGGGGTTATCGGCATTTCAAATGCTAGAGGTGTGTGTGTGTATATATATATGAAAATTTACGTCCATTAAGAGCTAAATTGATTAATTGGCATAATTGTGATAATTAATTGTAAATTAATGAATTTTATTTCCTATTCAATGGGATGAAAGAGAGAGAGAGAAGACAACGTTTGTCGTTCTTGCTAATCGATAGAAAACTCTCTCTATGAAAATACTCCACAGAAATCTCTCTCAGTGGACGATCGATCGGCGGATCTAGATTGTCATCTCATCTGCGATTGGCGCACTTAATCTATGGCTATCGAGGTATGTTCGTTCTACGTAATATACTTCATCGATCAATTATTCAACTTTGATCTATGGCATGTAATTCAGTTTAATCCGCTACGTATATGTACGTATATGTTTTCGGGATATGTTCCTTTCATTGGTATTAGAGCCTAGCGTTCTTATTTCTTGAACATATTGCAATTTTTTATAATCGATTCGAGCGCGAGAAAAATCGATTTTCGACCGTACTGTTCAATGGGAATTCGTTCTGTTTTGTGCAGCGAAAATAATTTTTGAACACATATTCGGAGTGGGCTCGGCGAGATGAGAATTTTGAGTGGTCGTCCGTCACAAGGTGATGCCAGGAGTGGCTGCACGCGCGCGACGTGCCGCCACAAGATCGGTTCCCGACGTAGCGGCGAAATGATGTATTTTTGTGAAATTTCGTTCATCGAAAATTGATTTTGAATATATCACCAAGTCCGTATCGTCGATACAAGCGTTTTGAGGAGTAGATCATTCTCGGACGAGGCCGATTGCGTCGAAGGGCTCCAGTGTACGTGGGACTCATGTGCACATGTGTACAGCACGTGCAGCGTGTTCACCACTTGCCCCAGACCCAGTTCTCTCAATCCTTGAACTGATTTAATGTTATCCTAAATCCGGTTCAGAATATTCCAAACACGATTCGGTTCAGTTCCGACCCGGTCCAAGACTTGACCCGTTGCTCGGTTAACTGTTGACCAATGACCAATCAAATTAATTTTTTGAAAATTACAGTTTGGTCCCTAAACTTTTACAAAATTGCAATTCAGTCCCTATATTTTTTAGAATTTTTTTTTGCCCTAATACTTTTCGAAAATTACAATTTAGTCCCTATTTTTTCTGGAAATTATGATTCGATCCTGAAACATTGAGAAATTACATTTTGACCTCGTTGACCGAGCGTTGACTAGTCAAAGTATAAAGTTTGACCGGCTCGTGTGGATGTATATGCGCTCCATTTGGGGTGTGTGCGGTACCGTTGTGTTCGTATCGAAATTATCTTTGATTTGATATATTATTTGGACATGTTTGATAAATATAAATTTATGAAAATACGTTTGAAACCCATGATACACGTATTTTGGGGCGTTTTTTGAGTATGTTTATTTGTATCTCCCTATTTTTAGACCAATACAGAATATTTCTTACATGTGGATAGCTACATAGAGATTGTGTAGAGCTTTTTTTTTGTTGATAGCATGTATATAGTTTAGTGTGCTTGCTATTTACATCTTGTTTTTCATTATTTAATTATAATTCGATAAGTGAATTATTTATAGGACCGCGAACATCCCACCAAGGCCTTACCATTCATTAGGTGTTGCACAGGATTATTCGGCCTTCAAACATCACTATCTATTGAAAGTATGGAAGCGAGAAAACAACTCTCCTTTCATCTCACAACAAGATGACTTGGGACAGGAACATGGTACATCAAGGTCACATTAATCAAATACCAAAAGTTAAATTCCTAGTCCACAAATCAAAAGGACAATCCCTAATATCACAAAATGTGAATCCATGTCCTGTAATTCCATCTTCGAATACTCAACCTCAACAAGCTTGTCGTCTCATCGCCTAGGACCTGAAAAATGTTAATCCCCAATGGGGTGAGATATAAATCTAAGTAAGTAAACCCTAAACCTAGACCAGACAGACCGCCAGTCCTCCCAGACTATGCCACAAAGCAACATACAAAAGCTCCTCAAGGCATTAGCATCTAGCATTTCAATGCTACTTTCTTATGGCACTTGATATAAAGAAAATCATCATCAAGCACATCACATACTATGAGATCCAAGCTTCACACGTTGGCCTAAAACAAACGTATCGTTTTCATAAGTCATCAATGTGACAAACCATTTAATCATCGCCAACGCCTACAGCCGCGATGTATCGCCAGGGCTCCAAGTCGCGATATAATTTCATAGGGCTCCAAGCCAAATCATCACCAGGGTCCACGGTCGCGATGTAGTTCACAAGGGCATCACAGCCATTTCAATAACAATAACAGGGCCCATGGCCAATTCAATAGCAATAACAGAGCCTACGGCCAATTTCAATAGCAATAACAGGACCCACGGCCAAATTTAATAACAATAACAGGGCCAACGGCCAATGATCGCTCGGGCACTCTAGCCTATTCACATCTCAAGGCATCAAGCCAATTCACATCTCAGGCAATTATATTGCAGACATCACACAACCAAGTCAATCCTCATCTCAACCGAATTCATATAGGCATACTAGTCAAATCATTTCACATGGGCATTCAAGCCAAATCCTTTCACATACTCATATTCAATCATCATAAATCAAAGTTTAATCAACCCACTCATTGATCAAATCACCAGTCAAACGCATCCAGTAGCGTCCTAACGTCCTAATAGAGGTTTAAGGAACACTTACCTCATTAAGCAAGCTAGCAAATTCCATCCAAACGACCCTTCTAGGTCAGCAAGCTCACGGCCCAACATGGCTCAGACGGCGTGCCTAAGGAAACCACATTGAAACTTGATTATTTCTCAATTCCATCGCACCAATACCTCAATAACACCGACAACACCTTATTCTCAAGTCTTCATAGTGTTAATTCAATACCCCTAAGCATGGCAATGTCTCAATTCATCAAAACTGCCCAATTTGAGCCCCCACAATCAGGTTCGGTCTCACGAAAATTGCAAATTTTCTATGAATTTTTCAAAAAAAAAAAACAAATTACAGAGTCTTAAACTTCAAGATCTTACGGACATGTGGGCGAAAACGGAGCTCAATTTGGATACCGAACGACTTAGAACGACTCAATTCAAAACCGGTCCGCATTATGGACAGATTGGTCGGCCTTTCACATTTTTTTTACCTCAACAGCCTTTAAAACTCTTCCAATGTCTAATCCACCAAGTCTACACCCTACCAACATATCAATTAACATCCTAGGGTGCATTAACAATGAATTTAAACCACAGCGAAATCTCCACGAACCTTCAAGAGGTTCGGTTTCCATAATCCCTTAACAGGACATATTCGGTTCTGCCTTATACCACACTAATCAGCCCATGAATAAATTTCAAGCTCCAATTCTCTACCAAACCAGCTTGCTGCAACATCAATCAACAAGTCTAGGAGGCTCACCGAAGATTTTCGTCGCGAAATATCACCATAAAGCCTTCAAACAGATCGGTTTCCCCACGGTGGTCACGCGATCAGAATCTATCCATGCAAGATCAAGTAATTTCATCCATTAAAACCTATCTCAACTCCCATAAATCCTCAATCTCAGCTTTTCAAACCCTCATACTATGAGTTGAGAGTGACTCACCGAAAATTTGGAGTCATTTGAATCCTTTAAGCCCATGAAACAGCTCTTCTCTCAAAATCAATCAGATTCTGCCTTCAATCTGACTTTTGCTCACTCAAACAGACCTATGGGATGAAATACTGGGCTAAATTAAGTTTATAATACCTTGTTGGAACGAAAAGATGATAAACTTTCAGATTCCGGTGGTTTTACCTCATTCCAACATCGGACGAGAAAGTTTTGGCTGGAACAGTGAAGACGTTTTTGTCTGTCCGCGAGAGAGCTTCTCGGCCGAGAGAGAGAAAATGTGAAAATGAAGAGAGAGTGGGGGATGGCCGGCGAAATTGTGGGGGAGAGAGAGAGAAACTTTCTTGCATCAATAATCAATGGTCAAAAGCTTGAAGACACTAATAATTGATGCAAGGCACAAATAATTGGTGCAAAAGGGATTGCTCATAGGATGACTGTGGCATCCCCCGTTTGCGGGATCCTTAATGATCAAGGATAATTGAAGGAATTAGAAAGCTGACTATGACGCAGGAACTCGAAACCTCATCATACTGGATGAAGCAAAGAGGCCAAGATATATCAAGATGGCATATGTGGAAGTGAGTTAGGAGACTACTGAGGAATTGATTGAAGTATGGTTGACAAGGCTCAAGTTATATCATGAGGAAATGGCCACGAGCTTTGAAGTATTTCATGGACGAAAATTCTAATTTACATGACTGACTAGTCATTAAGCAAATTGATGAGAAATTAGAAAATTACCTTGGAATTAACACGTGGCCGTGAACATTGAAATTTTAGCCACCATTGGATTAGACTTGAGGATCAAGGAATTGTATAAGTGACCGATTGATCAAGAGCTCATGAGGATTAAAATGAGCATGGTTATATAATTAAATTTCTCTAAACCTTGAAGAGCAAGAAAATTCGGATCAATGAAGATAAGGACACGTGGCAACTTAATCTATGTGCATGAAATGTTAGTGGTCGAATAACATTGGGAATTAGCAAGAAAAAAATGGTCAATCATTGGCTCTTAGTCCCATCAAGATCTTGCAAGAGATAGTTGGCCATTAAAGGTAATGACAAGTGGCGCCATTGTCCCCTTATGCATGAAAGGGCATTGGCTGATTATACCTTGGGAAGATGCAAGGAAATCATTGGTTCATGGTCCCATCAAGATTATATTGGAATGACTTATCACCATTGGGGGCATGAACACTTGGCGTAAATTTGAGAAAGAAATCCTTGTACTATAGGATATGAGACAAGTGTCAAGTAAAGAGCTTCTTAAGACATGCAAGAGGATATTTGGATTAGAACCATAGGAGCTTCGTTGTCCCTCAATACAAAGTGAATTTGCACAAAAACGTCACCCGACCAGAGAATTCGTATTTTCGGGTTTTAGTGCACGTCGAAAGTAAAACGAGTTGTTCGAAGTCGTCCGGAGGCCGAATTGAGCTCCGTTTTCTCCCACGCGACCGTAAGACAATGAGGAATATTAATATGAACTCAAATTACATGATAATTGGACGAGAAATTGTCAATTTTAGTAAGAGTGAACCTGAATGTGAAAATCTAGTGTCAATATTGGACGCCCGAGGAATTCTTGTACATAGCCACGCACGATCGTCTCCCCACTAGCTTGACGTACATGAATGTGACCATAGATGGCTTGATTGCCATCGAATTAAATTGGAGGACATAGAGCTAAGAATGGACGGCTAGATGAGAAGAGTCTACGTGGATTGCTATGCAATTGATCATAAGGATCATTTTCTCTTTTCTATCTTGGGCAACAAGTAGACAAATGACCAATAGGGAAGGGGAGATGCAACAAGTGGCAAACATGCAATAACATGAAGGACAAGTGGCGGAAATTAGGGGCCAAGCACATGCATTGGGACACTTGGTGATTGGCCATTAGACCTCTTGTATATGGCCACCACTTGTTAAACATGCACAACCCTCTCTCTCTCTTCTTCTCATCTATATATATATATATGGCCTTCAAAATTAAGCAAAGAGTTGCTCTCTTCCCCTAATTCGACCGAGAGAGAGAGAGAGAGAGAGAGAGAGAGAGAGCTGGTCGGTGAAGTCCCGAGAAGCATAGAGGAGATCGAGCAAATTCAAGCCGGTTCAAGTCTTCATCGAGGCAAGAGATTCCTTCAACTTCGCTGTAGGATAGTTGTACCATGTCTTATAGCAAGCTAGGAAGCTTGAATGAGGTCTTTAGGACATGAAATCAATTATGTGAAACTGAGTTATGGTTGGTGCAGTTTTCTAATTTGTTTTGGGATGTTAGAATTGTGTTACAATACGTTACCTTGAGACAAATATTGGAGTACCATACTTGGACAACGTAGATAAATGGAAGGTTAGCGTAAATGTGAAATTCGAGTCAGATTTAGAACTAAAGACCCGAACTTGAGAACCGATTTAGGAAATGTGCAGTTTGGTTCTGTTCAAGTGAGGAACTAACGTTTATTTGAGCTGTAATGTCATGCGTTGGTTGATTAATATAAAGCCAAGTTTAGGCAAGGTAATGGTATGAATAACTAGTCGAATTGAGGCAATTTGGGACTAAACCGATTGGCTAGAACCTCGATGACCCGAGAGCTTCAAAGAGAGGAAGTGGTAGTCTTTTGGCTAATGAATTTTTTTTTATAATGCTATGCTTGATAGAACACCATGATGTTCTTCCTCATGTACATATCCTTGTGAGTATGCATGCTTGTATGTCGGCCTAGTATTGTGACACTATTTGCAGAATTGATAGTGAGAATCTTGTGATTCATGGTCGAGCATGCATTGGTACACGGTACATGATTGATATCCGATGAGATATATGGAGTATTTACTCTTCAGTGCACTGAATTGAGTTGACGCCCCTGAGCTGTGTGCGAGGATTTTTACGGACTTGACAATCTTGAGCTGTGTGCGGGGTAGAGTCGTACCACGCATTGTGACGCCTCTGGGCTGTGTGCGGAGATTTGTACGTACTCGTGGATCCTAAGCTGTGTGCGGGGGAGAGTCGTACCATGCGTCGTGGATGCCTTGGAGTAGAGGTCGCAAGTCAATTGACTTGGCGATGGTGAGATGAATGAAGAGAACGTCATTACATATCATATTGGTATCCTTATTGTTTTAAATTGTTATTACCTAATGATCTGAATTAATGTTGTTACATACTCTTGATGCCTTGATTATATGGTTGTCCTTTTTAGTTGGTTTTAGGGAGTCTTAGGACCCCTATGGTGGGGTTGAATGTTTTTCTTGCTAGCCGTCGCGCTAACTCACGTTGTGGGAACATTTTTCTGATTGGGAGATACAATAGCTGGGCTTTGGTTTGGTATCAGAGTTGGAGGCTAGGAGGGACCTGGGATGCCACATCCCGTTTAGGTGGTATCAGAGCTTAGGTTAAATGGAGTGATAAGGTGCGCTAGCAGTTAAGGTAGTTAGTAGGCACGAACGCGTTTAGAACTTGCAAGCTCAATAATTTGTACTTGTTATTTGATTGGTAGTAGCGTGCTACTCAATAGTGAAGATTATTGATGATTGATTAGTGAAATTGAACGTTATGTCGAAATTGTAATTCATCTACTAATAGGCTTGAAATGTGGAGCTTGGTGGTTAGCCTCTTATGACTGATTCTGGATATGAAATTGCTAAAGATTAGCAATTATGGATCATAGGCTTGAATATGTATGTTTCGATCTTGATGGATTAGTCATAGCATTGTTATAAACTAACGTTGTCAGAGTTTGATGACCATCCTGGTATAACAACTTACGAATTATGGATTCACTTCTTTGTATTCAATATCACTTGACAATGAGTGGGGAGTAATTGTGCATTGGTAGGCTTGAATTGTGAGATTGGATGGATAGCCTAATATATCTGCTTTTGGGATTATAGAGTTGACTTTTTGAGATTGACATTCTGGACTTGAAATGAAGTGAAGAATGCTTGAGAGTTATAGGCTTGAACATTTGCGTTGATCTTGAGGGATTGGTGATAGTCTGATATAAATTGACATTGTCATGGTTTGATAGATAGTCTGATATATCCACTTTTGGAATTATGATATTGCTTCTTTGTGATGGATTTCCTTAGACATGAGATAATGTGAAGAATGCTTGAGGTTTATAGGATTGAATCCATATCGTTGTACTGATGGTCGTAGATATCAATTCTTACCAAAAGGCCCTGAGTGTGAATGTGAAACCATTCCTCATGGGTTCGGAAAGGAGCATGTGGAAATTATTAAGTTTAGGTATGAACTTGAAAGTGTGAATTAAGGTTTAGTGACTGACCTTGGACAATGATAAGGTCGAGTTTAAGTCCGATAAAACATCTTGGATAAGGAATTTTTGCAAGGATCAAAAGAACAAGTCTAGAAAATTGAAGTTGGTTTTCAGATGGAGTGATGAACTACTGAGTCTATGGAGGATTGTTCTTGACTCATGCAGTCCTATACTTCTTTTAATTGACTCAGTGCTGTCAATTCCATATACAATAAAGCAAGTTAAGGAATTGCTTGGAATATTACGAGCTTTTGGATTAGGCAACCCAGCGACATTCGACATCAGCGGCAAGGGTTACCAAAGACATTCTGAAGGAACATCCTAATACTCATTACAGATAGCACGACTTGCTCTGAAAGATTGGTCGACAATGGATAAATCGTCCTTCCCTTGCTAAGTAAAGTCGGATATCAAGGAAATAATGAGGATGTCATGCCATAGAAGGTGGCAATGGAGGTAAAGGCCAAGGTTAAATGGCTCGTCAAGGGTAAATTACCAAGAGAAACATCCCCACGTACTTGCCAGTGATTAAATGAGATTAAGAAGGATTCGATTACAAGAAGTCATGACATGTCTAAAGCTTATAGATTTAACTGGCAGTAGCAGAAATGCGAAGTGAGAATCAAACCATATGGTTGGTTATCATGATAGATGAAAAGGATCAGGAAGTTGACTTGGTATGAAAAATAAATTGACATAGACAATGCAAATCTATGGTGAATGTCAAGAGAAAGGAAAATGATATTTTCTGAGGATGCAAGATTAATATTGCCATAATTTGTTTGACGGTAGGTGTAAGGTAGCATGACTACCAAGTGGATCTTTAAGCAAGTAGAAGGATTCGTTCTAATCTTAAAGTAAAAGTGGAGAAATGGACATAGAGCAATGTTGGAATGACATGACATTCATTGTCGATGGACAAGATTTAGTTATAAGGCCGTATGAGAATGCATACATCATTGGAACAATGTGAAATTGACGCCGCAACTTTTAGGGAAAAAAAGATTCAAGTCATAGTTGAGGTGAACATTTGAATAAGCCGGAGATGCTCGGAAGACAGAAAATGAAAATTCTTAAAAGGCAACAGGTGAGTGCTCATTACCACAAAGAAATGAAAAGGTTTCTTCATGAAAGGAAATCAGATGGAGTTTCTTCATGGAGCGAGTTAGGTTGTGGTAATGAGTTAAAAGAAGAGCCCAAAGAGAGATTGGAGACTATTGGGAGAGATAGAGGAATTGGAAAGGAATTTTCTTGGGCGAACAAGATGGTTGTTTTCAAAGAAAAAGTGATGGCCTCGCAAGCATCAATTTTACAAATGAATATGAGCTTCATGAACTTGTCAGTAATGGACGAGAAGACTTTGGTCTTATTGTTGACTCTGGCAAAGGCAATAATAACAAGATTCCCCTAGAGAGCTCAAAAGGAAATGATGTATTGAATTTGGATGTTCATGGTATAAAATTTGGATTATTCAAGGGAAAGTTTACAACAGTTGATAAACGCAAGAATGTCTTTTCAGTTTACGAACTAGCTTGGGTACTAGAAAGTCCACTAAATGAAAAAGAAAGACAATAGTATATACATGGGTGTAGACAATGAAGATACTCATTTGACAAAAGTTGTTAATGATGGTCTTGTAGACATAGGGTGGGAACCTATCATCAAGAAGAGCAATAATAAAATAGCCCATGGTTTCTAGTAGAAGGAAACAAAGGCTGGAAAGTATCATCTAAGGAGCATGCCAAGTCCAACTGGAATGGATGGATACATTAATAATCATGATGATACGAAGAAAAAGAAATGACGATCACGTTATTATCTCTGAACATTGATGGACATACCTAGTTGTGATTGGTCTCCTTGAGAAATACATAGAGCACATAAGCTGAGGTTCCCAAGGTGAAGGGCGAAGATGATCAACCTCGTGGAGAACTTGAGGAGTATTAGACAAGAATTTTATATTGATCGCTATTTAGGACTGGACGATATATGTGAATAATTGTGGTTATAGATTTAGTGATCGACATTGGATTGGATGATAAGTCGAAACGGAAACGACTTATCGATAAGCTCGACTTATGAATGAGAATTATAACGAGACGACTGGTGTTGGTGGAATTAGACTTGAATGTGATGTACCTCGATGATTTTAGTTGCCGATCTTTATTGAGGGCCCTAGAGGATGTAAGGTAAGAAGTTCACAAGGAAGTGAACGATGAACGTTTGGACTGAGGGCCAGTGTGATGGAACGCATATAATTTCGACTCGAATATCGACCAGACTTGAGGTTATAGATTGGCCATGAGCAATTGATCTTCCATACGAAGGTCGCTCGTGATGTTAGAAAGTTCAGATTAAGATAAGGATTGATATGAAAGTGAGAGACGTGATGAGCAAGTGAACGTTCATGCGTTGCACGAGATTCTTGTATTAAAACAACTGAGTTTCGAAATTTACATGCATGAGCCTGATATGGATTTGTCAAATTTGATAACCAGTCGCTCGATATGGAATGATATAGGCGAGATACCTACAAATCGTAAGACATGGTATGGGACGTGTCGAATGGGACTCAACTTTGTAAATGTGTTTCTTGGGGAATACCTGTATCGACCCGGTCCGATGAGGGCGGGGAGTGATCGTCGGAGCGAGAAGGCTCAGACAAAGTGCGGCTCCTAGCAGGCTTCTAGGATGACGATGGGGGCAGGAATGAACTAAGTCATGCATTGAAAAAAAGGTGAGTCTAGGTATCGGGTTAAGTCTGACTAGTTCTTAAAAGCTACGTTAGTTGATTTAGAATACATGGCTTAGTGTATCGAGCGAATGTCAAGAAAAGGATGAATGGATAGGACACTGCCAATGAGGAGTGCCTAATGCCTTGTGGATGTTGGTAAAAGCCAAACATTTGTGTTATGCCTCCGTTGTAATGGAAGAGGACCCTACTATGTAATCAAAGAAACTTGGAGTGAAATGAGATTCCCATGAACCAATTACCCAGTGACCTAGCGGTGTCGTAGGATATGAGATGTTAAAAGAAATTTGGAGCAATTAATGATCGCTGTCGACACGATAGCCGAGTGGCATCTGGGGAATGACAAGGTTCGAGGAGGTGGTCGCGCGTTCGACCCCAGGATTGGTGGATTAGTTGTAAATACATACCTTGTACCAATGATATAGTAAAACTCTTTTTGCCGCAGTGGATGTCAATCAAATGCATTTTCTTTTTTCCATATTAGAATTTATGAAGGTCAAGATTTAAATTTCGAGGACGAAATTTTTATAAGGAGGGAGGAAGTTATGGCATCCCCCGTTTGTGGGATCCTTAATGATCAAGGATAATCGAAGGAATTAGAAAGCTGACTATGACGCAGGAACTCGAAACCTCATCATACTGGATTAAACAAAGAGGCCAAGATATATCAAGATGGCATATGTGGAAGTGAGATAGGAGACTACCGAGGAATTGATTGAAGTATGGTTGACAAGGCTCAATTTTAGTTGGGAGCGATCTATTCGATTCTGCGAAAACCAGAGAAGTGGGATTGGGGACTTTGTTACGCCAACTGTCAGAGTTGACGCCCTTTCTGCACCTAAGTTGAATGATTTATCTAATCCTAAGATTCATGTAGACGAGTAGGGTACGAATCCTAAATCTATGAGTCCAAACAAGTGGAAGTGGCTACCCTATCACTAGGACCATTGAAGGCCGATGAATCCTGGGCAGCACCTAATGAATGGTAAGGCCTTGGTGGAATGTTCGCGGACCAAATGGGTTCGGGTCATGACATCCCCGTTTATGTGCTATCAGAGCAAGGTCAGCTCGATCCAATGCGATTGATGTTTAGAGTGATAAGGAGTGATGACTTGGGGACAATTAGATGGTGAGACCTATAGGATTAGGTATTGATTAATAACTTTGAGGATTATATGCTTGAATTTGTGTGGTATTCTATTGGTCCTAGTGTCGACTTTAATGGATGATCTTGAGTGATGTTGTGATTGAGGTTCAAGTGGAAGCAAGTTGAAATTAAAGAGACATAAGCTTGGATTTTGAAGTAGTAATTGTGCTCGAGGTCAGTAGATGATTGCTTATGAATGAAGAGCGATTGGATTGTATGATTGTGAGTATGGTTTTGGCAGTGACCCAACTTGAGGAATACGAGTTATAAAGAGACGATTGGTATTAGTGGATTCAGACTTGAATTGTGTTATACCTTGATGGTTTTAGTTATCGATGGTTGTTGACAACTTTGGTGTATATGAGATGAGATATGTACAAGGAGTAATTTGATTGAGGATCAGTTATGAACGAATGCATATGGATTTGACTTGAATAGCGACTAAATTTGAGGTATGTAAGGGAATATAGGCAATTGATCTATGAGATGTGACAATCATTGATGGGATTAGAAATTTTCAGTGGATAAGAATCGATTTGAAAGCTATTGTGATAGGACTAGTAGTGAGAATAGTCATGGTGTGCACGTTTTTATGGTTACGAAATGAAAGTTGATGAGGGTGCATGCATGAGCTTATCACTATCAGACTTAATAAATTGTTGCTTGGTATGAGATGAGTTGATGGGATACATATAAACCGTAATGAAGCATGTTATGGGGCATGAGGAACGGGGCTTCCTCCGTAGATGTATGAGTTGGGACAACCTGTAATAACCAGGTCTGATGAGGGCGGGGAGTGATCGCCGGGATAGAGAGGTCCGGACAAGGAGCGGCTCCTAGCAGGCTTCTAAGATGGCGATTAGGCAGGAATGGCCCAAGTCATAAATTGAAAGGGAAAGCCTAGGTATCGGGTTGAGTCTGATTGTGGTTAAGTGATGTATGGCACGAGAGTGATTCTTAAAGCGATTGTTCAAAAGTGGCATGGCATTTGTATTGGCGCATGTGGTTGGTATGGCTGAGAGCCTTGTATTTGGCAGTGAGTGCCGTTTGAAAAAGAAAACTGATATTCATGATTGGCCTGATTGGCATGTTTTGTAATTGGCATCATGTGATTATTATGACCAAGGTCTAACTAAGAGATTAGACGGCGAGAGGAGTTTATACTCCATTGAACTGTTGCCTGTTGAGATTGAGATAACATGTTGTGTTTATGCTAGAGTGGAAGATGCCCCTGGATTTATAGCATGAATGATTGAAATGGCACTTTGATTACTTGCTTGGTGTCGACCTAGTTGAGTTTTAGCCTAGTTGAGGCTTGCCTAGTAATGGCTGTTAATTGAAAAGTTGTCTCGTGGAGGCTTGCTTGTTATGTAGGTGATGCTTAAGGATGATCTGGAATCCTTGATTAATGAGAAACTAGTTGAGAGTTGTTTGGGAACTACTGGTTGATTGATGGTGATGAATGATAAGATGAGCAGCCTGAGACTGCTAGACTTGAGTAGATGACTTAAGTCTTTGATTCCTAGAGGGAATCATAGTGGTTCGAGTGACATGAGAACCTAATAAAGTTGAACGACCAGAGTACGGTCGCTAGAGAAGCACTTGGCTCGTATATGCGAGATACGAGAAGATCCAAGCATTGAGATGGATTGTGAGAATTGAGTAAAATCGAGCGACCGTAGTATGAGTACTGGAAGAGAGTATGGCTCGATTTTGTTGATCGTGTGAGACCCAAGTGTAATAAGGGGTCGTAAGAACTTTATGTGGAAATGAGGAAATTTGATGGGTAGGCAAGCTCGAGAAGAAGCTACCCTTGTTCCCAAGTCTCTGAGGCTACTGATGCTAATATTGATGAGTTAAGTGATAGAAGTCACAAGAAATGTGACTCTGGAGTTACTCATTTCCAAAGTGGAAATGAGGATAGGAACCATGAGAGTTTTGAAAAGCTTGTGAAGCTATGTATGAAGTTGAGATTGACTGAATCTGATGAAAGGATGAAGTTTGAAACCGTCTTCTTTTAAATTGAGGGTTTCATGAGAAAACCTTAGAGATTTTGGGTGCACTAAAGAAAGAAAGTGACCCTGGCAGTTATTAGCCCTAAGTGGCTGTTGAGAATTGGTGAAGTGTCACCAAGAGAAGAGTTTTTCCTAGAAGGCATGGTATCTGTATGGATCGCTTTTGTTGAGTTGTTTAATGGAAAATACCTTCCTGGTATTGCTTGAGAGCAAAAGTTGTATGGGTCTTGATAATTTTGCAAGGATCTGAGGACGATCGACCAGTGTGAGACAGAGTTCTCAAGGTTATCTAAAAGGTGCCAAGGGTGGTCAAAGACCCTTTGAGTGAGACGTGAGGTCTCCGAGTGGATTGGAATTTGAAAGCCTTGTGGCTAGTGGTTATTCCAGACTTTGAGGAATGTTAATGGGATTCAGTAAAAGAAAAGAGTGATCGGAAGGCATATGAATAAGAGAACTCCTACTTATGGACTACGAGCAAAGAGATGTTCATTATGGAACATGGAACGTGCCTGCGAGAAACGGCTTTTACCTTGGCGTAAGGCTCGTAATGATAGATTGATGTTTTGTTTCTTCCGTCGTGAGGAAAATTTAAGGAAGAAGTTATGTCAGTTGTTTGACCTTGTTGAATGAAATGTGATTGATTAAGGATGAATCGGGACCACTAGAATTGGTATTGTGTGTTGTTAGCCCTAAAGGTTAGGACGTCGTTCTTAAAGGGCGATTGGACCGTGAGATGGTCGTTGATGAAAGGAAAAGATGAATGGACTTGATGGTCCTAGTGACTTGTGATTTTAGTGAATGGTTGAGTAAGCGAAAAGAGCACTTATAGTGTAATTGCAGAATAGTTTGAGGTAATCGAATTGTGTATTCGATACGTGAATTGGTGGAGACCAAGGATGAACGGATATTGTCACTTGAGGTGACTGGAGTATGGGAAGAAGAATGTCAAGTTTGGTGACATTTGGGAATCTTGGAGTAAAACACCGCCGTTGGCGCAGACTCCAAGATTGACGTCCTATGGAATATGAAGAACAAGGTGGATTCAAAGTAAGGGAATGCCACTAAAGTGTATGGTTTCCTTCACAGGGTAAGAGACCCTAGTGTAGAAGGAAGAAGAAATCCTAATTGTCTTGATATTAAGATGGAGCGTCCAGACTAAGAAAGAAGATGCAGAACTTGAATGATTCCTAGAAGTAAAGTACGAGAAACTGTCCTGTGGACAACATTGAATTCCAGGATAATGTCGACGTTCAGTAGAACGGACGAGATTGGGATAAAGTCGCATTGACTGGTTATGGAAACCAACGGTTAAGATACGAGTGCTTCCTCGGGGAAGAGTGACAAAAATGAACAAAATGTTGCGTGGTCCTAGAGAAGACCTGTGGCAACAGAGGCCCAATGTTTGAGCTCTCAAGTGAAAAGTGTAAGGAACAGTGTGACATTCTGAATTCCAACCCCTCTCGAGGCTTTTGAATGGAAGGATATCGATCGTGTATTTCAGTCATAACTCGCTCGGAGTTGGCCACTCTCGAGTTAACTGACCAAAAAGGGAAAGACTAACGCGGAGTCGGGTACGTGGACCTGGGGGATTTGAATGAGAAATGGCACTTTGACCAAAAGGATTATCGATGGAATATTTTGGGCCAGCAGAGATCGATCTAGGAACGATCATGGAATGTCTTGCTAGCGTTATACGTTGGGACACGGGTGATTCCGCTTAACCAATGTGTGATTTGCGAGAATTTCCTAAATCGGATTACGATGATCAGGACCGCAGGAACTAGCGATAAACCCTCGCAATTACATGACAACCAAAGTCGCAACGGCTTAAGAATAATCCCAAGGTCGATACGCGTAGCACCTACAAGAGTCGTCCATCGGTTTGAGATAAACTGGAATTACAGTCGATGAGAGTTCGACATGAAATTGGACATCGAGATTGGATATTGGACAGTGAGGAATTTCAATATTTGAATTGAAATGGACGTCGCCTCATCGAGGGTGGTTTATACTGTAAAAATGAAATTTCGGTCGAAAAGTGCCAAATGACCAATTTGCCCCCCCGACCTTTAGCTTTGCCTTAAGAAATTTAGAAGGTCATTTTGATCATTTAATCCTCTATTTGGCTGCTGAAATGATAAGATCATGTGGTCAAAGAAAGTCAAAGTCAATGAAGCAACCAATGGAGGGTTGCCAAGTGTCAACCAAAAGAGATGCCAAGCATTAAATGGCCATTAATTAGCCATCTTATCAAATTGACCAAGAGTGTATTATTGGGGTGGAAGAGCTCTCTCTCTCTTCACTTGGCCGGCCACCATCTCCCACCATCTTCCTATTCTTCATTTTGCTCTCGGCCGAACAGTGTTCCTCGCGGACCGCACTGAAGGTCGACTACGTATATCCAGCCGTTGCGATTTGGGTAATGGACCTTGGGAGAGGCTCGCGTCCGATCAGGCGACGATCAAGCGGCCCATTAACCCCCTCCGGCAGGCGCTCCGCGAAAGGGTCGCGACAGATTAGCGACTCCACTGGGGATATTCTAAACCAGAATCTCTAGTTTCGCAGACCAGAGGAATTGAGCCGATTAAAAGTTGGTTGGTTTATTTGACATTATTTTCTGCAGATGCTCTTGAAGGTGAGGTACGTACGCTAACCGTGGTGTTAGATGTTTTTTCAGATTGGAGAAATAAGGGGTGGAGTGATTGTTAACATCTTTCCTGTAGGTTGGAGTTGGGAATGTATGTTTATCTTACCCACTTATTGAAGCGGTGTTTGATACGAACTGCTGTGCATGACCTTGCATTGTGATGATCACGACACGTCGCACACACTGGCGGTCAAACCCCGATTGTAAACCACCTCTAGGTTACCTTAGATAGGGAAAAGATGCGAAAAGATCTCGTGTTTGATGGCACTTGAGACTTTCGTGTTCGTTCCCGCTCACAATCTAAACTGGCAATATCTAGCCCTCTTGGGTGGGTACCCTTGGGGAGGAATCTGCCTCATTTGGATCGTGGGAGCCTGAGCCATAGGTTCCTCACCTGATTTCTAATTTTTTAGAGTATACCCACTTGTCTCATGCGCATGTTTGTGAATGGTTGGTATACCTAAAACCGCCCATTATTATAGGGGAACATTTCACATTCCCTAAGTGTGGTTGGTAAGGCATTTACTTTCCATGTACTTCACTATTCTCTGTTTCATAGTATGATTCATGCATTATATACATCCATATGTATTGCATACATCATGAAATCACTCAAGTGACTAATGGAAATAACAACGATAATGGGGTAGGATGTCGTTGTTTCCTAAAAGTTCCACAGAATTCGTAACCTTCGAGTACTTGAGGAAAGTCACTCACCCTGGACCGAACACAAGGTTGCACTTTACCAGATTTGTGCATGGCTGAGAACTAACTGGGTTGCAAGTTGGGATACGCCGAAGATGCCAAACCCGCTATTATGTCGACAACTTCAGATTCAAGCGACAAGCGGACGAGATGTTCAAGAATTACTTGGAGATGAAGAAGCAACATCGCAACCGCTTAGCTAGAGATGCGTACGCCCGTCGAAAGGCTGAACATCAAGCTAATGAAGACATGCCCATGACACTTTCTGGGGAAAAAGGAGACACTCTGCAATCAAGACAAGATCGAAGCGCATCATACTAAAAAAGACGAGATGCAAGAAGACTCATGAAGTCATGATACCATGGACCAGAGAATGGTCAGAGGAACTAGGACCCTTCGACCAATGCATTGAAGACGACCCCTTACACTGGACTGGATAAGGATTCCCGACTGATTATCATTCTAAAGAAGAATAGACCTGTGGGAAAGGGTGGTTTAGATCCTCACATTCCATCGGCCTTTTATGGCTTTCTTGTTTGAAGAGTCTCTCTTGACCTTTATTTCGTTAGGCATCCTAGTTGTAATAAGGGATTCATTCCGCTCTTCTCCCATTTGATGTATTGACCAATGGAATGTGACGTTGTTAATTCCCTTAGTCATTGAAGTGAACCTGACTAAATTACATAATTCGCTTTCCTGAAATTCAAATTAGACTTCAAGTCAGGTCTTCAATACCTGAAAAAGGTTCTAATTTCAATTTCTTCAATTGGACTATGCAATTAAGTTGGTCCATGCATACTTCATGGCATTTGCATAGTCACATGTTTAAAGTAATTTTTGACGATTGACTTTTCAAAATCATTTGCATATTTTAGACTTGATGGGAAAAAATGATATTCAAGTGTGTAAAGTTCCTCGGACCGAGCTCCTATCATGGTGGGATAGCATGGACGAAGCCAGCCAGAAATACGCCAAATCACGACTGAGGTATCTATTGGACCTGCTGAAGATTGAGTGCCCACCTGCCTTTATTCAAACCATGGCGCTTTATTAGGATCCTACCACCGCTACATTCTTTTTAGAAGGGCTGGAAGTTACCCCTACTCTCGAAGAATACAGCGCCGCCATCGGAGTTTGAATTCACTCACCTACTAGTTCAACCTCCCATAGGATTTGAGCCCTTGAGTCAACTAGCTGAATTCCTTGACACAAGCCTCAATGAAGTCAAAACAAATGCCAAAAGCAATTCTGGGCGAATTTCACTATCCTTCCTCCTAGATCGATTCCCCAACCTCCCTGCTGCTAAAGGGATTAAATCTGGTAGAGCATTTGTCTTGGCCTTCTTTAGTTTCGTGCTATTCACGATCTCTTCTGTCACCTTCGACCCTATTATGGCCATAGTAGTCACTTCATGGAATGGATGAACTTTCTTGGAACTCTGAAACCGGAACAGCTCCGATGGCGGCTTAGATTGCCAACACTGGGCAAAGTCAGGCTCGCATGTAATGACAAAGACCCAGTCCCTTTGCTAGGATTCACAGGCGCTATTCCGTATTATCCGAAGAGGGTTATCCGACAATTTGGGGTATTACAAGAAATTCCTTCACCATCCCGACCTGGTATCTTCTCATTTGACATGCCAAAAGAGACCCTTGCAGGAGAAGAAAAGAAACAGCTTAAAGCTAAGGTGCAATTTATTATACGCTCTTTGAAGAACTCCCAAGCTGAAGATATAAAATGGCCAGAAAACATGACTCGCAAGGTGAACGTTCGCAAGGCTACCACAGAATACATTCAACACTTTGCGGCGGTTAGACGTAGCCTTGTCGAGCCTTATGTGCCCGAATACATCGTACCGTACGTACCTGGAGTAGAGCCATACATACCCGAAGATATGGGGCCGCCGTCGTATTCATAAGATGAAGACTCACAGACTGAAGAGAGGGATCCATGTTGGGATGATAAGGACACCTTAGACCTCAAGCGTCCTAGACTTGAATAGACTATTCTGTCAAGTGTAAAATAAGCAAACATCATAATGCCTTTTCATGCTTACTCACTTGTACTGAATATTACTTGGAACGTATATGCATGAGTGCGGCCATGTTTTACAAGCGCATAAAAACCATCGTCAAAAATTACACTTCTTTTAATTCCATAAATTCTTTTTTAGAACGATTAAAAGAACTGCCCACATGAGACTAAGGCTCACAAGGTAGTCCTTTTTCTCGTTCACCAATAGAAAACATGTAGTTAAAGGGATCGAGTACTTCCTTTTGCCTATACTAAAGAAATACTCACTGGAATTCCTTTTAAATAGGTACACTCCAATCACGGAATTGCCAACACATCGCTTTCGCACTTGGCTTAACACAAGAATGGAACAACAGGAGTTGACCCCACGAGTTGGCATGCTGGAAACACATATGACTGCGATGGCAACTATGATGGCCGATATTAAGGCAATGCTAGAAGCCTCCCACGCCAGACAAGCAGTGGCCCCTAATCAGAACAACTCGAATCCATCAGTTACGCACGATATAGCTGATAAAGAGACAGTAGAAGATGCCCAACGAATAGAGGAGGATGTCCGTATGTCGAACATCCAGGCGCGACAAAAGACACCCCATGCTGTCATCAACCTTGAGAATGATGAGAAAGGGAAGCAGACCGTGAAAACTGAAGTAGAGGCTAAGAGGATAGCCAAGATTGAAGAATGCTTGAGCAGCCAAGATTATGAGTTGGCTCGTTTCGACAAGATATCTCCCTTCGTCAAAGTGGAAACACCTCCTGACTACAAAGAAGCAGACTTCGTGAGAAAATATAATGGGACAAGCTGTCCCCGTGCTCACCTCAAATATTATCTGCGCAAGATGGTGCAATATTCAGATTATGTTCCACTGCTGATGAACACGTTCCAAAAGAGTCTAGCTGGCGTCGCTCTGGCTTGGTTCATCGAATTGGACCTGAAGGACTATGATGGGTGGGAAGATCTCGCAGAGGACTTCCTCAAACAATACAAGTTCAATACGGCTACAGCCCCGACGAGAGAGGACCGGCAATGGGTGAGTTGATCAGAACATACGCCCAGAGTTGGCGAGCTTTGGCGACCCAAGTAAAGCCATCAATCCCAGAAGAGGGGCTGATTGACTTGTTTCTGAAAGCACTCCCCTACGAATACTTCGACAGATTGAACACCTCTGGATGTCAAATATTTACGCACTTGATAAAGGTGGTTGAAAGGCTCGAGTGGGTCTTAAGAGAAAGGAGGCAGCACGAAACTTCTACCAGAAAGCAATATCCCTTGAAGAAGGAGAGAGAGGCTGGACTCGACATAGCCTTCATACCATACCCCCATAAGCCCAAGGTGTTTGGCAATTCTAATCAGACTAAGGGAGGATCGTCGTGGTCGGCACCAAAAGTACAAGAGCCTAGAAGGAGGCAACCTCAAAAGCTATTCTCTCAGCTCCCGATGCCTTTATCCAAGTTGCTCCCGATGCTGTTAGAACAACGCCTGGTGGCGAAGGAACCGCCTAGGGCAAATCCTATTAAATATCCTGGCTTTGATGAAAGTCAGACCTGTGTCTACCACATGGGCGAAAGGGGACACAACGTCGATAATTGCTACATCCTTAAGTTGAAGGTACAAGCTTTGATTGACAACTAGATTCTGAAGTTTGACAACATGGCTCCGAATGTACAAGAAAACCCGCTCCCTGATCATTAAGCAATAGGGGCAATATTCGCTGACGAAGAAGAAAGCCACCTTGCGCTGAAGGTGGACATACCTAAGCTGACCAACATTCTAGAGATCACCTCATTGTACCCAAAAGAATTAGAGGTCTCTACTGACATGAAGAAATTGTGTATCACCAAGATGATGAGCTTGGGGATAATATCAGATGTTACCGATGAAAAATTCGAGGGAGTCAAGGCCTCTCTAAGCTTCGAAGGGAGCCACTTTGTGATTAAAACTAAACAGGGAAGCACGTGGACTATCCCACACGAGAGTCTGGTAGGCGATCTTGGGCCGATCGTCCAGCCGGAAGAAGAACTTGAAGAGAATGAACTAGAAGCTAATAGGCGAAGTTTAGAAGATCACAGATTCATGGCTAACGCGTTAGAAAGGGGAGAGATCATAGACAACCTGGGTGAAGATTCTGGATGGTATAACTTTAAGGTGAAATATTCTGCTCCTCCTAGTTTCTATAAGAGAATGGAGGGTATCATACCAGACGGATGGGGAGGTATGGATGATCCCGTTCAACCGAAAATCCCGAAGGAGGCGGAAAGGCCTTTTACGAAAGGTTCTGAATCGTCAATTGACCAGATAATAGATTTCAAGCTTGACACAGAATAGTATGTCGAAATAGAGAGATCAAAGGATCAACAACAAAACTCAGTTGAACAACTCAGGGGAATGAGAGAGTACCCGAGATTTGCGACATCAACAAAGCTAAGAAACGACGACCGCCATCGTCAATTCGAAAACGAAATTTTCTCAAAAGAATTTGACAACACTGTGTCGATGATTGAAGCCGCTACGACTGTGGTGATCAAGCTGGAAGAAGTTGACAACTTGAGTGAGGTAGAAGATTGTCTGATCGAGCCTGTTATAATTCGGCTGCCCAAAGAGGAAGCGGACGATGCAACCGAACCAGAGGTAGCTTGTCCAACAACGATAACCATAAAGGTCCCTCCAGTAGAAGAATACAATCCTAAGGCAGTTCACTGGGACTACGGGACGGAGGAAGTAGACGCGGTAATGAGGTCTAGACGATTCTACGCCCCTAGGGAAGGCGAGTCCGAAAAGAAGGAAGTCTCGAAGGAGATGCAGAAAAACTCATGTCCATTATTAAAACAAGTGAGTTTGAGGTGATAAAGCAGTTAAGGAAGATGCCGGCCCAAATATCTCTACTGGATTTGTTCATCAACTCAGAGAAGCGCAAAAATGCACTGCTGAAGATACTGAACGAGGTGCATGTCCCTGAAACAATTAATGATGTACAATTGGGGGACTTTATAGGGGCGATCCTCCTGAAAGATCAATTGAGCTTCTCAGATGAAGACTTCCCCATGGAAGGGACAGGACACAATAAGGCCTTATACATTACCGCACAGTGCAATGGAAAGAGAATAGCACACGTGATAATTGACAACGGATCCGCCTTCAACATATGCCCTTTAGCTACATTGAGGAGTTTATGTATCAAAGAAGAGATGATTAAAACCTCCAAAATAGCTGTGAGAGCTTTCGACGGAATGAAGAAGACTGTGGTGGGCGAGATCGAGCTCGACGCACTCATCGGCCCAACAAAGTTCTCTATAAACTTTCAAGTGATAGATTTGCCTAGTGCGTTCGGATTCCTATTAGGAAGACCTTAGATCCACGTAGCAGGGGCCGTGCCTTCAAGTCTACATCAGAAGGTACGATTTGTAGTAAATGAAAATGTCATTACCGTGCATGGAGAAGTTAATCTCCAAACATATCAAAACAGCGCAATTCCCTACGTCGAACCCGAAATTAGGGTAGAAGCGAGCTATCATTCCCTGGAGTTGGTGGCAGCAGTACACACTCCCGTGGGGGCAAGATTGAGAACTCCCTATATTTTTGAAACCAACCTTGTATCAGCCAAGATGCTACTAGCGTATGGGTACAACCCTGGAGAAGGCCTGGGCAAATATGGTCAGGGAATGAATACCCCTCTACAGTTGAAATCTAAGCAGCATAGGATGGGCTTGGGATATCATAAAAGCCACATGGGCGAGTTTGGCCCTAAAACAACCTGCCGAGGTCGAGGCAAGAGCTTGGGACACCATGGAGGCCAGAAAAACCAGAGAGATTCATTCATAGGTTCTCTAGCTTGGAAAGGCAAATCCAAGATGTTCAACAGCCCTTTGAACGAGTACTTCAGTAAGAGCTCTAGGTGGTTGTCACAAGAGGATATATCTCCAACAACAGAATCAGATCTGGCAAACCCTTTTCTGGAAGACAACTTCATTAATGTCATCAAAGAGGGGTTGAGTGATGAAGCCACCGCTTATGAGTAAAGAAACCTCTTCCCTGTTCTTAAATGCTGCATTTAAATTTCCTGCATTTTCATTGCACGTTTAGTAATTGTTGCTTGAAATAGATGTAGGAAAACGTCTTTGGATCTCCGGCCGTTGGTCCAAACAGCATAGCTTGTAATGCGGCCCATTTTGCATTCAATAAAATTATACACGTTTTATTAAGGACATATGGAACCATAAATCAGCCCAATGATGATGATTAGTCTTCCATACGGAAGCTTGAGGCCTGATTTTTCATATAACTCCTGATTTCCAAAAGATTTCTGAGGAATAAGGATGTCCTATGATATAAGGACTAGTCCCATTTACACCTGCACTTATTTCTGAAATCTCTTTCGAAAAGGTTTTTCACACTCGTGCATGGCATTTCTATGTGGACTATAGACTAACCATGCTTATACATTTTAGGCATATCATCTCAAACATACATACCAGGTTGTTGTGCGATTCGGATCATCATGTCGGCTGTTCCTACAATATTGAAGAAGAGGACGAGAATGAAGGTTACGCATCTATCCGTAGAGAATGGAGTCCCTTCGAAGATTCAATACCTCCCACTTCAGAGGAACCGGTTGTTATTAACTTGGGGAACTCCGCAGATATCAAGGAAGTTAAGATCGGTGAACATTTGTCTCGAGATGAAAGGCTCAGTTTTACAGAATTACTAAGGGAATATCAGGATGTTTTCGCATGGTCATATGCCGACATGCCGGGTTTGGATCCTGGAATTGTGGAACATGCACTACCCACAGATCCCAGTGTCAAACCTGTCAGGCAAGGCAGTAGACGGATGAAAGCTGAGTTGGAAGACAAAATTAAGGAAGAGGTGATGAAACTTCTCAGTGTGGGGTTTATTGAAGCTATCACATACTCTGACTGGATTGTGAACATAGTCCCCGTCATGAAAAAGGACAGCAAGGTTCGGATCTATGTAGATTATAGAGACTTGAATAGAGCAAGCCCGAAGGATGATTTCCCACTACCCCACATTGATGTACTGGTTGATAGTACCGCATGGTACGAATTATTTTCATTCATGGATGGATTCTCCGGATATAACCAGATCCTCATAAAGAAGGAGGACAAATCGAAGACCGCATTTACCACCCCCTGGGAAAACTTTTGCTATAAGGTTATGCCCTTCGGACTGAAGAACGCTGGGGCTACCTATCAGAAGGCTATGGTCACATTATTCCACATCATGATCCACAAAGAAATCGAGGTATATGTCGATGACATAATCGCCAAATCCAGGAAGGGACAAGATCACATTCAGGTATTAAGAAATCTATTTGAGCAACTGCGCAAATATAAATTGAGGTTAAACCCTAACAAATGTGTGTTTGGGGCAAAATCTGGGAAATTTCTCGGATTCATGGTCAGTAACAAGGGCATTAAGATTGATCCTTCAAAAATTCAAGTTATCCATGATCTAGCAACTCCCTCCACAGTAAAAGAAGTAAGAAGCCTTCTGGGGAGATTGAACTATTTTGCCAGATTCATCAATCAGTTATCGGATGTGGTTAAACCAATTTTCAGGCTACTCAAAAAGGTTGCAAAAGTGACATGGGATGCAGAATGCAGCAAGGCATTCCAGAATATCAAGAACTATCTGGTCACTCCACCAGTACTTGTGCCACCCATCCCAGGTCATCCCTTGACCTTATATTTGACTATACAGCAAGAATCTTTGGGAGCCTTACTAGCCCAAACAAGCCCGATGGATGGAAAGGAAAGAGCCATCTATTACTTGAGCAAGAAATTTACCTCGTCTGAAGCAAAATATATACCCCTTGAAAGGGCATGCGTGGCAACTGAATGGGTACTTCGCAGATTAAAATAGTATACCCTACATCACCATAACCAGCTGGTAATAGAAAATGACCATGTTAAATATCTCATGGAAAAGCCCGCTCTGATTGGGAAGTTAGCAAAATGGCAGGTAATGTTATCTGAATTTGACATCAGGTGCTCTCCACAAAAATCAGTAAAAAGGAGAGCCATAGTTGATATGTTAGCAGAAAACTCACAAAATTGCAAGTCTTCTGGAAAGACAGAAACAGAAGATCAAGTTTTGAACCTCGCGAAAGATAAGTGGGTCATGTATTTCGATGGCGCTGTTAACCTATCAGGAGCCGGCACTGGGGCAGTATTTTTGGGGATTTCTGGAATGTTTAGGAATTTCCTACAATTCTCTCGTATTTTTTTTTTGGATTTTCTAGAATTTTTCCAAATTTTTTAATATTTTTAAAACCATTTTTTGAATTTTTTATTAAAAATATGATTCGGACCGGGTCGGAACCCGGCCTAGACCCGGACCCGCGTGGACTCAACCACTAAAACGACGCCGTCCCGTGTTTTTTTTTTTTCAATTTTTCGGATTTAATCTGACGGTTCCTATTGAACCACGTGGCTATTCCACGACCACTGGATCAACTTACTGAACCTACGGTCTAGATTAAACGAAGACTCGACCAGGGCCGTCTCATTGACTTACCAAAATCTACGGTCAGGATTAGAAGGCTAAATTCGATCTGGGCCGTCCATCTTTACTAACCTAAACGACGCCGTTCGACCACTAACTTAAACGGCACCGTTTCGACTTCTTTTAATTTTCTAATTTTAAAATTATTTTCGGATATTCCTAATTATTAATCGGACGGTCATTAAAAATTGGACTCGATTAACCTAGACCGTCCGATCTAAGCTGACTCAACCTAACAAACTAACGGTCGAACCAACTCAGCATCCACGTGGACCAATCACGTGTTGCCACCTAGACCTTTGACTTGTTTGACCTGCCACGTATGCGTTGTCTTCAACCTCCTGACTACGACTACATGAACGGCTTAAAACCTCCGACGACGATCCAACGGTGAGACCTTGACGGAATTACACAAGACCGGCGCCAATCAACTCGCAATTATCTCCAGTTTAACATATCTAAGAATCAAAGCATTTCATCCACAAAATCACGAACATCATGCAAAATGCCGAGTACGGCCATGGAAGTTCGATCACACGATTCATGGCATTTCAAAGAAATTCCTTCGCATAGGAGCACCACAAGGTGTTCAGGAGACTTACCTCGAGCTCTGATTGAGCTCGCTATGGCTAGAATAGCCTTGCCGTTGATCGACCAGGCCGAGTTGGGTTAGGAGTTCGACTCAAGCTTTTCAGGCAAAATCGATGCAAAAATAAGATGCAGTAGTGGTCAGTGACATCCAAGGAACAAAACGCACAAACTAATCGTGAGAATAAACGTAAAACATACGAATCACCATTGGTGCACAGCGAAGAACTCGGAACTGCGTCTCACATGTTTTCGCGATTTCACGGAGTGCGGCCGACGGCGATTGCTTCCTAGACCTTCAGGCAAGCTTGTGGCAATCTTCTTTGGCTTCAGTTTGGCCTGAGACGACCTAACCAGTGCCCTCCAAATTCGAGCTCCAACCCTCGACAATGGCGATGGAGGGTGAGCTCTCTCTCTCTCTCTCTCTCTCTCTCTCTCTCTCTCTCTCTCTCTCTCTCTCTCTCTCTCTCTCTCTCTCTCTCTCTCTCTCTCTCTCTCTCGATTCTGTTGTCTTCTCCAAACAGAATCCCCCTCACCTCGTGTCTTTCTTCCTTTCTTTTGGAAATATCCACTTTGAAAATAGTCTGCACGGAGAAAATGGGGGTCGGTGACCTCCGCATGTGCAGACACGTGCGAAATGGTCACCGACGACCGGCGATCGTCGGGGATGAAACGGCCAATCCATTTAGGCCCTACGGGGGCCACATTCGGCGTGAATTTGGTGTGTATTTGACCCTTCATCTTGCACCTAAAATGGCCGATGCTTCCTCGGCCATTGCCGGCGCTGCTCCGGTGGACCCAGATCGTCGGATCGATCTTGATCGACGGAGAACTCCCTCGTTAACAAAACGCCTCCATCAATTTTACCAATTGAAGCCGATTGATGGTCCAATTTCGCGATCAAAATCCAACTGCTCAAACTGCTAAGGTGGCGCGAATGGGGGAAGAAGATGCATTGTAGCAGACCGGTACGACCGGTCTGACTAGGCTGTCTGACCGATCAGAACCGGTTCTAACTCGATTTTCAAAATTAATCCCAAATCGACTTGAAATTTTTGCAATTAAACATTAGAATCGTATTTAGCGCATGAATTTTATCTAAAAATATGATTTTCCCAAAATTTCATGTCAATTTCTATAAAAACCTCAAATTTACCCCCTAATTGCAATTAGGCAAATCGTGAAATTGAAGGCTCAAATGATCAAATTGGACAAAACCACCTATTCCAATCGATTCAAAATGATGAAAAGCATTGGGCAGTGTTTTCAATTTGCAACGGTAGTCCCTGAATTGAAAGTAATTTCAAATATGCCCAAATTCAAGAACTAAAATGCAATTAAATATGCAATTTTGCCCAATTCATGCAATTGAGCAATTTGTGTAAACAATTGGGATAAATCACAATAAGGGACAATTAGATTGAATGTTAAGATCCTAAAAAATGCCAAAATTGCAAATTAAAAGACTCAATTGGCATTTTTTTTTATCAAATTCAATCATATGTGTAACAAAGGAACACCTAAAATTGAATTTGAATTTGGACCTTTTATGAGGTCAAAAGGACAAGGGATTTAAAAGAAAAATATTGACTATTTTTTCATATTTTTGTGACCTCGAATGCAATTTTCTTGAATTTTCAAGTATTTTTCTATTTTCTAAAAATACTAAAAAATGCGAAAAATATGAAAAATTATTTTTGTTCAAAAATGGTTCCTTAGGCTTGGCTAAGGTCACCAAAGTTGATTTTGTAATTTTTAGACTTTTTATGGATTTTTTGATGAATTTTCTAAGAATAAGCTAAAAAAGGCTGATCCGAAATTAGGTGTCAACAACCGTCGAATGTATCTGAATGCTTAAATTATGTATATATGTGTGTGCTTTCCTATTGTTCCGAATTCCCCATGTTGGTTGTTTTCAGGGTTTTTGTTTCCTTCCGCGTGTGTGTTTCATTTCACTTTAGGCAGCGCTTTCGTTCTTGGGAATCATTTTTGGCCAAAGGTGGACACGATGAGATCATTAAGGTAAGCGGGGCGTGACATCTCCGCAAGGAGTGGTATTAGAGCGAGGTTTGTTTGATTCCAACAGTTGAGGATTGGAGTGATAAAGAGTGATGGAAATTGGGGAAGGGGTAGTAAGACCCTTAGGGGATTCATTAGAGTCAAGCATGAATGCATGGCATATGATTGGCACATGTGAGTGGCATCTTGAATTGACATGATTATGGTGACCCTATGATGACCAAGCTTCGCACATAGCATTGTAAATTGTTTGTGAATGATGGTTTGATGATTGAGTATTGCCTCTGATTATACTAAGTTGCAGATGCGTCTGGACTTGAGGTATGGTTGTGAATCCTTGATGATGTTCTCATGAGAATGCTTGAGTGATTGGCTGTTGTGTTGTGATTGCTGCACTGTTGAGTAGTATAGAATCACTAGATTTGAGCAAGTGATCCTGGTCTCTAATTCCGTGGTGGAATTATAGTGACTCAGGTAAGCTAAGTTTAAGCAAGTATGAGCTTTAGACCTGGAAGGTCGAGAGGATGAGCTTAGAGCTCGAGAGCACCAGCCGCCGAGGATCCAAGAGTTGATGGAGTCTTGAGGGCCTTGGAGCAGATTGGAGAACTAATGGGAAAGGAAGCTCAAGATAGAGCTGCCGCGGCTCTTCGACAGGCCGAAGACAAAGCTGAGATTATAGCTCAGGCTGCTGAAGCTGCAATGGCAGCTGTGAATATGGAGAATGAAAATAATGCTCAGGGCGCTGAGGCTGGTAACGCCCAAGTTGATGCCAATGCTAACAGGCAGATGGGCCAGTTAGTTGAGCAGTTTATAAAGTTGAAGCCGACCCAGTTTGATGGCATCGGAGATCCTGATCTAGCACCAAGATGGATTGAGAAACTTGAGAAAGCTTTTGGGGTACTGAGGTGGACCGATGAAGAGAAAGTGTTGTTAGCTGTGCATCAGTTAGAAGGAACGGGGAACGACTAGTGGAGTGCCTCGAAAGATGGAGTGTTTCCCGAAGGTACTGCCTTGACGTGGGCTGCCTTCACTGCTGCGTTTAATGATAAGTATTTTTCGGCAACTGCACGAGAGAGGAAACGACTAGAATTCCAGCAGTTGCGACAGAACCAACTGACTGTGGACCAGTATGAGGCCGAGTTTGCAAGATTATCAAGGTATGCGCCGAGATCAGTGAAGATCCGCTGGAGAAAGTGCAGAGGTTTCGGGATGGTTTAAGACCAGAGATCCGAAGTCGGATAATAACAGTGGACCTGAGAACGTACAGGGAGATTTATGAAAGAAGTCAAATGATTGACAGGGACATAAGAGATGTGACATTCCGAATTTCAGCCCCTCTCGAGGCTATTAAATGGAAAGATATCGATCAAGGTATTTCGATTGTATCTCGCTTGGAGCGGGCCACTCTTGAGTTAACTGACCAAAAGGGAAAGACTAATGCGGAGTTGGGTACGCGGACTTGGGGATTTTCAATAAGAAATGGAGCTTTGACTATAAGGATTATCGAGGGAATATTTTGGGCCAGTAGAGATCGATCTAGGAACGATCATGGAATACCTTACTAGCGTTATACGTTGGGACGAGGGTGATTCCGCTTAACCAATTGTAATTTGTGAGAATTTCCTAAATCGAAATCCGATTATCAAGACCGTAGGAGCTAGCGATAAACCCTCGTAATTAAATGACAACCAAAGTCGCCACGGCTTGAGAAAAACCCCAAGGTCGATACGCGTAACGCCTGCAAGAGTCGCCTGTCAGTTTGAGAAAAAATGGAATTACAATCAACGAGAGTTCGACATGAAATTGGACCTCGAGATTGGGCATTGGACATTGAGGAATTCCAATATTTGAATTGAAATGGACGTCGCCTCATCAAGAGCAATTTAGATTGGAAAAAAAATGAGGTTTCGGTCTGAAAGTGCAAAATGACCATTTTGCCCCTCGAAGATTAATCTTACCTTAAGATTAGAATAAGGGCATTTTAGTCATTTGGAGTTCCCCATGGCTGCTGAAAATTGGAGGATATAATGGTCATTTGATGCCAAGATTTTTAATACAAGAAGACAAGTGTCAAGATGGGAGTGGATGACATTGATGGACCAACTTTTAACCTTCCATTCAAAGGAGTTGACCAAGGTGGACTAAAGTTAATCTCTCTCCTCTCTCTCTCTCTCTCTTCATTTCGGATGGCCAATCTCTCTCTTCTCCATCATCTTCTTCTTCTTCTTCCTCCAATGGCCGACAAACCCCATCGCCCAGCTCGCTGTCCAGATCCGACCACCCCACTATTTTGATCATAACTTCTTCGTCCGACATTGAATTGAGGTAAAACCACCGCCATCTAAAATATTATCGTCTTGCCGTTCACACAAGGTATTATAAGCTCAATTTTGCTCAGTATTCCATCTCGTAGATCTGTTTGAATGGACAAAGGTCAGATTGAGGTAGAATCTGACCGGTTTTAGAGAAGAAGATGTTTCGTGGGCTTTAAGGCTTCAAATGGCTTCCAATTTTCGATGAGATCTTATACACTCATAGTACTAGGGTTGGATGAGCTGTGGTTTCAAGTTTATATGATATTTGAAGGGTTTTCATGGCTGATTTGAAGTAGTCTTTACCGAGCAGATTCTGACCATTTGCGGACTAAGAGAAAATGAGCTGCTCGAAGGCCTTTGAAGTGTCTTTTTGCTTCCAAACTTTTGGTAAGACCTCTATTAATGTTGTATGATGTGTTGGCAAGGAGATATTACAAAGAATTGGAGTTTAGAAGTGTTTGAAGGGCTGATTTGAGGTGAAAATCGAAAATCGTGTAATCTGTCCTTAGTGCGCACCAATTTTGAATTAAGTTGTTCTAAGTCGTCCGGTATCCGAATTGAGCTCTATTTTCGTCCACGAGTCTATAAGACAATGAATTATAAGGTTATGAAATTTGATTTCATAGAACTTCGATGGAGCAATACCAATTTACTCGGGATTGAATCTGATCGTGGAGGCCAAAATGGACAACTTGGTGCCGCGAGGTTTCGTCGATCGTTTTATGGGATTGCTTGGCCTAAGCTCAAGGTAAGTTATTCCTAAACCTTTATTAGGAGGTTAGGTTACTAAAGGATGGAGTTTTGAGTCAAATTGAAGGGTTTTATGAACTGATTTTGCGAGAGACGCGAGGAAACCCAAATCTACCCTATTTTGATGAATTGAGCTTGAGTGGTTTTATGACATGGAAATTTTGAAATCATGATTGAACTGGGGAGTCTTAATCTGGTTGTGGCATGTGGTTGGGCCATTCGGCATGTTTTGTGGAAATTCTCATTTGTTTGAGTGCATTAAGCGGATTGGTTTACCAATCGAGTCTTGAGATAACTTACGAATAATCAAATTTGAGATTTGATCGATTTGAGCTGAATGATGCTTGTGTTTTAATGAGAATTGCATAATGAGAATTGTGTTTTGTCCAATGAGGGACGTTTGAAACGAAGGCCTCGAGTAGGCGATGAACTGCTTGATATCTTGAGTTGTTCTTGAATGATGAATTTTGAGGCATGAATTGTTTTCTTTAAATGAAAACATGAGGCTTTCTTTAATTGAAACTTTTATGAATAAAATGGCGTGTGGGATCGCCGAGAAAATGATATGTGCACTGGCGTGTGGGATCGCCAATGGCATGTGGGATCGCCAAGGAATTATGAAATTTGGCCAATGTATTGGGAGGGAGTTACTCCCATTTGACCTGACGAGGTCGTGCGGCTAGAGAGTCCCATACTGACATAATTCATCTCGATTGAAAATAGGCGTCGAGAGTCGTATGGTGACCAAATCATCTCTAGGTCCGGATGCGAGAGTCTCATATGTACCGACGGGTTATATGGAGACCGAATCATCTCGCAGCCCCAAAGTGGGCGACCCAGGATAGGCGAAAATGAAAATGACTTGTCTTTTTTTTTTTAAGTCAAAGGATGATTTTGAGAAAACTGAATATGCCTCATGTTTGGAAGTTTGCCTCAAGATCGAAAAGTCTGCCTCATGAATTGAAAATGGCCCAGGAAGGGCGTGAAAGAAAAGGCTGTAAATTTTGATTGTGATATTTTGATGAAATGTGAAAATTACCTCATGTTTTGAGATGGCGTCGAGTATTCGCTTTTGATTGGAAAACCCTGCCATTATACGAAGTTTAGTTTTACTTATGAAATCTTTTGTGACTGAGTTGAGATGATTTAGAAGTATTAAATGCCATGATTTGGAAAGTACCCCGTTTTGCCATGCCAAGGTTTTTATAACCCAAAATACCCGATTTTTCAAAAGTGTCTAGAGGTACTGGCAGCCTAGTTTAGGGTTAGGTTCAACTTACTGAGATTATATATCTCACCCCGTCGTGGGACCAATATTTTCAGGTCTCAGACGCAGGAAACACGAGCTCTCCATGGATTGGCATTCGATGAAGTCACTGGAAGAAATGGTTACGAATCCTTATTTGACCTTAGGTTTGTAAATGATGGAATTGGGGATTTAGAATTGTAATCTCTGATGTATGATTGACCTTTACACATGTTGTACCTTTTTATGTCTTAAGTCATCTTAGGTTTATTTTGTCTTGAGTCATTTTCTTGCTTCCGCATGCATGTGTCATTTAGGAGTATTAAGCTGTCGGCCATGGATCTTGGGAGACTATAGAGTTATAACGGCCTGGTGGGATGTTCGCGTGCTCGTCGGGTTGGGGGCGTAACAAGAGAAGGATCTGCTGCTCCTGGATCGCGGTTCACTCCCTTGGGAGATAACCGGCAATTGGGCAAGAGGCCGATGGTGAACAATAGACGTTTCGTTCCTCCTGCTCGAATGAACATCGGGAAGCCACCATTTCAATCGAATTGGTATTGTCGTATCTGTAGGCGAAGGCATGGAAATGGACCTTACCCAAAGCAGACAGGAGCATGCTTCAGATGTGGTCAGCTGGGCCAAGCTCCAGGGAACCAAGCCCGAGGATAGAGACCGTAGGCTGGACAGCTCGCTGTGGCTCTGCAGAATGAACAAAATCGACCAATAGCTCAAGGAAGAGTGTATGTTGTGGCACGTAGAAAGGCGGAAGAAGCGTCTGGCGTGGTCACAGGTACAATTTATTTGTGTGATCAAGCTGCCTATGCTTTATTTGATCCTGGAGCATCGCTTTCATTTATATCTACTCAGTTTGCTGATTTGGTGGGTATAAAATTGAAACCGTTGAATGTGATGTTGCATGTTACTACCCCCATTAAAGGATAATGTGCTAGTATCATTATGTTGTACGGACTGTAAGATAGTGATTGGTGGTAGCGAGGAAAAGATAGATTTGGTTGTGCTGCCGATGTATGATTTTGATGTGATTATTGGAATGGATTGGTTGGGGAAGCAAAGGGCTGTAGTTGATTGTGGTAACAGGGTAATCCATTTTTATCTGGATGGTCACCCTAGTTTTGAGTTTGTAGGAAGTCGGGGAGGAACCTCGATTCCTTTAATCTCGTCGCTTGAGGCGACTAAGCTGTTGAATGAAGGGTGTCAAGCTTATTTAGCTATTGTAGTTGACACAACGGTTGAGGAACCGAGTTGGACAATATTGCAGTGGTGTGTGAATTCCCTGATGTCTTTCCTAAGGAATTGCCAGGATTACCACCTGAGAGAGAAATTGAGTTTGTGATTAAGTTAGCTCCTGGAACGGAGCCAATTTCGAAAGCACCGTATAGGATGTCCTTGTCGGAACTGAAAGAGTTAAAGGTACAAATGCAGGAGTTGCTTGATAAAGGATTCATTAGACCAAGCGCATCGCCATGGGGAGCGCCAGTGCTGTTTGTGAGGAAAAAAGATGGATCATTGTGCTTGGGCATTGATTACAGGCAATTTAATCAAGTAACTATTAAGAATAGGTATCCTTTTCCAGGATCGATGATTTGTTTGATCAGCTGCAAGGACCATCTGTGTTCTCTAAGATAGATTTGAGAACTGGTTATCACCAGCTGAGGATTAAGAAAGAGGACATTCCGAAGACAGTCTTCAGAACGATGTATGGGCATTATGAGTTTACAATTATGCCTTTTGGTTTGACTAATGCCCCTGCTACATTCATGGACTTGATGAATCGAGTATTTAAGGAGTATTTAGATCGATTCGTCATTATTTTTATTGACAATATTTTAATCTACTCGAGGAGTAATGAAGAACATGAGAAGCACTTAAGGATCGTCCAGCAGACTTTAAGGGAGCATTCGATCTATGCTAAGTTTAGTAAATATGAATTCTGGTTGAATAGAGTAGCCTTCCTCGGTCATGTGATTTCTGGAGAAGGAATCTCCGTAGACCCTTCGAAGGTTGTGGCAGTGATGAATTAGCCAAGACCTACGACAGTTACAGAGGTTTGAAGTTTTCTAGGATTGGCAGGGTACTATAGGCGTTTCGTAGAAAAGTTTTCGTCGATAGCCATTCCACTGACGAGGCTAACAAAGAAGGATACAAAGTTCGAGTGGACTGATAAGTGCGAAAGGAGTTTCCAAGAACTTAAACACCGTTTGACGACCACACCAATGTTGACTATTCCTTCTGGACCTGGAGGTTATGAGATATATAACGATGCTTCACTAAAAGGATTGGGGTGCGTGTTAATGCAGCATGGAAAAGTGGTTGCGTATGCTTCACGACAGTTGAGACCTTATGAGATGAATTATCCGACGCTGCCATTATCTTCCCCCTGAAGATTTGGAGGCATTATTTGTGTGGCGAAAGGTTTCAGATTTATATAGATCATCAGAGTTTGAAGTATCTATTTTCGCAGAAAGAATTGAATATGAGACAGCGTCGGTGGATGGAATTGTTAAACGATTATGACTGCGATATTTTGTATCACCTTGGAAAGGCGAATAGAGTCGCAGATGCACTAAGAAGGAACTCTAGCATTGCGCTTCTGTTGGTTAAGGGATGGTCCCTACTAGAGGAACTAAGAGATTCTGAGTTTAAATTGGAAATATGCCAACTGTCAAGTTTAGTGTCAACCTTGAGGATCGACCCTGAAATTCGAGAACGAGTTAAGGCCTTGCAGTCTACGGATCTCGAGATTCAAAGAATTCTCGAAATGGATGTGGCGAAAAGGAAACCTGAATTTCAAGTGTCAGAAGATGGAATTCTAAAGTTTCGTGGACGTTTATGTGTACCTGGTGACGAGAAGCTTAAAAAAAATCTTGTCGGAAACTCATAGGAACAATTACAATATTCACCCAGGTAACACGAAAATGTACCATAATTTACATCAGAATTACTAGTGGAACGGAATGAAAGTACGTAGCAAAATGTTTAACTTGTCAACAAGTGAAGGATCAGCATTGCAAGCCTGGAGGATTGTTACAACCATTGGAAATCCCTGAGTGGAAATGGGAACATGTAACAATGGATTTTGTGATGGGTTTACCTAGGAGTCAGAGAGGTCATAACTCAATTTGGGTAGTCGTGGACAGGTTGACCAAGTCCGCGCATTTTATACCCGTACGAAAGGATTTCGCAATGGATAAGTACGCTGAGTTGTACATGCATCCGATTGTACGATTACATGGAGTTCCAGTCACGATAACGTCAGACAGAGATCCTAAATTTACAGCGAATTTTTGGAAGAGTCTTCAAGAGGCCTTGGGAACTAGATTGCAGTTTAGTACAGCTTATCATCCATAGACAGATGGCTAGTCAGAAAGGATGATTCAAATGCTCGAGGATATGTTACGAGCTTGTGTGATAGATTTTAAAGGTAGATGGGAGGACCAACTGCATCTAGTGGAGTTCGCTTATAATAACAGCTACCAGCAGAGTATTCGAATGGCACCATTTGAAGCCTTGTATGGTAGAGCCTACAGAACTCCTGTATGTTGGGATGAAGTAGGAGAAAGGAGCATAACTGGCCCAGAGTTAGTGGAACAATCGATAGAGGCAATTAAGGTTATTAGGGAAAGGCTGAGAACGGCACAGAATCGTCAAAAAAGCTATGCCAATAAAAGACGCAAGTCCATGGAATTCCAAGTGGAAGATCACGTTTTTCTGAAGGTATCGCTGATGCGAGGATTGTCACGATTTGGGAAAAAGGGAAAACTAAGTCCGAGGTACGTAGGCCCTATTGAAATTCTGGAGCGAATGGGAACCTTGGCTGTGACATTCCGAATTCCCGCCCCTCGAGGCTTAAATATGGAATGGAATCTCAAAATTGGAAATTGGACGATGAGGAATTTCAACATTAGCAATGAATTGGACGTCGCCTCATCGAGGGTGATTTATATTGGAAAAATGGAATTTCGGACGGAAAGTGTAAAATGACCATTTTGCCCCTCGACCCTTAGTATTGCCTTAAGAATTAATGGAGGTCATTTTGGTCATTTGAAAGCCCCCTAAGAGCTGCCAAAAATATTGGTCAATGGAGGTCAATGAAGCTTGGATATTTATTTAGATGAAGACAAGTGTCAAATGGTGGTGGTTTAGTGTTTAATGTATGCTTTTAACCTACCATTCAAGGGAGTTGACCAAGAGTGAGACTAAGCCAAATCACTTCTCTCACTCCCTCATTTTTCATGGACCACCTTCTCTCTCTACTCTTCTTCTTCTTCTTTTTCCTCTCGGCCGAATGGTGCTCGCCCGACCAGCCCGTCACCTTGTCCGAAAAACCCACTGTTCCGGCCATAACTCTGTCGTCCGACATCGGATTGAGGTAAAATAACCGCCATCGGAAAGCTTATCGTCTTGTGATTCTAGGGACATATTTTAAGCCCAATGTGGCCCAATAGTTGTTCCCGTAGGTCTGTTTAAATGAGCAAAGGTCAGATTGAGGCAGAATCTGACCGGTTTTGGGGGAGGAGCTGTTTCGTGGGCTTCAAGACTTCAAATGGCTTTAAATTTTCGGTGAGATCTTCTACACTCATAGTATTAGGGTTGGCTGAGCTATGGTTGCAAGATTATTTGAGATTTGAGAGGTTTCCATGGCTGATTTGAGATGGTTTTCTTGAGGCAGAAACTAATCGCCTGTACGCCGAAGGGAACCGGCTCGATTGGAAGACCTAGAAGGATTTTCTTGCTTCAAAATTATTGGTGAGCCTTCTAGACTTGTTGATTGATGTTTTAGCAAGTTGGTTTGATAGAGAATTAGAGCTTGAGACTGATTTATGGACTAATTAGTGTGGTATAGAGCAGAACCGAATCTACTCTGTTATGGGACTGTGCAAACCAAACACTTTAGGGGCCGTGGAAGGTGTCGCCTTGTTATATATTCATCGTTAAGGCACCCTAGGATGTTAATTGATGTGTTGGCGAAGTGTTTGCTCGGTGGAATTGAGATTCAATGAGTTTTATTGACGAGATCGTGAAATTTTCTCTAGGACCATGCTTAATCATTGTTTGGCCGAGAGCTTGCTGAGCTAGGTGGCTCATTTGGATGGAATTTGCTAGCTTGATTAAAGAGGTAAGTGTCCCTTAAACCTTTACTCGAACGTTAGGACACTACTGAATGCATTTGACTGATGAATTGATCAAGTAGTGGATTGATAGAACTATGATTGCTGATGGACGGGCATGAGTGTGCGAATTGAGCTTGACATGCTTGTTTTATTGAGAAATGCATATGGAACATGACTGAATGAATGATGTGGGTAATGGAAAGTCATGTTAGTGTGCATGGTTATATGGCAGTGACAACTGATTGATAAAGATGCTCGAATTAGTAGGCCTGAGATTGGCAAGGGAGTACTTAGTTAATTGATCTCTTTGATTCATGAAAATTGGCTTGGTGCCCTTGTAATATGAATCGGCTTGGTGCCCTTGATTCATGAAAATTGGCTTGGTGCCCTTGTGATATGAATCGGCTTGGTGCCCTTGATTCATGAAGATTGATTTGGTGCCCTTGTGATATGAATCGGCTTGGTGCCCTTGATTCATGAGAATTGGCTTGGTGCCCTTGAAAGGTGAAAATGGCTAGTGAACCCTTGATGAGAAACATGGCTAGTGAGCCCTTGATGACGAAATTTGGCTAGTGAGCCCTTGAATGATGAGAAATGGCTAGTGAGCCCTTGACGACGAAATTTGGATAGTGAGCCCTTGAATGATGAGAAATGGCTAGTGAGCCATTGAATGATGAGAAATGGCTAGTGAGCCCTTGAATTGATGAGGTATGGCTTGGGAATACACCCTCGCTTATTAACTTAAAGTTGTGCTAGTACGAAGCTTGGTTGTGATGATATGATTGTCCTTGAACCGTGATTGCTTTATGCCAGTTATATCGAGGTGCCTTGATGTTTGAATGCCATGTGTTGTTTATCCTGATGAAACCTTTGCATGTTATTTTAATGCATTGTCTAAGAGGACTAACGGCCTGGTCTAGGTTTAGGGCTAGCTTGCTAAGACCAGGCGATGAAATGTCACATTTGTCAAGGTTGGATATTCAAAGAAGAAATTGTAGGATATGGATTCACACTTTGTGACATTAGAGATTACAAATTCTGATTTGTGGATGTAGAAATTGAATCACTAGTATTTTATCGTGAAAGGATTCAAGGTGTTTTTTATGAATATGAGAAGTGTACCCCTCTTGTCCTGAGTCATCTCGTTGTGAATTTGTAAGGAGTTGTTTTATTGCTTCCATGACCTTGTTTCATTTTGAAGTTATGGTTGATTAGGAGAAGGATTCTGGGAGATTATCGACTTATGAACGGCTTGAGGAGATGTTCGCGAGCTCAACGGGTTCGGGGCGTGACATCCCCGTAAAAGTGGTATCAGAGTAAGGTCAGCTCGATCCAATGCGATTGAGGTTTGGAGTGATAAGGAGTGATGATTTGAGGACAATTAGATAGTGAGACCTTTAGGATTAAGCATTGATTATTAAATCTTGAGGATTATAGGCTTGAACTTGTGTAGTATTCTAATTGTCCTAATGTCGACTTTAATGGATGATCTTGAGTGATGTTATGATTAAGGCTCACAAGGAAGTGAGTAGAGATTGAGGAGTCATAAGCCTGGATTTAAGGTTGCTAGAGAATTACTTATGAATGATGGGTCAATTGGATTACATGATTACAACTGTGGTTAGTCAATGACCAAACTTGAGGAATATGAGTTATAAAGAGACAACTGGTATTAGTGGATTCAGGCTTGAATTGCGTTACATCTTGATGATTTTAGTTATCGACTGCTATTGACAACTTTGGATGATATGAGATGAGAAACATGATTGAATATAGGCAATTGATCCTCGAGATGTGACGGTCATTGATGGAATTAGAAATCTTCGATGGATAAGAATCGATTTGAATGCGATTGTGGTATGAAAAATAGTGAGAACAAACATGTTGTGCATGTGTTTGTGACTATGAAATGAAAGTCGATGAGGATGCATACGTGAGCTTATCAATATCAGACTTAATAAACTGTCGCTTGGTATGAGACGAGTTGATGGGATACCTATAAATCGTGATGAAGCATGGTATGAGACGTGTGGAACGGGGCTTCCTCCGTAGATGTATGACTTGGGACAACTTACAACAACTAGGTATGATGAGGGCGGGGAGTGATCACCCGAACAGAGTGGTCCGAACAAGAAGCGGCTCCTAGCAGGCTTCCAAGATGCTAGGAGGCAGATATGACTCAAGTCATAAATTGAAAGGGAAAGCCTAGGTATCATGGTTGAGTCTGATTGTGGTTAAGAGATGTATGACACATGATTGATTCTTAAAGTGAATGTTCGAAAGGGGCATGGAATTTGTAATGACGCTTGTGATTGGCATGGTTGAAAGCTTTGTGCTTGGCAGTGAATGCCGTTTGAAAGGAAAACTGATGTTATGATTAGCCTGATTGGCATGTTTTATAATTGGCATCATGTGGTTGTTCTGGCCAAGGTCTTACTGAGAGATTAGACAGCGTGAGGGGTCTATACTCCATTGATCTGATGCCTATTGAGATTGAGATAGCCTGTCGTGTTTGTGATAGAGTGGCAGATGCCTTATGCTTAATGTATGAGCGTATGACTCATAGAAGTGATGCCTTAAGTAGGTTGTTTGATGTTGGCCTAGTTGAGGCTTGCCTAGTATTTGGCTGTTGATTGAGAAGTTGCCTCATTGAGGTTGGCTTCATATGTGGATGATGCTTAAGAATGATTTGGAATCCTTGGATAATGAGCAACTAGTTGAGAGTTATTTGGGAACCACTAGTTGATTGATGGTGAAAGATAATGAAATGAGCAGCCTGAGACTGCTAGACTTGAGTAGATGACTTAAGTCTTTGATTCCTTGAGAGAATCATAGTGGTTCAAGTGACATGAGAACCTAATGTTGACACCTAATTTTGGATCAGCCTTTTCTAGTTATTTTTTAAAAACTTCATAAAAAATTCATAAAAAATCAAAAAATTACAAAATCAACCTTGGTGGCCATGGCCAAGCCTAAGGAACCATTTTTGACAAAAAAAATAATTTTTCATATCTTTCGTATTTTTTAATATTTTCAGAAATTAGGAAAATACTAAGAAAATCAAGAAACATAGCATTTGAGGTCACAAAAAATATGACAAAATAGTTAATATTTTTCTTTTAAATCCCTTGTCTTTTTGACCTCACAAAAAGTCCAAAATCAGATTCAATTTTACGTGTTCCTTTGTAACACATATGATTGAATTTGGTAAAAAAATGTCAATTGAGTCTTTTAATTTGCAATTTTGGCATTTTTTAGGATCTTGACTTTCAATCTAAATGTCCCTTATTACAAATTAACCCAATTGCCCTCACAGAATGTCTAATTGCATAATTGGGCAAAATTGAATACTAAAATTGCATTTTAGTCCTTGAAATTGGGCATAATTAAAATTACTTTCAATTCAATGACAACCATTGCAAATTGAACACACTGCCCAACGGTTTTCATCGTTTTGAATCGATTGACATGGGTAATGTAGTCCAATTTGATCATTAGAACCTTCAATTGCACAATTCCCCGATTAACAATAAAATAAAAATTTGGAGTTTTTGTTGAAATTGACATGAACTTTTGGGAAAATTACATTTTTAAATAAAATTCATGCCCTAGATTCGATTCTGAAGTCCAATTGTAAAAATTCCTCACCAATTTGGGTTTAATTTGGGAATTTCAAGTCGGAACCGCTTCAGATCGGTCAGACCGCCGATCGGACCGGTCGAATCGGTTCGCTACAGTGCCTTCTTCCCCAAAGCTTCCCGCGCCATTTGCAGATTTGGAAGTTGAATTTTGATGGCAAAATTGGACCATCAATCGGCTTCAATTGGTGAAATTAGTGGAGGCGTTTTGTTGGCCGTGAAGTTCTCTGTCGAACGAGACCGGTCCGATGACTTGGGTCTACCGGAGCATCGCCGACGATGGCTGTGAAAGCATCGGCCATTTTCAGGCGCAAGGTGCAGTCAAATGCACACTAAATTTGTGCCAAATGCGATCACCGGAGGCCCCGAACAGATTTGCCATTTCATGCCCGTCGATTATCGGTCGTCGGTGACCATTTCGCACGTGTTTTCACGTGCGGAGGTCACCGATCCTCCTTTCCTCGATTCGGCGCCAAGATTCCAAACAGATATAAAAAGCTATTGGACCTTCTAGAACGAGGGGGCGGTTGATTCAATTGAAGAAGCATATATAGAATCAAGAGAGAGAAAAGAACGAGAGAGAGAGAGAGAGAGCTCCCTTCCATCGCCATTGTCGAGGGTAGAGCTTAAATTTGCAGGGCACTGGTTGGGCCACTTCCAGGCCAAACCGAAGCCATTGAGTGTTGCTGGAAGGTCGCCGGAGCTTCAAGGAAGCGATCGCCGCCGACCGCGCAGTCTCAAACAGCAGTACAAGGTAAGACGCAGTTTCAAGCCTCTCACTGTGCATCAATGGCGATTTACCTATTTCACATTTGTTCTTGCATTTAGCGTGTGCGTTTTGTTCCCTCAACATCACTAACCGTTATTGCATCTTCATTTTGCATCGATTTCGCTCGAATACCTCGAATTGAGTCTTCAAAATTAGCTTCCATAGTCGATCCTTGTTCGTTCTTGCCTAGCCAAATCTAGGCCGTACGGGCTCGATCGGAGCTCGAGGTAAGTCTTCTGAACCTCCATTGATGCTATTCTGTGACTGAATTGCCATGTTTTGCTATGAATCGAGCTATTGGATTCCCATGGCCGTACTCGGCATTCTGTATGATGCTCGCGATTTTGTGAATTAGATGCTCCGATTCTTAGATATATTAGACTAGAGACGATTACGAGTCGATTGGTGTTGGTCTCACGTGATTTAGTAGAAGTTCCACCATTGGATCGTCGTAGGAGGTTCTAGGCCGTTTGTTCCGTCGGAGTCGCGAGGTTGAAGATGAAGTTGATGTGGCAGAGTCAACGAGTCAAAAGCTTAGGTGGCAGTCGGCCATTCGTCCACGTGTCGATCTAGTCAACACGGCCATTGGGAGTCTGTTGTTCGAATAAATAGATCGGACGGCTCGGATTAATCGAGTCTAAATTCTAAAGGCCGTCCGATTAGTAATTAGGTTTATTTTAAAATGTTTTAAATCAGAAAATCAAAATAGGCTGAAACGGCGCCGTTTGGTTTAGTGGTAGTGCGGCGTCGTTTAGGTTAGTAAGGGTGGACGGTCCAAATTGAGTCTTGCGTTCTAATCTTGACTGTAGGTTTTAGTAAGTTGATCAGACGGTCCAGATCGAGTCTCCGTTCCATCTAGACTGTAGGTTTTAGTAATCCGATCCGGCGGTCGTGGATTAGCCACGCGGTTCAATAGGAACTGTTGGATCAAGTCTGAATAATCCAAAAAAAAAAAAGCCGGGCGACATCGTTTTGGGGCGCGGGTCGCGCGGATCCGAGCTGGGCCGGTCGCCCGCGGGTCGTGGGTCGGGTCACCCGACCCGGTCCGAATAACATTTTTTAATAAAAAAAATTTGAAAAATGATTTTAAAAATAAAAAAATCTGAAAAATTTTAGAAAATCAAAAAATGCTAGAAAAATTCTAGAAAATTCCAAAAAATATAGGAAAATTGTGGGAAAATCCTAGACACTCCAGAAATCCCCAAAAATCGAGGATTGACCACAGACAACTGGTCAACCCTATTTTTGGGATTTCTTATTCGTTCTTCCGAGAATTGACGATATTACCCTTTAGGGGTAAGTCGCCTCTACTATGTATGCGAGATAAAGTAGATAATGCCAAGGTAAGAATTAGGGTCGGATAGGCGACCAATTCTTAGGCTTGACTTTCGAATCCTGTCTCTTTTCTCAAAATGACAATTTTGCCCCTCAATGGGAAAATCGTCTTTCTTGTTCCAATCGAGTCCTGAAAATTATTTAAAGTTAGGGTTTGGGTCAGGTGGGTGACCAACCCTAATATTTGAGATTTTTAGTTCTCATATTTGTCCAAAATGACGACTTTACCCCTCCAAAGGTAAAATCACTTTTAAATTCCAGAAAAATCCTGAAAATTCCCGAAAAAATAGAAAATGGAAAGATTTGATCGCCAATCCCATTTCTACCATCTTTTGACTGTACATTCCATCTGAAATGACGATTTTGCTCATCTGAGGCAAATTGTCCCAAAAAATTCTCAAAATTATGATTCTGCCCCTCATGGGCGAATCATATCGAAATCACTCATAAGCCTTGATTGATACTTCTCTAGGCTAATAGGGCCTCATTAGGGATGCCATGCTACTTTCATGTGTTTTATCCACATGTATTGGATCCTTGATTTGTGCATTTACTTTTACTGACTGTGAGTGATAGGGTAGCCATTCCTATCTGCATGAACTCCTAGAATTAGGATCCGTACCCTACTCATCTGTATGAAATCCTAGAATCAGATAAATCATTCAACTTAGGTGCCGAAAGGGCATCAACTCTGACAGTTGGCGTAACAAAGTCCCCGATCCTGTTTCTTTGGTTTCCGCAGAATTGAACAGATCACTCCCAACTATTCAATAGGTTCCAATCGTACCCTCCACAAAACGATTGGTGGCGACTCATTGGCATGTACACATATCACATGTCACCAGACCACACCGAAGGTCGACCACGTATATTCAGCCGTTGCGATTTGGGTAATGAACCTTGGGAGAGGCCCGCGTCCGATCTGGCAACATCGGGCGGCCCATTAGCCCAGTCTGGCAGAGCTCCTCCGAGAGAGGGTCGCGACAGACTGGCAACTCCACTGGGGACTATTCTAAACCAGAATCTCTGGTTAAGAATTTTAGAGGACTTGAGCCGATTAAAAAGTTGATTGGTTTATCTGACCTTGTTTTCCGCAGATGCTCTTGAAGGTGAGGTACATACGCTAACCATTCTGTTAGATGTTTTTACAGATTGGAGAAATAAGGGGTGGAGTGATTGTTGACATTTTTTCTGTAGATTAGAGTTGGGAATGTATATATATATTATGCACATATTGAAGCGGTGTTTCATACAAACTGCTGTGCATGACTTGCATTGTGATGATCACGACACATCGCACACACTGGCGGTCAAACCCCGACTATAACCACCTCTAGGTTACCATAGATAGGGAAATAATGCGAAAGGATCTCGTGTTTGATGGCACTTGAGACTTTCGTGTTCGTTCCCGCTCACAATCCAAATTGGTGATATCTAGCCCTCTTGTGTGGGTACCCTTGGGGAGGAATCTGCCTCATTTGGATCGTGGGAGCCTGAGCCATAGGTTCCTCACCAGATTTCTAATTTTTAGAGTATACCCACTTGTCTGATGCGCATGTCTATGGATGGTTGGTATACCTAAAACCGCCCATTATTACATGGGAACATTTCACATTCCCCAAGTTTGGTTGGTAAGGCATTTATTTTCAATGTACATTACTATTCCCTGTTCCATAGTATGGCTCGTGCATTACATACATTCACATGCATTTGCATGCATCATGAAAATCACTCAAGTGACTAATTGAAAAAACGATGATAAAGGGGTGGGATGTCGCTGTTCCATAAAAGTTCAACAGAGATGGTGACCTTCGAATACCTAAGGAAAGTCACTCGCCCTGGACCGAACACAAGGTTGCACTTTACCATATTTGTGCATGGCCAAGAACTAACTGGACGCAAGTTGGGATACGCCGAAGATTGCCAAACCCGCTACTATGTCGATAACCTCAAGTTTAAGCGACAAACAGACGAAATGTTCAAGGACTACTTGGAAATGAAGAGACAACATCGCAACCGCTTAGCTAGGGATGCGTATGCTCGTCGAAAGGCTGAACGGCAAGCTAAGGGAGATACACCCATGATCACCCTTTGGGGAAAAAGGAGATGCCCTGCGATCAAGAGAAGGTCGAAACGCATTATACTTAAAAAGCCGAGACGCGAGAAGACTCCAGAAGTCATTATACCATGGACCAGAGAATGGCCAGAGGAACTGAGATGCCTCGATCAGTTCGCTGAAGATGACCGTTCACACTCAAGTAGGGGAGGGTTCCCGACTGACTATCATTGTAAAGAAGAATAGACCTTTAGGAAAGGGTGGTTTAGACCCTCACATTCCATCGGCCTTTTATGGCTTTCTTGTTTGAAGAGTCTCTCTTTACCTTTCTTTCGTTAGGCGTCCTAGTTGTAATAAGGGATTCATTCCGCTCTTTTCCCATTTGATGTATTGACCAATGGAATGTGACATTGTTAGTTCCCTTAGTCGCTGGAGTGAACCTAACTAAATTGCATAATTCACTTCCCTGAAATTCAAATTAGACTTTAAGTCAGGCCTTCAGTACCTGAAAAAGGTTCCAATTTCCATTTCTTCAGTTGAACTATGCAATTAAGTTAGCCCATGCATGTTTCATGGCATTTACATAGTCACATGTTTAAAGTAATTTTTGACGATTGACTTTGCAAAATCATTTGCATATTTTAGACTTGATGGGAAAAAAATGATATTCAAGTGTTCAAAGTTCCTTGAACCGAGCTCCTATCATGGTGGGATAGCATGGACGAAGCCAACCAGAAATACGCCAAATCACGACTGGGTATCTAGTGGACTGCTGAAGATTGAGTGTCCACCTGCCTTTATTCAAGCCATGAAGCTTTATTGGGATCCTATCACCACTACATTCTGCATGGAAGGGCTAGAAGTTACCTCTACTCTCGAAGAATATAGCGCCGCCATCGGAGTGGAGTTTACTCACTTACTAGTTCAACCTCCCATAGGATTCGAGCCCTTGAGCCAACTAGCAGAATTCCTTGACACAAGCCTCAAAGAAGTCAAAATAGATGCCAAAAGTAATTCTGGATGGATTTCACTATCCTTCCTCCTAGATCGATTCCCCAACCTCCCTGCCACTAAAGGGACTAAATCTGGTAGAGCCTTTGTCAAGGCCTTCTTTAGCTTTGTGCTATTCCCGATTTCGTTTGTCACCTTCGATCCTATTATGGCTGTAGTAGCCAGACAAGTTTGTTGTGGATGGGATTACTCTAACATTATCCTTGCTGAGACCTTCATTTCCCTAAATCGCTTCAAGAGAAACAAGAAGGGAATCTTTAGAGCATCTAGTGGACTTTTGTACCTATGGTTCACATCTCATATCAGACAAATCCATAACCGCATGAGTTTCACTGAGATAAGCTCCGATGCCCATCCTCTTAAAACCTTTGTCAGAACCCATATACGTATTCCTAAGTTCAGCTTCGTAGAATGGAAGAACTTCCTTGGAACTCTGAAACCGGAACAGCTCCGATGGCAGATTAGACTGCCAACACTGGGTAAAGTCATGCTCGCATGTAATGGCGAAGACCCAGTCCCTTTGCTAGGATTCACAGGTACTATTACATATTATCCGAAAATGGTTATCCGACAATTTGGGGCATTATAGGAAATCCCTTCTCCACCACGACCCGGTATCTTCTCATTTGATATACCGAAAGAAACCCCTACAGGAGAAAAGAAGAAGCAGATTAAAGCTAAAGTGGAATTTATTATACACTCTTTGAAAAACTCTCAAACTGAAGATATAAGATGGCCAGAAAACATGACTCGCAAGGAGAACGTTCACAGGGCTACCACAGAATACATTCCACACTTTGAGGCGGTCAGACGCAGCCTTGTCGAGTCTTATGTACCCGAATACATCGTACCGTACGTGCCTGGAGTAGAGCCATACATACCCGAAGATATGGGATCACCGTCCTATTCGGAAGATGAAGAGTTCCAAACTGAAGAGATGGATCCATGTTGGGATGATGAGGACACCTTAAACCTCAAGCATCCTAGACTTGAATAGACTATCCTGTCAACTGTAAAATAAGCAAACACTATGATGCATTTTCATGCATACTCACTTGTACTGAATATTATTTTGAAAGCATATGCATGAGTGTGGAAATGTCTTACAAATGCATAAAAACTATCGTCAAAGATTACGCTTCTTTTAATTTCATGAATTCCTTTTGGAAAATGATTAAAAGAACTTCTCACATAAGTCTAAGGCTCACAAGGTAGTGCTTTTTCTCATTCACCAATAGAAAACATGCAATTAGAAGAGTCAAGTACTTCCTTTTGCCAATCTAAAGAAATACTCACTGAAGTTCCTTTTAAACAGGAACACTCTAATCACGAAATTGCCAACACATCGTTTTCTCACTCGGCTTAAGAAGAGAATGGAACAACAGGAGTTGACCCCGTGAGTAGGCATGCTGGAGACGCAGATGACTGTTATGGCAACTATGATTGCTGATATTAAGGCAATGCTGGAAGCCTCCCACGCTAGACAGTTGATGGCTCCTAATCAGAACAGCTTGAGCCCATCATTTGCACCCGATATAGCTGATAAAGAGACAGCAGAAGATGCCCAACATATGGAGGAGGATGTCCGTATGCCGAACATCCAGACACAACAAAAGACACCCCCTGTTGTCATCAACCTTGAGAAAGATGAAAAGGGGAAGCAGACCGTGAAAAATAAAGCGAAGGCTAATAGAATATCCAAGATTGAAGAATGCTTGAGCAGCCAAGGTTATGAGTTGGCCCGTTTCGACAAAATATCTCCCTTTGCTAAGGTGGAGACCCCTCCTAACTACAAGGAACCAGATTTCGTGAGAAAGTATAATGGGACAGGCTGTCCCCGTGCTCACCTCAAATATTACCTGCGTAAGATGACGCAATATTCAGACTATATTCCATTGTTGATGAACACGTTCCAAGAGAGTCCGGCTGGCGCCGCTCTGGCTTAGTTCATCGAATTAGACCTAGATGACTATGATAGGTGGGAAGATCTTGCAGAGGACTTCCTCAGACAGTATAAGTTCAATACGGCTATAGCCTCGATGAGGGAAGACCTCCTACGAACCTCAAAAGCAATGGGTGAATTGATCAGAACATACGCCCAGAGGTGGCGAGCTTTGGCGACCCAAGTAAAACCGTCAATCCCAGAAGAGAAGCTGGTTGACCTGTTCCTGAAAACGCTCCCCTACGAATACTTCGACAGATTGAACACCTCAGGATGTCAAACCTTTACACATTTGATAAAGGTGGCCGAAAGACTCGAGTGGGCTTTAAGAGAAAAGAGGCAGCATGAAACTTCTACCAGAAAATAATATCCCCTAAAAAAGGAAAGAGAGGCTGGGCTCGACATAGCTTTCATACCAAACCCCTATAAGCCTAAGATATTTAACAATTCTAATCAGACCAAGGAAGGATTGTCGTGGTCAGCGCCAAAAGAGCAAGAGCCTAGAAGGAGGCAACCCCAAAGGCAGTACTCTCAGCTCCCGAGGCCTCTATCCAAGTTGCTCCTGTTGACACCTGATTTTTGACCAAGTCTTTTTCAGCTTTATTTTGAAAAATCATAAAAAAAATCCATAAAAAGTCAAACAATTACAAAATCAACTTTGGTGGCCCTGGCCAAGCCTAAGGAACCATTTTTGACAAAAAAATAATAATTTTTCATATTTTTCGCATTTTTTTAATATTTTCAGAAATTAGAAAAATACTAAAAAAATCAAGAAAAATAACATTTCAGGTCACAAAAATATGGAAAAATAGCCAATATATTTCTTTTAAATCCCTTGTATTTTTTACCTCACAAAAAGTTCAAAATCAAATTCAATTGTATATGTTCCTTTGTTACACATATGATTGAATTTGAGAAACAAATGTCAATCGAGTCCTTTAATTTGTAATTTTGGCATTTTCTAGGATCTTGACATCCATTCTAACTGTCCCTTATTGTAATTTAGCCCAATTGTTTGCACAAATTGCTCAATTGCACGAATTTGACAAAATTGCATACTGAAATTGCATTTTTAGTCCTTGAAATTGAGCATAATTGAAATTACTTTCAATTCAAGGGCTATCATTGCAAATTAAACATACTGCCCAATGGGTTTCACCATTTTGAATCGAATGGCATAGGTAATTTGACCCAATTTGATCATTTGAACCTTCAATTGCATAATTCCCCAATTTGCAATTAAATGGAAATTTAGGGTTTTTGTTGAAATTGATATGAACTTTTGGGCAAAATCACATTTTTTTGACAGAATTCATGCCCTAGATTCGATTCTGAGGTTCAATTGTAAAAATTTCCTACTAATTTGGGTTTAATTTTGAAAAATCCAATTCGGAACCGGTTCAGACCGGTCAGACCGCCGGTCGGACCGGTCGAACCGGTCTGCTACAGTGCCACCTTCTTCCTCGCGCAAATGAACAGTCCTGAGCTGATTTTGATCAAGAAATTCAAGGGCAATTCGCGACTAATTGAAAAGGGAAAGGTGGGCGTTTTGTTCCTCACTTCAATACCTTTCAATCAAGACCGGCCGCGAGGCAAATGGCCGCCGGACGAACTCCGGTAATGTCAGTCAAACCTGCACGCCTGCAAAAGTCAACAAACGTCGAACGCAGGCCAAATCCGTGCCAAATCGCGCAGGATAAGACCCGCCGGAGGACCAAACGAAGCTAAACGGAATCCTCAGTCTCCCCGACGCCGTTTGGACTTGAAATTACGTGGCTACATGTGCGATTCAAGTCTGTTAGTTCCCTCCGCTCCGTGCCAAAACCCGAAACAGGTATATAAGCTAACAAACCTTCGCGAAGCAAAAGGGGGGTGAATTCAGTTGAAGAGGAAGAAACAGAATCAAAAGAAAGAGAGAGAACGAGAGAGAGAGAGCTCCCCGCCATCGCCATTGTCGATGGTAGAGCTCGGATTTGCAGAGCACTGGTCAGGCCTTCTCAGGCCAAACCGAAGCTCCTCAAGATCGATAGGAAGACGGTCAAGCCCCCAGGAAGCAATCGCCATCGACCGTGCAGCCCAAAACCGCCAGAACAGGTAATCCCGAACTTCGAGCTTAAGCTCTGGTCTTTAATGGCAAACCTTGATTTCGATTTCAATTCTTGCGATTCCCGTGTGCTTTTCATTCCTTGGATATCACTAACCATCATTGCATCTTCATTTTACATCGATTTCGCCCGAAAATATCAAATCGAGTCTTCAAACATTGCCTCTATTGCCGACCGCCGTCCATAGTTGCCCAGCCAAATTTGGGCCATGCGAGCTCAATCTGAGCTCGAGGTAAGTCTCATGAACATCAATTGATGCTATCTTGTGATGGAATTGTAATGTTTTGTGTTAATCGAGCGATCGAACTCCCATGGCCGTACTCGGCACTATGCTTGATACTTGTGATTTAGTGAATGAGGTGCTGCGATTCCTAGATATGTTAAACTAGAGACGATCGCGAGTCGATTGCCGTTGGTCTCGCATAATTTCATCGAGAATCCACCGTCGGATCGTCGCCGGAGTTCCTCAGCCGTCCATTTCGCTGGGGTCGAAAGGTTGAAGACGAAGCTGACGTGGCGCGGTCGGCCGGTCAAAGCTTAGGTGGAAGTCTGCCATTGGTCCACTTGCATGTCGAGTCAGGGCGAGTCAGCGTTAGATCAGACAGTCTAGGTTAATCGAGTCAAATAAATAATAGCCGTCCGATTAATAAATAGTATTAACTGAAAATGGTTTTAATCGAAAAAATCAATTAGAACAACAAACGGTGCCGTTTTGATAGAGGACTAGGCGATGTCATTTTGGGTAAGTGAGAATAGACGGTCCTGATCAAATCCCATGTTCTAATCGTGGCCGTAGGTCTTAATAGGTCAATCGGACGGTTCCGGTCAAGTCTCTAATCAATCTGAGCAGTAGGATTTAGTAATCAGAGCCAACGATCGTGGATTAGCCACGCGGTTCAGTGTGGGCCGTCGGATTAACTCCGAATAATCTGAAAATCAAAAACGTAGAAACGGCGTCGTTTTGGCGTGTTTGGCTTCGCGAGTTCGGTCTGGGCCGGGTTCCGGCCCGAGTGGGTCGGGTCGACCCGGTCCGAAATATTTCTTTTTTAAAATAAAAAAAATCAGAAAATGATTTCAAAAATAATAAAAAATCCTAGAAAATCCTTAAAAAATGATAGAAAATTCCAAAAAAATGTGGAAAAAATAATGAAAAAATTCTAGACACTCCAGAAACCCCCAAAAATCGAGGATTGACCACAGACAACTGGTCAACCCTATTTTTAGGGTTTCTTATCCGTTCTTCCAATAATCGACGATTATGCCCTTTAGGGGTAATTCGTCCATGCTTTGTATTTTGAGATAGGTCGAAAATGCCTAGATTAGGATAAGGCCAGTAAGGTGGCGAGTCCTTCTGCGAGGGTTTTCAAATCTCATCATTTTCCCTAAAATGACGATTTTACCCCTCAAAGGTAAGTCGCCTTTCCTGTTCCAATTGAATTTTTGGAAATTGCTTAAAAATAGGATTTGGGTCAGGTGGTCGACCAATCCTAAATTTTAAGATTTTCAACCCTCGTCTTTGTCCAAAATGACGATTTTACCCCTCTAAGGGTAAAATCACTTTTAAATTCCAAAAAATCTTGAAAATTCCCGAAAAATTGGAAATGGGTTGGATTGATGGCCAATCCTATTTCCCCCATCTTTTGACTTTTCAATTCTTCTAAAATCACAAATTTACCCTTTCAAGGCGAATCATCCCTGAATTATTCAAAATTACGATTCTGCCCATCATGAGCAAATCATGTCAAATCACTCCTAAGCCTTGATTGAGACTTCTCTAGGCTAATAGGGCCTCATTAGGGATGCCATGCTGATTTCATGTGATTTATCCACATGTTATGGATCCTTGATTTGCGCATTTATTTTCATGGATTGTGAGTGATAGGGTAGTCATTCACATCTGCATGAACTCCTAGATTTAGGATCTGAACCCCACTCCTCTGTATGAAATCCTAGAATAAGATAAACCATTCAGCTTAGGTACCGAAAGGGCGTCAACTCTGATAGTTGGCGTAACTAAGTCCCCGATCTCACTTCTCTGGTTTCCGCAGAATCGAATAGATCGCTCCCAACTATTCGATAGGGTTTCCGATCGTACCCTCCCCGAAACGATTGGTGGCGACTCCTTGGCATGTACACATATCACATGTCACTAGACCACACTGAAGGTCGACCACGTATATCTAGCCATTGCGATTTGGGTAATGGACCTTGGGAGAGGCCCGCGTCCGATCAGGCGACGATCGGGCGGCCCATTAACCCTCGCTAGCCAGATAGCGCTCGAGAGGGTCGCGACAGACTGGCGACTCCACTGGAGACGTCTTCCAAACCAGAATCTCTGGTTTCGTAGACCTGAGGACTTGAGCCGATTAAAAATTTATTTGGTTTATCTGACCTTATTTTCTGCAGATGCTCTCGAAGGTAAAGTACGTACGCTAACCACTGTGTTAGATGTTTTTGCAGATTGGAGAAATAAGGGGTGCAGTGATTGTTGACATTTTTCCTGCAGGTTGGAGTTGGGAATGTATGTTTATTTTATGCACATACTGAAGCGGTGTTTTGATACAAACTGCTGTGTATGACCTTGCATTTTGACGATCACGACACATCGCACACACTGGCGATCAAACCCCGACTGCAACCACCCTTAGGTTACCTTAGATAGGGAAATGGTGCGAAAGGATCTTGTGTTTGATGGCACTTGAGGCTTTCATATTCGTTCCCGCTCACAATCCGCGTTGGCGATATCTAACCCTCTTGGGTAGGTACCCTTGGGGAGGAATCTGCCTCATGTGGATCGTGGGAGCTTGAGCCGTAGGTTCCTCACCTGATTTTCGACTTCTAGAGTATACCCACTTGTCTCATGCGCATGTCTATGGATGGTTGGTATACCTAAAACCACCCATGGTTATAGGGGAACATTTCCACATCCCCAAGTTTGGTTGGTAAGGCATTTTTTTAATGTACTTTACTACTCCCTGTTTTATAGTATGACTCGTACATTGCATACATATACATGCATTTGCATACATCATGAAAATCATCCAAGTGACTAATTGAAATAACGATGATAAGGGGTAGGATGTCGCTGTTTCCTAAGAGTTCGACAGAGTTGGTAACCTTCGAGTACCTAAGGAAAGTTACTCGCCCTGGACCGAACACAAGGCTGCACTTCACTAGATTCGTGCATGGTCGGGAGCTGACTGGACGTAAGCTAGGATATGCGGAAGATTGTCAAACCCGCTACTACGTCGACAACCTCAGGTTCAAGCGACAAAGAGATGAGATGCTCGAGAGTTACTTAGAAATGCAAAAGCAACATCGCAACCGCCTGGCTATGGAGGTATACGCCCATCGGAAGGCCGAACGACAGGCTAAAGAAGACATACCGATGATCACTTTTTGGGGAAAGAGAAGACGCCCCGCAATCAAGACAAAGTCGAAGCGTATCACACTCAAGAAGGTGAGACGCGAGAAGACTCCTGAAGTCATTGTACTATGGACCAGAGAATGGCCAAAGGAGCTAAGAGATCTTGATCAATCCACTGAAGACAACCCCTCACACTCGACTGGAGGAGGATTCCCGACTGTTGACACCTAAATTTTGACCAACATTTATGCTTCGAAAATTTATAAAAAATCCATAAAAAGTTGAAAATTACAAAATCAACTTTGGTAACCTTAGCCAAGCTAAAGGGACCATTTTGAACAAAAAAATAATATATCTTTTCATATGTATATATATACATAATTTTATTCTTATTTTTATTTTTATTTATTTTATTTTATTATTTATTTTATTTTATTTTCAAAAGAAATATATAAAGTAATAAAAAAGAGAGAAAGATAATAAAAGGAAAAGGGGGAACATTTGACCAATCATGTTGTCTTAATTTTATTGTTATTATTATTAATAATATTATTATTATTACTTTTTTATTATTTTATTATTTTTCTTTATTTTTCCTTCCGACAAACGCTCCTCTCTCTCGCTCTCTCTCTCTCTCTCCCCTGGGCGCGGCGCTCTCTTTTTTTTCTCTCTTCTTCTGGCCGAGAGGAGAACGACCCGACGAGGACCTCCGAAGCCGAACTGAGGACCACTTCCTCCCGCTCGCTCGCCATCATCACTATCAGCCTTCATCCTCCTCGACCGTGGTCCGTCCGTCACGTCGCCGCCGCGCCGCCATAGCCACCGAGCTCGACCGAAGCTCACAAACTCTCGTCGTCACGCCCAGAGGAGAACCGAAGCTAGCAGACCATCCTCCGAGCTCGGCGACGTCACGAGGAAGCCCCCATGCTCATCAGACTCGCCGGAGACCGCCGAAAAGGGAAGATACACGTTTGAGCTCCTTCTCGGCCTTCAATGGCATTTCCATTTTCACTCGTTCGTTTCACGAATGGTTGATCTAGAATTAATCCTTGCGTATCACTGATCATTTTTGCCTTTGATCGCGCATGATTTCGTTGAGTAAATATCTGAGTTGGCCGCCGACGTCCTTCGACCGGCCGTGGGCTCCGGAGTTCGTTTCCGACCAAACCGAAGTCCTGCGTGGGTCAGGTAAGTCTTCTGGAACTCTTAGAATGCTCCCCAGCAACTTATATTAGTCATGTAACGTGTAGGATAGCTAGAACCATGCCTCGCCGGCGGTGTAGTTTCGGTCGGAGATGGCAAGTCGGTCATTTGATTTTCTGCTATAATGAGCTCTCGGTATGTTGTAGGCGACGTTCATACGAGTCTAATGCCATTAGTTTCGCGCGAATTGGACGTCGGAGGGCCGAGATATCGCCCTCCGACGAGGCGCCGGCGATCGAACGCCGGCGCCGGTCGTCTTCTCCGGTCGAGGTTGACCGGTCAACGCACGTTGACCGGTCAACACAGACGTGGCGCTGACGTGGCGCCCACGTGGCGGCCACGTTAGCGCGCGGTGTAAAAAAAAAATATAAAAAAAATCAGAAAATAATAAAAAAATCAATAAATCAATAAAAAAATATAGAAAATCATAAAAAATTCAAAAAAATTCGAAAAATTCTAAAAAATTCCAGAAAATAGGACATGGCCACATTCAACTGGCTATGACCTGTTCCGGGTCTTTCGACCCCTGATCTTTTCAGAAATGATGATTTTGCCCTTCCGGCAAATCGTCTTCCAAAAAAATTCTAAAAAAATCCAGGAAAATCCCAAAAAATAGGAAATGACCACCAATAACTGGACAAGACTCATTCCGGGTGTTTTGAACCCCGACCCTTCTAAAAACGACGATTTCGCCCTTTGGGCGAATTGTCCTCCAAAAACTGAAGAAAAATCAAGAAATTCCAAAAAATTCTCAAGAATGGGAAATGGCTACAATCAACTAGCCATGGAATATTTTGGGTAATTCGGTATCCAAATCTTCCAAAAATCGACGATTTTGCCCTTCGGGCTAAATCGCCTCCAAATCTTCTCATTTTACCCTCTAACCCTAAATCACATCTTCCCTAAGCCCTTATGGCTATACTAGGAGGCCAATGATTGAAATTGATGTGCAGCGACATGACTTATTTATGCACTTGATTGCGCTTTCATTATATTGACTGTGATTTGATAGGACCAGTCTTCCAATCTGTATGAAACCCTGACTCATACCTATCTCACCCAAACTTGCGCCTGCATGAGCCCTTAGCTAGGAAAATCACTCGCGTTAGGTACCGAAAGGGCGTTGGTAATGACACCGACGTAACCAAGTCCCCGAACCCAAAATCTCTGGTTCCGCAGAACTGATCGACATCTCCCAATCGGTCAGTAAGGTTTCCGGTCTACCCTCCAAGAAAGACCGGTGGCGACTCCAAATGCATGCACAAGTTGCATAGACCACCACGACCACATTGAAAGTCGAAAGCGATTGACTCTTATCGTCGAAACCCATTAAAAAATACTCCCGCCGCGATTTGGTATGGGCCTGGGAGGGCCCGCGCTGATCCAAGACTCGCGATCGGTAATCCATTAGCAGCGCCCGCCTTTCGGACGGGTCGCGACAGCTGGCGACTCCACTGGGGACTTTGTTCTAGAACCTATGGTTCTAGACCTCAAGTGGACTTAGGCCGTAATTAAAACGCTAAGTGATTTTTCTAACCCTGCAGGCGCTCTTGAAGGTGAGGTAAGTCCGCTTATGATAGGTGTTATATGTTTTTGCAGATTGGAGTGATGAGGGGGGTAGTCTGTGATTAACATTGTCTTATGCAGGTTGGCGTAGGAATGAATGATTGTGTATATGTTTTATATTGAAGCGGTGATTGTTAAATAAGATGCATGTTTATCGCTTTAGCACGACACCGAAAATACACACAACCGCGCCTAAAACCCCGGGCGCCGTCTATAGGAAAACAATAGAAGGGATTGAAAATGGAATCTCCGTGAGGAAAAACACGGGGTAATCCACTTTTCAATTCCACTCATTTTGAGCTATGGATCGAGCCCCAATGCAACGATAGTTGTGCAATGGAATCTGCTCTTTCTAGAACTCGAGGTGGGAACCTTGACCTTAGGTGCCAAATCCTTTGATTTTTAGAAGTTTTATCCTCACTTGTCTCATGTGCATGTCTTTAGATGGTTGATATATCTAAAACCACCTAAAAAAAATCGGTGATCTTGGAGTCACATCTCGAAGACTGGAACTGGGGCATCTCCAAGTGTTCGGACCACATTCCTTTGATTGGTTTGGCATTTTTAGTTCTCTTGTATAAGACTAATTTTGCTTGGGTCCTCTCTATCTTATCCCTTAGATTTATTGTATTAGGGATCTATTTGTGTTATGTATATCCGAGTTGAAATTTGCTGTATTTCTTTTGATTTACCATTGGAATGTGGTAGTGGCATTTATACTAATCACTCGAATTCGCCAAAATCAATTTTATAATTCCACGGGAGGAAATTGAAATTGGAGGTCTGATACGACCTTTTTAGCCGTATAGGGCAATCCAATCCCAATTTCGCCAGAAGGAACTATAAACTTGAAATTGGCTCATGCGTGTTTAGCATCATTGGTAATCCATGATAACTGATCAGGATTATATCTTGTACTTTTGAACATTCCATTGATTTTCTTGGAATTGATCAAAAGCGGTTATCGTGAATTACATTCCTTTCAATAGCATGCTTTCCTTCGAGGGATACTGATAAAAACTTTTCGCACAAGATTAAAACCCTTGTAAAGTTTTTGTCCTTATTAATCCCGAGCAAACATAAGATTGAAAGGGGTCTATGCCTTCTTTTTCAAATTATTCCTTCTGATTCTGTCTTTTCATTTGCAGGTAAAAAATAGGTAATAGAGAGAAATCTTTTCCTGGATAAGTCTGAGGCTATTCTTTCGTCTGATCATGAGTGAGTTATAAAATCAGGACATATTTGCTCGACTTATTGATATTACGGTTCGGCTCACCCAAGTTGAAGATGTTCGAATGCTCGAAGAAAGGAACCGTGTAGAAGTTAAAACACACACACACGAGAACTTTCATTTATTTTGCTCGGCGGAGGGTTTTCAGAAGCAGGTCATACAATTCGGGGTGGAAAAGTAAAGCCAAAGTGAGCCCTAATTAACGACACAAAGGAGCCCAACTGACCCTCCACGTTATTAATGCTCTGCTCATACTCCCAACTCCGCATGTCATGGTCGGCAAGCCTGAGGAGAAGACTTCTGCATTCTCCCTTAACTTCGGCGACCTTGGCCTCGTGTTCTTCGGTGACTATTTCCAGGTCCCGAACCAGTCCATTCCCGCGAGCTATGTCCGCGGTTATCTTGTCGAGTCGTTCTTCCTGCCAGTCGCTCTGAAGCCTCAACAGGACATTGCGGCGGTCATGCTCGCCGGTGGTAAGGGATATGGCCAATTGATCCACCAGATTTCTCCTCTCGCGAAGCAACGTCGCGACCCGCTCATTAGCAAACTCGACGGCCTTTTTGTAACTATCAACCAGATAGTTGGTCAGCACCAAATGATCAGATCGATCTTCGTAGCGGGCTCGCAGGACACGAGTCACGAGAACTTCCCGGTGAGCAGCACGATAAGCCTCTAGAAAGTTTGCAAAGAGGTCTGGGAATGTTTTATACTCATTCTCCAACTCAGTACCCTCGATGGAAGTAGTGTCTGTGGCCGCGAATAGAACGCGGATCTCAGCCTCGATCTCCGGATGATCGGCTATATAAGCATAGCCCCGACCCAAGAGATTATAGAGTTTTTCCCATCGGGCCGGGACTGCGATTGAAAAGACGCAAGCATGGGAAGAGTCAGAGGAAGAAGCAGAAGATGAAGCCATTTCTCGTTGGAAGATGGAGGGGAAGACGAGTGCGATGGAATGAATGAAAGTGAAAGTTGGGCAAAGGAGAGCACTAACCTTCTCCCCGTTTCATAGTGGCTCAAAGGTGGAGAAAAGTTACAGCAATAATGCTTGTGGAGCCGGGGTAATCAAGTAAAGCAGAGGCCGCTCCTCCCGTGAATCACGAGACCCGCCTCGATCCGCGATTTCAGGCCTGTCGGACAAAAGTTGTAAATAAAAAAAATCGTCGGTTTCATCATATTAAGTCTGAGCGGGAGACGCGCGTAGTTACGCTTTCTTGAAAACGAAGTGGGAGACAGACATAGACATCGAGAAATGAAATCGATTCGGCGCCCTTCCATGTTGAAAAGAGAAAAGAGGACAACAAAGCAGGAAACACGGAATCTTGGGAGGGACACTCACTTGATGATCTTCGTCCATATTTAAAGAACGTTCCCTGGGCAGGTAGAATCACTCAAAAGAAAGTTTGGAGAGAGTAAGCATACCAGAGAAATTACAAAACCCAGAATAAGTAAAGAAAAAAAGATATCGAGCGACCTCTCCCTGATCCGATATGTTTGGGAGCTACCGTCAGTTGTTAGAAGGGATAGGCCCAAACATCTTAGATATCGTCCAATTCAAAGACCTCGAAGGTTATGGGATCCAACTTGATACCGAAGTCAGGGAATCCTACCCTTTCGGCAGCAAAGCACGGAAACCCGATGGTGACGACAGTGGTAAGAGGTGTTTCTCACGTTACACCCCAGATCAAGTTCGAGAGCTTGAAGCGGCCTTCAGCGAGAACCCTCTCCCGAGCAGGGAACAGAGAGGGAAGCTAAGCCAGAAAGTGGGACTGAAACCCCAGAAGATTAAAGCTTGGTTTGAATATAGGCGAGTCAAATTGAGGGCCCGAAACAGACAACAAGAAATTGCCATTCTAAAGGAGGAAAACGAAAAGCTTCGAGTGGAGAACATAAGGTATAAAGAAGCTCTCGACACTATTCTTCGTCCTAACCGTGACGGTCCTATCGCCCTTGGTGAAATATCCCTAGACGAGTCATGTTCAGGGACCGATAACGCTCCTTCCTCGTCTCGCCCCCCTGCACAACTTTCGAGACAATCAGATCTTGTTCCCGACCGTGAAAGGATAAGCCGGCGTTGGATGCCTGAAATTGAAGATAAATTTATTGACGCGGTTCGGCGGATAGGGATCGACGCGGCGCGTCCACGACAAATACTCAAGATCATGAATGTACCTGGGCTAGCTAAGACAAGCGTTAGGAACCGCCTTAAGTACCATAGGAAGTTGCTGAAAGAAGGCAAGGTAACACTAAAGCTGAGAAGGGCCGGTCTGAATGTAGACGACTGGTATGCCTACAACTGCGACACTTCTCCACTCGAACAGCAGCCGGTCACCAGTGTTCTTCCCATTAGCGATCAACCTATTGCGTCCAGTACTCAGATACCTGCCCAACTCAAAGAACCTGGCGACTTCCTTGATGAAGACCTTCATCCACGGGTCGATCAGCTGAATCCCCCTTTGAGTCGTCTCAGTACCCTACAAGATTATTTGCCACAATCCCCGCGAATAGGAACTCCCCAATTTGAGTACCAGCCTGTCGTTAGTGCTCTTCTAGGGGCGAACCCAGTGTTAGCAAAAGATACACGTATAAATTTGCGGGGCAATGATGAAGGTTCCAGCTCAAAGACTCCAGTCCCTCGCAATGAAGGCGATGAAGGAAATCTGCCCCCAACAATTGTTGATACCCAACTTGAACATCAATGGCTCGAAGACTCGAGCAATTTCCTTGGCAATGAGTTCAATCTTTGGCTCGATCAATTTGGAGCCGGAGGGCCATTGCAGTGGTGACGCAAGGCCGGTGATCAAGCGTCTGATGCAAGGCATGGTTACTCGATGAAAAATGCTTAGAAGAAAGGGGTTGAATACTCCTATTGAATATGTTGTTGATCGCACTGTAAGGTTCCCACGGGAACATCTTCCATTAATGTCTAGAACTAATTGCGCGTGAGTGTCACCATCACCCTTTGAGCATCTTCAAGCCGAGGGCCGTGGATTAATCGCTTAATCCGTAGAGCAAGTTCCCCGAACAATGACTATCACCCGCGGAGCGTAATGGGATCTACCCCTTCAATACGAAATACGTTTGGCTGCGAAGCCACCTATTTGGTGATAAACGTGGTTAAATCACTCAAAAGGCCATGCATTCAAATGGCTAAACAAACATTGCCCAGCTGGGGGGCAGATGAACCATTGATGTTACAAACACTCCAAGCATGGATAGGCGGATTTGATAGAGGTTGTTCATATCAATACGCAACATCAGAATGAGATGAAAATCAAGAGTAAAGTTGTATCGTCCCAATTTGTCTTGAATTTGGGAATATGAATTAACACTTATTTTTTATCCTTGACAGGGGAATCGCCTTGGAGACGAATAAGTTTTTACATCCCACATACTACCTGTTAGGGTACATGAGGGTAGGATGTATCGTTTCGATTTTCGAAAAATTCATGAACATACAATGATATGCTTCTTTTACATTTTCAGGGATCTCCAGCCACGGTGGACAGGTAGGTATCCCTTTCCCCCAATCCATTGAAGATGTTAAACAAAAAAACACAGAGAGAAAAAGAAAAAGCTTTCAAAATCTGATGTCTAGAAAAGACATGGAATTCTAACTTCATTGGCATTCATGTTTTGAAACATGAGGTTGTCTGAACACGCATTGTGCACCATAAAATCCCCTTGACGGGTAAAATTTTTGGGAAAACGAAAGAGATTTTTCCAATCAAAAGTTGTTCAAAACTCTCAAAAGGATGTTTCCTCAAAAGAGAGGCAAGCTCAAATCCAAACACATCCTACATACACTTGAGAGATGAGTGGAGTGAATCAAATAGTAAAATCTGGACCTACGGAGGTAGGGACCATTCGCAGCGATTACATGGATTGGGACGACGGAGGCGTTCGTTTCATATCATAAACACTACAGGTGACCGTTGACAACCCACTTGAACGGCGGTTTTCATTCTTAACCTTGTCAAGAACCACCCCACACCGGGGCAAAAAGGAAGTAAGTCCAGCAGCATCAGGAGAAAATGGTTAGAAATTTTCTTGCTCGGACTAACATTAATCTTTGTGTGTTGTTTATATGGTAATCCAAGTGCCATAGGATGACGAGAAGCATTCATTCTCTATCCCACACACCATATCCTTTGCACAGCCAAGTTGAGCCTGCGAATTCATTTCATAAACCCCTGTTGGTGATCATGGGATGTTTCAAGATAGAAACTGTATCACTCCAAGAACGGAAGAAATCAAGAGATGGGATTTATAGAAGAATCTCATATCGGCGTTTAAGTGTGCTATGATTCAAGTTGTATATCTAGCACAATTTTCTGAACATCGTAGTTCCGAAGGAAAAGAAACGGCGGGATTCCAACAAAAAATCCCCAGCATCAAGAAAAAGCAGAGTGCCTGGTAAAAGCAAGGCCGATGCTCGTGAAAACTGTTTGATTGATCCCCAATAAAGCCTAGTTGGGAAGAGAGAAAAACCCATAAAGGAGTCAGATCAAGAAGGCTGCTCCCCAAACGATGTCAGCCGTGGTGCAAAAACACGGACAGAATTGTCAATCTCTTAATACCACAAGAGACGTTCTCTAAAGGATTTGTGCACACCTCAAAAGCGGTTGCACACCTCAAAAATGGAAGATGCAGAATGGAAAAGACATGTGACAAATTTGCAATGATCACCAATGTCGAATCCTTCGTGATTTCTGGGCCAAAAACAAGCCTCTTTCGGTCCCCAATCCTACCAATGTTACAACCCTGAAACAGTCTTCTCTGACTAAGACACTTGGGTTAACATATAGCTTAGCTCGAAGAAGTACGAGCAAGACTCTTTCTTTCTCATTTTGCAGGGTTCTTGACTTGTAAACCCAGAGCAGATGGTGAAGATTTTCATTCGATGGCCCCGACTCCAAAGCGGGTCCCCCTTGAAAACCAATATCCAAGCCCAACATTACGGTCCCGTGGAAGACCTCCCGACCGATCAAAATGTATGCGCTACGAATGAGCCTAAAACCTAGGCACAGGTCAGTAGGGAATTGAGTGCATCCCCTAAAAATCATCACCTCAAAACAGGTGAGATGGCCTCCTTGTCGAGAAATATTCCAATTGACGTTTTGAGCAAACTCTTTTTGGGAATTTTCAAACTGTGGATCCAGATTTTCCATGCAAGGGATTCGTGATCACATTTGCACGTTGCAAAAATGTTTTGGATAACCTCCAGCATCAAAATGCACATCTCATGACTAAAGCTTAAGTCATAAAATTTTGTCAATTGGACAATTGCTGTCTTCTCAAAGATTACCAATATTTTCTTGGGGAAGAGAAACCCTTAAAAAAAAAAATCCTTTTCAAAATATCAAACAGTCTCATCGGACGTGGAGAACCCTTGTCATGAGACCCCCTTTTCAAAAATATCAAACAGTCTCATCGGACGTGGAGAACCCTCGTCATGAGACCCCTTTTCAAAGCAAACAAAGGTAGATACCGCCTGAAGGATCAACACAAGGTAGATACCGCCTGAAGGGTCAAACCAAGGTAGATACCGCCTGAAGGGTCAACTCAAGGTAGACACCGCCTGAAGGGTCAACCAAAGGTAGAAACCGCCTGAAGGGTCAATACAAAGGTAGATACCGCCATAAGGATCAATCCCATGGTCCGATCCACCATACGGATCAAAACTTTGACTAATTCTAAATGTTGGAGAAGTTATTTTCCTAGGTAAGCCTTACTGTAGGTGAACCGCTTATGGTCTGATCCACCATACGGATCAAAATCCTTGGCAAATTCCAAAGCGTGGGATGCGCCTTCTTTAGGTTCCTACCAGTCGGGAACCCCATAATGGTATGACCTACCATACAGGTCAGAGCTTAATCTCCCTAGGATATTCTGAACGAGTCCTAGGTATCTTCTTGAAAGTAGTCGCAACCGGCAGCATCTGACAGGTGAGCTTCAGGTAAGCCTCTCTCACTCCGGCTCATGTTCGAATCGCAAGAGTAAACCGGTGATTAATTTGAGCATCCATCAAAAGACTTAAGGGTCCGATGTCATAGCATTTCTTTTCACGAGTCGAGTCGATCAAGACTCAGGTGTCACCTTGTCTTTGAGAGAAACCTCTGAGGGGATTCCTCTGATGAGATTCCTCTCAAAGAGGGGCAGCTGTTGACACCTAAATTTTGACCAACATTTATGCTTCGAAAATTTATAAAAAATCCATAAAAAGTTGAAAATTACAAAATCAACTTTGGTAACCTTAGCCAAGCTAAAGGGACCATTTTGAACAAAAAAATAATATATCTTTTCATATGTATATATATACATAATTTTATTCTTATTTTTATTTTTATTTATTTTATTTTATTATTTATTTTATTTTATTTTCAAAAGAAATATATAAAGTAATAAAAAAGAGAGAAAGATAATAAAAGGAAAAGGGGGAACATTTGACCAATCATGTTGTCTTAATTTTATTGTTATTATTATTAATAATATTATTATTATTACTTTTTTATTATTTTATTATTTTTCTTTATTTTTCCTTCCGACAAACGCTCCTCTCTCTCGCTCTCTCTCTCTCTCTCCCCTGGGCGCGGCGCTCTCTTTTTTTTCTCTCTTCTTCTGGCCGAGAGGAGAACGACCCGACGAGGACCTCCGAAGCCGAACTGAGGACCACTTCCTCCCGCTCGCTCGCCATCATCACTATCAGCCTTCATCCTCCTCGACCGTGGTCCGTCCGTCACGTCGCCGCCGCGCCGCCATAGCCACCGAGCTCGACCGAAGCTCACAAACTCTCGTCGTCACGCCCAGAGGAGAACCGAAGCTAGCAGACCATCCTCCGAGCTCGGCGACGTCACGAGGAAGCCCCCATGCTCATCAGACTCGCCGGAGACCGCCGAAAAGGGAAGATACACGTTTGAGCTCCTTCTCGGCCTTCAATGGCATTTCCATTTTCACTCGTTCGTTTCACGAATGGTTGATCTAGAATTAATCCTTGCGTATCACTGATCATTTTTGCCTTTGATCGCGCATGATTTCGTTGAGTAAATATCTGAGTTGGCCGCCGACGTCCTTCGACCGGCCGTGGGCTCCGGAGTTCGTTTCCGACCAAACCGAAGTCCTGCGTGGGTCAGGTAAGTCTTCTGGAACTCTTAGAATGCTCCCCAGCAACTTATATTAGTCATGTAACGTGTAGGATAGCTAGAACCATGCCTCGCCGGCGGTGTAGTTTCGGTCGGAGATGGCAAGTCGGTCATTTGATTTTCTGCTATAATGAGCTCTCGGTATGTTGTAGGCGACGTTCATACGAGTCTAATGCCATTAGTTTCGCGCGAATTGGACGTCGGAGGGCCGAGATATCGCCCTCCGACGAGGCGCCGGCGATCGAACGCCGGCGCCGGTCGTCTTCTCCGGTCGAGGTTGACCGGTCAACGCACGTTGACCGGTCAACACAGACGTGGCGCTGACGTGGCGCCCACGTGGCGGCCACGTTAGCGCGCGGTGTAAAAAAAAAATATAAAAAAAAATCAGAAAATAATAAAAAAATCAATAAATCAATAAAAAAAATATAGAAAATCATAAAAAATTCAAAAAAATTCGAAAAATTCTAAAAAATTCCAGAAAATAGGACATGGCCACATTCAACTGGCTATGACCTGTTCCGGGTCTTTCGACCCCTGATCTTTTCAGAAATGATGATTTTGCCCTTCCGGCAAATCGTCTTCCAAAAAAATTCTAAAAAAATCCAGGAAAATCCCAAAAAATAGGAAATGACCACCAATAACTGGACAAGACTCATTCCGGGTGTTTTGAACCCCGACCCTTCTAAAAACGACGATTTCGCCCTTTGGGCGAATTGTCCTCCAAAAACTGAAGAAAAATCAAGAAATTCCAAAAAATTCTCAAGAATGGGAAATGGCTACAATCAACTAGCCATGGAATATTTTGGGTAATTCGGTATCCAAATCTTCCAAAAATCGACGATTTTGCCCTTCGGGCTAAATCGCCTCCAAATCTTCTCATTTTACCCTCTAACCCTAAATCACATCTTCCCTAAGCCCTTATGGCTATACTAGGAGGCCAATGATTGAAATTGATGTGCAGCGACATGACTTATTTATGCACTTGATTGCGCTTTCATTATATTGACTGTGATTTGATAGGACCAGTCTTCCAATCTGTATGAAACCCTGACTCATACCTATCTCACCCAAACTTGCGCCTGCATGAGCCCTTAGCTAGGAAAATCACTCGCGTTAGGTACCGAAAGGGCGTTGGTAATGACACCGACGTAACCAAGTCCCCGAACCCAAAATCTCTGGTTCCGCAGAACTGATCGACATCTCCCAATCGGTCAGTAAGGTTTCCGGTCTACCCTCCAAGAAAGACCGGTGGCGACTCCAAATGCATGCACAAGTTGCATAGACCACCACGACCACATTGAAAGTCGAAAGCGATTGACTCTTATCGTCGAAACCCATTAAAAAATACTCCCGCCGCGATTTGGTATGGGCCTGGGAGGGCCCGCGCTGATCCAAGACTCGCGATCGGTAATCCATTAGCAGCGTCCGCCTTTCGGACGGGTCGCGACACCGACTAACTGTTATTGTGAAGAGGGGTAGACCTCTAGGAAAAGGGTGACGTAGATTCCCACATTCCATCGGCCTTTTATGGCTTCCTTGTTTTAGTAGTCTCCACTCACCTCTCTTTCATTAAGCGTCCTGATTGTAATAAGAAATTCATTCCACTCTGTTCATTTGATGTATTGACCAATGGAATGTGACATTGTTGTTTCCCTTAGTCACTGGAGTGAACCTGACTAAATTGCATAATTCACTTCCCTGAAATTCAAATTAGGCTTTAAGTCAGGCCTTCGAGACCTGAAAAAGGTCCTAATTTCCATTTCTTCAAATTGGAATATGCAATTAAGTTAGCCCATGCATACTTCATGGCATCTGCATAATCGCACGTTTAAAGTAATTTTTGACGATTGACTTTTCAAAATCATTTGCATATTTTAGACTTGATGGGAAAGAATGATATTCAAGTGTTCAAAATTCCTCGGGCCAAACTCCAATCGTGGTAGGATAGCATGGGTGAAGTCAGCCAGAAGTATGCCAAATCACGATTGGGATATCTATTGGATCTACTGAAGATTGAGTGTCCACCTGCTTTCATTCAAGCCATAGCACTCTACTGGGATCCCACCACCGCTACATTCTGCATGGAAGGGTTAGAGGTTACCCCCACCATCGAAGAGTACAGCGTCATCATCGGAGTTGAATTTACTCACTCGTTTGTCTAACCTCCCATAGGGTTTGAACCTTTGAGTCAGTTAGCTGAATTCCTTGACACAAACCTTAACGAAGTCAAGGCAGATGCCAAAAGTAATTCTGGGCGAATTTCACTATCCTTCATCCTAGATCGATTCCCCAACCTCCCTGCCGCTAAAGGGACCAAATCATGTAAAGCCTTTGTATTGGCCTTCTTTAGCTTCGTGCTATTCCCGATTTCATCTGTCACCTTCGATCCTATTATGGCCATTGTAGTCAGACAAGTCTGTTATGGGTGGGATTACTCAAACATCATCCTTGCTGAGACATTTCTTTCCCTAAACCGCTTCAAGAAAAATAAGAAAGGAATCTTTAGAGCCTCTAGTGATCTTTTGTACCTGTGGTTCACATCTCATATCAGGCAATTCGATATCCGCATGGGTTTCATCGAGATCAGCCCCGATGCTCATCCTCTTAAAACCTTTGTCAGAACCCATACACGTATTCCTAAGTTCAACTTTAAAAAATGAAAAGAATTCCTTAGAACTCTAAAGCCCGAACAACTCCGATGGCGGCTAAGGTTGCCAACGCTGGGCAAAGTCAGATTGCCCTACAATGACAAAGATCCAGTTCCCTTGCTAGGATTCACGGGCGCTACCGCATACTATCTGAAGAGGGTTATCCGACAGTTTGGGGCACTACAAGAGATCCCTTCTCCACCACGACCTGGTATCTTTTCTTTTGACATACCAAGCAAGACCCTCATAGAGGAAGAGAAGAGACAGTTTGAAGCCAAGGTGACATTCATCATACACTCTTTGAAGAATTCTAAAGCCGAAGAAATAAGTTGGCCAGAAAACATGACTCGCGAAGAGAACATTCATAGAGCCACTACAGAATACATTCAGCGCTTTAAAGTGTCCAGACGGAGCCTTGTCGAGCCCTATGTACCCGAATACATCGTACCGTATGTACCTGGAATAGAGCCATACGTACCCGAAGACATGGGACCGCTATCATGTTCAGAGGATGAGGAGTCCCAGACTGAAGAGGAAAATCCATACTGGGATGATGACGACACCTTAGGCCTCAAGCGTCCTAGACTTGAATAAGACTATTCCGTCAAGTGTAAAATAAGCAAACATTGTGGCGCCTTTTCATGCATATTCACTTGTACTGGATGTTATTTTACGCATGAGCATGAATTTAGACATGTTTTGCGAACACATAAAAATTATCGTCAAGAATTACACTTCTTTTAATTTCATGAATTTTCCTTGGGGTATGATTAAGAGAATTACCCACGTGAGACTAAGGCTCGCAAGGTAGTCCTTTTTCTCATTCACCAATAGAAAACATGCAATTAAAAGAATAAAGTACATTCTCTTGATTAATACCAAAGAAATACTCACGAGAATTCTTTTAAAAAAAACAGGCGTTCTTTCATCACGGAATTGCTGACGCATCGCTTCCGCACCCAGCTTAAGGCAAGAATGGAATAGCAAGAGTTGACCCCACGTGTAGGTATGTTGGAATCTCATATGACTGCTCTGGCGACTATGATGGTCGATATTAAGGTAACGCTAGAAGTCACCCAAGCCCAGCAGACGATGGCTCCTAACCAAAGCAACTCAGGTCCTTCTTTTGTACCTGATACAGCAGATAAGGAGGCGACGAGAGATACTCAACATACGGAGGAGGACATCCGTGAGCCAAACATCCAGTCACAACAAAAAGCCTCCCCTATTATTATCAACCTCGAGAAGGAGGAGAAAGGGAAACAGACTGCGAAAACGAAAGTATAGGCTAAAAGATTAGCCAAGATCGAAGAATGCTTAAGCAGCCAGGGCTATGAGTTAGCCCGCTTTGACAAGATATCTCCCTTCGCCAAAGTGGAGACCCCTCCCGACTACAAGGAGCCGGACTTCGTGAGGAAATATAACGGGACAGGCTGCCACGCGCTCACCTCAAGTATTGCCTGCCCAAAATGGCGCACTATTCGGATTATATTCCGTTGCTGATGAATACATTCCAAGAAAGTCTTGCCGGTGCCGCTCTGGCATGGTTTATTGAATTGGATCTCGATGATTATGATGGGTGGAAAGATCTGGCAGAAGACTTCCTCAGATAGTATAAGTTCAATACGGCTACAGCCTCAACGAGGGAAGACCTTCTACGAACCTCGAAGGCAAGAGGTGAATTAATCAGAACATATGCCCAGAGATGGCGAGCTTTGGCTACCCAGGTAAAGCCATCAATCCTAGAGGATGAGCTGATTGACTTATTCCTAAAGGCACTCCCCTACGAATACTTCGACAGATTGAACACCTCCGGATGTCAAACATTTGCACACTTGATTAAGGTGGCTGAAAGGCTAGAATGTGCCTTAAGAGAAAGGAGGCCTCATGAAACTTCTACTAGGAAACAGTATCCCTTAAAGAAGGAGAGAGAGGCCGAACTCGACATAGCATTCTTACCAGACCCCCATAAGCCCAAACCGTTTGGCAATTCTAATCAGACCAAAGGAGGATCATCCTGGTCGGCGCCGAAAGTGCAAGAACCTAGAAGAAGGCAACCACAAAAGCAGTTCTCTCAGCTCCCGAGGCCTTTATCCAAGTTGCTCCCGATGCTGATAGAGCAGCACCTGGTGGCAAAAGAACCACCTAGGACAAACCCTGTTAAGTATCTTGGCTTTGACGAGAGCCAAACATGTGTCTACCATATGGGCGAAAGGGGACACAATGTGGATAACTGCTATATCCTTAAGCTGAAGATGCAAGCTTTGATTGACAGTCAGATTCTGAAGTTTGACAACATGGCTCCAAATGTGCAAGAAAACCCACTCCCTGATCATGAAGCAATAAGAGCAATATTCACTTAAGAGGATGGAGACCACCTCAAGCTGAAGGTAAACATTTCTAAACTCACCGACCTTCTGGTCATCGCTTCGTCATACCCAAAAGGAGGGGAGATCCCTGCGGACGTAAAGAAGCTATGTATCGCCAAGATGATGAGCTTAGGGATAATGTCCAATATTGCCAATGAAGGATTCGAATGAGTCAAAGCTTCTCTATCTTTGGGAGGAAGCCATTTCGTGATCAAAACTGAGCAGGGTAGCACGTGGGACATCCCACATAAGGATCTGGTAGACAACTTTGGGTCGATCATGGAGCCAGAAGAGAAATTCGAAGGGGACGAACTGGAAGCCAAAAGGCGAAGTCTAGCAGATCGTAGATTCATAGCCGACGCACTTGAAAGGGGTGAAATTGTAGACAACCTCCGTCAAGATTCTGGGGGGTACAACTTTAAAGTAAAATATTCGGCCCCTCCAAGCTTTTATCAGAAAATTGAGGATATCATACCAGACGGATGGGGAGGTATGGATGATCCCGCTCGACCAGAAACCTCGAATGACATAGAAAAGCTTTTTACAAAAGACACAGTATCGATGATTGAAGCCGCTACGACCGTAGTAATACGATTAGAAGAACTGGATAGCCTGAGTAGGGTGGAAGATTGCCTGATCAAACCTGTTGTGATCCGATTGCCAAAAGAGGGGGCAGATGATACAGCTAAACCAAAGGAATTTGGCCCGACGAGGGTAACCATAAAAGTCCCTCCAGTAGAAGAGTATGATCTTAAAGCAGTCCACTGGGACTATGGGACAAAGGAAGTGGATGCAGTAATGAGATATGGACGATTTTATGCCCCTAGGGAAGGCGAATCCGAAAAGAAGGAGGTCTCGAAGGAAGACGCAGAAAAGCTCATGTCCATCATTAAGACTAGCGAGTTTGAAATAATAGAGTAGCTGAGAAAGATGCCAGCTCAAATATCCTTACTGGATCTATTCATCAACTCAGAGAAGCACAAGAACGCACTGTTGAAGATACTCAACGAAGTACATGTCCCTGAAACAATTAATGAGGTGCAATTAGGGGACTTTGTAGGGGCGATCCTTTTAAAAGACCAACTGAGCTTCTCTGATGAAGACTTCCCCATGGAAGGAAGAGGGCACAACAAGGCCTTATATATCTCCGCGCAATGTAACAGGAAAAGAGTGGCGCACGTATTAATCGACAACGGATCAGCCTTCAACATTTTCCCTTTGGCTACTCTGAGAAAGTTGGGAATCAATGAGGAAACGATTAAGACTTCCAGAACAGCCGTGAGAGCTTTTGATAGAATGAAGAAGACTGTGGTAGGCGAGATTGAGCTCAACGTATTCATCGGCCCAACAAAATTCTCCATAAACTTTCAAGTAATGGATCTACCTAGTGCATTCGGGTTCTTGCAAGGAAGACCCTGGATCCATGTAGTAGGAGCTGTACCATCCAACTTGCATCAGAAAGTGCGCTTTGTGGTAGATGGAAAGGTAATTACAGTACACAGGGAAGTCGACATCCAAACATATCAGAGTAGCGCTATTCCCTACATTGAACCTGAAGTTGAGGTGGAAGCAAGCTACCATTCCCTGGAGATAGTAGTGACGGTACATACTCTTGTAGGGGCAATATTGATGGCTCCATACTTTTTTGAAACCCATCTTTTACCAGCTAAGATGCTACTGGCATATGGGTTCAACCCCGGAGAAGGCCTGGGTAAACACGGTCAAGGAATAAATACCCCTCTGCAGTTAAAAGCCAACCAGCATAGAATGGGCTTGGGGTACCAAAAAGATCATATGGGCGAATCTGCCCCGAAGGCAATAGGCCGAGGCCGAGGCAAAAGCCTGGGACGCCAGGGAGGCCAGAACAACCCGAAGGATTCATTCATTGGTTCTCCAACTTGGAAAAGCAAGTCTCAGATATTCAATAATCTTTTAAATGCCCAATTCAACCAAAACTCCAAATGGCTGTCTGAAGAGGACATCACTCCATCAACAGAACCGGATCTGACAAATCCTTTTTCTCAAAGATGACTTTGTGAATGTCATCATGGAGTGGTTGGATGACAAAGTCACTTCCTCTGAGTAAAGAAGCTTCTCTCCTTCTTTAAATATTGCACTTAGAACTTTCTACATTTCTTTGCATTTTCACTCCTGGTTATAGATATAATAAAAACGCCTTTGGATCTCTGGCTGTTGGTCCAAACAGCGTAGCTTGTAATGCGGTCCATTTTGCATTCAATAAAATCACACGAGTTTTGTTAAGGGCATATGGAACCACGAATCAGCCCGATGATGATGCTAGTCTTCCGCACAGAAGCTTGAGGCCTGATTTGCCATATGATTCCTAAATTTCCAAAAAATTTCCACGGGGCCAAGATGTCCTATGACATGAGGATTAGTCCCGTCTAGGCCTATACTTATTTCGAAAACTCTTTTGAAAATACTTTCCACAATCATGCATGTCATTTTTATGGAGTACGAACTAACCATGCTCATGACATTTCAGGCATATCATCCCAAACATACATACCAGGTTATTAGGCGATTTAGACCATCACATCGATTGTTCCTATAACATTGAGGAAGAGGAGGATGAAGGTTATGCGTCTATCTGCAGAGAATGGAATGCCTTTGAGGAATCGATGCCTCCTACTTCAAAAGAACCGATTATTGTTAATTTGGGAGATACCGTGAATATCAAAGAGGTCAAGATCGGTGGACATTTATCCCGAGATGAAAGACTCGAGTTCACTGAATTACTGAAAGAATATCAAGGTGTCTTTGCATGGTTTTACACTGATATGCCAGGACTGGATCCTAAGATTGTGGAGCATGCATTACCCACGGATCCCAGTGTTAAACCTGTCAGGCAAGGTAGCAGACGGATGAAGGCGGAGTTGGAAGACAAAATTAAGGAGGATGTCATGAAACTTCTCAGGGTAGGCTTTATTGAAGCTATCCCATACTCGGACTGGATTGCAAATATAGTCCCCGTCATGAAGAAGGATGGTAGAGTTCGAATCTGTGTGGATTACCGAGATCTGAATAAAGCAAGCCCAAAAGATGATTTTCCACTACCTCACATTGATGTATTGGTGGATAGTACGGTAGGGTATGAATTATTCTCATTCATGGATGGATTCTTGGGATACAACCAAATCTTCATGAAACATGAAGACAAACCAAAGACTTTTACCACACCCTGGGGAAACTTTTGCTACAAGGTTATGCCCTTTGGATTAAAAAACGCAGGGGCCACCTATCAGAAGGCTATGGTCACATTATTCCATGATATGATCCACAAAGAAATTGAAGTACATGTCGATGACATGATCGCCAAATCCAAGAAGGGGCAGGATCACATATAGGTGTTAAGAAATTTATTTGAGCGTCTGCGCAAATATAAGTTGAAGTTGAACCCTAACAAATGTATATTTGGGGCGAAATCTGAGAAACTTCTCGGAGTCATGGTCAATAATAGGGGCATTGAGATTGATCCTTCAAAGATTCAAGCCATCCATGATCTGGCAACTCCCTCCACAGTAAAAGAAGTAAGAAGCCTTCTGGGGAGACTGAACTATATTGCCAGATTTATCAATCAGCTGTCTGATGTGGCTAAACCAATCTTCAAATTACTCAAGAAGGGCGCGAGAGTGACATGGGACATAGAATGCAGTCAAGCATTCCAAAAGATTAAGAACTATCTAGTCACTCCGCCGATACTTGTGCCACCAATTCCAGGTCACTCGTTGACCTTGTATCTAACTATACAGCAGGAATCTTTGGGAGCCTTGCTTGCCCAAACAGGCCCTATAGATGGTAAAGAAAGAGCCATCATTACTTAAGTAAGAAGTTCACGTCATCTGAAGCAAAATACATACCAGTTGAAAGGGCTTGTGTAGCAACAGTATGGGTGCTTCGTAGATTGAGGCAGTATACCCTACATCACCACATTCAGCTCATAACAGGAAACGATCCCGTCAAATACCTCCTGGAGAAACCCGCCTTGATTGGGAAATTAGCAAAATGGCAAGTGATGTTATCTGAATTTGACATCAAATGTTCTCCACAAAAATCAGTAAAAGGGAGAGCTATAGTTGACATGTTGGCAAAAAACCCGTCAAACGGTGAGCCTTCTAAAATGATAAAGGCAGAAGATCAAATTCTGAACTTAGCAGAGGATAAGTGGGTCATGTATTTCGATGGTGCTGTTAATCTATCAGGAGCAGGCACTGGGGCAATATTGATATCCCCTGATGATCAACATTATCCTGTTGCAGCGAAGATGACCTTCCCTTGCACCAATAATATCTCGGAATACAAGGCATGCATTCTAGGCTTGCGATTGGCCATTTCCATGGGAATACCTAAGCTGCAGGTTTATGGAGATTCCATGCTCATCATTTTGCAGACACAAGGAGAGTGGAAGACCAAGGACGCAAAGCTCATCCCTTATCACGAATACCTTGAAGAATTGTCACTTAAGTTCGAAGAAGTGTCATTCGAGTACCTATCGAGGTCTCACAATCAATTTGCAGATGCGTTAGCCACCCTAGCCTCAATATTACAAATAACTTATGGGTTGGAAATAGAACCCCTAAGGATCAGCATAGTTAAAAAGCCAGCTCATTGTATGCTAATCGAAGAGGAATTTGATGGAGAGACATGGTATTACGACATCAAGAATTATCTCTCAAAAATGGAGTTTCCTGAAGAATGTCAGCCAAGAGACCGGAGATACAAAACCAAGATAGCCAGCAAATTCTTCCTCAATGGACAAATGCTATACAAAAGGTCATTTGACTCTACTCTGTTGAGGTGTATAGATGCCAAAGAAGCAAATATTCTCATGAAGGATATCCATGAAGGTATATGTGGGCCTCACATGAACGGCCACCTCCTCGCCAGGAAGATCGTGCGGCTTGGCAATTATTGGATGACCATCGAATCAGACTGCTGTCAGCATGTCAGGTCATGCCACCAATGCCAAATATATGGCGATAAGATTAATGCACCCCCGAATGAATTACATCAAATGTCTGAGGTTTGGCCTTTTTCTATGTGGGGAATAGACATGATAGGGTCCATTAATCATGCGGCTTCAAATGGTCATCGCTTCATCCTGGTGGCGATCGATTACTTTACAAAATGGATAGAAGCCACTTCTTACAAGAATGTCACTGCAAGAAATGTGGCAAGATTTATCAAAAGAGACATCATCTCTCGATATGGTACCTCTCAAGCAATCATCACGGATAATGGATCCAACCTGAACAACAAGATTGCCGATAGTCTACTGGATCACTTTGGTATTTGACATCTGAATTCATCCCCTTACCGCCCGTAGATGAATGGGGCAATGGAAACAGCCAACAAAAACATCAAGAAAATCTTTGCTAAAACAGAAGAAAACTACAGGGATTGGCATGAAAGGCTACCCTTTGCCTTAATGGCATATCAAACTTCAATCAGGACCTCTACAGGAGCAACTCCCTACAGTCTGGTGTATGGGATGGAAGCGGTCCTGCCTGTAGAAGTTAAGGTCCCCTCTTTAAGGACCTTAGCAGATGATAAACTCTCCGAATCAGAATACTCCAAGCTCAGATATGAACAGCTAAATTTGATAGATGAGAAACGTCTCAGAGCAATTTGTCATGGTCAAAGTTACCAGAAGAGGGTGGCCAAGTCATTTGATCGAAAAGTTAAAACCAGAAATTTTGAAGTAAACGACTTGGTAGTGAGAAAAATTCTGCCCAGTACTGTCCATCCGAGAGGCAAATTTACCCCGAATTATGAAGGCCCCTATATTGTCCATAATATTCTCATAGGAGGAGCATTGATCTTGGTAAATTCTGAAGGAGAAGAATTAGGGCATCATGTAAACTCTAATGCAATGAAGAAGTATTACCCTTGAAATAAAATCGAATTTTGGTCATACGGCTTGTCCAGAATCAGTTCGAATCATCATAACGATCATTGTATAAGCATATCATGCATCCATGCATACACTAGCATGTGTTCATTTTTTGCAGGGTTCCAAGAAACAAACTCAAGATCGGATTCATTCAAGCGGAACCCTAGATAGGAGAGACCTCAACACCAAGCACCAAGTGATATGTATCTGTTCCATCAAAGGTTAAACCACCTTTCACTGACAAGGATGCCTCTTCTGTCTTACACGCAGGAATGGGTAATGAAGATGGAAGATGGCAAAAGAAAAGCACAGTAAAGTATCTCTCACTTCCTGTAAGATAAAGAAAACGAGAGAATGAACATTCACATACTTGGGCTCAGGAATAAACATTATTTCTGAAAATGAATTCATTGCATTTATTGCACACCCGTTAAAATCAAGAAATGATCCAAAGCATCGTTGAAATCCCTTGTGGAGTGAAACGCCCGAAAAAAAAAAAAACAAGCTGATTTTTCCAAAAACAGGGCTTGCTTAGACTATCTAGCAGGAATATCCCTCTGAATGAGAGGCAAACATAATCCAAACACGTCCCCCATATACTCGAGAAATGAGGGAAGGGTGAGAATAGGAAACTCTGAATCTGAGGATACAAGGGCCTTTCGCATCGATTACATGGATCGGGAACACGGAGGCATTCATTCCTCTATCCTAAACACTACAGGTGACTATCGATAACCCTTTGAACGGCGGTTTCATTCTTTACCCCTGTCAAGGACCACCCCACATTGGGGCAAACTGGAGATACATCCAGCGGTGTCAAGAGGTAAATGGTTAGAAATCCTCTTGCATCGACTTGCATCAATCTTCGTGTGTTGCTTGTCATTTTAACTTCTGTCGTGATTCAAGTGCTTTAACATGACTAAAAGCATTCGTTTCTCTATCCTATACACTTTTACCCTTTGCACAGCCCAGTTGAGCATGTACATTCATTTCATAAACCTGTTGGTGATCAGTGCATATTCCAAGACGGAAGCAACACCACTTCTAGAACGAAAAATTCGAAAGATAGGATTTATGTAAATCCTCAGACTAATGATTGAGTGTTGAGAATCAAGTTGTACCTCAAGCACATTCATTTGAAAAATCCTGGCTCCCAAAATAGAAAGAAGGGACCTAAAAAAAAGAGAGAGTGAAAGAAAAATTCCATCCTTGGGCATCAAGAAAAAGCAAAGTGCCTGGTAAAAGCAAGGCCAATGCCCGTTCAAATATTTGTACATTTATGTATCATGAGTTTGATCTTGAAAATGCCAAAAGACGGCATGATACCTATGCATAGGTCACTAGCGAGATATGATAATGTCACATTCAGATGTTGACGCCACACCAAGAAAGGGGTTCTCCAAAGATTACCAATGCACTTCGAAAACTAAAGGCGCTCTATGAGGTACTAGATCGGCAGCAAACCTGCAATGATCGCCAATGTTAAACCCTTCACATATGCTGGGCCCAAAAATAAGCATCTTTCGATCCCCAATCCTACCTATGTTACATCCCTGAGAAGTCTTTTCTGATTAGAGCACTTGGATTAGTATAGGGTTTAATGCTTAAGCTTAGCTCGAAGAAGTTCGAGCAAGATTATTTCTTTCTCATTTTGTAGGGTTCTTGACTTGTAAGCCCGGAGCAGATGAAGAAAATTTTGTTAAAAGACCTGACTCAGAAAATGAGTCCCCCTTCGGAAACCATGTCCGAGCCCGACATTACGGTCCAGTAAAGACCTCCCGATTGATCTAAAATGTGTGCGCTACGAACGGCTCCGAAAACCCAAGTACAGGGTATTAGGGAATTCGAGTGCTATAATTGTGAAAAGACCAAATCAGAAAATTGGTGAGGAGACCTTTCTGACAGGGATATTCCAATAGAATGCTTGAAAGTAAGCTTTGGTTGGGAACTTCAAATTGTTCGATCCGAGGATTTTTCCTCACAAGGATTCATGATCAGCTTTGCATGCTTCGATATGTTTGGCTAACCTCCGACGTCCTAAGCCGTTTTACATAAACTACATAGGTTAAAATGAAGCCTTTTACCTGCCTTATAATAGTCATTACCTCAAGAGGGCTAATATCTTGGCAAATGAGGAATGAACTGTCAGGTCTAAGCTTCTAGGACTCATGGTGACCCCAGATTCCAGAAGGATGCCTTGCTCTGTGAAGAAGAGCTTTCAAGTTTATTTTCCTGTAGGATCCCTGGTAACCCTATATCTCAGGAAGATACATTCTTATGAAAAGTTTTTGTAGGTTTGAGCTTTCTGCAGGATACCTGGAGTCCCCAGATTTCATAATGTCACCTCCAATGTCAAAAGGACAATCTTCGAAATCATCCCTCTGTGAGATTTCAAATTTACAGGTTTGAGCTTTCTGCAGGATGCCTGAAGTCCCCAGATCTCAGAATGTCACGAGTCCCCAGATCTCAGAATGTCACCTCCAATGTCAAAAGGACAACCTTCGAAATCATCCCTTTGTGAGATTTCAAATTTACAGGTTTGAGCTTTCTGCAGGATGCCTGGAGTACCCAGATCCCAGAATGTCACCTTCCATGTCGAAAGGACAATATTTGAAATTATCTCCCTGTGTGAGATTTCAGTTTTATAAGTTTGAGCTTTCTGCAGGATGCCTGGAGTACCCAGATCCCAGAATGTCACCTTCCATGTCGAAAGGACAATATTTGAAATTATCTCCCTATGTGAGATTTCAGTTTTATAGGTTTGAGTTTTCTGCAGAATGCCTGGAGTACCCAGATCCCAGAATGTCACCTTCCATGTCGAAAGGATAATATTTGAAATTATCTCCCAGTGTGAGATTTCAGATTTATAGGTTTGAATTTTCTGCAGGATACTTGGAGTCCCCAAATCCCAGAACAACACCTTGCATGTCAAAAGGATAAATCTCAGAACCAGCTTTCTGCGAGGTTCTAGGTAATCCTTAAACCCAGAATAGCTCATTTGGTAAAGCCTAAAAGTTAGGCACACCTCACTTGTACGGATCCTAGTTAATTCCTTAGAATATAGGACCAAAATGTTCGACAAACCCCAAGAGACTGGGTGCGTCATCCATAGGTTCCTAGCAGAGAGGAGTCCTATTCTCGGCCTGATCCCCTGGAGGATCAAAATGTTCGACAATTCCTAAGAGACTGGGTGCGTCATCCATAGGTTCCTAGTAGATAGGAGTCCTATTCATGGTCTGATCCACCATACGGATCAAAACCATGACAATCCCTAAGAGACTGGATGCGTCATTCATAGGTTCTTGTCAAGTATAGGAATCTCATTCTGGTACGGCCTACCATACAGTCTAGAGTTTAACCGCCCTGGGATACTCAAAAGACAAGTCCCAAGGTATCCACTAGAACCCGCTACACACCGCGCATACCGCACGAGCGTCAGGCAGGTAAGTAACACGTGAAGTATCTCTATCCACCCTCTCTCTCTCTCACACACCAGATGAAACGAAATGAGCGGAGCATTCACCAGCGGGACAAGAAAGATTAGATGTCAACATTCATTTTTCTATTTCCCAGTAGAGTCGGTCTAGACTCAGGTGTCACCTGTCTTTGAACAAAACCTCTCACGAGATTCCTCTCAAAAAGGGGCAGCTGTTGACACCTGATTTTTGACCAAGTCTTTTTCAGCTTTATTTTGAAAAATCATAAATAAATCCATAAAAAGTCAAAAAATTGTAAAATCAACTTTGGTGGCCTTGGGCAAGCCTAAGGAACCATTTTTGATAAAAAAAAATAATAATTTTTCATATTTTTCGCATTTTTTAATATTTTCAGAAATTAGAAAAATACTAAAAAAATCAAGAAAAATAACATTTCAGGTCACAAAAATATGAAAAAATAGCCATATTTTTCTTTTAAATCCCTTGTCTTTTTGACCTCACAAAAAGTTCAAAATCAAATTCAATTGTATATGTTCCTTTGTTACACATATGATTGAATTTGAGAAACAAATGTCAATCGAGTCTTTTAATTTGTAATTTTGGCATTTTCTAGAATCTTGACATCCATTCTAACTATCCCTTATTGCAATTTAGCCCAATTGTTTGCACAAATTTGCTCAATTGCACGAATTTGACAAAATTGCATACTGAAATTGCATTTTTAGTCCTCGAAATTGAGCATAATTGAAATTACTTTCAATTCAAGGGCTATCATTGCAAATTAAACATACTGCCCAATGGGTTTCACCATTTTGAATCGATTGGCACAGGTAATTTGAATCAATTTGATCATTTCAACATTCAATTGCATAATTCCTCAATTTGCAATTAAATGGAAATTTGGGGTTTTTGTTGAAATTGATATGAACTTTTGGGCAAAATCACATTTTTTGATAGAATTCATGCCCTAGATTCGATTCTGAGGTTCAATTGTAAAAATTTCCTACTAATTTGGGTTTAATTTTGAAAAATCCAATTCAAAACCGGTTCAGACCGGTCAAACCGCCGGTCGAACCGGTCTGCTACAGTGCCATCTTCTTCCTCGCGCAAATGAACAGTCCTGAGCTGATTTTGATCAAAAAATTGAAGGGCAATTCGCGACTAATTGAAAAGGGAAAGGTGGGCGTTTTGTTCCTCACTTCAATACCTTTCAATCAAGACCGGTCGCGAGGCAAATGGCCGCCGGACGAACTCCGGCGAGGTCAGTCAAACCTACACGCCTGCAAAACTCAACAAACGTCAAACGCAGGCCAAATCCGTGCCAAATCACGCAGGATGAGACCCGCCGACGACCAAACGAAGCTATACGGAATCCCCAGTCTCCCCGACGCCGTTTGGACCTGAAATCATGTGGCTACACGTGCGATTGAAGTCTGTTAGTTCCCTCCGCTCTGTGCCAAAATTCGAAACAAGTATATAAGCTAACAAACCTTCGCGAAGCAAAAGGGGGGGTGAATTCAGTTGAAGAGGAAGAAACAAAATCAAGAGAAAGAGAGAGAACGAGAGAGAGAGAGAGAGCTCCCCTCCATCGCCATTGTCGAGAGTAGAGCTCAGATTTGCAGAGCACTGGTCAGGCCTTCTCAGGCTAAACCGAAGCTCCTCAAGGTCGACAGGAAGACGGTCAAGCCCCCAGGAAGCAATCGCCATCGACCGCGCAGCCCAAAACTGCCAGAACAGGTAATCCCGAACTTCGAGCTTAAGCTCTGGTCTTCAAAGGCGAACCTTGATTTCGATTTCAATTCTTGCGATTCCCGTGTGCGTTTCATTCCTTGGATATCACTTACCATCATTGCATCTTCATTTTGCATCGATTTCGCCCGAATATCTCGAATCGAGTCTTCAAACATAGCCTCTATTGCCAACCGCCGTCCATAGTTGCCTAGCCAAATTTGGGCCGTGCGAGCTCAATCTGAGCTCGAGGTAAGTCTCATGAACATCAATTGATGCTATCCTGTGATGGAATTGTAATGATTTTGTGTTAATCGAGCGATCGAACTCCCATGGCCGTACTCGGCACTATGCTTGATACTCGTGATTTAGTGAATGAGGTGCTGCGATTCCTAGATATGTTAAATTAGAGACGATCGTGAGTCGATTGCCGTTGGTCTCGCATAATTTCATCGAGAATCCACTGTCGGATCGTCGCCGGAATTCCTCAGCCGTCCATTTCGATGGGGTCGAAAGGTTGAAGACAAAGCTGACGTGGCGCGGTCCGCCGATCAAAGCTTAGGTGGCAGTCTGCCATTGGTCCACTTGGATGTCGAGTCAGCTCGACCGTTAGTCAGTTAGGGCGAGTCAGCGTTAGATCGGACGGTCTAGGTTAATCGAGTCAAATAAATAATAGCCGTCCGATTAATAAATAGTATTAATTGAAAATGGTTTTAATCGAAAAAATCAATCAGAACAACAAACGGTGCCGTTTTGATAGAGGACTAGGCGACGTTGTTTTGGGTAAGTGAGAATAGACGGTCCTGATCAAATCCCATGTTCTAATCGTGGTCGTAGGTCTTAATAGGTCAATCGGACGGTTCCGGTCAAGTCTCTAATCAATCTGAGCCGTAGGATTTAGTAATCAGAGCCAACGATCGTGGATTAGCCACGCGGTTCAATGTGGGCCGTCGGATTAATTCCGAATAATCTGAAAATCAAAACGTAGAAATGGCGTCGTTTTGGCGTGTTTGGTTTCTCGAGTCCGGGTCTGGGCCGGGTTCCGGCCCGAGTGGGTCGGGTCGACCCGGTCCGAAATATTTCTTTTTTAAAATAAAAAAATCAGAAAATGATTTCAAAAATAATAAAAATAATAAAAAATCCTAGAAAATCCTAAAAAAATGCTAGAAAATTCCAAAAAAATGTGAAAAATATAATGAAAAAATCCTAGACACTCCAGAAACCCCCAAAAATCGAGGATTGACCACAGACAACTAGTCAACCCTATTTTTGGGGTTTCTTATCCGTTCTTCCAATAATCGACGATTATGCCCTTTAGGGGTAATTCGTCCATGCTTTGTATTTTGAGATAGGTCGAAAATGCCTAGATTAGGATAGGGCCAGTAAGGTGGCGAGTCCTTCTGCGAGGGTTTTCAAATCTCATCATTTTCCCTGAAATGACGATTTTACCCCTCAAAGGGTAAGTCACCTTTCCTGTTCCAATTAAATTTTTGGAAATTGCTTAAAAATAGGATTTGGGTCAGGTGGTCGACCAATCCTAAAGTTTAAGATTTTCAACCCTCGTCTTTGTCCAAAATGACGATTTTACCTCTCTAAGGGTAAAATCACTTTTAAATTCCAAAAAATCCTGAAAATTCCCGAAAAATTGGAAATGGGTTGGATTGATGGCCAATCCTATTTCCCCCATCTTTTGACTTCCCAATTCATCTAAAATCACAAATTTGCCCTTTCAAGGCGAATCATCCCTAAATTGTTCAAAATTACGATTCTGCCCCTCATGGGCAAATCATGTCAAATCACTCCTAAGCCTTGATTGAGACTTCTCTAGGCTAATAAGTCCTCATTAGGGATGCCATGCTGATTTCATGTGATTTATCCGTATGTTATGGATCCTTGATTTGCGCATTTATTTTCATGGATTGTGAGTGATAGGGTAGTCATTCCCATCTGCATGAACTCCTAGATTTAGGATCTGAACCATTCAGCTTAGGTACCGAAAGGTCGTCAACTCTGATAGTTGGCGTAACTAAGTCCCCGATCCCACTTCTCTAGTTTCCGCAGAATCGAATAGATCGCTCCCAACTATTCGATAGGGTTTCCGAGCGTACCCTCCCTGAAACGATTGGTGGCGACTCCTTGGCATGTACACATATCACATGTCACTAGACCACACTGAAGGTCGACCACGTATATCCAGTCGTTGCGATTTGGGTAATGGACCTTTGGAGAGGCCCGCGTCCGATCAGGCGACGATCGGGCGACCCATTAACCCTCGCTAGCCAGATAGCGCTCGAGAGGGTCGCGACAGCTCCCAATGTTGCTAGAACAACACTTGGTGGCGAAGGAACCACCTAGGGAAAATCCTGTTAAATATCCTGCCTTTGATGAAAGCCAGACCTGTGTCTATCACATGGGCGAAAGGGGACACAACGCCAATAATTGCTATATCCTTAAGCTGAAAGTACAAGCTTTGATTGACAATCAGATTCTGAAGTTTGATAACATGGCTCCAAATGTACAAGAAAACACGCTCCCTGACCACCAAGCAATAGGAGCAATATTCACTGACGAGGAGGAGAACCACCTTAAGCTGAAGGTGGACATACCTAAACTGACCAACATTCTGGCGATCGCTTCACTAAACCGGAAAGAAGGGGCGGTCTCTGCTGACATGAAGAAATTGTGTATCGCTAAGATGATGAGCTTGGGGATAATATCAAACGTTACCGATAAAAGATTCGATGGAGTCGAGGCCTCTCTTAGCTTGGAAGGAAGCCACTTTGTGATTAAAACCGAGCAGGGAAGCGCGTGGAGTATCCCGTACGAGAGTCTGGTGAGCGATCTCAGGCCGACCGTCCAGCCGGAGGAAGAAATCGATGAGGACGAACTGGAAGCTAAGAGGCGAAGTTTAGCAGATCGCAGATTCAGAACTAACGCACTTGAAATAGGAGAAATCATAGACAACCTGGGTGAAGATTCTGGAGGATATAACTTTAAAGTGAAATATTCTGCTCCTCATAGTTTCTACCAGAGAATGGAGGATATCATACCAAATGGATGGGGGGTATGGATGATCCCATTCAACTGGAAATCCCGAGGAAGGCGGAAAAGCCTTTTACGAAAGGGCTTGAATCGTCGATTGACCAAATGATAGATACAAAGCTTAACATAGAGCAATATGTCGAAACAAAGAGGTCGGAAGATCAGCAACAAGACTCAGTTAAACTATTCAAGGGAAGGAGAGAGTACCCAAAATTTGTGACATCAACAAAGCTAAGAAACGACGACCGGCACCGTCAAAACGAAATTTTCACAAAGGACTTTGATGACACTGTGGCAATGTTTGAAGCCGCTACAACTGTGGTGATCAAACTGGAAGAGCTTGACAGCTTGAGTGAGGTAGAAGATTGTCTGATCAAACATGTTGTGATTCGACTACAAAAAGAAGAAGTGGACAATACAACTGAACCAGAGGCATTTTGCCCGACAACGATAACCATAAAAGTCCCTCCGGTAGAAGAGTACGATCCTAAGGCAATCCATTGGGACTATGGGACGGAGAAAGTAGATACAGTAATGAGGTCCGGACGATTCTACGCCCCTAGGGAAGGCGAGTCTGAAAAGAAGGAAGTCTCGAAAGAGGATGCAGAAAAACTCATGTCCATTATTAAAACTAGCGAGTTTGAAGTGATTGAGCAGTTAAGGAAAATGTCGGCCCAAATATTTCTACTGAATTTGTTCATCAATTCAGAGAAGCACAAGAATGCACTGTTGAAGATACTGAATGAGGTGCATGTCCCTGAAACAATTAATGATGTGCAGTTGGGGGACTTTGTAGGGGCGATCCTCTTGAAAGATTAATTGAGCTTCTCAGATGAAGACTTCCCCATGGAAGGGAGAGGACACAACAAGGCCTTATACATTACTGCACAATGCAACGGAAAAAGAATAGCACATGTACTGATTGACAACGGATCCGCTTTCAACATATGCCCTTTAGCCACCTTGAGGAGTTTAGGCATCAAAGAAGAGATGATTAAAACCTCCAAAATAGCTGTGAGAGCTTTCGATGGGATGAAGAAGACTGTGGTAGGTGAGATCGAGCTCGACATACTCATCGGCCCAACAAAGTTCTCTATAAACTTCCAAGTGATGGATTTACCTAGTGCATTCGGATTCCTGTTGAGAAGACCTTGGATTCACTAGAAGGGGCCGTGCCTTCAAGCCTACATCAGAAAGTACGATTTGTAGTAGATGGGAAGGTGATTACCGTGCATGGAGAAGTTGACCTCCAGACATATCAGAGCAGGGCCATTCCCTACATCGAACCCGAAATTAGGGTGGAAGCAAGCTATCATTCCCTGGAGTTGGTGGCAGCAGTACACAGTCTCGTGGGGGCAAGATTGAGAACTCCATGTATTTCTGAAGCCAACCTTTTATCAGCAAAGATGCTGTTGGCATATGGATATAACCTTGGAGAAGGTTTGGGTAAACACGGTCAGGGAATGAAAACCCCTCTACAGTTGAAATCTAACCAGCATAGGATGGGCTTGGGGTATGAAAAAAACCACCTGGGGGAGTCTGCCTTTAAGACGACAGGCCGAGGCAAAAGCCGAGGACGCCACGGAAGCCAGAAAAATCAGAAAGATTCATTCATTGGTTGTCCAGCTTGAAAAGGCAAATCTAAGATGTTTGACAGCCCATTGAACGAATACTTCAGCGAGAACTCTAGGTGGTTGTCAGAAGAAGACATAACTCCAACAGCAGAACTGGATCTGGCGAACCTTTTCCTGGGAGATAACTTCGTGAATGTCATCATAGAGTGGCTGGGTGATGAAGCCACTACTTCTGAGTAAAGAAATATCTTCCCTACTCTAGATACTGCATTCAAATTTCATGCATTTCTTCGCACTTTCAATTCCCATTGTTTGAAATAAATGTAGGAAAACGCCTTTGGATCTTAGGCCGTTGATCCAAACAGCATAGCTTGTAATGCGGCCCATTCTACATTTAATAAAATCACACAAATTTTGTTAAGGACATATGGAACCACAAATCAGCCCGATGATGATACTAGTCTTCCGCGCAAAAGCTTGAGGCCTGATTTCCCATATGATTCCTAATTTCTAAAGGATTTCTAAGGGACAATGATGTCCTATGATATGAGGACTAGTCCCGTTTATACCTGCACTTATTTTAAAATCTCTTCTGAAAAGGTTTTCCACACCCATGGATGACATTTCTATATGGAATATAGACTAACCATGCTCATGACATTTCAGGCATATCATCTCAAACATACATACCAGGTTGTTATGCGATTCGGATCACCATATTGACGGTTCCTACAATATTGAAGAAGAGAATGGAGTACCTTCGAGGAGTCAGTGCCTCCTACTTCAAAAGAACCGGTTGTTATTAACTTGGACGACACTATGAATATCAAGGAAATCAAGATCGGTGGACATTTATCCCGAGATGAAAGGCTCAGGTTTACGGAATTACTAAGGGAGTATCAGGATGTCTTCGCGTGGTCTTATGCTGACATACCAGGTTTAGATCCTAGAATTGTGGTACATGCATTACCCACAGATCCCAGTGTTAAACCTGTCAGGCAAGGCAGTAGACGGATGAAAGCCGAGTTGGAAGACAAAATTAAAGAAGATGTGATGAAGCGTCTTAGAGTGGGCTTTATTGAAGCTATCACATACTCGGAATGGATTGCAAATATAGTCCCCGTCATGAAGAAAGATGGCAAAGTTCGGATCTGTGTAGATTATCGAGATTTGAATAGAGCAAGTCCAAAAGATGATTTCCCACTACCTCTCATTGACGTACGGGCTGATAGTACTGCAGGGTATGAACTATTCTCATTCATGGATGGATTCTTCGGATATAACCAGATCCTCATGAAACAGGAGGAGAAACCAAAAACTGCATTTACCACCCCCTGGGGAAACTTTTGCTATAACGTTATACCTTTCGGACTGAAGAACGCTGGGGCCACCTATCAGAAGGCTGTGATCACATTATTTCACGACATGATCCATAAAGAAATCGAAGTATATGTTGATGACATGATCTCCAAGTCTAGAAAGGGGCAGGATCACATTCAGGTGTTAAGAAAACTATTTGAGCGACTGGGCAAATACAAGTTGAGGTTGAACCCTAACAAATGTGTGTTTGGGGCAAAATCTGGGAAACTTCTCAGATTCATGGTCAATAACATGGGCATTGAGATTGATCCTTCAAAATTCAAGCTATCCATGATCTAGCAACTCCCTCCACAGTAAAAGAAGTAAGAAGCCTTTTGGGAAGACTAAACTATATTGTCAGATTCATCAATCAGTTATCGGATGTGGCTAAACCAATTTTCAGACTGCTCAAAAAGGGTGCAAAAGTGACATGGGATGCAGAATGCAGCCAGGCATTCCAGGAGATCAAGAACTATCTAGTCACTCCACTAGTACTTGTGCCGCCCATCCCAGGTCATCCCTTGACCTTATATTTGACTATACAACAGGAATCTTTGGGAGCCTTACTTGCCCAAACAAGCCCAATGGATGGAAAAGAAAGAGCCATCTACTACTTGAGTAAGAAATTCACCCCGTCTGAAGTGAAATACATACCTGTCGAAAAGGCTTGCGTAGCAACCGTATGGGTACTTCGCAAGTTAAGACAGTATACCCTACATCACCATATTCAGCTGGTAACAGAAAATGACCCTATCAAATACCTCCTAGAGAAGCCCGCTCTGATTGGGAAGTTAGCAAAATGGCAGGTGATGTTATCTAAATTTGACATTGGTGTTCCCCACAAAAATCAGTAAAAGGGAGAGCCATAACTGATATGTTGGCAGAAAACTCACAAAATTGCGAGTCCTCCGGAAAGACAAAGACAGAAGATCAAGTTCTGAACCTGGCAGAGGATGAGTGGGTCATATATTTCGATGGCGTTGTTAACCTATCTGGAGCCGGCACCGGGGCAGTATTGATATCCCCAGATGATCAACATTATCCTGTTGCGGCAAAGATGACTTTCCCTTACACCAACAATATCTCATAATACGAGGCGTGTATTCTAGGCTTACGGTTAGCCATTTCCCTAGGAATACCTAGGCTGCAAGTTTATGGAGATTCCATGCTCATCATTTTACAGACACATGGAGAGTGGGAAACGAAGGATGCAAAGCTCATCCCTTATCATGAATACCTTGAAGAGTTGACACTTAAGTTCGAAGATGTGTCATTTGAATACCTACCAAGATCTCATAATCAATTTGCAGATGCATTAGCTACACTGGCCTCAATGTTACAAGTAACTGGTGGATTAGAAATAGAACCACTAAGAATTGGCATAGTCGAAAAACCAGCTTATTGTATGATGATAGAAGAAGAATTTGACGGAGAGCCGTGATACTATGATATCAAGAATTATCTCTTAAAAGGGGAGTTTCCTGAAGGGTGCCAAGCAGGAGACCGAAGATACATAACCAGGATGGCCAGCAAGTTCTTCCTCAGTGGACAAGTTCTGTACAAAAGGTCATTTAACTCCACTCTGTTAAGGTGCGTAGATGCTAAAGAAGCAAATGTTCTCATGAAGGAGATCCATGAAGGTATATGTGGGCCCCATATGAGCGGCCACCTCCTAGCCAAGAAAATCATGCTGCTCGGATATTATTGGATGACCATCGAATCAGACTGCTGCTAGCATGTCCGGTCATGCCACTAGTGTCAAGTGTACGGCGATAAGATTAATGCGCCCCCAAATGAACTGCATCAAATGTCCGAAGCCTGGCCTTTTTCTATGTGGAGGATAGACATGATAGGACCCATCAATCCAACGGCTTCAAATGGTCATCGCTTCATCCTAGTGGTGATCGATTACTTCACAAAGTGGATAGAGGCCAATTCTTACAAGAATGTCACTGCAAGAAGTATGGCAAAGTTTATTAAGAGAGACATAATCTCTCGATATGGCACCCCTCAAGCGATCATTACAAATAATGGGTCCAACCTGAAAAATAAGATTGTCGATGATCTACTAGACCGCTTTGGTATTCGACATCTTAACTCTTCCCCTTACCACCCAAAGATGAATGGGGCAATGGAAGCGACTAACAAAAACATAAAAAAGATCTTGGCTAAAACTGCAGAGAATTATAGGGATTGGCATGAAAGGCTACCCTTTGCCTTAATGGCATACCGAACTTCGATCAGAACTTCTACAGGGGCAACTCCTTACGCTCTGGTATACGGGATGGAAGCGGTCCTGCCCGTGGAAGTTAAGGTTCCCTCTTTAAGAATCTTATCAGAGGGTAACTTTTCTGAAATAGAATACTCCAAACACAGATATGAACAGCTGAATTTAATAGACGATAAGCGTCTCAGAGCGATCTGTCATGGTCAAGGTTACTAGAAAAGGGTAGCCAAGTCATTCAATCGGAAGGTTAGAGCCATAAATTTTGAAGTAGATAGCCTGGTGGTAAAGAAGACTCTGTCAAATGCTGTCCACCCGGGAGGCAAGTTTACCCTGAATTACGAAGGCCCTTATATTATCAAAAAGATTCTCACAGGAGGAGAGTTGATTCTTGTAGATTCTGAAGGAGAAGAATTGGGGCACCCTGTAAATTCAGATGCTGTGAAGAAGTATTATCCTTGAAATGAAATCAGAGGTTGAATATGTGGCTTGTCCCGAAATGATCCGAATCGCCATAACGGTCATTGCATAAGCATATCATGCATCCATGCATACACCAGCATGTGTTCATTTTTCCAGGATTCCAAGAAGCGGACTCAAAATCGGATTCATCCAAACGGAACCCTAAATGGAAGAGTCTTCAACATCAAGTACCAGGTGATATGTATCTGTTCCATCAAGGGTTAAGCCACCTTTCACTCACAAGAATGTCCATTTTATCCTACATGCAAGAATGCCTGATGAAAACGGAAGACAACAAAAGAAGAACGCAGTAAAATCTCTCTCACTTCCTGTAAAATGAAAAGAGCAAGAGAATGAACATTCACATTCCCGAACTTAGAAATAAACATTGTTTTTGAAAAAAAAATGAATCCCTGACATTTGCTGCACACCTGTCAGAACCGGAGGTGGTCCAAGCATGATCCAAGTATGCATGATGCATCTTTGAAATCTCCAATGGAGTAAATGCCTGGAGAAGGACAAAGTGATTTTTTCCAAAATTTAGCTTGCTTAGACTTTTTAACAGGAATGTTCCTCTAGATGGAAGGCAAACCTAACCCAAACACATCCTATATACACTCGAGAGATGAGAGAAGTGTGAGAATAGGAAAGCCTGGATCCGAGGATACAAGGGCCCTTCGCATCTATTACATGGATTGAGATGACAGAGGCATTCATTTCTCTATCCTAAATACTACAGGTGACCAATGATAACCCTTTGAACGACGGTCGCATTCTTTACCCTTGTCAAGAACCACCCCACATTGGGGCCAACTGGAAGTAAGTCCAGCAGTATCAGGAAGTAAATGGTCAGAAATTCTCTTGCTCAGACTTGCATCAATCTTCGTGCGTTGCTTGTCATTTTAACTTCTATGATAATTCAAGTGCTTTAGGATGACGAAAAGCATTCGTTTCTCTATCTTATACACTTTTACTCTTTGCACAGCCTAGTTAAGCCTATATGTTCGTTTCAGAAACCTGTTGGTAATCATTGCATATCCCAAGGCGGAAGCGACGTCTCTTCAAGAGTGGAAGAGTTCAAAAGAATAGGAATTATGAAAAATTCCTAGGTTAATGTCTAAGTGCTAAGATTCAATGTACATCTAGCAAACTTATTTGAAAAGCCCGATTCCCAAAAGAAAGGAAAATATGGAATTTTCAACAAAAAAATTAGAAAAAGAAAAAAAAAAGAGAGGAAAATCCAATCTGGGGCATCAAGGAAAAAGCAAAGTGCTTGGTAAAAGCAAGGCCAACGCCCATCCAAATACTTGTACACTTGTGAATCATATGTTTGGTCTTATAAATGCCAAAAGACTGCATGATACCTTTATATAGGTCACTAGTAAGATCTGATTGTAAAAGAAAATCCCAAGGGAGATGGACTGCGAAAGATACTCCCAGATTATGTCACATTCAGATGTTGATGCCGCGCTAACGCGAGAGAGAAGTTCTCCCAAAGACTACCAATGCACTTCGAAGACTGAAGGCGCTCTTTGAACCGAAAGGGACTAGATCGGCAGCAAATCTGCGGTGATCACCAATGTTAAACCCTTAACATATTCTGAGCCAAAAATTAACCTTTTTTCGGTCCCCCAATCCTACCTGCGTTACAACCCTGAGAAGTCTTTTCTGATTAAAACATTTGGGTTAATGTAGGGTTTAATGTCTAAGCTTAGCTAGAAGAAGTTCGAGCAAGATTATTTCTTTCTCATTTTGCAGGTTTCTTGACTTGTAAACCTGGAGCAAACGTTGAAGACTTCTCTTCAATAGCCTCGACTTGCTTGCAAGTCCCTCTTTGAAAGCCGTGGACCAAGCCTAGCATTACGGTCCCGTAAAGACCTCCCGATTGATCTAAGCGTATGCGCTGCAAACGGTCCCAAAAACCCGGGTACAAGGTATTAAGAGATTTGAGGGCTCTTGTTATGAAAAGACCAAGTCAGAAAATGGGTAAGAAGACCTTTCTGACAGAGACATTCCAATAGAACGCTCGAAAGCAAGCTTTGGTTGGAAACTTCAAATTGTTTGATCCAAGGATTTTCCTCATAAGGATTCTTGATCATCCTCGCATGCTTAAAGATGTTTTGGATAACTTCTAGCATCCTAAGCCATTTTACATAATTGCATAGGTTAAAATGAACCTTTACCTGCATTATGATTATCATTACCTCAAGAAGACTAATATCTTTGTAAATGAGAAATAAACTCTTAAGTCTGAGCTTCTGTAAGACTCATGACAGCCCTAGGTCCAAGAAGTAGACTTTACTCCGAAAGGACAATCTTCGAAATCATCTCTCTATGAGATTTCAGTTTTATAGGTTTGAGCTGTCTGCAGAATGCCTGGAGTCCCCAGATCCCAGAATGTCACCTCCAATGTCAAAAGGACAATCTTCGGAATCATCTCTCTGTGAGATTTCAGTTTTATAGGTTTGAGCTTTCTGCAGGATGCTTGGAGTCCCAGATCCCAGAATGTCACCTCCAATGTCAAAAGGACAATCTTCGGAATCACATCTCTGTGAGATTTCAGTTTTATAGGTTTGAGCTTTCTACAGGATGCCTGGAGTCCCCAGATCCCAGAACGTCACCTCCAATGTCGAAAGGACAATATTCAAGATTGTCTTTCTGCGAGATTTCAGGTAACCCCTAAATCCCAGAAAAATATTATCAAAATTTTCGCAGGTTTGAGTTTTCTGCAGGATACTTGGAGTCCCCAAATCCCAGAATAACGTCTTGCACGTCAAAAGGACCATTTTTAGAACCAGCTGTCTGTAAGGTTCTAAGTAATCCTTAAACCCAGAATAGCTCATTTGGTAAACCTGAGAGTTAGGTACACCTCACTTGTATAGACCCTAGTTGATTCCTCAAAATACAGGATCAGCTTAGTGTTCGACAATCCCTACGGAACGGGTGCGTCATCCATAGGTTCCTAGCCGAAAGGAGTCCTATTCAAGGCCCGATCCCCTTGACGGATCAAAATGTTCGACAATCCCTACAGAACGGGTGCGTCATCCATAGATTCCTAGCAGAAAGGAGTCATATTCATGGCCTGATCCCCCTGACGGATCAAAATGTTCGACAATCCCTACAGAACGGTTGTGTCATCCAAAGGTTCATAGCAGAAAGGAGTCATATTCACGGCCTGATCCCCTAACGGATCAAAATGTTCGACAATCCCTACAGAACGGGTGCGTCATCCATAGGTTCTTGAGATGGATCATGAGAATTGAGTAAAGATGAGTAACCAGATTATGAACAACAGTAGAGTGATTGGCTTGAGTTTGTGAATCACTTGGGACCCAAGAGTTGAAGGGGTCGTGAGAACTTTAAATGGAAATGAGAAAAATTGATGGGTATGTGTTGACACCAAAATATTGATCAACCTTTTTTTAATTATTTTTTGAAAAATTTATAGAAAATCTATAAAAAGTAAAAAAAATTACAAAATCAACTTTGGTAAGCTTCGCCATGCTAAATGAACCATTTTGACAAAAAATAAAATATTTTTTCATATTTTTTTATTATTATTTTCGAAAAATAGAAAAATACACAAAAAATACAAAGAAAATCAGGATAAATAGAATTTGAGATCACAAAAATATAGGAAAATAGTTAGTGTTTTTTTATTTTAATTCCCTCTTCATTTTGATCTCATAAAAAAGAGAAAATTCAAGTTTAATTGCGTGTGTTCCTTCATTACACATAAAATTAAATTTACAAAAAAATTATTGTTTGAGTCTTTCTATTGGCAATTTTTGTATTCTTAGAGTCTTGACATCCAATTTGAGGGCCATGTATTTCAATTTGGCCCCGTTGTTCATGGAATTGTTCGATTTTGATATTAGGGACATAATTGCACGAAAAAAATTCTTTGATTTCAGTCCCCACATTCAAAATCAAAATCTGCGGATTGCCCTCTTGATGCGCATCGTTGGAGATTGTGGTCTATTCCGTCGACCACTTCATCAACGAAGCACAACGAATGAAGAATGAGTGCAGGAGAGAGAGACAATTAAAAGCAAGGCGCTAAGATGATGATAATCAATCGCTCGACGCATCCCCTGCAATCCACCAAAAAAAAAGGGGGTTTTAATTAAAAATATGAAAGAAGATTGGGGGAGCTGAACAAAGAGCGATGGCAAGTCTCTTTACGCACGGAGGGATCTTCTTCGTTGGCCATTAAGGACACCACTTCTTGAGGGAAAGAATAAAAAAAAGAAAAGCTAGCAAAAGAGATCCATCATCAACATCCACTACAAAGAGGAGAAAAAAAAGGAAGAGAAGGTGGAGGATGCGGCGCTATTAAAAAGGAAAAGATGAGAGAGTAAAGAGACCATCATTCTAAAGCATTGAAAAAAAAAAAAAAAGAGAAGGGAATGAGATTTGCGGACCATCCGTTGAAGGAGTTCGGCCATGGTGGAATAAAAAAAAAAGGGGATTCTTGAATGATGAACAGAGAGAGAGAGAGTAAGAGAGATATAGAGGGGGATACAAAGAGAGTACGGGAGCGACGATCATTTTGTGGACTGAGCATGTCAGTCTGGCCGTTTTGCGAAGCACGCCAGACCGCCGAGTCACCACCAGAAGCTTCCCTGAACTTCAAGAAATCGAACGGTATCAGCTTCGCCGCCGGAGATCGCGAAAATAGGTGAGCCGCTCCATCAAACTCTCACTCGGCTTCACATGGCAACTTGGGCTAGAGTAGATCATTTCGAGTGCTATTATTTGCGATCTACTCTACATACCTTGCTGATCATTTTCGTTTATGTTTCATGTGATTTCATCGAGTAAATCCTTCGGTCGACCACCAACTCTCTCCGACCGGCCATATGCTCTGGGGCTCGTTTCAGATCAAGCCGAAGCTCCGTGAGGCTCAGGTAAGTCTTCTAGAACTCCTAGGAAGCTTCCCGATAATTTATTTTAGCCACGTAACGTGTAGAATGGCTAGGCCGGGACTCACCGGAATTCGGTCTCGGTCGGAGTTGCAGGTATATCAATAATAATTCTGCTATGTTAAGCTTCATATATGTTGTAGAGGAGCTCATTACGAGAATTTTGACGAAAATTTCAAGTCAATCGGACGTCGGACGACCAAGATATGGCCTTCCGACGAGGCGCCGACGAAAGGTCGCCGGCGCCGGTCGTCTTCTACGGCGAAACCCTTTGCCGGTCAACGAGTCAACGCTGACGTGGCGCGCCACGTAGGCAGCCAAGTCAGCGATGTGGGTTCATGTCTTCTAAAAATAAAACGTCGGATCGGACGGCCGTGGATGATCCACGTGTCGCGATCCGATGATTTTCAAAATAAATAATTTTTTTATATTGAAAAAAATGAATTTCGGATTTATAAAAATTAAAATAATCGGATGGTCAGTGAGATGCCACGTGGCGAGCTGAGGACCGTCAGATGGTTTTATTTTCATAAATTTCGAAAAATCATAAAAAAAAATAGTAAATCAAAAAATCAATAAAAAATAGAAAATCATAAAAAAAATTCAAAAAAATTCGAAAAATTCAGAAAAATTCTAAAAAATTCTAGAAAATAGGAAATGGCCATAACCAACTGGCCAAGACTCATTCCGGGTGTTTTGAACCCCGACCCTTCTTAAAAATAACGATTTCGCCCTTCGGGCGAATCGACTTCCAAAAATTGAAGAAGAATCTAGAAATTCCAAAAAAATTCTCAAAAATGGGAAATGGCCACAATCAACTGGCCATGGAATATTTTGGGTAATTCGGTGTCCCAATCTTCCAAAAAATTGACGATTTTGCCCTTCGGGCTAAATCGCCTCCAAGTCTTCCCATTTTACCCCGGTCCGAAATCACACCTTTCCTAAGCCTTTATGGCTATGCTGGGAAGCCATTGACTCGAATTGATGTGCATCGATGAGATTTATTTATGCACTTGTTTGCGCTTTCATTTAAATTGATTGTGATTGATAGGAATATTCGTCCAATCTGCATGAAACCCGGAATCAAACCTACCTCACCCAAACTTGCGCCTGCATGAACTCTTAGTCAGGAAAATCACTCTCGTTAGGTACCGAAAGGGCGTTGCTAATGACACCAGCGTAACCAAGTCCCCGAACCCAAAATCTCTGGTTCCGCAGAACTGATCGATCTCTCCCAATCGGTCAGTAAGGTTTCCGGTCTACCCTCCAAGAAAGACCGGTGGCGACCCCAAATGCATGCACAATTGGCACATGCCACTACGACCACACTGAAGGTCGAAAGCGATCGACTCTTATCGTCGAATCCTTTGAAAAATACTCCCGCCGCGATTTGGTATGGGCCTGGGAGGGCTCGCGCCAATCCAAAGGGCCCGCGATCGGTAATCCATTAGCCGCGTCCGCTTTCGGACGGGTCGCGACAGCTGGCGACTCCGCTGGGGACTGTTCTAGAACCAATGATTCTAGACCCCAAGTGGACTTAGGCCGTAATTAAAACGCTGAGTGATTTTTCTAACCCTGCAGGCGCTCTCAAAGGTGAGGTAAGTCCGCTTACGATAGGTGTTATATGTTTTTGCAGATTGGAGAAATAAGGGGTGTAGTCCGTGATTAACATTGTCTTATGCAGGTTGGCGTAGGAATGTATGTTGTGTGGATGATTTGAAGCGCTGATTGATAAACGGTTGTGCATGACTTGCATTGTGATGATCACGACACATGGACACACACAACCGCACCTAAAACCCTGGGCGCCGCCTATAGGAAAACAATAGAAGGGATTGAAAATGGAATCTCTGTGAGGAAAAACACGGGGTAATCCACTTTTCAATTCCGCTCATTTCGAACTATGGATCGAGCCCCAATGCAACGATAGTTGTGCAATGGAATCTGCTCTTTCTAGAACTCGAGGTGGGAACCTTGACCTTAGGTGCCAAATCCTTTGATTTTTAGAAGTTTTATCCTCACTTGTCTCATGTGCATGTCTTTAGATGGTTGGTATATCTAAAACCACCTAAAAAAAAAAAATCGGTGATCCTGGAGTCACATCTCGAAGACTGGAACTGGGGCATCTCCAAGTGTTCGGACCACATTCCTTTGATTGATTTGACATTCTTAGTTCTCTTGTATAAGATTAATTTTGCTGAGATCCTCTCTATCTCGTCCCTTAGATTGATTGTATTAGGGATCTATTTGTATTGTATACATCTTAATAAGGCTCATTTCTATCGAAAATGGGGGCAAATTCCCCAAACTCGTGGAGCATAGGGGAATTCGTCCCTTTAGTGCAAAATACATTTGGCCGCAGAGCCACTCGTTTGGTGAAAGGACGTATCGTTCCTAATTGATTTTTAATCAGATCTGGGGATAATTTTTTCTCCATTTTTTAACTCAGGTGATAAAAGAGACAATGCACCCAAAAGCTCATACATTCAAATGACAAAACAGACGTCGCCCAGCTGGGGCAAATGAACCGTAGGCGTTGCAAATACCTTCAAGCACGGATGGAGGAATTTGATAGATGTTGTTCATATCAATATGCAACGTCAAAACGGAATGCAAATCAAGTGTAAAAGGACGTATCGTTCCAAAATGATTATTTTCTTGATATGGGAATAATGCTTCCTTTCTTTTTCCTCTCAGATGATGATCAAGAGCAGAGGACGCAGGATGTAATGCTTTCAAATAACAAATAGGGAACATCAAATACCTCAAATGGCGACTGTGATCGAGAGAATCACCAAACCGCCACATGACGAATCCCAAGAATATCAAGCTGTCTTGAGACAGATAAAATTGATCAAGGATTCTGACAATCGAGATGGAGGATCAGAATCTGTAAAAATCAATGGGAGCAGGTTCCCCCCATTTGCTTTGAGGAGCCAAACCGAGAGCAAACTCTCATGATCCCCCATGAAAGCGCATCAGACCAGGGTCATCGAATCCAGAGATGACAAACAGCAAAACCATGCCTAACTGGGGCAAGTGAATCATTTGTACGCCGGACGTTTCTCCTCTGGCAAAGTCAATGGACGCAATAACAGAGTCGTCCGCATCAGAATCAAACCCCAAGATACGAATTTGGGTGAACGGTAACCTTGTATCGTTCCAATTTGGTCTTCGAAGACCACATGCCTAACATGAGTTTTTACTCATTTTGCAGGAAGTCGTTGGCGCTGAAAGCCTCAAATGAAAAGAGCGCGCTAACAGGGAGACGAATAGAATCATTGGCATTAGAAGTCAGGATTCCAGGAGATGGTCTTTGATTATAAGACCTAGTGGATGGTAAAAAGTATCGCTCCTACGTCACATGCTTTGACATGCATTTTGATAAAATTTTCTTTTTCCCTTGAAGAAATGGTACCCTGGAAAATGGCATAGAGTACGTCCAAAAGCATGAATTGATCCAGTGCAGATCCTTGAGAAGGATTCGTCGCCCAACCAGATGGGAGATCAAGGACACAAGATAGAGGGCCAAATTCTGCAAGCCGCGCGTTTGTGTTCAAATGGAAACACAAAGCAAGAACAAGGCTGTATCGTTCCAATTTGCCTAGAATTTTGGAACGCAAACTGACACCTAATTCCCGTCTTTGACAGGGGCTCGCCATTAAAGCGAAACAGGTTTTCACATCCCATGTATTACCCATTGGAACACATGACCAAGGGTAAGATGTATCGTTCCAATTTTTTGAAAAATTCGTGAACATACAATGACATATTTTTTTTACATTTTCAGGGATCTCCAGCCACGGTGGACAGGTAAGCATCCCTTTCCCCAATCCATTGAAGATGTTAAACAAAAAAAAAACAGAGAGAAAAAGAAAAAAGCTTTCAGAATCTGATGTCTAGAAAAGACGTATAATCCTAACTTCATTGACATTCATGTTTTAAAACAGGAGGTTGTCTGAACATGAATAAGAACATGCATTGTGCATCATAAAACCCCCTTGACGGGTAAAATTTTTGGAGAAAATAAAAGAGATTTTTCCAATCAAAAGTTGTTCAAAAATCTCAAAAGGACGTTTTCTCAAAGACGAGAGGCAAAGCCTAATCCAAACACGTCCTATACACACTTGAGAGAGAAGTGGAGCGGATCAGATAGTGAAATCTGGACCTACGAAAGTAGGGATTATTCGCAGCAATTACATGAATTGGGATGACGGAGGCATTCGTTTCATATCCCCAAATACTACAGGTGACCATTGACAACCCCTTTGAACGGCGGTTTTCATTCTCAACCCTGTCAAGAACCACCCCACATCGGGGCAAGAACGAAAGTAAGTCCAACAGCATCAGGAGAAAATGGTTAGAAATTTTCTTGCTCGGACTAACATCAATCTTTGTGTGTTGTTTATATGGTAATCCAAGTGCCATAGGATGACGAGAAGCATTCATTTCTCTATCCCACACACCATATCCTTTGCATAACCAAGCTGAGCCTGCAGATTCATTTCATAAACCCGTTGGTGGTCATTGCAAGTTCCAAGACAGAGGCAGCGCCAATTCAAAAACGGAAGAGTTCAAACTTAGGGTTTGCGAAGAAATCCCTAAGTTAATGTTGAAGCTTGTTAGACCTTTGGTCACATGTCTAACACGATCTCTCGAAGATGAGAAAAAGCGGGATTTCAAAAGAAAAATGAAAAGGAAAAGATGATGAGAAAAATCCCCAGCATCAAGAAAAAGCAAAGTGCCTGGTAAAAGCAAGGCCGATGCTCGGGTGAACAATTTGTATCAATCCCCCAGTGAAACCTGTTTGAAAAGGGGAGAAGACAAATTCAGAAGGAGTTAGATTCCAAAAACTACTCCTCAAACGGTATCAAGCGCGGAGCAGAGACGCAGATAGAGTTGTTAGTCTCTTAATGCAGCCAGAGGCGCTTTCACAAGAATTTGTGCACACCTCAAAAGCGGTCGTGCACCTCAAAAATTGAAGATGCAAAATGGAAAAGACAGGTGGCAAATTTGCAATGATCACCAATGTCAATCCCTTCACAAATTCTGGGCCAAAAACAAGCCTTTTTCGGTCCCCAATCCTACCAATGTTACAACCCTGAAACAGTCTTCTCTGACTAAGACACTTGGGTTAACATATTGCTTAGCTCGAAGAAGTACGAGCAAGACTATTTCTTTCTCATTTTGCAAGGTTCTTGACTTGTAAACTCGGAGCAGATGGTGAAGACTTTCATTCAATGGCCTCGACTCAAAAGTGAGTTCCCCCTTTGAAAACCAATATCCAAGCCCAACATTACGGTCCCGTGGAAGACCTCCCGACCGATCAAAATGTATGCGCTGCGAATGAGCCTAAAACCTAGGCACAGGTTAGTAGGGAATTGAGTGCATCCCCTATAAAAACCACTATCTCAAAACAGGTGAAAAGACCTCCTCGTCGAGAAATATTCCAATAGATGTTTTGAACAAACTCTTTTTGGAAATTTCAAATTGTTTGATCCAGATTTTCCGCACAAGGAATTTGTGATCACATCTGTGTGTGGCAAGAATGCTTTGGATAACCTCCAGCATCAAAACGCACATTTCACAATTAAAACTTAAGTCATACGGTTTTTGTCAAATGGACAGCCGTGGTCTTCCCAAAGATTACTAACGTTTTCTTGGTGAAGAAAAATCTTTCAAGCTCAAACTTCTGCAGGATTCTTGGAAACCCCGAATCCCAGAAAAATATTTGCTCCATGGAGTGGAGCACACAGGTTTGAATTTTCTGCAGGATACCTGGAGAACCCAGCTCCCAGAATGTCGCCTCAACAGACTAAAGCGAGGCTTTGTCAAAATAAAATCTTTCACTGCTTCAAAACTGAATTCCCGATAAATTTCGGGATCTTTCAAAAGAAGGGGTGAGGATGTGACCCCTTTTCAAAAATTTAGGCAGTCTCGTCGGACGTGGAGAACCCTCATCATGAGACCCCTTTTCAAAATTTAGGCAGTCTCATCGGACGTGGAGAACCCTCGTCATGAGACCCCTTTTCAAAAATATCAAACAGTCTCATCGGACATGGAGAACCCTCGTCATGAGACCCCTTTTCAAAATTTAGGCAGTCTGATCGGACGTGGAGAACCCTCGTCATGAGACCCCTTTTCAAAAATCAAGCAGTCCTAGCTTGACGTGGAGAACCCTCGTCCTAGGATCCATTTTCAAAAATATCAAACAGTCTCATCGGACGTGGAGAGCCCTCGTCATGAGACCCCTTTTTCAAAATTTAGGCAGTCTCATCTGACGTGGAGAACCCTCGTCATGAGACCCCTTTTCAAAGCAAAACAAAGGTAGAAACCGCCTGAAGGGTCAAATCAAAGGTAGAAACCGCCTGAAGGGTCAAATCAAAGGTAGAAACCGCCTGAAGGGTCAAAACAAAGGTAGAACCCGCCTGAAGGGTCAAACCAATGGTAGAAACCGCCTGAAGGGTCAACTCAAGGTAGAAACAGCCTGAAGGGTCAACTCAAGGTAGAAACCGCCTGAAGGGTCAAATCAAAGGTAGATACCGCCTGAAGGGTCAACCAAAGGTAGAAACCGCCTGAAGGGTCAGCTCAATGGTAGAAACCGCCTGAAGGGTCAATTCAAGGGTCAAACCAAAGGTAGATACCGCCTGAAGGGTCAACTCATGGTAGAAACCGCCATAAGGATCAAACTAAACTCAACGGTAGATACCGCCTGAAGGGTCAAATATGGTAGAAACCGCCATAAGGGTCAACTCATTGGTAAATACCACCATAAGCATCGACACAAAGGTCTGATCCACCATACGGATCAAAATCCTTGGCAAATCCCAAAGCGTGGGATGCGCCTTCCTTAGGTTCCTACCAGTTAGGGATCCCATAATGGTATGACCTACCATACAGGTCAGAGCTTAGCCTCCCTAGGACACTCTAGTAACGAGTCCCTAGGTATTCTCTTGAATCCATCAAACACCGCGAAAATGGCACAAACACCGAACAGGTAAGTGGCAGGTATGTCTCTCTACTATCTCACTCTCTCATTTAAAATGAATGTTCCCCCTCCTTCAAGAAAGAGCGTACATCGACAAGCATGAAAGATTGGATGTCATGACTCATTTTCCTTTAGTTTCCCGAGTCGAGTCGAGTCGATCAGGACTGAGGTGTCACATTATCTTTGAGAAAAACCTCTAACGAGATTCCTCTCAAAGAGGGGCAGCTGTTGACACCAAAATTTTGATCAACCTTTTTTTAATTATTTTTTGAAAAATTTATAGAAAATCTATAAAAAGTAAAAAAAAATTACAAAATCAACTTTGGTGAGCTTGGCCATGCTAAATGAACCATTTTGACAAAAAAATAAAATATTTTTTCATATTTTTTTATTATTATTTTTGAAAAATAGAAAAATACACAAACAAATACAAAGAAAATCAGGATAAATAGAATTTGAGATCACAAAAATATAGGAAAATAGTTAGTGTTTTTTTATTTTAATTCCCTCTTCATTTTGATCTCATAAAAAGAGAAAATTCAAGTTTAATTGCGTGTGTTCCTTCATTACACATAAAATTAAATTTACAAAAAAATTACTGTTTGAGTCTTTCTATTGGCAATTTTTGTATTCTTAGAGTCTTGACATCCAATTTGAGGGCCATGTATTTCAATTTGGCCTCGTTGTTCATGGAATTGTTCGATTTTGATATTAGGGACATAATTGCACGAAAAAAATTCTTTGATTTCAGTCCCCACATTCAAAATCAAAATCTGCGGATTGCCTTCTTGATGCGCATCGTTGGAGATTGTGGTCTATTCCGTCGACCACTTCATCAAAGAAGCACAACGAATGAAGAATGAGTGCAGGAGAGAGAGACAATTAAAAGCAAGGCGCTAAGATGATGATAATCAATCGCTCGACCCATCCCCTGCAATCCACCAAAAAAAAAGGGGGGTTTTAATTAAAAATATGAAAGAAGATTGGGGGAGCTGAACAAAGAGCGATGGCAAGTCTCTTTACGCACGGAGGGATCTTCTTCGTTGGCCATTAAGGACACCACTTCTTGAGGGAAAGAATAAAAAAAAGAAAAGCTAGCAAAAGAGATCCATCATCAACATCCACTACAAAGAGGAGAAAAAAAAGGAAGAGAAGGTGGAGGATGCGGCGCTATTAAAAAGGAAAAGAGGAGAGAGTAAAGAGACCATCATTCTAAAGCATTGAAAAAAAAAAAAAAGAAGAGAAGGGAATGAGATTTGCGGACCATCCGTTGAAGGAGTTCGGCCATGGTGGAATAAAAAAAAAGGGATTCTTGAATGATTAACAGAGAGAGAGAGAGTAAGAGAGATATAGAGGGGGATACAAAGAGAGTACGGGAGCGACGATCATTTTGTGGACTGAGCATGTCAGTCTGGCCATTTTGCGAAGCACGCCAGACCGCCGAGTCACCACCAGAAGCTTCCCTGAACTTCAAGAAATCGAACGGTATCAGCTTCGCCGCCGGAGATCGCGAAAATAGGTGAGCCGCTCCATCAAACTCTCACTCGGCTTCACATGGCAACTTGGGCTAGAGTAGATCATTTCGAGTGCTATTATTTGCGATCTACTCTACATACCTTGCTGATCATTTTCGTTTATGTTTCATGTGATTTCATCGAGTAAATCCTTCGGTCGACCACCAACTCTCTCCGACCGGCCATATGCTCTGGGGCTCGTTTCAGATCAAGCCGAAGCTCCGTGAGGCTCAGGTAAGTCTTCTAGAACTCCTAGGAAGCTTCCCGATAATTTATTTTAGCCACGTAACGTGTAGAATGGCTAGGCCGGGACTCACCGGAATTCGGTCTCGGTCGGAGTTGCAGGTATATCAATAATAATTATGCTATGTTAAGCTTCATATATGTTGTAGAGGAGCTCATTACGAGAATTTTGACGAAAATTTCAAGTCAATCGGACGTCGGACGACCAAGATATGGCCTTCCGACGAGGCGCCGACGAAAGGTCGCCGGCGCCGGTCGTCTTCTACGGCGAAACCCTTTGCCGGTCAACGAGTCAACGCTGACGTGGCGCGCCACGTAGGCAGCCAAGTCAGCGATGTGGGTTCATGTCTTCTAAAAATAAAACGTCGGATCGGACGGCCGTGGATGATCCACGTGTCGCGATCCGATGATTTTCAAAATAAATAATTTTTTTATATTGAAAAAAATGAATTTCGGATTTATAAAAATTAAAATAATCGGATGGTCAGTGAGATGCCACGTGGCGAGCTGAGGACCGTCAGATGGTTTTATTTTCATAAATTTCGAAAAATCATAAAAAAAAAATAGTAAATCAAAAAATCAATAAAAAATAGAAAATCATAAAAAAAAATTCAAAAAAATTCGAAAAATTCAGAAAAATTCTAAAAAATTCTAGAAAATAGGAAATGGCCATAACCAACTGGCCAAGACTCATTCCGGGTGTTTTGAACCCCGACCCTTCTTAAAAATAACGATTTCGCCCTTCGGGCGAATCGACTTCCAAAAATTGAAGAAGAATCTAGAAATTCCAAAAAAATTCTCAAAAATGGGAAATGGCCACAATCAACTGGCCATGGAATATTTTGGGTAATTCGGTGTCCCAATCTTCCAAAAAATTGACGATTTTGCCCTTCGGGCTAAATCGCCTCCAAGTCTTCCCATTTTACCCCGGTCCGAAATCACACCTTTCCTAAGCCTTTATGGCTATGCTGGGAAGCCATTGACTCGAATTGATGTGCATCGATGAGATTTATTTATGCACTTGTTTGCGCTTTCATTTAAATTGATTGTGATTGATAGGAATATTCGTCCAATCTGCATGAAACCCGGAATCAAACCTACCTCACCCAAACTTGCGCCTGCATGAACTCTTAGTCAGGAAAATCACTCTCGTTAGGTACCGAAAGGGCGTTGCTAATGACACCAGCGTAACCAAGTCCCCGAACCCAAAATCTCTGGTTCCGCAGAACTGATCGATCTCTCCCAATCGGTCAGTAAGGTTTCCGGTCTACCCTCCAAGAAAGACCGGTGGCGACCCCAAATGCATGCACAATTGGCACATGCCACTACGACCACACTGAAGGTCGAAAGCGATCGACTCTTATCGTCGAATCCTTTGAAAAATACTCCCGCCGCGATTTGGTATGGGCCTGGGAGGGCTCGCGCCGATCCAAAGGGCCCGCGATCGGTAATCCATTAGCCGCGTCCGCTTTCGAACGGGTCGCGACAGTATGTAAGCTCGAGAAGGAGTTTCCATTGTGCTTATATCACTATGGTGACAGATATTAGTGCTGATGAGTGAAGTGGTGAAAGTCACGAGAAAGGTGACTCTGAGTTACTCATTTCTAAACTGAAGGTGTAGGAAGAACCGCGAGGGTTTTGAATAGCTTGTAAGATGGACCATGAGGTTGAGGTCAACTAAGGTTCGATAGAGAAAGTGAATTTGAAACTATTTCCCTCCGGATTGACGGTTTCGTGAGAAAACCTTAGAGGTTTTGGGTACACTGAATAAAGAAAGTGACCCTAGCAGTTATTAGCCTTAAGAGGCTGTTAATGATCGGTGAAATGTCACCAAAGGAAGAGTTTTCCTAGAAGGCAAGGTATCTGTCTAGATCGCCTTTGTTGAATTGTTCGATGGAGAGTATCTTCTTGGGATTGCTTGAGAGCAAAGATTGTGTGGATCCTAATAGTCTTGTAAGGATCTGGAGACGATTGACCAAGGTGAGGCGGAGTCCTCAAGGTCGCCTAAGTGTAATAAAAGTGGTTAAGGACCCTTTGAATGAGACGTGAAGTCCCTGAGTGGACTTGAATGTGGAAGCCTTGTGGCTAGTTGTTATTCCTGAATCTGAGGAACTGTAATGGATTTTAATGAAGGGAGTAGATGATTGGAAGAAATATGAGTAAGAGAACTCCTACTCATGGATTACGAGCAAAGAGATGTTCATTATGGAACATGGAACGTGTCTGCGAGAAACGGCTTTTACCTTGTGTCGCGACCCTCTTGAGGTTGTCGGGCTCTCGAGGGCTAATGGGCCGTCCTGTCTGGTCAGACGCGGGTCTCTCCCAAGGCCCATTACCCAAAGCGCAACGGAGGTATGCGTGATCGACTTTCAGTATGGTCTAGTGACCTGTGCTGAGTGTGCATGCCATGGAGTCGCCACCAATCATTTTTTTAGGGTATGATTGGACCACCCAATTGAATAGTTGGGAGTTTCTATTCAATTCTGCGAGAACCAGAGAAATGGTTTCGGGGACTTAGTTACGCCAACTGTCAGAGTTGACGCCCTTTCGGTACCTAAATTGACTGAATTTTCTAGCCTGAGATTTCATGCGGATGAGTAAGGTATGAACCCTAAATCTAGAAATTCATGCAGATATGAGTGATTATCCTAGCAATCACAATCAGTAATAAAATGCGCAACTCAAGGAATATAGATATGCAAATAAATCACATGGCATTCCTAGTAAGGCCATATTTATCAATCACAGCTCAAGAATGATTTAGCTGTCCTAGCCATTCTACACACGATCTAACCTAAGAAAAGCATCAAGAAGCATCGCAGGAGTTTGAGAGTACTCACGTGGGGTTCGCCGTGCCCTGGTTTGGTCTTGGACGAGCTATCGAGCTCATGCCAACCCGGTTATACTTAGGGATCCACTCGGCGTTTCACACCATGAAATCATGTGAAACAAAAATAAAAATATTCAGCAAGGGGCATTTATTGCAGATGGTGGTCGATCTAATTGGACTTCAAGACTAAAAAAGATGTAGATTATTGGTGAGCCTTCAGACTTGTTGATTGATGTTTTAGCAAGTTGGTTCGGTAGAGAATTAGAGCTTGAGATTGATTTATGGACTGATTAGTGTGGTATAGAGCAGAACGGAATCTTCCCTGTTAAGGGACTGTGCAAACCGAATACTTTGGGGGCTGTGGAAGGTGTGGCCTTGTTATAAATTCATCGTTAAGGCATCCTAGGATGTTAATTGATGTGTTGGCGAAGTGTTTGCTCAGTGGAATGGAGATTCGATGAGTTTTATTGACGGGATCGTGAAATTTTCTCTAGGACCGTGCATAATCCTTGTTTGGCCGAGAGCTTACTAAGCTAGGTGGCTCATTTGGATGGAATTTGCTAGCTTGATTAAAGAGATAAGTGTCCTTTAAACCTTTACTCGAACGTTAGGACACTACTGGATGCATTTGACTGATAAATTGATCAAGTAGTTGATTGATGGAACTATGATTGATGATGGCCAGACATGAGTGTGTGAATTGAGCATGGCATACTTGTTTTATTGAGAAATTCACATGGAACATGACTGAATGAATGATGTTGGTAATGGAAAGTCATGTTAGCGTGCATGGTTATATGGTAGTGACACTTGATTGATAAAGGTGCTCGAATTAGTAGTCCAGAGATTGGCAAGGGAGTGCTTAGTTAATTGATTTCTTTGATTCATGAAAATTGGCTTGGTGCCATTGATTCATGAAAATTGGCTTGGTGCCTTTGTGATATGAATCGGCTTGGTGCCCTTAATTCATGAAGATTGGCTTGGTGCCCTTGTGATATGAATCGGCTTGGTGCCCTTGAATCGGCTTGGTGCCCTTGATTCATGAGAATTGACTTGGTGCCCTTGAAAGGTGAAAATGGCTAGTGAGCCCTTGATGATGAAATTTGGCTAATGAGCCCTTGAATGATGAGAAATGGCTAGTGATCCCTTGAATGATGAGAAATGACTAGCGAGCCCTTGATGACGAAATTTGGCTAGTGAGCCCTTGAATGATGAGAAATGGCTAGTGAACCCTTGAATTGATGAGGTATGGCTTGAGAATACACCCTAGCTTATTAACTTAAAGTTGTGATAGTACAAAGCTTGGTTGTGTTGATATATGATTGTCCTTGAACCGTGATTGCTTTATGCTGGTTAAATAGAGGTGCCTTGATGTTTGAATGCCATGTGATGTTTATCCTGATGAAATCTTTGCATGTTGTTTTAATGCATTGTCTGGGAGGACTAATGGCCTGGTCTAGGTTTAGGGCTAGCTTGCTGAGATGTATATCTCACCCCGTAGGGGATTGACTTTTTCAGGTCCTAAGCGATGAAACGTAAAGTTTGTCAAGGTTGGAAATTCGAAGAAGGAATTGTAGGATATGGATTCACACTTTGTGACATTAGAGATTGCAATTTCTGATTTGTGGATGTAGAAATTGAATCACTAGTATTTGACCGTGAAAGGATTCGAGGTGTGTTTTATGAATATGAGAAGTATACTCCTCTTGTCCTGAGTCATCTCGTTGTAAATTTGTACGGAGTTGTTTTATTGCTTCCGTGACCTTGTTTCATTTTGAAGTTATGATTGACTAGGAGAAGGATTCTGGGAGATTATCGACTTATGAATGGCCTGGGTAGATGTTCGCGAGCTCGACGGGTTCGGGGCGTGACATTGGCCTACCGACTCGCAATACCGCCGAATTTGTCCCAAGTGCACAATGTGTTCCATGTGTCGATGTTAAGGAAGTACGTGCCAGATCCGACTCACATTCTTGATTTTGAGACTATCGAAGTAGACGACAAGGTTTCGTATGTAGAACAACCAGTTAGAATTGTGGATCGAAGGGAACAAGTCTTGAGGAATAAAACAATTCCATTAGTTAAAGTGATCTGGGAGCATCACGGGACCGAAGGTGCCACGTGGAAGAGTGAGGAAGCGATGAGACGTCAGTACCTCCATTTGTTTGGTTAATTGGGTTTATTATAAATTTCGAGGACGAAATTTCTGTAAGGGGGAAAAAATTGTGACATTATGAATTTCCTGTCATTTTGAGACTGTTGAATGAGATATATCTATCGATGTATTTCAGTTTTATTTCGCTCAGATCTGATCAATCCTGAGAAGACTAACCAAAAGGGGAAGGCTAGCGCATGACAAGGTACGTAGACCTAGGAAACTCGAAAAAGAAATGACGCTCCGACCATAAGGATTGCCGAGGGAACATTTAGAACCAATAAAGACCGATCAAATAACGATTAAGGAATCCGTTGTTAGTATTATACAATTGGAGCGCGGGTGATGCCGTATAACCAATGTATAATTTGTGAAGTTTTCCTAAATCAAACTATGACGATCGAGACCATCGGAACTAGTGATGAACCCTCGCAGTTACATGACAACCAAAGCTGTCGTATCCTGAATTGTCCTAAGTGTGAGAGAGTCACAGAGTCAATACTCGTAACGTCTGAAAAAGCTGCCCGTTAGTTCGAGATAAACTGAAGATACGATTGACGAGAGATCGACCATGAAATAGAAGCTCGAAATTGGCAATTGGGAATGAAGAATTTCAACATTGGAAAAAGAATTTGATGTTGTCTCGCCATTGGTAATTTAAAATTGGAAAAATGAAGTTTTAGACGGAAAGTGCCAAATTACCATTTTTCCCCTCAACCATTTGCCCTTGCCTTAAGAGAAATAGAAGGCCAAAATGGTCAATTAGGCCTTCCAAGGGTGGCTGCCGAAAATTGAAGGGGATGGAGTTAATGGAAGTCAAAGCCAAGGTGTTAAATATTGGAGTTTTGCCATGTGTCTCCATTTGAAGAGCCTAATCATTAATTGCCCCACAAAATCAATCTTGTCATCTTAGTATCAATTATTTGGTGGAAGCACTCTCTCTCCCTCCCCTCATCTGTCGTGAGCTCTCTCTCTCTCGCATTCCCTCCATTTTCTTCTTCTTTTTCCTCTAGCCGAACCACCCGGTTCAACCAACCCCTGCCGTTTTGCTCGCCGCACTCGACCGCTCTTTCCGGCCGTCCTTCCGTCGTGCGCCGACCACTGATGATAAGTTCAACCTTCCCTTGACAAGTTCCAAGTGGTAGTTCGTCAATTGGTGGCGTATATTTTCTCGGCCAGCCCCAAACAGAAAGTCGGACAGATTCTAAGCGAGCTGGGGTAAGGCCTTCGTTCATCCTCTTAAGGACTTCATTTAACTTCAAACTTTTTGTGGGATCTCTACAACACCTAGTACTTGAGTTCACAGAGCAGAGGTTGGGATTTTATTGGAGATTTATGGTGTTTTCTTGGCTGATTTGTGGTGACTTCTTCCGAGCAGAAATCTGACTGTTGAGCACCAAGAAGAAACCAAACTGTTTGAACGTCTTCGAGACGCTATTTCTATCCGAAACTCTTGGTGAGCTTCCTCAACACTTGGATTAAGATATTAGCAAGTTTATTTCGTGAGAAATTGGAACCTAGGATTGAGCTATTGATTGATTGGTACGGATTGGATCAAAATCGTTTCTGCCTGTGGATGTCCTGTTTTGACCGAATATGTTGGGGGTTATTTAAGGAGTATTTTAGCTCGAAATGATTCATTATATTACATAAGACGTTGTATGAAGTGTTATTTGGGAGTATGTGAAGTGGATTGGAAATTAGAAATGATTTAAAGACTAATTTGTGCATGAAACTCAGAGTTATACTCTGACCTATGTATTGTCGCATGAACCGAACGCTTTGAAGGCTTGTAGAGGTGTCGTCGTTGTGTTTTTTATTGATCGACAAGGCACCTTAGTTTGTTGTTTGGTTGGTTATTGAAAGAGTGGTATAATGGAAATAAGATTCGATTGAGTTTGATCCGGAATTGATGAAATTTCCTAGGACGGCGTGTGATCCTTGGTTGGCCGTGCACTTGTGGAATTGAGGATGATCAATTGGTTAGGATTTTTGCTATTCGATCAAGGTAAGTGTTTCCTAAACCCTTACTCGAACCCTAGAACGCTACTGGATGATGGAAATGTTTAGTGTGATCATGTGATGAATGAATGGTGATTGGTAGTTTGTGATTTAGCTAGAATGCCCCTGTAATAATAAATGGCCAGAGTGCCCTTGTGATTTGAGATGGACAGAGTGCCCTTGTGCTTTTAAATGGCCAAAGTGCCCTGTGAATTACATCGCAGCCCATGGCGATGAATGAATAAAGTGTCATTTTGATGACCTATGATATTATGAGATAATTTATGCTAACGTGTGGAGCTTGGGTCTCATAGCATGTGATGTACTTGAAGGTGATTTATTTATGCCAAGTACTTGAGAAAATTGATTTTGGAATTGCCATATGCCAATGCTTGTTGAATCTTTGCATTTTTACATCATTGGGTGATCTAGTGGGACTAGTGGTTCAGTTTAGGTTTAGGTTTCACTCGTTGGGATGTAGATCTCACCCCGTAGTGGGAAATATCTTTTTTTTTTCAGACCCCAAGCCGTAACCATGTTACCAACCCGACTAGGCAATCCTAAAGAGATGACCGCCTCTTTTGACGAGTTTTCCGAGAAAAAATGGATCGTTTATGTTAGGAAGTGTACGCCGGTTTGGGTGGACGAAGGAAAAATAGAGTTGCAGCCTCACTGTTTTGAATCCTGGTTCCGTCGTCTGGGGGATAGTAGTCTTATGGGTCCTCTGCTGCCTGAAGACGTACCTATAGGGGTAGTGCCAAGTTGGTGCCATCCGTCCCGTCCTGAGATCGAGGTAGAGAATGTGGCATCTGTGGGAGGATCGAGGAACATTCCTAAAGAGTCAAGGTCTCCTACCACTGAAGAACATCTTGACTTTATCGAGATCTCCACTGACGAGATAGAAGATACCGAAGAGGAAACTGAGGAGGTTAGTGAGGAGGTGACTTCAAAGACATTCTCGAACTACGACCCTGAGGAAGACGAAGCTGAAGCAAACGATGGGACGAGTAGCTCTTCAGGGTAATGAGGTTGTAGTGGGAAAGCTTTTGGTTGGGAACAATTTTTGGTGTTAGGTTTTGGCAGAGTCGATAGCCTGAGTTCCTTACCCAATTTAGTGTGCGGTTTCTTTTCAGTCCTTCCCTTACCGGAGAATGTATCTGAATGCTTAAGTTATGCATATATGTGTGTGCTTTCCTGTTGTTCCGAATTCCCCATGTTGGTTGTTGTCAGAGTTATTGTTTCCTTACGCATGTGTGTTTCATTTCACTTTAGGCCGCGCGTTCGTTCCTGGGAATCATTTTTGGCCAAAGGTGGACACAATGAGATCGTTAAGGTAAGTGGGGCGTGACAACACTTAGGACTCTTCAAGTCACGGCAACTTTGGTTGTCATGTAATTACGAGGGCTCATCGCTAGCTCCGACGGTCTCGATCGTCAGAATTCAATTTAGGAAAAGTGTGGTATCCCCCATTTACTAGATTCCTAATGACCAGAAATGGTCAAATGGGTTTTGAAGCTGACTCTTGACGCAAGGATTTAGGATTCTGGAATAAGAGTCGAGGCAAGGAAAGCAAAACTGGTCAAGATGACCTAGAAGACAGAGAGAAAATGAGAATTTTTCAGACGACTTAAAGGACGAAGGAAATTAGAAACATTAGTGGAAGTTTCTAATAAATACTTTAGCGATGAATAATTCCACGCCATATTATAGCTCACGACCAAGACAATGTGAATCGGCACCACCATTGAAGCAAATGCAAGATTGAATTTTTACTAGAGTAGTCGACTAATAGAACTCACGAGATTAAGTGGTGCATGAGACTATGTCTGAAAATTCCCCAAGCTTGATGGACATGTGATGCTCGGCCATGAGGGCAATGCTAAGTGGTGGCAATGAAATTTTATTGTACAATTTATTGACCGATCATCCTAAAGAAATAGCAAGGAATGGGATTTTTGGATACCAATTTCCATATTTGTGTTCGGCCAAGAGATGAAGGGGCTAGTGGCGCATGAATTTTTCCATTGGCCAAAGGGATCCTAGAAATTGGCATTGGAAGCAAGCTCATCCATTGGTTAAGAGTTCCATCAAAATCCACCATAGATGACAAGCCATGGAGAGGCATGACAAGTGGCGCACGAATTCTTCTTGCATGAACAATGGTTGGGCGAAAATCCTAGGGAAATTGCAAGAAGCCCCATTAGTGAGCAATCATATCTAACTTTGTGACAATGATTAGTAGCCACTAGGGGTAATGCCATGTGGCAAGTGAAGACTAGGAAAGGTGCATGTGTGACAAGTGTTCACTAGAGAAACTCCAGGGACATGCAACAAAAGGAAAAACCTTTCATCTTCTCATCTTTCCCTTCTTCTTTGTCGACCGAAGCTAGTGAGAGAGAGAGAGAGAGAGAGAGAGAGAGAGAGCGTTCGTGAAGGGTGAGTGAGCAAGAAGAAGAGACCGAGCGACCGAGAAGAGGAAAAAGAAGAACGGTGCGGCTCGTCGTCGAGGAAACCGAGAGGAAAAAGCATCGAGCTCGAGCAAGTGCAAGCATCTAAGGCAAGAATTCCTTCAATCTCGCTATAGGTTAGAAGTACATTGAGAATTCGTGACTTTAGGAAGACCGTGTGAGGTTTAAAGGCTGGAAAAATCGTCGCGGGGTATGCTCATTGTCGGTTCTGTTAGTCACTGAATTGGAGCTTGTTCTCGAGCTAGTTATTTAATTCTGGGAGTGAGTAATTGCTGAGTAGGAGTGGGACGTTTCGGATATAGGGTTTGTCTAGTTTAATCAAGGAGAAATGTGGGTAAATTGCATGCCTATGACCAAAACTAGTTCGGTTGCTCTACGGCCCTTTTCTGTTCGGTCGTGTAAATGTAGTTAGTCCTAGCTATCTCGCAAGCTATCAAGTTTATTATTGAAGGACGGGCACGAGAAGTACTAATTGTGGCAATGATTGGTCAATTAGAAGAGGTTCGGATTCTGTGAATGGCATGAAGTCTCGGTGATTTTTGGTTGAGAACAAATTTTATTCTCGGTTGTGAGGACAAAGGCTATTCCGTCCCTCATGGATATTTTGTCACAAAATTTATGGATATCATGATTGGATGTTTTGTATGTCGTGGAACCATATTAGAATCTTGCCTAGAGTCGAAATGCTAGCTGAATTGATAAATAGATCAAACTCATTTTAGAAGTCAAAACCGTGTATATGCAGGGAAAGAGTAGAGCAGATTCGGTTAATGTGAGTTGCAAAGGTTTTCATATGGATTTCGTGACATGATGCTTGCTCGATTGATAATTGTTACATCATATCTCATGAACATGTACTTGTGAATTGGCATGCTTGTTTGTTGGCCTAGCATTGTTACATCAATTGCATAATTGATAATGAGAATCTATTGATTCATGGCTGAGCATGCATTGGTACGTGGTACCTGACTGAAATATGAGATATGTGGAGTAATTGCTCTTCAGTGCACTGAATTGAGATGACGCCCCTGGGCTGTGCGCGGGGATTTGTACATGCTTGATGACCCTGAGCTGTGTGCGGGGTAGAGCCGTACCATGCGTCGAGGACGCCTTAGAGTAGGGGTCGCTGCAAGCCATTGGGCTTGGCGATGGTCATATGAGTGAAGAGCATGTCATTTTCATGATATCATGGCATTTCTGCATTTCGTGATCCTTGTTTGATTTTCTTAAAATGCTACTGTATTTTACTGTCACAGGATTGCTTATAGTTTGTCCTAGGGAGTCCTCCCTATGGTGGGATTGAATGTTTTCTTGCTACCCGTCGCGCTAACCCACGTTTGTGGACATATTTTCATATTAGCATCCATGGCGAAAGTTCATAGGCGTTTTGGAGTTCCGTATGCTTATGATTCTTACTATCGTGATATGATACACCTGGATGTACCGCATCTGAGGCTTGTAGTACATGTACATACTATGTGGGTTGACGAGGGAGAGCCCGCTTTGACCATTTACCGTTGGTATGCTATATATATTCGTGAGGGTAATAGACTAGTTGGTCCTTTTTCTGAGAGTACTTTCGACGCACCCCCAGTTCTTGTAGTGCTTCCTGTAGCTCCTGTGCCTCCTCCACCCATTCCTGCTGCTCCTGTCGTCGCTGCACCATCCCCCCGCCTCCAGAGCCTGCTATGCCTGACGTGTATGCTCCACCGCCCGAGCCACTTGAGGAGTCCGAGGATGAGGAGATGTTTCTTTCCGATCAGTCCGAGTAGGATTGAGGACTGGAGGCAGTTTGGCGACCTTTTTTTAGCATATGCGACTGCGTAGGTTGATGGAGTAGTTTTTTTTTTTTGCCATCCCAGTATGCCTATGGATCAACGACCAGAGTCATCTTTTGTTTATATCTATGTGAACTCCTTTGTGGTCGTGTATGATGTTATTAAGTAAAAAAATTGTGGTCCTTATGTTTGATTGCCTCATGTTGCTTTTCTGAGTTGTTAAATTTTATTTCATATCATCTTGTTCTGTTGTGGCCTGTGGATCATAGACTTTAGTCTATTGATTATTATTATTATTATTAGGTTAATCTCTAATTATCGTTATTAGAGACCTATGACCATAGGGTGGCGGTCTGGGACGCCACAGCTCTCCGAGGTGGTATCAATGCATAGTTTTACCCGGAGTAATAAGGTGCGATAGGAATTGAAATGTTAGGATACTTGTAGCGAGGACCAATGCGTGTGATTGATTAATAGTTGAGTACTTTGCAACCTTGTTTGGACCACTCACAGAGATTTTCCATTGGCAAGTAGTAGTAAGATTTGATAAGACAGACTCAATTGAATATGGATTGATGTGAAGGATCGATAGTCCATTATGAGAAGGACAAGGGCATCATCCTCTGGAGGGAACGATGATGCAGGGACATGAGGTAAAGTTGAAGGACTAGTTTATCGGACTGACGAAATTCTGCCAGCTCTGGCTAATCTTGGTACAGCAATAGGAGCTCAACCTCGACAAGCTCCAGCTAGGGCTGAAGATGGAATGGGAGACCGATGTTTACAGAAGTTGGTAGAGCACTTCTAAAGCTAAAGCCACCACAATTCACGGGGTTAGGAGAACCTCATGAAGCTAAAAAGTGGATAAAGAGTATGGAGAAAATTTTCAGGTTGTTCCACTGTAACGATGTGGATAGGGTCACCTTGGTAGAGTATCAACTGGAAGACAATGCCCAGCATTGGTAGAATGTGAGCAAGGATGTGGTGTTTCCACCAGGAACGGCGGTAACTTGGACAGCCTTTGTTAATGCCTTTCATGGCCAGTACTTTTCCGATTGTGCTAGGGACCAAAAGATTTCTGAATTTATGAACCTAACTCAAGGCAGCATGACTGTAGTGCAGTATGAAGCAAAATTCTCTAAGCTTTCCAGGTTTGCTCCTCAATTGATTGAAACTCAGGAACGTAGATGCAAGAGGTTCTTGAATGGTCTTAAGATTGAAATACAGGAACAACTGACGTCGCTAAGAATCAAAGAGTATACTGAGTTATATGAGCGAGCTCAGCTGGTGGAACAAGTGCTGTCAAAGGAAAAGAAAGAAGCAGAGCATAAGGCGGGAGCTAGCCGCGTGGCGACTCAAGAGCAGGACAATAAGAGACCTAGATGGTTCGATAGATCCCAAGAGACTCCTTATAAGAGGCGCAATTATGGAAAGTTTCGTGGAGTTGGGAAGAATCGAGCGAGTGGACAAGCTCGAAACCGAGACTGGGTCTGCAATCGCTATGGCAAGGCTCATGGTAATCTGCCATGTAATACTGGGAGAGAATGTTATGGATGTGGGCGAGTGGGACATTTAGTGAAGGATTGTCCCCAGAAAAGACAGCAAGCATAGTAGAATCAAGACAATCGGGCGAAACCTATTGGAGCACCGCAAAGGCCTCCAGCTCAAGGCAGGATCCAGGCTATGACTCGAGAGGAAGCAGAAGCTTCTGGGACTACGATAGCAGGTATGATTCCTTTATGTGATAAGGATGCATATGTGTTATTTGACACTGGAGCAACGCATTCTTTTATATCAACGAGGTTTGCTGAATTGTGTGGACGGAAACCCGAAATACTCGAAGTACCCCTTAGTGTATCCACACCATTAAAGGACAAAAAAGTGACTACTCTGATTTGTAAGGGATGTGAAATCGTGATAGGAGGTCAAAGTCAGAAAATCGACCTGATAGTTATGGGTTTCTATGATTTTGATGCCATTATTGGCATAGATTGGCTGCGTGACTTGCGAGCCAATGTAGATTACTTCAGAAAGGTAATTCGATTTAGCCCTCCCAATGAGGCTAGTTTCGAGTTTGTGGGAACTGGAACTCGTGCAATTGTACCTTTAGTATCCGCAGTGGAAGCTCGCAAACTTTTAGGCAATGGATGTCGGGGTTTCCTTGCTAATGTTCAAGAATTAACCAAGAAGGAAGTCGACATTAATGATGTCCCAGTAGTTCAAGAGTTTTTAGATGTCTTCCCTGAGGAACTACCAGGACTACCCCCGAAGCGAGAAGTGGAGTTCACAATTGAACTAACCCCAGGAACTGAGCCTATTTCCAGAGCCCCCTACAGAATGGCCTTGACTGAGCATAAGGAGTTGAAAGTACAATTGCAGGAATTATTGGATAAAGGATTCATTAGGCCAAGTACTTCACCGTGGGGAGCACCGGTATTATTTGTCAAGAAGAAGGATGGAGTACTTCGTTTGTGCATTGACTATAGACAACTAAACCAGGCGACTATCAAGAACAGGTATCCTCTGCCAAGAATTGATGACTTATTCGACCAACTGCAAGGAGCCTCCGTTTTCTCGAAGATTGACTTAAGGTCAAGTTATCATCAATTGGCAGTTAGGGAGGAAGATATCCCCAAGACTGCTTTTCGAACCAGGTATGGACACTACTAGTTTATAGTCATGCCTTTTGGACTTACAAATGCCCCAGCCTCATTCATGGATTTAATGAACAGGGTATTCAAACCTTATCTGGATCAATTTGTGATAGTGTTCATTGACGATATTTTGGTGTACTCCAAGGGACAGAAGGAACATGAGAAACATTTACGAAAGGTGTTACAAGTATTAAGGGAACACCAGTTGTATGCAAAATTTAGCAAATGTGAATTCTGGTTAGACAAGGTAATATTCCTTGGTTATATGGTGACAGAGAAGAGAATCTCTGTCGACCCTGCCAAGACGAAGCTATTATAAATTGGCCGCGACCGACTACCGTTACAGAGATACGAAGTTTTCTTGGTCTCGCTGGATATTATCGTAGGTTTGTGGATGGATTTTCTCGACTTGCAGGACCATTGACTCAATTGACCCGAAAGGAAGTTAAGTTTGAATGAACAGAGAAGTGTGAACAAGGTTTCCAAGAACTCAAAAAGAGATTGACTTCGACTCCGGTATTAACTATACCGTCAGGATCAGGAGGATTTGTAGTATACAGTGATGCATCTCATAAAGGATTGGGTCGCGTCCTAATGCAACATGGAAAGGTTGTGGCATATGCTTCAAGATAGTTACGACCTTACGAGTTGAATTATCCGACACATGACTTAGAACTGGCAGCAGTGATTTTCGCGTTGAAAATTTGGAGACATCACCTGTATGGGGAGAAGTTTCAGATCTTCACTGATCAAAAAGTTTACAATACCTTTTCTCTCAAAAGGAATTGAACATGAGGCAGAGACGATGGATGGAATTACTTAAGGATTATGATTGTGAAATTCTTTACCACCCTGGCAAGGCAAACAAAGTGGCAGATGCTTTGAGTAGGAAAACTACGCTGCATATGGCAAGTCTGATGAGTAAAGAGTGGGAGTTATTAGAAGAAGTGTTGAATTCAAATTTCGTAGTTGAATTGGATGAATTGACTGGCGTGTTTGCCACACTAAGAATCGAATCAGAATTGGTACAAAGGATCAAGGAGTTACAACAGACGGATCTTGAGATCTCTAAGCTTCGACAAGAGATAGCAGAGGGCAAGAGGCCAGACTTCTCAATTTCGGATGATGGAATTCTACGCTTTCAAGGACGTCTATGTGTACCAGAAGAGGAAAAGTTAAGAAAGGATATTCTGAATGAAGCTCATCAAGGAAATTATAGTATTCACCCTGGATGCACAAAGATGTATCGAAAACTCCGACAACACTATTGGTGGAACGGAATGAAGAAAGATATTGCTGAATATGTCGCGAGGTGCCTAACTTGCCAACAAGTGAAAGCAGAACATTTGAAGCCTGCCGGAATGCTCAGACCATTGGATATTCCCGAATGGAAGTGGGAACATATAACGATGGATTTTGTACAATGATTACCAAGAACATCGAAAGGACATGATGCTATATGGGTGATTGTGGATCGATTGACTAAGTCAGTTCATTTCCTAGCTGTAAGAACTACATACTCTTTGGAGAAATTGGCTGAACTGTACTTACAGACTATTGTAAGATTGCATGAAATTCCAGTGAGCATTACTTCAGATCGAGACCCAAGATTTACATCAAAATTGTGGAAAAGTTTACAAGGAGCCATGGGGACCAAACTTCAGTTTAGTACAGTTTTCCACCCCCAAACCGATGGACAAACAGAGAGAGTCATAAAAATTCTAGAAGATATGCTTCGAGCGTGTATTTTGGACCTTAAGGGTAACTGGGAAGAGAAATTGCACATAGCGGAATTTGCTTATAATAACATTACCAAAAGAGCATAGATATGGCACCATTTGAAGCTTTATATGGACGAAAATGCAGAACACCCGCATGTTGGGATGAAGTGGGAGAACGAAGGATCACAGGACGAGAATTGATCCAAATCACAACTGAGGTTATACAGATTGTTCGTGATAAGCTTAAAACGGCCCAAAGTTGTCAGAAAAGTTATACGGATAAACGACGAAGACCATTGGAGTTTGTAGTGGACAACTATGTATTCCTAAAAGTCTCACCACTCAGAGGAATATCACGATTTGGAAGGAAAAGGAAGTTAAGCCCTAGATATGTTGGACCTTTTGAAATTTTGGAAAAGATAGGAGATTTGGCTTATCGGATAGCCCTACCGCCAAAGCTGTCAAATGTCCATGATGTGTTTCATGTTTCGATGCTGAGGAAATATCATCCGGATGCAGAGCACGTATTGGACTATGAAACCATTGAGGTAAGCGAGAAGGGTGGGTATATAGAGAAGCCATTGCGAATTTTGGATTGGAAGGAACAAGTCCTAAGGAACAAGACTATTCGTCTGGTGAAAGTTTTATGGCAATACCATGGTATGGAGGAAGCCACCTGGGAACTTGAGGAGACGATGAGACAACAACACCCCCACCTGTTTGAAGCTAGAGGTCAATATTAAGACCTTTCACTAGACATGCTGCATTTCAATTGCAATGAGTACTGTAGAAAATACAAGACCTATTTATGAGGTACAGAATGTTTGACTAAGTCACTTGACCTTGCTTGAAGAAAATGAGAAGCAGGCATTAGTAGTACAACGAGTGGTTAAAAGAAAATTTTAGGACTTAATGACCGCTGTCGGCATGATAACCGAGTGGCACCCCGGGGAGTGACATGGTCCGAGAAGGTGGTCGCTGGATCGACCCCCAGGATTAGTGAATGTACAATTGTAAATGGATACTTGTGAATGAATATAGTAAAAACCTTTTTGCTGCGACCGGCTGTAGAAGAAATTGAGATTCTCTTGTAGACTTGACCGTGGAGCTAGAAACCTAATTTCGAGGAAGAAATTCTTTTAAGGGGGGTAGGAGTTGTGGCATCCCCCGTTTACTAGATTCCTAATGACCAGAAATGGTCAAATGGGTTTTGAAGCTGACTTTTGACGCAAGGATTTAGGATTCCGGAATAAGAGTCGAGGCAAGGAAAGCAAGACTGGTCAAGATGACCTAGAAGACAGAGAGAAAATGAGAATTTTTCAGACGACCTAAAGGACGAAGGAAATTAGAAACATTAGTGGAAGTTTCTAATAAATACTTTAGCGATGAATAATTCCACGCCATATTATAGTTCATGACCAAGACAATGTGAATCGGCACCACCATTGAAGCAAATGCAGGATTGAATTTTGACTAGAGTAGTCAACTAATAGAACTCACGAGATTAAGTGGTGCATGAGACTATGTCTGAAAATTCCCCAAGCTTGATGGACATGTGATGCTCGGCCATGAGGGCAATGCTAAGTAGCGACAATGAAATTTTATTGTACAATTTATTGACCGATCATCCTAAAGAAATAGCAAGGAATGGGATTTTTGGATACCAATTTTCATATTTGTGTTCGGCCAAGAGATGAAGGGGCTAGTGGCGCATGAATTTTTTCATTGGCCGAAGGGGTCCTAGAAATTGGCATTGGAAGTAAGCTCATCCATTGGTCAAGAGTTCCATCAAAATCCACCATAGATGACAAGCCATGGAGAGGCATGACAAGTGGCGCATGAATTCTTCTTGCATGAACAATGGTTGGGCGAAAATCCTAGGGAAATTGCAAGAAGCCCCATTGGTGAGCAATCATATCTAACTTTGTGACAATGATTAGTAGCCACTAGGGGTAATGCCATGTGGCAAGTGAAGACTAGGAAAGGTGCATGTGTGACAAGTGTTCACTAGAGAAACTCCATGGACATGCAACAAAAGGAAAAACCTTTCATCTTCTCATCTTTCCCTTCTTCTTTGTCGACCGAAGCTAGTGAGAGAGAGAGAGAGAGAGAGAGAGAGAGGGAGAGAGAGAGAGTTCGTGAAGGGTGAGTGAGCAAGAAGAAGAGACCGAGCGACCGAGAAGAGGAAAAAGAAGAACGGTGCGGCTCGTCGTCGAGGAAACCGAGAGGAAAAAGCATCGAGCTCGAGCAAGTGCAAGCATCTAAGGCAAGAATTCCTTCAATCTCGCTATAGGTTAGAAGTACATTGAGAATTCGTGACTTTAGGAAGACCATGTGAGGTTTAAAGGCTGGAAAAATCATCGCGGGGTATGCTCATTGTCGGTCTGTTAGTCACCGAATTGGAGCTTGTTCTCGAGCTAGTTATTTAATTCTGGGAGTGAGTAATTGCTGAGTAGGAGTGGGATGTTTCGGATATAGGGTTTGTCTAGTTTAATCAAGGAGAAATGTGGGTAAATTGCATGCCTATGACCAAAACTGGTTCGGTTTCTCTACGGCCCTTTTCTGTTCGGTCGTGTAAATGTAGTTAGTCTTAGCTATCTCGCAACCTATCAAGTTTATTATTGAAGGACGGGCACGAGAAGTTATAATTGTGGAAATGATTGGTCAATTAGAAGGGGTTCGGATTCTGTGAATGGCATGAAGTCTCGGTGATTTTTGGTTGAGAACAGATTTTATTCTCGGTTGTGAGGACAAAGGCTATTCTGTCCCTCATGGATATTTTGTCACAAAATTTATGGATATCATGATTGGATATTTTGTATGTCGTGGAACCATATTAGAATCTTGCCTAGAGTCGAAATGCTAGCTGAATTGATAAGTAGATCAAACTCATTTTAGAAGTCAAAACCGTGTATATGCAGGGAAAGAGTAGAGCAGATTCGGTTAATGTGAGTTGAAAAGGTTTTCATACGGATTTCGTGACATGATGCTTGCTCGATTGATAATTGTTACATCATATCTCATGAACATGTACTTGTGAATTGGCATGCTTGTTTGTTGGCCTAGCATTGTTACATCAATTGCAGAATTGATAATGAGAATCTATTGATTCATGGCTGAGCATGCATTGGTATGTTGTACCTAACTGAAATATGAGATATGTGGAGTAATTGCTCTTCAGTGCACTGAATTGAGATGACGCCCCTAGGCTGTGTGCGAGGATTTGTACGTGTTTGATGACCCTGAGCTGTGTGCGGGGTAGAGCCGTACCATGCGTCGAGGACGCCCTGGAGTGGGGGTCGCTATAAGCCATTGGGCTTGGCGATGGTCGTATGAGCGAAGAGCATGTCATTTTGATGATATCATGGCATTTCTGCATTTCGTGATCCTTGTTTGATTTTCTTAAAATGCTACTGTATTTTACTGTCACGGGATTGCTTATAGTTTGTCCTAGGGAGTCTTAGGACCCCTCTGGTGGGATTGAATGTTTTCTTGCTAGCCGTCGCGCTAACCCACGTTTATGGACATATTTTCAGATTAGCATCCATGGCGACAGTTCATAGGCGTTTTGGAGTTCCGTATGATTATGATTCTTACTATCGCGATATGATACACCTGGATGTACCGCATCTGAGGCTTGTAGTGCATGTACATACTATGTGGGTTGACGAGGTAGAACCCACTTTGACCATTTACCGTTGGTATGCTATATATATTCGTGAGGGTAATAGACTTGTTGGTCCTTTTTCTGAGAGTACTTTCGACGCACCCCCAGTTCCTGTAGTGCCTCCTGCAGCTCATGTGCCTCCTCTACCCGTTCCTGCTACTCGTGTCGTCGCTGCACCTATCCCCCCGCCTCCAGACCCTGCTATGCCTAACATGTATGCTCCACCGCCCGAGCCACTTGGGGAGTCCGAGGATGAGGAGATGTTTCTTTCCGATCAGTCCGAGTAGGATTGAGGACTGGAGGCAGTTTGGCGACCTTTTTTTGGCATAGGCGACTGCGTAGGTTGATGGAGTAGTTTTTTTTTTTTTTGCCATCCCAGTATGCATATGGATGGACAACCAGAGTCATCTTTTGTTTATATCTATGTGAACTCCTTTGTGGTCGTGTATGATGTTATTAAGTAAAAAAATTGTGGTCCTTATGTTTGATTGCCTCATGTTGCTTTTCTGAGTTGTTAAATTTTATTTCAGATCATCTTGTTCTGTTGTGGCCTGTGGATCATAGACTTTAGTCTATTGATTATTATTATTATTATTATTATTATTAGGTTAATCTCTAATTATCGTTATTAGAGATCTATGACCGTAGGGTGGCAGTATGGGACGCCACAAAAAGTTTGCAAATCATACCTTGGTTAAGCGAATTCCCCCGCGTTTCAATCGTATAACGCTAGCAATGAATTCCATAATCATCCTTGGATCTGCCTTTAATGGCTCTAAATATCCCCTCAACAAACCTTATCGTCAAAGCGCTATTTCTTATTCAAGTTTTCTAGGTCCATGTACTTTGTCATACGCTAGCCTTTCCCTTTTAGTTACATAACTCAAGATTGATCAGATCTGAACAAGATATAACTGAAATACTAGATATTCTTTACATTCAATAGTCTCGAAATGGTAGGAAATTCAGAATGTCACAATGGGGTGTTGCAATCAGGTATCTATACATCAAGCTCCGAATATAATGATTTTTTGTTACATTCAACGTGCGTCCAATCGTAGCACGTAACTCATCAAATGTGGATATATTTCCAAACTCAAACACAGCATATTGTCTGCCTTCACAATCAACTCCATATTGATTTCGTACTATTGTACCTCCCCAATGCACAATCGCAAAAGATGTAGAGGGCATTCTGCTACATAAAGAAATTATAAATTATTTCACATATATAATAAAGAAAGGACATTTTTCTAATTTTTTTGGCCATTTTTATTTTTTCGAATTTTTTAACAATTTTTATGATTTTTTTCTAAATTTTGGGAGATAAATTGCCAGATAGGTAAAATCGTCATTTTTGAAATATCAGAGGCCCACGTACGAAAATAGTTCATGGCCAGTTAATTGTGCCCATTTTCTAATTTTCCAATTTTTTAAGAATTCTTTTGAATTCTTTTCTAAACTTTGGGAGATAATTTCCCAGAAGGGCAAAATCATCATTTTTGAAATATCATATACCCACTTACAAAAATAGTTCATGACCAATTGATTATGCCCATTTTCGATTTGTTCAAAAAAAATTATGAATTTTTCTGAATTTTTTTACGAAAATAGTCCAAGGCCTCACGGCTCCCGCAACATCGCGCGGCCTTCATAGATCACCCAATACTCATGCTACCACGCGGCCTTCTGCGTATTTTCTATTATTCAAATTTTTCTAATTTTTTTTGAAAATTTCTATAATTTGTCTACATTTTGTAATCAATTTTCTATTCTCTAATCTTTTATTATTCATATTTTTGAAATTAGTTTTTACATTTTGGAAATCGGCGGATCACGACACTGTCGCGACCCGTCCGGAAGAGGACGCGGCTAATGGATTACCGATCGCGGGCCTTGGATCGGCGCGGGCCCTCCCAGGCCCATACCAAATCGCGGCGGGAGTATTTTCAAAGGATTCGACGATAAGAGTCGATCGCTTTCGACCTTCAGTGTGGTCGTGGTGGCATGTGCAACTTGTGCATGCATTTGGAGTCGCCACCCGGTCTTTCTTGGAGGGTAGACCGGAAACCTTATTGACCGATTGGGAGAGATCGATCAATTCTGCGGAACCAGAGATTTTGAGTTCGGGGACTTGGTTACGCTGGTGTCGTTACCAACGCCCTTTCGGTACCTAACGCGAGTGATTTTCCTAACTAGGATTTCATGCAGGCGCAATTTTGGGTGAGGTAAGTCTGACTTTGCACATTAACCAGTTTAACATGCTCACGTAATCATAATAAATAAATAGATGTAAATCACATAAACATCTATCCTACGTGGTGATCATGGAATTATGATTTAATGGGTCTCGAGCCAATGAGACCACATTTAATCATTTTAATATTTTAATAACGGAGAGCCGCTCTTCGCTTCTTCTTTGTTTCTTGAACTCTTCAAGAATTGGGCCCCAAAGAGCTCGCCGACTTAAAAGGCTCCCCCACGTAATCCTCGTAGCATTTACATCAACAATTGACTATGCTAAAAATAAAGATTACATGAAAAATAAAAGGAGTACGCAGCCTCCATTTAATAACTACAACCCCAAATATATAAATAATCATCATACATTCATATATACATCAATCACATTGATTAGGGATTTTTCCATGATCACCACCCTTCCACGTAAGTAATAAATTCACAATTTAAAACTTAGGAAGGCACAATAAAAATTCTACGTTGAATCATATTCAGAATTTTTATGTAAAAAAAAGATAGCCATAAATTTTCGATTCAAAATTGATTTAGTCTCAATTTTTGCTACGTTGATTAATTTATCATATAAAATAATCAACCTCCATTAGCCATGTAAGACGAACAATTCGTTAATACATATTGGCCATAGTATTGCAAAAATTGCAAAAAATCAATTAAATGCACGAAAACACCTAAGGATTGGCTCTGATACCACTGTTGGGATCCACGTAACACGTAGCGGAAATAAATAACAACCCATACATGTATCTCCAGAGGCGTACTTCGTGCATTTCAATCGAAAAAAATCACAAAGTCTCAAAGGGAGTAAATAGTTACCTCTCGTAGCGTGCTTGAACGGAGGTGTCGGTTCGATGTTCTTCGATCTCAGCCTCCACAAGTGTTAGGCATCTAGTTCGGACGCACCACCAATTGACGAACGGGGAGACGACTAATAACTCCACAACAATTGTGCTAGCAATATGCGGAATCAATATTCCGAACTTAATATATTTTGCTCACTCAAGATTATGAGAATATAGAGAGTGTTTGTGTTCTTCTCTCTAAGCTCTCAAAAATTTGCACACTCTACAAAATGTCTCTCCCCTCAACCTCAAAACTCTTGCCATCCTTTTATAGCCAAAAATACCTTCCAATAAATTGTATTTAAAAATAGCACTAACAATTATAAATTCTATCTAAAAATAGCACTCACAAATAAATGACATTTAAAAATAGCACTAACAATAGCACTCACAATTTATAATACAAAAATGCTATTTAAAAATAGCACTAACAATAGCACTCACAATTTATAATACAAAAATGCTATTTAAAAATAGCACTAACAATTATAAATTCTATCTAATAATAGCACTCACAATTTATGATAAATAAATGACATTTAAAAATAGCACTAACAATAGCACTCACAATTTATGATAAATAAATGTCATTTAAAAATAGCACTAACAATAGCACTCACAATTTATAATACAAAAATGCTATTTAAAAATAGCACTAACAATAGCACTCACAATACAAAAATGCTAAAAAAAGGGCACTAACAAAGGTGTTAAAAATAATAACCATTATTATTATTACAAGAGTTAAAGAGGTTACCAAACAGTACAAATATGCATAACGTATAAATACGTATAACGTATAAATACGTAGAGCATACGTATACATCCGTGAAACCGGGGACTAATTGAAAGAAAAATGTGCAATTAAGCCATTTTGGTAAAAATTGATTAAATTGGAGGGCAAATTGACCTAATTGCACTTTAAGACTTTAAAATCCAATGTCATAGCTTATAAAAAGTGAGAATTGAAGACTAAAAGACTCGAAAATAATTTTTTTTAGGCTCGGTTTGGGTTTATGTTTGTGAAGGAACATAGTGACCCGAGCCGAATTTTTGAGATTTAAAGTGACACACTTGAAGAGGAAATTAAAACAAAATTATTGAATATTTTTGGGTATTTTTCTGACCACGAATGGTATTTTTCTGATTTTTTTTTGGGTATTTTTATAATTAAATAAACTCGAAAAATATTGAAAATACCGAAAAATATTTTTTGTTCAAAATTGGTTCCTAAGGTTAAACCAAGGCTTCCAAAGTTGATTTTGTGATTTTATGACCTTTTTTGATATTTTTAATTAATTTTAAAGAATAAAAATCACAATAATAAATGGTAAAAAAAAATCAGGTGTCAACAGCTGCCCCTCTTTGAGAGGAATCTCGTTAGAGGTTTCTCTCAAAGATAAGGTGGCACCTGATTCCTAACCGACTCAACTGGGAAAATAAGAGAAGAAATGTTATGACATCGGATCCTTAAGCCTATTGATAAAAGCTCAAATCCATCCCCGGTTTGCTCTAACAATTTGAACATGGGCCGGAGTGAGAGAGGCTTACCTGAAGCTCACCTGTCGGATGCTGCCAGTTGCGATGACTTTCAAGAAGATGCCTAGGACTCGTCATTCAGAATATCCTAGGGAGATTAAGCTCTGACCTGTATGGTAGGTCATACCATGATAAGATTCCTAACTTGTAAGAACCTAAGGAAGGCGCATCCCACGCTTTGGGATTTGCCAAGGATTTTGATCCGTATGGTGGATCAGACCTTTGTGTTGATCCTTACTGCGATATTTATCAATGAGTTGACCCTTATGGCGGTTTCTACCAATGAATTGACCCTTATGGCGGTTTCTACCATATGTGACCCTTCAGGCGGTTTCTACCATTAATGTGATCTCTCAGGCGGTTTCTACCTTGGTTTGACCCTTCAGGCGGTTTCTACCTTGAGTTGACCCTTCAGGCGGTTTCTACCTTGGTTTGACCCTTCAGGCGGTTTCTACCTTGGTTTGACCCTTCAGGCGGTATCTACCTTTGATTTTGACCCTTCAGGCGGTATCTACCTTTGATTTGACTTTGAAAAGGGGTCTCATGACGAGGGTTCTCCACGTCCGATGAGACTACCTAAATTTTGAAAATGGGTCTCATGACGAGGGTTCTCCACGTCCGATGAGACTGCTTGATTTTTGAAAAGGGGTCTCATGACGAGGGTTCTCCACGTCCGATGAGACTACCTAAATTTTGAAAAAGGATTTTTTCTTTTTTTAAGGGTTTCTCTTCCCCAAGAAAATATTGGTAATCTTTGAGAAGACAGCAATTGTCCAATTGACAAAATTTTATGACTTAAGCTTTAGTCATGAGATGTGCATTTTGATGCTGGAGGTTATCCAAAACATTCTTGCAACATGCAAATGTGATCACAAATCCCTTGTATGGAAAATCTGGGTCAACAGTTTGAAAATTTCCAAAAAGAGTTTGCTCAAAACATCAATTGGAATATTTCTCGACAAGGAGGCCATCTCACCTGTTTTGAGGTAATGATTTTTAGGGGATGCACTCAATTCCCTACTGACCTGTGCCTAGGTTTTAGGCTCATTCGCAGCGCATACATTTTGATCGGTCGGGAGGTCTTCCACGGGACCGTAATGTTGGGCTTGGATATTGGTTTTCAAGGGGGACCCGCTTTGGAGTCGAGGCCATCGAATGAAAATCTTCACCATCTGCTCCGGGTTTACAAGTCAAGAACCCTGCAAAATGAGAAAGAAAGAGTCTTGCTCGTACTTCTTCGAGCTAAGCTATATGTTAACCCAAGTGTCTTAGTCAGAGAAGACTGTTTCAGGGTTGTAACATTGGTAGGATTGGGGACCGAAAAAGGCTTGTTTTTGGCCCAGAAATCACGAAGGATTTGACATTGGTGATCATTGCCAATTTGTCACATGTCTTTTCCATTCTGCATCTTCCATTTTTGAGGTGTGCAACCGCTTTTGAGGTGTGCACAAGTCCTTTAGAGAACGTCTCTTGTGGTATTATGAGATTGACAATTCTGTCCGTGTTTTTGCACCACGGCTGACATCATTTGGGGAGCGGTCTTCTTGATCTGACTCCTTTATGGGTTTTTCTCTCTTCCCAACTAGGCTTTATTGGGGATCAATCAAACAGTTTTCACGAGCATCGGCCTTGCTTTTACCAGGCACTTTGCTTTTTCTTGATGCTGGGGATTTTTTTCTTTGTTGAAATCCCGCCTTTTCTTTTCCTTTGGAACTACGATGTTCAGAAAATTGTGCTAGATATACAACTTGAATCATAGCACATTTAAACGCCGATATGAGATTTTTCTATAAATCCCATCTCTTGATTTCTTCCGTTCTTGGAGTGATGCAGTTTCCATCTTGAAACATCCCATGATCACCAACAGGGGTTTATGAAATGAATTTGCAGGCTCAACTTGGCTGTGCAAAGGATATGGTGTGTGGGATAGAGAAATGAATGCTTCTCGTCATCCTATGGCACTTGGATTACCATATAAACAACACACAAAGATTGATGTTAGTCCGAGCAAGAAAATTTCTAACCATTTTCTCCTGATACCGCTGGACTCACCTCCATTTTGCCCCGATGTGGGGTGGTTCTTGACAGGGTTAAGAATGAAAACCGTCGTTCAAAGGGTTTATCAACGGTCACCTGTAGTGTTTGAGGGATATGAAACGAATGCCTCCGTCATCCCAACCCATGTAATCGTTGCGAATAATCCCTACTTCCGTAGGTCCAGATTTTGCTATCTGATCCGCTCCACTTCTCTCCAGTGTGTGTAGGACGTGTTTGGACTAGGCTTTGCCTCTTTTCTTTTGAGAAAACGTCCTTTTAAAAGTTTTGAACTTTTGATTGGAAAAAATCTCTTTCATTTTCTCCAAAAATTTTACCCGTCAAGGGGATTTTATGATGCACCATGCATGTTCTTATTCATGTTCAGATAACCTCCTGTTTTAAGACATGAATGCCAATGAAGTTTGAATTCTATGTCTTTTCTAGACATTAGATTCTGAAAGCTTTTCTTTTTCTCTCTGTTTTTTATTTAACTTCTTCAATGGATTGGGGAAAGGGATACTTACCTGTCCCCCGCGGCTGGAGATCCTGAAAATGCGGAAGAAACATGTTATTGTACGTTCACGAATTTTTCAAAAAATTAGAACGATACAATTTACCCTTGGTCATGTATTCTAACGGGTAATATATGGGATGTGAAAACCTGTTCGTCTGTAAGGCGATTCCCCTATCAAGGATAAATAACGAGTATCAATTCATATTCTCAAATTCAAGACAAATTGGAACGATACAACTTTACTCTTGGTTCTCATCCCGTTCTGATATTGCGTATTGATATGAACAACATCTATCAAATCCGCCTATCCATTCTTGGAGTGTTTGCAACATCAATGGTTCATCTGCCCCCAGTTAGGCAACGTCTGTTCTGTTATTCGAACAAATGGCTCCTTGAGTGATTTATCCACGTTTATCACCTGAGAAGGGAAAGAAATGAGACATTACTTCGATATTCGATTGAAGATCGTTTAGGAACGATACATCGTTTTACCAAATAGGTGGCTTCGCGGCCAAACGTATTTCGTGTTGAAGGGGTAGATCCCATTATACTTCGCGGGTGATAGTCATTGTTCGGGGAACTTGCTCCACGGATTAAGCGATTAATCCACGGCCCTCAGCTTGAAGATGCTCAAAGGGTGATGTTGACACTCACGCGCAATTAGTTCTAGACATTAATGAAAGATGTTCCCGTGGGAACCTTACAGTGCGATCAACAACATATTCAATAGGAGTGTTCCACCCCTTTCGTCTAAGCATTTTTCATCGAGTAACCATGCCTTGCATCAGACGTTTGGTCACCTGCCTTGCGTCACCACTGCGATGGCCCTCCGGCTCCAAATTGATCGAGCCAAAGATTGAACTCATCGCCAAGGAAATTGCTCGGGTCTTCGAGCCATTGATGTTCAAGTTGGGTATCAACAATTGTTGGGGGCAGATTTCCTTCATCGCCTTCATTGTGAGGAACTGGAGTCTTTGAGCTAGAACCTTCATCATTGCCCTGTTGGGGTCGAGACATACATTCCTGAAGAGTATTGATCCAAGTGTCCAGCTCCTCCTCAAGGAAATCGCCTGTTCTTTCTAGCCTTTGGTGCCCAGATTGGCTGTCGTCGACTGCAGGCGAGGGATTCCTCTCTTTGCTCTCGCCGTGAGCAACTTGACCCCTCGAATTGGAACTTCCTCCAATGACCGGCAGGTTTATATGTGCACTCTCTACCAATGCCAGATCCGCTTCAGGGACAGCATTAATGACCGAATCGCGCTCAAACTGAGGAATCCCTATGTGCTGGAACTGCGATATATACTCTTGAGGAGTATTGAGATAGCTCGGCGGAGCATTCTGATTTGGGTTAGAGGAGTCGCTGACACGACTGCTGGTCCCGTCATTGCTGAAACACGGTTGGGTGCTCTCGGCTCTCCAATCATCGTTGTTGTAACTCTGCCCGGCACTTGAGCTCCAACTGGCTTTATGATGGTTTAACGCTATCCTTCCATCCCTTAGCAATCTCCTATAGTACTTGAGGTGAGACTCGACGTTAATTCTAGAGAGCCCCGGCACATTCATAATCTCGAGTATGCGTAGTGGGCTAGCCGAATCAACTCCCAGCTCTCGAATTGCATCAACAAATTTGGTGTGAAGTTCATAGGTCCAGTAAAACCTTGTTCTCTTATCACCCAAAATATCGTCAATACTTCGGTAGCTATTCTCTACGGGATCTAGTCGTTTCAAAAGTTGTCCAGGGAGGGACTCACCGACTTTGGATTGGCTGGCTGTGACAACGAGTTCGTCATTGAGAGAACTCCCCCTGTGATGATTCATATCCCATTTCTCAGATGATGTTGGTGTTGATCCTATGGTGTTGACTTGCTCATGCAGATCTCCGGCGATATCTGGCTGTGTCGGAAAATGCTGTGGAGAATACGGTAACAGCTGAGCGTTATTCGTCAACAGGGATGGTTCATCGAGGAACACCTCGCCGAGGACAACAAGATTACCACAATTAAGGCAGGTGGCCTTGGTCAGAGCTTCCTTATATCTCGCGCTTTCAGCTTGAAGCTTTTCATTCTCCTCCTTCAGGACCAGTAACTCATGGTCTGCGTATTGCTGTTTCACCCGGGTTCGTTTGTTGGCGAACCAAAACTTGACCTTCGAAAGCTCCAATCCTATCTTTCGGCTCAACTCCATTTTCTGTTGTCTGCTTGGAGTGGGGCATTCATTGAAGAAAGCTTCGAGCTCTCGGATTTGGCCTGGAGTGTGGCGTTGTAGTTGCTTCCTCTTCCGGCTCCGGTCATCATTGTATACTCCTTCTTCGTAGCTGAAACCTAGAATTTCATCGCTGGAGGAGTCAGTCTCTATGGCCTTCGGGCAGGATTCAGCTCCAGGATCTTCAAAGTCTCCCAGCAGTTCGTGCTCAGAAATGTCCAGGTCGGGCGTTTCTAGCAGATGGGAATAACTTTTAAACATGATGGATCGGGGTATCTCGGGCTGATCTAGTTCACTCAGCTTTCTCAATTCGCTCTTACGTGTTTGCTCACTCTAGAAATTTTCTCAAGTGATTGTGCGTGTCCTGGAACCATCCTTCAGGCTGCATATGAAGACCAGCAAGCAAGCGCTCCTCCCGAGATTCTGCAATTACTCATCGTCTGTATTCCCCTTTCTTTTTCCTCGTGATAGGATCACAAACTCTCTTGCATTGATTCGGTTTCATCGAGTATTGCGCTCGTCCCCTAGTTCAGTCTTCAAAGTGGTGGGTCTACAATCTTTCGGCGCCTTTTATGATTTGCTAGGCCCGAGAACGTGGGGAGCAGCGGTGGACCCGCAATTAATGACTCCGTTTAATTCATTTAGCTCCATGGGAATTAACGCTATGATCTTCTCTCAACCCCTTTTCATCGTTCAAAAGAAAGTGGCATTTTCCCTGTGCATGCTGTTACTCTTCATTTCAGCATCCCGGGCGCTTGGTGAGGAATGAGTTCGTGGCCACTCAAAATTTTAAAGACCGTCTCTGGTTTCAGACTTAATCTAACAAGGGATCATCACAACTGAGCATGACGATGTTCGTCGATAGCGTTGGTTTAACTATAGTCATTAAAGAAAAATGTTCCCGTAGGAACTTTACAACGATAAAATGAGTGATCTACTCGTGAACATGTTCTTCTTTCTATGGGTGTTCGTAGTGACCGACCCATCGTGCCCCGAGTCAGGTGCTAGATCATGGCTGTCCAAGCATGCCAGCTTCCCACTGATTGAACAAGGCATCGAGCCCCTCATCGAAGAAATCGTCTGTCGTGGGTTGACCAGCGGCAGGCAGAGCACCAGCCGACTGCTGCTCGAATGGAGGAGTTTGCACTCGCTGTACTTGTGACACGCGCTCTTGAGAAATGTTGAAATGGCCCGGGAGGACATTCTGATCAGCTTTCAGTTTGCCGGTGGTCGGGTTGCTAGCTTGATTGATGCTTAGATTTGGCCGGGTATCTCTTGATGCCTGAGCATTACAATGGCGGTCGCCCCTAGCTTTTGAGCTCGAGACGGATTCCTCCCGGTTTAGCTCCGCTCGACGTTGTTTTAATAGCTTTCTGTAGGCAGCAAGGTGATTCCTGACCAGCTCCTTACTAAGCCCCGGTACATTCATGGCCTTAAATATGCGCGTCGGAGTTGCTGAGTCGATCCCCATTTGGTGAACCACGTCTAGGAATCTGGAATGCAATTCAGGGGGCCAAGCGAACCTCCTCTTATCGTGGCCCAAAATTGCATCGATGGCTTGACGACTGATTAACTCATCTCCAGCAGGACCCGACCCTATCGAAAATTGTTGTGCATGAGGCTGATATGCTTTGAGCTGGTCGGCGGTAACATCCAGCTCCTTGAAACTGTAACTCCAATCAAAGCGATGCAAATCCCATCCCCCAGGAGGCATTTGTATCATCTTCGTAGGATCATCCTGCTCATGCGTGACTCCGGCAAAATCTGGTTGAGCAGGAGATGCCCCGAGGGAGTAGGGTGGTAAATGAACGTCTTCAATCATCGCGTGAGGCTTATCGGGGAATATCTTACCGAGGGCGGCGAGGTTATCGCAATGAGGGCAAACGGTAATATTGAGAGCTTTTTCATACCTCATGTTTTCTGTTCGCAGCTTTTGGTTTTCTTCCTTTAAAATCTCGACCACCTGACGTTTGCGTTGAGCCTTCGATTTGGATCTCCTATTTTGAAACCAAAACTGGATCCTCGACTGATTAATCCCCAACTCCCGGCTCAATTCAATTCTCCACTTCTTTTTCATGTAATGGCTTTTACTGAAAAGGGTTTCCAGCATTTGGGTTTCCTCCTGAGAGTATTGGTGAGGGCGTCTTCTTTTCCCGAGTTGAACATCGTGGATGTCGTTGTCGTCGTCGCCGTGATCTTGATTTCCGTTGCCAGAAGTGTTGGGCTCCATGGTTTTGGCGTTAGACTTGATCTTGGAATCTTCGAGATCCCTCTGTAGTTCAATTTCTGAGATTTTTGAGTCAGTCGCCTCTAGCAGCTGACAATAACCTCTTAAATATGTTGGATTGAGAAATGTTTGATTGGTTCTTGCCCACTCAGAGTTCTCCACTCTCTCATGTATGCTCACTCCCTATAAAGTTTTCTTCGAGTGACTTCGTATGTTCAGGAGACGCTCTTCAAGCATCATTAGGCAAACGTTCCCCCTCAAGACTTTGAATTTCTCGTTTAGCTTTTCAATCGTGATGGGACTGCCAAATCCTGTTAGGGCTCTCTTCGATAGTTGCGCTTACCTCCCACCTAACTCTAATAATGGTGATCCCGACAAATCTTTTACATCTTTTAATTGATGAGCCGGAAATCGCGGACCGAAACGAATCCAATGGTTCTCGTGAGGGGACCTCCTGCTTTACCCCCTAACTGGGCTCCACCGGCATTATTACTGAGACCCTTCATCATCCCCGAGTTGCTATAAAATGAGGAATTAATGTATGGAAGGTTAACGTTCTCGCATAATCAGCTTCTTCCTTTTAATCTCTCTGTCAAACTCGTCTTATTCTCAAGTCAACCCAACGCAAATGGCCTCCTCTCCCGTACGCACTTTTTCAACTGATGTCTTGGCCCAGTGGGAAAAGCTTTATAACCTACTGGGTCGCGGTTACGCACACATAACCGATCATTCTGCGACCGAGGATGAAATCCGTGTCCTGCTCGAGGACCTTGATACCACTTCTCTCGAAGGTACTACACTGGGGAGGGAATATAGAATTTTCCCGACTCTCTTTGCACACTCCTTAGAGGCCTACCGTGCTGCTAATCGGGAGGTTCTCGTGGCTCGCGTCTTGCGAGCTCGTTATGAGGATCGATCTGATCATTTGGTGCTGACCAACTATCTGGCCGATAGTTACAAAAAGGCCGTCGAGTTTGCTAATGAGCGGGTCGCGACGTTGCTTCGCGAGAGGAGAAATCTGGTGGAGCAATTGGCCCTATCCCTGACCACCGGCGAGCATGACCGCCGCAATGTCCTGTTGAGGCTTCAGAGCGACTGGCAGGAAGAACGGCTCGACAAAATAACCGCGGACATAGCTCGCGGGAATGGACTGGTTCGAGACCTGGAAACAATCGCCGAAGAACATGAGGCCAAGGTCGCCGAAGTTAAGGGAGAATGCAAAAGTCTTCTCCTCAGGCTTGCCGACCATGACATGCGGAGTTGGGAGTATGAGCAGAGCATTAATAACATGGAGGGTCAGTTGGGCTCCTTCGTGTCGTTAATTAGGGCTCACTTCGGCTTTACTTTTCTACCCCGAATTGTATGACCTGCTTTTGAAAACCCTCCACTGAGCAAAATAAATGAGAACTCTTGTGTGTGTGTTTTAACTTCTGTATGGTTCATTTCTTCGAGCATCCGAACATCTTCAACTTGGGTGAGCCGAACCATAATATCAGTAAGCTGAGCAAATATGTCCTGATTTTATAACTCGCTCATGATCAGATGAGATAATAGCCTTAGACTTGTCCAGGAAAAGATTTCTCTCTATTACCTATTTTTTTTACCTGCAAATAAAAAGACAGAATCAGAAGGAATAATTTGAAAAAGAAATCAAAAACCCCTTTCAATCCTATGCTTGCCCATGATTAATAAGGACAAGAACTTTTACAAGGGTTTTAATCTTGCGCGAAAAGTTTTTATCAATATTCCTCGAAAGAAAGCATACTATTGAAAGGAATGTAATTCACAATAATCGCTTTTGATCAATTTCGAGAGGAACGAATTACTCAAAAGTGCGAGGCATAATAACGTGTTTTAAATTTAATTGAAGATACGGCATCCAAATCAAGGCCGTTTTGTTAAGAACGAGAGTAATTTGGACATCTATCTCGTCATTAAATTCAAAACAACGCCGATATTCTCGATCAATTATCGTGGATTACCAGCGACGTAAAACATGCATGGACCAATTCAAGTGTATAATTCCTTCTAGCGAAATTGGGGTTGGATTACCCTATATGACCAAAAAGGTCGTGCAAGATTTCCAATTTTAATTTTCTCTAAAGGAATTATAAACTTGACTTGGGAGTATTCGGATGATTAGAGAAAATGCCACTATCACATTCCCATGACCTGTCAAAAGAAATACAACCAAGTTCCATCTAAATGTATACACCAATAGATCCCTAATACAATCACTCTAAGGGGTGAGATAGAGAAAGCCTCGATAAAAGTAAACCCTATACAAGAGGACTAGCAATGGAAAATGAAACAAAGGAATGTGATCCTAACGTTTAAGGATGCCCCAAGTTCGATCTGTGACTTCCGGATCACTTGCCCCAACTCGTCATCTTCATTGGACGATATCTCAATAATGTCCATAGTAGGCTCCTTTGTTGCTCACTCGGTGCTTGTCATGGGATATCATCCTCTTCGTCTTCTATCAAGGACGTTTTGGAAAAACACACACATCTATCCTTGAAATGGCATTTAATCTAATCACCAGAATGCAATGAATGAAATGCCTATATTTATATGAACTGTAATAGATTCGAGGTATAGAGAGTCTTACCAACCAAACTCGTCAACTTATGTGCGGTTTTAGGTGTACCAACCGCCCAAAGACATGCGCATGAGACAAGTTATGGTGAACTTCTAAAAATCAGAGGGTTTGGCACCTAAGGTTAAGGTTCCCACTTCGAGTTCTAGAAAGAGCCGATTCCATTGCACAGCTATCGTTGCATTGGGACTCGATCCATAGTTCGAAGCGAGCGGAATTGAAAAGTGGATTACCCCGCTGTCGCGACCCGTCCGAAAGCGGACGCGGCTAATGGATTACCGATCGCGGGTCTTGGATCGGCGCGAGCCCTCCCAGGCCCATACCAAATCGCGGCTGGAGTATTTTTCAGGAGGATTCGACGATAAGAGTCGATCGCTTTCGACCTTAGTGTGGTCGTGGTGGCATGTGCAACTTGTGCATGCATTTGGAGTCGCCACCGGTCTTTCTTGGAGGGTAGACCGGAAACCTTACTGATCGATTGGGAGAGATCGATCAGTTCTACGGAACCAGAGATTTTGGGTTCGGGGACTTGGTTACGCTGGTGTCGTTACCAACGCCCTTTCGGTACCTAACGCGAGTGATTTTCCTAACTAGGATTTCATGCAGGCGCAATTTTGGGTGAGGTAAGTCTGACTTTGCACATTAACCAGTTTAACATGCTCACGTAATCATAATAAATAAATAGATGTCAATCACATAAACATCTATCCTACGTGGTGATCATGGAATTATGATTTAATGGGTCTCGAGCCAATGAGACCACATTTAATCATTTTAATATTTTAATAATGGAGAGCCGCTCTTCGCTTCTTCCTGGTTTCTTGAACTCTTCAAGAATCGGGCCTCAAAGAGCTCGCCGACTTAAAAGGCTCCTCCACGTAATCCTCGTAGCATTTACATCAACAATTGACTATGCTAAAAATAAAGATTACATGAAAAATAAAAGGAGTACGCAGCCTCCATTTAATAATTACAACCCCAAATATATAAATAATCACCATACATTCATACATACATCAATCACATTGATTAGGGATTTTTCCATGATCACCACCCTTCCACGTAAGTAATAAATTCACAATTTAAAACTTAGGAAGGCACAATAAAAATTCTACGTTGAATAATATTCAGAATTTTTACGTAAAATAAGATAGCCATAAATTTTCGATTCAAAATTGATTTAGTCTCAATTTTTGCTACGTTGATTAATTTATCATATAAAATAATCAACCTCCATTAGCCATGTAAGACGAACAATTCGTTAATACATATTGGCCATAGTATTGCAAAAATTGCAAAAAATCAATTAAATGCACGAAAACACCTAAGGATCGGCTCTGATACCACTGTTGGGATCCACGTAACACGTAGCGGAAATAAATAACAACCCATACATGTATCTCCAGAGGCGTACTTCGTGCATTTCAATCGAAAAAAATCACAAAGCCTCAAAGGGAGTAAATAGATTACCTCTCGTAGCGTGCTTGAACGGAGGTGTCGGTTCGATGTTCTTCGATCTCAGCCTCCACAAGTGTTAGGCATCTAATTCAAACGCACCACCAATTGACGAACGGGGAGACGACTAATAACTCCACAACAATTGTGCTAGCAATATGCGGAATCAATATTCCGAACTTAGTATATTTTGCTCACTCAAGATTATGAGAATATAGAGAGTGTTTGTGTTCTTCTCTCTAAGCTCTCAAAAATTTGCACACTCTACAAAATGTCTCCCCCCTCAACCTCAAAACTCTTGCCATCCTTTTATAGCCAAAAATACCTTCCAATAAATTGTATTTAAAAATAGCACTAACAATTATAAATTCTATCTAAAAATAGCACTCACAAATAAATGACATTTAAAAATAGCACTAACAATAGCACTCACAAAAAATGCTATTTAAAAATAGCACTAACAATAGCACTCACAATTTATAATACAAAAATGCTATTTAAAAATAGCACTAACAATTATAAATTCTATCTAATAATAGCACTCACAATTTATGATAAATAAATGCCATTTAAAAATAGCACTAACAATAGCACTCACAATTTATGATAAATAAATGTCATTTAAAAATAGCACTAACAATAGCACTCACAATTTATAATACAAAAATGCTATTTAAAAATAGCACTAGCAATAGCACTCACAATACAAAAATGCTAAAAAAAAGGCACTAACAAAGGTGTTAAAAATAATAACCATTATTATTATTACAAGAGTTAAAGAGGTTACCAAACAGTACAAATATGCATAACGTATAAATACGTATGACGTATAAATACATAGAGCATACGTATACATCCGTGAAACCGGGGACTAATTGAAAGAAAAATGTGCAATTAAGCCCTTTTGATAAAAATTGATTAAATTGGAGGGCAAATTGACCTAATTGCACTTTAAAACTTTAGAATCCAATGTCATAGCTTATAGAAAGTGAGAATTGAAAACTAAAAGACTCGAAAAGGATTTTTTTTTTTTAGGCTCGGTTCGGGTTTATGTTTGTGAAGGAACATAGTGACCCGAGCCGAATTTTTGAGATTTAAAGTGACACACTTGAAGAGGAAATTAAAACAAAATTATCGAATATTTTTGGGTATTTTTCTGACCACGAATGGTATTTTTCTGATTTTTTGGGTATTTTTATAATTAAATAAACTCGAAAAATATTAAAAGTACCGAAAAATATTTTTTGTTCAAAATTGGTTCCTAAGGCTAAACCAAGGCTTCCAAAGTTGATTTTGTGATTTTATGACCTTTTTTGATATTTTTAATTAATTTTAAAGAATAAAAATCACAATAATAAATGGTAAAAAATCAGGTGTCAACAGCTGCCCCTCTTTGAGAGGAATCTCGTTAGAGGTTTCTCTCAAAGATAAGGTGGCACCTGATTCCTAACCGACTCAACTGGGAAAATGAGAGAAGAAATGTTATGACATCGGATCCTTAAGCCTATTGATAAAAGCTCAAATCAATCCCCGGTTTGCTCTAACAATTTGAACATGGGCCGTAGTGAGAGAGGCTTACCTGAAGCTCACCTGTCGGATGATGCTGGTTGCGACAACTTTCAAGAAGATGCCTAGGACTCGTCACAGAAAATCCTAGGGAGATTAAGCTCTGACCTGTATGGTAGGTCATACCATTATGGGATTCCTAATTTGTAGGAACCTAAGGAAGGCGCATCCCCACGCTTTGGGATTTGCTAGAGATTTTAATCCGTATGGTGGATCAGACCTTTGTGTTGATCCTTAAGGCGGTATCTACCTCGTGTTGACCCTTAAGGCGGTATCTACCAATAAGTTGACCCTTGAGGCGGTTTCTACCTTGGTTTGACCCTTCAGGCGGTTTCTACCTTGGTTTGACCCTTCAGGCGGTTTCTACCATGAGTTGACCCTTCAGGCGGTTTCTACCTTTGATTTGACCCTTCATGCGGTTTCTACCTTGTGTTGACCCTTCAGGCGGTATCTACCATGTGTTGACCCTTCAGGCGGTATCTACCTTGTGTTGACCCTTCAGGCGGTTTCTACCATGAGTTGATCCTTCAGGCGGTATCTACCTTGTGCTGACCCTTCAGGCGGTTTCTACCATACATTGACCATTCAGGCGGTTTCTACCATTGAGTTGACCCTTCAGGCGGTATCTACCATTGATTGACCCTTCAGGCGGTATCTACCATCATTTGACCCTTCAGGCGGTTTCTACCTTTGATTGACCCTTTAGGCGGTTTCTACCATGTGTTGACCCTTCAGGCGGTATCTACCTTGTGTTGACCCTTCAGGCGGTTTCTACCATGAGTTGACCCTTCAGGCGGTATCTACCATCAGTTTTGACTTTGAAAAGGGGTCTCATGACGAGGGTTCTCCACGTCCGATGAGACTGCCTAAATGAAAAGGGGTCTCATGACGAGGGTTCTCCACGTCCGATGAGATTTCCTGAATTTTGAAAAGGGGTCTCATGACGAGGGTTCTCCACGTCCAATGAGACTGTCTGATTTTGAAAATGATTTTTTTTAAGGGTTTCTCTTCCCCAAGAAAATATTGGTAATCTTTGAGAAGACAGCAATTGTCCAATTGACAAAATTTTATGACTTAAGCTTTAGTCATGAGATGTGCATTTTGATGCTGGAGGTTATCCAAAACATTCTTGCAACATGCAAATGTGATCACAAATCCCTTGTATGGAAATCTGGATCAACAGTTTGAAAATTTCCAAAAAGAGTTTGCTCAAAACATCAATTGGAATATTTCTCGACAAGGAGGCCATCTCACCTGTTTTGAGGTGATGATTTTTAGGGGATGCACTCAATTCCCTACTGACCTGTGCCTAGGTTTTAGGCTCATTCGCAGCGCATACATTTTGATCGGTCGGGAGGTCTTCCACGGGACCGTAATGTTGGGCTTGGATATTGGTTTTCAAGGGGGACCCGCTTTGGAGTCGAGGCCATCGAATGAAAATCTTCACCATCTGCTCCGGGTTTACAAGTCAAGAACCCTGCAAAATGAGAAAGAAAGAGTCTTGCTCGTACTTCTTCTAGCTAAGCTATATGTTAACCCAAGTGTCTTAGTCAGAGAAGACTGTTTCAGGGTTGTAACATTGGTAGGATTGGGGACCGAAAAAGGCTTATTTTTGGCCCAGAAATCACGAAGGATTTGACATTGGTGATCATTGCAAATTTGTCACATGTCTTTTCCATTCTGCATCTTCCATTTTTGAGGTGTGCAACCGCTTTTGAGGTGTGCACAAGTCCTTTAGAGAACGTCTCTTGTGGTATTAAGAGATTGACAATTCTGTCTGTGTTTTTGCACCACGGCTGACATCGTTTGGGGAGCAGTCTTCTTGATCTGACTCCTTTATGGGTTTTTCTCTCTTCCCAACTAGGCTTTATTGGGGATCAATCAAACAGTTTTCACGAGCATCGGCCTTGCTTTTACCAGGCACTTTGCTTTTTCTTGATGCTGGGGATTTTTTGTTGAAATCCCGTCTTTTCTTTTCCTTTGGAACTACGATGTTCAGAAAATTGTGCTAGATATACAACTTGAATCATAGCACATTTAAACGCCGATATGAGATTTTTCTATAAATCCCATCTCTTGATTTCTTCCGTTCTTGGAGTGATGCAGTTTCTATCTTGAAACATCCCATGATCACCAACAGGGGTTTATGAAATGAATTCGCAGGCTCAACTTGGCTGTGCAAAGGATATGGTGTGTGGGATAGAGAATGAATGCTTCTCGTCATCCTATGGCACTTGGATTACCATATAAACAACACACAAAGATTAATGTTAGTCCGAGCAAGAAAATTTCTAACCATTTTCTCCTGATGCTGCTGGACTTACTTCCTTTTTGCCCCGGTGTGGGGTGGTTCTTGACAGGGTTAAGAATGAAAACCGCCGTTCAAGTGGGTTGTCAACGGTCACCTGTAGTGTTTATGATATGAAACGAACGCCTCCGTCGTCCCAATCCATGTAATCGCTGCGAATGGTCCCTACCTCCGTAGGTCCAGATTCTACTATTTGATTCGCTCCACTCATCTCTCAAGTGTATGTAGGATGTGTTTGGATTTGAGCTTGCCTCTCTTTTGAGGAAACATCCTTTTGAGAGTTTTGAACAACTTTTAATTGGAAAAATCTCTTTCGTTTTCCCAAAAATTTTACCCGTCAAGGGGATTTTATGGTGCACAATGCATGTGCAGACAACCTCATGTTTCAAAACATGAATGCCAATGAAGTTAGAATTCCATGTCTTTTCTAGATATCAGATTTTGAAAGCTTTTTTCTTTTTCTCTCTGTGTTTTTGGTTTAACATCTTCAATGGATTGGGGGAAAGGGATACCTACCTGTCCACCGTGGCTGGAGATCCCTGAAAATGTAAAAGAAGCATATCATTGTATGTTCACGAATTTTTTTGAAAATTGAAACGATACATCCTACCCTCATGTACCCTAACAGGTAGTATGTGGGATGTAAAAACTCATTCGTCTCCAAGGCGATTCCCCTCTATCAAATCCGCCTATCCATGCTTGGAGTGTTTGTAACATCAATGGTTCATCTGCCCCCAGCTGGGCAGCGTCTGTTCTGCTATTTGAACGCATGACTCATTGAGTGATTTATCCATGTTTATCATCTGAGAAGGAAAAGAAAGAATACATTACTTCGGTATTCGATTGAAGATCGTTTAGGAACGATACATCGTTTTACCAAATAGGTGGCTTCGCGGCCAAACGTATTTCGTGTTGAAGGGGTAGATCCCATTATGCTCAGCGGGTGATAATTATGGTTCATGGAACTTGCTCCACGGATTAAGTGATTAATCAACGGCCTTCGGCTTGAAGATGCTCAAAGGGTGATGTTGACACTCACGCGCAATTAGTTCTAGATATTAATGAAAGATGTTCCCGTGAGAACCTTACAGTGCGATCAACAACATATGCAATAGGAGTATTCAACCCCTTTTCTCGAAGCATTTTTCATCGAGTAGCCATGCCTTGCATCAGACGTTTGATCATCGGCCTCGCGTCACCACTGCGATGGTCCTCCAGCTCCAAATTGATCGAGCCAAAGATTGAACTCATCGCCAAAGAAATTGCTCGGGTCTTCGAGCCATTGATGTTCAAGTTGGGTATCAACGATTGTTGGGGGCAGATTTCTTTCATTGCCTTCGTTGTGAGGGATTGGAGTCTTTGAGCTGGAACCTTCATCATTGCCCTGTTGGGGTTGAGACATACATTCCCGAAGAGTATTGATCCAAGTGTCCAGCTCCTCATCAAGGAAATCACCTGTTCTTTCTAGCCCTTGGTGCCCAGATTGGGTGTCGTCGACTGTAGGCGAGGGATTCCTCTCTTTGCTCTCGCCGTGAGCAATTTGACCCCTCGAATTGGAACTTCCTCCGATGACCGGCAGGTTCATATGTGCACTCTCTACCAATGCCAGATCCGCTTCAGGGACAACATTAATGACTGATTCGCGCTCAAACTGAGGAATTTCTATGTGCTGGAACTGTGGCATATACTCATGAGGAGTATTGAGATAGCTCGGCGGAGCATTCTGATTTGGGTTAGAGGAGTCGCTGACACGACTGCTAGTCCCGTCATTGCTGAAACACGGTTGGGTGCTCTTGGCTCTCCAATCATCATGGTTGTAACTCTGCCCAGCACTTGAGCTCCAACTGGCTTTATGATGGTTTAACGCTATCCTTCCATCCCTTAGCAATCTCCTATAGTACTTGAGGTGAGACTCAACGTTAATTCTAGAGAGCCCCGGCACATTCATAATCTCGAGTATGCGCAGTGGGCTAGCCGAATCAACTCCCAGTTCTCGAATTGCATCAACAAATTTGGTGTGAAGCTCATAGGTCCAGTAAAACCTTGTTCTCTTATCACCCAAAATTTCGTCAATACTTCGGTAGCTATTCTCTACGGGATCTAGTCGTTTCAAAAGTTGTCCAGGGAGGGACTCACCGACTTTGGATTGGCTGGCTGCGACAGCGAGTTCGTCATTGAGAGAATTCCCCCTGTGATGATTCATATCCCATTTCTCAGAGGATGTTGGTGTTGATCCTATGGTGTTGACTTGCTCATGCAGATCTCCGGCGGTATCTGGCTGTGTCGGAAAATGCTGTGGAGAATACGGTAACAGCTGAGCGTTATTCGTCAACAGGGATGGTTCATCGAGGAACACCTCGCCGAGGACAACAGGATTACCACAATTAAGGCAGGTGGCCTTGGTCAGAGCTTCCTTATATCTCGTGCTTTCAGCTTGAAGCTTCTCATTCTCCTCCTTCAGGACCAGTAACTCATGGTCTGCGTATTGCTGTTTCACCCGGGTTCGTTTGTTGGCGAACCAAAACTTGACCTTCGAAAGCTCCAATCCTATCTTTCGGCTCAACTCCATTTTCTGTTGTCTGCTTGGAGTGGGGCATTCATTGAAGAAAGTTTCGAGCTCTCGGATTTGGCCTGGAGTGTGGCGTTGTAGTTGCTTCCTTTTCCGGCTCCGGTCATCATTGTATACTCCTTCTTCGTAGCTGAAACCTAGAATTTCATCGCTGGAGGAGTCAGTCTCTATGGCCTTCGGGCAGGATTCAGCTCCAGGATCTTCAAAGTCTCCCAGCAGTTCGTGCTCAGAAATGTCCAGGTCGGGCGTTTCTAGCAGATGGGAATAACTTTTAAACATGATGGATCGGGGTATCTCGGGCTGATCTAGTTCACTCAGCTTTCTCAATTCGCTCTTACGTGTTTGCTCACTCTAGAAATTTTCTCAAGTGATTGTGCGTGTCATGGAACCATCCTTCAGGCTGCATATGAAGACCAGCAAGCAAGCGCTCCTCCCGAGATTCTGCAATTACTCATCGTCTGTATTCCCCTTTCTTTTTCCTCGTGATAGGATCACAAACTCTCTTGCATTGATTCGGTTTCATCGAGTATTGCGCTCGTCCCCTAGTTCAGTCTTCAAAGTGGTGGGTCTACAATCTTTCGGCGCCTTTTATGATTTGCTAGGCCCGAGAACGTGGGGAGCAGCGGTGGACCCGCAATTAATGACTCCGTTTAATTCATTTATCTCCATGGGAATTAACGCTATGATCTTCTCTCAACCCCTTTTCATCGTTCAAACGAAGGTGACATTTTCCCTGTGCATGCTGTTACTCTTCATTTCAGCATCCCGGGCGCTTGGTGAGGAATGAGTTCGTGGCCACTCAAAATTTTAAAGACCGTCTCTGGTTTCAGACTTAATCTAACAAGGGATCATCACAACTGAGCATGACGATGTTCGTCGATAGCGTTGGTTTTAATATAGAATTAACTATAGTCATTAAAGAAAAATGTTCCCGTAGGAACTTTACAACGGATAAAATGAGTGATCTACTCGTGAACATGTTCTTCTTCCTATGGGTGTTCGTAGTGACCGACCCATCGTGCCCCGAGCCAGGTGCTAGATCATGGCTGTCCAAGCATGCCAGCTTCCCACTGATTGAACAAGGCATCGAGCCCCTCATCGAAGAAATCGTCTGTCGTGGGTTGACCAGCGGCAGGCAGAGCACCAGCCGACTGTTGCTCGAATGGAGGAGTGCGCACTCGCTGTACTTGTGACACGCGCTCTTGAGAAGTGTTGAAATGGCCTGGGAGGACATTCTGATCAGCTTTCAGTTTGCCGGTGGTCGGGTTGCTAGCTTGATTGATGCTTAGATTTGGCCGGGTATCTCTTGATGCCTGAGCATTACAATGGCGGTCGCCCCTAGCTTTTGAGCTCGAGACGGATTCCTCCCGGTTTAGCTCCGCTCGACGTTGTTTTAATAGCTTTCTGTAGGCAGCAAGGTGATTCCTGACCAGCTCCTTACTAAGCCCCGGTACATTCATGGCCTTAAATATGCGCGTCGGAGTTGCTGAGTCGATCCCCATTTGGTGAACCACGTCTAGGAATCTGGAATGCAGTTCAGGGGGCCAAGCGAACCTCCTCTTATCGTGGCCCAAAATTGCATCGATGGCTTGACGACTGATTAACTCATCTCCAGCAGGACCTGACCCTATCGAAAATTGTTGTGCATGAGGCTGATATGCTTTGAGCTGGTCGGCGGTAACATCCAGCTCCTTGAAACTATAACTCCAATCAAAGCGATGCAAATCCCATCCCCCAGGAGGCATTTGTATCATCTTCGTAGGATCATCCTGCTCATGCGTGACTCCGGCAAAATCTGGTTGAGCAGGAGATGCCCCGAGGGAGTAAGGTGGTAAATGAACGTCTTCAATCATCGCGTGAGGCTTATCGGGGAATATCTTACCGAGGGCGACAAGGTTATCGCAATGAGAGCAAACGGTAATATTGAGAGCTTTTTCATACCTCATGTTTTCTGTTCGCAGCTTTTGGTTTTCTTCCTTTAAAATCTCGACCACCTGACGTTTGCGTTGAGCCTTCGATTTGGATCTCCTATTTTGAAACCAAAACTGGATCCTCGACTGATTAATCCCCAACTCCCGGCTCAATTCAATTCTCCACTTCTTTTTCATGTAATGGCTTTTACTGAAAAGGGTTTCCAGCATTTGGGTTTCCTCCTGAGAGTATTGGTGAGGACGTCTTCTTTTCCCGAGTTGAACATCGTGGATGTCGTTGTCGTCGTCGCCGTGATCTTGATTTCCGTTGCCAGAAGTGTTGGGCTCCATGGTTTTGGCGTTAGACTTGATCTTGGAATCTTCGAGATCCCTCTGTAGTTCAATTTCTGAGATTTTTGAGTCAGTCGCCTCTAGCAGCTGACAATAACCTCTTAAATATGTTGGATTGAGAAATGTTTGATTGGTTCTTGCCCACTCAGAGTTCTCCACTCTCTCATGTATGCTCACTCCCTATAAAGTTTTCTTCGAGTGACTTCGTATGTTCAGGAGACGCTCTTCAAGCATCATTAGGCAAACGTTCCCCCTCAAGACTTTGAATTTCTCGCTTAGCTTTTCAATCGTGATGGGACTGCCAAATCCTGTTAGGGCTCTCTTCGATAGTTGCGCTTACCTCCCACCTAACTCTAATAACGGTGATCCCGACAAATCTTTTACATCTTTTAATTGATGAGCCGGAAATCGCGGACCGAAACGAATCCAATGGTTCTCGTGAGGGGACCTCCTGCTTTACCCCCTAACTGGGCTCCACCAGCATTATTACTGAGACCCTTCATCATCCTCGAGTTGCTATAAAATGAGGAATTAATGTATGGAAGGTTAACGTTCTCGCATAATCAGCTTCTTCCTTCTAATCTCTCTGTCAAACTCGTCTTATTCTCAAGCCAACCCAACGCAAATGGCCTCCTCTCCCGTACGCACTTTTTCAACTGATGTCTTGGCCCAGTGGGAAAAGCTTTATAACCTACTGGGTCGCGGTTACGCACACATAACCGATCATTCTGCGACCGAGGATGAAATCCGTGTCCTGCTCGAGGACCTTGATACCACTTCTCTCGAAGGTACTACACTGGGGAGGGAATATAGAATTTTCCCGACTCTCTTTGCACACTCCTTAGAGGCCTACCGTGCTGCTAATCGGGAGGTTCTCGTGGCTCGCGTCTTGCGAGCTCGTTATGAGGATCGATCTGATCATTTGGTGCTAACCAACTATCTGGCCGATAGTTACAAAAAGGCCGTCGAGTTTGCTAATGAGCGGGTCGCGACGTTGCTTCGCGAGAGGAGAAATCTGGTGGAGCAATTGGCCCTATCCCTGACCACCGGCGAGCATGACCGCCGCAATGTCCTGTTGAGGCTTCAGAGCGACTGGCAGGAAGAACGGCTCGACAAAATAACCGCGGACATAGCTCGCGGGAATGGACTGGTTCGAGACCTGGAAACAATCGCCGAAGAACATGAGGCCAAGGTCGCCGAAGTTAAGGGAGAATGCAAAAGTCTTCTCCTCAGGCTTGCCGACCATGACATGCGGAGTTGGGAGTATGAGCAGAGCATTAATAACATGGAGGGTCAGTTGGGCTCCTTCGTGTCGTTAATTAGGGCTCACTTCGGCTTTACTTTTCTACCCCGAATTGTATGACCTGCTTTTGAAAACCCTCCACTGAGCAAAATAAATGAGAACTCTTGTGTGTGTGTTTTAACTTCTGTATGGTTCATTTCTTCGAGCATCCAAACATCTTCAACTTGGGTGAGCCGAACCATAATATCAGTAAGCCGAGCAAATATGTCCTGATTTTATAACTCGCTCATGATCAGATGAGATAATAGCCTTAGACTTGTCCAGGAAAAGATTTCTCTCTATTAGCTATTTTTTTTTTTACCTGCAAATAAAAAGACAGAATCAGAAGGAATAATTTGAAAAAGAAATCAAAAACTCCTTTCAATCCTATGCTTGCCCATGATTAATAAGGACAAGAACTTTTACAAGGGTTTTAATCTTGCGCGAAAAGTTTTTATCAATATTCCTCGAAAGAAAGCATACTATTGAAAGGAATGTAATTCACAATAATCGCTTTTGATCAATTTCGAGAGGAACGAATTACTCAAAAGTGCGAGGCATAATAACGTGTTTTAAATTTAATTGAAGATACGGCATCCAAATCAAGGCCGTTTTGTTAAGAACGAGAGTAATTTGGACATCTATCTCGTCATTAAATTCAAAACAACGCCGATATTCTCGATCAATTATCGTGGATTACCAGCGACGTAAAACATGCATGGACCAATTCAAGTGTATAATTCCTTCTAGCGAAATTGGGGTTGGATTACCCTATATGACCAAAAAGGTCGTGCAAGATTTCCAATTTTAATTTCCTCTAAAGGAATTATAAACTTGACTTGGGAGTATTCGGATGATTAGAGAAAATGCCACTATCACATTCCCATGACCTGTCAAAAGAAATACAACCAAGTTTCATCTAAACGTATACACCAATAGATCCCTAATACAATCACTCTAAGGGGTGAGATAGAGAAAGCCTCGATAAAAGTAAACCCTATACAAGAGGACTAGCAATGGAAAATGAAACAAAGGAATGTGATCCTAACGTTTAAGGATGCCCCAAGTTCGATCTGTGACTTCCGGATCACTTGCCCCAACTCGTCATCTTCATTGGACGATATCTCAATAATGTCCATAGTAGGCTCCTTTGTTGCTCACTCGGTGCTTGTCATGGGATATCATCCTCTTCGTCTTCTATCAAGGACGTTTGGGAAAAACACACACATCTATCCTTGAAATGGCATTTAATCTAATCACCAGAATGCAATGAATGAAATGCCTATATTTATATGAACTGTAATAGATTCGAGGTATAGAGAGTCTTACCAACCAAACTCGTCGACTTATGTGCGGTTTTAGGTGTACCAACCGCCCAAAGACATGCGCATGAGACAAGTTATGGTGAACTTCTAAAAATCAGAGGGTTTAGCACCTAAGGTTAAGGTTCCCACTTCGAGTTCTAGAAAGAGCCGATTCCATTGCACAGCTATCGTTGCATTGGGACTCGATCCATAGTTCGAAGCGAGCGGAATTGAAAAGTGGATTACCCCGCGTTTTTCCTCACGGAGATTCCATTTTCAATTCCTTCTATTGTGTTCCTATAGGCGACGCCCGGGGTTTTAGGCGCGGTTGTGTGTGTCCACGTGTTGTGATCATCACAATGCAATTCATGCATAGCAGTTTATCAATCAGCACTTCAAATCATCCACACAACATACATTCCTACGCCCAACCTGCATAAGACAATGTTAATCACGGACTACACCCCTTATTTCTCCAATCTGCAAAAACATATAACACCTATCGTAAGCGGACTTACCTCACCTTCACGAGCGCCTACATGGTTAGAAAAATCACTCAGCGTTTTAATTACGGCCTAAGTCCACTTGGGGTCTAGAACCATAGGTTCTAGAACACAGTCTCCCCAGTGGAGTCGCCAGCTGTCGCGACCCGTCCGAAAGCGGACGCGGCTAATGGATTACCGATCGCGGGTCTTGGATCGGCGCGAGCCCTCCCAGGCCCATACCAAATCGCGGCTGGAGTATTTTTCAGGAGGATTCGACGATAAGAGTCGATCGCTTTCGACCTTAGTGTGGTCGTGGTGGCATGTGCAACTTGTGCATGCATTTGGAGTCGCCACCGGTCTTTCTTGGAGGGTAGACCGGAAACCTTACTGATCGATTGGGAGAGATCGATCAGTTCTACGGAACCAGAGATTTTGGGTTCGGGGACTTGGTTACGCTGGTGTCGTTACCAACGCCCTTTCGGTACCTAACGCGAGTGATTTTCCTAACTAGGATTTCATGCAGGCGCAATTTTGGGTGAGGTAAGTCTGACTTTGCACATTAACCAGTTTAACATGCTCACGTAATCATAATAAATAAATAGATGTAAATCACATAAACATCTATCCTACGTGGTGATCATGGAATTATGATTTAATGGGTCTCGAGCCAATGAGACCACATTTAATCATTTTAATATTTTAATAATGGAGAGCCGCTCTTCGTTTCTTCCTGGTTTCTTGAACTCTTCAAGAATCGGGCCTCAAAGAGCTCGCCGACTTAAAAGGCTCCTCCACGTAATCCTCGTAGCATTTACATCAACAATTGACTATGCTAAAAATAAAGATTACATGAAAAATAAAAGGAGTACGCAGCCTCCATTTAATAATTACAACCCCAAATATATAAATAATCACCATACATTCATACATACATCAATCACATTGATTAGGGATTTTTCCATGATCACCACCCTTCCACGTAAGTAATAAATTCACAATTTAAAACTTAGGAAGGCACAATAAAAATTCTACGTTGAATAATATTCAGAATTTTTACGTAAAATAAGATAGCCATAAATTTTCGATTCAAAATTGATTTAGTCTCAATTTTTGCTACGTTGATTAATTTATCATATAAAATAATCAACCTCCATTAGCCATGTAAGACGAACAATTCGTTAATACATATTGGCCATAGTATTGCAAAAATTGCAAAAAATCAATTAAATGCACGAAAACACCTAAGGATCGGCTCTGATACCACTGTTGGGATCCACGTAACACGTAGCGGAAATAAATAACAACCCATACATGTATCTCCAGAGGCGTACTTCGTGCATTTCAATCGAAAAAAATCACAAAGCCTCAAAGGGAGTAAATAGATTACCTCTCGTAGCGTGCTTGAACGGAGGTGTCGGTTCGATGTTCTTCGATCTCAGCCTCCACAAGTGTTAGGCATCTAGTTCAAACGCACCACCAATTGACGAACGGGGAGACGACTAATAACTCCACAACAATTGTGCTAGCAATATGCGGAATCAATATTCCGAACTTAGTATATTTTGCTCACTCAAGATTATGAGAATATAGAGAGTGTTTGTGTTCTTCTCTCTAAGCTCTCAAAAATTTGCACACTCTACAAAATGTCTCCCCCCTCAACCTCAAAACTCTTGCCATCCTTTTATAGCCAAAAATACCTTCCAATAAATTGTATTTAAAAATAGCACTAACAATTATAAATTCTATCTAAAAATAGCACTCACAAATAAATGACATTTAAAAATAGCACTAACAATAGCACTCACAAAAAATGCTATTTAAAAATAGCACTAACAATAGCACTCACAATTTATAATACAAAAATGCTATTTAAAAATAGCACTAACAATTATAAATTCTATCTAATAATAGCACTCACAATTTATGATAAATAAATGCCATTTAAAAATAGCACTAACAATAGCACTCACAATTTATGATAAATAAATGTCATTTAAAAATAGCACTAACAATAGCACTCACAATTTATAATACAAAAATGCTATTTAAAAATAGCACTAGCAATAGCACTCACAATACAAAAATGCTAAAAAAAAGGCACTAACAAAGGTGTTAAAAATAATAACCATTATTATTATTACAAGAGTTAAAGAGGTTACCAAACAGTACAAATATGCATAACGTATAAATACGTATGACGTATAAATACATAGAGCATACGTATACATCCGTGAAACCGGGGACTAATTGAAAGAAAAATGTGCAATTAAGCCCTTTTGATAAAAATTGATTAAATTGGAGGGCAAATTGACCTAATTGCACTTTAAAACTTTAGAATCCAATGTCATAGCTTATAGAAAGTGAGAATTGAAAACTAAAAGACTCGAAAAGGATTTTTTTTTTTTAGGCTCGGTTCGGGTTTATGTTTGTGAAGGAACTTAGTGACCCGAGCCGAATTTTTGAGATTTAAAGTGACACACTTGAAGAGGAAATTAAAACAAAATTATCGAATATTTTTGGGTATTTTTCTGACCACGAATGGTATTTTTCTGATTTTTTGGGTATTTTTATAATTAAATAAACTCGAAAAATATTAAAAGTACCGAAAAATATTTTTTGTTCAAAATTGGTTCCTAAGGCTAAACCAAGGCTTCCAAAGTTGATTTTGTGATTTTATGACCTTTTTTGATATTTTTAATTAATTTTAAAGAATAAAAATCACAATAATAAATGGTAAAAAATCAGGTGTCAACACCCGCGTTTTTCCTCACGGAGATTCCATTTTCAATTCCTTCTATTGTGTTCCTATAGGCGACGCCCGGGGTTTTAGGCGCGGTTGTGTGTGTCCACGTGTTGTGATCATCACAATGCAATTCATGCATAGCAGTTTATCAATCAGCACTTCAAATCATCCACACAACATACATTCCTACGCCCAACCTGCATAAGACAATGTTAATCACGGACTACACCCCTTATTTCTCCAATCTGCAAAAACATATAACACCTATCGTAAGCGGACTTACCTCACCTTCACGAGCGCCTGCATGGTTAGAAAAATCACTCAGCGTTTTAATTACGGCCTAAGTCCACTTGGGGTCTAGAACCATAGGTTCTAGAACACAGTGTCCCCAGCGGAGTCGCCAGCTGTCGCGACCCGTCCGGAAGAGGACGCGGCTAATGGATTACCGATCGCGGGCCTTGGATCGGCGCGGGCCCTCCCAGGCCCATACCAAATCGCGGCGGGAGTATTTTCAAAGGATTCGACGATAAGAGTCGATCGCTTTCGACCTTCAGTGTGGTCGTGGTGGCATGTGCAACTTGTGCATGCATTTGGAGTCGCCACCGGTCTTTCTTGGAGGGTAGACCGGAAACCTTATTGACCGATTGGGAGAGATCGATCAATTCTGCGGAACCAGAGATTTTGAGTTCGGGGACTTGGTTACGCTGGTGTCGTTACCAACGCCCTTTCGGTACCTAACGCGAGTGATTTTCCTAACTAGGATTTCATGCAGGCGCAATTTTGGGTGAGGTAAGTCTGACTTTGCACATTAACCAGTTTAACATGCTCACGTAATCATAATAAATAAATAGATGTAAATCACATAAACATCTATCCTACGTGGTGATCATGGAATTATGATTTAATGGGTCTCGAGCCAATGAGACCACATTTAATCATTTTAATATTTTAATAACGGAGAGCCGCTCTTCGCTTCTTCTTTGTTTCTTGAACTCTTCAAGAATTGGGCCCCAAAGAGCTCGCCGACTTAAAAGGCTCCCCCACGTAATCCTCGTAGCATTTACATCAACAATTGACTATGCTAAAAATAAAGATTACATGAAAAATAAAAGGAGTACGCAGCCTCCATTTAATAACTACAACCCCAAATATATAAATAATCATCATACATTCATATATACATCAATCACATTGATTAGGGATTTTTCCATGATCACCACCCTTCCACGTAAGTAATAAATTCACAATTTAAAACTTAGGAAGGCACAATAAAAATTCTACGTTGAATCATATTCAGAATTTTTATGTAAAAAAAAGATAGCCATAAATTTTCGATTCAAAATTGATTTAGTCTCAATTTTTGCTACGTTGATTAATTTATCATATAAAATAATCAACCTCCATTAGCCATGTAAGACGAACAATTCGTTAATACATATTGGCCATAGTATTGCAAAAATTGCAAAAAATCAATTAAATGCACGAAAACACCTAAGGATTGGCTCTGATACCACTGTTGGGATCCACGTAACACGTAGCGGAAATAAATAACAACCCATACATGTATCTCCAGAGGCGTACTTCGTGCATTTCAATCGAAAAAAATCACAAAGTCTCAAAGGGAGTAAATAGTTACCTCTCGTAGCGTGCTTGAACGGAGGTGTCGGTTCGATGTTCTTCGATCTCAGCCTCCACAAGTGTTAGGCATCTAGTTCGGACGCACCACCAATTGACGAACGGGGAGACGACTAATAACTCCACAACAATTGTGCTAGCAATATGCGGAATCAATATTCCGAACTTAATATATTTTGCTCACTCAAGATTATGAGAATATAGAGAGTGTTTGTGTTCTTCTCTCTAAGCTCTCAAAAATTTGCACACTCTACAAAATGTCTCTCCCCTCAACCTCAAAACTCTTGCCATCCTTTTATAGCCAAAAATACCTTCCAATAAATTGTATTTAAAAATAGCACTAACAATTATAAATTCTATCTAAAAATAGCACTCACAAATAAATGACATTTAAAAATAGCACTAACAATAGCACTCACAATTTATAATACAAAAATGCTATTTAAAAATAGCACTAACAATAGCACTCACAATTTATAATACAAAAATGCTATTTAAAAATAGCACTAACAATTATAAATTCTATCTAATAATAGCACTCACAATTTATGATAAATAAATGACATTTAAAAATAGCACTAACAATAGCACTCACAATTTATGATAAATAAATGTCATTTAAAAATAGCACTAACAATAGCACTCACAATTTATAATACAAAAATGCTATTTAAAAATAGCACTAACAATAGCACTCACAATACAAAAATGCTAAAAAAAGGGCACTAACAAAGGTGTTAAAAATAATAACCATTATTATTATTACAAGAGTTAAAGAGGTTACCAAACAGTATAAATATGCATAACGTATAAATACGTATAACGTATAAATACGTAGAGCATACGTATACATCCGTGAAACCGGGGACTAATTGAAAGAAAAATGTGCAATTAAGCCATTTTGGTAAAAATTGATTAAATTGGAGGGCAAATTGACCTAATTGCACTTTAAGACTTTAAAATCCAATGTCATAGCTTATAAAAAGTGAGAATTGAAGACTAAAAGACTCGAAAATAATTTTTTTTAGGCTCGGTTTGGGTTTATGTTTGTGAAGGAACATAGTGACCCGAGCCGAATTTTTGAGATTTAAAGTGACACACTTGAAGAGGAAATTAAAACAAAATTATTGAATATTTTTGGGTATTTTTCTGACCACGAATGGTATTTTTCTGATTTTTTTTTTGGGTATTTTTATAATTAAATAAACTCGAAAAATATTGAAAATACCGAAAAATATTTTTTGTTCAAAATTGGTTCCTAAGGTTAAACCAAGGCTTCCAAAGTTGATTTTGTGATTTTATGACCTTTTTTGATATTTTTAATTAATTTTAAAGAATAAAAATCACAATAATAAATGGTAAAAAAAAATCAGGTGTCAACAGACACGTAATTATTTTCTCGTTCCAAAATCAATAAATATTTTTACAGAATACCTAAATTCGTACAAATTATAACTATTATCAAAATATTAACAAAGAAAGTAGAACATATTATTAACTAGCTATATAAGTAAAATATTTGATTGGGGCATAAATAATAACCACATAAATAAATCTACACTAACGAAACTGCAAAAAATAATCACAATGAAATTTACCTCAAAATATCGAGGGAGAACACACACCGAATGAGGAGCTCAAATTGCACCGAGTGGGAGGCCGGGTTTGCTTTTATCTCAAATTTTGTCAAATAAAAAGTTCACAAATTAATTTAAACATTACGAAAATATTAACAATAAAATAGAACAAATGAGGTGATATAAGAGAGGATTCTTTCGGACGTGTGATGGATTTGAGAACGAACATCTGAGAGAGACGGCGATTTAAGCGTTTGAGGGAGCGAGCAAATAGAATAAAAAGTGAGAGAGGGAGCGTCTGAGGGAAGAAGTGAAAATGAGAGAGAGCGTTTGAAACTCTGAAGCGACAAGAGAGCATATTCAGCCTTGCTTAAAATGCAAGGCTGAAAACATCTTCGGCCTAAGCAAGGCCGAGGACAGGACGCTCTCTCGTTGCTCCAAAGTCTTCATTTTCCCTCATTTCCCTCAGGTGCTCCCTCTTTCATTTTTCAATCTGTTCGCTCCCTCGAACTCTTAAATCGTCGTCTCTCTCAAACGCTCTTTCTCAGATTCATTACACGCCCGTAAGAATCCTCTCTTCTATTGTCACGTCCCAACTCCGGCAGGCACGCCAACATCCCACACGGCCGTCAATTGAATAAGATAACCCAGGACCCAACGGCGAAACTCTTAGAGCGTGATATGTGTTGACACCTGATTTTTTATCAGTCTTTCATAGTTTATTTTTAAAAAATTCATAAAAAATATATAAAAAGTTAAAAAAAATTAAAAAATCATCTTTGGTAGCCTTGACCAAGCTAAAGGAACCATTTTTGATAAAAAATAATTTTTAATATTTTTTAATATTTTTTAATATTTTCCAAAAATAGAAAAATACATGAAAAATGAAGAAAAATAGCGTTTGCTGTCGTAAAAATATAGAAAAATAGTCAATATTTTTATTTTAATTTCTTTTACATTTTGAACTCATAAATAGTCAAAATTCAAGTTCAATTGCATGTGTTTCTTCACGACGCATAGAGTTGAATTTAGCAAAAAAATGTCATTCGAGTATTTTAATTTGTAAATTTCTACATCTTTTTTAGTCTTGACGTCCAATTAGATCGACCACCATCTACAATAAATGCCCCTTGCTGAATATTTTCGTTTTTGTTTCACATGATTTCATGGTGTAAAACGCCGAGTGGATCCCCAAATATAATCGGGTCGGCATGAGCTCGATAGCTCGTCCAAGACCAAATCAGGGCACGGCGAACCCCATGTGAGTACTCTCGAACTCCTTCGATGCTTCCTAATGCTTTTATTAGGTTAGATCGTGTGTAGAATGGCTAGGACAGCTAAATCATTCTTGAGCTGTGATTGATAAATAGGACCTTATTAGAAATGCCATGTGATTTATTTGCATATCTAGATTCCTTGAGTTGGGCATTTTATTACTGATTGTGATTGCTAGGATAATCACTCTTATCTACATGAATTTCTAGATTTAGGGTTCATACCTTACTCATCCGCATGAATCTCAGGCTAGAAAATTCAGTCAACTTAGGTACCGAAAGGGCGTCAACTCTGACAGTTGGTGTAACTAAGTCCCCGAAACCATTTCTCTGGTTCTCGCAGAATTGAATAGAAACTCCCAACTATTCGATTGGGTGGTCCAATCATACCCTAAAAAAATGATTGGTGGCGACTCCATGACATGCACACTTAGCACATGTCACTAGACCACACTGAAAGTCGATCACGCATACCTCCGTTGCGATTTGGGTAATGGGCCTTGGGAGAGGCCCGCGTCCGACCAGACAGGACGGCCCATTAGCCCTCGAGAGCCCGACAACCTCAAGAGGGTCGCGACAGACTGGCGACTCCACTGGGGACTGGTTCTTAACCATTTAGTGGACTTGAGCCGATTAAAAAGTTGATTGATTCTTCTAACCTAATTTTATGCAGATGCTCTCGAAAGTGAGGTGTATATGCTAACGAATGTGTTAGATGTTTTTGTAGACGGGAGAAATAAGGGGTGAAGTGCTTGTTAACTTTGTTTTATGCAGGCAGGAGTTTTGGATGTATGATTGTGTGGATGTTTATATTGAAGCGGTGATTGTTAAATAAAATGCATGTCTATTGCTTTAGTACGACACAATGAATACACACAATTGCGCCTAAAACCCCGGGCGCCCTCTTTAGGAACACAATAGAAGGAATTGAAAATGGAATCTCCGTGAGGAAAAACATGGGGTAATCCACTTTTCAATTCCGCTCACTTCGAACTATGTATTGAGTCCCAATGCAACGATAGTTGTGCAATGGAATCGGCTCTTCCCAGAATTCGAGGTGAGAACCTTGGCTTTAGGTACCAAGCCCTATCTTTTGATTTTTAGGAGTTTTCCCTCACTTGTCTCATGCGTTTGTCTATGGAAGGTTAGTATACCTAACACTGCTAAAAATACAGAGAAGCTTGATTTTCTCTTAAGTTTGGTTGGTAAGACTTTTCTATCCCTCGAACTTGTTACAGCTCTTAATCATTATATTCATTGCATAATTCCGGTGATTGGATTAAATGCCATTTTGAGGATAGATAGGTGTGTTTTCCTCCCAATGTTCTTGATGGAAGATGAAGATGGTGTCATCCCATTACGAGCGCCAAGTGGACAAGAAGAGCCTGCTATGGACATCATTAAGGTATCATCTAATGAAGATGACGATTTGGAATAGGTGATCCTGAAGTCACGTCTCAAAGATCGAAACTGGGGCATCTCTAAGTATTAAAATCACATTCCTTTGTTTTAATTTTCATTTCTAGCCTTCTTGTATAGGATTTATTTTGCTGAGATCCTCTCTATCTGATCCCTTAGATTGATTGTATTAGGGATCTATTTGTGTTTATATACATTCAGATTGAAATTTATTGTATTTCTATTGACTTGTCATTGGAATGTGATAGTGGCATTTCTTCTAATCACTCGAATACTCCAAAATCAATTTTATAATTCCTTTGGATGAAATTGAAATTGGAAGTCTTATACAACCTTTTGGCCGTATAGGGCAATACAATCCCAATTTCGCCAGAAGGAACTATAAACTTGAATTGGTTCATGCATGTTTTGCATCATTGGTAATCCACAATAATTGATCAAGAGTATTCGTGTTTTTCAAATTTAATGAAAAGATAGATATCCAAATTACTCTCGTTCTTAGCAAACGGCTTTAATTTGGATACCGTATCTTCAATTGAATTTAAAACACATCGTAATTGTGTACTTTTGAACATTCCATTGATTTTCTTGGAATTGATCAAAGACGATTATCGTGAATTACATTCCTTTCAATGATATGCTTTCCTTTGAGGAATATTGATAAAAGCTTTTGTACAAGGTCAAAACCCTTGTAAATGCTCTTATCCCTATTAATCACAAGTAAGCATAAAATTGAAAGGATTTATGCTTTATTTTTCAAATTCTTTCTTTTGATTCTGCCTTTTCATTTGAAACAGGTTAAAAACAAGTAGAGAAGAGAAGTCTTTTTGTGGATAATCGCGGTGGGAGGTTCCTTTATCTGATCATAAGCAAGATTAAAAAATCAAGATGTACACGCTCGAATCATCAATGTCAAAGCGCAGCTTGCCTAGGTTGAGAGTGGTCAGGTGTTCGAGAAAGTCAGCCATACAGAAGTTGAGACACACACATTAGAGCTTTCATTCATTTCGCTCAATCGAGGGACCTTAAAAGCAGATCATACAAATCATCGGGGTGGAAACATAAAACCGCAATGAGCCCTAATTAGCATCACAAAGGAACCAAGTTGGCCCTCCATATTATTGATGCTTTGCTTATACTCACCACCTCGAGACTCGAGATCTGCAAGCTTAAGAAGAAGGCGTTTACATTCCCCTTTAAGCTCGGCAACCTTAGTCCCGTGATCTTCGGCGGCTATTTCCAGGTCCCGAACTAGTCCTCTCCCATGGGCTATATCCGCGGTAATGCTGTCAAGCCTTTCTTCCTGCCACTCACATTGAAACTTCAACACGACATTACGACGGTCGTGCTCATAGGTGGTCAGGGATAAGGCCAAGCGCTCCACCAAATTTCCCCTCTCGCGAAGCAACATCGAGACTCGCTTGTTGGCGAACTCAACAGCCTTTCTGTGACTATCGGCCATAAGGTTGGCCAACACCAAGCAGTTGGACCGATCCTCATAGCGAGCTCGCAAAACGTGAGCCACGGTAGCTTTTCGATGAGCGACACGGTAAGTCTCTAAAAAGTTTATAAATAGGGTTGGGAAGATTCTATATTCCCTCTCTAAATTAGTGCCCTCGATGGAGGTGGTGTCTATTTCCACGAGCAAAATGCGGATTTCATCTTCAGTTTCTGGGTGATCGGCTATATGAGCATAGCCTCGACCGAGGAGGTTATAGAGTTTTTCCCACTGGGCCAAAATTTCGGCCGAGAAAGCGCGAATAGGAGAGGAGGTCATTTTCGTTGGAGTGAGGGAGAAGAAGATGAGTGTGGTAGAGTGATTAAAATAAGAAAAGGCAATTATGTAAGAGTGTTAATCTTCTCTGCATTAACTCCTCATTTTATAGCAACTCGAGAATGAAGAAAGGCACAGCAATAATGCTCGTGGAGCCAAGTTAATTGGGTAAAGCAGTGGTGGCTCTTTCGGTGAACCATCAGATCTGTCCCAGTCCGCGATTTCAGGCTTGATAAACCTAAAAAAGTTGTAAAAAGATATGTCGGTGTCACCATATTAAAATTGAGCGGGAGTTAAGCGCAACTATCGAAAAAAGTTGCGAAAGGATTTGGCGGTCCCATCATATTAAAAAACTGAGCAGGAGGCGAGCGTAGTTCCACCTTTTTGAAAATAAGTGGGAGACAGACATGGATATCGAGAAAAGGAAATCGATTTGGTGTCCCTCCACGTTGAAAAGAAGAAAGAAGACGACAAAGCGGGAAATACGAAATCTTGGGAGCAACGCTTGCCTGATGATCTTCATCCATGTTTAAAGAACGTTTCATGGGCATACAGAACCACTCAAAAGAAAATTTAGAGAGAGTGAGCATACATGAGAGAGTAGAGAACCCTGAGTGAGCAAAAATTGATCGAACATTTTTCGATCCAACATGTTTGAGGGTTACCATCAGTTGCTAGAGGCGACTGATCCAAAAATCTCAGAAAATGAACTACTGAGAGATCTCGAAGATTCCAGGATGGCGTCTGGTACCAGAACCACAGAACCCAACCCTTTCGGCAACGAAGTTCAGGATCTCAGCAGCGACGACAACAGCAGCAGCGATGGTCAATCCCGGAAAAGGAAACGTCGCCAGTGCCACACTCAGAATGAAATCCAAGAGCTTGAAGCTTTCTTTAGTGAATGCCCTCTCCCGAACATGAAACAAAGAAATGAATTGGGCCAGAAGCTAGGGATGAAACCTTTGAGGGTCAAGTTTTGGTTTCAAAATAAGCGAGCCAAATTGAGGGCTCAACACAGACGTCAAGAACTTGCGATTCTAAAGGAGGAAAACGAAAAGCTTCGAGCGGAGAACATGAGGTATAAGAAAGCTCCCAGCACTATCTGTCGCGACCCTCTCGAGGTTGTCGGGCTCTCGAGGGCTAATGGGCCGTCCAGTCTGGTCGGACGCGGGCCTCTCCCAAGGCCCATTACCCAAATCGCAACGGAGGTATGCGTAGTCGACCTTCAGTGTGGTCTAGTGACATGTGCTAAGTGTGCATGCCGAGGAGTCGCCACCAATCATTTTTTTGGAGGGTATGATTGGACCACCCTATTGAATAGTCGGGAGTTTCTATTCAATTTTGCGATAACCAGAGAACTGGATTCGGGGACTTAGTTACGTCAACTGTCAGAGTTGACGCCCTTTCGGTACCTAAGTTGACTGAATTTTCTGACCAAAGATTTCATGCAGATGAGTGGGGTACGAGTTCTAAATCTAGGAGTTCATGCAGATAGGAATGACTATCATAGCAATCACAATCAACAATAAAGTGCACAAATCGATGAATTTCAAGTGTACAAATAAATCACATGGCATTCCTAATAAGGCCATATTGGCCTAGAGAAGCATCAATCAGGCTTAGGAATGATTTAGACATGATTTTGCCCATCAGGGGCAAAATCGTAATTTTGAGACAAGGGGGACAATTTGCCCAAAAAGGACAAAATCATCATTTCGGAATGAATCCGGAGTCAAAACAGGTTTGGTCACTCAATTGACCCATTTCCTATTTTTTGGCAATTTTCGTGATTTTCGGGAATTTTAGAAACCGATTTACCATTCGAAGGGTAAAATCGTCATTTTCTAAAAATGGAAATGAAATGTGGAAATCTTAGACATAAGGTTTAACCACCCATCTGGCCCATCACCAAATTCTAAGCAATTTCCACAATTCATCAGAATATCAAAGACGATTCACCCTTTGAGGGGTGAAATCGCCATTTTGGATTAAATGGGAGAAAATCCCAAAAATGAAAACAAATCAATTTTTTCTCATTTTCAGCCTTGGACAATTTTTAGAATTTTTCTGCAATTTTTCTCAATTTTTTTGTTTTTCTTTAATTTTTCCATTTTTTTGGCATTTTTGATTTATTAATATTTTTTTATATTTTCAGAAAATATTTTAACAAAAAGCATGTCTTTGACAATAGATAACACTCAACCAGATAAATAAGCTAACCACTAGACTGAAACAAATACATACAAATCAAGTCTATAAATGCAATATTTTAGAAAAATAATCCTGATATACGGATCGGGTACGTAAAACATACCGGATTGGACATCGGCCTTCAATCGCCCAGCCCCAGCCTGCGACCATCCCCATGCCCGTTACCTGTCGATCGCCATTAGAATGTCGATAGTCAATTTCACAAATTAAGACTAAAAAATAAAAAAATTAAAAAATTGGACACTGTTCATGCACTGTTCGGATTGGACACTGTTCATGCACACGTTCGACACGCTCCGACACGTTCGACACGTTCGACACTCTCCGACACGTCCGGACACGCTATGACACTCTCCGACACGCTCCGACACGCCCGGACACTCTCCGACACGTTCGACACTCTCCGACACGTTCGACACTCTCCGACACGCTCCGACACGTTCGACACTCTCCGACACGCTCCGACACGGCTCGACACTCTCCGACACGGCTCGACACGCTCCGACACGTCCGACACGCCGACACGTTCCGACACGCCGACACGCCGACACGCCGACACGCTCCGACACGCCGACACGCTCCGACACGCCGACACGCTCCGACACGCCGACACGCCGACACGCCGACACGCTCCGACACGCCGACACGCTCCGACACGTTCGACACGCTCCGACACGTTCGACACTCTCCGACACGGCTCGACACTCTCCGACACGGCTCGACACGCTCCGACACGCCCGGACACTCTCCGACACGTTCGACACTCTCCGACACGCTCCGACACGCTCGACACTCTCCGACACGGCTCGACACGCTCCGACACGCCGACACGCCGACACGCTCCGACACGCTCCGACACGCCGACACGTTCCGACACGCCGACACGTTCCGACACGCCGACACGCCGACACGCTCCGACACGCCGACACGCTCCGACACGTTCGACACGCTCCGACACGTTCGACACTCTCCGACACGGCTCGACACTCTCCGACACGGCTCGACACGCTCCGACACGTTCCGACACTCCGACACGCTCCGACACGCCGACACGCTCCGACACGCCGACACGCCGACACGCCGACACGCTCCGACACGCCGACACGCTCCGACGACGGGGTGGTGACCCGAGGCCGTTTCTGAGCTCCACCAGCGGCGCGTAGGCTCCACAAGCTCCGAGGGAGGAGGTAGGACTCCGGGGCAGTCACCGGAGGCGATGGCGGTGACGGATTTGGCCCGATCCGAAACAAACCCGAACCAAACTCCGAAACGGGTGGAGGTCGCGGGTCTTGAGTTGTTCACGGCGGCTTTGAGGTACGACGGCTAGTGACGACGGCGGAAGGATCGAAGGCGAAGGCAAATAATGCACGAAGGTGAGGATTCCTTTTTTTTTTTTTTTTTAAGAAGAAGAAGAAGACAAGAAGAAGAAGAAGAGCTCCTGAAGAAGAGGAAGGAGCAGAAGAAGATGAAGTCGCGGGGGGGGAGAAGAAGCCAGCGACGGATGAGGGAAAAGGTGAGTGAATAATAATAAAAAATAAAATAATAATAAAATAATAATAAAATAAAATATTAAAAAGTAAGAATAATAATAAAAAATCAAAAGAAAAGACAAAATGATTAGTTTCCTTTTCCTTTTGAATGATGATGTTTTCACTCCTTTTCCTTTTAATCATTACTAATATTTTTGCCAGATTCAATTTTATGGTGATTAGAAAACACCTAAAATCAAACCTGAATTTTACTATTTATGAGGTTAGAAATTAGATAAAATAAAAATAAAAATACCGACTATTTTTATATATCTTTGTGACCTCAAATATTATTTTTCTTGATTTTCTTTTTATTTTTATATTTTTCGAAAATAATAATAATAATAAATACGAAAAATATGAAAAAATATTTTTTTATCCAAAATGGTTCCTTTAGCTTGGCCAATGTTACCAAAGTTGATTTTGTAATTTTTCAGCTTTTTATGGATTTTCTGTGAATTTTTGAAAAATAAAGGAAACAAAAAGGTTGATCAAAATTTAGGTGTCAACAGCTGCCCCTCTTTGAGAGGAATCTCGTTAGAGGAATCTCTCAAAGATAAGGTGACACCTGAGTCCTGATCGACTCGACTTGGGAAACTAAAGGAAAAGGAGTCATGACATCCAATCTTCATGCTTGTCCATGTATGCTCTTTCTTGAAGGGGGAAACGTTCATTTGACATGAGAGAGTGAGATAGTAGAGAGACATACCTGCCACTTACCTGTTCGATGGCCGGTTGCGACGACTTTCAAGAGGATGCCTAGGACTCGTCATTCAGAATATCCTAGGGAGGTTAAGCTTTGACCTGTATGGTAGGTCATACCATTATGGGATTCCTAACGGCTAGGAATCTAAGGAAGGCGCATCCCACGCCCTGAGATTTGCCAAGGATTTTGATCCGTATGGTGGATCGGACATTTGTGTCGATGCTTATGGCGGTACTTACCAATGAGTTGACCCTTATGGCGGTTTCTACCATTGTTTGACCCTTCAGGCGGTATCTACCTTTGTTTTGACCCTTCAGGCGGTTTCTACCTTTGTTTGACCCTTCAGGCGGTATCTACCTTTGTTTTGACCCTTCAGGCGGTTTCTACCTTCGTTTGACCCTTCAGGCGGTATCTACCTTTGATTGACCCTTTAGGCGGTTTCTACCTTTGAGTTGACCCTTCAGGCGGTTTCTACCTTGATTTGACCCTTCATGCGGTATCTACCTTGAGTTGACCCTTCAGGCGGTATCTACCTTTGTGTTGACCCTTCAGGCGGTTTCTACCTTGGTTTGACCCTTCAGGCGGTATCTACCTTGTGTTGATCCTTCAGGCGGTATCTACCTTTGTTTGCTTTGAAAAGGGGTCTCATGACGAGGGTTCTCCACGTCCGATGAGACTGCCTAAATTTTGAAAAGGGGTCTCATGACGAGGGTTCTCCACGTCCGATGAGACTGCCTAAATTTTGAAAAGGGGTCTCATGACGAGGGTTCTCCACGTCCGATGAGACTGTTTGATATTTTTGAAAAGGAGGTCTCATGACAAGGGTTCTCCACGTCCGATGAGACTGTTTGATATTTTGAAAAGGATTTTTTTTTTAAGGGTTTCTCTTCCCCAAGAAAATATTGGTAATCTTTGAGAAGACAGCAATTGTCCAATTGACAAAATTTTATGACTTAAGCTTTAGTCATGAGATGTGCATTTTGATGCTGGAGGTTATCCAAAACATTCTTGCAACATGCAAATGTGATCACAAATCCCTTGCATGGAAAGTCTGGATCAACAGTTTGAAAATTCCCAAAAAGAGTTTGCTCAAAACATCAATTGGAATATTTCTCGACAAGGAGGCCATCTCACCTGTTTTGAGGTGATGATTTTTAGGGGATGCACTCAATTCCCTACTGACCTGTGCCTAGGTTTTAGGCTCATTCGCAGCGCATACATTTTGATCGGTCGGGAGGTCTTCCACGGGACCGTAATGTTGGGCTTGGATATTGGTTTTCAAGGGGGACCCGCTTTGGAGTCGGGGCCATCGAATGAAAATCTTCACCATCTGCTCCGGGTTTACAAGTCAAGAACCCTGCAAAATGAGAAAGAAAGAGTCTTGCTCGTACTTCTTCGAGCTAAGCTATATGTTAACCCAAGTGTCTTAGTTAGAGAAGACTGTTTCAGGGTTGTAACATTGGTAGGATTGGGGACCGAAAAAGGCTTGTTTTTGGCCCAGAAATCACGAAGGATTCGACATTGGTGATCATTGCAAATTTGTCACATGTCTTTTCCATTCTGCATCTTCCATTTTTGAGGTGTGCAACCGCTTTTGAGGTGTGCACAAATCCTTTAGAGAACGTCTCTTGTGGTATTAAGAGATTGACAATTCTGTCCGTGTTTTTGCACCACGGCTGACATCGTTTGGGGAGCAGTCTTCTTGATCTGACTCCTTTATGGGTTTTTCTCTCTTCCCAACTAGGCTTTATTGGGGATCAATCAAACAGTTTTCACGAGCATCGGCCTTGCTTTTACCAGGCACTTTGCTTTTTCTTGATGCTGGGGATTTTTTTGTTGAAATCCCGCCTTTTCTTTTCCTTTGGAACTACGATGTTCAGAAAATTGTGCTAGATATACAACTTGAATCATAGCACACTTAAACGCCGATATGAGATTTTTCTATAAATCCCATCTCTTGATTTCTTCCGTTCTTGGAGTGATACAGTTTCTATCTTGAAACATCCCATGATCACCAACAGGGGTTTATGAAATGAATTCGCAGGCTCAACTTGGCTGTGCAAAGGATATGGTGTGTGGGATAGAGAATGAATGCTTCTCGTCATCCTATGGCACTTGGATTACCATATAAACAACACACAAAGATTAATGTTAGTCCGAGCAAGAAAATTTCTAACCATTTTCTCCTGATGCTGCTGGACTTACTTCCTTTTTGCCCCGGTGTGGGGTGGTTCTTGACAGGGTTAAGAATGAAAACCGTCGTTCAAGTGGGTTGTCAACGGTCACCTGTAGTGTTTATGATATGAAACGAACGCCTCCGTCGTCCCAATCCATGTAATCGCTGCGAATGGTCCCTACCTCCGTAGGTCCAGATTTTACTATTTGATTCGCTCCACTCATCTCTCAAGTGTATGTAGGATGTGTTTGGATTTGAGCTTGCCTCTCTTTTGAGGAAACATCCTTTTGAGAGTTTTGAACAACTTTTGATTGGAAAAATCTCTTTCGTTTTCCCAAAAATTTTACCCGTCAAGGGGATTTTATGGTGCACAATGCGTGTTCAGACAACCTCATGTTTCAAAACATGAATGCCAATGAAGTTAGAATTCCATGTCTTTTCTAGACATCAGATTTTGAAAGCTTTTTCTTTTTCTCTCTGTGTTTTTTTTTTTTTTTAACATCTTCAATGGATTGGGGGAAAGGGATACCTACCTGTCCACCGTGGCTGGAGATCCCTGAAAATGTAAAAGAAGCATATCATTGTATGTTCACGAATTTTTCGAAAATCGAAACGATACATCCTACCCTCATGTACCCTAACAGGTAGTATGTGGGATGTAAAAACTTATTCGTCTCCAAGGCGATTCCCCTGTCAAGGATAAAAAAATAAGTGTTAATTCATATTCCCAAATTCAAGACAAATTGGGACGATACAACTTTACTCTTGATTTTCATCACATTCTGATGTTGCGTATTGATATGAACAACCTCTATCAAATCCGCCTATCCATGCTTGGAGTGTTTGTAACATCAATGGTTCATCTGCCCCCCAGCTGGGCAACGTTTGTTTAGCCATTTGAATGCATGGCCTTTTAGGGCCTTGTCTCTTTTTATCACCTGAGAGGAAGAAGAGAGGAAACATTATCCCCTGATCTGATTGAAGATCAACTAGGAACGATACGTCCTTTTACCAAACGGGTGGCTCCGCGGCCGAATGTATCTTGTATTGAAGGAATGGATTCCATTATGCTCTGCGGGTGATAATTATGGTTCATGGAACTTGCTCTACGGATTAAGTGATTAATCCACGGCCTTCGGCTTGAAGATGCTCAAAGGGTGATGTTGACACTCACGCGCAATTAGTTCTAGATATTAATGAAAGATGTTCCCGTGGGAACCTTACAGTGCGATCAACAACATATGCAATAGGAGTATTCAACCCCTTTTCTCGAAGCATTTTTCATCGAGTAGCCATGCCTTGCATCAGACGTTTGATCACCGGCCTCGCGTCACCACTGCGATGGTCCTCCGGCTCCAAATTGATCGAGCCAAAGATTGAACTCATCGCCAAGGAAATTGCTCGGGTCTTCGAGCCATTGATGTTCAAGTTGGGTATCAACGATTGTTGGGGGCAGATTTCTTTCATTGCCTTCGTTGTGAGGGATTGGAGTCTTTGAGCTGGAACCTTCATCATTGCCCTGTTGGGGTTGAGACATACATTCCCGAAGAGTATTGATCCAAGTGTCCAGCTCCTCATCAAGGAAATCACCTGTTCTTTCTAGCCCTTGGTGCCCAGATTGGGTGTCGTCGACTGCAGGCGAGGGATTCCTCTCTTTGCTCTCGCCGTGAGCAATTTGACCCCTCGAATTGGAATTTCCTCCGATGACCGGCAGGTTCATATGTGCACTCTCTACCAATGCCAGATCCGCTTCAGGGACAGCATTAATGACTGATTCGCGCTCAAACTGAGGAATTTCTATGTGCTGGAACTGTGGCATATACTCCTGAGGAGTATTGAGATAGCTCGGCGGAGCATTCTGATTTGGGTTAGAGGAGTCGCTGACACGACTGCTAGTCCCGTCATTGCTGAAACACGGTTGGGTGCTCTTGGCTCTCCAATCATCATGGTTGTAACTCTGCCCAGCACTTGAGCTCCAACTGGCTTTATGATGGTTTAACGCTATCCTTCCATCCCTTAGCAATCTCCTATAGTACTTGAGGTGAGACTCAACGTTAATTCTAGAGAGCCCCGGCACATTCATAATCTCGAGTATGCGCAGTGGGCTAGCCGAATCAACTCCCAGTTCTCGAATTGCATCAACAAATTTGGTGTGAAGCTCATAGGTCCAGTAAAACCTTGTTCTCTTATCACCCAAAATATCGTCAATACTTCGGTAGCTATTCTCTACGGGATCTAGTCGTTTCAAAAGTTGTCCAGGGAGGGACTCACCGACTTTGGATTGGCTGGCTGCGACAGCGAGTTCGTCATTGAGAGAATTCCCCCTGTGATGATTCATATCCCATTTCTCAGAGGATGTTGGTGTTGATTCTATGGTGTTGACTTGCTCATGCAGATCTCCGGCGGTATCTGGCTGTGTCGGAAAATGCTGTGGAGAATACGGTAACAGCTGAGCGTTATTCGTCAACAGGGATGGTTCATCGAGGAACACCTCGCCGAGGACAATAGGATTACCACAATTAAGGCAGGTGGCCTTGGTCAGAGCTTCCTTATATCTCGCGCTTTCAGCTTGAAGCTTCTCATTCTCCTCCTTCAGGACCAGTAACTCATGGTCTGCGTATTGCTGTTTCACCCGGGTTCGTTTGTTGGCGAACCAAAACTTGACCTTCGAAAGCTCCAATCCTATTTTTCGGCTCAACTCCATTTTCTGTCGTTTGCTTGGAGTGGGGCATTCATTGAAGAAAGCTTCGAGCTCTCGGATTTGGCCTGGAGTGTGGCGTTGTAGTTGCTTCCTTTTCCGACTCCGGTCATCATTGTATACTCCTTCTTCGTAGCTGAAACCTAGAATTTCATCGCTGGAGGAGTCAGTCTCTATGGCCTTCGAGCAGGATTCAGCTCCAGGATCTTCAAAGTCTCCCAGCAGTTCGTGCTCAGAAATGTCCAGGTCGGGCGTTTCTAGCAGATGGGAATAACTTTTAAACATGATGGATCGGGGTATCTCGGGCTGATCTAGTTCACTCAGCTTTCTCAATTCGCTCTTACGTGTTTGCTCACTCTAGAAATTTTCTCAAGTGATTGTGCGTGTCCTGGAACCATCCTTCAGGCTGCATATGAAGACCAGCAAGCAAGCGCTCCTCCCGAGATCCTGCAATTACTCATCGTCTGTATTCCCCTTTCTTTTTCCTCGTGATAGGATCACAAACTCTCTTGCATTGATTCGGTTTCATCGAGTATTGCGCTCGTCCCCTAGTTCAGTCTTCAAAGTGGTGGGTCTACAATCTTTCGGCGCCTTTTATGATTTGCTAGGCCCGAGAACGTGGGGAGCAGCGGTGGACCCGCAATTAATGACTCCGTTTAATTCATTTAGCTCCATGGGAATTAACGCTATGATCTTCTCTCAACCCCTTTTCATCGTTCAAACGAAAGTGGCATTTTCCCTGTGCATGCTGTTACTCTTCATTTCAGCATCCCGGGCGCTTGGTGAGGAATGAGTTCATGGCCACTCAAAATTTTAAAGACCGTCTCTGGTTTCAGACTTAATCTAACAAGGGATCATCACAACTGAGCATGACGATGTTCGTCGATAGCGTTGGTTTTAATATAGAATTAACTATAGTCATTAAAGAAAAATGTTCCCGTAGGAACTTTACAACGGATAAAATGAGTGATCTACTCGTGAACATGTTCTTCTTTCTATGGGTGTTCGTAGTGACCGACCCATCGTGCCCCGAGTCAGGTGCTAGATCATGGCTGTCCAAGCATGCCAGCTTCCCACTGATTGAACAAGGCATCGAGCCCCTCATCGAAGAAATCGTCTGTCGTGGGTTGACCAGCGGCAGGCAGAGCACCAGCCGACTGCTGCTCGAATGGAGGAGTGCGCACTCGCTGTACTTGTGACACGCGCTCTTGAGAAGTGTTGAAATGGCCTGGGAGGACATTCTGATCAGCTTTCAGTTTGCCGGTGGTCGGGTTGCTAGCTTGATTGATGCTTAGATTTGGCCGGGTATCTCTTGATGCCTGAGCATTACAATGGCGGTCGCCCCTAGCTTTTGAGCTCGAGACGGATTCCTCCCGGTTTAGCTCCGCTCGACGTTGTCTTAATAGCTTTCTGTAGGCAGCAAGGTGATTCCTGACCAGCTCCTTACTAAGCCCCGGTACATTCATGGCCTTAAATATGCGCGTCGGAGTTGCTGAGTCGATCCCCATTTGGTGAACCACATCTAGGAATTTGGAATGCAGTTCAGGGGGCCAAGCGAACCTCCTCTTATCGTGGCCCAAAATTGCATCGATGGCTTGACGACTGATTAACTCATCTCCAGCAGGACCCGACCCTATCGAAAATTGTTGTGCATGAGGCTGATATGCTTTGAGCTGGTCGGCGGTAACATCCAGCTCCTTGAAACTGTAACTCCAATCAAAGCGATGCAAATCCCATCCCCCAGGAGGCATTTGTATCATCTTCGTAGGATCATCCTGCTCATGCGTGACTCCGGCAAAATCTGGTTGAGCAGGAGATGCCCCGAGGGAGTAGGGTGGTAAATGAACGTCTTCAATCATCGCGTGAGGCTTATCGGGGAATATCTTATCGAGGGCGACGAGGTTATCGCAATGAGGGCAAACGGTGATATTGAGGGCTTTTTCATACCTCATGTTTTCTGTTCGCAGCTTTTGGTTTTCTTCCTTTAAAATCTCGACCACCTGACGTTTGCGTTGAGCCCTCGATTTGGATCTCCTATTTTGAAACCAAAACTGGATCCTCGACTGATTAATCCCCAACTCCCGGCTCAATTCAATTCTCCACTTCTTTTTCATGTAATGGCTTTTACTGAAAAGGGTTTCCAGCATTTGGGTTTCCTCCTGAGAGTATTGGTGAGGACGTCTTCTTTTCCCGAGTTGAGCATTGTGGATGTCGTTGTCGTCGTCGCCGTGATCTTGATTTCCGTTGCCAGAAGTGTTGGGCTCCATGGTTTTGGCGTTAAACTTGATCTTGGAATCTTCGAGATCCCTCTGTGGTTCAATTTCTGAGATTTTTGAGTCAGTCGCCTCTAGCAGCTGACAGTAACCTCTTAAATATGTTGGATTGAGAAATGTTTGATTGGTTCTTGCCCACTCAGAGTTCTCCACTCTCTCCTGTATGCTCACTCCCTATAAAGTTTTCTTCGAGTGACTTTGCATGTTCAGGAGACGCTCTTCAAGCATCATTAGGCAAACGTTCCCCCTCAAGACCTTGAATTTCTCGCTTAGCTTTTCAACGTGATGGGACTGCCAAATCCTGTTAGGGCTCTCTTCGATAGTTGCGCTTACCTCCCACCTAACTCTAATAATGGTGATCCCGACAAATCTTTTATATCTTTTAATTGATGAGCCGGAAATCGCGGATCGAAACGAATCCATTGGTTCTCGTGAGGGGACCTCCTGCTTTACCCCCTAACTGGGCTCCACCAGCATTATTACTGAGACCCTTCATCATCCTCGAGTTGCTATAAAATGAGGAATTAATGTATGGAAGGTTAACGTTCTCGCATAATCAGCCTCTTCCTTCTAATCTCTCTGTTAAACTCGTCTTATTCTCAAGCCAACCCAACGCAAATGGCCTCCTCTCCCGTACGCACTTTTTCAACTGATGTCTTGGCCCAGTGGGAAAAGCTTTATAACCTACTGGGTCGCGGTTACGCGCACATAACCGATCATTCTGCAACCGAGGATGCAATCTGTGTCCTGCTCGAGGACCTTGATACCACTTCTCTCGAAGGTACTACACTGGGGAGGGAATATAGAACTTTCCCGACTCTCTTTGCACACTCCTTAGAGGCCTATCGTGTTGCTAATCGGGAGATTCTGGTGGCTCGCGTCTTGCGGGCTCGTTATGAGGATCGATCTGATCATTTGGTGCTGACCAACTATCTGGTTGATAGTTACAAAAAGGCCGTCGAGTTTGCTAATGAGCGGGTCGCGACGTTGCTTCGCGAGAGGAGAAATCTGGTGGATCAATTGGCCATATCCCTGACCACCGGCGAGCATGACCGCCGCAACGTCCTGTTGAGGCTTCAGAGCGACTGGCAGGAAGAACGGCTCGACAAGATAACCGAGGACATAGCTCGCGGGAATGGACTGGTTCGGGACCTGGAAGTAGTCACCGAAGAACACGAGGCCAAGGTCGCCGAAGTTAAGGGAGAATGCAGAAGTCTTCTCCTCAGGCTTGCCGACCACAACATGCGGAGCTGGGAGTATGAGCAGAGCATTAATAACATGGAGGGTCAGTTGGGATCTTTTGTGTCGTTAATTAGGGCTCACTTTGGCTTTACTTTTCCACCCCGACTTGTATGACCTGCTTCTGAAAACCCTCCGCCGAGCAAAATAAATGAAAGTTCTCGTGTGTGTGTGTGTTTTAACTTCTGTATGGTTCATTTCTTCGAGCATCCAAACATCTTCAACTTGGGTGAGCCGAACCATAATATCAATAAGCCGAGCAAATACGTCCTGATTTTATAACTCGCTCATGATCAGATGGAAGAATAGTTGCAGATTTGTCCAAGAGAAGATTTCTCTATACTACTTGTTTTTCACCTGCAAATGAAAAGACCGAGTCAGAAGGAATAATCTGAAAAAGAAAGCATAGACCCCTTTCAATCTTATGCTTGCTCGTGATTAATAAGGACAAGAACTTTTACAAGGGTTTTAATCTTGCGCGAAAAGTTTTTATCAATATTCCTCGAAAGAAAGCATACTATTGAAAGGAATGTAATTCACAATAATCGCTTTTGATCAATTTCGAGAGGAACGAATTACTCAAAAGTGCGAGGCATAATAACGTGTTTTAAATTTAATTGAAGATACGGCATCCAAATCAAGGCCGTTTTGTTAAGAACGAGAGTAATTTGGACATCTATCTCGTCATTAAATTCAAAACAACGTCGATATTCTCGATCAATTATCGTGGATTACCAGCAACGTAAAACATGCACGAAACAATTCAAGTGTATAATTCCTTCTAGAGAAATTGAGATTGGACTACTCTATACGACCAAAAGGTCGTGTAAGACTTCCAATTTTAATTTCCTCTAAAGGAATTATAAACTTGACTTGGGAGTATTCGGATGATTAGAGAAAATGCCACTATCACATTCCCATGACCCGTCAAAAGAAATACAACCAAGTTCCATCTGAATGTATACACCAATAGATCCCTAATACAATCACTCTAAGGGGTGGGATAGAAAAAGCCTCGATAAAAATAAACCCTATACAAGAGGACTAGTAATGGAAAATGAAACAAAGGAATGTGATCCTAACGTTTAAGGATGCCCCAAGTTCGATCTGTGGCTTCCGGATCACTTGCTCCAACTCGTCATCTTCATTGGACGATATCTCAATAAGGTCCATAGTAGGCTCTTTTGTTGCTCACTCGGTGTTCGCCATGGGATATCATCCTCCTCGTCTTCTATCAAGGACGTTTGGGAAAAACACACACATCTATCCTTGAAATGGCATTTAATCTAATCACCAGAATGCAATGAATGAAATGCCTATATTTATATGAACTGTAATAGATTTGAGGGATAGAGAGTCTTACCAACCAAACTCGTCGACTTATGTGCGGTTTTAGGTGTACCAACCGCCCAAAGACATGCGCATGAAACAAGTGATGGTAAACTTCTAAAAATCAGAGGATTTGGCACCTAAGGTTAAGGTTCCCACCTCGAGTTCTGGAAAGAGCAGATTCCATTGCACAACTATCGTTGCATTGGGGCTCGATCCATATTTCGAAATGAGCGGAATTGAAAAGTGGATTACCCCGTGTTTTTCCTCACGGAGATTCCATTTTCAATCCCTTCTATTGTTTTCCTATAGGCGGCGCCTGGGGTTTTAGGCGCGGTTGTGTGTATTTTCGGTGTCGTGCTAAAGCGATAAACATGCATCTCATTTAGCAAACACCGCTTCAATATAAACATCCACACAATCATACATCCTAAACTCCTACCTGCATAAGACAGAGTTAACAAACACTTCACCCCTTATTTCTCCAATCTGCAAAAACATTTAACACCTCAAGGGTTAAAGTACGTACCTCACCTTGAAGAGTATCTGCATAAAACATGTTAGAAAAATCAATCAACTTTTTAATCGGCTCAAGTTCTCTAAGTCCCCAGCGGAGTCGCCAGTCTGTCGCGACCCTCTCGAGGTTGTCGGGCTCTCGAGGGCTAATGGGCCGTCCAGTCTGGTCGGACGCGGGCCTCTCCCAAGGCCCATTACCCAAATCGCAACGGAGGTATGCGTAGTCGACCTTCAGTGTGGTCTAGTGACATGTGCTAAGTGTGCATGCCGAGGAGTCGCCACCAATCATTTTTTTGGAGGGTATGATTGGACCACCCTATTGAATAGTCGGGAGTTTCTATTCAATTCTGCGATAACCAGAGAACTGGATTCGGGGACTTAGTTACGTCAACTGTCAGAGTTGACGCCCTTTCGGTACCTAAGTTGACTGAATTTTCTGACCAAAGATTTCATGCAGATGAGTGGGGTACGAGTTCTAAATCTAGGAGTTCATGCAGATAGGAATGACTATCATAGCAATCACAATCAACAATAAAGTGCACAAATCGATGAATTTCAAGTGTACAAATAAATCACATGGCATTCCTAATAAGGCCATATTGGCCTAGAGAAGCATCAATCAGGCTTAGGAATGATTTAGACATGATTTTGCCCATCAGGGGCAAAATCGTAATTTTGAGACAAGGGGGACAATTTGCCCAAAAAGGACAAAATCATCATTTCGGAATGAATCCGGAGTCAAAACAGGTTTGGTCACTCAATTGACCCATTTCCTATTTTTTGGCAATTTTCGTGATTTTCGGGAATTTTAGAAACCGATTTACCATTCGAAGGGTAAAATCGTCATTTTCTAAAAATGGAAATGAAATGTGGAAATCTTAGACATAAGGTTTAACCACCCATCTGGCCCATCACCAAATTCTAAGCAATTTCCACAATTCATCAGAATATCAAAGACGATTCACCCTTTGAGGGGTGAAATCGCCATTTTGGATTAAATGGGAGAAAATCCCAAAAATGAAAACAAATCAATTTTTTCTCATTTTCAGCCTTGGACAATTTTTAGAATTTTTCTGCAATTTTTCTCAATTTTTTTGTTTTTCTTTAATTTTTCCATTTTTTTGGCATTTTTGATTTATTAATATTTTTTTATATTTTCAGAAAATATTTTAACAAAAAGCATGTCTTTGACAATAGATAACACTCAACCAGATAAATAAGCTAACCACTAGACTGAAACAAATACATACAAATCAAGTCTATAAATGCAATATTTTAGAAAAATAATCCTGATATACGGATCGGGTACGTAAAACATACCGGATTGGACATCGGCCTTCAATCGCCCAGCCCCAGCCTGCGACCATCCCCATGCCCGTTACCTGTCGATCGCCATTAGAATGTCGATAGTCAATTTCACAAATTAAGACTAAAAAATAAAAAAATTAAAAAATTAAAAAATTGGACACTGTTCATGCACTGTTCATGCACTGTTCGGATTGGACACTGTTCATGCACACGTTCGACACGCTCCGACACGTTCGACACGTTCGACACTCTCCGACACGTCCGGACACGCTATGACACTCTCCGACACGCTCCGACACGCCCGGACACTCTCCGACACGTTCGACACTCTCCGACACGTTCGACACTCTCCGACACGCTCCGACACGTTCGACACTCTCCGACACGCTCCGACACGGCTCGACACTCTCCGACACGGCTCGGCACGCTCCGACACGTCCGACACGCCGACACGTTCCGACACGCCGACACGCCGACACGCTCCGACACGCCGACACGCTCCGACACGTTCGACACGCTCCGACACGTTCGACACTCTCCGACACGGCTCGACACTCTCCGACACGGCTCGACACGCTCCGACACGCCCGGACACTCTCCGACACGTTCGACACTCTCCGACACGCTCCGACACGCTCGACACTCTCCGACACGGCTCGACACGCTCCGACACGCCGACACGTTCCGACACGCCGACACGCCGACACGCTCCGACACGCTCCGACACGCCGACACGTTCCGACACGCCGACACGTTCCGACACGCCGACACGCCGACACGCTCCGACACGCCGACACGCTCCGACACGTTCGACACGCTCCGACACGTTCGACACTCTCCGACACGGCTCGACACTCTCCGACACGGCTCGACACGCTCCGACACGTTCCGACACTCCGACACGCTCCGACACGCCGACACGCTCCGACACGCCGACACGCCGACACGCCGACACGCTCCGACACGCCGACACGCTCCGACGACGGGGTGGTGACCCGAGGCCGTTTCTGAGCTCCACCAGCGGCGCGTAGGCTCCACAAGCTCCGAGGGAGGAGGTAGGACTCCGGGGCAGTCACCGGAGGCGATGGCGGTGACGGATTTGGCCCGATCCGAAACAAACCCGAACCAAACTCCGAAACGGGTGGAGGTCGCGGGTCTTGAGTTGTTCACGGCGGCTTTGAGGTACGACGGCTAGTGACGACGGCGGAAGGATCGAAGGCGAAGGCAAATAATGCACGAAGGTGAGGATTCCTTTTTTTTTTTTTTTTAAGAAGAAGAAGAAGACAAGAAGAAGAAGAAGAGCTCCTGAAGAAGAGGAAGGAGCAGAAGAAGATGAAGTCGCGGGGGGGGAGAAGAAGCCAGCGACGGATGAGGGAAAAGGTGAGTGAATAATAATAAAAAATAAAATAATAATAAAATAATAATAAAATAAAATATTAAAAAGTAAGAATAATAATAAAAAATCAAAAGAAAAGACAAAATGATTAGTTTCCTTTTCCTTTTGAATGATGATGTTTTCACTCCTTTTCCTTTTAATCATTACTAATATTTTTGCCAGATTCAATTTTATGGTGATTAGAAAACACCTAAAATCAAACCTGAATTTTACTATTTATGAGGTTAGAAAATAGATAAAATAAAAATAAAAATACCGACTATTTTTATATATCTTTGTGACCTCAAATATTATTTTTCTTGATTTTCTTTTTATTTTTATATTTTTCGAAAATAATAATAATAATAAATACGAAAAATATGAAAAAATATTTTTTTATCCAAAATGGTTCCTTTAGCTTGGCCAATGTTACCAAAGTTGATTTTGTAATTTTTCAGCTTTTTATGGATTTTCTGTGAATTTTTGAAAAATAAAGGAAACAAAAAGGTTGATCAAAATTTAGGTGTCAACACTATCGCTTGCCTTAATTGCGGTGGCCCTATCACTCTCGGTGAAATGTTCCTTGATAAGCCTTATATGAGGATTGAAAATGCTCATTCACCACCCCACTCCCTCGAACCATCTTCGATACAATCGGATTTTGTTGGAGATATGCATGAACAAATCAATTCTACGAAGTCAATATCGATGCCTTCTAAAGGATGTGATATGCGTCACCATGATTGGAGTTTCCTTAACGATGAGCTTACTATCACGACCGACCAATCCAAAGCTGATGAATTCCCTCCACAACAATTTCCGGCTCGATCAAATTCTACTGGAAATAGGCCAGAGAGCAATAGCCAAGTTGTCAACACTGTTCCGGGTCGCAAGAAGACGAGGGTCAATTGGTCCCCCGAGCTTCATCTCAAGTTCCTTAGTGCGATTCAGCAACTAGGGATCAACTCAGCATATCCAACGCGCATACTTGAGATCATGAACATACCAGGACTCACTAAAGATGGAGTCGCGAGTCACCTCAAGAGCTACAGAAGGGCGCTAAGACAGCGCCACACAGAACTGAACCTGAAAGAACTCAACTTGTGCATAAACACTAGGCATGGCTATAACTACAATGCCCCTGAAGTAAGAAATACCCTGCCGAATCTAGGCACCGACCAAGCTGGTAGCAGCACCATCGACTACTTGGGCGCTAATCAAAATATTCCCTCGAATCATCTCAGCACCCCTCAAGAGTATATGCCACAAGTGCAGCAGGTACGAACTCCTTGGTTTGAGCAGCAACTTTTCGCTAGTGCTCTTCCTATCCCCGATCAACATATTGCGCCTAGTGTTCAAAGATCTGCCCGGCTTGGGCATATGATTTCGGAAGATCAAGCGGGCGGATGCTTTGAGGATTTTTGTTTCTCCCATTCCCAAATGGAAGGTGCTTTTGATAGTGAACCGATCAATCATCCTCTTATAATCTCGAGCAACGACGAAGGTTCTAGCTCGAAGAATCAGATCGCTCACAACAGAAACAGGAATCCTTCAACGCCAAGCGATGATGGTCAACCCGAATATCAGTTGCTCGAAGAATCAAAAGATTTCCTTGATGAGGAGCTCCATATCTGGATCGATCAGTTTAAAACTGATGGACTTATGAAGTTATGATCCAAAATGACGATTATATGTCTGATTCATGGTGTACTAGGCACATGTGAATGGATGTATCATTAATCTTTCTGTCATAAAGTCTTCCATGCAAGATAATCTTCCTTAATGCCTAGAGTTAATCTGGGGCAGCGATCAGTACTACCTGCGAGCATCATCATGCTTGAGTACGACAATCCCTTGTTAGATTAGAGTCGAGGCGAATCAATTGAACGCCACGAAGAAAAACATTTAAAGGCTTCACATAGGAAAATGCGAGCAAAAGCCCGAGCGAGCTCAAAGACGGTTAGCTCTGTATCGTTCTAAGGGACCTTTAGTCGTTATGAACTCTAAATTGAGCTTGTTTCATTCTCGATGGGGGTCGCTAACTGCTTCAAGAATTTTATAACAAAAAACGAACCAGTTAGGGACGCCAATAGTGCTGTGTCCTGGTAGTCAGTGAACTGGAAGTGGTACGAAACGTCAGGAGTTCGATCTCAGGATTGAAAAATCATTTTATCAGTTTGTCTATCACCCGATGAAGTTCAAAGAGATTCGACGCAGATGACTATAGAACTTGGGGCAATTCGAAAATCATCGATTCATTTTCATCAAGCGGCGAAGTTGGTATTGTAAAATGTGAAGCATGCAAATGACAAATCCGAAGCAGAAGGAGATGAATCATGATTCGCTTATCCAAGGTCGGGATTTCAACCTTCGACTAAAGCCAAATCTAGGATGAGTTTTTGATCTTGCCCACTCGACAAAACCCATCTCCACTGAAAATGGGGGCAAACCATTCCTACATCTGGAAAGCATGTCGAAGCCGAAGACATCAAATTCATCGTTTGATCCGTGGGGCAAGTCCCCGAAGCGATATTTATCATCCGCAGAGCGTAATGGAATCCATCCTTTCAATGTAAAACACATTTGGCCGCGGAGCCACCCATTTGGTAAAAAGAACGTATCGTTCCTAAATGATTTTCAATCAGATGCGGGGATAATGTTCTCTCATTTTCCTCTCAGGTGATGAACAGAGATGAGGCACCCAAGAAGCCATGCATTCAAATAACAAAATAGTGCATGAAACACGCCCAAAAAGATGAATGAATCTCCTCCGACGTAAATCCTCGAGGTGGATTCGTTGCCCAACCAGACGAAGAAATCATGGCCACAAGCTTAAGGGCCGGCTTCTACAATCCGCACATTGGCATGCAGAATGAAATTCAAATCAAGAGTAAAGTAGTATCGTCCCAATTTGTTTTGAATTTGGAAACCCAAAATAATGCTTAATATTTATCCTTGGCAGGAGCTCGCCATCAGGGCAGACATGTAAGTTTCATTTTTCTCCAAAAACCAAGAAGTCGAAAGAACTTTAGAACACCCAACAATCTTGTGTTACTATGTGAAGTGCAGATTTTCACAACCCTTGTACACTCGTTGGAGCATATGACCAAGGGTAAGATGTATCGTTCCAATTTTTGTAAAGTTTTAGAATATACAATGACATATCCCTTTTATATCTCCAGGATCTCCAGCCTCGATGGGCAGGTAAGTATCCCTTTTCCCAATTCATTGGAGATTAAAAACTTTCAGAATTAATTCGATTCTCACATCTAAAAAGACATAGAATTCTTACTTTATTGACATTCATGTTTTAAAACATGAGATTGTCTGAACATGAATTACACATGTATGGTGCATCATAAAATCCCTTTGAAGGATAAATCTTGATGAAATGAAATGAATTTTTCCAACAAGAGTCGTTTGAACTGTTCAAAAGGGTATTTTCTCATAAGAGAAGCGAGCCTAATCCAAACACGTCCCATACACACTTGAGAGATGAGGAGATTGGAAATGATAGCGAAACCTTAACCTATGGATATAAGGGTCATTCGCAACGATTACATGGATCGAGATGACAGAGGCATTTATTTCTTCATTCCAAACACTACAGATGCCCATTGAGAACCCCATTGAACGGCGATTTTCATTCTCAACCCTGTCAAGAACCACCCCACATTGGGGCAAATGAAGGTTAGTCCATCAGTATCAGAAAGTAAACGGTTAGAAATTTTCTTGCTCGGACTAACATAAATCTTTGTGTGTTGTTTATATGATAATCCAAGTGTCATAGGATGACGAGAATAATTCATTTCTCTATCCTACACACTGTTATCCTTTGCACAACCAAGTTGAGCCAGCAAATTCATTTAATCAACCTATTGGTGATCATTGCATATTCCAAAGCAAATGCAACATCACTCTAGGAATGGAAGCGTGCCAAAGTTTAAGTTGCATATCTAGCATGATTGCCGAAAATCCTAGCTCCAAAAGAAAAGAAAAACACGGGATTAAAAAAAGGGGGGAAAGAAAAATCCCTAGACATCAAGAAAAAGCAAAGTGCCTGGTAAAAAGCAAGGCTGATGTCTATTCAAAATATCCCCAGTAAAGTCTAGAGAGACGATGAAAAGACCCTGCAAAGGAGTTAGATCAAGATGACTACTCTCCAAATGATGTCGTGCTCAAATTGCAAACACACAAACAGACGGTCTCTTAATGTAACAAGAGACGCTTTTAAACATCCTTGTGCGCTCTAAAAGAGGAGTGTACACTTCAAGAAATGGAGATGTTCTTCGAATGACATGTGGCAAATTTGCAATGATCACCAATGTCAAACCCTTCACAATTTCTGGGCAAAAAATAAGCCTTTTTCGGTCCCCAATCCTTCCAATGTTACAACCCTGAAGTAGTCTTATCTGACTAAGACACTTGGGTTAATGTATAACTTAGCTCAAAGAAGTACGAGCAAGACTATTTCTTTCTCATTTTGCAGGGTTCTTGACTTGTAAACCCGGAGCAGATAGTGAAAAATTTCGTTCAACGGCCTTGACTCAAAAGTGAGTCCCCCTTGGAAACCGATATCCAAGCCTAACACTACGGTCCCGTGAAAGACCTCCTGATCGGTCGAAATGTATGCGTTGCGAATGATCCTGAAACCCAGGCACAGGTCGGTAGGAAATTGAGCACTTTCCCTATTAAAGATCATTATCACAGAGCAGTGAGGAGCCTTCTTGGGTGAGAAATACTCCAATGGATGTTTTGAGCAAACTCTTTTTGAAATTTTCAAATTGTTTGATCTAGAGTTTCCGTGCAAGGAATTTATGATCACATCTGTATATGGCAGGAATGTTTTGGATAACCTCCAACAATCAAAATGCACATTTCATGACTAAAACTTAAGTCGTAGAATTTTGTCAGTTAGATAATTATTGTCTTCCCAAAGATTACTAATATCTTCTTGGCGAGGAAAATTTTTTCAGGTCTAAGCTTTTTGCAGGACTTTTGGCCACCCCAAAGACTGGGTGCGTCATCCTTAGGTGAAGCCTTTTAGTAGGCAAATCTTTTCTAAGACCGATCCACAGAATGATCGAGTCTCCGACTAGCCCCGAAGAGCGGGTACGTCATCCTTTGATTCATATCAATTTGGAATCTCATAAATGGTAGAAACCGCCTGAAGGGTCAACTCAATGGTAGAAACCGCCTGAAGGGTCAATCAACGGTAGAAACCGCCTGAAGGGTCAACACAATGGTAGAAACCGCCTGAAGGGTCAATGTATGGTAGAAACCGCCTGAAGGGTCAACCAATGGTAGAAACCGCATGAAGGGTCAAAACAATGGTAGAAACCGCCTGAAGGGTCAATGTATGGTAGAAACCGCCTGAAGGGTCAACCAATGGTAGAAACCGCCTGAAGGGTCAACTCAATGGTAGAAACCGCATGAAGGGTCAATGAATGGTAGAAACCGCATGAAGGGTCAAGGACTGGTAGAGACCGCCTGAAGGATCAACCCAATGGTCCGATCCACCATACGGATCAAAACCTTGATGAATCCCGAACGCGGGAGGAGTCGTTTTCCCTAATAAGCATTACATTAGGCAAGCCATTTCTAGTTTAGTCCACCACACGGATCAAAACCCTTGGCAAATTCCCAAATGTGGGATGCGTCTTCCTTAGGTTCCTATCAGTTAGGAATCCCATTATGGTTTGACCTACCATACAGGTCAGAGCTTAACATCCCCAGGACACTCCGATGACAAGTCCTTAGGAATCTACTTGAACCCATCAGACACAGCAAATGCCGCAAGCATTCGGCAGGTAAGGGGCAGGGAAGTCTATCTACTCCTTAACTTTCTTACATCATATCAGGGAATTGAATGAGCACATCTCTTTTTAAGGAAAAGCACACATTGATGGGCATGAAAATTGGATGTCATGATTTCTTTTCTTTTCCCAGTCGAGTTGATCGGAACACAGGTGTCACCTTGTCTTTGAGAGAAACCTCTGACGAAATTCCTCTCAAAGAGGGGCAGCTGTTGACACCTGATTTTTTATCAGTCTTTCATAGTTTATTTTTAAAAAATTCATAAAAAATATATAAAAAGTTAAAAAAATTAAAAAATCATCTTTGGTAGCCTTGACCAAGCTAAAGGAACCATTTTTGATAAAAAAATAATTTTTAATATTTTTTAATATTTTTTAATATTTTCCAAAAATAGAAAAATACATGAAAAATGAAGAAAAATAGCGTTTGCTGTCGTAAAAATATAGAAAAATAGTCAATATTTTTATTTTAATTTCTTTTACATTTTGAACTCATAAATAGTCAAAATTCAAGTTCAATTGCATGTGTTTCTTCACGACGCATAGAGTTGAATTTAGCAAAAAAATGTCATTCGAGTATTTTAATTTGTAAATTTCTACATCTTTTTTAGTCTTGACGTCCAATTAGATCGACCACCATCTACAATAAATGCCCCTTGCTGAATATTTTCGTTTTTGTTTCACATGATTTCATGGTGTAAAACGCCGAGTGGATCCCCAAATATAATCGGGTCGGCATGAGCTCGATAGCTCGTCCAAGACCAAATCAGGGCACGGCGAACCCCATGTGAGTACTCTCGAACTCCTTCGATGCTTCCTAATGCTTTTATTAGGTTAGATCGTGTGTAGAATGGCTAGGACAGCTAAATCATTCTTGAGCTGTGATTGATAAATAGGACCTTATTAGAAATGCCATGTGATTTATTTGCATATCTAGATTCCTTGAGTTGGGCATTTTATTACTGATTGTGATTGCTAGGATAATCACTCTTATCTACATGAATTTCTAGATTTAGGGTTCATACCTTACTCATCCGCATGAATCTCAGGCTAGAAAATTCAGTCAACTTAGGTACCGAAAGGGCGTCAACTCTGACAGTTGGTGTAACTAAGTCCCCGAAACCATTTCTCTGGTTCTCGCAGAATTGAATAGAAACTCCCAACTATTCGATTGGGTGGTCCAATCATACCCTAAAAAAATGATTGGTGGCGACTCCATGACATGCACACTTAGCACATGTCACTAGACCACACTGAAAGTCGATCACGCATACCTCCGTTGCGATTTGGGTAATGGGCCTTGGGAGAGGCCCGCGTCCGACCAGACAGGACGGCCCATTAGCCCTCGAGAGCCCGACAACCTCAAGAGGGTCGCGACAATATGACAAGCACATGTGGAAGCGAAATAAAACCCCAGACATAAAAACAAACATAAGGTGACGTAGGATTAAAAATCAACACACGTCGTCTTACAAATAAAAGGGGTCCAGTACATCAAAAGGAAGTAGTGTTCGGAGAAAGGCACTATAGGACCACAAAAAGAAAGACACCTAAAAAAATCCTAACTAGTCGGTCTTGTATTCATCTTCCTCCTCTTCTTCTTCATCTTCCTCCAGGGGTCTTCATCATGGCTTTGGGTCTGAAAATGTTAGTCCCTCGCCGGGGTGAGATAACAATCTCAATAAGTTAACTCTTACCCTAAGCTAGACTATTGGTACCTCCAGGCACGTTTGAAAAATTTACAGGCTTAAAAAAATGATTTTCACACATGACAATCAAGCAATTGGCATAACAAGGCAATTCAGGCATTTCAGGCAATCAGCCTCATGTCATTCACACACTCACTTTCCAATCCAAACCTCACAAGCCATACAGGCATAACAGACATTCCAGGGATTCCAACCAATTCAAGCATTTCAAGCATACAGACTCAGAAACACATCAATGGCCGCCCTACTTGGGCCGCGAGATGATTCGGTCAATCACATGACTCCCGATGTCTTATCGAGATGATTCGGTCATCATGACTCTCGCTGCGAGATAATTCGGTCTCTATAGCGACTCTCAACACTTCGCGCCATCGAGATGATTCGGTCGACTATAGGACTCTCGCGTCCGGACCTAGAGATGATTCGGTCACTACCTGACTCTCGATTCTTACATCCTTCGAGATGATTCGGTCAAGGTAAGACTCTCTAACCGCACGACCTCGTCAAGTCAATGGGAGTAACTCTCTTCCCGGCTCAATGCATTGGCCATAGAACATAGTAACTCCTTCTCGTTAATCTCTTTTTCACAATCACAAGTAAATTCATTACATCGCCATTCAAGGCACATAATCCAAGCACAACAAGCTTATCAATTCAATCACTTCATTCGGCCATAAACAAGGTTCATGCTTTCTCATTAGACACGTAACCGCCGAATGTACAATCATGCATTAGAATCCAATATAATCACCACACACCACATTTTACACATGTCTCACCATTATCAAGCATCCACAGCTTTAATTCAATACTTTCTAAGAATGTTAAGAGTCATTCAATCAAGGCAAATCATCAAAAGTCTCAATTCATCAAAACTGCCCAATTCAAGCCTCCACGACCAGGCTCAGTCTCATGAAAAATGACATTTTTCTACTAACTTTTTGAGAAAACAAATTTTAGAATCTTGTTCTTCAAGATCTTACGAACATGTGGGAAAAAATGGTACTCAATTTGGACATCGTATGAATTAAAACGAGCCATTTTAAAATTGGTACGCGTTGAAAATAGTATTTAGGGCTCTCGGGTATCTCACGGTTCCACTCTTAAAATAACCCTTTAAAACCTTTCAATGCCATCAAAATCCACCCTTTAATAACCCAACATCCTAACAAAGGGCTAGAAGTCTTCTTATCAGCGAGAAAAATTCCATAATTGGCCGCTTGAAGCCTTCCAAATCAAACCGAGCAAAACAGGGCAGAATCGTTTCCTAGAAATTTCGCACAAACCGGCCATTAAACTTCATCCAATCCTCATTCCAATCCACATACCTCAAGCCAACACATAGTTCTAAGTCTTCTAGTGGCGTACCGAAAGTTTGGAGCAAAGCGACACCTCGAAGATCTTCAAAAGCTCTTGGTTCCTAAACCGGTCGGCAAAAACAGAATTTGTCCCTTGAAGAACCATCAAAGTTTCATCATCAAAATCCATCTAATCTTCCGCCAAACTTCAAACTAAACTTATTAAACCCTAATACTATGTCTTAAGGAGGTCTCACCTTGATTTGGAAGCAAGACAAGCTCTCTAAACCGGCCTAAAGGAGCTCACGGCCAGAATAGACCAAATTCTGACCTCTTCGGCTCCGGCGGCTCCACGGGCCAAACGGGGCAACGAATGGCCGAACGGTAAGTTGGAGGTTCTAGAGGAGAGGTTGAGGGTCGTCAAGTGGTCGGCGCGAGGGCGGACGGTGGCCGGAAGCCAGCATCGAGCCAGACGAACGGTGAGGGACGAGCTGGTCGAGTAGACGAGGAAGAAAAGAGAAAGAGAATGAGCGTGAGAGTGAGAGTGAGAGAGAAAGTTCTGCTGAGCCAAAGTGAGGGGAGAGTCTTCTTGCTTCATCCACAAGACAAGAAGAGAGAGAGAGAGAGAGGGGGTAGGTGAGGATTTGACTAGGATTTAATGCATCTAGGCTCCATAATCTAGTCTAAGTGCACTACTTACCCACATAATGACACTTGTCTTATCTTCATAAAAAGAATCTTGAGCTAAATTGACTAATCTACCCTCTAATATTCGGCCACTATAGGGGAAGACCAAAGACCAAATTGCCTTTGCTTTGTTCTTAAAGAAAGAAAGTCCTTTGAGGGGCAAAAGGGTAATTTTTCACTTCCAGTCCGAATTTCACTTTTTCGATTTTTATTACCCTTGATAAGGCGGCGTCCAATATCTTTTTGAATGTTGGAATTCTTCTTTGTCCAATTTCCAATTTCGAGATCCAATTCATGGTCTGTTTTCCGTCAATCGTAATTCCAGCCTATCTCAAACCGACGGGCGGCTTTTGCAGACTTTACGCGTATTGATTCAGTGATTCTCATCACACTTATGATGACTCAAGTCACAGCGACTTTGGTTGTCATATAATTGCGAGGGTTTATTACTAGCTCCAACGGTCGCGATCGTAAGAATTCGGTTTAGGAAAGGTTTACAAATCATACGTTGGTTAAGCGAAATCACCCGCGCTTTAATCATATAACGCTAGCAATAAATTTCTTAATCATCCCTTATTGGCTCTAAATATTCCATCGACAATCCTTATTGTCAAAGTGTCGTTTCCTTATTCGAGTTCCTAGGTTCACGTACTTGTCACGCGTTAGCCTTTTCCTTTTGATCAGTTAACTCGAATTGATCTGGTCCGAGCGAGATAAAACTGAAATACATCGATAGATATCATCTCATTCATAAGTCTCGAAATGGTCGGAAATTCAGAATGTCACATCTATCGCCTCATTTGTTCTAGTTTATTGTTAATATTTTTGTAATGTTTAAATTAATTTGTGAACTTTTTACTTGCCAAAATTTGAGATAAAAGCAAACCCGACCTCCCACTCTGTGCAGTTTGAGCTCCTCATTCGGTGTGTGTTCTCCCTCGATATTTTGAAGTAAATTTCATTGTTATTATTTTTTGCAGTTTCGAAAGTATAGATTTGTTTATATGGTTATTATTTATGCCCAAATTTTTATGTTACTTATATAGCTTGTTAATAATATGTTTTAATTTTTTTGTTAATATTTTGTTAATAATATGTTCTAATTTTTTGTTAATATTTTGATAATAGTTATAATTTTTACAAATTTAAGTTTTCTGTAAAAATATTTACTGATTTTGGAACGAGAAAAATAATTACGTGTCGTGATTTGGCAATTTATGTTTATGTATTCTGTAAAATAATAACATATTTTTATGAATTTATGTATTCTTTTGAAATATTTATGGTTATGTGTCGCGATCCGCCGATTTCCAAAATGTTAAAAATAATTTCAAAATTTGAATAATAATAAATCAGAGAATAGAAAATTGATTACAAAATGTAGACAAATTATAGAAATTTCTGAAAAAACTCAGAAAAATTTGAATAAAAGAAAATAGGTGGAGGGGGGTGAGGGGCGGCGCGGCGCGGCTCGGCGCGGCAATCAGAATACCATGCCGGCCAGCGCGGTACCATGACTGCCGCGCATATCCCCGCGCCACTGTAACCGCCGCCCAACACCCAAAATCGTAAATAGTTTTTACGATTATCTTATTTGGTAAATAATTTTTTATTATTAAATTGGAAAATTGCCCTCGTTTCACTCGGTCCCCGCTCTAAACGACGCCACGTGAAGCCCACGTCCCCCTCTCCCACCCGACACGTCGTTTTTGCATGTGCCTCCTGCCCCTTATTTATTAGAGTGTTCACGAATTGTCCTTCCCCACTCGAGTTCATTACTCTCTCTGATCGAGCTTTCAGCCTTCCACTTACGTTCAGGCTTTGTAACACACCACAGTGCCTATTTCTCGAGCAAAGGAGGGGTGTTGCAGATGCTTTTGTCTCCTCTCCGGCTACGAGACGAGAAGTTTCGTCCTATCTCCGCCTTAATACGCCGCCATCCACCCGCTCACCACGCACACCACGTCCCGTTTCCGCCGGAGACACTTGTCTTCGTGCATGCGCTTCCCTCCCCTGGATCCTCCACATCCTCTTCCTAGTTCCCATCACTCTCTCTCTCCACCAACCTATATATACACGTGCACACACTACTCTCGATTTGTGTCCAAGATATCGACAGCAAAACCTTGCTAGATGGCGCTCAAAGCGAGCCTCGCCTTACTCTCTCTCCTCTCGCTCTCCCTCCTGCTGGCTGTGGCCTCGGCCAAGCAGGACCAGGAGCTGAAGCAGTGCCGGCACCAGTGCAAGGTCCAGCAGCAGCTCACCGAGGAGCAGAAGCGGCAGTGCGAGCAGCGGTGCGACGACTACTACCGCCAAAAGCAAGAGCACGAGCGGGAAGAAGGCCGAGAGGTAGGCGGCCAGTCATCCGTTGAGGACGACCGGAAGCAGCTCAAGGAGTGCCAGAAGCAGTGCGAGAGGCGACAGCAGAAGGGACAGAACAGGGAGCAGTGCCAGCAGCGCTGCGTCGAGGCGTACGGGCGGAAGGAAGAGGACCAGCCGGGGAAGAGGAGAGGAAAGGAGGAAGAGGAGAGAGGGAGGAAGTGGGTTAGCGAGAGGTACGAGGAGGAGGAGGAGGAAGAACAAGAGAGAGAAGGACGAGAAGAGAGCGATAATCCTTACGTCTTCGAGACAGAGCACTTCAAAACCGAATTTGAGACCGAGCACGGAAGGGACGTTGTGCTCCCCGAGTTCGGCAAGAGGTCGAAGCTCCTCCGCGGGATCGAGAACTTCCGGCTCGGGCTGCTCGAGACCGACCCCCAGACCTTCGTGGTCCCGAGCCATTGCGACGCGGCCGCCCTTCTCTTCATCGTCAAGGGTACGTAATATCCCATCACAAGCTCCGTTATCTAGTTAGGGAAGTGAAGAAGGCTACGTGAATTCGACTTGAACTGACCAAGGTTTTTTTTTTTTTTTTTTGTGAATTGTGTGCGACTGCGCGTGTAGGAAGAGGTACGATAACGCTGGTGCGAGAGAATAAGAGGCACAGCATCAACGTAGAGGAAGGCGACATAGTGAAGGTCGAGGTCGGGACTCCGGTCTACGTGATCAACAAGGACCGAAATCAGAAGCTCGTTGTCGCCAAGCTCATCCAGCCAGTCAACCTCCCCGGCCATTTTGAGATGATCATCGTATTTATAGCATCAAATTTGTTTAAGGTTTACTGTACTTTTTGATTATGTTGATTTCTTTTTATGTTTTGGTGAATTCCTACTTGCAGAAGTTTTATGGAGCTGGTGGTCAGAACCCTGAATCATTCTACACAGCGTTCAGCTGGGAGGTTCTTGAAGCTGCCTTGAAGGTAATTAATTTAATTAGGCTCGCTCACGAGATTTGAGTTACCGGAGACAAGAATCTTTGAACTCATATTTTGATAACGTGCCTTCAGTACTAGTTTTGAATCTAATCATGCATATGCAGACGGATCGGAACAAGTTGGAGAGGCTGTTCGGGCAACAGCAGCAAGGAGCCATAGTGAAAGCCTCCAGGGAGCAGATTGAGGCGTTGAGCGGCCACGAGGAAGGAGGCCGGTGGCCCTTCGGCCGCGAGGAAGGGGGCCGGTGGCCCTTCGGTGGCTCGCGCTCCTTCAACCTCTTCAACAAGCGTCCTTTCCACGCGAACCAGCACGGTCAGTTGTACATAGCGGATAGGGAGGATCTGAGAGAGCTGGAAGACATGGACGTCATGATCTCCTTCGCCAACATCACCCAGGCACGAATTGCATTTGTTCACTTTAGTGTTAATTTGCGAATAGGTCTTGAATTCCTTAGCATGTTTCCATTAGGGATTGTACGTTTTTTTCAGTCTCGTATCTAACTATAGAACTTGAAAATGATGGGCAGGGGTCCATGTTTGGCCCATACTACAACTCGAGGGCCACCAAGATATCCTTCGTGACAGAAGGCGAGGGCTACCTAGAAATGGCATGCCCTCACCTCTCGTCGCAAAGGCGCGGCAGCCGAAGCTTCGGCCACCAGCACCATCACCATCAGGGTGGCGGCCGAGGCCAGACTCAGGGCTACCAGAAGGTGCGGGCCCGGCTGAGGCGTGGGACCGCATTCATCGCCCCGGCGGGTCATCCGGTTGCCGCGATTGCGTCCAAGAACAGCAACCTCCAGATCGTGTGCTTCGAGGTGAACGCGGAGAACAACGTCAAGTATCCGCTTGTGGGGGGGAGGAACATAATAAACCTGATGGAGAGGGAGGCGAAGGAGCTGGCGTTCAACTTCCCGTCGAGGGACGTGGAGAGGATCTTCAAGAGCCAGGAGGACTTCTTCTTCTTCGCTGGGCCAGAGGAGTGGCAAGAGGGGAAGAGAGGCTACGCCGACGAGTGAAGAGAGAGAGAGAGAGAGAGAGAAGTGTGCTTAGGAGGACGCGAGTGATCAGGTTTTCGGTTTTATATGTGAAAATATAAGAACGTGTATAGAGGAAGTACTCACTAGTTAGTTACTACGAAAGAAAGGAAGATGTAAAACACTACGAGAAGCTTAACATAAATAAGACAGAATGCGATCCCGCCGATCTTTTGCCATGGCTTTGGGTCGTCTTTCTTCTCCTCTTGTCCCACACCTCCCACTCTTCTTTCTTAAAAGTATAACCAGTCGTATGAGTGGAGATTGGCTTGTAAATGGTTCGATTAAGTTGTTTCCATACGAGACAAATTTAGCGATATTCGGATATTTTTATATTTAATTTAATTTTTTTAAAAATTATTTGTTATTTAATTTTTCTTTTTTCTTTTTTTTTTCTAGGAAATTGTTGTATTTTTCTTTTCGCGGACCATCGGTGATTGCCAGCTTATGATTTATTTAATTCTTTATGACTCACTTAAATAGTTAGATAAGTTATTTGTGATTTATTTAAAATTTATTTGAGATCCATTATATTGTTAAGTAATTTATTATCAAAATATAGACATGAATTAATATAATGGTCTTACACCCATTTTCTTTCGCTTTCGTTGGCTCGCAATTTCGTAAAAGGAGGAGATTTGGTGGAGCCTATATGGTAACCATTCTCATTCTGTGATTCTGATCCTCAAAACTGATTCTGGTTAAAATGACTTTTTTTTTATTCTGTTTCTAGATGAGTTTTAGAGAATCAGAACTTGTTTGATAACTACACAAAAATTATATTTCAAAAAACTGTTTCTTTTCCTATTTTTTCATTTAAGTCAAATAATTATGTAGTTAATTTGTAAAATTTCATCCTAAATTGAAGACTAATTTTCAATGCACATAAAATAATTTAAAATATATTATTTTTTAGCATGTCATGAATGAAACGTAAAATTTTAATATATGATGTTTGAATTTTGATGAAGCATGGACTTGTTCCCATATTAAGGACTTATTTTTCTTTATATGTTGCGCTATCTAAATACATAGAAAGATGTTGGATGCCCTCATCTTCTATAATATTTTTTGTAGGAGAGTGAAATCTATGAAATTTAGAGCCAAATTTATGAAAATAAGGTCAAACTAGCATAATATAAGCTTTTTACATTTTTTGAGATTTTTTCTAATTTTTATTAATTTTTTAAAATTTTCTATTTTATTTTTATTAGGTATAGTGAAAAGTGACGAGAAAACTAAAAGGGAAAAGTGAAATATATGAGATTCATCATATTTTGTTGTTTTCAAAAGTGATTCTTTTTCCAGAACCTATTTTTTTTTCTTTTGGATTTTACTCTAAAACTGATTCTGATTCTCTAAAATTGATTATTGGAACAGAATCAGAATTAGAATTATTTACATTACCAAATAACATTATCATTTTTTATTGTTCTGGGATGAGAATCAGATAATCAGAATGGTTACCAAATGGGCTCGTGATTTCAAGGCATTTCGGCTTCTAAGAGGAATGAAAAGAGTTGAGTAGGCAGATTGGTTGATTCGAGGATGCTAAGGGTGTGCATGTCAATACTTTTACTTTAGGAAGTTGATTTTTCTACCTCATAGAAGATTAGAGAAATCCGTTTGATAACGGTTGAAAATGTTTACTTATAAAATGTAAAAACTTTTACCAAATGAATTTCTGCTAGCAGAAATCGACTTCTAGAAATTTTACCATGAGCAACCTAAGAAGTCAATTGGCCTGGAGCTTTTGTGAATCTGCTACTCCCTTTTAGTGCGGTGAGAGATGGACATTTCAAGTTTGGGAGGCGGGTTTTTATCGGTGTCGAGCGAGGGATTGTTGGACTAGAGTCCTCGATGAACAGGCACCAACAGACCCACATGGCTCATTCTTCCATAAGCCATGGCCAACTGATGAATCTCATGACTGGTCTTGAAAGCAGTAGCCAAAACAAGTCGTGAGCTTGAAGCCATGAGCTATACCAACCTGACGAGGACGAGGGTTGCCCTCCCTTACCAGCGTCGAGCCAAGGTCACCCTCATCTGGGCTGGGCAGGCAACCCCTCCCCCAATGCCAGCAATGGCGAGGAGACGGAAAGGGAAAAAAAAGAAAAGTAAAATAAAAAAGTAAAAAAAGTAAATAACGAAAATGTGGTTCGGTCATGCCCTTGTTTGAAATAATGAGCATACTTCATATCATTATTTGAAACAAGATCCACTTCAAGTCTTTATTTGAGAAAATGAAGGCGCGCTTTTATTTAAAATTTTCTCTAAAAAAAAGTATCTCGGAATTTGAATCTCGAGGATGGAGATACAAGGACCTAAAAATTACAAACTCAATTTCAAGATGACATGAGCGTAGAGTTTTAAATAAATTTTTTTTTATATTGAACGCCGTATAGATTTTTAAAAAAATTCTTTTATGGGAGCTACTAACCTGATAGTCTGACAGTATTGTATTTTTTACTACACAATCTTTCAATCAATGAGTTCTTTGTGCAAAATATGCGGTGATGGTGTGTGGATCTACGCTTGAGATTATACTATCTCAGACAGTATTGTAAGGAAAACATTTTCCTTCTTTTATTCGGGATGATATGCTCAAATTTGTTTCCTTAGTGACTATCTAAAAGATTAAAATCTAAATTTTTTTAGTCTACTTAAATCTTTTATTCGGTGGAAGAATATCCACCTTAAATCTTTCCTTTTACTGATGGAGTCTCCCGTTTTCCATCTCTAACACTAACACCTGTGGGCCTGTGGCTAGCGTTGCAGTATTCATCCCCCTTTGAAAAATATTTTTATAAAAGTGGTCACTTGTATCGCCTAAGAATTGAATGAACAAAATATATTTTCATCCTTTATAAAAATATTTAGGTATAACTTGTTGTCGATAATAAAATTTTAACCGGTGCATGTGTTTTTTAATCTATATTATTCATTTATCAGGGTTGTTTTACTTTATGAAATTTGCCGAATATCTTGAAGCTGTATTATATTGGCATCACTTGGGCGTTGGGCCTAGTCAGTAGTCACACCACCACAAAGGCCTCGAACCCCATCCAAAATCTACGTCATCTCCAGTCCTAAGGGAGGAATCCATTTGGGCGGGAAGATTTCCCATTTCCCGCACCTCAAAACCCCTCTTAGTCTCCGTCTCTCTCTCTTTCTAATCACACACGCTTTGAAGACGAAGCTGATGAAGTAAAACTTGGTCGCCATTTTTTTCCATCTTCGGGTTGCTAGAATGCCTCCAAGAAAGAGGGCCAATCCCTCTTCTTCTTCCGCGGCGAAGAAGCAGAATCAGAACCAGGCCTCCCAGCCTTCCAAGTACGGGATTCAGCACTTCTTCGAGCGCCACTCTCAGAACGCCATCTCCGCCTCTCAGGAACCCCCTCCAGACACTCGCGATTCGCGGTCCGGCGCCGCCTCAGGCTCTCCGGAACCTAAATCCACCGCGAATCGGCGCCAACCCGCTGCGCCGAGCTCAAAGGGTGGCCTTGACTTGGGGAAAATTGATGGTCAGAAGTCGTTGCGTAATAAGGGGCGGGCGCGCAAAAGTTTGAGGGATTTGGACACTAATGCTGCTAATTCAAATCTTCTAGTTGGCGGGGGTGCGTTGAGTTCTAGGGTTCTGAGCTCGGACATTGCTCAAGTGGAGTCGGGCTTTGAGAAGGCAAATCAGAATCGCATGACCGAAACATCCGAGAGGCTGGAAAATGGGGTTGTTTCGAATTGCGTGTCGCAAAGTACACCATCGGATAACTTGTCGAGGACTGGGGATCATTGGGAGGATGCTGTTAGTCCTCTTGTAGTTTCGCCGGAGATGATGAAATCTATGTCTGTTAAACGCTTCAAGTTTTCACCGGGAATGGTAAGATCTACTTGTCATGCCTGAAGTGTTACTTTGAGGATGAATCACTTTTATGAGGTTAATTAGCTTTCAAACTTCGGCTCTTCTGCTTTTGAGTCATCAGGCGCAGCATACTACGATTGTTATTACTGAAATCACCAAGTAAATTCAACGAAAAGGTCTAAAATTTGAAATCGGATATGCAGGAAATGCTTTTTTCATCTTGTGTTTTACGGCTATGGCCCATTGTAAGGAGTTCTTTTGTTAACGTCATTGCTTGTACAACTGACTACTGACCATGCATTTCGGAGGAACCTTAAATGACAGTTGATAAAGCAGAGTCAGGATGATGGGGGTGATGAAGTAACTTGGAAGATATCACCTGTAAATGAGCGATTGCAAACAGTTTCCAAGCACGTGCCTGAGACAATAAAAGTTCTAGCAGAATCGTCTAGGCTAAATTCTTCATACATTCGGCAATGCTCACAAATCAAGGTACACTTGCCACAGAGTTTTTTCTTGCTTTTCAAAAATTTTCGATTCTTAAATCCAATTGAAATAAGAATTTGCAGAGTATGCGAGAAGCACCTGGCAGTGGTGGAACGTGCCTTTCTTCACCCTTCAAGAAGGCTTCTGGAAGATCTTACTGTGCAAATTCATTGGGTGTGAAAAGGGTCAACCCAGATAAGAATATGGATCATGAAAGAAAATCAAGCGAGGTCCTTACAACGCAAGTAGCCAGTCAACAAAGTCCTTTTCAGACTCCTCCTTCCTTATCTTATTGCCAGGATAAGGTAATTAATTTTATCTGTGCAAGATACTGGTTAGTTCTTTCTGACCTCGTGATAAAAACAGAACAAGGGTCTTCAAGAGGAAAGCAGTTTTGCTTCTAATACAGGTTGCTTGAGCTATAATATTCTTTTTCAACCGTTAGCTTTTTAATAATTCTAGGAGATACTATGGCTTTGTTTGGGAATTAGGGAAAACAAGAGGATTAGACATTTGGGTGGAAAGTTTTGAGTATTTTAATCCTTTTTCTGAGAATGAAGTGAAGGGAAAGTTTAAATTGGGTCTGTTTTCCTTTCTTTTCTTCAACTTCAACTCTCCCAAAGATAGCATAAAAGAATGAAAAGTTGAAAACCAATTTCCATTCTTTGCATTAGTTCTCGCTAAGGGTGTGGCAATTCTTCTTTTGATGTTTTTCCTATGCTTTGTTGTGCAGCCAGCTAATGGCACTGCATGCAATGGAGTATTGAATGAGCTTGGGTTTAGGCAGCACAAAAAGGTTTTCAGTTCCCATCTATTTTTTGAGTTTATTCCTATTGCTGATCATTTTTCATTTCTATTTACCAATTTATTGATGCTGTTTTCAAACGATATTCCAGTTAAAGGCTTCTAATATGTTTTGTCCTTACTCCTTAGGATACTTTGCTGGTGGCATCACAGCCTTATGTCGTTTTTTCCTTATCCTTTTAGGCACTGATTGAACTTTTAGATCAAGTTGAAGATGCCATCTCCATTGATGAATCACTACCTAATGTGCTCAAAGGGTGCTCATCAAAAGTTTGGAATGGCAAGTGTTGTGAACTACCAGTAAAAATTTGTTGTGATGCAAGAGTTGTAGTGCCACAGAAGACCAATACATCATCTTTAGATGATATATTCCTAGTATTGGAGGTGTGTTGTCCTTCCATTTAGATGAGTTTCATCATACAAAGGAAATGCTTCAAAAGCCCTCATTACATTGTTAATGAAATTCTCTAATTCAGTTATTTTCTGAGCCAGGTGGCAGAAAACAGTGGGTCTAACCCTCACAAGGTCATGAAAATTTTCTTTCAGGCCATCTGGCTTTATGGAGGTGATAAATGGTAGTCATAATATGTTACTCAATCAGCTTATTCATTTCAGGTTCTCCGTTTGTTGAATGAGCAAAATGGAGAGGAAAGGACTATTCATTTATGGGATGAGTGGTGGGTTGTCTGAGGTTTATATTCTCGCACTTCTTTTTTAGCTGCTTTGCCATAACCATGATTTCTAGTGCTCATGACATTTTCCTTCTTACTCAAACCATGCTAAAGGTGCATTTGGTAGTTCGTTGGGTTTAGGTGACTTGATGCAAGACAGTATTTCTGCTGGACTGTATTTTGGTATATAGATATATCGCATTTTTTTTTCTCTCTAAAATCTTGACATGACATCTAATTATGAGTCTCCTCTCGAAAAGCTTGATGTGACACCTTATTATAAGGCTCACTTTGAATTTCGCCCCTTTATCTTACCCGGGAACAAATCTGGTGAGCCTAATCATGTTGAGAGATGTCCTTATTTTCTTGGACTGCATCCTGAGCATGGTTTAATCAATTACAATCTTTGATGAAGTAATGTTATGGTTGTTGACTGTCGTTTGTGTAGAAGAAGCGGGGCTCAATTAATCACACTCTTAAAATGCAAGTTTGTTTCAGAAATTTGGTACTACTTCCCATCAGAAAGGGGTTCCTTTGGGTTATGCCACCGTCCAATTTTCTTTTTTATGTGTTTTACCATAAACTTTTGAAGATCTCTACCTGGATGCAATAGGCGAATTAGTTGCCTAGATAATAAACAAAATTTAGAAAGTTATAGGGGTTTTAAAGGCCTTTTTATACTCTATTATGTTGCTGAATATCGGATGCCTAATTGTTATTATTTCTTGTAGTTTTCTTGTTTTCTTATTGTTGAAGTTGTGTTGTTGTCCCACATTGCTTGTGAATGGGTCTTGTATGCTCTTTATATTCATGTGGTCTCCCTCCACCTAATAGCTTAAGCTTTTGGGTTGGACTTTCTAACATGGTATCAGAGCCAGTGTTATTCCGTGTATGTGGGCCCACCCCCATTAGTTAATTTCCACGTACAGATTGCTTGCACATGAGAGGGGGTGTTGAAGTTGTATTGTTGTCCCACATCGCTTGTGAATGGGTCTTGTATGCTCTTTATATTCATATGGTCTCCCTCCACCTAATAGCTTAAGCTTTTGGGTTGGACTTTCTAACACTTATAAATAACTCTTTTAGTTGCCAACTCTCTTTTTTTACTAATGAATTTTCCTTATTAATGAGAATAACATTTAATAGTACTCAAATCTTAAAAGTGAATGCAGCAAAAGTACTTGCGATTCTTTTAGTAGGTCAACAATGGATTATATGATATTTTTTTATAGTCCCTATCTTTTTACTATTGTTGAAGTTGTTGTCCCACATTGGTTGTGAATGGGTCTTGTATGCTTTTTATATTCATGTGGTCTCCCTCCATCTAATAGTTTAAGCTTCTGGGTTGGACTTTCTAACATAGTATCAGAGCCATTGTTATTCCTTTCGGCGTTTGTAGGCCCAACCCCCAGCAATTTCCATGTGCCGTGTAATCCGGCTTACACGTGAGAGGGGGTGTTGAAGTTGTTGTTGTTGTCCCACATCGGTTGTGCATGTGTCTTGTATACTCTTTATATTCATGTGGTCTCCCTCTACCGTTTAAGCTTTTGGGTTGGATTTTCTAACAACTATCTATTTATTTCTTTATATATATACCTTATCGTGGTTTATGTTGATCTTTTAGTTATTGGTTAGGAAAGTGTACTCGTATATGAAAACAAAGAGTTGTGCTGCTTGTTGCCTTGCATGCTGATCGAAGTTATCCTTATTTGTTTTCCAATCAATCTAAAACCTTCCATTAATTATTTAAATCAGCTGTCCGTCTACCTCTGTTATCTCATCCATGTTGTTTACGGACTCCTTGTTGGACTGTGTTCTCTATTTGCAGCCTAGCTAGAACCGACGTGATCTATTCCTGAACTTATGGTGTTGTTCTTGGTCAGGTTTTACAGTATCATTTCACCTGGAGACACAGTAAATGTAATTGGGCAGTTTGGTGTCCACGGGAAGTGTGATGTGAGTAGGGGCAATAATCTTGTGATTGTTCACCCAGATCTCCTAGTGTCTGGAACTCGGGTAATGATTGGTAACTTATGTATGGTCTGAAATATTTTGCATAAGCATATGGAATCAACTATTTTTATTGTCCTTAATCCTTACTTCTCTTGCCCCATTTTGTGAGCTTTCTATGCAGTCGTTATGTCGATATTATATCATTTATCTGGCCACATCATGTACTTCTAGGTTGCCGCAAGTTTTACCTGCCCAAGGCGAACTGTTCTGGACGAGAGGTTAAAATCCTCTGAGTACTCAACTGCAGCATTAATTGGAACCTTGCTGCATCAAATTTTTCAGGTTTTATTCTGAAAACTTCCCTTGCTACCTTCTAGCATTTGTCCAATATTATCTTTATCAAATTCCTTGGAAAGTTCCTTTATCAAACTCATTTTCCACTATGGTGACCATTTGCAGGCTGGACTAGTGAAGGAGAAACCTACCAAGGAATTTTTAGATGAGTATGCTGGTTTAGTGATCCAGAAAAATGTTGAGAGCCTGTATGCTTGCGGAGGTAGAACCCAGTAAAAAAATTGTTTCTTTGTTATGGACTTGCAAATATGTCGGGCTTTTTCTTTGATTGGGCTTAAGAAAGACTGTTTTACTAACTAATAGGCCTTTCTTTTTGTGAATATGTGTATGAATCTTTCGGTATTTGATTTTAAGATTATCTCCTGTGACATCTTGACATGTCTTGTACAAAGTTCTTATGTCCTTTCTGGAATTGCAGTTAGTGAGAAAGATATCCTTGATACTTTGATCGAGGCAAACCCAAGATTATTGGACTGGATTACCCTTTTCAAAAATTCACAGGTATGATGAAAATTACCTAATTTAAGCTTCTCTTGATTGCTTCAACACTCCTTCACATCCCATCCCCTTATTCATAATTATTCCATTATTCAGATACTGGAGAGGGAGGGAGAGAGGAATACTAAAACTACTATATCTTTACTCAGAATGGCTTAATGAAAGATTACATAGGAGGCCTATATGTAGAGCTTAGCGACACTTACATAAAATCCAAATATCTAGTATCTACCTATCAACTTATTTTTAATGCTAGCAGACATACTTCAACAGATTTTAAAATCCTCTTTGTTACTAGGTTTAGTTCGTCTTCTATATATACTGGTGAAAGATACTTGTGTGCCTGTTGAACGAGATAGAAGTTTGGTCAGTCAATTCAATGTATTTTTAGCTGAAAAAGTTTTTGCCCTAAAATTTAAGTTGTCAAGAAACTTGCTCACTACGTAAATTTAACACACTTCTTAACACACTCCCTTGTGTGCCAGTCAATGTTGATGAGGTAACTAGGGAATCTACAAGAGTAGTGATATAGATAAAACTAATTTCCATAGGGCAAAGTCCAACCTTTGTATGAGGGGAAGTGTGGCATTAGTTACATCTTAAACCATTCCTTCATCTAAACGCCAAAACAATTTAGATTATCAAGTTCCACAATTGTGACGATCATGATAGACGAAATTGCTTACTGATCAATCAACTTTAGAAATTTTATTTAGTTTCTCTTTATTTGCTTGATAACAAAGACACGCATCATTAGTTTATGAGGATAGGACTCTAAAAATATCTTGCTAATCACATGGACCAAGGGCTGAGCTAAACTCTTGGTGGGTGACCTAAACATGAGACTTTTTGATCATTGGGGCAATGGGCAATTGAACCTGTGCGCTGGCTGGCAAATGTCTGTTCCTTGATCAGCAAGTGAACAGATGGTGTTTTCTGTTCTTTTCTTTATGCTGATATCTGCCCTCTTACTGCTCTCTTCAAGGTTTGCTGGATGCTAACAAGGTGTATGAAATAAGTTTTGTATTTATTCCGCCTCACAGAGGCACCTCAAATCCGTTTTGGCCTAACAAAAAAAAAACCCCGTTTTGGCCTAACAAATTTTTCATTTTCTACAGCAAAGACTTGTCGTTCTGTTCATGATCTTTGCATTGCATCTTCATTTATAAGAATAATTATACAATTATTAGTTGATTGGAATGTACGGAACTCATAAATTGCTGCCAGTTTCAGAAAGCTCCCACAGTTGATTTTGGATCTGATGATGGGCTTAAGAAGGTCAACATATCTGAGGTTAGATGTCCACCCATCTCTTTTTTTGATAGATCCTTATTGATTTCAGTCACTTTACAAACTTATTTTTCAGGGTCCATATAAATGTTCTAGTTTTGTTGTTCTTTTAATTTTACCCATCAGACCCCTTGACATCTAATGCTACTTGTGTCTATTGGAAATGAATCCATGAGAAAACTGTTCTTTTAATTTTAAATAGAAGTAAAACACCATGTATTTTTTTTTCCAGACAAGGGTCCCAGGGCCTCTTTCCTGTAGATTATATTATTATAACCACAATCATAGTATGTTAATATTGTTTATTTCTTTTTCATGTAATTTAATGTACATACTAGTTGAAAATTTGTCATTTTTCCTGTCCTCTGTTTTTATGTAAGCGTATGGTAACAGAACTCTGCAACCTTTTCATGTAGGTGATTGATATAGAGGAGATGTCCTGGGCACCCAAGTATGGATTAAAAGGAATGATTGATGCTTCTGTCAGAGTAACAGTTGAATCAAATGCTTCTGGCGTTGTGGAAAAGATTGTGCCTTTAGAGTTCAAATCTGGCAAAGGTCCTAATGGCCAGGCATGTCTATATGTACCATTGGTGTTCTTATGGATGTGCCAAAGCAGGACTCTTTTGCAAATCATTTATGCCATTATCAACGGCATCCCAATCTTTTAATTCATAGTTTGTCATTTTTGCAGTCATCAGTGGAACATTGTGCACAAGTGATATTGTACACACTCCTTATGTCTGAAAGGTTTGCTATAATTAGCCATTTTTCTGATATTATGCCCTGTATCGGAGCAACGTTTTTTATTGCTTTTGTTACTATCTTTTGTCTATTTACAGATACTTGAAACCAATTGATTCTGGTCTTTTGTATTACCTCCAGTCAGATCACACTCATGTAAGGTTAATTTTATCGTGGTGGTTTTGTTGTTGGTTATTTTCATCTTTGTGGTTGTGTTGTTTTTAGTCTCCTACATGTCAAGTTTGCATTGATGACATGTGTAGGGAATTACTGTTCGGAGATCTGACTTGGTGGGCCTGATCATGCGCCGAAATGAACTCGCTACTTATATCCTTAAGGCGCTAACAACTCAGCAACTCCCACCAATGTTACAGGTCAGCATATTTTCCATCTTTGACAATGTTTGGCGTAAACACTTTTCTTAGATTTTGTTTGCATCTGTTTCCTCAGAGTCCTAGTATTTGCAAAGGTTGTCGGCATATTGATGTCTGCACCCTCTATCACAAGGTAAACTTTATCCTTAAAACTCTGATGGTTTTCTGTTTTCTTTTTGTTTTTTGTTGTCCAATCCACTAAGTTTTGAATAATATGCTAGGATGATGTATCCTCCAACAGCATTAAGCAAGATCATATTCCATAGTCCCGCTATGAGCCAAGTAGATGTTTATCTTATGAAATTAGTTAGCTTGAGCTTGTCATTTGTCTAAGTGCAGTTGCTCAAACACAAAATTTTCCTTATGTATAATGACAAGTAAGATAATTCCGGTTTGTCTTGAGGTGTATGACAAGTGGAGACTATCATAAATTGACAGATGGTGACATTATTTAGTTTTTGTCAGAAGCATGGATTTAAAATTTTGAAACACTGAATCTGCCATCCGATCATCTTTGAATGGATCCTGGTTAAGACAAGCCAATGTTACCTGTCTCTTGATACCCACCCATTCAATGTTTACAAATGACTGACACTTCATGCTACATGCCTCCAATACTAGGCCTAAATCCAAATTATCGGGATCCTAGTTTCTTTCAAATTTTGTATCAACTAGGATATTTTCCGTATGGCATGAAATTCTTGCTGCTATTTTTATTGCCTCGTCCAATGGCCAAAGAACACTAGTCACCTCTGGAGTTACCACCCTTGGTCGCTGATATGATGTACAACTCTACAGGTACATGGGGGAAGCACAGAAAACAGCGGACTGTCCGACCTTTTCAATGCATATACTAACCACTTAACAACTGCGCATTCTGATTTCCTGAGACATTGGGATCGGTTGATTGACTTAGAAGCTAGAGAGGCGGAGGTGCAATTGATGACACCAAGTTGCAGTTGATAATTCATAGACAGAGAAATGAACAGATAACTGACAACTGTATTTTGTTTTTCCAGCACAGGAAGAAAGGACTATGGAGGTCACGAAATTCAAGGCGTGATGAGTCTGCTTGTTCCCTTTCTTCTCTTGTTCTCGACACATCAGATAAAGTGACAAGTCGCATGCCTTCGAGAGACAACAGGTTTACCTATCGGTTCTTGGGTCAGAAATCAACTTCTGAACAAGCGGAAAGATTTGTTGGAAACACTCCAAGTGCCGGAGATTCTACGACAACTGGTTTTGCTTGCAAACTTTCAAGGGGAGACATTGTGGTATCAGTTTCCTCTGACTTAGGACATGCCACTTTATTGCGTTTTTAATTCATGTCAAAATTTAGGAAGAACATGTCTCCATCTCAAAGGAAATGAACTCAATCATACATACTAAATTAGTGTGGTTCATATATTTTATAAGATTCTCATCATGCACAACACGCTTCTCTACTTTCCTTTTAATGGTAATCATGATCTAACTAATACTTCATTTAGATATTGAGCACTGAATCTGGCCGGCGAGCAATTGCCAGTGGAGTCATTTCTGATATCAGCCGCTTCCATGTTTCTGTAAGTAAATGTGTAGAAAGCTTCATTTGGTTTTATCTTTTGTTAGTGATCTCTTAGAACCCTGCAAATTCTAGGTGTCTTTTTCCAAGCGTCTACGGCTTCCAGGAAGCAGTCCTCTGTCTGAGGTACAAGATCTTGTAAACGGGGTATGGCGTATTGACAAAGACGAAATCATAACGTCCTTTGCTATTATGAGGTACTTTTGTTTCCATTCCAATAGTTGATTGAGAATTTTCCTTCTTGTTGGACCAAATCATATGCTTCATTCAATTGCATTTACCATTTTTTTATTTGAAAGGTTCAACCTTGTACAACTTTTTCGGCAAGATGCACGAAGTTCTCATCTTAGGAAATTGATTGTTGACCTTGAGGTGAGTTTTTCACCAGTTTTAAATGACGTAAATTCTGCTGGTGTAATCTGCTAATTTTTGGCAACTGGGTGTTGACTTGCACTCGCCAATGCCATATAGCCTCCTAGATTTGACAGTGGATGTATATTTAGTCAAGACCCTGCTATATCCTACGTGTGGTCTGAGGACAAATTGAATGACGACCAGCGTCGAGCGATAGTTAAGGTCCTCTCTAAACCTTAGCTATACATTGTTGCACTTTTTTTCCTCTAGCTCACTAATCAATGAGTTGTGTTTTTCACAGTCGTAGTGATATTGTTTCAGATACTCACAGCAAAGGATTACACCTTAATACTAGGAATGCCTGGAACAGGCAAGACATCGACCATGGTGCATGCTGTGAAGGCCTTGTTAATGAGAGGTGCATCAATCTTGCTTACGTCCTACACAAACTCTGCAGTTGATAATTTGCTTATCAAATTGAAGGACCAGGTCATTATTTAATGCTTCTAACATTTTCTTATTCTCGCAACGAGCACATTATAAATGAACTGAGCCATGTTAGAATTGCTAGTTTTCATTTTGTTTTAAATTTTTCATGGACCTTGTAAAATTTAGCAGAGATGGAATGATAGAAGAAACATTCTGATGGAGTATCACTAAACAATTTGGCATAGAATGTAATTCCCGGTCTATTCAAAGTAAATGCACCAAACTAATCATCTTCAACTTAATTGTTTTTCTCTTGTGCCACACATCGCCTGTAATGCATTGACATAATTTTAGTGTATCTCTATCCCATACAGAATTTAAATTTCCAAATGAAGTGTGAGGATATATGGAAAAATTCTTTTTTTCGTAAGAAACAAAAACGAGATGCCGTTGTTTGGGCAGTGGGGTGGTCCATGTGAAGGTGGATTTATCAACTGATATCTTTCACTAGTGGGGTTCCTTATATCCTTATGGTGATGTCATGGATCGTAGCTAATTGTTAGATAGCCGAAACTTTGCTGAAGCATATAAAGCAGTTTACCTATCTATATCTTGATTTATCATTTGTGTTGTACCCAAGACATCAATTGGTATTTTTTTTTATTTTCTTGGACCAAGTCAAAAAATGAAGTTATGATTAGGAGTGAGCAAATGGGACCGGACCGGACAGGCCGGGTTGGTCCTGTCCTTGAGGGAGGTGGTCCGGTTCCCGGTCCCAATAAATGGGGCAGGTGATCGGGCGGTCCGGTCCCTAGTTCCATCGTGGATGGGATTGGATTGGATCACCTAGACTGGACCGGCCAAAATATCCGTAATTATATGTGTGTGTATATGTATATAATTAGAAAAAAAAAAATTAGAGTTATGGAATATAATCTGTATTTGTATGAATCACACCGGATTGCTATGTAGGACTTGGTTTGCTTATTGTATCCGACGGACGAAAGTTCCAACGAATTCGCTTCTCCTGTGACGACGGGGCTCTGAACCGTCGGCCAAGGCCGAAAGGTGAGCTCGACTTTGCACTAATTACTGATTTGGGATGCCGATAAACTTTTTAGGAGCAACTGCATACTTGGACAAAACAACAACATCAACATCAACAGTACATTTATCCCAAATTAGTTGGGGTCGGCAGTCAATGAACCCCCTAAGATACATAAAATAAAAGCAAGACCAATTGAGAAAAAAGAAATAATTATGTAAAAATAAATAAACAAAGATAAAAATATAGATTATATATATGGGGAAATGACTAAAAACGACAGTCAGGAACATGAGAATTCTGCCTCTCCACAATATTAATAGCCTTCCTCCACTCCGTCCTAAGACAAATCGTACGCTAATCTATTTCTCACTCCATTAAATTTTGTTTTACTATTTTCCTCCAAGTAAGTTTCGGCCGATCTCTTTCTTTCTTCGTGTTATGCTCTCGGTAGCAAACTTCTGTTCTTTCCGAAGCGTCTAGGGATCTTCAAAGAATATGCTCAAACTTTCTCAATCTATGTTCTCTCATTTTTTCTGCCATCGGTTCTACTCCAACTTTTTTTCGAATATTTTCATTCTTTATCTTATCCATCCTTGTATGACCACACATCCACCTTAATATCCTCATTTCCGCTACTCCCATTTTATGCTCATGTTGTCTCTGTGCTGGCCAACATTCAGCTCCGTATAGCATGGCGGGTCTTATTGTTGTTCTATAAATTTTTCCTTTTAACCTAAAGGGAATTTTGCGATCACACAAAAATCCCGATGCACTATGCCATTTCATTCATCCTGCTCTGCTTCTATGGCTTACATCCTCATCAGTCTCTCCCCCCTTTTTGCAATATTGATCTTAGATATCTAAAAATATCTTTCTGGGTACCTCATGTCCGAGCATATTGACGGCTTCTTGATCTCCTCTTTCTATCGTGTCAAACTCACACTTCAAGTATTCGGTCTTACTTCGACTTAACGTAAATCCTTTAGATTCTAACGTGCTTCTCCATAATTCTAGTTTAATGCTAACCCCAGTCCTAGTCTCATCAATAAGCACAATATCGTCTGCAAATAACATACACCACAGCACCTCATCTGGATATCTTTTGTTAGCTCATCTATAATCAGGACAAAAAGATAAGGACTCAAAGCAGAACCTTGGTGTAAGCGTACTGTGATTGGAAAATAACTTGATGTGCCATTACAAGTCTTCACGCATGTAGTAATACCGTCATACATATCCTTGGTTGCCTATAGAAGGCACTTTTTACTTCTCAAGAATCCACCACAGAACCTTTTTTAGAACCCTATCGTATGCCTTCTCGAGATCAATAAACACTATATGGAGGTCCTACTTCCTTTCTCGATATCTCTCGATCAATTGTCGTATCAAGAAAATAGCCTCCATGGTAGATCTTCCTAGCATAAATTCAAATTAATTGACAGAAACTTTGGACTCTATTCTCAAACGATGCTCAATAACTCTCTCCCATAACTTCATTATATGGCTCATAAGCTTAATGCCTCTATAGTTGGAACAATTCTGGATATCCCCTTGTTCTTGTAGATAGGCACAAGTATACTCTTCCTTCATTTATCAGGCATTTTATTAGTTTGGAGGATCTTGTTAAAAAGGCTAGTCAACCAACTTATTGCTGCATCCCCTAAGTATCTCCACACTTCAATAGGGACACCATCGGATCCCAAGGCTTTACTAGTCTTCATCTCCTTTAATTCCTCATTAACTTCCTGCGTTTTAACTCTATGCACAAACCTTCTGTTTAAATCATCATAAGCATCTTTCAAATCCACCTCACTTCTATTGCTCTCTCCATTAAAAAGTTTGTTAAAATAGCTCATCCACCTTCCCTTAACTTCTTCATCTCTTAGCAAAGTGAAGGGAACGGGCATCAAACAAAGGAAACCTGATGGCGGAATGAAGAGATGTAGGAGGCAATTAAACAGAAGGAGTGTTTCAGATGTTTACATAAATGTTCTAATGAAAAATTTAGATTGAAGAGAAAAAGTGCCAGGAAAGCTGTGTGAGAGGCAAGGTTTTCACCGATATGTGCAAAAAACTTGAGAGCAAAGAAGGAGAAAAATGTATCTCTAGACTTGCAAAGTCAAGGGGCAAGAAAAGTAAAGACTTGACACAGGTTAGATGTATCAAGGATGAAAATCACACACTTGGACAAAACAACCACAGAGAAAAAAGGGGTGCTGAATGCTGATTTTTTTCAACCAAAATATTAAAAAAAAATGTTGATTCTTTTATGGCAAACACAATTTCATGTTGATTTGGAGACACCAGGTTGATTTTATGACAAACACAGTTTCAACCATCCAACCTTATGGCAAGCATTAGGTTGGATGGTTGAGATTGAAAGTGATTAGTTTAGATCCAAGGGTTAGATTTCTATAAGTAGCTAGTGTTAGTGGTCCCACTAGGACTGGTCCGGTCTGGTTCCAGTCCTATCCAATCCCAGTCGGGTCCTCGGTCTCGAAAGTTTGGGAACGGGATTACCGGTCCGATGCCCAGTTCCATACCAAGCCTGGATTGGCCCGGACCATGCACACCCCTAGTTATGATTATGTTGATGCTGAACTTAACTGTAAATGGACAAATATAACAAAGTTCGGATAGTGGCAGTGTAGCTAGAGTCAATTAAATATTCATAACGCAAATAGAACTTAATATGTTGCAAAATCAGATGTTGAAACAATTTGGAATGATTAGGTGGTCAAGGGAAATGGTACTTCTCATCAAGATGAGTTCAATCATGAAACTGCTGCCATATTACATTGACTTGACCAAAATCAAGGCTGACGTTAGACACCGGATAATGCGATTTATGATGGACGAACTGTTAAGACCAAAAACTAGAAAAGCCTAAAATGTTGACTTACGTGGATTTCAACTAATATGATAAATTACGAAATAGATTAGTCAATGGACTTCAATTGATTTGGTAGATCTATCGGCAAATGGAAATATATTAATTTTAACTAAGAGTTAGTTAAAATTAATGGATATGAAGTGTTCGACCTTTAATTGAATTTACCAAGTCGATTGAGTTGATAATCAGTAAGGTCCATTACTACTAATTGAGGAACTTGAAATTCAGATGTTTTTTGTGCTCCTTTTGTTGCAGCAATAACCTGCTTTATAATGTTGGAACCCATTTCATTGTCACTGGTTGGATGTCATAGACCGAATTGTTGAACACAAACCCATCATGCCAATTTGATCATGTCTTTGATTAGAAGATAGATCCTTGGATCACAAAAAGAGGCAGTAGAAGATCTTGCTGGGTTGCAATTGCTTTTGATTAAGCATCATTTAATTGCATATTGCACTTTATGGGTCAAAAATATGGATAATTACGAGTTTGATGTTGTAGAGGCATTAGGACACTTCGCATCCTTTATTCTTACACTTTACATTTTGGTCTTTTCTATTAATTTGCCTAGTGAGTGGTGAAATTACTCATTTTGTTGATACTTGAAGAAACTTGTAGGGGAGAGAGAGATTACAAATGAGAGCATGTGATGAGGAGTTTGAGCAAAGAGAGGTTGACTAAGTCTTTTAGCTCATTTTTCAAAGTATTTTCCAGTTTTCAAGGAGAACAAATACCCTGCTACTAAGGGAAATTTTAGGTGTTCAACTACTTTAAATTTCGACCAAAAAAAAAAACTTCTTTAAATGCCAGGATAAATTAACATAACCTTTGTTGAAAGATAGTAGATTAACTTAACTACATTGTTGCTTAGCCTACAATCTGAAGTTTGTATAGTGCAACCTTTTAATTGAAAGTGAGAAGTATAGTAATGCCAATAGTACTGTTAAAGGTGGGTTTGGTTCAGCATTCCCAATAAGCTTTCAGCCTCCAAAGCCCATTGGGAGAATGCTGAAGCATTTAGTTCAACTTTAAGCCAGCATTTGATCCAATGCTGGCCTTGGGAAAGTTGAAAGCCCAATGCTAGTAGGGACCAGCATTGGGGCTTCAGCATTTGGCCAAATGCTAAGAGATTTTTTTCTTTCCAAAACTAACCTCATCAATTCCTTATATTTTCGATTTTGCCCCCTGCCTTTTTTTACTATTTATCTTCTTCTCCGGTCTGACAAAGGGTAATTTTTTAATTTTGAATGTTGTTTTTACCAAACACCGTTCAACCCAAAGCCCATTTTCAAATGAGGTTTTACCAAACGCAATTGTAGCATTTTCCTAAACCCCTTTAGGTTGAAGGCATTTGCATTTCCCCAAAGTTCACTTCAAATGTTGAACCAAACCCACCCTAAGTATGCTAGTAAAAACCTGGGCAGATTAAAGTTTATGACATGCTAGCAGATATTTTGATGATTTATGGTTGATTTTCTCTTGTAGAAGATGTAAAATGTTTGTGAGAATGGAATTAATCAAATGTAAATTGTGATTTCTCAAATTAGGGAAGGCCAAATCTAACTCTGCCTAAAGTATATGATATGAAATGCAAATTTGTATGCCCAAAAGTTAGGCACATTAAATTCTTTGAAGAAGTGAAAAAAAGGGCTTGATCTGTTGGTAGGGGGAAGCATGGGTGCACTCTCTTGAGTCACTCGTATTTGGGCTATGCTATATCGCCGTATCCTTCTGACTGGTCCACAGACATTGGCACTAAAAGATGCGTGTTTTTGATTGTCCAGTCTTCTGCATGCATCTTCTTTGGCATGCTACTAAATACAGCTTGTTACAGGGCATTGACTTTGTTCGTATCGGAAGACCGGAAGTCGTGCATGAAGAAGTTAGAGAACATTGTTTTTCAGGTCCAATAGACCCCTCTCATAAGAGCATGGTTTGAAGTCTCTGTTGATGTTTGTCATAATCTTTGGACATCTAACTTGCAGACAAGGGCATGCAAAGTGTTGATGGAATAAAACTACGATTAGACCAGGTCAAAGTTGTTGCTGTTACGTGTCTAGGGATAACGAGTCCACTCCTTGTAAGCAAGAGATTTGATGTTTGCATCATGGATGAAGCTGGCCAGACAACCCTGCCTGTGAGTATTCTTTAGTTCTGGTTGATGAAAAATTATCTACAAGATGACTCTTGCGATGTGCTAGAAAGTTGTTTGGTTTAGTGAGATTTCATTAATGTAGTTTGAATTCAGACTAATATTGGAGTAATGACTGTGGATAACCTGCTTATCACCAGAGCAGTGAACTTAGTCATTCTAGAGTTAATCCCTTTAAAACGGCTAGTCTAAGATTTAAAATGTCCTTCTGACCAAAACAAAAAACCCTTTAAAATGTTCACTTGTTCTTTATGCTGTAGATTATATATGAAGTGTTTTATGTCCATTGCTATGGAGATGGCAGAATTTTGCACTCTGACTGTTTGTGTATGCAAGATTCTTTGAAGGTTTCCCAATTGTCACTTCAACTTTTAAAAATGATTTTGACTGTGGGATTTGAATTTCCGCTGGAGTGAAAAGTCTTCAAAGAGGATACCAGGATTAAGCTAGCTTTTAGGGTCCCTTCAGAAAAACTGAACTGGAAGTTTTCATCTTATTACGAAAAAGAAGTAACTGGAAGCAATCGGATTATACAGCAACCTGGCATAGAAAGAAAATTATAATTGAACAGGACATTATGTCGTTCTGGAAAAGCCTCTTCTAAAGCAAAAGTATATGAAACGCACAGCTACCCTTCTTAACTTATAGCTCTCTTAATAGTTTCCTGATGTGCAAAACTGAAATACCTGACTTCTCTTGCAAATTTATTTTACTGAGTATTTCTTATATATGGGGATGATAAGTTGTCTGGAAAGAGATGAAAGGCTTGCGTGAAAGCAAAAAGGCTAGAGTTTCACAGAGATAAATAGTATTCTGGAGTAGCAGATGGGTAAGATTTCCAAGAGTGGTTTATCTGAGATGATCACATTGTCCCTAATTAATTGTCTTATGTGTGTTCACAATATGGGAAAGCTCCCGAGCATGTGTTATTGCATTGCAAATTAGCTGTCAAAATCTAAGGAGAAGCTCAAAGCCTAAGTTAAATTCTGGGCTCCTCTGAGTTAATCTCTTATTAGGTCTCTACAAATTAAATATGAAAGTTTGCTCTGGATGTTTTCGTTCTTTGGAAATTTTTGTGCATTGTCTCGGAAAGAATGGACTTCTGAGGGAAATTTCTCCCGTTCATTTCTTCGATCATATCCATGAAAGAGAGTGAGAGATTTGCTGCAGAATGATACTTTGGATGACTGAATAGAAGTCCTTGAAATGGCCAAAGTAACTGTAGCTGTTGTTGACTCTGAATGATTTGGGAAGGCAGTGGTACAGATGGATCATGAGGGATAGCCATTTAGGTGTCAAAGGCATCATGAGATATTGTTTGCTTTTCCAATCATTGGTCTTAGAGGCATCTTGAAGAATTTTAACTTTTTCACATTTGAATGCAGCAAAAGATTTTGTGTACTGCTTCTCTCTATCTGATGGTTCATTTAGGATGAGCGTTAATGATGGGATCTCATGATTTCTTTTTATTATTTTTCATCTGCTTTTGTACAACATTTATGTCTTTACAGAAGTTTTATGGTGATGCCCTTTAGTTCAATTTCCCACATCTGAAAAGATATGTTGATGTGATAACATTCTTCAGGTATCCCTAGGGCCACTGATGTTTGCTTCAGCCTTTGTCCTTGTTGGTGATCATTATCAACTTCCTCCACTTGTTCAGGTGGCTATTGTATCTACTTTCATTTCAATTGCTGAAGCCTGTCCCCTCAACATTTTAATTATTAAAGTTCATGCGCTGATTGCATTCCAGAGCATAGAGGCTCGAGAGAATGGACTGGGTATCAGTTTGTTCTGTAGGCTTTCAGAAGCACATCCTCAAGCAATTTCAGCACTGCAAAGCCAGGTCGATTGTTGACTAGATCAAGTTTATGCGCTATAAATTCTTTAGTTGATCACTAACAAATAATTTTATATTACAGTATCGTATGTGCCAGGGAATAATGCAACTAGCAAATGCCTTAATATATGGTGACAGACTGCGTTGTGGTTCCTCTGATGTTGCAAATGCCAAGCTTAATTTTGCGAAGAAGCTCTATTCATCTTGGCTAAAGGAGGTAAACTTCAGTTTATTAAGATTTATCATGGCTCTGTAGTAGTTAGAAAAGTGGTGCCTTAAGTAGTATAAAAGGACATGCTTCTTTCAGCCAAAGAAAGGACATGATTTTGCGTGCTCATTTCAGCAGTGCTATTCACTACTTCTATTGTATGAAATGAGTGTGGGGTTTGATCTCTTACATGCTTCCAATCTAATGGGATGAGATGCCAAAGCCTGTTGTAATGTGAAACTAATACTTGAGTTTCTTCACCTCAACAAGTCGTAAGTATTATTTAGTGGCGAAAGTGAAGATTTTATAATGAAGCATCATTGCGAATTCATTCCAGTTCCATTTCAACACTTTACTCTGTTAAGTTTTCATTTAGTCTTCAGGTCTTCTTCTTCTTCTTCTTCTTCTTCTTCACTTAGCTAAAGTTTGAATTTGCTGTCTTCTGTATTTTCAGTAAACTTGTGGATGTAGAGATATCTACTAACATACAACCTATTGTAGGTTTTGGAACCAGGTACACCAGTTGTCTTTCTGAACACTGGTTTGTGTCAGGAACTCTTTCTGGTTATTGTGAATCATTTTGCTTCTCTCTTTTTTCTTTTTTTTTTGTCATCATTTTAAAATATTGTCCTTTAATGCTTAGATCTGCTGCCTGCTTTTGAAGAAAAAGATCACAAGACTTTAAAGAATCCAATAGAAGCTTGCATCATTGGGAAGGTACAATTTTTGCAATAGCAATTTTATTTTGGCCAGTGCGGCAATGATATTTGCTTGGTCTGCAGTAATGGTTGAGAATGGCAAAAAAAAATAAAAATTATCTGAAAAAATATTTCTCCCTGTTACATTTTCTTTGTATGAGTCATAAAAGTCATACAGATTTGGAGCTTTCACCAAACCATCTCCTGGATTTGGTAATTGCAGATAGTGGAGGAACTTGTAGAAAGTGGAATTGAGGAAGAAGACATTGGCATCATTACTCCCTATAACTCCCAAGCAGATCTCATCCGTGATGCTGTTTGCAGAACCTCTGTGGAGGTTCACACTATTGATAAATACCAGGTTAGGCTTGGCATAAACATGAAAGTTCTCTTTTATTATTGTTAGAAAGTCCAACCCAAAAGCTTAAGCTATTAGGTGGAGGGAGACCACATGAATATAAAGAGCATACAAGACTCATTCACAAGCGATGTGGGACAACAACACAACTTCAACAATTATCATGACAGAACTGAATCCATAAGATTTCAGAAATTGAGATAAATTTTAGATTTGGGGGTCTTTTGGAGTACCAGAAATGAAAATTTTGATGCACTTGCTGGCTCATTGACTGTTAACTGCATTTCAGATGAATGGCCTACTAATTAAAAACAAGAAGAAAGACGAGCAACCTGGTATCGGTAGACCTTCATATAGTAGTTAATTTTTACTCATGACATTAATAGGCTGTCTAATCTGCGCAGAAGACGAATGACCTGTATATTGAATAACGTATGCATTTGTAATTTGTAAAATTGGTAGTATAAATGAGGTGTCCGGCAAACTGCATGGTCATTACCTTGTAAGTTAAGGACCAATATTATGTAAATTTACCAACAGGATTTGCTATGGTCAAGTTGATAAGGAGGTTATTGACATCGGTGAAATTCTACTGGCGGCTATCTATTTTACCAAGTAAATTAGTAAATTAGATTAGAATTCAATAATATGAAGTCATGTACCAAAGGGTACTTGAATTTATCAATGGATAAACTTGAGGTTCTGTGCACAACTGACTACAAAAGCTTAAGTTGTTGAGAGTGTCATGGTTACTTTTGCTCATGAAAAGGTGATTTGATGACGAAAGCCTTAGGCATGCAGACCTGATGTGTGTGGGTGCAAGAATAAGCAAACCCATAACGGGTTGTGGTGGGGACGGTTAGCAATTCTAGAACTCTAACTCTGCTATCAACTTAAAGTTAAATGTGCAATCATATTCTAAAAGTTGTTAGAGTGCAGCACGAAATGAATTTGTCTTGACAGATATCAAACTCTATTAATATAAACAGCAGTAAATATTTGACAAAGTTTACTAGCATGCATTCAAATTTCCTAATGTTCAACAAATAATGAATGTTTGGAAAGTAACACATTCGAATTTACAAAATAGGATAACAAGAAAACTTCCTACATGAAATAGGATAAGGATTCCATATATGTTCTTGAGCCTGCTGCAAGGGCACTCTTTAACAATTCCTTTTCGTTATGCAAGTATTGCTTGTGAAATGTCTGTTCGTTTCACCTCAGTGCTTACTTTTCCTGTTCCTTCTCATTCTTCTTTTTGCCTGTAACTTTCTTGGAAATGGGTATAATTTTCACACTGAGCTTCTGTTACTTTTGTCCAGGGACGTGATAAAGATTGCATATTGGTTTCCTTTGTGAGGTCTAACAAAGAGGGGAGTCGTTGTAACTCCTCGCTACTTGGTGATTGGCATAGGATCAATGTGGCTCTTACGCGTGCCAAGGTAAGCAAACCATGCCATTATACTTCAAAACCTTTGGGTCTTAGAATCTGGTCTTTCCAAAATATGGCTAGGATCACAGAAAAATGGTTTTCTCAACATCCGGCTTTAACTTTTGCTAGTGTTAGTGAAACCCTATTTAGCTGATTTTCTAAGAAGATATGTTTACTTCCTGGAGTATGGAATGGCAACCCTTTTCCCCTCATCGTCCTAATAATACCAGGAATTTATTTGGAATATACCACTAGGGGTGGAAAACCCAGTTGAGTTTTTTCCTACCACTAAGTTTCAGACTCTGACAATTTTGTACTTGTCCTTCGCCAAATTCTTGTATATCTCAGGGAGAATAAATGTGGCTTTCACTTTCCTTTATGTTTTAATCTAGTGTTAGCAAATTGGCAAAAACAGAGGGAAAATGCGTAGTTTTCCTATTTCTCCTTGTAATAAACACTTGATCTATTAGTTTCACAAGTTCCAAATGTCTGGCAACAAGCATTAAGTTTCCAAAATATTTGGGAGTTTGGCCTGCTGGTTTACAACCTTTTTTGAGAATCTCCCGACCCTAAGCTGTTTTCACTCTATCTTCGTTCAAGAGTAAACATACTTTGTGCATCTTCTAACAAGTGGATAACTATGAGTTTCGCACGAGATATAGTTGATTTAGTAAATTAACAACAGGAACTTCATGTCCATGTTTTATCAACTCGCAAGGTGAATGAAATCATCTATAAGTTTGTGTCCGTGTAGAATTTTGTGTTCTGGTGTGTGCGACATCCCTCTTCTTATTAAATGAGGAAAAAAAAAACATCAGTATGATAGTCCTGTCGATATTCCTAGCAATCTCACTCGTGCAATTTTCTGTCTAATGTAGAAAAAGTTGATTATGGTGGGATCGCTTGGCACACTATCGAAGCTCCCTCTGTTGAAGCTTCTTATTGAGAATGTTGATAAGCAGTCGGGCATTTTGAGTTTGTCCAAGGAGGATTTCAGCCACACAGAATGTCTAAAGAGATGCTCTCATACCGAGAGAAATTAATTCACGAACCTTTCACATTTCTGAAAGGCAAGAAAATTGACTCTTCCTGATGGTTTTGCTGATTGAAATGTATATAAAGATTAAAGGAGAAGCAGAGTCCTGTTGAATGATTAGTCCCAGCCATGTATCTCTCAAGAAAAGGAGTCCTATTGTATGATTAGTCCCAGCCATGCATCTCTCTCGGTTGCAGCTGAATAAGTTGTTAGGTTCCTCAATCCTCATGTTGCAAAATGTCATCGCTGAAAGTGCACATCGCTCATGCAAGTAAATAATACATGATTATACTAGCTCGTAAATCTTTATATAAGTCTTTAAATATTTACTTTGTACTGAACATGTTCTATAGGTAGTGTTATCTAGCATATTTCAAAAAAGTGAAGGATATGATGTTAAGTTTGCGACATAACTATTAAATGTGTAATGTCAATTAACCAGTTTGGAGCAGTTTGATTAATTGAAATTAAGAGGGACTGTATCTACGTAGAAACAGGAATAGTTAGCTGCACATGCGGCGAGTGACATGCACATTACATGTATAAAAAAAATGACTTCTGAAACTAACAATCAAATTTGTGTACTTCTTTTTCTTGGTCCGAAAATTCTTTATAAAATGTTTCTCTTACCATATTTATTTATGTATTTGCAAAATTCGATTAGATTCTCGTATGAAGATAAATACAACTTTTCTTATTCTATTATTTTTCTTGGATAAATTGAATATCTTGTCCGCTGTCCTAAAAGGGGAATAGGTAATAGAAAGGACTTTTTTTTTTGTCAAAATAGAAAGGAGGCTGGAGTATGGTAAAACTGCAAGCTTTTTTCTAAAATAATATTAAAAAATAAATATTTATAAAATTAATATATAAAAAATTTTATTTACCATTTTAGGTCTCCCTCGGCAATTCAATTGTCGAGGGAGACCTAAGGACCCATGGGCGGGGCCCCCTTCCCATTATCAAGGGAGAGGGAGGGGGGTCCGCCCATGGGCCCCTCTCCCTCTATTGCTAGGGAGAGGGGGGCTGCAGGCCCCCCACGTGGGGGGCCTGAACCCTCCCCCCTCCCTCGGCAATTCAATTGCTAAGAGAGGGGAAAATCATTTTTTTTTAATAATATAAAAATAAAATATATTATATTAAAAAAATTATTTAAAATTTTGGGTCTTACATTTTTAATTTGTTTGCAGTTGGACTGTCGAGAAAAACATTTTAATTTACGTAAATATTTTTTCGACGCCATCTCGTTGCTTCAAGGTCTCGACGAAAAAAAAATATTTATGCGACTCTACTTCACGGAAAACGAGTGAGGCGACGGTGTTTGCTCGCGGGATTGCAGACCGTTCATATTTAAGTAAAAGGCGACGGCGTTTGCTTGAGGGGCCGTAGAGCGATCATATTTACGTAAAAAAAAATATTTAGGCGTCTCGACTAGGAGAAAAGCGGGCGCACGAGCGAGGCGACGACATTTACTCACGGGACCACGAAGCGATCATATTTACGTAAAAAAAATATTTACACATTTCGACTCCGAGAAAAGCGAGCGAGACGACAACGTTGATGCTCGCTCCGGGGCCACGGAGCGATCATACCTCGCTATGAGAAAAGCGAGACAGGTAAATATTTTTTTTTACGTAAATATGATCGATCCGCAGTCCCGCAAGCAAACGCCATCGCCTTGCTCGTTTTTCTTGAAGTCGAGATGCGTAAATATATATTTTTTACTACGGGACCGCGAAGTGACGATGCGGCGTCGAAAAAATATTTACATAAATTAAAAAAATTAAAATGCTTTGCTTGACAGTCCAACTGCGAGCAAAGCAAATAAATTAAAAGTGCAAAATCCAAAATTTTAAATAATTTATTTTTTAATATAATATTATAATATATTTTATTTTTATATTATTAAAAAAAGAGAGATAATTTTCCCCTCCCTCGGCAATTGAATTGTCGAGGGAGACCGAAAACGGTAAATAAATTTTTTTATATATTAATTTTATAAATATTTATTTTATTATTATTATTTTGGAAAAAAGCTCTAAAACTGCGCATCTGATAGTCAAAGGCAATAAAGAAGAAAAGCGGCCACCTCGTTATCTGAAGATCTCACAAACTTTGCAACTGCAACAACACAAGGGAGATAAAGAAAAATATATAGTTGCAGAAAAACTCTTTTAGCTTTGCACTATGCTCTCTCAAAATTAGCTATTGACGAACCTACAGTTCACTCGAATATCCATTGCACTTCCAGTTAAGACACCAATTTTATGCACCTTTAGAGGTGGCAAAATAGTTCATAAACTTGTAACTTGACTCATGTTTATCGCGTTGAGTGTGACATGAGTTGCCAAAAATTTAAAATAGGAAAAATACCAAAAAAAGGCCTGAAATCCTCTCATTTTCTCAAATAAATGCCCTAAATGAACGTTGTTTCAAATAAGGACCTGATGTGCCCACATTTTTGCAAGTAAGGATCTGAAGTGAACTTTGTTTCAAATAAGGGAAAAAAATTGCCATAAAATTTTAAAAAAGGCCTGATTTCAACGGCATTTCGGTCTTTTTCTATATTCATTTTTTTTTCTTTTTCTATTTCTTTAAAATTTAACAAAAAATTATATAAAAAAATACAAAGGCAAGAGGTTGCTCCACTCGCCTCCGGCCATCACCCCACGGGGGGGGGGGGGGGGGGGGGGGGGCAAAATGTAGCGGGATCGCCGGAGGCGAGGGTCAAATTGTTATTCCAAATATGTAAACTTCTTTCATTTTGAATAACTTGGTGGGTTCCTCAATCCTCACTTTGAAAGAAGGTGGGCTTTTTTCCGAATTTTTGTTTCGACCGGGCTTGTCCTTCAGGCTTGAGCTACAGTGGCCTTAACAATAAGCATACTTAAAGAACTGTATAAAAAATTTTTCTCCCTGCCCACCCCTAATAAGGCCATAACCAGTTGATGTACATCAATTATCAAATGACGAAGAAACAATGTGATTATTATTATTTTTTATAATCGAGGTGTCCGGATCAATTTACGCGCACCTCGACTATGTTTCGAGGGAGACTAGCACAGCAACCCACCGCTATGACCCCCCACTTAAATCACACGTGCTCAGCTGGGGAATCGAACCTGGGACCAGTGCACTTAACCACATAATCCCAAGTGTGCTCTAACCAACTGAGCTACACATGGATGGGAGAAACAATGTGATTGTTTATAGGGGCCAAATTGGAAAAAAGAAGAAGAAGAATGGTTGTCAAAATGACAAAAAGTAAGATGCCTCATATAGCGATTTTTCCACATTGTATTCATGGCCTCGTAACTACATTTAAATGAACATTTATCGTATTGATGTTGAATTCGCAAAATTTGTTATTTGGGTAATATTTGAGGATTTCTAAATCAGTATAACATTTAACGATTTTATGATTCTCGGTTGCATTATAGATCATATTTCACTCAACAATAATAAAAGGCCTAGGTACGGACTGGGCCTTACCTGACTGGTCTTAATTCTGTTCAAATTTAATCTTCAATTTTTGAGCCGGACCTTTAGAGCAAGTCTAGAAAATCGTGGCAAAAAAATAAAATAGGAAAAAACCTTCAGGACCAATCTGTTCAAGGGAGACTGTGTTCTATATCATGGTCATATCATACCACATGTCACTTGTGTAAAAAGCCGATAGAAAACGAAATGAGTATTCACTTGATGATATACATATCATGCGGATAATGTTACTGTTCTGCCCCGTGGTAAAACCGTTACATGAACTATCATTTCCTACTAGAGATGAAATTAAACAATTTCTTTGCTAATTCAACTTTTAGCGATAAAAGATGAGTAGTGTTGTGGCTACGAGATGAAATCCATTTTAGGTATGTCAATTTATGTACGATTATTAGTTGGAACGAAACATGCAAAAACATCGAATGATAGGAAGGAGCATCTATCTATACACACACAAAAATGGGCAGAAGGACAACAGAATGCCAATATTTATGTACGGCGCTCACTTTAGTGCCAATATTTTCTTTTCGATCACTTAAGTGCCAAGTTTTATGAAAAATGGTTCTTTCAATGCCAAGTCCGATGTGGCTCGCCGAAAATTACACGTGACGCATATGTGGCTCGCCGGAGCTTCCATGTCAGAAAAAATAAATAAATTGAAAATCAGTGAAAAAACCACTTAATATTAAAAAAAAAAACTTAAAAGTAAACTAAAAAAACTAAAAATATGCCAAAAATTTTAAAAAAAATTAGAAACTTACAGTTGAGTGGGGAGGGCTGTGAGCTCTCGCTACCCGCCCCCCACCGCTGGCCGGCGATGGGTGGGGGGGGTGCCCTGGGGGTCGCCGAGGCCGACGATGGGGGCGGTGCCGAGGGCTGCAGTTGAGCGCAACTGCAAGGCCGTGAATTTTTTTTTTACTTTTTAATTTTTTTAAAAAAATAAGTGAATTTTTTATTTTAAAAGTGCACATCATTGCCACGTGAGATGCCATGTGGACATACTTTTTTTAAAAAAAAAAATCCATATAATATTAAGAAATTAATAAAAAAAAATACCACGTGTATTATTTTGCCGAAATTGATACCTAAGTGATGCCAGAATTGGCACTTAAGTGATCGATTTGTCTCCGATTTGGCACTTAAGTGATAAAAAAAATATTGGCACTAAAGTGAGCGCCGTACACAGATATTGGCACTTCTGCTATCCTTCTGCAAAAAAGAGAGAGGCTAAAAATGTAGTTTTTTTGGGCACGTTAGCACAAAGTTTCTCCACCTCTTAATTCTCTTTGAGCCTCTTAGACCGTATGCAAGCATAATAGTCAAGAAATGCCTATCAACCAATTAGAAGACATAATCTAGTTTTTATTTTGTATATACTTGATGTATAACATCTCTATTATTATCAAACACGTGTTATGGAAATTATGTTAAGTCATATTCTGATATGTGCGTGGGCCAATGATTCCATCGGAAGGTGTTTCTCAGAGTTGTGAGTTGCAAACTGTTTTGAATAGATGAAGTGCATGGGTTGTGTAAGGAGGATTTCGTGGCTAAGTGTATGGAAAAGTGTTCGAGGACAGGAAGGGAACCCATAGAAACGATTATCATCAACGCGTAGAGGAGCTGGAGTTCCTTTTAGATTGGATGTAGTAGCTTGATTGGTTCAAATCTAATTCGTGAGACCAGAAGAAAGTTTAGACTTTAATGCTTGTCATTTGTTTTTCTAAAATTGGGTAGAAAAAAGATGTTAAAGAAGGGAGCTCGCTCTCCCTTTTCTCTCTTTATGCATGGAGATCTTCTTCTGTTTCACCACCAGCCAAGAATAATAATCGAGATTGGATAGAAGCTTACCACCATGCAGTCTAAATGTTACGCCACCAATCGAATGGATAAAGGGCTTTTGGCTCACTAACAATGAGTAATCCACTCTCCAAGGATAAAGATATTGAAGAAGGTTTAAACTCAATTCACGAAGAGAAATTCTCATTCATTCACAATCTACCTTATAATAGAGAATCCTTCTTCTACATATAGAGGGATTCAAACATATGAAACAGAAAAACAATAAAGACTCCAAGACCCAATCGACTAATAAAGACACGGGGACTAGGCAAATAGGGATTAGACGACTTGGGATCCATAAGGTATTAAACTCATAGTAACTAGAATAAGCATTAATAACAACTAAAAACTAGAAAGCATTAAATGACATGGAGACTTGCGATTGGAATCTTTAGCAATCTCGTCCAGCTGGGCCAGTAAGTAACCTTCATGGAAAGCCTCTAAATGACTAGTGAAATAACTTAGACAAGTACTTTATTTATATGTTATTGGTCCGCAACAAAATCAGCAGCTGATTTGGAGAAATAGAGCTTTAGTCCGCTAGGTTAGGCGTCGGTAACTCTTTAGCCGGCTACTTGGGTCATGTCGGCATCTCCATTATTGCTCCTCCGTAGCAAAGTATAACTGAGGTCGATTTTGGCTTGAATAATCAATTATGCCGCGGGACTAGCTGAAGCAATTAGATTGGAAACTAAGGGTTGTTCCGATGTGTCGGATGCTTCCACATCATATTCACTTCATTTCAAGTTATCTGTTTATCTAGAGACTTATTTATACACAAACATCATTTCAATTTTCAACAACAAAGCGATAATAAAACTATAGAGTATTGGGAAAATTATCAATATCTAGTATTATTCTTTTTAGCATATCAAAGTTTAAGATATCAACAAATATACAAAGCCATTACCTCATTTTCGCGAAAGGGGGGAAATTAGTTTTGAGTAGAATGGACCAAACTGACAAAATTAAGAATCCAAGGACCATATAGAATACTAACTATTGACATTGCCCAAATGAAAACATTCTGCAACGACAAGTGTAAAGCCTCTTTTCCTGGTACACAGACATCGAAGACCACGGTAGAAGTCTAAAGCCTCGATCTTGAAGGAAATAATAAAAGATTGAAAAATGGCGATGACGAAGCCCATGCTTCTTCCCGATGTACGGCTGGAGACGAAGAAAACTCCCCCAGACGGTAATGGAGGAGTACTACTTCCTTCCACCATCCTTCAAAAGCCAGCGCTTTTTCTCTCTAAACCTTCTTGGGTTGTCAGGACGGAGGCAAGTCTTTTTGTTTGTTGAACTAACACTCCTTGGATGACGCGTTTCGATTTCCTGCCTTGAAATTTGCACTGATTCTCGCATTTCATGGTCGTGGCGGATGTAATTTCCGGGGAATTCTTAATGGTCGCAGTCGAATGTGCATAGAGAGATTCGAAAGAAGCCAGAACCCCCTTGCGTTGTCTGCCATGGGAGTGGAAGAATCGATTGTCACCATTGCCGCGGAAAAGGTCTCTCTCTCTCTGTCTCTCTCTCAGAGTGGCAAAACCAGATAGTTTTGTCACATATGAGCTCAGATTATTGGTGAAATTTCCTGAATTGTTGTCAGTAAATACTATTGCATCGAGTACCCTAAGGGCCGGGAGCCGGCGACTACCACGAGCCACCCTCGGGTTTGACTTTGGATGTGTGTCATCGTGCGGATGGCCGTTCTGATGACAGAATCTTTGTAGGACCAGGTCATACACGTTCATGCCGTATCCTTAAAAAGAAAAAGAAAGGAAAGAGAAAAGAGGAGAGCACGATAACAATGACCCGACGCCTTGTTTTACCCGTTCATTTTTCCAATGAACGATTACCTGTTGAGTTTGCTCGCTGTGTTTCTTCCCTGCTACTAGTCATTCTCTATTCTATTGTGTGTATAACATTGTTGGCAGTTTAGTCATGGTAATTAGTTGCGCGAGCTCCTCCTTGTTCATAGATAGAGCCTCTATCCTAAATTTAATCTACTTGGAATAAGGCTGCAATCAATAGCTGGAGTTGTAAATCTTTTATAAAGTATCGCTAGCTTTCGTCGAGGTCTTGATCAGAATAGAAATGTTGTTTGCAAGAGATTATGCGGCTGAAACACTGTTGCACATGTTTGCTTGTAGATATCTCATGGGGATGAACTTCATTAATTTCCAAATGCGAGGGCATAGGTCGACCTTATGCATTGTTCTTACGAGAGAGATTAAGTATAGTTCTTTCTTTTTGGTATTGGCATTTAATTCAGACTTGTCCTAACTAGGATGGGAGAAAGTATCTCTCTAGGTTGGATAGTGAAAAACACGAAAGCTACTGCTACCTAGTGTTTTGAAGAAAGCCCATTGTATTACTAGTGATCTGGTTCAGACTTATGAGTTATGGACGATAACTTATGGTAGCTTGACAAGAGGGTGAAGCTCCACATATGGTCAAGCGCTGATAGTTTGTTATAATCACAGTGGTCTGCTTCAATGCTGCTTCTGCTTCTTGTTCCATAACATGTGCACTGTCGCTATACCTTCCCTGGAATTTCACCTTTTGTCGCCTTGCTTATTCAGCATCTCTTCTGGTTCTGTCTATTTTGCATGGTCTTACTTTATTTTGGCTTGGCTTAGCTTAGATATCCTGATTTACTGGCCTCGTGCTATTATAATGTCATAGGAAGGACAAACAATGTTCACTTGAAGATGCTTCCAAGAGGGGAGTGGCCAAAATGGTGAGGCATCCAACCCATCCATTCAATATGACCATTAATTCTTGTGACTGATGAATCAGCACAGTTTTTCTAACTGTAACTGCACAAGTAGCATTGGTCTAAGATTCACTAGATTGCCTGGCAGGTGCCGGACATGTGGTGGCAGTGGCCTTGAATACTGCTCACGATGCCTTGGCACCGGAGAATACAGGTATATAATGGGCTTCCAGTTTATGAAGAGGGAGACTAAAGAGAGTGCAGACAGTGGAAGATATCAGAATGAAGTGAATGAAGATTGTCGAAGTAGTGCGGATCGACTCCTCGACAGTGACTAGTTTGTGCAAAATTTCATTGCATTGAAGGATGTGGTTCGGCTAACTTCGTCATTCAATGGGGCCAAATGTTGAAGCTCAAGTATCTAAACTACTGGTGACATACAAATGTCATGGCAGCAGCACCGAGAATGTTGAAATTCACTGGAGAACAGCACACCCTTAAATCAGTCGAGGAAGATTGGTCAAACAGATGGGATGTAGATCGCATATTTCCCTACTTTCTAGGTTTGAGTTTTGAGGATTGAAATCGTTGTTAGTGGCGTGAGAGTGAAAACAGCTGCTGCTATGATGATAATATTACTGATACTGATAAAAAGAACACTCAACTGCTGCTTCTGTTAGCCTAGAAACTGCCGCTATGATGATGGACTGAGTGTCCGAGCATGCCCTGCGTGACTCAAGACTTCGTTGATAACTCAAACCAGGGAGCTTATACATCCTCATGGTTGTGAAATTCTCCCTTACTTTCTAGTTCTTTTTACCGTGTGCCTGAGGGAATTGAACAAATTTTTTGGTGAGCCACAACCCGCATCCCCATCTGTATTTGCTCATGTCGTAATTGATTTCTTGCAAATCCACCTGAAGAAATCTCTGATTAAAGACAGTGCAGCAACTCTTTCAAATGCGAGAATACATTTTGAGCAGCAACGAAATTCGCTCGCTTTGACAACACTACAGCTGCTGGTGTCTATTAAAGCCAGCTGAAACCCTGACGCTGGGAGTTCACAAAAAATAAATAGAAAGAAAGCGAATCCTTTACAGCTGGTCATTCTAAGGACAGTAAAAACGCATTATCTAGCACAGAATTGCGAGATCAACAGACGACACATAGGTACAGGTAAGGACATGGAACAGGTCAACATAAATACGGCTTCAAGTTACTGTGGCTTTCACCCGGACTTCTGAATCGTTAATGATTAGGTCAGGATCCTTTATTGGACTCTTCTCCTGGAATATCATCCTCATCATGGTAGATATTCTCAGCCATCTGCCATATTTGAAGGATGTTGTCCTCAGCCACGCTGGATACGACCCAGTCTTCACACGGGTTCCATGAGAAGTCTGAAATTTTACTTGTATGGCCACCATGAATGAACAGCAACTCGGGCGGCCCATCTTCAGCATCCTCCGGCGTCTGCTCTTCATCGATCCTGAAATAGAACCACCACAATATGCATTGGCAATTGTTACACGTCTCTTTTTACCATCAATAACACTTCACTACGAGGATAGGCGCAAACATGAGCATTTATCATCTTAAATAATTCCTCTACTCATAATAGATATAGGAAAGTTTGAGTCGATTCTAAAATTGCTACTCATGATAAATATAGGAAAGTTTGATACGATTCTAAAATTGTGGGTTCGCGATAAACATCATGAGGTCATTCAATATTATGTCAAATTCACTTTTATCTGGAAGTCTGCCATGATCAATCCTTGCAGGGCACCGAAATGAACTCCCAGTGACAAAGGAAGTACAAACTTGAGTTGATAGAAAAATCCTCAAACGAAACTGCTATTTCCCTTGCACAGGTAAGCAAAACCTACAATACAACCTGAGAGAAATATGTAGAGGCTATAAAACTACTACAGACCTGCTAAGATCCCACACCATAAGTCGTCTACCAAGGCAGCATGAAGCTAAGATTGTCTCATTCTTCGGATTCCACCCAACTTGGAAAACTTCTTCCCTGAAACCATAATTGTTTTAATGTAATTCATCACAAAGTGATTATAAATAAATCAACTTTTTAAAGCACTTTCCAACAACATCTATAAAACAGAAACATGGATCTTAGTAAACAAGGAACATGCTCTTACTTGTGAGCATCGAAGGTGTGAAGTGCAGTGCTGATCTTGCGTAGATCAAATAACTTAACAGTTTTATCTGTAGAACCCGTTGCAACAACCCATTCATTAAAGGGGTTGAATGCTAAACAGTTAACCTACATTGAACCATGGAAAAAAAACTCATATGTCAGCTCATATTGTGAAAATGAAACAGGGCCGAGATAGTAAATGTCCAGCTCAAACAAGATAAAAGGGTTCTGTAAACAAGCAGGATAAATTGAAAATGTTACATGAATCATATGAAAAGATATACACATATCAAGATGGATAACTACTAGATACTAATAGTGAAACCACTCAAGTGAGCACTAGAACTCACAGAACCAATAATTTCTCAAGGCCTAGAAATTATCACAAAAACTAGAAAAGGCAAAATTTGCTAAACCAATTGAACACTAGAATACCTTTGAGACAGATCTTTGTCAACGGAAAACAGCTAAATCACACAGACAATAGAATTTCTACCATGCAACTGAATAGCCTACGGCTTGATTCTGGTAGAAACAAGAGAAGTTAATAAGCATCTTTCATTTATGAAGCTTCTTGATTTTGCAGGGAACTTATAAAAGAGGATCTGGAATGTCACAACTAAGCATAAATATGGCACTATATAATGTGCTTACGTTGTTCATGAAGCAAATTGCTAAAGCCTGGATATGAAAGTGACATCATGATTGGTCAGATCTTCTTTCCCAACAATTCAGGATGAAGCTCATAAATTTGATACCTCCTTCCAAGTTTATGATAACTAGCATCAGAACCCTGTGTTGCTTGGGGGTTTCTTACATATTATGGGGTAATTAAACTTCAGTGTAACTGTCAGAAAGAAAAATTTATTATGACTTTCAAATATTATTACTTTCTTGCTCATATAATCCATTGGTATGTGGCAAGAAGCCTAATTAATTCACTTTTAGTTCTTGAACATCATATTAATGAATTATATTGTTTAAACATTATCCCGTCTGTTAATTATAGTAAAACCATTCATAGTTAATGTAGAAACAACAAATAGAAGTAATTAAAGAACAACTCCCTAGAACCTATTTTTGCGCTGTAACTTGCAATTTAGGTGATCAGTGCCCCAAAAGGATGGAATATTGTCTAATGTGACAATTCAAAGCAAAGAGACAAAATATAGTTAATGCTATGCAAAAATGCACCAGACAATTGGGATATGGTTTTCTTGGTTTTGCAGTGTCTCATCGACCGTGTTCTTAAAAGCTCAAAGTGCTCAACACCTACCTCACTCTGATGAGCAATTACAGATTGGACAGGCTTGCTAACTGATGGAGTCCGTAGATCCCATATTAGCAGGTATTGATCATCTCCAACTGAACCAAATAAATATTCATGTCTGAGGTGCCATGCTACATCTTCAACAACACCTTCATGAACCTGAATCACAAAAACAAACATAAATGGAACATGCAACTAAATTCAGGTAACTCCTAATTGAACTAATGAATTTTGAGGCATGAGGCTTTTGACCAGTCTTATGATTTAGCTCAGAAAAACTTGCCAGGAGGCTACAAAAACTGGCACAATGGAGCTTAAGCTGGATAGATAGAGCTACTGTATAGGCAAGAAAGGCACCTTGAAGATTTGCATGGCATCGAGAGCCTTGTTTTTAGGAGTTGCATTGATGTCCCATAAGCATATCTGAGCATCGTCTGAACCACTAAGTAGATGTCCTTCCTTGAACTTACTCCAAGATAATCCATAGCCTTCAGTACTGTGGCCCCTCAACCTTAAGTCAGGACTGCATGCACCATCTAGTGGAGGCTTAGATGGGTGCTTGCTGTAATCAAAAACATAAACTTCTGCGCTAACTGTCTTGGTTGCTATGATAAAGGAGTTTTGTGGCATGTAACGGGCTCGGTTCACCTCTCCGTCATGATTTATTTGCTGTATAATTTGAACCTGCCAAAAACGAAGTATAAGTGGTATATATATTAATGGGTCACAGGACTGTTCACTGTTTATCATGAATCATCGATCTTCTCACAAAATTGAAATGCTTCCAGTGAAAAGAATCACTTAGCTCGTGCAGTAGACAAATAAAGAACTGCTAAATGGCATGATGAAGTATGCAAAAAAAGACCTCACCGAACAATACGACTTAAAGGCTAAAGATAATTTCTGAGTGCTAAGATGTACATGTGTCAGGATCGCTTATGGACATTTACAATGCTACCTAATATGATGAATTCAATACAGGAAGTCTACGGGGATGCATAACTTGCTTCTTGCAAAATTTCATTAACCTGAGACCGCTTCAAATGTCCGGGGTACATTTGCACTTGTGCACTATTGCAACTCTCATTTGCTAAAGCATTTTGACAAGAAGTCACCTCTTTAAGGCTTTCACACACCATCACTTCATCAACGATTTACGGACTACCCCGGCTAAACGGAATAGGCCTACAATACAAGATTGAGAAAGCAACAACAAAAGTATATATTTCCCCTATTCAGTTAAATACAACGAGATTACTCTTACTTAGAGACATCAATTCAAGCTACATCGTTCCAACCTAAACTCCAGTAAGTTGGATGGTGATCCAGAGTACACCTGGGCAGCAATACCTTGAGCATACTCAGTCATGCCTCCTTCCACTCAAAGATCACTATGTATAACTATATTTTGCAACATTCAAGATTAAAGCTCATTAAAGTGCACTTTTTCATGCAAGGGAAACATTGGAAGGCGAGAAGTAAATTCCAGTTGGAACAATGGAAGAGATCAGCAAAAGCATCGATGTAGATGAAGTAGCCTGAGAGACAGAAGTTTCAAATGAATCAAACCAGTTTCAAGCTTTTTTTTTTCTTGGCAAGCTATCTAGAGAATAATTATTTCAACTTTGAGAAGTAATCTTCCTCAAGCACATACAACACAAACATAAGTTCTAGCTTATTGACTCTTTATCCATTTTCACTGCACCTTATTCACACGTTATGTACTACCCGGACAGATGCACATTCCTCAGGTCAAAAAGACCGACAGAACGGACAAGAAAAACACAGAATTCCCCTCCCCATCCCAAATCTTCAACCTTTTCACATATAGCAGCACTGCATGAAATGAAAAATTGATGTCAAGACACTGAAAAGTGTATTAAACCAAGAGCCGCATGTAATGCAGTTTCCTCCGCAAACTTTACATGAGAAGCTCCCTCAATTTCTTCTGAACTCGAATCGAGCCAACAACGGGCCCTCCAATTCACCAAATCGACAGACAGCAGGAAGCCAAATTACCTTGCCGTTCGCGCAACCGAACCCGCCGACGTCCGCGCGGTCGTCTTCGTAGTGCCGGGCGTCGTTTTCGGCATCCTCGAGCGGCAGCTGGACCTGGGCGAGCATCAGGTAGTTGGGCTCGTTCTCGGAGGTGTGGGTCCCGAGGATGAGCTTCTGGACGGAGTAGTCCTTGCCGGGGGGCTCCTCCCGGTCGGGCAGCCACTCCACGGTGAGGGAGGGCCACTCGAGGGCGTGGGTGATGACGAGGTCGTAGAGGAAAGGCGTATTCTTCTTCCATATCTTGTACTCCTCGTTGATCAGCCGCTCCTCGATCTCCCCCCGCATTTCCTCCTCGTCCTTCCCCATTGCTTGTTCGCCAGACAATTCTTCAACCTCAGCTTTCGCTTGCACAGAACGCGTGGGTATATATAAGAGAGAGAGAGAGAGAGAGAGAGAGAGAGAGAGAAGTTGGGGGTTTCAGGTTCCCGCCAAGAGAGGGAAACCCTAGGCCGGTTAAAAAGAGCTTCGAGATTCTTGGGATGTATCTGATCTGCGAGAGAGCCTACAGTGGAGAGACTGTTTGGGCTGGGAGGCGAAGTTGCTATCTCGTGCGAGAGGGTCCAGGGAAGCGATGAATCTGGAACTTCTATAGGCCGTTGGATCGGATCAACACCATACGATTCTACGTATAAGTCCGACATGCTTAATACCTTAAAAAAATCTCACGCAACCAATTTTTGTGTCTCAGAAAATCTCATATCGATACACATACACGGGACATACGTTTACCCTCGAATTGACTTTTGTGTCACAAAAATATCACGAATTGATACAACCACACCACATTTATCCCGAACCAATTTTCATGTCACAAAGATTAGGGACTTTGGCATATTTTCGAAGCTCGAGGAAGCTCTTTGTCAAAATTAACATATTTTAGCAGATTTTTCAATTTAAGATTTTGATCATTTATTAATTTTGTTATATAAAAATTAGTTTGGGGCTAAATGTGGTATGTAATGTACCAATTTAGGATTTTCATGACAAAAAACAAATATGAAGATCAGTTTCAGATAAACATGGTACAGACGTACTGTTTTGTAACTTTAATTGGTATTAACCTATGTAGCACGGATACGCGCTCTAGGATATTTTTTGCGTATCGGATACGCTTCCGTATCGGATATGCTCCCGATACGTACATGAAGACACGGTTGTACCCACAATCAACACGCGTCTCCGCCCCTGACGCGAAGTCAACAAGAACAGCACGTACGCAGGTACTCGACTACTCGCACTGCACCATCATTTTAAGCAAATCTTATTGCTTTGTCACCGACACCCTACTGATCATTGTGGCTTTTTCACCGACGCCCTCCTCCCTGCCAAAACTTCTTTATTGTATCCTTCCTGATCATTGTAGCTTTTCCTTTCTTTTTTTAATACTATTAACTTTTTTTTTAATTTTTGACTAATATTTTTCATCAAATATGAAAAACTATGACATTTCGACATATATGTGATGTTTGGAGTTCATAAAAATGATAATTTAAATATATATATATAAATATATATTTAATACATAAGGTATCCTAACGTATCGGAAATCTCTATTTTTTTAGAAATCACGTATCGGCATATCGTATCGTATCGTGTCCCGTATCGCGTATCGTATCGGTGCTACATAGGTATTAACCCTAAAAAATATACATACAACCAGATTATTCCCACCTCCTATTTAACTAATTAACCCCAAGATGGACAAAATGACCCTACAGATTTTCATATTTGCAAAGTTGCCTTCAATCTATATATTGCCCTACGATGGGATTTCTTCAAATTTTAATTCATTGCCATCTTTTTGTCACAAAAGTATCATTGCTCCCATAGGAACTCATTCGTTCTACTTCACCGTGGCTTCATTATTTACTATTTGATCAGCCTCGGAGAAAATACATCATATATTTTTGTTTTGAATATAAAAAATTAATGATTTTCTTCAATAATAAATGACACACTTTTTCTAATAGCATGTAAGAAGCTAGACAAGTACATAAAAATGGTAATATCATGAAAAACCTCAAACTAGTACACATGTGATAAATTTACCCTAGATTATTCTTTTGATCATAAAAAATCCAAAACTAGTACACCTGTAATACACTTATGACAAATTTACTTTTCGTTAGTTTTCATTAAATTGAATTAATACAATGAAAAAACTCTAATTGATATACCAGTGACAAACAAAGGGTAAAAACTCTAAATGAGTACACTTAGGGTCCATAGGATACTCTCCAAAGGTTGTTCATGTTTCTCATGACTCCTTGGGCTATTCCAGTTATCATCTATGAAGATGATTGTAATTGATCCCAATACTCCTCAAATACTCGACCTGGTTGTTGTCAGCTTCTTCATTACCAGATGTCGAGCAATTCCAACTGCTCTTTGCATCGTCTGCTTCAGAGTCTATGTGACTTGGCTTTTGCTTCCTTGGATCTCCAATTAGACCATGCAGTATTTTATTTATTTTTGTCACACTTTCCTAAAAAAGCATTAGTGTCTTAACCGCCGGATTCCATAACCAGCCAACGCGACTTTATCCCAATTTCATCCATTCGGTTCAACGTCGACATTATCTTGAAATTTAATATTGTTCCAAAATGGGTCTCTCAGAATTACTTTCTGGAGAACGGCCGAGTCTTGTATTTGCCTCTTCCCTTTTTAAAATGCTCAATCTCAACACCAAGACAATTAGAATCTTCCCTTTCTTCTATACTAAGGTCCTTTACCACATGAAGGAAATTATACACTTCAGTGGCATTCTTTTGCCTCGATTCTATTTTTTTCTTTACACCCTAAGGCTATCAAACTTTATACTCATGCCAAAGGTAATACACTTATCCTAGGAACAAAATGCCATGACACTTAACAAAGCATCCGCGAGACATTTCACTGAAGTTTCCTCAGGGTGTTTTCTGGGCATAATATTATTGCTTCAGAGAATCAAACTTGGGCATTCAATGACCAAGAAAGACTTTATATCTGGCATAGTTAAAGTCAATCGGACCAATTTGGATCCCTCTTTGCTGCTGCAATTCTGAACAATTCCCTGACTTGTCCTACTAATCCATCTCAGCGATATCTTGGAATCATATACAGTTAAGACCGTCAAGTCTATCCATTTCCTTTTTCCACCACGACTATCTCACGGTTCAAGCACTTCCAAGAAATCAATGCCTTATTCTTTATGGGCGATGATCCGCATTATCGTCACAACAGTTTCAGTTCAATCTCAATCAATCCCAATGGAATCGACAAGGCCCGACAGACTGATATGCCAATTTCCATAACACTTTCCATAACAGGGGGAACGATATGTCGATCTCTCATCATGGCCTCTCATCATGGCCCTATGCCAAGATATTAACCATTCCTTATAGGCACATTCTATAATCCATAAGCGGTAATTTTCTCACTTACATCTCTTCCAATCATTTGGCCTTTTCAATAAGGCTTATCACAGTCTCTCAAATTCAGGAGTATCATCTAACTACGAAGCTTCAAATTCAATCCATTCATGGACCTCCTTGTCCTAACCAACGGGTCCTTGACCACCTTTGGTGCATACCTAGACGACCTTAAGAACTATGTCTCACATTGGTCTATCGCCCTCAGATTCTTGCAAAACTGATAGAATTCAAGCAACCTTTGCTCTCGAGTAACCTCAGAAAGGTACTTTCTATTGAACAACTTGACGAAGGCAATCCAATTAGATACCACGCCTTCAAGGAGAACTCTTCCCTTGGTGGCCTTTCACCAATCATCGATAACCTCTTAAGGCTAGTAACTACGAAGGTTACTTTCATTCTTCAGTGGACTCAATACTTCTAAGGTCTCTTTTCAAGTTCTCAATCCAAAGAAAGGCAGTTTCAGGATCATCTTCTCCATAGAACTTAGCCAACTTGAACTTCATAGTCCATTACACAAGCTATCTGTTGGACGGTTTTCTTCCCCATTATCTATCGTCTTTTCCATGGCCTCCATAACTTGCTTCTTAGCAACAACAATCAACAGTAGCAGTCTTGACTACTTAGGCAACAATGTCAGCTCGTTCTTGAGCTTACCTAATCTTCAATTTTTCATTTCCATTCAAAGTTCTCATGACCCCTTCAACTCTTGGGTTTCGCGCAGTTACAAACTCGAGCTAAACACTCTTCCAATACTCATACTCCAATTGCTCATCTTTACCAGGGTTTCACAATCACTTAAACCATAACAATTCTCTCCAGGAATTAAAGACCTCAGTCATCTATTAGGATCTAGCAACTCTAGACTGCTCATAGCGCAACAGCCATCACAATTAGACAATCGGTTAACCAGTGGTCTTAGGCAATTCTCAACTAACCGCCACTTACTAGGCAAGCCTCAACTTGGAAAACATCAAGAAAACACTCGAGGTACTAATTCAATGTGATACTGGTTCGTACCTTAAGTCCAGATGCACTCGCGACTTAACAATAATACAACATGCCATCTAATATCTCATTTAGACATGGGCCCAAAACAACTTACAATGTCAGGTACATAACTCGCCAAGCAGGCCAATCACAAAGCCAGTTCACAAATAATAACCACTACCAAGTACGAAGCTCCTAATCATGCCAATCACATGCGTCATTACCAATGCCATGCAACTCATGCCTTATGACCACCTAAGGTCTCACTATCTAATCGTCCCAAAGTCCATACTCCTCATCACTCCAATCCTCAATCAACTTGGATCGAGCTAACCTTGCTCTGATACCAACCAAACGGGGATATCACGCCCCGAACCCGACGGGCATGCGAACATCCCTCATCGGTCGTTTCGTTTCGATGATACCCAAGATCCAATGGCGACGATCTCAAAGACTAAATGAAACATACATGCGAAAATGAGAAACAACCCTATTTCTTAACCACAAAAGATGACTTCAGGACTACACAACAGAACATTTACTCAAGATACGGCACAGGGCTTTGGTATACAAAATACAAGTCCTTGTATGGTTTAGATGATACATGAAATCAAAAGGAAAATCATACTAAGGTCAACTCCTCTAATACTAAAAAGATGTCAAGTTTGTGCTCCAGTTTGTGCTCCTCATCATCGATTTCCTTCGGGATTCCAAGGCCTTGCGGTGTGGCTTCCACGTATAGGATCAAGGTCTGAAAATGGTAATCCCATGATGGGGTGAGATATAAATCTTAGTAAGCCAAACCTAAACCTAAACTAGGCTGTCAGTACCTCCAAACACTTTTGAAAAACGGGTATTTTGAAAACAAAAACTTTGGCATGACAAAGCATGATAACAGACAAAATCTGGCATTTCAGTATTTCCAAATCGACTCGGCTTAGTTAAGAAAAATCATGATTAAAATCTAAGCTTCGTACTTAAGGCAGGCATATCAATCAGTTATACACTTGAGGCAAATTAGAACTCATGAGGCAATTTCATTCTTAATTCCATTTCTTGATGCTCCATTAATTAGATCTTTTCTTTTATGCCTATCCTGGGCTGCGAGATGATTTAGTCAATCATATGACTCTCGACACCCAATTCTATCGAGATGATTCGGTCAATATGCTGACTCTCGCATGCGAGATGATTCAGTCACTATATCGACTCTTGACACTTCGGGCTATCGAGATGATTTGGTCGACTATAGGACTCTCGCGTCCGGACCTAGAGATGATTCGGCCACCATACGACTCTCGATTCTTATAGCCTTCGAGATGATTCGGTTGATATGGGACTCTCTAACCGCACGGCCTCGTCAGGTCAAATGGGATTAAACACCCAACGTCGGGATACGCCCGAGGCTTAATGCATTGGACATATATTATATAATATCCAGTCTTACTTAGCCTCAATCTTAATCGCAAATCGAACTCGTGCAATTCAAGCATTTCAAGGCCAAACAAGGCACTCGATTCAAGCATCCATCAACTTGACATAACATGCTCCACATTGCATAATCTCAGCCAATTATACATATATCAATCGGCCACTTTACAGCACCAAAGCTTGACAAAGCTTGACATTTGATTTCAATTAATCAAGAACTCGTTAATTCAGTCAAGCGATTTTCCATCAAGCCATAATTCACGCCAATAAGACATCACAAGCATTCAGTTTTCAAGGCCAAAGAGGGTGACTTAACTTAGCAAATTCATGGGGTAAAGACAGTAGGAGTGCCACAACTTTTGTACAGAGATCACTTGAGTGCCATAACTTTTTTTTGGATCACTCGAGTACCAAATCGGAGCAAAAGTGATCAGTTGAGTGCTACTTCTGGCCAAACATCATACGTGGATTTTCTACTGAATTTTTTTATTGTGACGTGGAAATTTTAAAAAAATGAGGCGTCCACTGTGGAAATTCGACGTCTAACGTGTCCCTCTTAAAGAGAAAACGACGCCACTTTATCTGGTGTCTTAAAGCCGAAGAGAGAGAGAGAACGATGAAAGAGGCGAGCAAAATTAGGGCTTGGAACCTCTCTCCGAAATTGATCTCTGTCTGACGCTCGCCAAATCAAATTAGGGCTCCGATCTTCATCAACCTATAGTGTCTCAAGCAAATCGATTGAAAACCCTGTGATTCGCGTCGTAGTCTCTGAAGGTAGAGGAAGTGTTTGTCGCGTGACGAACCGGGGTTGACCCACCCAAGCTAGTACGTGATTTGTTGTTTGTGTGAGCGATTAATAAAGGACACGCATGCTTATTCAGTAACGTGTTAGTGAAAGCGAGTGAAAGCAAAAGAAAAAGGCGTGAAATGCGATCTGTTGGAGGGAAAAATTACGGTCAGAAACTGGCATATTTTATGGTGAGCTTCATTTTCTAAGTTGTACCTTATGTCATTTTGTGTCCACTGGGGCCAACAAGGAGATTGTTTTTTACAGAATGTGATGGGGGTAGTGGGGACCAAGTGCTAAGGATATCGTGCGTTTGTTGTGGTCTTTGTCTGTCATGAAAAAAAAATCATTCTTTCTTTGGTATAGTGTCGAGGGTTGTGGTCCCCATTATAAAAAAGATTTTTTTTTCTATAATTGCATTGTTCAAAATTTCTGTTGTTCTAATCCCTATGATGAGGAAAAACTGATAGTAATTGCATGCAAAGGCTAGCAAAATTGAACTTGGCTGATGATAGAGAATGGTAGAAAAATTATTGCTTTTATAAATGCTTTATTAACATGTTTTATGTTGTGGTCCTTGTTATATGAAAAATTTATTTTATCTTTCTTGTAGTGTTAACATAGCTTGCATTGTGGTCCCTGTTATAGAAATAATTATTCTCTGAATGAACAGTGTTACTATGGGCGATACGACTGCGCTAGTCAAAGTTTTCTATGGTGGGAAGTTCGTAATTGGAGATAATGAGACTAAATATGTTGGTGGAGATGTGGCTTTTGTCCTCATTAGTCTTATAATGAGTTTAAGAATGATATAGTGGAACAGTTGCGATGCAAAATTTCTAAGCTATATTATGTAATACCTGGTCAGAGTCTGAAGGATGGAATGAGGTACATATATGGTGATAGTGGTGTTTGGGATGTTGTTTACTATTTTCTTCATGATCAAGAAGTGTCGGTGTATGTTGATGGCGATGGACGTGAGGAAGCAACTTTGGAATCTCCTGTTCAAACCCAGGGTGATGATGCATCTGTTTCAGCAAAAAATGTGCGAGCAGAGGACAATCAGGCTTTCCATACAGCTCGTGTGTTAAAGCTATGTCAGCAACTTGAAGGAATTGGTGGCATATCTGATGGTGAAGAGATAGTGGTTGAAGAATCGACTCGAATAGATGTGAGCACTTGGGAAGTTGCATTGTCTAGTGATGAAGATGAGGAAATACTACTGCATACACAATGCCCAAGTAATGCTGATGATGAAGACATTACACATGCAAGAGAAGAAGTAAGAACATTTCGACAAAGGAAAGAAGGACAAATTGGGATAGTTGATGAGGGCACTTCTGTACGCAGGGAAGATGGAGCTGCTGTCAATGGTGCTAATGATACATATAATGAGGAAAACAGTGAGGATTATGAGGATGACCGCGGCAGCTTAGACAACAGTGAAGATGCAGCACGTCAAAGTGGGAAAAGGTCAAGTAAGTACCCTCGTTACGATTCAAATTCTGCAAGCCCCTTGTTTTGCTTAGCAATGAGGTTTGATAATGCAAAACAATTTAGAGAGGCTATCATAAAGTATTCAATCACTCAGCAGAGGAATCTGAAGTTCACTAGAAATACAAAGAATTATATTAGGGTGAAGTATGCACAAGATAATTGCCCATGGATAATATATGCTCAATTGGATAGAAGAATTGGCTCATTTCAAATCCGATCGCTCCAGGGGGAGCATAACTGTGGTATCGATTTCCGTAATAATAGAGTCACAAGTGTGTAGTTGGCCAAGCATTTTTTTCAATACCATTAACGCAATGCCAAAGCTAAACAGTTCTCGGTTGAAGCAACTAGTCAGAGAGGAAGTAGGCGTGAACGTGTCTAAAAACTAGTGCAAAAGAGTGAAGCACAAGGTGATGAGTAAATTGATGGGCATGTACAAGCAAGAGTAGCATAGATTTGGGAGTATGCCGGGGAGTGTAGGTTTCAAAATCCACCTAGTAGAATTCATGTCGAGGTTGAGGAGCCTTCACCGGAGGAGCATGAGACACGGTTTCATAGGATGTACATATGCTTTGAAGCATGCAGAAGGGGGGTTTTTAGCTGGCTGCAGAAAAGTGATAGGGTTAGATGGTTGTTTCTTGAAGAGTTTATGTAAAGGAGAGGTATTGACAACAATTGGAAGAGATGGAAACAACCAAATGTTTCCAATAGCTTAGGTTGTTGTGAAGTCGGAGAACAAGGACACTTGGTTTTAGTTTCTGAAAAATCTAATGGTTGATCTTGATATAACCGACGGAAGTGGTTGGGCATTTATGAGCGATCAACAAAAGGTGAGATGCTGTGATTGAACTGCTGTCTTTCTAATGATACTCATTTCGTGTATATTCCTAATGTTTGCTGATCTTGTAGGGACTTGTTCCAGCTATAGCTGAATTGATGAAATATGCTGAGCACAGAATGTGTGCTCGGCACATATAAACAAATTGGGCGAAGAAGTACAGAGGCGATGAGCTACAAAAGCAATTTTGGTTGATTGCAAATAGCACCAACATGGAAGACTTCAGAGTTCACAAGCGAGGCCTATATAAGTTTTCTGCCGAAGCCTTCGATGACTTGTTCCTCACTAAAGCACAACATTGGTGTAAGGCCTTTTTTTGCGAAAAATTCAAGTGCGACATCGTTGATAACAATCTTTGTGAGGCATTCAACGGCACGATTCTAGGAGCCAGGTGCAAATCAATCATTAGTATGCTTGAAGACATTAGAGTGATGGTCATGACTAGACTATACAGGCAGAGAGATGAAAGTGCAAGGTGGCCTAGACAGATTGGGCCTAGAATTGTGAAGAAATTAGAGGAGAGTATACGGGATAGTAGGTTTTGCGAGCCGTTTTGGAATGGGGACGATGGATTCGAGATTAAGAATAATGGTGACACCTATGTTGTCCACTTAGATAGGAAAAAAATGTTCTTGCCTGTTGACACCTGATTTTTTGACCAAGTCTTTTTGGTTTTATTTTTGAAAAATCACAAAAAATTCATAAAAAGTCAAAAAATTACAAAACCAACTTTGGTGGCCTTGGCGAAGCCCAAGGAACCATTCTTGACCAAAAAATAATTTTTCATATTTTTCACATTTTTTAGTATTTTTAGAAAATAGGAAAATACTAGAAAAATCAACAAAAATACAATTTGAGGTCACAAAAATATGGAAAAATATCCAATATTTTTCTTTTTAATCCCTTGTATTTTTGACTTCACAAAAAATCCAAAATCAGATTCAATCTTAGGTGTTCCTTTGTAGCCCGCACCATTGAATTTGAGAAAAAAAATACCAATTGAGTCTTTTAATTTTCCATTTCGGCATTTTTTAAGATCTTGACATTCAATCTAACTATCCCCTATTTCAATTTAGCCCAATTGTTTGCGCAATTTGCTCAATTGCACGGATTTGACAAAATTACATACTAAAATTGCATTTTAGTCCTTGAAATTAAGCATAATTGAAATTACTTTCAATTCAAGGGCTATCATTGCAAATTAAACATGTTACCCAATGGATTTCACCATTTTAAATCGATTTGAACAGGTGGTTTGACTCAATTTGATCATTTGCACCCTCAATTACACGATCCCCAATTTCCAATTAAATGAAAATTTGGGGGTTTTGTAGAAATTGATGAAAACTTTTGGGCAAAACCACATTTCTAGATAGAATTCATGCCCTAGATTCGATTATGAGGTTCAATTGCAAAATTTTCCCATTAATTTGGGCTTAATTTGAAAAAAACCTATTCGGGACCGGTTCAGACCGGTTAGACCGGCGGTCGGACCGGTCGAACCGGCCCGCTACAGTGTCTTCTTCTTCATCAGGCCTGTGCACGAGTGAACAGTGGAAGGTATAATTTCAAGGAGAAAATTGAGCGACGAATCAACGACAATTGGAGAAGCAATGCTGGGCATTTAGTTCCTTGGGTCAATCCCCGTCGATCGGGATCGGAATGAAGACCAGTGACCATCGGGATAGCAAATAATCGGCTGGTCAACCTGCACACCTGTAAAAGTCAACAAACGACAAATGCAGGTCGAATGTATGCCAAATTCGTGAGGAATGAGGCTCGCCGGGAAACCAAATGAACCTTGGCAAGTCACCCATCCTCTCCGGCGCCAATTGAACCCAAAAACACGTGCTGCCACGTGCCATTGAAGTCAGTTGGAACTCCTCAAATCGGCGCCAAAATTCGGAGATGCTATATAAGCCTACAGGGGCTTTCAGTTAGAAAAAAGAACGGATTCGGTTGTAAAAAAGAAAACAAAATCGAGAGAGAAGGAGGAGGAGAGAGGGAGAGCTCGTCCTCCAACCGCCATTGTTGAGGACAGAGCTCGAATCCACAGAGCATCGGTCAGGCCTTTCCAGGCTAGACCAAAGCTCGAGGAGATCGTCGGGAGGTCGCCCATACTGAGAGGAAGCCGCTGTCGTTGACGGTACAGTCTGAAACCGCCGGAACAGGTGAGTCACAGTCTCGAGTCTTCCTTCAAGCTTTCATGGCGATTCACGTGTTTCTTGATCGTTCATGCAATTAATGTGTGCGTTTCATTCCTCGAACATCACTGACCATGTTCGCATCTTCATTTTGCATTGATTTTGCTCACATGCCCCGAATCGAGTCTTCCGATTTAGCCTCCATAGCCGATTCTTGCCCAGCCAAATCTGGGCCGAGCGAGCTCAATCAGAGCTCGAGGTAAGTCTTCTGGATCTCCATTGATGCTATTCTATGACTGAAATTCTTTGATTTTGAGTGAATCGCATGATTGAGCTTCCATGGCCGTACTCGGCGATTTGCACGATGTTCTTGATTCTGCGAATAAGATGTTTCGATTCTTAGATATGTCGAACTAGAGCTAATCGCGAATCGATTGCCGTTGGTCTCGAGTGATTCCATTAAGATTTCACCGCACGATCATCGCCGGAGAGCCACAGCCGTCCATTCCGTCGGAGTCGCGAGGTTGAAGACGAAGCTGACATGGCGTAGTCAACAGGTCAAAGTCTTAGGTGTCAGTCCATCATTGGTCCACGTTTTCGTCCAGTCAGCATGCCGTTAGAGGTTGTTATTCGAATAAACAGATCTAACGGCTGAGGATAATCGAGTCTAAATTCTAGCGGCCGTCCGATTAGTAATTAGGTTTATCCGAAAATCTTTAAAATCAGAAAATCAAAACGAGCTGAAACGGTGTCGTTTAGGATAGTAACAGTGCGGCGTCGTTTTAGGTTAGAGAGGGTGAACGGTCCAGATCGAGTCTTGCGTTCTAATCATGACCGTAGATTTTGGTAGGTCGATCAGACGGCTCTGGTCAGGTCTTTGCTCAATCTAGGCCGTAGATTTCAGTCAGCCCATCCAACTGCCGTGGATTAGCCACGTGGTCTATTAGGGACCGTCAGATCAGTGCCAAATAATCTGAAAATCAGAAGTGCATCAGACGGCGTCGTTTCGACCAAGGATTTCGCGGGTCAGGGTCTGGGCCGGGTTCCGGCCCGAGTGGGTCGGGTCGACCCGGTCCGAATAATATTTTTAAATAAAAAAATCGGAAAATGATTTAAAAAAAAATAAAAAAAATCAGAAAAATCTTAGAAAATCCAAAAAATGCTAGAAAATTCCAGAAAATTCCAAAAAAAATGTGGAAAAATTGTGGAAAAATCCTAGATATTCCAGAAACCCCCAAAAATCGAGGGTTGATCACAGACAACTGGTTAACCCTATTTTTGGGGTTTCTTATCCCATTTTCCGAGACTTGACGATATTACCCTATAGGGGTAAGTCGCCTCTGCTGTGCATGCTAGAAAAGACCGATAATTCCAAGGTGAGAATTAGGGTCGATTAGACGACCAATTCTTAGGTTTGGGTTTTCGAGTCCCGCTTCTTTTCTCAAAATGACAATTTTGCCCTTTAATGGGAAAATTGTCTTTCTTGTTCCGATCAAGTTCTAAAAATTGCTTGAAGTTAGGGTTTGGGTCAGGTGGATGACCAACCCTAATATTTGAGATTTTCAGTTCTCATCTTGGTCTAAAATGACGACTTTACCCTTCCAAGGGTAAAATCACTTGAAAATTCCAGAAAAATTCTGAAAAATCCCGAAAAATAGGAAATGGATTGGATTGATGGCCAATCCTATTTCCCCTGTCTTTTGACTTCCCAATTTCTCTAAAATGACAGATTTACCCTTTTTAAGGTAAATTTTCCCCGAATTGTTCAAAATTACGATTCTGCCCCTCATGGGCGAATCGTGCCAAAATCATTCTTGAGCCTTGATTGATATTTCTCTTGGCTAATAGGGCCTCATTAGGGATGCCATGCTGATTTCATGTGTTTTATCCGCATGTACTGGATCCTTGATTTGCGCACTTATTTCTATTGATTGTGATTGATAGGGTAGCATTTCCCATCTGCATGAACTCCTAGATTTAAGATCTGTCCCCCACTCATTTGTATGAAATCCTAGGATCAGATAAACCATTCAGCTTAGGTACCGAAAGGGCGTCAACTCTGACAGTTGGCGTAACTAAGTCCCCGAACCCACTTCTCTGGTTTCCGCAGAATCGAATAGACCACTCCCAACTATTCGATAGGGTTTTCGATCGTACCCTCCACGAAACGATTGGTGGCGACTCCTTGGCATGAACACTCATCACATGTCACTAAACCACACTGAAGGTCGACCACGTATATCCAGCAGTTGCGATTTGGGAAATGGACCTTGGGAGAGGCCCGCGTCCGATCCAGCCAGCGATCGGGCGGCCCATTAGCCCTCTCCCGCCTCCGAGCTCGGGAGAGGGTCGCGACAGACTGGCGACTCCACTGGGGAGTATTCTAAACCAGAATCTCTGGTTACGAATTATAGAGGACTTGAGCCGATTAAAAAGTTGTTGGGTTTATCTGACCTTATTTTTCGCAGATGCTCTCGAAGGTGAGGTACGTATGCTAACCATTGTGTTAGATGTTTTTGCAGATTGAAGAAATAAGGGGTGGAGTGATTGTTGACATCTTTCCTGCAGGTTGGAGTTGGGAATGTATGTTTATCTTACGCACATACTGAAGCGCTGTTTTGATACAAACTACTGTGCATGACTTTGCATTGTGATGATCACGACACATTGCACACACTGGCGGTCAAACCCCGACTGCAAACCACCTCTAGGTTACCTTAGATAGGGAAAGGGTGCGAAAAGGATCTTGTGTTTGATGGCACTTGAGACTTTCGTATTCATTCCCGCCTACCATCTGCATTGGCGATATCTAGCCCTCTTGGGTAGGTACCCTTGGGGAGGAATCTGCCTCGTGTGGATCGTGGGAGCCTGAGCCGTAGGTTCCTCACCTGACTTTCGATTTTCCTTTTTAGAGTATACCCACTTGTCGCATGCGCATGTCCATGGATGGTTGGTATACCTAAAACCACCCATTGATACATGGGGCATTCCACATTCCCCAAAGTGTGGTTGGTAAGACATTTATCTCTAAACGTACTTTATTTCCTGCTCCATGATATGACTCATACATTGCATACATCCATATGCATTCGCATCATGAAGATTACTCGGGTGACTAATGAGAACAATAATGATTATGGGGTAGGATGTCGCTGTTCCCTAAGAGCTCGACGGAGTTGGTGACCTTCGAGTACTTGAGAAAAGTTACTCGCCCCGGACCAAACACGAGGCTACACTTTACTAGATTCGTGTATGGTCGGGAACTGACTGGACGTAAGCTGGGGTATGCTGAGGACTGTCAAACCCGCTACTACGCTGATAATCTCAGATTCAAGCGACAATCAGACGAAATGATGAAGGATTATCTGGAGATGAAGAGACAACGTCGCAACCAGCTAGCTAGGGAAGCGTACGCCCGCAGGAAGGCTGAATTGCTGGCCAAAGAGAACATACCCATGATTACTTCTTGGGGTAGGAAGAGACGCCCTGCAATCAAGACCAAGCCAAGGCGCATCACACTCAAAAAAGTGAAACCCGAGAAGGCTCCCGAAGTCATCGTACCCTGGACTAGAGAGTGGCCGGAGGAACTACAACCTCTCGACCAAACCACTGAAGATAACTCCCCTACCCTAGATTAAAGGAGAATTCCTGACCGACTGTCATTTGGGTAGACTTCTGAAGAAAGAGTGATCTAGACCCTCACGTTCCATTGTCTTTTATGGCTTTCTTGTTTAAAAAAACCTTTCTTTACCGTTCTTCTATTAGATATCTTGACTGAAGTAAAAGTACATCCCCACTTTGTTCCTTTGATGTGTTGACCAATGGAATGTGACATTGCTGTTCCCTTTAGTCACTGAGTAAACCTGACTAAATTGCATAATTCACTTCCCTGAAATGCAAATTAGGCTTTGAATCAGGCTTTCAAGACCTGAAAAAGGGTCCTAATCTCCATTTCTTCAAATTGAACTATGCAATCAAGTTAGCTCATGCATGCTTCATGACATCTGCATATTCATACATTTAAAGTAATTTCTGGCGATTGACCTTTTAAAATCATTTGCATATTTTAGACTTGATGGGAAAGAATGATATTCAAGTGTTCAAGATCCCCCGAGCTGAACTCCAATCATGGTGGGATGGCATGGGCGAAGCCAGCCAAAAGTATGCGGAGTCACGACTAGGGTACCTACTGGACCTACTGAAGATTGAGTGCCCACCTGCCTTTATTCAAGCCATGGCGCTCTACTGGGATCCTACCACCGCTACATTTTGCATGGAAGGATTAGAGATCACTCCCACTATCGAGGAATACAGCGCTGTCATCGGAGTTGAATTCACCCCTACGCTCGTCCGACCCCCTATAGGACTTGAACCCCAAAGTCAGGTGGCTGAATTCCTTGACACAAACCTAAATGAAGTCAAAGCAGATGCGAAAAACAATTCTGGACGCGTTTCCCTGTCTTTCCTTATAGACCGATTTTCCCGCCTTCCTACTTCTAAAGGAACCAAATCTGGTAGAGCCTTTATCTTGGCATTCTTTAGCTTTGTGCTATTCCCAATCTCAACTGTCACCTTCGACCTTATCATGGCTATAATAACTAGGCAAGTCTGTTGTAGGTGGGATTACTCAAACATCCTCCTTGCCGAAACCTTCCTCTCCCTAAATCGTTTCAAGAAAAACAAAAAGGGAATCTTTAGAGCTTCTAGTGATCTGCTGTATCTGTGGTTCACATCCCATATCAGACAATTCCATATCCGCATGGGTTTCACTGAAATCAGCCCCAATGCACACCCTCTTAAAACATTTGCTAGAACCCATACACGTATTCCTAAGTTCAACTTCATAGAATGGAAGAACTTCCTCAAAGTCCTAAAACCCGAACAACTCCGATGGCGGCTAAGGTTGCCGACGCTGAACAAGGTCAGATTGACCTGCGATGACGGGAGTCCAGTCCCCCTGCTAGGGTTCACGGGCGCAACTGCATACTATCCAAGGAGGGTGATTCGGCAGTTTGGAGCACTACAAGAGATCCCTTCTCCACCGCAACCTGATATCTTCTCCTTTGACATACCAAGCAAGACCCTCACAGAAGAGGAGAAAAGACAGTTTGAAGCCAAGGTGGCATCCATCACACGCTCTTTGAAGAATTCCCAGGCTGAAGGAATAAGTTGGCCAGAAGACATGACTCATGAAGAGAACATCCATAGGGCTACCACTGAATACATTCAACACTTCAAAGCGATCCGACGAAGCCTTGTCGAGCCCTACATACCCGAATACATCGTGCCGTACGTACCGGGAATAGAGCCTTACATACCCGAAGACATGGGACCACTGTCATGTTCAGAAGATGAGAAGCCCTAGGTTGAAGAGGGGAATCCATGCTGGGATGATGAGGGTGCCTTAGACCTCAAACGTCCTAAACTTGAATAGGCTATTCTGTCAAGTGTAAAATAAGCAAACATTGTGACACTTTCTCATACGTTCTCATTTCTGTGGAGTACCATCTTGGACACATGAGCATGAATATGAAACACGTTTTGCAAATGCATAAAGAAAAACTATCGTCAGAAATTACGCTTCTTTTAATTCCATGAGTTCTCGTCGGGAAATGATTAAAAGAACTACTTACATGAGGCTAAGGCTCATAAGGTAGCCCTTTTTCTCATCTACCGACAAGAAGCATGCAACTGAAAGAATTAACTGCTTCTCTTTGCTAAAATAAGCGAAACACTCACAGAGATCTTTTTGAACAGGTACGCTCTCATCACGGAATTTCCCACACATCGCTTCCGAACTCGCCTTAAGACAAGAATGGAGCAGCAAGAGTTGACTCCGCGCGTAGGCATGCTGGAATCTTAGATGACTGCCTTAGCAACTATGATGGCTGACATTAAGGCCATGCTAGAGACATCCCAAGCTAAACAGACGACTACTCACAACCAGAACAACGCTGGTATTTCTTTCATACCTGATACGACAGATAAAGAGTTGACGAGAGATACACAGCGTACAGAGGAAGACGTTCACGAACCAAATAGCCGGTCACAACAAAAAGCATCGCCTGTTGTTATCAACCTTGAAAAAGAGGAGAAGGGAAAACAGACCGTGAAAACAGAGGTAGAGGCTAAGAGATTGGCTAAGATCGAAGAATGCCTGAGCAGCCAAGGCTACGAGTTAGCCCGCTTCGACAAGATATCTCCTTTTGCTAAAGTGGAGACTCCTCCTGACTATAAAGAACCAGAGTTCGTAAGGAAATACAATGGGACAGATTGTCCCCGTGCCCACCTCAAATACTACCTGCGCAAGATGGCACACTATTCAAATTACATTCCACTGTTGATGAACACATTCCAAGAGAGCTTGGCCGGCCCCGCTCTGGCCTGGTTCATTGAACTAGATTTGGAAGATTACGACGGATGGGAAGATCTCGCAGAAGACTTCCTCAGGCAGTACAAATTTAACATGACTACAGCCCCAACAAGAGAAGACCTTCTACGAACTTCAAAAACAATGGGTGAATCGATCAGGACATATGCTCAGAAGTGGCGAGCCTTGGCTACCCAAGTAAAGCCTTCAATCCCAGAAGAGGAGCTGATCGACTTATTCCTGAAAGCACTCCCCTATGAGTACTTTGACAGACTGAACACTTCTGGATGTCAGACATTCGCACACCTGATTAAGGTTGCTGAGAGGCTGGAATGGGCCTTGAGAGAAAGAAGGCCTCAGGAAACTCCCACTAGGAAGCAGTATCCTCTGAGAAAGGAGAGAGAAGCCGGACTGGACATAGCATTTATACCAGATCCCCACAAGTTAAAGCCATTTGGCAATTCTAATCAGGCCAAAGGCGGATCATCATGGTCAGCGCCAAAGGTACCAGAGCCTAGAAGAAAGCAACCCCAGAGGCAATTCTCTCAGCTCCCGAGACCTTTATCCAAGCTACTCCCGATGCTGTTGGAGCAACACTTGGTTGCGAAAGAACCACCTAGGGCAAACCCTCCAAGGTATCCTGGCTTTGATGAGAGCCAGACCTGTGCCTACCATATGGGCGAAAGAGGGCATAATGTGGATAACTGCTATATCCTGAAGCTGAAAGTGCAAGCCCTAATTGATAATCAGATTTTGAAATTTGACAACGCAGCCCCAAATGTGCAAGAAAATCCGTTGCCCGATCATCAAACAGTAGGGGCAATATTCGCTGAAGAAGAAGAAGACTACCTTAAACTGAAGGTAGATGTGCCTAAACTGGCCGACCTGCTAGCAACCGCTTCATCATACCCAAAAGAAGGGGAGATATCAACTGACCAAAAGAAATTATGTATCGCCAAGATGATGGGCCTAGGTATAATGTCCGATAGTACTGATGAAGAATTTGAAGGGATTGAAGCATCTCTATCTTTGAAAGGAAACCACTTCTTGATCACAGTTGAGCAGAGTAGCACCTGTGGTACCTCACATAAGAAATTGGCAAACGATCTGGGGCCGGCCACTCAATCAGAAGAAGAATTTGAAGAAGACGAAATAGAAGTCAGGAGGAGAAGTCTAGCAGACTTCAAGTTTATGGCTGACACACTTGAGAAGGGCGAAATTATAGACAACCTGGGTCAAGATTCTGGAGGGTACAATTTCAAAGTAAAATATTCAGCTCCTCCTAGCTTTTATCAGAAGATTGAAGACATCATACCGGACGGATGGGGAGGTATGGATGATCTCTCTCAACCGGGAACCTCAAACGGTATGGAAGAACTCGACAACGCCATATTGATGATCGAAGTAGCCACGGCCGTGGTGATTAGATTGGATGAACTGGATAACCTGAACAAGGTGGAAGATTGCCCAGTTAAACCTGTCGTGATTCAACTACCTCAAGAAGAAGAAGGCAACACGTCAGGACCAGAGATACCTCATCTGACAACTATAATCATAAAAGTCCCCCCAGCAGAAGAGTACGATCCTAAAGCAGTCCATTGGGACTATGGGACAACACAAGTAGATGCAGTAATGAGGTCTGGAAGATTTTATGCCCCCAGGGAGGGTGAATCCGAAAAAAGAGAGGTCTCAAAGGAAGATGCCGAAAAACTCGTATCGATCATCAAAACCAGCGAGTTTGAAGTAATAGAGCAGCTGAGAAAGATGCCCGCTCAGATATCCCTATTAGACCTATTCATCAATTCAGAGAAGCACAAGAACGCGCTGTTGAAGGTGCTCAACGAAGTACATGTCCCTGAAACAATTAATGAAGTACAACTAGGGGACTTTGTAGGAGCAATTCTTTTAAAAGACCAACTAAGCTTCTCTGACGAAGACTTCCCCATGGAAGGAAGAGGGCACAACAAAGCTTTATACATCTCCGCCCAATGTAACGGCAAAAGAGTGGCACACGTATTGATCGATAATGGATCAGCCTTCAACATCTGTCCTTTGGCTACCATAAGGAGGCTGGGAATCAATGAAGAGATGATCAAGGCATCCAAGACAGCTATAAGAGCATTCGATGGCATGAAGAAGACTGTAGAGGGTGAAATCGAGCTTGACGTATTCATCGGCCCGGCAAAGTTCTCTATAAACTTTCAAGTAATGGATCTACCCAGTGCATTTGGGTTCTTACTAGGAAGACCTTGGATCCATACAGCAGGAGCTGTCCCTTCGAGCCTGCACCAAAAAGTACGTTTCGTTGTAGATAGGAAGGTGATTACCGTACATGGGGAAGTCGACCTCCAGGCATACCAGAATAGTGCCATTCCCTATGTTGAACCTGAAGAGAAAACAGAAGAAAGCTATCATTCCCTAGAGTTGGTAGCAACAGTTCATACCCCAGCAGGGACGAAGTTGAGGACCCCCTACATCTCGGAAGCCAGTCTTCTGCCAGCTAAGATGCTGTTGGCATACGGGTTCAATCCCAAAAAAGGCCTAGGCAAACATAATCAGGGTATAAATACCCCGCTTCAGTTGAAGGCTAATCCACATAGAATTGGCTTGGGGTACCAGAAGTATCCCATGAATGATTCTGTCCCAAAAGCAACAGGCCGAGGCCGAGGCAAAAGCCTGGGACGCCGTGGAGGCGAAAACAGCCCGAATAACTCATTCATCGGTTCTCCAACCTGGAAAGGCAGGTTTCGAATGTTCAGAAATCCCTTAAATGCCTACTTCAACCAGAACTCCAAATGGCTATCTGAAGAGGATGTCACTTCACCGATAGAACCAGATCTGACAAACCCTTTTCTTGAAGATGACTCTGTGAATGTCATCTTGGAGTGGTTGGACAATGAAGCCACTTCTTCTGAGTAAAGAGACTCTTCCTTTATCTTTAAATACTGCGTTTAGAACTTTCTGCATTGCATTGTATTTTCTTTCCTTGTTGTATGCATAGGAAAACGCCTTTGGATCCCCGGCCGTTGGTCCAAATAGCACATCTTGTAACGCGGCCCTTCTTGCATTCAATAAAACTACGCATGTTTTGTTAAGGACATATGGAACTACGAATCAGCCCGATGATGATAATGGTCTTCCATACAGAAGCTTGAGGCCTGATTTGCCATATGATTCCTAATCTTCAAAAAAAAAATTTCATGGGGCCGGGATATCCAATGACATGAGGATTAGTCCCCTTTGTACCTATATCTGTTTCGAAAACTTTTTCGAAAAGACTTTACATGATCATGCATGTCATTTTTACTGAGCACAAACTAACCATACTCATGACATTTCAGGCATATCATCTCAAACATGCATACCAGGTTGTTACAAAATTCAGATCCCTCCATTAACCACTCCTATAACATCGAGGAAGAGGAAGACGGTGATTATGCATCTATCCGAAGAGATTGGAACACCTTTGAAGAATCAAAGCCTCCTACCTCAGAAGAACCAGTCGTTATTAATTTGGGAGACACCGCGAACGTCAAAGAGGTCAAGATCGGCGGACACCTATCCCGAGATGAAAGGCTCGAATTCACCAAGCTACTAAAAGAATATCAAGACATCTTCGCATGGTCTTACGCGGATATGCCAGGCCTTGATCCTAAGATCGTGGAACATGCATTGCCCACAGATCCCGGCATCAAGCCAGTCAAACAAGGCAGCAGACGGATGAAAGCCGAGTTAGAAGACAAGATCAAGGAAGAAGTCATGAAACTTCTTAGGGTAGGCTTCATTGAAGCTATCCCATATTCAGACTGGATTGCAAATATAGTACCCGTCATGAAGAAAGACGGAAAAGTTCGGATCTGCGTAGATTACCGAGATCTGAATAGAGCAAGCCCAAAAGATGATTTTCCACTCCCCCACATTGATGTATTGGTGGATAGTACGGCGGGTTATGAATTATTCTCATTCATGGATGGATTCTCGGGATACAACCAAATCTTCATGAAACAAGAAGACAAACCCAAGACTGCATTTACCACACCATGGGGAAATTTTTGCTACAAAGTCATGCCCTTTGGATTGAAAAACGCCGGGGCTACCTACCAGAAGGCTATGGTCACGTTATTCCATGACATGATCCACAAAGAGATTGAAGTATATGTTGATGACATGATCGCTAAATCCAAAAAAGGACAAGATCACATACATGTATTAAGGAAGCTGTTTGAGCGCCTGCGCAAATACAAGTTAAAGCTGAACCCTAACAAATGCGTGTTTGGGGCAAGATCCGGGAAACTCCTTGGATTCATAGTCAGCAACAGAGGCATTGAAATTGATCCCTCAAAAATCCAGGCCATCCACGATTTATCAACTCCATCCACAGTAAAAGAAGTGAGAAGCCTTCTAGGGAGATTGAACTATATTGCCAGGTTCATCAATCAGATGTCTGATGTGACTAAACCAATCTTCAGATTGCTTAAGAAAGGCGCGAAAATAACATGGGATGCCGAGTGCAGCAGGGCATTCCAAATGATCAAGAACTATTTGATCACACCACCGGTGCTTGTGCCACCAATTCCTGGTCACCCATTGACCTTATACCTGACCATACGACAAGAGTCCTTGGGGGCCTTACTTGCCCAAACAAATCCGATAGATGGAAAAGAGAGGGCCATCTATTATCTGAGTAAGAAATTCACGCCATCTGAAGTAAAATATGTACCAGTTGAAAGGGCCTGTGTAGCGACGGTATGGGTACTTCGCAGACTAAGGCAGTATACCCTACACCACCATATCCAGCTCATAACAGAGAATGATCCTGTCAAATACCTCCTGGAGAAACCCGCTTTAATTGGGAAATTAGCAAAATGGCAAGTAATGTTGTCTGAATTTGACATCAAATGTTCCCCACAGAAGTCGGAAAAGGAAGAGCTATAGCTGACATGCTGGTAGAAAACCCGACAAGCGGTGAGTCCCCTGAAGTAATAAACACAAAAGGTCAAATTCTGAACTTGGAAGAAGACAAGTGGATCATGTATTTCGATGGCGCTGTCAATCTATCAGGAGCAGGTACTGGGGCAGTACTGATATCCCCAGATGGTCAACATTACCCTGTCGCGGCAAAGATAACTTTTCTTTGTACCAACAACATTTCAGAATATGAGGCATGCATTCTGGGCCTACGACTGGCCCTTTCTATGGAGATACCTACGTTACAAGTCTTTGGAGACTCTATGCTCATTATTCTACAGACACAAGGGGAGTGGAAGACGAGAGATACAAAGCTCATCCCTTATCACGAATACCTTGAAGAGTTGATACTCAGGTTCGAAGAAATATCATTCGAGTACCTATCAAGGTCTCACAACCAATTCGCAGATGCATTAGCCACCCTAGCCTCGATGTTGCAAACGACTGAAGGGTTGGATGTAGAACCTATGAGGATCGGCATTGTTGAAAAGCCAGCTTATTGTATGCTAATCGAAGAAGAATGTGATGGAGAGCCATGGTACTATGACATCAAGAATTACCTCTTGAAAGGGGAATTCCCTGAAGGATGCCAGTCAGGAGACCGAAAATATATAACCAAGATGGCCAGCAAGTTCTTCCTCAATGGACAAATTCTGTATAAGAGATCGTTTGATTCTACTCTGTTAAGATGTGTAGATGCCAAAGAAGCAAATATTCTCATGAAAGAGATCCATGAAGGTGCGTTTGGGCCTCACATGAACGGCCACCTCCTCGCCCGGAAGATCATGCGGCTTGGCTATTATTGGATGACCATCGAATCGGACTGCTGTCAGCACGTCCGGTCATGCCACCAGTGCCAAATATACGGTGATAAGATCAATGCACCCCCAAACGAACTACACCAAATGTCTGAAGTTTGGCCTTTCTCTATGTGGGGCATAGACATGATAGGGCCTATTAATCCTGTGGCTTCGAATGGTCATCGCTTCATCTTGGTAGCGATTGATTACTTCACCAAATGGGTAGAAGCCAGCTCTTACAAGAATGTCACTGCAAGAAATGTGGCAAGATTCGTCAAAAGAGATATCATATCCCGGTATGGTACCCTTCAAGCGATCATCACAGATAATGGGTCCAACCTGAACAACAAGATTGTCGATGATCTGCTGGATCACTTTAGCATTCGACATCTGAATTCATCTCCTTACCGCCCACAGATGAATGGGGCAGTGGAAGCGGCCAACAAAAACATCAAGAGAATCTTGGCTAAAACAGTAGAAAACTATAGGGATTGGCACGAAAGGCTGCCCTTCGCCTTGATGGCTTACCGAACGTCGATCAGGACTTCTACAGGGGCAACTCCCTATAGTTTGGTATATGGGACAGAAGCAGTTCTACCAGTAGAAGTTAAGATTCCCTCTTTGAGAATCTTATCCGAAGATAAACTCTCTGAGTCAGAGTATTTCAAGCACAGATATGAACATCTGAACTTAATAGATGAGAAACGTCTTAAAGCCATTTGCCATGGACAAACTTACCAGAAGAGGGTAGCCAGGGCGTTCAATCGAAAGGTCAAGACCAGAAACTTCGAAGTAAATGACTTGGTAATTAGGAAAGTTTTGCCGAGTACTACCCATCCAGGGGGAAAATTCACTCCGAATTACGAAGGTCCCTACATTATTAAGAAGATCCTCACGGGAGGAGCATTAATTCTTGTAAACTCCGAGGGAGAAGAACTGGGGCACCCTGTGAATTCAGATGCTGTGAAGAGATATTACCCTTGAAATAAAAATCAGATTCCGGTCATATGCCCTGCCTCGAATTGAGCCTACTCTTCATGATAGTCTTTGCATAAGCATGTCATGCATCCATGCATACATTAGCATGTGTTCAATATTGTAGGACCCAAGGAAGCAGGGTCGCGATAGATTGGAATGCATGATCAAGAAGACTTATTGTCGCAATGGTCAGGTGCAAATCTTTTCTCTTCAAAAACTAAGGATTTCAAGATATTTTAGAACACTTAACCATCTGGTGTTGTTAAGAAAAATGCAGATTTTCATGAATCTATCCACTTCCATTGGAGTGCATGATCAAGGGTAAGGCGTATCGTTCTAATTTTCTGAAATGCGAGAGCATACACCGACATATTCCTTTTATATTTTTCAGGAATCCCTAGCCGCGCTGGGCAGGTAAGTATTCCTTCCCTAATCTTTTAGGTTTACAAGACTATCAGAATCCTTATTGATAGAATTTGAAGGCATCTTGGAATCTAGCATGCATTCAAATCTCATGTCTAGAAAGACGCAAAATTCTCACGGTCATGTCATTGTCACTCATGTTTAAACTTGGAGGTTATCTAAACATGATTGAAATATACATTGTGCCTCATAAATCCCCTTGGAGGGTAAGTTTTGGAGAAAGCAAAATGAACTCTTCCAACAAAAGTTGTTTAAATCGTTCAAAAGGATGTTTCCTCAGACAAGAGGCAAGCCTGGTCCAAACACGTCCCATACACACTTAAGAGATAAGTGGAGTGGTAAGGATAGCGAGACCTTAACCTACGGACGTAAGGGTTATTCGCAGTGATTACATGGATTGAGACGACGGAGGCATTCATTTCTCTATCATAAACACTATAGGTGACCATTGATAACCCTTTGAACGACGATTTCATTCTATACCCCTGTCAAGAACCACCCCACAATGGGGCAAACTGGAGGTACGTCCAGCGATATCAGGAGATAAATGGTTAGAAGTTCTCTTGCTCAGACTTGCATCAATCTTCGTGTGTTGCTTCTCATTTTAACTTCTATGGTAATTCAGGTGCTTTAGGATGACGAAAAAGCATTCGTTTCTCTATCCTATACACTTTTACCCTTTGTACAGCCCAGTTGAGCCTATATATTCATTTTACAAACCCGTTGGTGATCATTGCATATTCCAAAACGGAAGCGACGTCCCTTCGAGAGCGGAAGAGTTCAAAACACATGATTTGTGAAAAATTCATAGATTAATGTTGGAGTGCTGAGATTCAAATTGTACATCTAGCACACTCATTTGAAAATTCTGATCCCCAAAAGAAAAGAAAAGGTGGGATCTCGACAAAAAAAAAAAATCAGATCCTGGGCATCGAGAAAAAACAAAGTGCCTGATAAAAGCAAGGCCAATGCCCATCCAAATACTTGTACACTTGTGAATCATGTGTTTGATCTTGTAAATGCCAAAAGATGGCATGATACCTTTGTATAGGTCACTAGTGAGATCTGATTGTAAAAGAAAATCCCAAGGGAGCTGGACGGCAAAGAATACTCCCAGATTATGTCACACTCAGATGATGAAAGTGTAGACAAGATGTTGACATAGTCTCAACATGAAAGAGATATTCTCTAAAGACAAATGTGCGCTTCGAAGTCTGACGATGCTTTTTAAAGACTACTAATGCACTTCAAAGACTGAAGACGCTCTTTGAACCAGAAGGGGCAAGATGGCAGCAAACTTGCAACGATCACCAATGTAAATCCTTCGCATATTCTGAGCCCAAAAACAAGCCTTCTTTGGTCCCCAATCATACCTACGTTACAACCCTGAAAAGCCTTTTCTGATTAAGGCACTTGGATTGACATAGGGTTTAATGTCTAGGCTTAGCTCGAAGAAGTTCGAGCAAGATTATTTCTTTCTCATTTTGCAGGTTTCTTGACTTGTAAACCTGGAGCAGACATTGAAGACTTCTCTTCGAAAGCCTTGACTTGCACGCAAGTCCCCTTTGGAAACCGTTGACCAGGCCCAACATTACGGTCCCTTGGAAGTCCTCCTGATCGATCGAGGTGTATTCACTGCGAATGATCCTGAACCCTAGGCGCAGGTTTGATAGGAAATTCGAGTGCATTCTTGGTAAAAGACCATTACCTCAAAACGGTGAGAAGTCCTCTTTGATGAGAATACTCCGTTGGACATTTTAACCAAACTCTTTTGGTAATTTCAGATTGTTTATTTCAAACTTTCCCCACAAGGAATTTTTTTTATCACCTCCGTATGTTACAAGGTGTTTTGGATAACCTCCAGCATCGTAATGCATCCATTGAAATTCTTTCATGACTATGATATAAGTCATAAAGTGCTATCAGTTTGACATCAGATATCACCTGAAGACCATTGATGTGCCTTTGAATTCCTGGCAATCCCAGATCTCAGAAGAGCACAACCTCTCTTGGAATCATGGTAGCCCCAGATTCTAGAAGGATGCCTCGCTCTGCGAAGAAGAGCTTTCAAGTTTATTTTCCTGCAAGATCCCTGGATACCTGGAGTCCCCAGATCCCAGAATGTCACCTCCCATGTCGAAAGGACAATTTTCAAAACCTGCTTTCTGTGAGGTTCTAGGTAACCCCTAAACCCAGAATAGCCCATTTGGTAAAGCCTCAAGGTTAGGCACGCCTCATTTGTATAAATCCTAGTTAATTCCTTAGAATATAGGATCAAAATGTTCGACAATCCCTAAGAGACTGGGTGCGTCATCCATAGGTTCCTAGCAGAGAGGAATCCTATTCTCGGCCTGATCCCCCTGACGGATTAAAATGTTCGACAATCCCTAAGAGACTGGGTGCGTCATCCATAGGTTCCTAGCAGAGAGGAATCCTATTCTCGGCTTGATCCCCCTGACGGATTAAAATGTTCGACAATCCCTAAGAGACTGGGTGCGTCATCCATAGGTTCCTAGCAGAGAGGAATCCTATTCTCGGTCTGATCCCCCTGACGGATTAAAATGTTCGACAATCCCTAAGAGACTGGGTGCGTCATCCATAGGTTCCTAGCAGAGAGGAATCCTATTCTCGGCCTGATCCCCCTGACGGATTAAAATGTTCGACAATCCCTAAGAGACTGGGTGCGTCATCCATAGGTTCCTAGCAGAGAGGAATCCTATTCTCGGCCTGATCCCCCTGACGGATTAAAATGTTCGACAATCCCTAAGAGACTGGGTGCGTCATCCATAGGTTCCTAACAGACAAGAGTCCTATTCATGGTCTGATCCACCATACGGATCAAATTCCCTATTCATGGTCCGATCCACCATACGGATCAAAACCCTGACAATCCCTAAGAGACTGGGTGCGTCATCCATAGGTTCCTAACAGACAGGAGTCCTATTCACGGTCTGATCCACCATACGGATCAAAATCCCTATTCATGGTCTGATCCACCATACGGATCAAAACCCTGACAATCCCTAAGAGACTGGGTGCGTCATCCACAGGAGTCCTATTCACGGTCTGATCCACCATACGGATCAAAATCCCTATTCATGGTCCGATCCACCATACGGATCAAAACCCTGACAATCCCTAAGAGACTGGGTGCGTCATCCATAGGTTCCTAACAGACAGGAGTCCTATTCATGGTCTGATCCACCATACGGATCAAAATCCCTATTCATGGTCCGATCCACCATACGGATCAAAACCCTGACAATCCCTAAGAGACTGGGTGCGTCATCCATAGGTTCCTAACAGACAGGAGTCCTATTCACGGTCTGATCCACCATACGGATCAAAATCCCTATTCATGGTCCGATCCACCATACGGATCAAAACCCTGACAATCCCCAAGAGACTGGGTGCGTCATCCATAGGTTCCTAACAGACAGGAGTCCTATTCACGATCTGATCCACCATACGGATCAAAATCCCTATTCATGGTCCGATCCACCATACGGATCAAAACCCTGACAATCCCTAAGAGACTGGGTGCGTCATCCATAGGTTCCTAACAGACAGGAGTCCTATTTACGGTCTGATCCACCATACGGATCAAAATCCCTATTCATGGTCCGATCCACCATACGGATCAAAACCCTGACAATCCCTAAGAGACTGGGTGCGTCATCCATAGGTTCCTAACAGACAGGAGTCCTATTCACGGTCTGATCCACCATACGGATCAAAATCCCTATTCATGGTCCGATCCACCATACGGATCAAAACCCTGACAATCCCTAAGAGACTGGGTGCGTCATCCATAGGTTCCTAACAGAGAGGAGTCCTATTCACGGTCTGATCCACCATACGGATCAAAATCCCTATTCCTGGTCCGATCCACCATACGGATCAAAACCCCGACAATCCCTAAGAGACTGGGTGCGTCATTCACAGGTTCTTGTCAAGTACAGGAATCCCATTCTGATACGGCCTACCATACAGGCTAGAGTTTAACCGCCCTAGGATACTCAAAAGACGAGTCCCTAGCTATTCACTTGAACCCGTTATACACCGCGCAGGCCGCACGAGCATCAGGCAGACAATCAACAGGTAAGTAACAGGTGGGTCTCTCTACTTTCTCTCTCACGTCAGCAAAAGAATGAAGAGCAAAGCGTTCACCAGTGGGACAAGAAAGATTGAGTGTCAAGATTCATTTTTCTTTTCCCCAGTCGAGTCGGTCTAGACTCAGGTGTCACCTGTCTTTGAGCGAAACCTCTCACGAGATTCCTCTCAAAGAGGGGCAGCTGTTGACACCTGATTTTTTGACCAAGTCTTTTCGGTTTTATTTTTGAAAAATCACAAAAAATTCATAAAAAGTCAAAAAATTACAAAACCAACTTTGGTGGCCTTGGCGAAGCCCAAGGAACCATTCTTGACCAAAAAATAATTTTTCATATTTTTCACATTTTTTAGTATTTTTAGAAAACAGGAAAATACTAGAAAAATCAACAAAAATACAATTTGAGGTCACAAAAATATGGAAAAATATCCAATATTTTTCTTTTTAATCCCTTGTATTTTTGACCTCACAAAAAATCCAAAATCAGATTCAATCTTAGGTGTTCCTTTGTAGCCCGCACCATTGAATTTGAGAAAAAAAATACCAATTGAGTCTTTTAATTTTCCATTTCGGCATTTTTTAAGATCTTGACATTCAATCTAACTATCCCCTATTTCAATTTAGCCCAATTGTTTGCGCAATTTGCTCAATTGCACGGATTTGACAAAATTACATACTAAAATTGCATTTTAGTCCTTGAAATTAAGCATAATTGAAATTACTTTCAATTCAAGGGCTATCATTGCAAATTAAACATGTTAACCAATGGATTTCACCATTTTAAATCGATTTGAACAGGTGGTTTGACTCAATTTGATCATTTGCATCCTCAATTACACGATCCCCAATTTCCAATTAAATGAAAATTTGGGGGTTTTGTAGAAATTGATGAAAACTTTTGGGAAAAACCACATTTCTAGATAGAATTCATGCCCTAGATTCGATTATGAGGTTCAATTGCAAAAGTTTCCCATTAATTTGGGCTTAATTTGAAAAAAACCTATTCGGGACCGGTTCAGACCGGTCAGACCGGCGGTCGGACCGGTCGAACCGGCCCGCTACAGTGTCTTCTTCTTCATCAGGCCTGTGCACGAGTGAACAGTGGAAGGTATAATTTCAAGGAGAAAATTGAGCGACGAATCAACGACAATTGGAGAAGCATTGCTGGGCATTTAGTTCCTTGGGTCAATCCCCGTCGATCGGGACCGGAATGAAGACCAGTGACCATCGGGATAGCAAATAATCGGCTGGTCAACCTGCACACCTGCAAAAGTCAACAAACGACAAATGCAGGTCGAATGTATGCCAAATTCGTGAGGAATGAGGCTCGCCGAGAAACCAAATGAACCTTGGCAAGTCACCCATCCTCTCCGGCGCCAATTGAACCCAAAAACACGTGCTGCCACGTGCCATTGAAGTCAGTTGGAACTCCTCAAATCGGCGCCAAAATTCGGAGATGCTATATAAGCCTACAGGGGCTTTCAGTTAGAAAAAAGAACGGATTCGGTTGTAAAAAAGAAAACAAAATCGAGAGAGAAGGAGGAGGAGAGAGGGAGAGCTCGTCCTCCAACCGCCATTGTCGAGGACAGAGCTCGAATCCACAGAGCATCGGTCAGGCCTTTCCAGGCTAGACCAAAGCTCGAGGAGATCGTCGGGAGGTCGCCCATACTGAGAGGAAGCCGCTGTCGTTGACGGTACAGTCTGAAACCGCCGGAACAGGTGAGTCACAGTCTCGAGTCTTCCTTCAAGCTTTCATGGCGATTCACGTGTTTCTTGATCGTTCATGCAATTAATGTGTGCGTTTCATTCCTCGAACATCACTGACCATGTTCGCGTCTTCATTTTGCATTGATTTTGCTCACATGCCCCGAATCGAGTCTTCCGATTTAGCCTCCATAGCCGATTCTTGCCCAGCCAAATCTGGGCCGAGCGATCTCAATCGGAGCTCGAGGTAAGTCTTCTGGATCTCCATTGATGCTATTCTATGACTGAAATTCTTTGATTTTGAGTGAATCGCATGATTGAGCTTCCATGGCCGTACTCGGCGATTTGCACGATGTTCTTGATTCTGCGAATAAGATGTTTCGATTCTTAGATATGTCGAACTAGAGCTAATCGCGAATCGATTGCCGTTGGTCTCGAGTGATTCCATTAAGATTTCACCGCACGATCATCGCCGGAGAGCCACAGCCGTCCATTCCGTCGGAGTCGCGAGGTTGAAGACGAAGCTGACATGGCGTAGTCAACAGGTCAAAGTCTTAGGTGTCAGTCCATCATTGGTCCACGTTTTCGTCCAGTCAGCATGCCGTTAGAGGTTGTTATTCGAATAAACAGATCTAACGGTTGAGGATAATCGAGTCTAAATTCTAGCGGCCGTCCGATTAGTAATTAGGTTTATCCGAAAATCTTTAAAATCAGAAAATCAAAACGAGCTGAAACGGTGTCGTTTAGGATAGTAACAGTGCGGCGTCGTTTTAGGTTAGAGAGGGTGAACGGTCCAGATCGAGTCTTGCGTTCTAATCTTGACCGTAGATTTTGGTAGGTCGATCAGACGGCTCTGGTCAGGTCTTTGCTCAATCTAGGCCGTAGATTTCAGTCAGCCCATCCAACTGCCGTGGATTAGCCACGTGGTCTATTAGGGACCGTCAGATCAGTGCCAAATAATCTGAAAATCAGAAGTGCATCAGACGGCGTCGTTTCGACCAAGGATTTCGCGGGTCAGGGTCTGGGCCGGGTTCCGGCCCGAGTGGGTCGGGTCGACCCGGTCCGAATAATATTTTTAAATAAAAAAATCGGAAAATGATTTAAAAAAAATAAAAAAAATCAGAAAAATCTTAGAAAATCCAAAAAATGCTAGAAAATTCCAGAAAATTCAAAAAAAATGTGGAAAAATTGTGGAAAAATCCTAGATATTCCAGAAACCCCCAAAAATTGAGGGTTGATCACAGACAACTGGTCAACCCTATTTTTGGGGTTTCTTATCCCATTTTCCGAGACTTGACGATATTACCCTATAGGGGTAAGTCGCCTCTGCTGTGCATGCTAGAAAAGGCCGATAATTCCAAGGTGAGAATTAGGGTCGATTAGACGACCAATTCTTAGGTTTGGGTTTTCGAGTCCCGCTTCTTTTCTCAAAATGACAATTTTGCCCTTTAATGGGAAAATTGTCTTTCTTGTTCCGATCAAGTTCTAAAAATTGTTTGAAGTTAGGGTTTGGGTCAGGTGGACGACCAACCCTAATATTTGAGATTTTCAGTTCTCATCTTGGTCTAAAATGACGACTTTACCCTTCCAAGGGTAAAATCACTTGAAAATTCCAGAAAAATTCTGAAAAATCCCAAAAAATAGGAAATGGATTGGATTGATGGCCAATCCTATTTCCCCTGTCTTTTGACTTCCCAATTTCTCTAAAATGACAGATTTACCCTTTTTAAGGTAAATTTTCCCCGAACTGTTCAAAATTACGATTCTGCCCCTCATGGGCGAATCGTGCCAAAATCATTCTTGAGCCTTGATTGATATTTCTCTTGGCTAATAGGGCCTCATTAGGGATGCCATGCTGATTTCATGTGTTTTATCCGCATGTACTGGATCCTTGATTTGCGCACTTATTTCTATTGATTGTGATTGATAGGGTAGCATTTCCCATCTGCATGAACTCCTAGATTTAAGATCTGTCCCCCACTCGTTTGTATGAAATCCTAGGATCAGATAAACCATTCAGCTTAGGTACCGAAAGGGCGTCAACTCTGACAGTTGGCGTAACTAAGTCCCCGAACCCACTTCTCTAGTTTCCGCAGAATCGAATAGACCACTCCCAACTATTCGATAGGGTTTTCGATCGTACCCTCCACGAAACGATTGGTGGCGACTCCTTGGCATGAACACTCATCACATGTCACTAGACCACACTGAAGGTCGACCACGTATATCCAGCAGTTGCGATTTGGGAAATGGACCTTGGGAGAGGCCCGCGTCCGATCCAGCCAGCGATCGGGCGGCCCATTAGCCCTCTCCCGCCTCCGAGCTCGGGAGAGGGTCGCGACATTGCGTGCATGGCAATTGACTGGAATACCATGTTCACATGCCATGTGTGGCATTCAGCTGAAGAACCTCAATACGAAGGATTATGTTGATGACTGTTATAAGAAAAATCAGTATGTTGCTGCATATCAGTTCATGATGCAGCCACTGAGGAGTAGTAAATTTTGGGAGGGAACAAACCATCAACCCCCAAAACCTCTACCATTAAAGAAGCAAATTGACAGGCCTAAAAAGAAAAGGAGATTGGAGGAAATTGAGAGTAGTGGTAACAGGATGAGTAGGGCTGGTGGAAGAATTCGATGTTTATTCTGCCACAAGGAAGGGCACAATAAGGCTGGTTGTCGAGCTAAGAAGCAGCACCAACAAGAACAACAACGGAGACAACACAAGACAATTATGCAGGGACATCGAGCAACACAAGCAGCGTCACAATTCCATCTCCAGACCCAATTCAGTTCACAAGTGTACAATAGAGGAAGAAATATTCGGTAAGCTGTTTCTTATCGTAATTTCTTTTGACAGTAAATCTTTCATGCATTAACGTTATCGCTCTATGTCTTTTTGCAGGTGAGAAGAAGGCCAGCTGAAGACCCTCATGAAACTCATGTAGAGGCATTGCAGGGCAACATTAACAGCCCCACAGTTCCAACTCCAGACTCAATTCAGTCCACAAGTGTACAGCAGAGGAAGAAATATCCGGTAAGCTGTTTGTTATTGCCTTTGCTTTTGACAGTAAATACTTGTAACTTCATTATTTTTTTTGTCATTTTTACAAGGCAGAAGGAGACCAATTGAAGACGTTTCTCAAACTTGTGCACCACAACGTACATACGGCGCAATCAGAAAAAGGATAAGGGAACGTGGCTATGGCTTATTCACAGACATGAATACCGGATGACGATTTTGCATGTTAGTTTCTTAAAGTGTTATACATTTAAGATATGCTATTTGATTGATATAGTAACCGTAGGTTATGTAATTGTAGCCTGGGAGAAATTTAGAGGTCTTGATATCCCAAGGTGGACAAACTCAAGAATCGACTGTACCAACAAGAACAAGCCAACAAGAGGTGATGAAGCAACCGATGGTTACTTGAGCACAAGCAAAAAATAAAAAAATCAATGCCATCTCCAAAGCAGAAGGTACAAAGGCCAGTTGAAAAATAAGCTATTGTCCCAACCTCGGTTCCATCTCAGTTTGCAAATATCACTGCACAACCTGCTGCCACAGTGCCAACATATAGGACAGAGAGCTCGATAGGAGACAACACCAAAATGCCTGAACATCCAAGCCTGGCTCCTTCAAAAGATAAGACAGTGCAAAAGGAGACAGCAATGCAGGGTGTGAATGTAGTTTCAATTCGAAAGAGTGCTAGGATCATGAATCAAGTGCAGCCAAAAGAGAAAACAAGGAAGTGACAAGGTTGTTCAGCTTCATTGATGAGAGGATATGAAGGAGATTGTTGTCTGTTGATGTGTCTTTTATAATTTTGAAGTTGTTGGAGTTGTGTTTGATATTAATGCTGCAAGTTGGTTTGATAAATGTTGTGCAACAACGTGTTGTGAAAGCTACATTTTTGGCTTGATATGTGCAGCAATAGCTGCATTAGTGTTTCAGCAGCGGAGTTGTGTAACACAGCATTTTTTTTTTGTGTAATGGGTGTTTTTTGGATGGCTGTTGTCATAGTTGTTGATGTAAGAACATGCAACAGTAACAAATGATTGTGTTATTAGAACAAGTTATCTTGTTTTATTGTATCTAGTACTACTTATTGATGCTGAAACATGTGAAAAAACAGATCTATGATTGATCTAAAAAACTGAACCTAAGTGATCATTTTTCCAAAATTGGGGAACCTAAATGATCACTTTTCCAAAATTGAGGAACCTAAGTGGTCACTTTTTAAAAATATATGGTACTTAAGTGGTCACTTTTTAAAAGTTGAGTAACATAAGTGGTCAATTTAACTACATCTTGGCACTCAAACGATCATTTGTAAAGTTATTTTTTGTCATTTACACAATGTGCAAAAACCAGTACCAAAATGCAAAAAAGGATCTTTTGTCCTATAGCTGCACATGAACATTGCATTTGCATAGCATAGAAAATTTCCACAAGTGCCAACAACTGGGCAACATTTCATATGTTCACACTCAGTGCGTACATTATCATACATTGTTCCACTGCGGTAGACTCAGAGCAACCTTCTCTTTAGTAGAGTTACATAGGCACAACAAGCTCACCAACAATAACACCATAAGAATCACTCGATAAATATTTCTTTGATTTTTCATCCTTGAAAATTCCTTCTTCCAGTGGTTCAGCAAATATTACAGACCCTTTATCTCTGCTTCCATTGAGTCACCATCATCTAACTCATCTGTCAACACATGTCATCGTTGATCTCGTTCTTGAAGTAGCTCTAAGATAACCTCAGTTGCTCGGTTTGAGAATTTCGAGTTGACCCACCTACAAGAAAGTTGACAACAATATAATGAGTTACCAAGACAATTTCGTTTATGCTTTTTGTATTAGCAGGGCAAACCACCATAACACAACCACAAAATTGAGCAAAGTTTCGGCAAACCACCATAACATGTACAACAAAATGAGCAAAGTTTCTCTAAATCCATAACATGAGAAAGCTTAAGCGCTTCGGGGATGCGCATCCAAAAGGAAAGACCTTAGACCACATACAAGAATGAGAGAGACAGCCATAGTAGTCATCCAAAAAATTGATAAGCTGGGGTGCATAAAATAAAATAAAAACAAAGTAAAACAGAGCATTGAGCACCTAAAATAACCACAATTGAAGTTTTCTCTATAATTGGCGTATCCAAGGAACCTTCTCCCAGGATTATCTCTCGTCCAAGCCGTTCTTGTTGGACTTCGCAGCCCACAATAGCAAAAACATGGAGCTGCATCTTGGCTTTGCTCGTACACCCGGGAGCCACTTGCCCTACTTCTGCTCCTCATCGCGAATTTGACGATTTGATTTTGGGAAATTCGACGATTTCTCTTTCGTTGAGTTCGGCTCGGTAGGGTTAGGGTTCTTCAAATTTCTTTTGCGAGAATTTTTGGGCAAAAATTTGAAGATTTCCCCTTCTTGTTGAAAGAGAGGTTAGGGTTCAAGTGATTTGCCCCAATTTTGTTGAAGCTTGATTGTATCGTTCAGTTCATACGACATCGTTTTCAATATTATTTGCTAATTCACCTTTCCGGCAGTTAATGTGGACTGAATTTATATTATTTTAATGCCACGTATGATTTTTCGGTAATCCAAATCGCCGATGGAACTCAAGTGGTCCATATTTAAAAGTTGTGGTACTCAGGTGATAAAAAAAAGTTATGGCACTCAAGTGATCTCCGTACAAAAGTTGTGGCACTTCTACTGTTCTTACCCGCAAATTCATCAACGACGCCCAAACGTGCATGTAGGTTGTCATGATCCTTAATCAAGCCCACTCAAGCTAACATTACTTAAACCTTATTACGATAACCCAAGTTCTTTAATTCACAGCCTTGAACTAACATGGATTAGGCATAAAAACATGATTTCCAAGCAAGAGCCAGTCATCAAGCACTTATTCTCAATCATGGACAAATTCGGGTCTCTCGGCGCTTCTCACAAAATCGGCCAAATAATCTCTCAAGATTAAGCTTAAACTTAGTCCCTTAGTATCTTAACATCCTAATAAAGGGTTAGGATCAACTTACAAAGCTAGACGAGCGAACGAAGTCCATAAATTCCTCCTTGAAGCTCTCGGGTAGCCTGGACAGAACAGGTCCAATTTTCGGTCCACAAAACAGCAAGGTATTAATCCTTTAAAACTCACTATAAATCATTCCTAAGTTCAAAAACATGATGCTAAACATCTTAGCCAGGCTTTATAGGGTGTCTTACCAGAAGATCGGGGCGAAATGAGCTCAAAAACCCAACTTAGTGCTTCTCGGGTTCGGATTAGACCAGTCAGCGACCTTTGCTGCTTTCGGCGGCCGTACAGGACAAACTGTAAGGCAGATGGGGGCTCATGATGGCTCGTTGGAATGGTAAGAGAAAGGGCTTTCCAATGGTGGGTGGCTCGTTATATTCGACCACGGACGACAGCAGAAATCGCCTGAAAATAGACGACGACGGGACTGGGTTTCGAGTGGGCAGCGAGCAGAGAGAGGTTTTGAGAGAGAGAGAGAGAGAGAGATAGAGGATGTTCAGGTGAGTCGAGGGGCAAAATGAGCCAATCCAATCTTCATTCCCAAGTCAAGAGAGGAAGAGAGAGATCGAGAGGTGATATCATAGCCTTTTTAGGCCATTAACTTAGGCCTTTTGGGAGTAAGATGGGGGACTAGACATGTACTTTGCTAGGTTTAGATAGGGCCCCTACGAGACAATTAAACATCTTGTCCAATCCTCATCAATGCAAAGGAAAAGGACCAAATTGCCCTCAGATATTCGGCCAACTAGGGGTAGAAGGGTCATTGAGTTAATCTTGACTTAGTCTCTAAGACTAGGCGCTAATTAAGGGTGATTAACGATAACGACTATCTTAAGTTTCTAATTCCTAATTAACTAACTACCGATGAATGTTCTAATAATCTAATCGACTTCGATGAGGCGACGTCAAATTTTCAAATGTTGGAATTCCTCAATATCCGAAACGCAACTCCGAGGTCCAATTCATGTCAAACTCTGTCGACTATAATTCCAGTTTATCTCAAACCAACGGGCGACTCTTGCAAGTGCTACGCGTATCGACCTTAGGATTACTGTCACACCCCAAAACCCACCGAGCTCGCTGACATCCCACAGGCCATTATCATGCTACGGTACCCAGGATCCTTTGGCCCTCAAGAGACACATCCATAAACATGCGGAAGCAAGAAACTACTCCATACATAAATAAATAGAACGACTTAAAACGAAAAGGGGTACTCTTTTGAACTCCATATAACATCACATCAGAGATTACAATGGTCAAATACCAAAGTTGAATTCTAAATCCTCAAAACAAAGTATAACCCCTAGGGTCACATAAGGTTTACATCCATTCGCCCAGTTACTTCCTCAATTACTCACCCTCCTCATCAGACCTCTGTTTTCGTCGCCAAGGACCTGAAAAATGTTAATCCCTAACGGGATGAGATATAAATCTCAGTAAGCGAACCCTAAACTTAGACTTGACCGCCAATCCCCCCAGATCATGCAACAAGCAGTAGGCAGAAGCTCATCACGTACTATGGGACCATAGCTTCACACATTAGCATAGAATTTCTCCTCATAGTGATATGACATTAACACATCATCAAGGGCATATAAGCCTCGGTATATTTTCAAGGGCACTCTCGCCACATTACTTATATCAAGGGGCATTATAGCCTAATATTTCATACGACACTTTAGCCAATCAATCTCAGGGGGCGCTATAGCCCAATATATCATACAGGTACTATAGCCAATTAATCTCAAGGGCACCAAGCCATTGCGATCTCCGGGGCACCAACTGTAACGCCCCGGGTCCTCAGAGCGCACATCATCGCCTCTAGACTAGTTCCTTTCTAAACTATACCAGGATCCATGCAACGCGCGGTAGACAATGAAACTTAAATGAACATGCAGAGGCGTCATGCGCGACTCCTAGATAGTTAAGCACAAGATGGTTTGAGGGAATAAGGCACTTAATCAGGTCATAGCAAAGCGTACGATTCATTTTTACAACATAAGCATAAATTGGGATACAACACTTGGGATCAGGGGGAGATGGTTAGCCTAATCAAAAAGAGATGAAGAGCTATGGGTCAGGCACTACTCAAAAAGTAACTTCAAAAGTCATGGGCGTCTAGGCTATCTAAGGGTCGAACTCGCGGTCATCATCTGGATCCTCGCGGTGCACAGGGTCATACTCCTCGAGGTCTTCCTCTTCTTCCTCTTCTTCTTCTTCTTCCTCAAACACTTGCTCTGGATCTTCGTCTTCCTCGGATTCAGGCTGAGGGTGGAAGATGGCCTCTCCGTCGGGGTTGTGCTCCTCCTCCAAAGGCTCGTCCTCGGGATCGTCCAATGCTTCTTCATCTTCCTCAGGTTCGGACTCGTCCGTCTCCATGGGGTCTTCGGCATCAGAGGGCCCCACGATGTCGCCATCGGTCTCGGGGTTCTGAGACGGTGCCGGAGGAAGATCCGGATCAGGAGCGGTCTCTGAGTCAGTGAGCTCCCCATCAGCAAGGTGTACAATCGAAGGATCCTGCTCGCCAATGACATCCCATGGCACTTCAAAAGTCCTCAATGGTCCAACTGTGAGGTCGTTGTCGCGGTCGCGGTAGAACCATGCTGCGAATCTGTCTGGCCTCTAGTCTGCTAGGCCCACATCCATCCAGATAGTGCCGTACTTCATAATATAAGCTTTCCCTTCTCCCACCGGGTACTCCGTGGAATACTGCTCCACCCAGACGGGTACCCCAAAAATCGGCGGCGGTGGCATAGTCAGGGTTTGGGGTCTGAAAAGGGGGGGTCCCACGACGGGGTGAGATATACTCAATAAGCTAGCCTAACCTTAAGCTAAACACTTGGGACTTCCAGACACTCCCAAACACATACAATGGCTAAACAATCAAACAACAGGCAATGGCATGTAATAACTCAATTGGAAACGTATCTAGTCATGCAATTCACAATTTAGGCTAGACAAGACTTGTACTTTGGCACTTAACAACCCATCGAATAGAGGATAGCTCATACGTACGATACGATTGAGACTCTCGTGGCTTAGCCCGCGTAATAACGCATCAGACTTAACAGATCAAGGAACCCGCGTTTAACGCCTCAGGTTTCCGATGCCAAATCTCATGACCCGCGTTTAACGCCTCAGGTCTATCCCGCGTCTAACGCATCAAGATGTCATTTAGCCCCACGTTTAACGCATCAGGGCACCACATGCACAAGGGATCATAATTCTTTCCACTAGCATCAGCAAGTCAATTTCGCGCATTCTCATCGAATTAGGCACAATTTGGCCCTTTAAGCCATCGTTTCACATCATGGCATCACGTCACACAAATCGACAAATCGAGATCATGTCAACGCTATCCGATTAAAAATCTTATTAATTAAGACAATTCATCACCATCACATTAGTCCATTCGGCCAAGTCACACAATCAAGGGTACATGAATCAATTGAGGCCCAAGACTTGCTAATTCATTGTATAGGTCGAATTCCACTAGTTTAGGCGTCCTTAGCTCCCCACGGCCAAAACCCCACTCGTAGACTAAGGGTCATTGTTCGACACATTCACAAGAGTTCACTCATGGTTGGATACTTCTAGGATCAAGATGAAACTCCATCGATTCAATCAAGCGAAATTCAAGTTCCGACGCATCATATCACACCATGGTGCATTCGGTTCACATCCAAGGGCATCCACTAACTCATTTCACTCATGAATCAATTGTTCCAAGCATCAAACTCATCAAGCCAATTCTGTCCTAGACATCACAAGTTCGGTCCCCTAAGAGACCTCACCGAAACAGCCCGCCAAAGTACATCGAAGCTACATTTTCTTGGTCCTTTCATCACACAAGGTTCTACCAAAGGGTTAGGGAAGCTTACCAAGTCCCAAGAGCGAGGCGAAACCGGCGGTGGGACGGCGCGGCACACGGCGGCTCTTGGCGAACAGACCTGGTCCCGAGGAGTTCTAGGCGAAGATGACCAAAACAAACTTTAATAACACTCTTACCACAAGCCTAAAACCTCTTAATATGTCTACCTAAGCACTAAGAGAAACTTATCTCAAGATCAAACAATGGACTCTCAAGAACAGCCCTTCCTACTTCCTCTCGGTTCGGTCCGGTTTTGGGGTGTTCGGGTGGCTTTCGACTCCCACGGTGGTCCATCTAGGTTCGAGGGGGAAGGGGGCGTCGTCTAGATGGTGGTCGAAGGTGGCGGAGCGGCGGCGAAGTGGCGGCCGGCTGCGGCTTCGAGGGAGGACGAACGGGCGACGGGCGAAGAGGAAGAGGGAGAGAGAGCGAATGAGATGGAGGAGAGAGTGAGAGGTCGGCCGAATGGGGGAGGGGAGAGAGAGTGTGGGTGATAAGAAGTAAGGAAAATTTGGAGGGAAAAGTGGTAGTGGGGTGGTTGACATGAAATAGTGTCCATGAGTGACAAGGTGTAAGAGGTTTGGTCATGGGGAAAATGTCATTCCATAGTCAAGTCAAATGGTCAAAGTGGTCTACCAATAATTCATAAGGTCAAATGACTAAAGGGCCCTCAAATTTTCGGCCAAGGCTAGGGGGAGGAAAGGTCCAAATTGCCCTTACTTTATCTAATGGTAAAGAGTACTAGATTAGGGTAAAAAGGGTCGATTTCGCTCGTCGGTTCGAATTTCGCTTTTCTAACCTATACGGGACTATTTCTAACCTCACTAACTCTCCGATGAGGCGACGTCCAAATTTACTCGTTTGTGATCTTCGAATATCCGGCCTCCAATCTCGAAATCCAAACCATGGCTAAATTCAGTCAATTGTCATTCCAGTGCGTCTCAGACTAACGGGTGGCTCTTAGGAGTTACGCGTATCGACCCGCGACTAATGTCACGTTTAAGAGTTACTCGAGCCACGGCGGCTTTGGTTGTCATGTAATCGCGAGGGTCAATCACTAGTCCCGAAGGTTTCGATTATTAGGAATCGATTTAGGTTAATTCGCAAATCACGTCATGGTCATACGGAATCGCCCGTGAACCAATCGCATGACACTAGCAAATCGTTCTAAAATCATTCTTAGATCGACCTTTTGCGGTCCAAAATATTTCCTCGACGATCCTTATGGTCAAAGCGTCTACTCGTGGCTAAGTTCTTTGGTCCGCGTACTTTAAATCCTATATGGCCATTCTCCATTGGTTAGTCGACCCGAGAGTGATCAATTCTGAGTGAGATTAACTGGAATACATCGATAGACATTCATTCACTGATAAGTTTCGAGATGGGGTCGGAATTCAGAATGTCACACCAACCCAATTGATCGCTGGGGGCACTGTAGCCCAATACATCATAGATGCACTATAGCTAATTAATCTCAAGGGCACCAAGCCTTTGCGATCTTCGGGGTACCATAGCCAACTCAATAACAGGGGCATCATAGCCAATTCCTATGAATCCATCGCTCAATAGCCGAACTATATCACAAGACTCTCTAGCCAATTAAAGTACACTCGACAATCAAGATTCGATTGCCACACAACCGTACTAGTCCTCATGAAAATCGAGGTCAACTACATCATTCTAATCATAGAATTTATCAATTTAACCTCACACAAAGGCATGTGGATCGACTACAACAATCTCACGCACTCCACATCCCATTGGTCATAAATAACCACCACTTCATCAACCAAACTCATCCAGAAGTATCCTAACGTTCGAGTAAAAGTTTAAGGGACACTTACCTCTTCAAGAAAGCTAGCAAATTCAATCTAAATGACCCTCCTAGGTCAACAAGCTCTCGGCCAAACAAGGCTCTCACGGCGAGCCTAGGAAAACCACATCGAAACTCAATTATTTCTTAATTTTCTTACGCAATTACTTCAATAACACACACAACACCTTTTCCTCAAGTCGTCATAGTGTTAAATCAATGCCCCTAAGTAAGCCAAGGGTCTTTCTATCAAGGCAAATCATCACAAATATCCTCTCGCCAAAACTGCCCTTTTTCTAAGCCCCACGACCAGCTTCATTCGCAGGTAAAGTGATATTGATCCATCAAATTTTTAAGAATTAAAATTTCATAATCTTATACTTCAATGTCTTGCGGACACGTGGGCGAAAACGGAGCTCAATTTGGATACAGGCCGACTAAGAATGACTCATTTCAAAATTAGTGCGCACTGAAGGCAGATTGGACGACATCTCACGTTTCCACCTTAAACAGCCCTTTAATCACCTCTTATGTGACATTCAGAAATCAGACCCCCATTTCAAAGTAAGATTGCCACGAATTGGACTTCGGAATTAGGCATCGAGTATTCGAGGATTCCAACAGGAATAAATTGGACGTCGCCTCGTCGGGGACCATTAAGATTATAACTCGCCCGTTAGCATTTAGAAAAGTGGAATTCGGACTGACAAGCGAAAACAACCATTTCACCCTTAAGTTAGTATTCCTTCTCTTGGATTTAAGTAAGGGCAATTTGGACTTTTGCCATCCCCTAGCTTTGGCCGAAAATTTAGGGTAGTATGGTCAATTGGTCATTGGATATTTGATGATAAGAAGTGACAAGAATGGACTAGACATTTTCCCTTTCAACCACTTCTCACCAACTTGTCAATCCAAGTTACTATTCATGTCCAACCACTTCTCTCAATCACTCTCCCTCTTGGACTTGATTTGGATGAAGCTCTCTCTCTCCCCTTCCATTTCTCTCATTCGGCCGACCCTCTCTTCTCCTCCTCACTCTCTCATTTCTCTCTTGTTTCCTCTCCCTCCCTCACGGCTCCGTCACGTTCTCTCTCTCTCGCTCACTCCCTCGGCTCTCTCCCTCTCTCACCTCACCGCCACCGAGCAAGGAGAAGCCGCGAAGAACGCGGGCCGTTCTTGGAAGTCTCTTGTCCAATTTGAGGGAGAACAGAACCTCGTCATCGCCGGACAGAATTGAACCTTAGACTTTGCCGCCTCTTCGATCGACTCGTCGCGACTCCATCGCTTGGTAAGTTAGTTTTAACCCTTTGTTAGGACCTTAGGTTACCGAAGGATGAGTTAGAGAGGCTATTGAGAGATTTTCGTGGTTGAATCCCCGATGGATTTGTGCTAGGCCGAATTTGCCCTTGAGGGAATGCTAATGCTCGGTCGTCCTAAGGCTTGATTTTATTGCATACTTGATGAGTTGTGATGCTAAGGATTTGAGTAGGTCGATCAACGAGTGTTAAATTGCATAGGGCCACTCTTTGTCGTGAAGTTTCTTGATTTAGTGACATAAATATTTATTTGATCCCTAGTGTATATTCGGTCTTGATGAGATTACACGTAGATTATTTGGCACGTGGATTATTTGACACGTGGATTATTTGGCACATAGATTAGTTGGCACGTGGATAATTTGGCACGTGGATTATTTGACATGTGGATTATTTACGTGGATTATTTGGCACATAGATTATTTAGCACGTGGATTATTTGGCACGTGGATTATTTCACACGTGGATTATTTACGTGGATTATTTGGCTTGGCAATTGGCTATATTAATGTGTTAATGGCCACGTGATAAAAAAATGGTAATTGATGTTTTTCCTAAATCGAATTATATTCGATCACGAGGTATTAAAATGATGTCACCTAGAATAAATTCTATTAGGTGATTTTGTGGCATGGGATTGAAAACGTGGTAGTCGTTAATGCTTTGAATTGTTGGAACGCACGTTTTAATAAAGTTAGCTATAATTGTTTGAATTATGAGCTTATGAGTGCGTGGTATCCCGATGCGCCTATACGACGCGGGATTGAATGATGTGATCTCCTGATAAGCCTATACGACGCGGGATTGAATGATATGATATCCTGAGGCGCCTATATGACGCGGGATTGAATGATGAGAAGTGCCTGATGCGCCTAAATGACGCGGGCTTGATTGAGGAGAAATACCTGATGCGCCTATATGACGCGGGTAAGTGATGAGGTAGTATCCTGATGCGCCTTTATGACGCGGGATTGACTGATGTGATATTCTGATGCGCCTATACGACGCGAGACTGAATGATGACAAGTGCCTGATGCGCATATACGACGCGGGACTGAATGTTGAGAATGCCTGATGCGCCTAGGATGACGCAGGTTTATTGATTGGGATAACATGAGGCGTTAATACGCGGGCCTAGCCTTGGAAAGTGCAATTGTATCGAGTATAAGTACGATCCTTTTTGGTATGAGTAATTGAGTGCCAAAGTACGAAGCTTAGACCCATTTATGAAATGATGGTTGGAGTAGGATTGAATTGGAATGCCTAAATGTCCTGCTGTATTTCCTTGTTCTTGTTGTCCTGCTATTTGGGGACTTTGCCATGTTTGTATTGAAAATAGAATCGCATGTGTTCGGGAGTGTCTGGAAGTACTAAGTGCCTAGCTTAGGGTTAGGATTAGCTTATTGAGATTTATCTCACCCCGTTGTGGGACCCATTTGTCAGACCCCAAGCCTTGACCCCGATGATATACTGGAGAATCCCGATGCTGATGTTGAAGCTGGAGAGTCTGTACTAAAGTCGATGGCTGTTATCAAATCGGATGCGTGGAGTAGTTGTACCACTTCTTTTCGGATGTTTCCTAGAAAATAAAATATTTTGAGGTGTAGGGCCGACCCAGTCATGTGTTATGATTTCAAGCTGAATATTGTAAACTGACATGTTGTGACATTCTGAATTCTGACCCTATCTCGAAACTTATCAGTGAATGAATGTCTATCGATGTATTCCAGTTAATCTCGCTTAGAACTGATCACTCTCGAGTCGACTAACCAATGGGGAATGGCCGTATAGGATTTAAAGTACGTGGACCAAAGAGCTTAACCACGAGTCGGTGCTTTGACCATAAGGATCGTCGAGGGAATATTCTGAACCGCTATAGGTCGATCTAAGAATGGTTTTGGAACAATTTACTAGTGTCACGCGATTGGTTCACGGGTGAATCCGTATGACCATGGCGTGATTTGCGAATTAACCTAACTCAATCTCTGACGATCGTAACCTGCGGAACTAGTAATTGACCCTCGCGATTACATGACAACCAAAGCCGCCGTGCTTGGGTAACTCTTAAACGCGACATAAGTCGCGGGTCGATACGCGTAACTCCTAAGGGCCCGCCCGTTAGTCAGAGACGCACTGGAATGACAATTGACAAAATTTAGCCATAGATTGGATTTCGAGATTGGAGGCCGGACATTTGGAGATCGCATTGGAGTAAATTTGGACGTCGCCTCATCGGGGAGCTATTAAGATTAGAAATGGTCCCGTATAGACTAGAAAAGAGAAATTCGAACCGACGAGCGAAATCGACCTTTTTACCCATAGGATTAGCACACTTTCCAAGGACAAAGCAAGGGCAAAATGGTCATTTGCCAACCCTAAGCCTTCAGCCGAAAATGCAAGGGCAATTGGGTCTTTTGGTCTCTACATTATTGAAGTGCATGACACCAAGCTTGATTGGACAATTTCCCTTAAACCTACCCCACTAACCAAATCATTCCTAGACACTATTCATTGTCACATACCCCATGAACCACCCCACTACCCTTTCCCTCCAAAATTTCCTTTGCTTCTTATCACTCACTCTCTCTCTCTCTCCCTCTTCATTTTCGGCCGACCCTCTCTCTCACTCTCTCCCTCTTTCGTTCGCTCTCTCCCTCTCCCTCACCGTCGCCCCTCCTCTCGGCCTCAAGGAAGGACCGGCCGACCACCACCGCTTCCCACCACCTTCGACCACCACCAAGGCAACCTTCCCTCGCCCTTTCACCTATTGGAACCACCGTGGGAGCCGAGTGCCGTGCGGGGAACCCCATGGTCAGATTCGGACCGAAGAAGGAGCAAGGGAGTTCTTGGGGAAATCTTGATCTTTCTTGAGGTAAGTGATTCTAGGGCCTTAGATATATGTGTTAGGAGGTTGATAGCTTATGTTAGGAGTGTTTCTCATTAAGTTAGCTTGGCATTTGGGGGATGTTTCTTAGGAATCAGACCTGATCGCGCCGGACCAGATCTGCCCACGCCGCTTCACCGCCCCTTGCCGCCGGCCTTGCCTTGCTTTTGGACTTGGTAAGCTCTCCTAACCCTTTGCTAGGACCTTGAGTGCATGGAAAGACCAAATGGGATGATTTTGTAACATTTAGGGGGCTGTTTCGGTGGGGTCCTCTAGGGATCCGAATTTGCATGTTGTGATCAGAATTTTCCTTGTTGAGTTTTGATGATTGAATGTTAGGAACCATGGATGGAATGAATTGGTGAATGTCCTAGGGTGTGGGCCGAATGCCCTATGGTGTCTTAGGACTAGCTAGAGCTTGAATTATATCTACTTGAATTGATGGAATCGTAAATGAAGCTTAGGAGTATTCAGTTTTGGGGCAATCGTGCGAGTACATTGAGCAAATGACTTTTAACCTATGGATCGTACTCTAGTCGAGGGAATAGCAAGAAGTTCAATTGAGCTAAGTGACCCTATGTTAGCAATTTTGGGCCTAGTGTGATTAATTGGTGAGTTTAGGCCTTAATTAATTTATGTGCCATTGATTGTGTAACATGGCCGAACGGCCATGCTCGAAGCATTGACTTATCTCAATTGATGTGTTATCGACCGCATGACTTTGCCATGGACTTGACTTGTTGAATTTTACGACGTATTGCCATGATATGGGATGATAGCTTGAGGGGTCGAATCGAGCTCAATTTGATGAGAGTGCGCACGATTGATTTAATTATGTCGATGGAAAGGAATTATAAGTATATGTACATGAGGCATCCTGATGCGTTAAACGCGGAATGGACCTGAGGCGTTAAACGCGGGTCATGAGAAATGGCATCGGAAACCTGAGGCGTTAAACGCGGGTTCCCTGATCTCTTAAGCCTGATGCGTTATTACGCGGGCTAAGCCATGGGACTTTGATTATGTCATACATGTGGATTGTCTGCTAAATGATGAAATGTTAAGTGCCCAAGTACAAGTCCTGTCTAGCCTAGCTTGTGAATTGCATGACTAAATATGTTTCTAATTGAGTTATTATAGGCCATTGCCTGCTGTTTGATTGTTTGGCCATCGCATGTGTTTGGGAAGTGTCTGGAAGTCCCAAGGGTCTAGCTTAGGGTTAGGCTAGCTTATTGAGTATATCTCACCCCGTCGTGGGACCCCCATTTTCAGACCCCCAAACCCTAAGCATGCCGCCGCCGCCTATTTTTGGGGTGCCCGTCTGGATAGAGCAGTATTCCACGGAGTACCCGGTGGGAGAGGGGAAAGCTTACATTAGGAAGTATGGCTCCATCTGGATGGATGTGGGCTTAGCAGACTGGAGAGCAGACAAATTCGCAGCATGGTTCTACCGCGACGGCGATCTCACAGTTGGGCCACTGAGGACTTTTGACGTGCCGTGGGATGTCATTGGCGAGCAGGATCCTTCGATTGTACACCCTGCTGATGGGGAGCTCACTGACTCCGAGACCGCACCTGATCCAGATCTTCCGCCGGTACCGTCTCAGAACCCCGAGACTGATGGCGATATCGTGAGGCCCTCTGATGCTGAAGACCCCATGGAGACGGACGAGTCCGAGCCCGAGGAAGATGACGGAGAGCTAGACGATTCCGAGGACGAGCCATTGGAGGAGGAGTACAACCCTGACGGAGAGGCCATCTACCATCCTCAGCCTGAACCTGAGGATGAAGCAGATCCAGAGCCAGAGTTTGAAGAAGAAGAAGAGGAAGAGGAAGACGAGGAAGACCTTGAGGAGTATGACCCAGTGCACCGCGAGGATCCCGATGATGACCGCGAGCCCGACCCTTAGATAGCCTAGGCATCCATGACTTTTTGGAGTTCCACTTTTGAGTAGTGTTTGACCCTTAGCCCGTCGTCTCTTTTCATTAGGCTAACCATCTCCCCAAATCCTAATTGTTGTATCCCAGTTTATGTTTATGTTGTAAAGTGAATCGTATGCTATGCTATGACTTGATTAAGTGTCTTACTTCCCTCAAACCCTCTCGTGTTTAATTGTCTAGGAGTTTTGCATGACGCTGATGCATGTTCATTTAAGTTTCATTGCCTACTGTGTATTGCAAAGATCCTGGGTATAATACAGATAAGGAACTGGTTGTAAGGCGATGATGTGCGCCTTAGAGGACTCGGGGCGTTACACATGTTGTAATTGTGTAGATTACATCCTAAGTCATCTTATCGTAGTTTTATGTATGAAGTTTATTTATCGCTTCCGCATGTGCAGCCCATTCGCGAGTTTATCATTAAGCGTTTTCGATCCTTGCGACCGATCGCGAAGAAAGTACAGTGAAGGGATGTCTGCGCGCTACCAAGGACCTGGGGCGTGATATCGCCTTTTATTTGGTATCAGAGCAAGGTCAGCTCAATCCAATATGATTGAGGTTTGGAGTAATAAGGAGTGATCACTTGAGGACAATTAGATAGTGAGACCTTTAGGATTAAGCATTGATCACTGAATTTTGAGGATTGTAGGCTTGAACTTGTGTGCATTTTAATGGTTCTAGAATTGATTTTAATTGATATTTTGGATGGTGATTTTATTGAGGTTTACAAGGAAGCAATCAGAAATTGAGGAGCCATGAGCATAGATCTGGGGTTGTGGAGGTGCTTGAGGTTAATAGAGAGTTGCTCATGAGTAAAGGGTCGATTGGATTACGTGATCGTGGTTGTGGCCTTGAGGTATATGGCTAAACCTAGGGAAAAATCGATTTGTGAGAAGGTCATTTGTGGAATTAGAAGTCCTCTATGGATAAGAATTGATCGGGAAACGACTGCGAAGTGACGAGCAATGAGTACGATCATGCACTGCATGTGTTTATGGCGTCAAAATAAAAGTTGAGGAATGTGCATGCATGAGCATATCATTATCGGACTTGATAAACCATCGCTTGGTATGGGACAAGCTGATGGGGTACCTATAAACTGTAATGAAGCATGTTATGGGACGTGTAGAACGGGACTCTCCTCGTAGGTGTATGATTTTGGACAACCTGCAAAGACTAGGTCTGATGAGGGCGGGGAGTGTACGCCGGGAGATAGAAGTTCGGACAAGGAGCGGCTCCTGGCAGGCTTCTGAGACAGAAAGGGAGGCAGGAATGACCTAAACCATACATTGAAAGGGATGGGTCTAGGTATCGGGCTAAGTCTGATTCTTTTATCAAAAAGATTTATTGCATTAAAGCTGATCTTCAAGATGAATTTTCAAACATTGCATGGCATTTGATATGGCGCATGTGAATGGCACTATTGGTTTGTATCGCCGTAGGCGGTTAGTGGTCCTAGAGCTTCGTACTTGGCACTAAGCGTTGTTTGCTTAGTGTTTGGTTGGATAGTTGATTGTGGTTGTGCTAACGGGCAGATGCATCTAGGCTTGAGGTACGAATGTGAACTTCTTGGTATATGCCTCTGATTTCTTGATCTATGATTGGCTTACTTGGCACCGAGTTGTTGTTTGGCTGAGGCTTATTTAAGAAATGAATATAGCATGTTGTAATTTACTAAGTCGCAGGTGCGGCAGGACTTAAGGTACGAGGAATTATCTCATTGAATTGATGCCATGAGTGTTTGCTTGATGTTTGCCTAGTTGAGACTTGTTTGATGATTGACTCATAGCTGAGTGTTGCTTGTAATTACTTGGTAATTGTAGCTGGCTTATGGTTACCGTTAGGGTGAGCAATTTAGGACAGCTAGACTTGAGTAGATGGCTTAGGTCCTTGAATCCTTTGGTGGAACTGTAGTGGCTCTTGTGATGTTAGAGTCTAGTGGGAATGAGCAATTGAGATAAAGGTGTCAGAGGAGCGCCTAACTCCAGACCACAAGTTGTGAGAGATTCAAGAGTTGATAAGGTCGAGAGAACCTTAAAAGAAATTGAGGATGGGATGAGTAGGTAGGCTCAAGATTGGGCTGCCTTGTGACTTAGCTAGTTGAGGCTATTGCTGTTGTGATTATTAGAGCAAATGGTGGTGATCGGAAGGATGATCTTGGAGACACGAATAGGAGTCGACATATGGGCTAGCTTGTGGAATAGTTTGTGAAGTCGAAGTCGACTGAGTTAGCAGGAAATGTAATTATGAGGTTACTCCTATCTGGAATGAGGATGTGTAAAGGAGCCTTAGAAGCGTGGGTATATTGAGGAGAAACTGACCCCAACGATTAACACTCCAAGCTATTGCTAATGATCGGTGAATAGTTACCAAAGGAAGGATTCTTCGTGAAGGCATATCACTTAACTGGATTGCCTTCGTCTAGCTGATCGATGAGGAATACATTACTGAGCTTGTTAAGTGGCAAGAGTGTTATAATCCCTAACGATCATGAGAACCGGAGGTGGATCTGCTATTGCAGGGTAGAGTTCTTAAGATTGTCTAAGCACGTACCAAAGGTGGTTAGAGACCCTTTGGATGAGGCAAGGAAGTTCGGGAATGAAGCAAAGTTCGAAGCATCGTGGCGAATTGGTGTTCTTAAATCTGAAATGTTATGATGAATTTCATCCCGAAGGGCAAAATGACTAGAGGAACCATGAGTAAAGAGGATTCCCACTTATAGAACATAAAATGTACCTGTAAGGAATGGTTGATACCTGAGCGTAAGGCCTAGAGGGAATTGGTGGTCCGTCTCCCTTGTCATGACAAGTGTTAAGGAAAATCAGCGTGCTAGCCTGCTTGAGTTCAATGATTCTATGAGGTTGGTTGAGATTGAACTGAACCATCGAAAAGAGAGTTATGAGTTGTTGTCCCCTAAAAGATAAGGTGTTATTCTAAAGGACGATTGGACCATGAGGTGGTCGTTGCTGGGAAGGAAAAGTGAATGGGCCTGATGGTCTTGGTCACTCGTAATTTTAATGGACAGGTGAGTAAGCAAAAAGGGGTGCTAGGGTTATGATCGCAAGGTATTTTGAGTCAATCGAGTTGAATAATCAAGGTATGGACCGATGAAGGCCGAAAGAGGATCTCGATCCCTTAGAACCTTGTTGTTTGAGGTAATAAAGTTATTGGAAGGAGAGTGTCAAGCATGATGACATCCGAGTCTTGAAGTGAAGGTACCGCTGTTGGTGCAGGCTCTAAGATTGACGTTATATAGAACGAGGAAGACAAGGTAGGATTCGAGGCATGAGGATGCTGCTGAAGTGTATAGTCTTCCTCATAGGGTAAGAGACCCTAGCATGGAAAGAAGATGAATTCTATTTGTCTGGGTGTTAAGAGCGAACGTCACCAGGTAGTGTCTCAAGAACTATAGGCTTGAATCCTTGTTGCATTCTGATGGTTTTAGTATCGGCTTTAATCGATGATCTTTATGGTTACTTGTGGTTATAGCCCAGAGATCGATAGTGGATTAGACAATACGTCGGAATGGAAACTGCTGACTGATAAGTATCATTTGTGAATGAGTTTTAAAAGAGACGACTGGTATTAATGGACTTAGGCTGGGATTGCGTTGCATCTCGATGGTTTTAGTTATCGATTGCTATTGACGGCTTTAGATGGTGTGAAACGAGATGTATGCAAGGAAGTGGACAAGGAATATTTGGGTTAAATGGCCAGTTGTAATCGCATGCATATGGACGCGACTTGAATAACGACTAGACTTGAGGTTATAGATTTATATTAGGCAGTTGATTTTTGGAGATGTGATAGTCACTTGTGGAATTAGAAATTTTCAACGGAAAGGAATTGATCGGAATCAAGGAGTCATGAGGAGCGTGAACGACCTTTGGAAGGTATCCCATAGACCCTAAGAGGACGCTCGCTGTATGCGGAACGAAAGAGCGCGAGATTTAGGCCCAATGAGACGAAGTGCTTGGTCGTAAAGTTTTTGAGAAATAGAATCCCTTGGGAACCCTTGAGGATTAGAATAAGTGATGAATTGACTAAGGTCAATATGGGTTACTAAAGTTGGAAGTTTCCTGGAGTTGGTGGTTTGCTATGGACAAATTGTGGGAAGATGCCCCGTAAGAGCCGTCATGTTAACGAGATGGACTAAGGACGAGATGAGGCGCGAATGGATGAATGGAAATGAAAGGAGTTTTTGGGGGCTTAAACCTAGTTGGTGACCGCGCCAACAGTAGTATCCCATTGGGAGTCGAAACGTTGTGAGAGTTACGTTAACGTGTCATGAAAGGGATTAAGGTCCATAGGAATGCAACGTGAAAGGGTGGCTGCTTATGTGTTGCGATAGTGAGACATAACGAGATGGATGCCCCAACAGGTCATTTAGAACTGACAACTATCGCCCTTATGATGGAAACTTGGAGATATCCCTTACGTGGTGAGTGAATTTTAGACTGATGGAGGACATAAAGGGCAAGGTCATGTGGGGGAACTCATCGTGATGATTATAGTGTCCATTAGATGGTAGAAAGAGGTATCGGGACTTGCGTCGGTACCAGTAATGGAATAGAATGAAAGTAGAAATAGCCAAGCTCGTGGTTAAGAATCGGGCGTGCCAACAAGGGAAGCATGACTTGGATAGTTTGGCGAGTTACTCTAGTCGTGGGAAACTATCGAATGGAACCAAGAATGGATTGCTATGGATTTGGCTATGGGATTATCTGAAAAGACAAGAGGGCCATGAGTCGAATTGTATAATCATGAGTACGCCGAATTGCTTAGGCATCGGGTAGTTCGTATGGAATCTCGATGACTACTGTGCCAAATAGAGATCCTAAGTCCACCATAACTTTTGGAAGAGTCTTTAAGACGTCATGAGGACGAAGTCGTGATTTAACGCACCCTATTTCACGTAGACAAGTGGACAATCTGAGAGGTCGGATCAGACAATTGAGAGTATGGTGCAAGCGGGTACTACGAGCTTTAAAGGAAGTAGGAATGAATAGCTACACCTGGTGGAGTTGCCTGCAGTGACAATTGCCTGCAAAGAGACTTGATGACTGGTTAGTGATTAGTCCTTACCTGAGTCAAGAGTACTTGAGTGAGGACTTTTTGAATGATCTACCTCGATTTGAAATGACTTCATTAGAGACTGGCGGATGATGGCATCGGACTGTGTTAAGCCTTTTGAGTAGCATGGGGTGGGTCCCTAGAGTACCTTGTGGACCAAATTGCTTGAATTTGAGTTTAGGTCGTCATGTAATGCCCTGAAGCGTGTTGACGCAGGGATTTGTGCCCTTCTTGATGCGTTGGTGCGTGAGATGTTAACCTGAAGCGTTGAGGCACGGGTTTCGAGAAAGTATACGGATCTGAGGCGTGCTACGCGGATCGTGGGTGAGTTTGACGGCCGGTGCGCCATTACGAAGGCCTTGGCATCGATACAGGAATTAAATAGGCAGACGGTATAGATCATTAGAACTTCAAGTGAGAGATTATGTTTTTCCTTAAAATATCACTCATGCGAGGCTTGTCCGATTTGGAAAGTCGAGTCCGAGAGGTGTAGACCTATTTGGGGATTTTGACAATAAAAGGGGACCACCGAGGAAGATGAAGTAGTGATGAGGCGTTATCACCCAGTTGTTAAGCATGGCGGAATTTAAGGTAAATTTCGAGGACGAAATTTTTATAAAGAGGGAAGAGTTGTGACATTCTGAAATCCGACCCCCATTTCGAAGTAAGATTGCCACGAATTGGACTTCGGAATTTGGCATCGGGTATTCGAGGATTCCAACAGGAATAAATTGGACGTCGCCTCATCGGGGACCATTAAGATTATAACTCGCCCGTTAGCATTTAGAAAAGTGGAATTCGAACTGACAAGCGAAAACAACCATTTTACCCTTAAGTTAGTATTCCTTCTCTTGGATTTAAGTAAGGGCAATTTGGACTTTTGCCATCCCCTAGCTTTGGTCGAAAATTTAGGGGTAGTATGGTCAATTGGTTATTGGATATTTGATGATAAGAAGTGACAAGAATGGACTAGACATTTTCCCTTTCAACCACTTCTCACCAACTTGTCAATCCAAGTTACTATTCATGTCCTTACCCCTCCAACCACTTCTCTCAATCACTCTCCCTCTTGGACTTGATTTGGATAAAGCTCTCTCTCTCCCCTCCCATTTCTCTCATTCGGCCGACCCTCTCTTCTCCTCCTCACTCTCTCATTTTCTCTCTTGTTTCCTCTCCCTCCCTCACGGCTCCCTCACGTTCTCTCTCTCTCTCGCTCACTCCCTCGGCTCTCTCCCTCTCTCACCTCACCGCCACCGAGCAAGGAGAAGCCGCGAAGAACGCGGGCCGTTCTTGGAAGTCTCTTGTCCAATTTGAGGGAAAATCGAGCCTCGTCATCGCCGGACAGAATTGAACCTTAGACTTCACCGCCTCTTCGACCGACTCGTCGCGACTCCATCGCTTGGTAAGTTAGTTCTAACCCTTTGTTAGGACCTTAGGTTACCGAAGGATGAGTTAGAGAGGCTATTGAGAGATTTTCGTGGTTGAATCCCCGATGGATTTGTGCTAGGCCGAATCTGCCCTTGAGGGAATGTTAATGCTTTGTCATCCTAAGGCTTGATTTTATTGCATACTTGATGAGTTGTGATGCTAAGGATTTGAGTAGGTCGATCCACGAGCGTTAAATTGCATAGGGCCACTCTTTGTCGTGAAGTTTCTTGATTTAGTGACTTAATATTTATTTGATCCCTAGTGTATATTTGGTCTTGATGAGATTACACGTAGATTATTTGGCACATGGATTATTTGGCACGTGGATTATTTGACACGTGAATTATTTACGTGGATTATTTGGCACATAGATTAGTTGGCACGTGGATAATTTGGCACGTGGATTATTTGACATGTGGATTATTTACGTGGATTATTTGGCACGTGGATTATTTACGTGGATTATTTGGCTTGGCAATTGGCTATATTAATGTGTTATGGCCACGTGATAAAAAAAATGGTAATTGATGTTTTTCCTAAATCGAATTATATTCGATCACGAGGTATTAAAATGATGTCACCTAGAATAAATTCTATTAGGTGATTTTGTGGCATGGGATTGAAAACGTGGTAGTCGTTAATGCCTTGAATTGTTGGAACGCACGTTTTAATAAAGTTAGCTATAATTGTTTGAATTATGAGCTTATGAGTGCGTGGTATCCTGATGCTCCTATACGACGCGGGATTGAATGATGTGATATCCTGATGCGCCTATACGACGCGGGATTGAATGATATGATATCCTGAGGCACCTATATGACGCGGGATTGAATGATGAGAAGTGCCTGATGGCCTAAATGATGCGGGCTTGATTGAGGAGAAATACATGATGCGCTTATATGACGCGGGTAAGTGATGAGGTAGTATCCTGATGAGCCTTTATGACGCGGGATTGACTGATGTGATATCCTGATGCGCCTATACGACGCGGGACTGAATGATGAGAAGTGCCTGATGCCCCTATACGACGCGGGACTGAATGTTGAGAATGCCTGATGCGCCTAGGATGACGCGAGTTTATTGATTGGGATAACATGAGGCGTTAATACGCGGGCCTAGCCTTGGAAAGTGCAATTGTATCGAGTATAAGTACGATCCTTTATGGTATGAGTAATTGAGTGCCAAAGTACGAAACTTAGGCCCATTTATGAAATGATGGTTGGAGTAGGATTGAATTGGAATGCGTAAATGTCCTACCGTATTTCCTTGTTCTTGTTGTCATGCTATTTGGGGACTTTGCCATGTTTGTATTGAAAATAGAATTGCATGTGTTCGGGAGTGTCTGGAAGTACTAAGTGCCTAGCTTAGGGTTAGGATTAGCTTATTGAGATTTATCTCACCCCGTCGTGGGACCCATTTTTCAGACCCCAAGCCTTGACCCCGATGATATACTGGAGAATCCCGATGCTAATCTTGAAGATGGAGAGTCTGTACTAAAGTCGATGGCTGTTATCAAATCGGATGCGTAGGAGTAGTTGTACTACTTCTTTTCGGATGTTTCCTAGAAAATAAAATATTTTGAAGTTTAGGACTGACCCAGTCATGTGTTATGATTTCAAGCTGAATATTGTAAACCGACATGTTGTAATTGTGTAGATTACATCCTAAGTCATCTTATCGTAGTTTTATGTATGAAGTCTATTTATCGCTTCCGCATGTGCATCCCATTTCACGAGTTTATCATTAAGTGTTTTCGATCCTTGCGACCGACCGCGAAGAAAGTACAGTGAAGGGATGTCCGCGCGCTACCAAGGACGCGGGGCGTGACTTCTTAACCCAAATTCTTCTCAAAACCAACTTGCCAATACATCAAACATCAAGTTTAGGAGTCTCACGAAAAAGGTTTGGAGCGAAATAACACCACAAAGCTTCGAACAGCACGATTTCCTCATGGTGGTCAGACGATCAAAATCTGTTTGGTGGAAACCACTACAAATCAACCATAAAACACTCTAAATCTCCAATGAACTCCTAAACTCTATTCAGCCAACTCCAGTACTATGAGTGTAGAATATCTCACCGAAAAGTTGGAGCCATTTGAAGTCCCGAAGCCCACGAAACAGATTCTTCTCCAAAACCGGTCAGATTCCATCTCAATTTGACCTTTTCCCACCCAAACAGACCTATGGGGAAAAATGTCGGGCCAAAGCAAGCTTATAATATGTCCATAGAACCACAAGATGATAATCTTTTAGATGGCGATAGTTTTACCTCAAACAGATATCGGACGAAGAAGTTATGGCCGGAGGAAGGGTGGTGGTCGGGACTGGTCGGGCAGCAGCAGTTCGGCCGAGTGAGAAAGAAGAAGAAAATTGAAGATGAATGAAGGAGAGGGAGTGCATGGTTGAGCAAGAGCTAGGGGAGATGTTCCACCAAATTATTGATGCTAATTTGACAAGATGGAATTTATGGGCAATTAATGCCATGACTCCTCAAATGATGACACATGGCATGGCTCCAATTATTAATCAACCAAGCTTTGACTTCCTTTGACCTCATCTCTTCAAATTTTCGGTACCCTTATAAGACCAAATGACCATTTTGTCCTTATTTCTCTCTTATAGCAAGGGCAAAAGGGTCGAGGGGCAAAACGGTAATTTGACACATTTCGTCCGAAACTTCGTTTTTCCTATTTTGAATGACCATGGGCGAGACGACGTCAAATTCTTTTACAATGTTAGAATTTTTCATTTACACTATTCTAATTTTGAGATTCCATTCCATATCTCAAGCCTCGAGGAGGCGGAAATTCGGAATGTCACAATTACCCAAGTCGCGGCGACTTTGATTGTCATGTAATTGCAAGGGTTTATCGCTTGTTCCTGTCGTCCTGATTATCCTAATTCGATTTAGGAAATATACATTGGTTTGGCGGAATCGCCCGCGTTCTAATCGTATATCGCTAGCAAAGCATTCCATGATCGTTCTTAGATCAATCTCTGCTGGCCCAAAATATCCTTTCGACAATCCTTATGGTCAAAGTACCATTTCTTATTCGAGTTCCTAGGTCCACGTACTTAACTTTGCGTTAACCTTTCTCTTTTAGTCAGTTAACTCGAGAGTGGCCAGCCCCGAGCGAGATACAATTGAGATATATCGATGAATCTCTTTTCATTCAATAGCCTCGAAAATGGTTGGAATTCGGAATGTCACAGCTCTTCCCCCTTAAAGAAATTTCGTCCTCAAAATTCGCAACTTTTCAATTATCCAATCTTATGAGGTACTGATGCCTTATCATTTCCTCACTTTTCGAAGTAGCTCCTTCCGTCCATGACGTTTCTATATTGCCCTTCCAGACAAAAGTTCTCCTCCTCCAGGACTTGTTTCCTTCTGTCCTCAATCCGTATTGACCTTTCTCTTAATGATACCTTAATGTCCGCCTTTATAACTCCACTTTCCAAGATCAGAGTTGGTCCGATTCGTACTTCCTTAGTGCGGTTACCTTGGGTTCAGCTCTCATTTCCTTTGAGATCGAAATGGTTCTCTCCTTTGCGACACCTCGAAATATATATAATTTTCCTGCTTGAGTCTCCACGATGTGTGTCACTTATTCACTTATCTCTTTGAGTATTCTTAAACTTTCCTCGAATTATCTTAATATGATCACTCGACTATCGAGCAAATCATGATTTGACATGCTTCTTTCATTAGTCTCATCCCATTGCGTCGGGTTTCCGTAATTTATAACATTTGACGTTTCCAACGTCGTTAGTCCACCCTTTCGCTAACAACTGTCATTTCAGAAGAATTTGTTGGATCTAGCAATATCACCTAGAGGGGGGGTGAATAGGTGATTCTGAATCTAATTGAAATTTCTTGCTGAATTAAAACAATTTCAATGCACGATTAGAATCAAGAACAATATAACAACGTGCAAGAAATCTAAACACATAAATAGGAGTTTAGAGAGAGAACGATGCACGCTGAGTTTATAGTGGTTCGGCTTGTTAGGCCTACGCCCACTCTCCCACGATGACAGCCGATTGGCTGGATTGTTCTAGATGAATCAATGAAGGTTTACAACAAGTGATGATACCCCATTTGATAGATCACACTATCTTTTCTCAATCACTCTTACAAAGCCTCTCAATGATTGTCGTATAAAGCTCACGAGGACAAGTATGAATCTGGACAACTCTAGCACTTTGGAATTTATGGTTCCTTATCCTACTCCGTTGTGGCACCATGGATCTCCTTTTATACTCCTTCACCCCCAAACTATTCGTTGGACAGGTCTTCAAAGGATCGCTCTTCAATAACTGATTGGACGCCATCAATCTTGATTGAACGAGTTGTATCTCGGGAGATTTAGTGACCGTTGGTGCAGAATCTGAACCCTTCAGATTTAGTCACCCATACAACTTAATCTTTAGTTTTCATAAGTGGAGTTCTTCAGATATAGAAGGTTTCTTGTCCCATGGAGGGTAATTTCCAATCAAGGATATTCTATCAATCATGTTATAGAATAATCCTATCAATAAAAGATTACAAACTTCCATAAATACCTTAGCAATAACGGATATGTGTTAGCCGTGGGTCTTCAGAATCTCGAAATAACATATCTCGCAGCTTCCGAACAATCCTCAGAAGCAACTCCATCTGAACGTCTTCAGAAGCACTCCATCTGACCGTCTTCAGAAGCACTTCCATCTGACCGCGTTAGAAGCACTTCCATCTGACTGTCTTCAGAAGTACTTCCATCTGATCACGTTAGAAGCACTTCCATCTGACCATTTTCAGAAGCACTCCTTCTGACCGTCTTCAGAAGCTCTTCTTCTGACCGTCTCTAGAAGCACTCCTTCTGAACGTCTTATTGTTCACCTATCCAAGGTCCTTCCAAGCTTTACCGAACTTCCCGTTCTAGGCTTGTTCACCTTCTACTTAGGTATCTCCAACTTGTAGATGCCTCTACTCCCAATGCCTTGTTCACCATTGATAAATAACTTTCAACCTTCTGACATTCTGTCAATACACCTTCTGCATAACGGCTTGTGCTTCTTTCACCTGGTTCTTCTCAATCAATAAACACATTAGTAGCCTTTGATTATTTTGTCATCTTCAAAACATCATAAGGGATTTTCCCTAACAATCTCCCCCTTTTTTATGATGACAAAATAATCTCTGAATATGCAGTTGTACAAGCACGTTTAAATTATATTCAATTGTAGAATCTTGAAAAGTGAACGAAATATGCTTATTGAGCATGATGATATATAGAAACATAATCGCAGCTCAATATTCAACACATATCAATCAGCACATATGCATATATATATATATATATATATATATATATATATTCTCTCCCCATTTTTGTCATAATCAAAAAGCGATAACAATGGGAAGGGTATCACATAGATAATATATCTTTAGATGCAAAACATCTTCTACACTCTGAAATGAACATAAAAGATATGAAATATAGCTCATGTTCTAAATCAACCAACATGTATGTCTTTGAACATATATTAAGGAGTGCAGATAAGTTTCACTTTCTTTTTGTCAGAATAAAACGATATTAAAGAGTAGAGATTTGTAATGACAAAAAGTAAGGGAAATGGAAGATGTACTAACCAGATTGTGTAGAACTTAGCAAGTTCTAACACACATTTACCTGTTCTTCCATTGTCTGGATAGTAATCAAGATGTAAATTCAACAAGATTTTCTCATGCTTGATTAATGCTTCCCCTCAATTTGTTGATTTTTTTTAGATGATTCTCTCCCTCACGTTGAATCTACCCCTAAGTGTGAGAAATCGATTCATGAACTTTGAAAACATCAATAAGCACATGCTGAATAGTGATATCGATTTCGATTTTAGTTGCGTTTTCAAGGATTGTTATCCTTCTGAACAATTTTTGAATAATTGTCATTGAATCTGATTAATAATCCCCTTCTGAATCTGATCAGTAGACTCCTTCTGAACATTTCCTTCTGAATGTTCTTTCTGAGGGTTTCCTTCTAAACAGTTCCTTCCGAACATTTCTTCTGAACGTTTCTTCTGAGGGTTCTTCTGAAAGTCGTTCCTTCTGAAATTCCTTCTGAGTTTCCTTCTGATGGTTCCTTCTGAGGCTTCCTTCTAAGGTTCATTCTGAGGCTTCCTTTTGAGGTTCATTCTGAAGTTCCTTCTGAATAGTTCTTCTGAACGTTTCTTCTGAGCATATGCATCTCAACACTTGCTTCTGAGCACTTGCTTATGAACGTTTGCTTCTGAACAAATGTTCAACAATTGTGCTTCTGAACGAACTTTTCAACTTTAAATGGAAAGATTCTTTTACAACCTGCACTTTCTTGTAGAAGAGATAATAATCTTTGCAAATAAAATATGGAGAATATCACGTGCATACCTTCCTTTGATTCACGGATTGAATTTGCCAAATGTAAAATGTACTTTCAAGATAATAGCAAGAGTATCCATAAATATATTTCTTTCAAAATCAAAGAGTTTTTCTTGAGCATGAATCTCATACACACAATGATAATATACCACTAATAATGTAAAAAAAAAATGACTGTAAAATTATGAAGCCACGGTTTCTTGTAGAGGAGAGAGTAAACTTTCCTTCTTAGGAAACATTCCTCATTGAGATCTGTCTTCGATTGCATCATGATTTGCGTGGACTTGCAATCTTTCCATGTAGAAAATTCTGCAATAAACTCATTTCCTTTTTGGTATCCATGAATTTTGGATCCTTTCTTTTACGTTAGGGTAAAATAAGGAAACTTCATAATTATCCAAGGATTCTTTCCATAATCTTATGGCATAGCAATAAATAAGATAATCAAAATAACATTCTTTACACAACTCACTTTGCAGCATAACTAATGATGCAAAACATGCCATATAAAGATAACGTCTAATTCAAATAATGAAGCATAAGAATCTTTCTCAACCATGATATCATGCATAAAGATCTCTTTAAAAAATAACTTTCCAAAGCAAGCATCAATCACATTATCTCCAAGCAAAATATCAATCAAATATTTAATCTCATCTAACAAACAACCAACGATGCATCACATGATTTTCCAAAAAAAATATTTCTAGCACAACTAATCATTTGAACAAAAAAAAATCAACCAAAATGCCATGAAATATGTTTGCAATACAAAAAAAAAAATACCGACTTCTCTTTTTCTTCTTTATATTTCCTACAAGAAAAGTAACTCATCTTTTTCTTTGGTACCCAAATGAATTTGGGTCCATTCACGTTAGAAGATTTATCGAAATTCCGAAAAGTCCTTTTGGATTGTCTCCAAGCTTTTTGAAAATCTTGCTTGACATGAATTAAATTCCGAAAGTTTGAATATTCAAAGAAGTTTCAACCAACAGGATTTGAAAAATGTTTTCCCAAATAATTTTCAGAAATAATTTTTGAAGACATACTCATTAATCTTTCTTTGACATTTGAAAAACCATTTTTGATCAAACTCTTTTCTTCAAAAACAAGTCCTGATTTTTTAAAACTTGGAACCAATATAGAAAGAACGTTTTCTGAAGATTTTGGAATGGGAGAAAACTTTTTGAAAACTTTTGAAATTTCTTCTTTTAAAAAAGTATTTTCTTTTGCAAGCAAATCTCGATTTTCTTTCATTTGCGAAAATTCCTTTGGTAAAAACTCAATCTTTTCATTATTCAAAATTTCCTGTTGTCTCAAGTTTGAATTTTCATTTTTCAATTCAAAGATCTTCTTTAAAGCAACTTTATAATCTAGGCATAATTCGTCAATATAATCACAAACTTCTTCTGAAATTTCATAATGATATACCTCAATTTCTTCATCCGAATTCGAATTTGCCAAGAGACAAATATTTGCATTGTCTTTATCACTATCTTCGCACTCACTATCACTTGATGTCTTTGCTTTTGGAGCCTTTTTGGACTTCTCATACTTGCCTTTCTTTTTCTTTTGCAAAGGACAATTTGGCTTGATGTGTCCCTTTTTCCTGTATTCAAAACAAATTACTTCCGTACCTTCTTCTCTGTCGCCGAACGTTTTCTTTTGATCAGCTTGTTTGAATGGCTTTTTCTCTTTGAGTTTTCTTCCTTTCTTGGCCATTTTTCTAAACTTCTTTGCCATGTGGGCAAGTTCTTCATCGTCCTCTTCATCATCTTCCGAATTTGAATCATCAGAATCAATTTTAGATTTTAAAGCAATCGACTTCCTACATGTCATATCCTTTTCTTTGTTGAATTGTTCTGTCTCATACGACTGTAGAGTCCCAACAAGTTCGTCAATGGATAATGGTTGGATTGTTTGACATTCTTGAATGGACAGTTTGATGTAGTTCCAATCATCCGTAAGTCCTTGAAGAATCTTGCGGACCTGCATAGGTTCAGAAATAGGAGCACCTTGCCTTGCAAGACCACTTGTTAGTATTTGAAATCTGTCAATCATATCAGCAATTGACTCATACGGTTCCATTTTGAAGGCTTCATAGTCACTCAGTAGAATGCTAAGTTTAGTTTCCTTCACCCTGTCAGTTCCTTGAAAAGTGACATGAAGTCTATCCCAATAGCCTTTGTTGATTCTTTTTCTGCAACACGATTATATAAAGGAGTGGATAGCGCGCAAAAGAGTGCGTAAACAGCTTTGGAATCGAGTCCTTGTCTTCTTGTTCTTTCAGTATTTGATAGGGTAGGAGCATGAGCATTATTTCCATTTCCAGAAGTTGCAGTAGTTGTAGGATTTACTCCTTTAGTCACGACATCCCACCTCAGATTGTCTAATACCTTGAAGTACCACTTCATCTTATTGCACCAAACGTTGTAATCCTTTCCGTCGAAGTAAGGAGGCTTGTAGATGAACTGTGCATCACTTGATCCTGAATAAATATTGCTAGACATGCTAGACCGTTAACTCTGAAGTAAAACACTTCAAAAATATGAGCAACCTGGCTCTGATACCAATTGTTGGATCTAGCAATATCATATAGAGGGGGGTGAATAGGTGATTCTGAATCTAATTGAAATTTCTTGCGGAATTAAAACAATTTCAATGCACGTTTAGAATCAGGAACAGTATAACAACGTGCAAGAAATCTAAACACATAAATAGGAGTTTAGAGAGAGAATGATGCATGCTGAGTTTATGGTAGTTCGACTTGTTAGGCCTACGTCCACTCTCTCACGATGACAGCCGAGTGGCTGGATTTCACTAGATGAATCAATGAAGGTTTACAACAAGTAATGATACTCCCTCTGATAGATCACACTATCCTTTCTCAATCACTCTTACAAAGCCTCTCAATGATTGTCGTATAAAGCTCACGAGGACAAGTATGAATCTGGACAACTCTAGTAGCACTTTGGAATTTATGGTTCCTTATCCTACTCCGTAGTAGCACCATGGATCTCCTTTTATACTCATTCACCCCCAAACTAGCCATTGGACAGGTCTTCAAAGGATCGCTCTTCAATCATTGATTGGACGCCATCAATCTTGATTGAACGAGACTGTATCTCAGGAGATTTAGTGACCATTGGCGCATAATCTGAACCCTTTAGATTCAGTCGCCCATATAACTCAATCTTTAGTTTTCATAAGTGGAGTTCTTCAGATATAGAAGGTTTCTTATCCCATGGAAGGTAATTTCCAATCAAGGATATTCTATCAATCATGTTATAGAATAATCCTATCAATCAAAGATTACAAACTTCCATAAATACCTTAGCAATAACGCATATATGTTAGCCGTGGGTTTTCAGAATCTCGAAATAACATATCTTGCAGTTTCTAAACAATCTCGCTGCTTCTGAACAATCTTCAGAAGCAACTCCATCTGAACGTCTTCAGAAGCACTCCATTTGACCGTCTTCAGAAGCACTTCCATCTGACTGTCTTCAGAAGCACTTCCATCTGATTACGTCATAAGCACTTCCATCCGACCATTTTCAGAAGCACTCCTTCTAACCATCTTCAGAAGCTCTCCTTTTGACCGTCTCTAGAAGCACTCCTACTGAACGTCTTATTGTTCACCTATCCAAGGTCCTTCCAAGCTTTACCGAACTTCCCGTTCTAGGCTTGTTCACCTTCTACTTAGGCATCTCCAACTTGTAGATGCCTCTACTCCTAATGCCTTGTTCACCATTGATAAATAACTCTCAACATTCTGACATTCTGTCATTACAACATCTGCATAACGGCTTGTGCTTCTTTCACCTGGTTCTTCTCAATCAATAAACATATTAGTAGCCTTTGATTATTTTGTCATCTTCAAAACATCATAAGGGATTTTCCCTAACAGAATTTCTATCACCAGTAATCACTTTCCGTATTCTCTTCCGACATTTATATTATTTGTCGGTAGTACACCCTCTTACCTTCAAATCGTCCTTTATACTGCAATCCTACTTTTCTAATTCCTTGACTGAAGGCTTTTCCAAAGCGTTGTATTAAATCAAGATCTTTACCTATCACCACTATTACTAAACCATCATGAGAACGTACTCTTTGGTGCCTATACCATTTGGCAGATCATCCAATTCAAACGTCCTTTCGTACCATCAAGGACTCATTGTGACATTCTGAATTCCGACCCCATCTTGAAACTTATCAGTGAATGAATGTCTATCGATGTATTCCAGTTAATCTCACTCAGAATTGATCACTCTCGAGTCGACTAACCAATAGGGAATGGCCATATAGGATTTAAAGTACGTGGACCAAAGAACTTAACCACGAGTAGACGCTTTGACCATAAGGATCGTCGAGGAAATATTTTGGACCGCAAAAGGTCGATCTAAGAATGATTTTAGAACGATTTGCTAGTGTCATGCGATTGGTTCACGGGTGATTCCGTATGACCATGACGTGATTTGCGAATTAACCTAAATCGATTCCTAATAATCGAAACCTTCGGGATTAGTGATTGACCCTCGCGATTACATGACAACCAAAGCTGCCGTGGCTCAAGTAACTCTTAAGCGTGACCTTAGTCACGGGTCGATACGCGTAACTCCTAAGAGCCGCCCGTTAGTCTGAGACGCACTGGAATGACAATTGACTGAATTTAGCCATAGATTGGACTTCGAGGTTGGAGACCGGACATTCGGAGATCACAATGGAGTAAATTTGGACGTCGCCTCATCGGAGAGTTGTTAAGGTTAGAAATAGTCCCGTATAGGTTAGAAAAGCGAAATTCGGACCGCCAAGTGAAATAGGACCCTTTTACCCATAGTTTAGTGCACTTTTCTCTTAAACCAAGCAAGGGCAAAATAGTCATTTGCCTTCCCTAGCCACCAGCCGAAATCCTATGGGCAAATTGGTCTTTTAACCTTTGAATTATTGAAGAAGTGAAGAGACTAGCTTGATTGGACAAATACCCCAAACCTACCCCACTAACCTTGTCATTCCTAAGCACTATTCCTTGTCACATACCCCATGAACCACCCCACCACCTCTTTTCCCTCCAATTTCCCCTTCTTATTATCACACTCTCACTCTCTCTCCTCTCCCTCATTCGGCCAAACTCCCACCATCACTCTCCCTCTCATTTGCTCGCTCCCTTTTTTCCCTCTCCCTCACCGTCGCTCCTCCTCTCGGCCTCAAGGAAGAACCGGCCAACCACCACCGCTTCCCACCACCTTCGACCACCACCAAGGCGACCTTCCGTCGCCCTTTCACCTAGTTGAACCACCGTGGAAGCCGAGCGCCGCGTGAGGAGCCCCACGGCCAGATTCGAACCAAAGGAGGAGCAAGCGTGTTCTTGAGGAAAGTTTGTTTGATCTTGAGGTAAGTGACTTTAGGGACTTAGATAAGTATGATAGGGTGTTAGGGAATTGATTTAAGTGTGGTATTGAAGGTTATTTTTGGTTATCCCCGCAAGGACCACTCTTGGACGCAATCTGATAGCGCCGGACCAGATCGCGTGCGCGCCACTCCCACGCTTCCTCTACCGGTTTTTCTTGGATATTCAAGCTCGGTAAGCTTCCCCTAACCTTATACTAGGACCATGGTGATGGAAGGACCAAGTGGGAGTCACTTACGATGAGTTTAAGGGGCTGGTTTGGCATAAAAACGTGGGGAATCCGAATCTGTGTTTTAGAGGGCTGATTGTGCTTGGTGGAAATTAACGCTTGGAATGTGAAAATCATGGTGTAAATGAGTTGGTAAATGCCCTTGCATGCTGACCTAATGCCTTGTGTCGCCCTAAGAAGTGAGAGCTTGGTTTGAACTCGACTTAATCTATGCAACCCATGTTTGGCCTAGGAGTATTCGGCTTTGTACTAATTGGAGTGACACATGGTTCGTTAATGACCAAATGGGCCGTTTAGCATTCTGGTCGTGAAGGTCGGCGTGGGATTTAATGGTTGAATTGGGACAATGATTATGCATTAGGCCTTATGTGGTGAACTAATGCATTTCGTGGTGACATGGCTCGATTGGCTCTAAGAAATCGTGATGGCCGAATGCCATAGTGGTGGGAAGTGATCCATTTAATAGAAAAACAAGAGACTTATGGTAGAATGTTGCATTAGCCTCAATTGAGTGAGATTATGATACAATTGCCCTGTGATGAATAGGTGGTTAAAATTGCCCTAATGCTTGAAATGAGGCAAGGTGATTTAATCACGAGCAATTAAGATATATGACCATGGCCTTGCTTGTTTACGACGAGATGAATTGCTATGCTACGGTTGCTAGTTCAATTAGTCAATCGGTACTCATGGTGGAATTATGCATATATGATTGATTGATGCCATGATTGTTATATTATGAACCTATGTGCATATCTTACCCTGATGCGTTAAACGCGGGAGGGACCTGAGGCGTTATTACGCGGGTCATGGGAATGTCAAAGGATAGCCTGAGGCGTTAAAGGCGGGATCCTTGATATCTAAGCCTGATGCGTTATTACGCGGGCCTTGCCACGTGAAGTGCAATCTTATTATGAGTATAAGCTATCCTTATTCCATACAATGATAGGCACCAGGTTACGAAGTATGAAGCCAAGCCGATATATGAAATGCTAATTGTATGCCTTAATATACTCTATTTCAGCCGTTGAGTGCCATGACTTGTTTCCGCGTATTTGGTCATTGCATGTGTTTGGGAGTGTCTAGAAGTCCCTTGTGCCTAGCTTAGGGTTAGGGTTAGTTTACTGAGTTTATCTCACCCCGTTGCGGGACCCACCTTTTCAGACCCCAAACCCTGACTATGCCACCGCCGTCAATTTTTGGGGTACCCGTCTGGGTGGAGCAGTATTCCACGGAGTACCCGGTGGGAGAAGGGAGAGTTATATTAGGAAGTACGGCACTATCTGGATGGATGTGGGCTTAGCAGACTGGAGGCCAGACAGATTCGCAGCATGGTTCTACCGCGACAGCGACCTCACAGTTGGGCCATTGAGGACTTTTGACGTGCCGTGGGATGTCATTGGCGAGCAGGATCCTTTGATTGTACACCCTGCTGATGGGGAGCTCACTGACTCCGAGACCGCTCCTGATCCGGATCTTCCGCCGGCACCGTCTCAGAACCCCGAGACCGATGGCGACATCGTGGGGCCCTCTGATGCCGAAGACCCCATGGAGACGGACGAGTCCGAACCCGAGGAAGATGAAGAAGCACTGGACGATCCCGAGGACGAGCCTTTGGAGGAGAAGCACAACCCTGACGGAGAGGCCATCTTCCACCCTCAGCCTGAATCCGAGGAAGATGAAGATCCAGAGCAAGCGTTTGAGGAAGAAGAAGAAGAAGAAGAGGAAGACGAGGAAGACCTTGAGGAGTATGACCCTATGCACCGCGAGGATCCAGATGATGACCGCGAGCTCGACCCTTAGATAGCCTAGGCGCCCATGACCTTTGAAGTTACTTTTTGAGTAGTGCCTGACCCATAGCCCTTCGTCTCTTTTTGATTAGGCTAACCATCTCCCCCTGATCCTAAGTGTTGTATCCCAGTTTATGCTTATGTTGTAAAAATGAATCGTATGCTTTGCTATGACTTGATCAAGTGCCTCATTCCCTCGAACCATCTGGTGTTTAACTGTCTAGGAGTTGTGCATGACGCCTCCGCATGTTCATTTAAGTTTCATTGTCTACCGCGCGTTGCATGGATCCTGGGTAAAGAATTAAAGGAACTGGTCTAGAGACGATGATGTGCGCCGTGAGGACTCGGGGCGTTACAGTCATGGACTTTATCAGCTTGCCCTCTATTATTCAATCGAGCCATAGCCTTCTTGACTTCTTAGGTAAGTTCCTGACTACTTCCGTAGTAATCCGCTTTCAACTCCATTTGGGGATCTCCACTAACCAAGTAATCCACTAACTTACAATGGTGATGCTTTTCCTTGTTGGTATGTCTTAATTTCCATCCACGTACTTGACTAAGTGCCTAGCCTAGGGTTAGGATTAGCTTATTGAGGTTTATCTCACCCCGTCGTGGGACCAACCTCTTCAGACCCTAAACCCTGACCATGAAGCCACTAGTTTTTGGGATACCCGTGTTTACCGAAAAGTATGCCACCGAGTATCTAGCAGGGGAAGGCAAGGCATGGATTAGGAAGCGCAGTACAGTTTGTGTGGATATAGGGACATATCACTGGAGGCCGAACAGATAAGTGGCTTGGTACTTTAGGGATGGCGACACAACTCACGGCCCTCTAAGGACCTTCGATGTGCCCTGGGATGTGGTGGACGAACAGGATCCGATGAACGTCTACCCTCCTGATGGTGAGATCACGGATCCGGAGACCGATCCTGAGCCAGGTGTGGGTTTTTCGGTGATGCAGTCACAGAACGTTGTCGCTGATGGTGAGGTTGTCGAGCCCTCTGATGCCAATGACGACCTTTTGGATGCAGCAGGGCATGAGCCAGAGATTGCGGGCGCCGAGGACGAGGCCATGGATTGGGTGGCCGACCTCGAGGAGAGAGATATCTCATTGTATTCCGAGTCTGAGAAACAAGAAGAGGAGGAGGAAGAAGAAGAAGAAGTCCCCAGGGATGTATAGCCGGGTAATTGGGTGGAGTATAACCCCGTGGCAGACGAGAACCTTTCGGACGACAGTGAGCCTGACCTTTCGATTACTTAGTTGCCCCCGACTTTTGGAAACACCATTTAGGACAGTGACGCTTGACCTAGCCAGATGATTCCTTTTGTTTAGGCTGACCACCCTTCCCCTAATCCCTATTATGTATGTCCTTTAGGACAGTGTGAAACTGAATCTACCTTATCTTATGTATCGTTGTTGTTGTTCTTCCTAAAGTCATCTTGTTTTTAATTATAGTATGGAGTTATGTATGTCGCTTCCGCATGTGCATTTGTATTTATTTGCTTATCGATTGTCGGTCGATCCTGGGTATGTTCGTAACATGGAACGACGGTAGGGTTGATGTTGACGCGCTCGTTAGGACGTGGGGCTTGACCTCCCCGTTTCGTTGGTATCAGAGCAAGGTCAGCTCGATCCAAGTTGGTTGATGACTGGAGTAATAAGGTGTGATGACTTTAAGGATGACTGGGTAGCGAGACCTTAGGAGTTCACTAGAGTTAGGCATAAAATGCATGACATGTGAAATGGTGCTTGTGATTGGCATATTGGATTGGCATCACCGTGGGTGATTATAAGGCTATAGAACTTCGTACTTGGCACTGTGTGTTGTTAGCTGAATATTTGATTGGATAGCTTATTGTGATTTTACTAAGTTGCAGATGCGGCTGGACTTAAGGTACGATTGCGAATTTGCAACTATGACTCTTCTGATGGTTGTTTGGTGAATGAATGCCTTGATTGTGGTTGTTGCTTTGGTGGTAGCATAGAATTGCAAGACTTAAGTAGGTGGCTTAGGTCTCTAATTCCATGATGGAATTATAGTGATTCAGGTGTCGTAAGGCTTAGCAAGATGAGCAACCGGACCCGAGGAACCGGTGGAGCATCTAGCTCTAGAGCCCAAGTGGTAGAAGACCTTAGAGTTGATGGAGTCATAAGAGTACTGGAAGAGATCGGAAATTGATGGGTAGGCAGGCCCAAGAAAGAGCTGCTGCTGTTGCTGAGGCGGCAGAAGCTGCCGTTGCAGCCGCCAACCTGGCAAATGGAAATTATGGTAACAACGGAAACAATGGTCAGGGCAACGATGGTGACAATGCCCAAGGTGCTGGGAATCGTTTGATGGGTCAACTAGTGGAACACTTTATGAAGCTGAAGCCGTCTAAGTTTGATGGCACGGGGGATCCTCAGACTGCCCCTAGTGGGACTGAGGAACTGGAGAAGGCATTTGAAGTTTTGGGGTGCATTGAGGTTGAGAAAGTGACCCTAGCAGTCTACCAGCTTCGTGGAACTGCAAATGATTGATGGAAGGCCACCAAGGGAAGAGTTTTCCCTGAAGGCACAGTGCCAAACTGGACTGTCTTTTCAGAAGTCTTCAACGCAAAGTATTTCTCGAAAGCGGCTCAAGAGCAGAAGTTGGTTGAATTCCAGAACCTTCGCCAGGATCAGATGACCATCGATCAGTATGAAGCTGAGTTCTCGAGACTGTCTAAGTATGCCCCGGGGATGGTTGAGAATCCGAAGGATAGGACAAGGAGGTTTAGAGATGGACTGAAACCCGACCTTCGATGTGACATTCTGAAATCCGGCCCTTTTCGAAGTAGGATTTCATGAGACATCTCGTCAGTGCATTTCAGATAAATCTCGCTCAGAGTTGGCCACTCTTGAGAAGACTAACTGATGGGGAAAGGCTAAGTGGGATTTAAGTACGTGGACCAAAGAACTCGACCATGGATTGATGCCTTGACCATAAGGATTGCCAAGGGGATATTTTGAGCCATGATAGGCCGGTCCAAGGTTGGTCTTGGAACGATTTGCCAGTGTTATACAATTGGATCACGGGTGATTCCGTTTGACCATCGTATAATTTGCGAATCAACCTAAACCAATTCCTGACGATCGCGTCCTTTGGAACTAGCGATTGACCTTCGCAATTACATGACAACCAAGGTTGCCATGACTCGAGTAACTCTTAAACGTGACATTAGTCACGGGTCGATACGCGTAACTCCTGAGAGCCGCCCGTTAGTTTGAGATACTCTGGAGTCGCCATTGACGGATTTTAGCCACGAATTGGACTTCAGAATTGGACGTCGAATATTCGAGAATTCCAACGGTAATAGATTGGAAGTCGCCTCACCAAGAACCATTAAGGTTGTGGTTCGTCCCATGTCGATCAGAAAAGTGAAATTCGGACCGACGATTGGAAATGACCCTTTTTCCCCTTAATTGGTACACTTCTCTTTGGAAATAGCAAGGGCAAAATGGACATTTGCCACCCCCTTACTTCAGCCGAAATTTCAAGGGTAAGATGGTCTTTTGGCTATAGAATTATTGGATGACAAGGATGGATTGATTGACATAGCATTTTCCCCATTACCCACTACCAACTACTAGTCATTCTATGCCACTATTCATTGTCATACACCAACCCCACTCACTTTTTCCCTCTCCTTCATTTGGATAACACAATCTCACTCTCCCTCACCTCATTTGGCCGGCCATAGCTCCACCTCCCCCTCCATTTTAATTTTTCTCTCAAACTCTCTCTCTTTCTCGCTCGCTGCCCGCCGAACCAGTTCCGAAGTCGCTCCTTGTTTGCCCCATATCTCCTTCGTCCCTTGTTAGATTTCGACGAGCCATATACGGTTGGAAAGCTTATCGTCTTTCCGTTCCAATGACATATTGTGGGTCCAAATCCACCCAGCCAATCGTCCTGTGAAACCGTTTTAAGAAGGAAAGGTCGCTGCCCAGAATCAGCCAGACCCGAGTTGCAAGAATCCGACCTTGGGAGTTTGTTGAGGCAAATCCTTGGGGTAAGACACTCCCTAAACCTTGTTAAGATATTGAGTAACATATCCCTAAGATTTATTTTGGGTTTTAATGGATTTAATGGATCAATTTCTTGTTGTTCTTGGTCGTTCAAAACCGGACCGTTTCTGCTCTACTTAGAACCAGGAAGAACAAAGGCTGTTCTTGAGGAAATCTTGTACCATCTTAAGGTGAGTGACCTTTGGGACCTTGTTTACCATCTTTAGAGGTTGTACGGTTGTATTAGAAGTGCTATAGGCTGAGTTTCGTTGGTGATTTTCGGTTGGACCTCCTAGGAACCAAGTCTGCCGCCGGTGACCCAAGTTGCGCCGCAAGCTCCTCAGCCACTTCCAACCGGTTTTCTTGGACTTTTGAGCTCGGTAAGCTTGTTCTAACCTTATCTTAGGACCTTGTGTGATGGAAGGACCGAGTGAGAGTTAGATTAAATGAGTTTTATGGACTGTTTTGGCGGGAACCTTGGTGGACCGATTCTGTCCTTGGGAAAACCGAGCATGGTTGCATCTTGTAGGGCTTGTAGTATTGATCCCATGGTTGAAGTAAGTTAGTGGATAAGTGCTAGTGTGGGCCGAACACCTCATGGTGCCATTGGAAGTGATAGAACTTGATAGAGCTTGTTTAAATTATTGAAATCCTCTATCAAGCTTAGGAGTGCTCGACCGTGGTTGTGATCTAATGACTCAATGCATGAAAATAACCTAATGGCCCTTATTCCTATTCCAGCCGTGAGCAATAATAAGGGATTAAGTGATGGAAACGACACCGTGATTATGATTGTCGGCCGTGTGTGATTAATTGATGCATTTCGTGACTTCGTCGATTGATGGGTTCCATGACTTTGTGGCACGGCCGAATGATTATAGTGATGATTGATGAGTGATCTCAATTGAAATATGATTGATCATGAAGCATTGCAATGGCCTTGATTGATTATGATGTGACGAAATGCCATGATATGGAATTGTGGTTTTAATGGCCGAATGATGCTTGTGATGATGATATGCACATGTGATTGTATTATGCTATAATTGGTTGAATTATAAGCCTATGTGCATATAGCGCCCTAATGCGTTAAACGCGGGGCTAAGTGATATCATGATGCGTTAAACGCGGGATAGACCTGAGGCGTTAAACGCGGGTCATGAGAGATGGCATTTGGAACCTGATGCGTTAAACGCGGGTTCATTAGTTAACCAAGCCTGAGGCGTTATTACGCGGGCTGAGCCATGAGAATATCCTGATGCGCCTATACGACGCGGGATTGTTTGATGAAAATGCCTGAGGCGCCTATATGACGCGGCTTGACCACAAAATGTAAGGTTGTACCAAGCATGAGTGCTATTTTAGATGAGATGAGTATATAAGTGCCAAAGTACGAAGCCTAGCCTAGAATTGTGAATTGAATGACAATATGAGCATTAATCGAATCGTCGCATGCCGTTTGCCTTGTGTTTGTGGTTTGGTCATTGCATACGTTTGGGAGTGTCTGGAAGTACTAAGTGCCTAGCTTAGGGTTAGAATTAGCTTATTGAGATTTATCTCACCCCGTCGTGGGACAACCTTTTTTTCAGGTCCTAAGCGATGGAAATCATGGTTGCCATGGACTGGCATTCGAAGAAGTGATATGGAGAGAATGGATATAAACTCACTTGTGGTCTTAGAAATTTTACTTCTATTTGTGGATTTAGATTTGAACTATTGGTATTGGACGACTGTAACCTTGAAGTGTATTTGAAAGAAATTGAGGAGTGCACATTTTTATGTCCCAAGCCATCTTGTCTAAGTGTTATGTATGGAGTTTTATTTATCGCTTCCGCATGTGCATTTTGATTCTGCGAGTGTATCGTTAGACGATTCGATCCTGGGGTAAATCGCGATGAAAGACCATAGAAGGGATGTTCGCGTGCTCGTGAAGGACGCGGGGCGTGACATCCCCGTTTAAGTGGTATCAGAGCAAGGTCAGCTCGATCCAATGTGATTGAGACTTGGAGTAATAAGGAGTGATGACTTGGGGACAATTAGATAGTGAGACCATTAGGATTAGGCATTGATCACTGAACTTTAAGGACTGTAGGCTTGAACTTGTGTCGTGCTCTGATGGTTATAGTATCGATTTTGATTGATAATCTTAGGTGAAGATATGATTGAGGATTAGATATGATTGAGGTTCATGAGGAAGCAAACAGAAATTGAGCTATAAGCATGGATTTGGGGTTGTAAAGGTGCTTGAGGTTAATAGAGGATTGCTTACGAGCATAGGGTCATTGGATTTTATGATCGTCATTGTGAACTTGAGGTACATAGTGAACGTAGGCAATTGATTCGTGAGATGGATGGTCATTTGTGGAATTAGAAGTCCTCTATGGATAAGAATTGATCGGGAAACAACTGTGATGTGACGAGCAATGAGTACGATCATGCATTGCATGTGTTTATGACGTCAGAATAAAAGTTGAGTAATGTGCATGCATGAACATATCATTATCGGACTCGATAAACCATCGCTTGGTATGGGACAAGCTGATGGGATACCTATAAACCGTAATGAAGCATGTTATGGGACGTGTGGAACGGGACTCTCCTCGTAGGTGTATGACTTGGGACAACATGCAAAGACCAGGTCTGATGAGGGCGGGGGAGTGTACGCCGGGACATAGAAGTCCGGACAAGGAGCGGCTCCTGGCAAGCTTTTAAGACAGAAAGGGAGGCATGAATGACCTTAACCATACATTGAAAGGATGGGTCTAGGTATCGGGCTAAGTCTGATTCTTTTATCAAAGGATTTATTACATTAAAGCTGATCCTCAAGATGAATTTTAAAACATTGCATGGCATTTGATATGGCCCATGTGAATGGCATTATTGGTTTGCATCGCCGTAGGCGATTAGAGGTCCTAGAGCTTCGTACTTGGCAATAAGTGTTGTTCGCTAGATACTGGTTGGATAGCTGATTGTAGTTGTGCTAGCTTGCAAATGCATCTGGACTTGAGGTACGAATGAGAACTTCTTGATATATGCCTCTGATTGCTTGATTTATGATTGGCTTACCTGGCATCAAGTTGTTGTTTGGCCATGGTCTTTTTAAGCAGCTAAATAGCATGTTGTAATTCTGCTAAGTCGCAGGTGCGGCAGGACTAAAGATATGAGTAAGTGCCTCACAGAGTTGATGCCTTGAGTGTTTCCTTGATGTTTGCCTAGTTGAGGCCTGCTTGATGATTGACTCCTGGTTGAGTGTTACTTGTAATTGTTTGGTAATTAGTAGCTGGCTTATGGTTATCGTTGTGGTGAGCAGTTTAGGACTGCTAGACTTGAGTAGATGGCTTAGGTCCTTGAATCCTTTGGTGGAACTATGGTAGCTCCTATGATGTCAGAGCTTAATGGGAATGAACAATCGAGATAAAAAGCGTTAGAGGAGCGCCTAACTCCAGACCACAAGTTGTGGGAGATTCAAGAGTTGGTAAAGTTGAGAGAGCCTTAAAAGAAATCGAAAATTTGATGAGTAGGTAGGCTCGAGATTGGGCTACTATTGTGACTTAGCCAGTTGAGGCTATTGCTGTTGTGATTATTATAGCAAATGGTGCTGATCGGAAGGATGATCTTGGAGACACGATTAGGAGCCGACATATGGACTATCTTGTGGAATAGTTTGTGGAGTCGAAGTCTGACGGAGTTGGCAGAAAATGTAAGTATGAGTTTACTCCTATTTGGAATGAGGATTTGTAAGGAAGCCTTAGAGGCGCGGGTATATTGAGGAGAAAATGACCCTAGCGATTAACACTCCAAGGTGCTGCTAATGATCGGTGAATAGTTACCAAACGAAGAATTTTTCTTGAAGGCGTAGCACGTAGTCGGATTTGCCTTAATCTAGTTGATCAATGAGGAATACATTACTGAGCTTGTTAAGTGGCAAGAGTGTTACAATCCCTAACGATCGTGAGAACCAAAGGTGGATCTGCCATTGCAGAGTAGAGTTCTTGAAATTGCCTAAGCACGTACCAAGGGTGGATAGAGACCCTTTGGATGAGACAAGGAAATTCAGGAATGAAGCAAAGTTCGAAACATCGTGGCGAATTGGTGTTCTTAAATCTGAGATGTTATGATGGATTCCATCCCGAAGGGCAAAATGACTGGAGAAACCATGAGTTGAGAGGATTTCCACTTATAGAACATGGAATGTACCCGTAAGGAATGGTTGATACCTGAGCGTAAGGCCTAGAAGGGAAATTGGTGGTCTGTCTCTCTCGTCATGTGGGAAGTGTTAAGGAAAATCGACGTGCTAGCTTGCTTGAGTCCAATGATCCTATGAGGTTGGTTGAGATTGAACTGAACCATCGGAAATGGAGTTATGAGTTGTTGTCCCCTAAAAGATAAGGTGTTATTCTAAAGGACGATCGGACCATGAGGTGGTCGTTGTTGGGAAGGAAAGTGAATGGGCCTGATGGTCTTGGTCACTCGTAAATTTAATGGACAGATGAGTAAGCAAAAAAAAAAAAGGAATGCTAGGGTTATGACAGCAAGGTATTTGAGTCAATCAAGTTGAATAATCAAGGTATGGACCGATGAAGGCCGAAAGAGGATCTCGATGCATTAGAACCTTGTTGTTTGAGGTGACAGAGTTATGGGAAGGAGAATGTCAAGCATGCTGACGTCTGAGTCCTGGAGTAAAGGTATCGCTGTTGGCGCAAGCTCTAAGATTGACGTTATATAGAACGAGGAAGACAAGGTAGGATTCGAGGCATGAAGATGCTGCTGAAGTGTATAGTCCTCCTCATAGGGTGAGAGACCCTAGCGTGGAAATAAGAGGAATTCTATTGCCTGGGTGTTAAGAGCAAAAGTCGCCAGGGAGTGTCTCAAGGATTATAGGCTTGAACTTTTGTTGCCTTTTGATGGTCTTAGTACCGACTTTAATTAATGACCTTTAAGGTTATTTGTGGTTATAGTCCAGAGATCGACAGTGGATTAGGCAATAGGTCGAAATGGAAATGACTGACGGATAAGCGGCATTTATGAATATGAATTGTAGAGAGACGACTGGTATTAATGGATTTAGGCTTGAAGTGCGTTAGGTCTCGATTGTTTTAGGCATCGATTGCTTTGGACGACTTTAGATGGTGTGAGACGAGATGTATGCAAGAAAGTGGACAAGGAATGTTTGGGTCAAAAGGCCAATTGTAATCGCATGCATATGGACGCGACTTGAATAACGACTAGACTTGAGGTTATATATTTATATTAGGCAGTTGATTTTTGGAGACGTGATAGTCACTTGTGGAATTAGAAATTTTCAACTGAAAGGGATTAATCGGAATCAAGGAGTCATGAGGAGCGTGAACAACCTTTGGAAGGTATTCCATAGACTCTAAGAGGACGCTCGAGGTATACAGAATATAAGAGTGCGAAAATTGGGTCTAATAAGGCAAGTTCTAGGTCATAAAGCCTCTGGGAAATGGATTTCCTGTGGAACCTTAAGGATTAGTATAAGTAATGGATTATCGGAAAACAGTATGGATTACTAGAGTTTGGAGTTACTGGAATTGATAGTTTGCTATAGACGAATCGTGGAAAGAGTCGTCCTATTAACGAAATGGACTAAGGACGAGATGTGGCGCGAATTGCCGAATGAACATGAAAGGAGTTTTCGAGGGGCTAAAACATTGTGACCTACGGGTCCTGATGACAAGAGAGCATGGAAGAGATTACAACAGGGAGAAAATCCAGACTCTTACGTACCCACGGATAGAGACCTAGGAGCTTCATGAACGAATGTAAGTGTACGATGATGAAGGACTTAGAGGGCAAGGTCATGTTGGGAACTCATCGTGGTGACTATAGTGTCCCATGGTTTGACCAAGGAGTACCAGGACTTACGTCTGCACTAGTGGTGGAAGATAATGAAAAGAGAAATAGTCAAGTTTGTGGATAAGGATCGGATATGTCAACAAAGGAAGGCACGACTCGATAAGTTTGGACAAGTGACCCTAGTCGTAGGGAACTCTTGAATGGAACCGGGGATGAATTGTTATGGATTTGGCCATGGGATCACCTGAAAGGTCAAGAGGACCATGAGACGATTTGTGAAGACGTTAGGCAACTCGTGTGGATTGTCAACGATGGTTGTGCCAAGTAGAGATCCTAAGTTTACCATAACTGTTGGGAGAGTCCTCAAAACGTCATAGGGACGAAGCTACATTACAGTACGTCCTGTCGTGTGCAGACAAATAGATGGCCTGAGAAAATGATCTAGGTGCATGAGGTTAGGTTGCGAGCGTATGTCACGAACTTTAAAGGATGTGGTAATGAGTAGCTATATTTGGTGGAGATGTCCAAAGTAACAATTACTTGTAGACAGATTGGATGACCGGTTGGTGCATACCGTTACCGAGGATGTTCGAGTGGTGACTTATTGCGAATGACTTCTATCTTGGGTTGAAATTACTTCCTGAGGGACTAACTGTATTAAGCCTTTTGAAAAGCATGGGTGGGTCCTAAGTTCATTTTGTGGATCAAGTTACTTGGAGTTATATTTGGGTCTCGCGTAATACCCTGAAGCGTTGAGACGCGGGTTTCAGAACGGTGTACGGATCTGACGCATGCTACGCGAGTCCTTGCTGAGTCTGATGAACCGAGAGCCTTAGCATTGATAATAGAATTACATGGTCAGGCGGTGTAGATCCTTAAGGACTTCCGGTGGGAGATCATGTCCTCCTTGAAAGTATCACTCATGCGAGGCTTGTCCGATTTGGAAAGTTGAGTCCGTGGTATGTAGACCTATTTGGGGATTTTGGCAATTAAAAGAAAGGGGACCGTCGAGAAAGATGTAGTAGTGACGAGGCGTCAGCACCCAGTTGTTGAGTATGATGGGAATTATGGTGAATTTCGAGGACGAAATTTTTACAAGGAGGGAAGAGTTGTTGTGACATTCTGAATTCTGACCCAATCTCGAAACTTATCAGTGAATGAATGTCTATCGATGTATTCCAGTTAATCTCGCTCAGAACTGATCACTCTCGAGTCGACTAACCAATGGGGAATGGCCGTATAGGATTTAAAGTACGTGGACCAAAGAACTTAACCACGAGTCGGTGCTTTGACCATAAGGATCGTCGAGGGAATATTCTGAACCGCTATAGGCCGATCTAAGAATGATTTTAGAACAATTTGCTAGTGTCATGCGATTGGTTCACGGGTGAATCCGTATGACCATGGCGTGATTTGTGAATTAACCTAACTCACTCTCTGACGATCGTGACCTTCGGAACTAGTGATTGACCCTCGCGATTACATGACAACCAAAGCCGCCGTGGCTTGAGTAACTCTTAAACGTGACATAAACGCGGGTCGATACGCGTAACTCCTAAGAGCCGCCCGTTAGTCAGAGACGCACTGGAATGACAATTGACTGAATTTAGCCATAGATTGGATTTCGAGATTGGAGGCCGGACATTCGGAGATCGCATTGGAGTAAATTTGGACGCCGCCTCATCAGAGAGTTATTAAGATTAGAAATGGTCCCGTATAGACTAGAAAAGCGAAATTCGAACCGACGAGCGAAATCGACCTTTTTACCCAAAGGATTAGCACACTTTCCAAGGACAAAGCAAGGGCAAAATGGTCATTTGCCATCCCTAAGCCTTCAGCCGAAAATGCAAAGGCAATTTGGTCTTTTGGTCTTTGCATTATTGAAGTGAAACACATCAAGCTTGATTGGACAATTTCCCCCAAACCAAATCCCACTAAGTTGTCAATCCTAGACACTATTCCATGTCATTCAACCACCCCACTACCACTTTTCCCTCCAAAATTTCCTTGCTTCTTATCACCCACTCTCTCTCTCCCTCTTCATTTTCGGCCGACTCTCTCTCTTTCACTCTCTCCCTCTTTCGTTCGCTCTCTCCCTCTCTCGCCGTCGCCCGCTCTTCTCTCGTCCAAGCCGCGGCCGACCGCCGCTTCGCCGCCGCTCCGCCGCCTCGAACCACCACCATGGCGCCTTCCCCTTCCCTTAGAACTTAGTTGGACCGCCGTCCAAGCCCGTGAGCCGCCCGTGCCATCGCCAAACCAAACCGGGGGCTGTTCTTGTAGAGTTTTCCTTGACCTTGAGGTGAGTGACTCTAGAACCCTAGATACACATGTTAAGAGATCAATAGCTTGTGTTAGGGGTGTTTCTCATTGAGTTAGCTTGGCATTTGGGGGATTTTTCTTAGGGATCAGACCTGGTTGCCCTTGGACCGCCGTTCGCCGCGCCTCCCACCGCCACTTGCCGCCGGCTTTGCCTTGCTTTTGGACTTGGTAAGCTCCCCTAACCCTTTGCTAGGACCTTGAGTGCATGGAAAGACCAAATGGGGTTGATCTTGTAGCATTTATGGGGCTGTTTCGGTGGGGTCCTCTAGGGATCCGAATTTGCATTTTGTGATCAGAATTTTCATTGATGAGTTTTGATGATTGAATGTTAGGAACCATGGATGGAATGAATTGGTGAATGTCCTAGGGTGTGGGCCGAATGCCCCATGGTGTCTTAGGACGAGCTAGAGCTTGATTTATATCTACTTGAATTGATGGAATCCTAAATGAAGCTTAGGAGTATTCGGTTTTGGGGCAATCGTGCGAGTGCGTTGAGTAAATGACTTTAACCTATGGATCGTACTCTAGTCATGGGAAGTTGCAAGAAGTTCAATTGAGCTAATTGACCCTATGTTAGTGATTGTGGGTCTTGTGTGGTTAATTAGTGAGTCATAGGCCTTATTGATTGATGCAATGTTGATTGTGTGTCATGGCCGAATGGTCAATAGTGATGGCATGGAATTATCTCAATTGATGTGTTATCGACCGCATGACATTGCCATGGACTTGATTTGTTGAATTTTACGACGTATTGCCATGATATGGGATGGTAGTTTGAGGGATCGAATCGAGCTCAATTTGATGAGAGTGCGCACGATTGATTTAATTATGTCGATGGAAAGGAATTATAAGTATATGTTGTCGCGACCCGTCCGAAAGCGGACGCGGCTAATGGATTACCGATCGCGGGCCTTGGATCGGCGCGGGCCCTCCCAGGCCCATACCAAATCGTGGCGGGAGTATTTTTTTAGAAGGATTCGACGATAAGAGTCGATCGCTTTCGACCTTCAGTGTGGTCGTGGTGGCATGTGCAACTTATGCATGCATTTGGAGTCGCCACTGGTCTTTCTTGGAGGGTAGACCGGAAACCTTACTGACCAATTGGGAGAGGTCGATCAGTTCTGCGGAATCAGAGATTTTGGGTTCGGGGACTTGGTTACGTCGGTATCATTACCAACGCCCTTTCGGTACCTAACGCGAGTGATTTTCCTAGCTAAGAGTTCATGCAGGCGCAATTTTAGGTGAGGTGGACTTAATTCAGGATTTCATGCAGATTAGAAGACTGTTCCTATCAATCACAATCAATTTAAATGAAAGCGCAATCAAGTACATAAATAAATCACTTCAACACACATCAATTCAGATCAATGGCTTCCTAGTATGACCATAAAGGCTTAAGGAAGGTATGACTTCGGACTAGTGGTAAAATGGGAAGATTTGGAGGCGATCAGCCCGAAGGGCAAAATCGTCATTTCTGGAAGGTTGGGATACCGAATTACCCAAAATATTCCATGGCCAGTTGTTTGTGGCCATTTCCCATTTTTGAGAATTTTTTAGAATTTCTTGATTTTTCTTCAATTTTTGGGAGACGATTCGCCCAAAGGGCGAAATCGTCATTTTTAAGAAGGATCGGGTTCAAAACACCCGGATGAGCCTTGGCCAGTTGATTGTGGCCATTTCCTTTTTTTTTTTTTGAGATTTTTCTAGAATTTTTAGAATTTTCCGAATTTTTTTGAGTTTTTTATGATTTTCTATTTTTTTTATTGATTTTTAAATTTTTTTAATATTTTTTTATTATTTTATAATTCCGAAAATGGTGATCCGGATTGGGCTTCTAAGTCCAACCCTTCTAAAACCGCAAGCCCAGGAGGGAAACAAAAGCCTAAATGAGATTTTAAAATTAGAAAGGCCCACATTGCCCTTTTTTCTTTTAATTCGTACCAAGCTTAGGCTTGGCCTAACTCTTCCTATCCTTTTCCCTAAAGGTCCATATGGACCAGATTTTTAGAACCCACGTAACAGCCCAAAAAAAGATCAGGCCCAAATTCCCCTAGTCTGATTTACAAGAAATGCTGCCTACGTATACTCCCTTCACCCATCTCCATTATCCACATTTTTTATCATTTTATTCTCTTTCTATATTTTTTATTCTTTCTTTTGGGGGTTGTCTTCTTCGTGAACTTATGTAAGCTGCCTCCCCCAGACCTCAACCTCTCCACTTCCTTTTGGAAAACGGATGATTTCTGTTCCACTTGCAAGGAACGTGTGAGCTCGTGATCAATCCGAATAGGTTGGGGATCGACTTAAGGATTTAAGTAACAAAGATGCAATATAGACACGCAAACGGAACTAGTGTGAGCTTAAGAACAACAAGAATAAAAAAAAAACTCGAAAAATAGATAAACACATCAAACCAGACAATCAGAAGCAGAGTTCGGTAACTACGAAGAACTCACCTTTTAGAAATGACGACGACGGTGTGATGGAACTCGAAATGTTCGAGGGACGAAGATGAAGTAGGCGGGGGTATTCCAATAACCTCTTTGAGCGCCTTTTCCCAGCGTTGCACAATCCCAGCCCCCACGTCTGCATGCTCCAGTTTGCTGTTTTTCCTGTGCTCCGTCAATTCCGGCGTGCACTTCCAACTAGCTCAGGAAGCCAGGACAATGACGAACGGCGTCTCGGCTCGACTCGAACTCGGCGGCGACTTGTGGCAAATTTCGAAACTTGCGGCTAACTCAGGTTTCTGGGGCTCCAAGTCCGATCCAAGGTAATCCAACAAGATCACAACATTCTAAGACAGCGGTATGAGTTCGGGGTGGTGGTCGACGACCTTCTGTGGCTAGAAAGGTGGTGGCTGGCGAATGAGCATGGTCGGGAATATGGAAAACAGAGTAGGGGAGGGGTTCGAGTGATGGATGGTGCGGATGGGGATACACACGGGTCGGTAAGGGGGGCTCGGTGCGTCAATGGGCTAAGGACGATGCAACGATGGACGAAGACAGAGGCGGCAGCATGGTGTCGGGTTGAGCATGGAGGGTGGAGTAGCAGAACGTGTGAGGAGGAAGAAGATGGAGTCGCGGGAGCTCAAGGATCCGCGAACAGTGAAAGATGACAGGCATGGGGGGTAAGGTGCGACAGAGGAGGGAGAGGCGACGGCGGCTCGACGGGCGGGCAGCGATAGCGGCGTCGCGCGGTGGTCGAAAAATACCCGAGGAGGGCGTCGGGTGGTCTCTTCGCTCAAGGAGGGGTGTCGACGGGAATTTTTAGAGAGAGCGAGAGAGAGAGTCCTCAGGAAAAAAAAACGTGGGAGATATGCAGGGGAGAGAGAGAGTTAAAAAATGAGGGAGCCTGTGAGCGAGAAAGAAAGAGAGATGAGAAAGTAATAATAAAAATAAAGATAATAATAATAATAGTAATAAAAAAATAAAAGCAACAGTAAAAAGGCAAAGACAGAATTATTTGGTCAAATCTCTTTTTTTTGTTTTTCTTTTAATGATTATGTTTTTCTCTTCTTCTTTTTTATTATTAATATTTTTTTGCCCAAATTCAATTTTATGATGATCGAGGAACACCTAAAATTGAACCTGAATTTTCATATACCGACTATTTTTATATATTTTTGTGGCCTCAAATATTATTTTTCTGATTTTTTGGGTATTTTTATAATTAAATAAATTCGAAAAATATTATAAAATACCAAAAAATATTTTTTGTTCAAAATTGGTCCCCGAGGCTAAGCCAAGGCTTCCAAAGTTGATTTTCTGATTCTATGACCTTTTTTTGATATTTTTAATTAATTTTAAAGAATAAAAATCACAATAATAAATGGTCGAAAATCAGGTGTCAACAGCTGCCCCTCTTTGAGAGGAATCTCGTTAGAGGTTTCTCTCAAAGATAAGAGGCACCTGATTCCTAACCGACTCAACTGGGAAAATGAGAGAAGAAATGCTATGACATCGAATCCTTAAGACTCTTGATAAAGCTCGAATTAATCCCCGATTTACTCCAACAATTTGAGCATGGGCCGGAGTGAGAGAGGCTTACCTGAAGCTCACCTGTCGGATGCCGCCGGTTGCGACGACTTTCAAGAAGATACCTAGGACTTGCCAGGACCCCCTAGGAAAATTAAGCTCTGACCTGTATGGTAGGTCATACCATTATGGGGTCCCTGACTGGTAGGAACCTAAGGAAGGCGCATTCTTTCTTTGGGAATTTGCCAAGGATTTTGATCCGTATGATGGATTAGACCATAAGTGGTTCGCCTACAATAAGGCTTACCTAGGAAAACAACTTCTTCAACATCTGGAATTAGTCAAAGTTTTGATCCGTATGGTGGATCGGACCATTGGGTTGATCCTTGTGGCGGTATCTACCTTTGAGTTGACCCTTCATGCGGTTTCTACCCTTGATTGACCCTTCAGGCGGTTTCTACCATATTTGACCCTTCAAGCGGTTTCTACCATTGATTGACCCTTCAGACGGTTTCTACATTGAGTTGACCCTTCAGGCGATATCTACCTTTGGTTGACCCTTCAGGCGGTATCTACCATGGTTTTGACCCTTCAGGCGGTATCTACCTTTGTTTTGACCCTTCAGGCGGTATCTACCTTGGTTTGACCCTTCAGGCGGTATCTACCATTGTTTTGACCCTTCAGGCGGTTTCTACCATTGTTTTGACCCTTCAGGCGGTTTCTACCATGTTTGCTTTGAAAAGGGGTCTCATGACGAGGGTTCTCCACGTCCGATGAGACCGCTTGAGTCTGTTGAGGCGACATTCTGGGAGCTGGGTTCTCCAGGTATCCTGCAGAAGTTCGAGCTTGAAAAATTTTTCTTTACCAAGAAAACATTAGCAACTTTAGGGAAGACCACGGTTGTCCATCTGACAAAACCGTATGATTTAAGTCTCAATCATGAAATGTGCGTTTTGATGCTGGAGGTTATCCAAAGCATTCTTGCAACATGCAAATGTGATCACAAATCCCTTGCACGGAAAATCTGGATCAAACAATTTGAAATTTCCAAAAAGAGTTTGGTCAAAACATCTGTTCGAGAATTTCTCATCCAAGAGGGCTCCTTACCGCTCTGTGATAATGGTCTTTTGTAAGGGATGCACTCAACTTCCTACTAACCTGTGCCTAGGTTTTAGGATCATTCGCAGCGCATACATTTTGATCGATCGGGAGGTCTTCCACGGGACCGTAATATTAGGCTTGGATATTGGTTCTCAAGGGGGACTCGCTTTGGAGTCGAGGCCATTGAATGAAAGTCTTCACCATCTGCTCCGAGTTTATAAGTCAAGAACCCTGCAAAATGAGAAAGAAATAGTCTTGCTCGTACTTCTTCGAGCTAAGCTATATGTTAACCCAAGTGTCTTAGTCAGAGAAGACTGTTTCAGGGTCGTAACATTGGTAGGATTGGGGACAGAAAAAGGCTTGTTTTTGGCCCAAAATTCTTGGAGAGTTTGACATTGGTGATCATTGCAGATTTGCTACCTGTCCTTTCTCTTTTGCGCCTTTTTTCCTCGCTTGACACCATTTGGCGAGCAGCCTTTTTGGAATTTGACTCCTTTAGGGATTTCCTCTTTTCCCATCCGGCTTCATTGCGGATCAATCAAACAACTTACACGAGCATCGGCCTTGCTTTTACCAGGCACTTTGCTTTTTCTCGATGCCGTGGATTTTTCTCATTCATTTTTGAAATCCCACTTTTTCTCATCTTCATGGGATCGTGTTAGACCTATGATCAAAGGTCTAACAAGGTTAAGCATTAACTTAGGAATTTTTTTTTTGCAAACCCTAAGTCTTGAACTCCTTCGTTTCTGAAGTGATGCTGCATCCGTCTTGGAATGTGCAATGATCACCAACGGGTTTATGAAATGATTTTGCAGGCTCAACTTGGCTATGCAAAGGATTCGGTGTGTGGGATAGAGAAATGAATGCTTCTCATCATCCCATGGCACTTGGATTACCATATAAACAACACACAAAGATTAATGTTAGTCCAAGCAAGAAAATTTCTAACAATTTTCTCCTGATGCTGCTGGACTCACCTCCATTTTGCCCCGATATGGGGTGGTTCTTGACAGGGTTAAGAATGAAAACCGCCGTTCAAATGGGTTGTCAATGGTCACCTGTAGTGTTTATGATATGAAACGAACGCCTCCGTCGTCCCAATCCATGTAATCGCTGCGAATGGTCCCTACCTCCGTAGGTCCAGATTTTACTATCCGATTCACTTCCCTCGTCTCTCAAGTGTATATAGGATGTGTTTGGACTGGGCTCGCCTCCCTTTTGAGTAAACTTCCTTTTGAATGATTTGACAAATAATCATATTTGGAAAAATTCATTTCTTTCTTTCCCAAAATTTATCCATCGAGGGGATTTTGTGATGTATCGTGCATGTTTTATTCATGCTTTGGGCGACCTCCCGATTTAAATCATGAACATCGATGCATTGGATAATTTTCATGACGGCTGAAAGGATTTCAACATTCTTTATCTCCAGCTAACTAGGAAAGGGATACTTACCTACCTGTCGCGGCTGCAGACCCCTGAAAATATAAAAGAAGCATATCATTGTATGTTCATGAATTTTTCGAAAATCGAAACGATACATCCTACCCTCATGTACCCTAACAGGTAGTACGTGGGATGTAAAAACTTGTTCGTCTCCAAGGCGATTCCCCTGTCAAGGATAAACAATGAGTATCAATTCATATTCTCGAATTCAAGACAAATTGGGATGATAGAACTTTACTCTTGGTTCTCATCCCGTTCTGATGTTGTGTATTGATATGAACAACGTTTATCAAATCCGCCTATCCATGCTTGGAATATTTGCGACATCAACGGTTGGGCAACGTCTGTTCTGTTATTTGAACAGATGGCTCCTTGAGTGATTTATCCACGTTTATCACCTGAGAAGAGAAAGAAAGGAGACATTATTTCGGTATTGGATTGAAGATCGTTTAGGAACGATACATCGTTTTACCAAATAGGTGGCTTCGCGGCCAAACGTATTTCGTATTGAAGGGGTAGATCCCATTATGCTCCGCGGGTGATAGTCATTGTTCATGGAACTTGCTCCACGGATTAAGTGATTAATCCACGGCCCTCGGCTTGAAGATGCTCAAAGGGTGATGTTGACACTCACGCGCAATTAGTTCTAGATATTAATGAAAGATGTTCCCGTGGGAACCTTACAGTGCGATCAACAACATATTCAATAGGAGTATTCAACCCCTTTCCTCTAAGCATTTTTCATCGAGTAGCCATGCCTTGCATCAGACGTTTGATCACCGGCCTTGCGTCACCACTACGATGGTCCTCCGGCTCCAAATTGATCGAGCCAAAGATTGAACTCATCGCCAAGGAAATTGCTCGGGTCTTCGAGCCATTGATGTTCAAGTTGGGTATCAACGATTGTTGGGGGCAGATTTCTTTCATTGCCTTCGTTGTGAGGGACTGGAGTCTTTGAGCTGGAACCTTCATCATTGCCCTGTTGGGGTTGAGACATACATTCCTGAAGAGTATTGATCCAAGTGTCCAGCTCCTCATCAAGGAAATCGCCTGTTCTTTCTAGCCCTTGGTGCCCAGATTGGGTGTCGTCGACTGCAGGCAAGGGATTCCTCTCTTTGCTCTCGCCGTGAGCAATTTGACCCCTCGAATCGGAACTTCCTCCGATGATCGGTAGGTTTATATGTGCACTCTCTACCAATGCCAGATCCGCTTCTGGGACAGCATTAATGACCGATTCGCGTTCAAACTGAGGAATCCCTATGTGCTGGAACTGTGGTATATACTCTTGAGGAGTATTGAGATAGCTTGGCGGAGCATTCTGATTTGGGTTAGAGGAGTCGCTGACACGACTGCTGGTCCCGTCATTGCTGAAACACGGTTGGGTGCTCTTGGCTCTCTAATCATCATGGTTGTAACTCTGCCCAGCACTTGAGCTCCAGCCGGTTTTATGATGGTTTAACGCTATCCTTCCATCCCTTAGCAATCTCCTATAGTACTTGAGGTGAGACTCAACGTTAATTCTAGAGAGCCCCGGCACATTCATAATCTCGAGTACGCGTAGTGGGCTAGCCGAATCAACTCCCAGCTCCCGAATTGCATCAACAAATTTGGTGTGAAGTTCATAGGTCCAGTAAAACCTTGTTCTCTTATCACCCAAAATATCGTCAATACTTCGGTAGCTATTCTCTACGGGATCTAGTCGTTTCAAAAGTTGTCCAGGGAGGGACTCACCGACTTTGGATTGGCTGGCTGCGACAGCGAGTTCGTCTTTGGGAGAACTCCACCTGTGATGATTCATGTCCCATTTCTCAGGAGATGTTGGTGTTAACCCTATGGTGTTGACTTGCTCATGCAGATCTCCGACGGTATCTGGCTGTGTCGGAAAATGTTGTGGAGAATACAGTAACAGCTGAGCGTTATTCGTCAATAGGGATGGTTCATCGAGGAACACCTCTCCGAGGACAACAGGATTACCACAATTAAGGCAGGCGGCCTTGGTCAGAGCTTCCTTATATCTCGCGCTTTCAGCTCGAAGCTTCTCATTCTCCTCCTTCAAGGCCAGTAACTCATGGTCTGCGTGTTGCTGTTTCACCCGGGTTCGTTTGTTGGCGAACCAAAACTTGACCTTCGAAAGCTCCAATCCTAACTTTCGGCTCAACTCAATTTTCTGCTGTCTGCTTGGGGTGGAGCATTCATTGAAGAAGGCTTCGAGCTCTCGGATTTGGCCTGGGGTGTGGCGTTGCAGTTGCTTCCTTTTCCGACTCCGGTCATCATTGTATACTCCTTCTTCGTAGCTGAAGCCTAGAATTTCATCACTAGATGAGTCAGTCTCAATGGCCTTCGGGTAGGATTCAGCTCCAGGATCTTCAAAGTCTTCCAGCAGTTCGTGTTCAGAGATGTCCAGGTCGGGCGTTTCTAGCAGATGAGAATAGCTTTTAAACATGATGGATCGGAGTATCTCGGGCTGATCTAGTTCACTCAGCTTTCTCTATTCGCTCTTATGTGTTTGCTCACTCTAGAAATTTTCTCGAGTGATTGTGCGTGTCCTAGAACGATCCTTCAGGCTGCATATGAAGACCAGCAAGCAAGCGCTCCTCCCGAGACCCTGCAATTACTCCTCGTCTGTATTCCCCCTTTCTTTTTCCTCGTGATAGGATCACAAACTCTCTTGCATTGATTCGGTTTCATCGAGTATTGCGCTCGTCCCCTAGTTCAGTCTTCAAAGTGGTGGGTCTACAATCTTTCGGCGCCCTTTTATGATTTGCTAGGCCCGAGAACGTGGGGAGCAACGGTGGACCCGCAATTAATGACTCCGTTTAATTCATTTAGCTCCATGGGAATTAACGCTATGATCTTCTCTCAACCCCTTTTCATCGTTCAAACGAAAGTGGCATTTTCCCTGTGCATGCTGTTACTCTTCATTTCAGCATCCCGGGCGCTTGGTGAGGAATGAGTTCGTGGCCACTCAAAATTTTAAAGACCGTCTCTGGTTTCAGACTTAATCTAACAAGGGATCATCGCAACTGAGCATGACGATGTTCGTCGATAGCGTTGGTTTTCATACATAATTAACTATAGCCATTAAAGAAAAATGTTCCCATAGGAACTTTACAATGGATAAAAAGAGTGATCCACTCGTGAACATGTTCTTCTTTCCATGGGTGATCGAAGCGACCAACCCATCGTGCCCCGAGTCAGGTGCTAGATCATGGTTGTCCAAGCATGCCAGCTTCCCATTGATTGAATAAGGCATCGAGCCCATCATCAAAGAAATCGTCTGTCGTGGGTTGACCAGCGGCAGGCAGAGCACCAACCGACTGCTGCTCGAATGGAGGAGTGCGCACTCGCTGTACTTGTGACACGTGCTCTTGAAAAGTGTTGAAATGGCCTGGAAGGACATTCTGATCAGCTTTCAGTTTGTTGGCGGTCGGGTTGCTAGCTTGATTGATGCTTAAATTTGGCCGGGTATCTCTTGATGCCTGAGCATTACAATGGCGGTCTCCCCTAACTTTTGAGCTCGAGACGGATTCCTCTCGGCTTAGCTCTGCTCGACGCTGTTTTAATAGCTTTCTGTAGGCAGCAAGGTGATTCCTGACCAGTTCCTTACTAAGCCCCGGTACATTCATGGCCTTAAATATGCGCGTCGGAGTTGCTGAATCGATCCCCATTTGGTGAACCACGTCTAGGAATCTGAAATGCAGTTCAGGGGGCCAAGCGAACCTTTTCCTATCGTGGCCCAAAATTGCATCGATGGCTTGACGACTGATTAACTCATCTCTAGCAGGACCCGACCCTATCGAAAATTGTTGTGCATGAGGCTGATATGCTTTGAGCTGGTCGGCGGTAACATCCAGCTCCTTGAAACTGTAGCTCCAATCAAAGCGATGCAAATCCCATCCCCCAGGAGGCATTTGTATCGTCTTCGTAGGATCATCCTGCTCATGCGTGACTCCGGCAAAATCTGGTTGAGCAGGAGATGCCCCGAGGGAGTAGGGTGGTAAATGAACGTCTTCAATCATTGCGTGAGGCTTATCGGGGAATATCTTACCGCGGGCGATGAGGTTATTGCAATGAGGGCAAACGGTAATATTGAGAGCTTTTTCATACCTCATGTTTTCTGTTCGCAGCTTTTGGTTTTCTTCCTTTAAAATCTCGACCACCTGACGTTTGCGTTGAGCCTTCGATTTGGATCTCCTATTTTGAAACCAAAACTGGATCGTCGACTGATTAATCCCCAACTCTCGGCTCAATTCAATTCTCCACTTCTTTTTCATGTGAGGGCTTTTACTGAAGAGGGTTTCCAGCATTTGGGTTTCCTCCTGAGAGTATTGGTGAGGACGTCTTCTTTTCCGGAGTTGAGCATCGTGGATGTCGTTGTCGTCGTCGCCGTGATTTTGATTTCCGTTGCCAGAAGTGTTGGGCTCCATGGTTTTGGTGTTAGACTTGGTCTTGGAATCTTCGAGATCCCTCAGTAGTTCAATTTCTGATATTTTTGAGTCAGTCGCCTCTAGCAGCTGACAGTAACCTCTTAAATATGTTGGATTGAGAAATGTTTGATTGGTTCTTGCCCACTCAGAGTTCTCTACTCTCTCCTGTATGCTCACTCCCTATAAATTTTTCTTCGAGTGACTTTGTATGTTCAAGAGACGCTCTTCAAGCATCATTAGGCAAACGTTCCCCCTCAAGACCTTGAATTTCGCGCTTAGCTTTTCAACGTGATGGGACTGCTAAATCCTGTTAGGGCTTTCTTCGATAGTTGCGCTTACCTCCCACCTAACTCTGATAATGGTGATCCCGACAAATCTTTTACATCTTTTAATTGACAAGCCGGAAATCGCGGACCGAGACGAATCCAATGGTTCACGTGGGGGGACCTCCTGCTTTACCTCCTAACTGGGCTCTACCAGCATTATTACTGAGACCCTTCATCATCCTCGAGTTGCTATAAAATGAGGAATTAATGTATGGAAGGTTAACGTTCTCGCATAATCAGCTTCTTCCTTCTAATCTCTCTGTTAGACTCGTCTTATTCTCAAGCCAACCCAACGCAAATGGCCTCCTCTCCCGTACGCACTTTTTCGACTGATGTCTTGGCCCAGTGGGAAAAGCTTTATAACCTATTGGGTCGCGGTTACGCGCACATAACCGATCATTCTGCAACCGCGGATGAAATCCGTGTCCTGCTCGAGGACTTAGATACCACTTCCCTCAAAGGTACTACGCTGGGGAGGGAATATAGAATTTTCCCGACCCTCTTTGCACACTCCTTAGAGGCCTACCGTGTTGCTGATCGGGAGGTTCTCGTGGCTCGCGTCTTGCGGGCTCGTTACAAGGATCGGTCTGATCATTTGGTGCTGACCAACTATCTGGCCGATAGTCACAAAAAGGCCGTCGAGTTTGCCAATGAGAGGGTCGCTACGTTGCTTCGCGAGAGGAGAAACCTGGTGGATCAATTGGCCCTATCCCTAACCGCTGGCGAGCACGACCGCCACAATGTCCTATTGAGGCTGCAAAGCGACTGGCAGGAAGAACGGCTCGACAAAATAACCGCAGACATAGCTCACGGGAATGGATTAGTTCGAGACTTGGAAATAATCACCGAGGAACACGAGGTCAAGGTCACTGAGGTTAAGGGAGAATGCAGAAACCTTCTCCTCAAGCTTGCGGACCAGGACATGCGAAGTCGTGAGTACGGGCAGAGCATTAACAACATGGAGGGTCAGTTGGGCTCCTTTGTGTCGTTAATTAGGGCTCACTTTGGCTTTACTTTTCCACCCCGAATTGTATGACCTGCTTCTGAAAACCCTCCGCTGAGCAAAATAAATGAAAGTTCTCGTGTGTGTTTTAACTTCTGCATGGTTCCTTTCTTCGAGCGTTCGAACATCTTCAACTTGGGTGAGCCGAACCATAATATCAATAAGTCGAGCAAATATGTCCTGATTTTATAACTCGCTCATGATCAGATGAAAGAATAGCCTCAGACTTATCCAGGAAAAGATTTCTCTCTATTACCTATTTTTTACCTGCAAATGAAAAGACAGAATCAGAAGGAATAATTTGAAAAAGAAAGCAAAAACCCCTTTCAATCTTATGCTTACCCATGATTAATACGGACAAGAACTTTTACAAGGGTTTTAATCTTGCGCGAAAAGTTTTTATCAATATTCCTCTAAAGAAAGTATACTATTGAAAGGAATGTAATTCACAATAATTGCTTTTGATCAATTTCGAGAGGAACGAATTACACAAAAATGCGAGGCATAATAACGTGTTTTAAATTTAATTGAAGATACGGCATCCAAATCAAGGCCGTTTTGTTAAGAACGAGAGTAATTTGGACATCTATCTCGTCATTAAATTCAAAACAACGCCGATATTCTCGGTCAATTATCGTGGATTACCAGCGACGTAAAACATGCACGAAACAATTCAAGTGTATAATTCCTTCTAGAGAAATTGAGATTGGACTACTCTATACGACCAAAAGGTCGTGTAAGACTTCCAATTTTAATTTCCTCTAAAGGAATTATAAACTTGACTTGGGAGTATTCGGATGATTAGAGAAAATGCCATCACATTCCCATGACCCGTCAAAAGAAATACAACCAAGTTCCATTTGAATGTATACACCAATAGATCCCTAATACAATTACTCTAAGGGGTGAGATAGAGAAAACCTCGGTAAAAATAAACCCTATACAAGAGGACTAGTAATGAAAAATGAAACAAAGGAATGTGATCCTAACGTTTAAGGATGCCCCAGTTTCGATCCGTGTCTTCAGGATCACCTGCCCCAACTCGTCATCTTCGTTGGATGATACCTCAATAATGTCCACAGTATGCTCCTCGCATACTCGGTGTTCGTCGTGGGATATCACCCTCCTCGTCTTCTATCAAGGACGTGAAATGGCATTTAATCTAATCACCGGAATGCATCGAATGAAATGCCTATATTTATATGAACTGTAATAGATTTTGAGGGATAGAGAGTCTTACCAACCAAACTCGTCGACTTATGTACGGTTTTAGGTGTACCAACCGCCCAAAGACATGCGCATGAGACAAGTGATGATGAACTTCTAAAAATCAGAGGGTTTGGTACCTAAGGTCAAGGCTCCCACCTCGAGTTCTAGAAAGAGCCGATTCCATTGCACAACTATCGTTGCATTGGGACTCGATCCATAGTTCGAAGCGAGCGGAATTGAAAAGTAGATTACCCCGTGTTTTTCCTCACGGAGATTCCATTTTCAATTCCTTCTATTATGTTCCTAAAGGCGGCGCCCGGGGTTTGAGGCGCAGTTGTGTGTGTCCATGTGTCGTGATCATCACAATGTAAGTCATGCACAACAGTTTATCAATCAGCGCTTCAAATCATCCACACAACATACATTCCTACGCCAACCTGCATAAGACAATGTTAATCACGGACTACACCCCTTATCTCTCCAATCTGCAAAAACATATAACACCTACCATAAGCGGACTTACCTCATCTTCGAGAGCGTCTGTAAGGTTAGAAAAATCACTCAGCGTTTTAATTACGGCCTAAGTCCACTTGAGGTCTAGAACCATAGGTTCCAGAACAAAGTGTCCCCAGTGGAGTCGCCAGCTGTCGCGACCCGTCCGAAAGCGGACGCGGCTAATGGATTACCGATCGCGGGCCTTGGATCGGCGCGGGCCCTCCCAGGCCCATACCAAATCGCGGCGGGAGTATTTTTTTAGAAGGATTCGACGATAAGAGTCGATCGCTTTCGACCTTCAGTGTGGTCGTGGTGGCATGTGCAACTTATGCATGCATTTGGAGTCGCCACCCGGTCTTTCTTGGAGGGTAGACCGGAAACCTTACTGACCAATTGGGAGAGGTCGATCAGTTCTGCGGAATCAGAGATTTTGGGTTCGGGGACTTGGTTACGTCGGTATCATTACCAACGCCCTTTCGGTACCTAACGTGAGTGATTTTCCTAGCTAAGAGTTCATGCAGGCGCAATTTTAGGTGAGGTGGACTTAATTCAGGATTTCATGCAGATTGGAAGACTGTTCCTATCAATCACAATCAATTTAAATGAAAGCGCAATCAAGTACATAAATAAATCACTTCAACACACATCAATTCAGATCAATGGCTTCCTAGTATGACCATAAAGGCTTAAGGAATGTATGACTTCGGACCAGTGGTAAAATGGGAAGATTTGGAGGCGATCAGCCCGAAGGGCAAAATCGTCATTTCTGGAAGGTTGGGATACCGAATTACCCAAAATATTCCATGGTCAGTTGTTTGTGGCCATTTCCCATTTTTGAGAATTTTTTAGAATTTCTTGATTTTTCTTCAATTTTTGGGAGACGATTCGCCCAAAGGGCGAAATCGTCATTTTTAAGAAGGATCGGGTTCAAAACACCCGGGATGAGCCTTGGCCAGTTGATTGTGGCCATTTCCTATTTTTTTTTTGAGATTTTTCTAGAATTTTCCGAATTTTTTTGAGTTTTTTATGATTTTCTATTTTTTTTTATTGATTTTTGAATTTTTTATTATTATTTTTTATTATTTTTTAATTCCGAAAATGGTGATCCGGATTGGGCTTCTAAGTCCAACCCTTCTAAAACCGCAAGCCCAGGAGGGAAACAAAAGCCTAAATGAGATTTTAAAATTAGAAAGGCCCACATTGCCCTTTTTTCTTTTAATTCGTACCAAGCTTAGGCTTGGCCTAACTCTTCCTATCCTTTTCTCTAAAGGTCCATATGGACCAGATTTTTAGAACCCACGTGACAGCCCAAAAAAAGATCAGGCCCAAATTCCCCTAGTCTGATTTACAAGAAATGCTGCCTACGTATACTCCCTTCACCCATCTCCATTATCCACATTTTTTATCATTTTATTCTCTTTCTATATTTTTTATTCTTTCTTTTGGGGGTTGTCTTCTTCGTGAACTTATGTAAGCCGCCTCCCCCAGACCTCAACCTCTCCACTTCCTTTTGGAAAACGGATGATTTCTGTTCCACTTGCAAGGAACGTGTGAGCTCGTGATCAATCCGAATAGGTTGGGGATCGACTTAAGGATTTAAGTAACAAAGATGCAATATAGACACGCAAACGGAACTAGTGTGAGCTTAAGAACAACAAGAATAAAAAAAAACTCGAAAAATAGATAAACACATCAAACCAGACAATCAGAAGCAGAGTTCGGTAACTACGAAGAACTCACCTTTTAGAAATGACGACGACGGTGTGATGGAACTCGAAATGTTCGAGGGACGAAGATGAAGTAGGCGGAGGTATTCCAATAACCTCTTTGAGCGCCTTTTCCCAGCGTTGCACAATCCCAGCCCCCACGTCTGCATGCTCCAGTTTGCTGTTTTTCCTGTGCTCCGTCAATTCCGGCGTGCACTTCCAACTAGCTCAGGAAGCCAGGACAATGACGAACGACGTCTCGGCTCGACTCGAACTCGGCGGCGACTTGTGGCAAATTTCGAAACTTGCGGCTAACTCAGGTTTCTGGGGCTCCAAGTCCGATCCAAGGTAATCCAACAAGATCACAACATTCTAAGACAGCGGTATGAGTTCGGGGTGGTGGTCGACGACCTTCGGTGGCTAGAATGGTGGTGGCTGGCGAATGAGCATGGTCGGGAATAGGGAAAACAGAGTAGAGGAGGGGTTCGAGTGATGGATGGTGCGGATGGGGATACACACGGGTCGGTAAGGGGGGCTCGGTGCGTCAATGGGCTGAGGACGATGCAACGATGGACGAAGACAGAGGCGGCAGCATGGTGTCGGGTTGAGCATGGAGGGTGGAGTAGCAGAACGTGTGAGGAGGAAGAAGATGGAGTCGCGGGAGCTCAAGGATCCGCGAACAGTGAAAGATGACAGGCATGGGGGGTAAGGTGCGACAGAGGAGGGAGAGGCGACGGCGGCTCGACGGGCGGGCAACGATGGCGGCGTCGCGCGGTGGTCGAAAAATACCCGAGGAGGGCGTCGGGTGGTCTCTTCGCTCAAGGAGGGGTGTCGACGGGAATTTTTAGAGAGAGCGAGAGAGAGAGTCCTCAGGAAAAAAAAACGTGGGAGATATGCAGGGGAGAGAGAGAGTTAAAAAATGAGGGAGCCTGTGAGCGGGAAAGAAAGAGAGATGAGAAAGTAATAATAAAAATAAAGATAATAATAATAATAGTAATAAAAAAATAAAAGCAACAGTAAAAAGGCAAAGACAGAATTATTTGGTCAAATCTCTTTTTTTTGCTTTTTCTTTTAATGTTATGTTTTTCTCTTCTTCTTTTTTTATTATTAATATTTTTTTTCCCAAATTCAATTTTATGATGATCGAGGAACACCTAAAATTGAACCTGAATTTTCATATACCGACTATTTTTATATATTTTTGTGGCCTCAAATATTATTTTTCTGATTTTTTTGGGTATTTTTATAATTAAATAAATTCGAAAAATATTATAAAATACCAAAAAAATATTTTTTGTTCAAAATTGGTCCCCGAGGCTAAGCCAAGGCTTCCAAAGTTGATTTTCTGATTTTATGACCTTTTTTTGATATTTTTAATTAATTTTAAAGAATAAAAATCACAATAATAAATGGTCGAAAGTCAGGTGTCAACATACGTACATGAGGCATCCTGATGAGTTAAACGCGAGATGGACCTGAGGCGTTAAACGCGGGTCAAGAGAAATAGCATTGGAAACCTGAGGCGTTAAACGCGGGTTCCTTGATTTCTTAAGCCTGATGCGTTATTATGCGGGCTAAGCCATGAGAGTTTCGATTGTATCGTACATGTGGATTGTCTACTAAATGATGAAATGTTAAGTGCCCAAGTACAAGTCCCGTCTAGCCTAGTCTGTGAATTACATGACTGATTATGTTTAATTGAGTTGCCACGTGCCATTGCTTGTTATTGCTCATTTAGTCATTGCATGTGTTTAGGAAAGTCTGGAAATCCCAAGTGTCTAGCTTAGGGTTAGGCTAGCTTATTGAGTATATCTCACCCCGTCGTGGGACCCCCATTTTCAGACCCCAAATCCTAAGCATGCCCCCGCCGCCGATTTTTGGGGTGCCCGTCTGGATAGAGCAGTATTTCACGGAGTACCCGGTGGGAGAGGGGAAAGCTTACATTAGGAAGTATGGCACCATCTGGATGGATGTGGGCTTAGCAGACTAGAGAGCAGACAGATTCGCAGCATGGTTCTACCGCGACAGCGATCTCACAGTTGGGCCACTGAGGACTTTTGACGTGCCGTGGGATGTCATTGGCGAGCAGGATCCTTCGATTGTACACCCTGCTGATGGGGAGCTCACTGACTCCGAGACCGCACCTGATCCAGATCTTCCGCCGGTACCGTCTCAGAACCCCGAGACTGATGGCGACATCGTGGGGCCCTCTGATGCCGAAGACCCCATGGAGACGGACGAGTTCGAGCCCGAGGAAGATGACGAAGAGCTAGACGATTCCGAGGACGAGCCTTTGGAGGAGGAGTACAACCTTGACGGAGAGGCCATCTTCCATCCTTAACCTGAACCCGAGGAAGAAGCAGGTCCAAAGCTAGAGTTTGAAGAAGAAGAAGAGGAAGAGGAAGACGAGGAAGACCTCGAGGAGTATGACCCAGTGCACCGCGAGGATCCCGATGATGACCGCGAGCTCGACCCTTAGACAGCCTAGGCATCCATGACTTTTGGAGTTCCCTTTTTGAGTAGTGCCTGACCCTTAGCCCGTCGCCTCTTTTGATTAGGCTAACCATCTCCCCAGATCCCAATGGTTGTATCCCAGTTTATGTTTATGTTGTAAAGTGAATCATATGGTATGCTATGACTTGATTAAGTGTTTTACTTCCCTCCAACCATCTCGTGTTTAACTGTCTAGGAGAATTGCTTGACGCTGCTGCATGTTCATTTAAGTTTCATTGTCTACCGTGTATGGCATAGATCCCTAGGTATCCAATCAGATAAGGAACTGTTTGTAAGGCGGTGATGTGCGCCTGTAAGGACTCGGGGCGTTACATCCTCGTTTAATTGGTATCAGAGCAAGGTCAGCTCGATCAAGTTGATTGAGGATTGGAGCAATAAGGTGTAATGATTCGAGGAGTTTTGGGTAGCAAGACCTTAGGAAATTCGCTAGAGTTAGGCATAGAATGCATGGCATGTGAAATGGCGCTTGTGATTGGCATATTGACTGGCGTCATCTTTGGTAGACTTAAGGCTATAAGGCTTCGTACTTGGCACTGAGTGTTGACTGCTGCTTGCTTGGTTGGGTAATTGATTTGATTTGGCTAATTTGCAGAGGCAACTGATTGTGTGGTACAATGGTGATCCCCTCGTTGTGATACTTTTAATGGTTGCTTTGACTATGATTGCTGCTATGAGTATAGCGTAGCCTTGTTCGACTTAAGTAGATGACTTAGGTCTCTAATTCCTGAATGTAATTATAGTGGCTCAGGTGTTGTGAGACTTAGCGAGATGAGTAACCGGACCAGAGGTACTGGAGGAGTGTCTAGCTCTAGGCCGCAAGTGGTAGAAGATCCTAGGTATGACGGAGTCATGAGGATCCTGGAAGAAATTGGGAACTTGATGGGCAGGCAAGCCCAGGAGAGAGCTGCTGCCGTTGCCCAGGCTGCTGAAGCTGCAGTCGCTGCCGCCAACCTAGCAAACGGGAATAACGGGAACAATGGTTATGGTAATGATGGTGGCAACGCCCAAGGACAAGGAAATCGAGGGATGGGCCAGCTGATGGAACACTTTATGAAGCTGAAGCCACCAAAGTTCGATGGTACATGGGACCCTGGAACTGCCCCTGCTTGGATTGAAGAATTGGAAAAAGCCTTTGAGGCGTTGGGTTGTACTGAGACTGAAAAGGTAGTCCTAGCTGTATACCAGCTACGAGGTACGACGAATGATTGGTGGAAGGCCACCAAGGGAAGAATTTTCCCAGAAGGCACGGAACCCAACTGGACTGTCTTCTCTGAAGTGTTTACTGCCAAGTATTTCTCCAGAGCGGCTCGAGAACAGTAGATGATTGAATTCCAGAATCTTCAACAGAATCAGATGACCATCAATCAGTACGAGGCCGAATTCGCAAGACTGTCTAAGTATGCCCCGAGAATGGTCGAAAATCCTGAGGATAGGGCGAGAAGGTTCAGAGATGGATTGAGACCTGACCTTCGCAGCCAGTTGGTGCTGTTGGACTTACAGGGCTATAACGCCATCTATGAAAGAGGTCAGTTGGTGGAAAGGGACATGAGAGAAAGAGGAGTAGCATCTGGATCGCGGTTCACTCCCGTGAGGGATAATCGCCAGTTCGGCAAAAGGCCGATGGTGAGCAACCGGCGTTTCGTCCCTCCAATCAGAAGGAACATTAGCAAGCCTGCTCCCCGGCCGAGTTGGAACTGCCGTTTGTGTGGACGGAAGCATGGGAACGGACCTTGCCCTAGTAGGACGGGCACTTGCTTCAAGTGTGGCCAGTTGGGCCATCAGATAAGGAACTGCCCGAGTCAGGCACCAGGAGCTCAGACTCAAGGGAACCGGCCACCAGCGGGACCGCAGGCGGGAGCTCCGCAGAACAATGCCAATAGGCCGCCAGCTCAAGGAAGGGTTTATGCTGTGGCGCGTAGAGAGGTGGAGAACGCGCCTGGCGTGGTCACAGGTACGGTTACTTTATGTGATCATGCTGCCTATGCCTTGTTTGACCCTGGAGCATCGCATTCGTTTATATCTGCTCAGTTTGCTGATTTGGTCGGAATTGAATTGAAACCACTGGAAGTGATATTGCATGTTACCACCCCTTTAAAGGATAAAGTGCTGGTTTCTTTAGGTTGTTCGGATTGTAAGATAGTCGTTGGGGGTAGTGAGGAACGAATAGATTTAGCTGTGCTGCCCATGTTTGACTTTGACGTGATTATTGGAATGGATTGGTTGAGTAGACAGAGAGCTGTCGTTGATTGTGGTAGCAGGGTGATTCATTTTCATCCCAATGATCGCCCTAGATTCGAGTTTGTGGGAAGTCGAGGAGGAATCTCGATCCCTTTGATTTCATCACTTGAGGTGACTAGGTTAATGGACGAGGGATGTCAAGCTTACTTAGCTGCCGTAGTGGATCCGACCGTAGAGGAACCAAAGCTAGAGGACATAGCTGTAGTACGTGATTACCCTGATGTCTTTCCTCAAGAGTTACCAGGGTTGCCTCCAGAAAGGGAAATAGAGTTCGTGATTGAATTAGCACCTGGAACAGAGCCAATCTCGAAGGCACCCTATAGGATGTCCTTGTCAGAGTTGAAGGAATTGAAGGTTCAGATGCAAGAATTGCTGGACAAAGGGTTTATTCGTCCAAGCGCTTCGCCTTGGGGAGCGCCAGTCTTGTTTGTAAGAAAGAAGGATGGATCGTTGCGGTTATGTATTGACTACCGGCAGTTGAACCAGGTAACCATCAAGAATAAGTACCCGTTGCCAAGGATTGACGACTTGTTTGACCAACTGCATGGAGCTTCTAAGGACGGGTTATCATCAGTTGAAAATTAAGAAGGAGGATATACCTAAGACGGCCTTTCGGACGAGATATGGGCACTATGAGTTCACAGTCATGCCGTTTGGATTGACTAATGCCCCAGCTGCTTTCATGGATTTGATGCATAGAGTGTTTAAGGAATACTTGGATCAGTTCGTCATTGTTTTCATCGACGACATTTTGATTTACTCGAAGAGTGCTGAGGAGCACGATGAGCAGTTGAGTAGAGTTCTACGGACGTTAAGGGAACACTCGATGTACGCCAAGTTCAGTAAGTGCGAGTTTTGGCTTAACAAAGTTGCATTCCTTGGACATGTCATCTCGGGAAATGGAATTTCTGTGGACCCAGCAAAGATTGAAGCAGTAACGAATTGGCCTAGACCTACGTCAGCGACGGAGATTCGAAGCTTCCTAGGATTGGCTGGATATTACCGCAGGTTCGTAGAAAAGTTTTCCTCGATAGCTACTCCTTTGACAAGGCTGACTAAGAAGGATACGAGGTTTGAATGGACGGATAAGTGTGAGAGGAGTTTTCAGGAACTGAAGCATCATTTGACGACTGCACCAGTGTTGACCATTGTTGACACCTAAATTTTGATCAATTTTTTTTTATTTTTATTTATTTTTATTTTTATTTTTATTTTGAAAATTCATAGAAAATGCATAAAAAGTTGAAAAATTGAAAAATAAATTTTGGTGACCTTAGCCAAGCTAAATGAACCATTTTGACCAAAAAAATAATTTTCATAATTTTCATTTTTTAATATTTTCGAAAAATACAAAAAAAAGAAAAATAAAAGAAAAATAAAAGAAGAAAATCAAGAAAAATAATATTTGAGGTCACAAAAATATATAAAAATAATTGGTATTTTTATTTTTATTTTATCCATTTTCTGATCTCATAAATAGTAAAATTCAGGTTTGATTTTAGGTGTTCTCTAATCACCATAAAATTGAATTTGACAAAAATATTAGTAATGATTAAAAGGAAAAGGAGAGAAAACATCATCATTTAAAAATAAAAAGGGACTAATCATTTTGTCTTCGCTTTTGATTATTTTATTATTAGTTTTACTTTTATTATTTTATTATTTTATTATTATTATATTTTTTTTCTCTTTTTCTCTCTCTCTTCCCTTTCTCTCTCTCGCGCCCGCTCCCTCTCCTCCTCACACGCTCCCCCTTCTCTCTTTTGCTCTTTCCTCTCTCTCTCTCTCTTTTTTGAATGCACTCAAGTGCACTTGAGTGCACTCAATTGAGAGAGAGGGAGGATCGGCCCTCTTGATCCGCGGCTCCCCTCCTTCGTCTCCCTCTCCTCATTCTTCCTTCTCCGGCTTCTTCTTGGTTTTTCTTTTTTTTTCTTCTTCGTGAACCTCCCCCACCTCACCGACACCACTTCCCGCCACCACACATCCGACCGCCTTCGTCGAGCCAGCTACAACCGCACCACCACCTCGCTGCCGCCGCTACCGTTTCGAGCCGCCGCAAGGTTGAGAAACCCGCGAGCCAACGCGGCTTGAAGCCGCCGTGCTCTGTTTTCCTCCGCCCCGACGTTCCCTCAAACCTATGTCATCGATCCCGAAGTTAGCCGTCGTCCGTCGACCGTCGATTTAGCCGCTTCGGCCGTGCCCCGCTCTGTCCCCGCGTCCAGACGTGTCCGGACGTGTCGAAACGTGTCGGAGCGTGTCCACGCGTGTCGGAGCGTGTCGGACGTGTCGGAGCGTGTCCGCGCGTGTCGGACGTGTCGGAGCGTGTCCGGACGTGTCGGAACGTGTCGGAGCGTGTCCGCGCGTGTCGGACGTGTCGGAGCGTGTCGGACGTGTCGGAACGTGTCGGAGCGTGTCGGAACAGTGTCCGATTTTTTTTTTTTTTATAAAAAAAATCATTTCAATCTTAATTTGTGAAATTGACTATTGACATTCTAATGGCGATCGACAGGTAACGGGCATGGAGATGGCCGCAGGCTGGGGCTGGGCGATTGAAGGCCGGTGTCCAATCCGGTATGTTTTACGTACCCGATCCGTATATCAGAATTATTTTTCTAAAATATTGCCTTTATAGACTTGATTTGCATGTATTTGTTTCAGTCTAGTGGTTAGCTTATTTATCTGGTTGAGTGTTATCTATTGTCAAAGACATGCTTTTTATTAAAATATTTTTCGAAAATATTAAAAAAATAAAAAAAATCGATCAGAAAATGCTAAAAAATGAAAAATTAAAGAAAAATTCAAAAACATTGAGAAAAATTGCAGAAAATTCCAAAAAAATTCTAAAAATTTTCCAAGGCTGAAAACACAAAAAAAAATTGATTTATTTTCATTTTTGGGATTTTCTCCCATTTAATCCAAAATGGCGATTTCACCCCTCAAAGGGTAAATCGTCTTTGATATTCTGATGAATTGTGGAAATTGCTTAGAATTTGGTGATGGGCCAGATGGGTGGCTAAACCTTATGTCTAAGATTTCCACATTTCATTTCCATTTTTAGAAAATGACGATTTTACCCTTCGAATGATAAATCGGTTTCTAAAATTCCCAAAAATCACGAAAATTGCCAAAAAAATAGGAAATGGGTCAATTGAGTGACCAAACCTGTTTTTGACTCCGGATTCATTCCGAAATGATGATTTTGTCCTTTTTGGGCAAATTGTCCCCTTTGTCTCAAAATTACGATTTTGCCTCATGATGGGCAAAATCATGTCTAAATCATTCCTAAGCCTGATTGATGCTTCTCTAGGCCAATATGGCCTTATTAGGAATGCCATGTGATTTATTTGTACATTTGAATTCATTGATTTGTGCACTTTATTATTGATTGTGATTGCTAGGATAGTCATTCCTATCTGCATGAACTCCTAGATTTAGGACTCGTACCCCACTCATCTGCATGAAATCTTAGGTCAGAAAATTCAGTCAACTTACCGAAAGGGCGTCAACTCTGACAGTTGACGTAACTAAGTCCCCGAACCCATTTCTCTAGTTATCGCAGAATTGAATAGAAACTGCCGACTATTCAATAGGGTGGTCCAATCATACCCTCCAAAAAATGATTGGTGGCGACTCCATGGCATGCTCACTTAGCACATGTCACCAGACCACACTGAAGGTCGACTACGCATACCTCCGTTGCGATTTGGGTAACGGGCCTTGGGAGAGGCCCGCGTCCGACCAGACTGGACGGCCCATTAGCCCTCGAGAGCCCACGACGAACCTCGAGAGGGTCGCGACAGACTGGCGACTCCGCTGGGGACTTTAGAGAACTTGAGCCGATTAAAAAGTTGATTGATTTTTCTAACATGTTTTATACAGATGCTCTTCAAGGTGAGGTACGTACTTTAACCCTTGAGGTGTTAAATGTTTTTGTAGATTGGAGAAATAAGGGGTGAAGTGTTTGTTAACTCTGTCTTATGCAGGTAGGAGTTTAGGATGTATGATTGTTTGGATGTTTATATTGAAGCGGTGTTTGCTAAATGAAATGCATGTTTATTGCTTTAGCACGACACAATGAACACACACAGCCGCGCCTAAAACCTCGGGCGCCCTCTTTAGGAAAACAATAGAAGGAATTGAAAATGGAATCTCCGTGAGGAAAAACATGGGGTAATCCACTTTTCAATTTCGCTCACTTCGAACTATGGATCGAGTCCCAATGCAACGATAGTTGTGCAATGGAATTGGCTCTTTCTAGAACTCGAGGTGGGAACCTTGGCCTTAGGTTCCAAATCCTCTCTTTTGATTTCTAGAGTTTTTACCCTCACTTGTCTCATGCGCTTGTCTACGAAAGGTTAGCATACATAAAACTGCCAAAATATAGACAGCAGGGGCAAACCACTCCTACATCAGGAAAACCTGCCAAAGTCGAAGGCATCGTATTTATCATTTAATATGTGGGGCAAATCCCCCAAGCGATGGTTATCACCCACAGAGTACAATGGAATCCATTCCTTCAACGCGAAACGCATTTGGCAGCGGAGCCACCCATTCGGTAAAAGAACGTATCGTTCCTGAATGATTTTCAATCAGATTCGGGGATAATGTTTCCTCTCTTTTCCTCTCAGGTGATAAAAAGAGACAAGGCCCAAAAGGCCATGCATTCAAATGACTAAACAGACGTCGCCTAGCTGGGGCAAATGAACCGTTGATGTCGTAAACACCTTCAAGCACGGATGGAGAGATTCGATAGATGTTCATATCAATATGCAACATCAGAATGGAATGAAAATCAAGAGTAAAGTTATATCGTCCCAATTTATCTTGAATTTGGGAACATGAATTGACACTTATTATTTATCCTTGACAGGAACTCGTCATCAAGGCGGGCATATTTTCACAACCTGTGTAAACTCGCTGGGGCACACGACCAAGGGTAGGATGTATCATTCCAATTTTTATAAAATTTTGGGACATACACTGACATATTTCTTCTTTATCTCCAGGGATCTCCAGCCACGACGGTCAGGTAAGTATCCCTTTCCCCAATCCATTGAAAATGTTAAATAAAAAATAGAGAGAAAAAGAAAAGCTTTTAGAATCTGATGTCTAGAAAAGACATAAAATTCTAATTTTATTGACATTCATGTTTTAAAACAGGAGGTTATCTGAACAGGAATAAAACATGCATGGTGCATCATAAGATTCCCATGAGGGGTAAATTTTGGAGAAAATGAAAAGAATTTTTCCAATAAAAGTTGTTCAGACCGTTTAAAAGGGTGTTTTCTCAGACGAGAGGCGAAGCCTAATCCAAACATGTCCAACACACACTTGAGAGATGAGTGGAGTGAGCAGATAACAAAATCTGGGTCTACGAGGGTAGGGATCATTTGCAGCGATTACATAGGTTGGGACGACGGAGGCATTCGTTTCATATCCCTCAAACACTACAGGTGACTGTTGATAAACCCCTTTGAACGGCGCTTTTCATTCTTAACCCTGTCAAGAGCCACCCCACACCGGGGCAAAAAGGAAGTAAGTCCAGCAGCGTCAGGAGAAAATAGTTAGAAATTTTCTTGCTCGGACTAACATTAATCTTTGTGTGTTGTTTATATGGTAATCCAAGTGCCATAGGATGACGAGAAGCATTCATTCTCTATCCCACACACCGAATCCTTTGCACAGCCAACTTGAGCCTGCAAATTCGTTTCATGAACCCGTTGGTGATCATTGCACATTTCAAGATGGATGCAGCATCACTTCAGAAACGGAAGAGCTCAAGACTAAGGGATTACAAAGAAATTCCTGGGTTTTTGGTTAAAGCATGTTTAGACTTTCGATCATATGTCTAAAGTGATCTCCTGAATATGAGAAAAACAGGATTTCAAGAAAATGATGATGAAAAAAAATCCCCAACATCAAGAAAAAGCAAAGTGCCTGGTAAAAGCAAGGCTGATGCTCGTGAAAACTGTTTGATCCCCAATAAAGCCTAGATGGGCAAAGAAAGAAAAAAAGCCTAGAAGGAGTCAGATCAAAGAAGCCGCTCCTCCAAATGATGTCAAGCGTGGAGGAAAGACGCAGACAGAGTTGTCAATCTCTTAATGCAGCCAGAGATTCTCCCTAAAGAATTTGTGCACACCACAAAAGCGGTTGCACACCTAAAAAAAAAAATTTGAAGATGCAGAATGGAAAAGACAGGTGACAAGTTTGCAATGATCACCAACGTCAAACCCTTCGTAATTTCTGGGCCAAAAATAAGCTTTTTTTTTCGGTCCCCAATCCCACCAACATCATAACCCTGAAGCAATCTTCTCTGACTAAGACACTTGGGTTAACATATAGCTTAGCTCGAAGAGGTACGAGCAAGACTATTTCTTTCTCATTTTGCAGGGTTCTCGACTTATAAACCCGGAGCAGATGGTGAAGACTTTCATTCAATGGCCTCGACTCCAAAGCGGGTCTCCCTTGAAAACCAATATCCAAGCCCAACATTACGGTCCCGTGGAAGACCTCCCGACCGATCAAAATGTATGAGCTGCGAATGAGCCTAAAACCTAGGCACAGGTTAGTAGGGAATTGAGTGCATCCCCTATAAAAACCACTATATCAAAACAGGTGAGAAGACCTCCTTGTCGAGAAATATTCCAATTGATGTTTTGAACAAACTCTTTTTGGAATTTTCAAACTGTTGATCCAGATTTTCCATGCAAGGAATTTGTGATCACATTTACATGTTGCAAGAATGCTTTGGATAACCTCCAGCATCAAAATGCATATTTCATAATTAAAACTTAAATCATACGGTTTTGTCAAATGGACAGCCGTGGTCTTCCCAAAGATTACTAACGTTTTCTTGGTGAAGAAAAATCTTTCAGGCTCAAACTTTCTGCAGGATACCTGGAGAACCCAGCTCCCAAAATGTCGCCTCAACAGACTCAAGTGAAGCTTTGTCAAAATAAAATCTTTCATTGCTTCAAAACTGAATTCCCGACAAACTTCGGGATCTCTAAAAAAAAGGGAAGAAAAACCCTTTTAAAAGAAAAGTCCTATCAGACGTGGAGAACCCTCGTCATGAGACCCTTTTTCAAAGCAAAACCGAGGTAGATACCGCCTGAAGGGTCAACTCAAGGTAGAAACCGCCTGAAGGGTCAAACTAAGGTAAAAACCGCCTGAAGGGTCAAATCAATGGTAGATACCGCCTGAAGGGTCAACTCGAGGTAGATACCGCCTGAAGGGTCAACTCAAGGTAGATACCGCCTGAAAGGTCAAACTAAGGTAGAAACCGCCTGAAGGGTCAAATTAATGGTAGATACCGCCTGAAGGGTCAACTCAAGGTAGAAACGGCCTAAGGGTCAAATTAATGGTAGAAACCGCCTGAAGGGTCAAACAATGGTAGAAACCGCCTGAAGGGTCAACCCAATAGTAAGAATCACTTAAATGGCCAACTCAATGGTCCGATCCACCACACGGATCAAAATCCTTGGCAAATCCCAAATGGGACGCGTCTTCCTTAGATTCCTATCAGTTAGGAATCCCATTATGGTTTGACCTACCATACGGGTCAGAGCTTAACCTCTCTAGGATACTCTAGTAACGATTCCTAGAAATTCTCTTGAATCCATCAAACACCGCGAAAATTGCACAAACATCGAACAGGTAAGTGGCAGGTATGTCTCTCTATTATCTCACTCTCTCATGTCAAATGAATGTTTCCCCCTTCAAGAAAGAGCATACATGGACAAGCATGAAGATTGGATGTCATGACTCATTTTCCTTTAGTTTCCCGAGTCGAGTCGATCAGGACTCAGGTGTCACCTTATCTTTGAGAGAAACCCTAACGAGATTCCTCTCAAAGAGGGGCAGCTGTTGACACCTAAATTTTGATCAACTTTTTTTTTATTTTTATTTATTTTTATTTTTATTTTTATTTTTATTTTTATTTTGAAAATTCATAGAAAATCCATAAAAAGTTGAAAAATTGAAAAATCAATTTTGGTGACCTTAGCCAAGCTAAATGAACCATTTTGACCAAAATTTTTTTTTCATAATTTTCATTTTTTAATATTTTCGAAAAATACAAAAAAAAGAAAAATAAAAGAAAAATAAAAGAAGAAAATCAAGAAAAATAATATTTGAGGTCACAAAAATATATAAAAATAATTGGTATTTTTATTTTTATTTTATCCATTTTCTGACCTCATAAATAGTAAAATTCAGGTTTGATTTTAGGTGTTCTCTAATCACCATAAAATTGAATTTTACAAAAATATTAGTAATGATTAAAAGGAAAAGGAGAGAAAACATCATCATTTAAAAGTAAAAGGGGACTAATCATTTTGTCTTCGCTTTTGATTATTTTATTATTAGTTTTACTTTTATTATTTTATTATTATTATATTTTTTTTCTCTTTTTCTCTCTCTCTTCCCTTTCTCTCTCTCGCGCCCGCTCCCTCTCCTCCTCACACGCTCCCCCTTCTCTCTTTTGCTCTTTCCTCTCTCTCTCTCTCTTTTTTGAATGCACTCAAGTGCACTTGAGTGCACTCAATTGAGAGAGAGGGAGGATCGGCCCTCTTGATCCGCGGCTCCCCTCCTTCGTCTCCCTCTCCTCATTCTTCCTTCTCCGGCTTCTTCTTGGTTTTTCTTTTTTTTTTCTTCTTCGTGAACCTCCCCCACCCCACCGACACCACTTCCCGCCACCACACATCCGACCGCCTTCGTCGAGCCAGCTACAACCGCACCACCACCTCGCTGCCGCCGCTACCGTTTCGAGCCGCCGCAAGGTTGAGAAACCCGCGAGCCAACGTGGCTTGAAGCCGCCGTGCTCTGTTTTCCTCCGCCCCGACGTTCCCTCAAACCTATGTCATCGATCCCGAAGTCAGCCGTCGTCCGTCGACCGTCGATTTAGCCGCTTCGGCCGTGCCCCGCTCTGTCCCCGCGTCCAGACGTGTCCGGACGTGTCGGAACGTGTCGGAGCGTGTCCGCGCGTGTCGGACGTGTCGGAGCGTGTCCGCGCGTGTCGGAGCGTGTCCGGACGTGTCGGGACGTGTCGGAACGGTATGTTTTACGTACCCGATCCGTATATCAGAATTATTTTTCTAAAATATTGCCTTTATAGACTTGATTTGCATGTATTTGTTTCAGTCTAGTGGTTAGCTTATTTATCTGGTTGAGTGTTATCTATTGTCAAAGACATGCTTTTTATTAAAATATTTTTCGAAAATATTAAAAAAAATAAAAAAATCGATTAGAAAATGCTAAAAAAATGAAAAACTAAAGAAAAATTCAAAAAAATTGAGAAAAATTGCAGAAAATTCCAAAAAAATTCTAAAAATTTTCCAAGGCTGAAAACACAAAAAACAATTGATTTATTTTCATTTTTGGGATTTTCTCCCATTTAATCCAAAATGGCGATTTCACCCCTCAAAGGGTAAATCGTCTTTGATATTCTGATGAATTGTGGAAATTGCTTAGAATTTGGTGATGGGCCAGATGGGTGGCTAAACCTTATGTCTAAGATTTCCACATTTCATTTCCATTTTTAGAAAATGACGATTTTACCCTTCGAATGATAAATCGGTTTCTAAAATTCCCAAAAATCACGAAAATTGCCAAAAAAATAGGAAATGGGTCAATTGAGTGACCAAACCTGTTTTTGACTCCGGATTCATTCCGAAATGATGATTTTGTCCTTTTTGGGCAAATTGTCCCCTTTGTCTCAAAATTACGATTTTGCCTCCTGATGGGCAAAATCATGTCTAAATCATTCCTAAGCCTGATTGATGCTTCTCTAGGCCAATATGGCCTTATTAGGAATGCCATGTGATTTATTTGTACATTTGAATTCATTGATTTGTGCACTTTATTATTGATTGTGATTGCTAGGATAGTCATTCCTATCTGCATGAACTCCTAGATTTAGGACTCGTACCCCACTCATCTGCATGAAATCTTAAGTCAGAAAATTCAGTCAACTTAGGTACCGAAAGGGCGTCAACTCTGACAGTTGACGTAACTAAGTCCCCGAACCCATTTCTCTAGTTATCGCAGAATTGAATAGAAACTGCCGACTATTCAATAGGGTGGTCCAATCATACCCTCCAAAAAATGATTGGTGGCGACTCCATGGCATGCTCACTTAGCACATGTCACCAGACCACACTGAAGGTCGACTACGCATACCTCCGTTGCGATTTGGGTAACGGGCCTTGGGAGAGGCCCGCGTCCGACCAGACTGGATGGCCCATTAGCCCTCGAGAGCCCACGACGAACCTCGAGAGGGTCGCGACAACCATCCCTTCTGGACCTGGAGGTTACGAAATTTATAGCGATGCGTCGCTGAAGGGATTAGGATGCGTCTTGATGCAACATGGAAGAGTTGTAGCTTATGCATCGAGACAGTTAAGACCTCATGAGATGAACTACCCGACGCATGATTTGGAACTAGCAGCTATCATCTTCGCCTTGAAGATTTGGAGGTACTACTTATGCGGAGAAAGGTTTCAGATTTACACGGACCACCAGAGTTTGAAGTACTTGGTTTCCCAAAATGAGTTAAACATGAGACAACGTCGATGGATGGAGCTGCTCAAGGACTATGATTGCGATATCCTTTATCACCTTGGGAAGGCAAATAAGGTTGCGGATGCACTGAGTCGGAAATCAAGCATCGCACATTTGTTGGTTAGGGAATGGACCTTGTTGGAAAGGATAAGGGATTCGGAGTTTAGGCTCGAAGTTTGCTAGCTGTCTTGTCTTCTAGCGACATTGAGAATTGAGCCAGAGATTCATGAGAAGGCGAAAGCGTTGCAATCTACGGACCCCGACATCCAAAAGATCCTGGAAACGGATGCCGGAAAAAGGAAACCCGACTTTCAAGTGTCCGAAGATGGAATTCTGAAGTTTCGTGGACGCTTGTGTGTACCCAGTGACGAGGGGCTAAGAGAAAGGATCTTGTCGGAAGCGCATAGGAGCAACTATAGTATTCACCCGAGTAGCACGAAGATGTATCAGAACCTGCGCCAACACTACTGGTGGAATGGAATGAAAGTAGATGTAGCTAAGCACGTGGCGAAGTGTTTGACGTGCCAGCAAGTTAAGGCTCAACATTGTAAGCCTGGTGGGATGTTACAGCCTTTGGAAATCCCCGAGTGGAAGTAGGAGCACATCACCATGGATTTCGTCATGGGTTTGCCGAGGAGTCAGAGAGGACATGATTCGATTTGGGTGATCGTGGATAGGCTGACTAAGTCCGCACACTTCTTGGCAGTAAGGAAAGATTTCGCGATGGATAGGTACGCAGAGTTGTACATGAGGTACGTAGTTCGCCTTCATGGAGTTCCAGTGACGATTACTTCAGACAGAGACCCCAAGTTTACCGCTTCATTTTGGAAAAGCCTACAAGAGGCTTTGGGAACGAAACTACAGTACAACACCGCTTATCACCCCCAGACGGACGGACAATCAGAAAGGACAATTCAGACGCTTGAGGACATGCTGAGAGCTTGCGTATTGGACTTTAAAGGAGGTTGGGAAGATCAGTTACACTTGGTGGAGTTCGCCTATAACAATAGCTACCAACAGAGCATCGGAATGGCACCGTTCGAAGCACTATACGGTAGAGCCTGCCGGACACCCTTATGCTGGGACGAGGTTGGTGAACGAAGCATAACAGGTCCGGAGCTAGTGGAACAGTCAGTGGAGGCAGTGAAAATCATAAGAGAAAGATTGAAAACCGCGCAGAGCCGCCAGAAGAGTTACGCCGACAAGCGGCGCAGACCTTTGGAGTTTCAAGTAGGAGACCACGTTTTCTTGAAAGTGTCACCGATGCGGGGTCTATCTCGGTTTGGGAAGAAGGGAAAGTTGAGTCCGAGGTATGTAGGCCCTTTCGAAATTCTGGAGCGAATTGGAACTCTGGCCTACAGGCTCGCCTTGCCGCCAAACTTATCACAAGTTCACAATGTATTCCACGTGTCGATGCTGAGGAAGTATGAACCGGACGCAACTCATGTGCTGGACCACGAGGTGATAGAAGTGGACGATCGGGTAACATATGTGGAGAGACCAATCAGGATCGAGGACAGGAAGGAGCAAGTCCTAAGGAACAAGACAATCCCATTAGTAAAGGTGATCTGGGAGCACCATGGAACTGAAGGAGCCACTTGGGAAAGTGAGGAAGCGATGAGGCGTCAGCACCCCCATTTGTTCGAATAGGTGGTTGTAATGTAAATTTCGAGGACGAAATTTTTGTAAGGGGGGAAGAGTTGTGACATTCTGAATTCTGACCCAATCTCGAAACTTATCAGTGAATGAATATCTATCGATGTATTCCAGTTAATCTCGCTCAGAACTGATCACTCTCGAGTCGACTAACCAATGGGGAATGGCCGTATAGGATTTAAAGTACGTGGACCAAAGAACTTAACCACGAGTCGGTGCTTTGACCATAAGGATCGTCGAGGGAATATTCTGAACCTCTATAGGCCGATCTAAGAATGGTTTTAGAACAATTTGCTAGTGTCATGCGATTGGTTCACGGGTGAATCCGTATGACCATGGCGTGATTTGCGAATTAACCTAACTCACTCTCTGACGATCGTGACCTTCGGAACTAGTGATTGACCCTCGCGATTACATGACAACCAAAGCCGCCGAGGCTTGAGTAACTCTTAAACGTGACATAAACGCGGGTCGATACGCGTAACTCCTAAGAGCCGCCCGTTAGTCAGAGACGCACTGGAATGACAATTGACTGAATTTAGCCATAGATTGGATTTCGAGATTGGAGGCCGGACATTCGGAGATCGCATTGGAGTAAATTTGGACGCCGCCTCATTAGAGAATTATTAAGATTAGAAATGGTCCCGTATAGACTAGAAAAGCGAAATTCGAACCGACGAGCGAAATCGACCTTTTTACCCATAGGATTAGCACACTTTCCAAGGACAAAGCAAGGGTAAAATGGTCATTTGCCATCCCTAAGCCTTCAGCCGAAAATGCAAGGCCAATTTGGTCTTTTGGTCTTTGCATTATTGAAGTGAAATACATCAAGCTTGATTGGACAATTTCCCCCAAACCAAATCCCACTAAGTTGTCAATCCTAGACACTATTCCATGTCATTCAACCACCCCACTACCACTTTTCCCTCCAAAATTTCCTTGCTTCTTATCACCCACTCTCTCTCTCCCTCTTCATTTTCGGCCGACTCTCTCTCTTTCACTCTCTCCCTTTTTCGTTCGCTCTCTCCCTCTCTCGCCGTCGCCCGCTCTTCTCTCGTCCAAGCCGCGGCCGACCGTCGCTTCGCCGCCGCTCCGCCGCCTCGAACCACCACCATGGCGCCTTCCCCTTCCCTTAGAACTTAGTTGGACCGCCGTCCAAACCCGTGAGCCGCCCGTGCCGTCGCCAAACCAAACCGAGGGCTGTTCTTGTAGAGTTTTGCTTGACCTTGAGGTGAGTGACTCTAGAACCCTAGATACACATGTTAAGAGATCAATAGCTTGTGTTAGGGGTGTTTCTCATTGAGTTAGCTTGGCATTTGGGGGATTTTTCTTAGGGATCAGACCTGGTTGCCCTTGGACCGCCGTTCGCCGCGCCTCCCACCGCCACTTGCCGCCGGCTTTGCCTTGCTTTTGGACTTGGTAAGCTCCCTTAACCCTTTGCTAGGACCTTGAGTGCATGGAAAGACCAAATGGGGTTGATCTTGTAGCATTTAGGGGGCTATTTCGGTGGGGTCCTCTAGGGATCCGAATTTGCATTTTGTGATCAGAATTTTCATTGATGAGTTTTGATGATTGAATGTTAGGAACCATGGATGGAATGAATTGGTGAATGTCCTAGGGTGTGGGCCGAATGCCCCATGGTGTCTTAGGACGAGCTAGAGCTTGATTTATATCTACTTGAATTGATGGAATCCTAAATGAAGCTTAGGAGTATTCGGTTTTGGGGCAATCGTGCGAGTACGTTGAGTAAATGACTTTAACCTATGGATCGTACTCTAGTCATGGGAAGTTGCAAGAAGTTCAATTGAGCTAAGTGACCCTATGTTAGTGATTGTGGGTCTTGTGTGGTTAATTAGTGAGTCATAGGCCTTATTGATTGATGCAATGTTGATTGTGTGTCATGGCCGAATGGTCAATAGTGATGGCATGGAATTATCTCAATTGATGTGTTATCGATCGCATGACATTGCCATGGACTTGATTTGTGGAATTTTACGACATATTGCCATGATATGGGATGGTAGCTTGAGGGATCGAATCGAGCTCAATTTGATGAGAGTGCGCACGATTGATTTAATTATGTCGATGGAAAGGAATTATAAGTATACGTACATGAGGCATCCTGATGCGTTAAACGCGGGATGGACCTGAGGCGTTAAACGCGGGTCATGAGAAATGGCATTGGAAACCTAAGGCGTTAAACGCGGGTTCCTTGATCTCTTAAGCCTGATGCGTTATTACGCGGGCTAAGCCATGAGAGTTTCGATTGTATCGTACATGTGGATTGTCTACTAAATGATGAAATGTTAAGTGCCCAAGTACAAGTCCCGTCTAGCCTAGTCTGTGAATTACATGACTGATTATGTTTAATTGAGTTGCCACGTGCCATTGCTTGTTATTGCTCATTTAGTCATTGCATGTGTTTAGGAAAGTCTGGAAATCCCAAGTGTCTAGCTTAGGGTTAGGCTAGCTTATTGAGTATATCTCACCCCGTCGTGGGACCCCCATTTTCAGACCCCAAACCCTAAGCATGCCCCCGCCGCCGATTTTTGGGGTGCCCGTCTGGATAGAGTAGTATTCCACGGAGTACCCGGTGGGAGAGGGGAAAGCTTACATTAGGAAGTATGGCACCATCTGGATGGATGTGGGCATAGCAGACTGGAGGGCAGACAGATTCACAGCATGGTTCTACCGTGACAGCGATCTCACAGTTGGGCCACTGAGGACTTTTGACGTGCCGTGGGATGTCATTGGCGAGCAGGATCCTTCGATTGTACACCCTGCTGATGGGGAGCTCACTGACTCCGAGACCGCACCTGATCCAGATCTTCCGCCGGTACCGTCTCAGAACCCCGAGACTGATGGCGACATCGTGGGGCCCTCTGATGCCGAAGACCCCATGGAGACGGACGAGTCCGAGCCCGAGGAAGATGACGAAGAGCTAGACGATTCCGAGGACGAGCCTTTGGAGGAGGAGTACAACCCTGACGGAGAGGCCATCTTCCATCCTCAACCTGAACCCGAGGAAGAAGCAGGTCCAGAGCTAGAGTTTGAAGAAGAAGAAGAGGAAGACGAGGAAGACCTCGAGGAGTATGACCTAGTGCACCGCGAGGATCCCGATGATGACCGCGAGCTCGACCCTTAGACAGCCTGGGCATCCATGACTTTTGGAGTTCCTTTTTTGAGTAGTGCCTGACCCTTAGCCCGTCGCCTCTTTTGATTAGGCTAACCATCTCCCCAGATCCCAATGGTTGTATCCCAATTTATGTTTATGTTGTAAAGTGAATCATATGGTATGCTATGACTTGATTAAGTGTTTTACTTCCCTCCAACCATCTCGTGTTTAACTGTCTAGGAGAATTGCATGACGCTGCTGCATGTTCATTTAAGTTTCATTGTCTACCGTGTATGGCATAGATCCCTGGGTATCCAATTAGATAAGGAACTGTTTGTAAGGCGGTGATGTGCGCCTGTAAGGACTCGGGGCGTTACAGTTGTGACATTCTGAAATCTGGCCCTTTTCGAAGTAGGATATCATGAGACATCTCGTCAGTGCATTTCAGATAAATCTCGCTCAGAGTTGGCCACTCTTGAGATGACTAACCGATGGGGAAAGGCTAAGTGGGATTTAAGTACGTTGACCAAAGAACTCGACCATGGATTGGTGGCTTGACCATAAGGATTGCCGAGGGGATATTTTGAGCCATGATAGGCCGGTCCAAGGTTGGTCTTGGAACGATTTGCCAGTGTTATACAATTGGATCACGGGTGATTCCGTTTGACCATCGTATAATTTGCGAATCAACCTAAACCAATTCCTGACGATCGCGTCCTTTGGAACTAGCGATTGACCTTCGCAATTACATGACAACCAAGGTCGCCATGACTCGAGTAACTCTTAAACGTGACATTAGTCACGGGTCGATACACGTAACTCCTGAGAGCCGCCCGTTAGTTTGAGATACTCTGGAGTCGCCATTGACGGATTTTAGCCACGAATTGGACTTCGGAATTGGACGTCGGATATTCGAGAATTCCAATGGTAATAGATTGGAAGTCGCCTCACCAAGAACCATTAAGGTTGTGGTTCGTCCCATGTCGATCAGAAAAGTGAAATTCGGACCGACGATTGGAGATGACCCTTTTACCCCTTAATTGGTACACATCTCTTTGGAAATAGCAAGGGCAAAATGGACATTTTCCACCCCCTTACTTCAGCCGAAATTTCAAGGGTAAGATGGTCTTTTGGCTATAGAATTATTGGATGACAAGGATGGATTGATTGACATAGCATTTTCCCCATTACCCACTACCAACTACTAGTCCTTCTATGCCACTATTCATTGTCATACACCAACCCCACTCACTTTTTCCCTCTCCTTCATTTGGATAACACAATCTCACTCTCCATCACCTCATTTGGCCGACCATAGCTCCACCTCCCCCTCCATTTTGATTTTTCTCTCAAACTCTCTCTCTTTCTCGCTCGCTGCCCGCCGAACCAGTTCCGAAGTCGCTCCTTGTTTGCCCCATATCTCCTTCGTCCCTTGTTAGATTTCGACGAGCCATATACGGTTGGAAATCTTATCGTCTTGCCGTTCTAATGACATATTGTGGGTCCAAATCCACCCAGCCAATCGTCCCGTGGAACCGTTTTAAGGAGGAAAGGTTGCTGCCCAGAATCAGCCAGACCCGAGTTGCAAGAATCCGACCTTGGGAGTTTGTAGAGGCAAATCCTTGGGGTAAGACACTCCCTAAACCTTGTTAAGATATTGAGTAGCATATCCCTAAGATTTATTTTGGGTTTTAATGGATTTAATGGATCGATTTCTTGTTGTTCTTGGTCGTTCAAAACCGGACCGTTTCTGCTCTACTTAGAACCAGGAAGAACAAAGGCTGTTCTTGAGGAAATCTTGTACCATCTTAAGGTGAGTGACCTTTGGGACCTTGTTTACCATCTTTAGAGGTTGTACGGTTGTATTAGAAGTGCTATAGGCTGAGTTTCGTTGGTGATTTTCGGTTGGACCTCCTAGGAACCAAATCTGCCGCCGGTGACCCAAGTCGCGCCGCAAGCTCCTCAGCTACTTCCAACCGGTTTTCTTGGACTTTTGAGCTCGGTAAGCTTGTTCTAACCTTATCTTAGGACCTTGCGTGATGGAAGGACCGAGTGAGAGTTAGATTAAATGAGTTTTATGGACTGTTTTGGCGGGAACCTTGGTGGACCGATTCTGTCCTTGGGAAAACCGAGCATGGTTGCATCTTGTAGGGCTTGTAGTGTTGATCCCATGGTTGAAGTAAGTTAGTGGATAAGTGCTAGTGTGGGCCGAACACCTCATGGTGCCATTGGAAGTGATAGAACTTGATAGAGCTTGCTTAAATTATTGAAATCCTCGATCAAGCTTAGGAGTGTTCGACCGTGGTTGTGATCTAATGACTCAATGCATGAAAATAACCTAATGGCCCTTATTCCTATTCCAGCCGTGAGCAAATAAGGGATTAAGTGATGGAAACGACACCGTGATTATGATTGTCGGCCGTGTGTGATTAATTGATGCATTTCGTGACTTCGTCGATTGATGGGTTCCATGACTTTGTGGCACGGCCGAATGATTATAGTGATGATTGATGAGTGATCTCAATTGAAATATGATTGATCATGAAGCATTGCAATGGCCTTGATTGATTATGATGTGACGAAATGCCATGATATGGAATTGTGGTTTTAATGGCCGAATGATGCTTGTGATGATGATATGCACATGTGATTGTATTATGATATAATTGGTTGAATTATAAGCCTATGTGCATATAGCGCCCTGATGCGTTAAACGCGGGGCTAAGTGATATCCTGATGCGTTAAACGCGGGATAGACCTGAGGCGTTAAACGCGGGTCATGAGAGATGGCATTTGGAACCTGATGCGTTAAACGCTGGTTCATTGGTTAACCAAGCCTGAGGCGTTATTACGCGGGCTGAGCCATGAGAATATCCTGATGCGCCTATACGACGCGGGATTGTGTGAAATGAGAATATCCTGATCCGCCCATACGACGCGGGATTGCGTAATAAGAAATTCCTGATGCGCCTATACGACGCGGGATTGTTTGATGAAAATGCCTGAGGCGCCTATATGACGCGGCTTGACCACAAAATGTAAGGTTGTACCAATCATGAGTGCTATTTTAGATGAGATGAGTATATAAGTGCCAAAGTACGAAGCCTAGCCTAGAATTGTGAATTGAATGACAATATGAGCATTAATCGAATCGCCGCATGCCGTTTGCCTTGTGTTTGTGGTTTGGTCATTGCATACGTTTGGGAGTGTCTGGAAGTACTAAGTGTCTAGCTTAGGGTTAGGATTAGCTTATTGAGATTTATCTCACCCCGTTGTGGGACAACCTTTTTTTTCAGGTCCTAAGCGATGGAAATCATGGTTGCCATGGACTGGCATTCGAAGAAATGATATGGAGAGAATGGATATAAACTCACTTGTGGTCTTAGAAATTTTACTTCTATTTGTGGATTTAGATTTGAACCATTGGTATTGGACGACTGTAACGTTGAAGTGTATTTGAAAGAAATTGAGGAGTGCACATTTTTATGTCCCAAGCCATCTTGTCTAAGTGTTATGTATGGAGTTTTATTTATCGCTTCCGCATGTGCATTTTGATTCTGCGAGTGTATCGTTAGACGATTCGATCCTGGGGTAAATCGCGATGAAAGACCATAGAAGGGATGTTCGCGTGCTCGTGAAGGACGCGGGGCGTGACATTCGAAGCCAGTTGGTACTTTGGATTTGCAAGGTTATGATGCGATTTATGGAAGGGGCCAGTTGGTGGAGCGGGACATGAGAGAAAGGAGAGCCGTCCCTGTATCGTGGTTTACGCCAGTAAGAGACGACCGCCAGTTCGGTAAGAGGCCGATGACAAACAATAGACGCTTTGTCCCTCCAGCCCGGAAGAATATTGGGAAACCTGCTCACCAGTCTAATTGGAACTGTCTCCTGTGTGGAAGGAAGCACATGAATGGACCTTGCTCGAGTAGGACGGGCGCCTGCTTTAAGTGTGGTCAGCTGGGCCATCATATGAGAAGCTGCCCGAGTGAAGCCCCAAGACCTCATTTTGAAGGACAGCGACCGCCAACAGGACCGCCGGCGGGAGCCCCACAGAACAATCTGAATAGGCTGCCAGCTCAAGGAAGAGTTTATGCTGTGGCGTGTAGGGAGTCGGAGAATGCGTCTGGCGTGGTCACAGGTACGGTTACTTTATGTGATCATGCTGCCTATGCACTGTTTGACCCCAGAGCATCGCATTCGTTCATATCTGCTCAGTTTGCTGATTTGGTTGGAATTGAATTGAAACCGCTGGATATGATATTGCATGTTACCACCCCGTTAAAGGATAAAGTGTTAGTCTCGCTGGGTTGTTCAGGCTGTAAGATAGTCATTGGTGGTAGTGAGGAACAGATAGACCTAGCAGTGCTGCCTATGTATGATTTTGATGTTATTATTGGAATGGATTGGTTGAGTAAGCAGTGAGCTGTTGTTGATTGTGGTAGCAGGGTGATCCATTTCCATCCGAATGATCACCCTAGATTCGAGTTTGTAGGGAGTCGAGGAGGAACCTCGATTCCTTTAATTTCATCGCTTGAAGTGACTAAGTTATTGGACGAAGGATGTCAAGAGTACTTAGCTGCTGTGGTTGATCCGACGATCGAGGAACCCAAGCTAGAGGATATAGCTGTGGTGCGTGACAATCCTAATGTCTTTCCCCAGGAATTGCCAGGGTTGCCATCGGAGAGAGAAATGGAGTTCGTGATTGAGTTAGCTCTTGGAACAAAACCGATCTCAAAAGCACCCTATAGGATGTCCTTGTCGGAACTAAAGGAACTGAAGGTTCAGATGCAGGAATGGCTGGACAAAGGATTTATTCGTCCAAGCACGTCACCGTGGGGAGCGCCAATTTTGTTCGTAAGGAAAAAGGACGGATCATTACGCGTATGCATTGATTACAGGTAACTGAATCAGGTGATAATCAAGAGCAAGTATCCGTTGCCATGGATAGACGACTTGTTTGATCAATTGCAAGGAGCGTCTGTGTTCTCCAAGATAGACCTGAGACGGGTTATCACTAATTGAGGATTAAAAAGGAGGATATACCGAAGACAGCCTTTCGGATAAGGTATGGGCATTATGAGTTTACTGTCATGCCATTTGGATTGACAAATGCCACAACTGCTTTTATGGACTTGATGCACCGAGTATTCAGGGAGTACTTGGACCAGTTCATCATTGTCTTCATAGATGACATCTTGATTTACTCAAAGAGCCCTGAAGAGCAGGAGAAGCAATTGAGCGTTGTTCTACAGATGTTAAGAGAGCACTCACTTTACGCCAAGTTCAGTGAGTGTGAGTTTTGGCTTAACGAAGTTGTGTTTCTTGGACACGTCATCTTTGGAAATGGAATTTCGGTTGATCCAACAAAGATTGAGGAAGTATCGAACTGGCCTAGACCTACGTCAGTAACAGAGGTTCGAAGCTTTTTAGGTCTGGCAGGCTACTACAGGAGGTTTGTGGAAAAGTTCTCCTCTATAGCCGCTCCTTTTACGAGGTTGACGAAGAAGGATATACGATTCGAATGGACGGATAAGTGCGAAAGGAGTTTTTAGGAACTTAAGCATCGATTGACGTCCGCACCAGTATTGACGATTCCTTCTGGACCTGGAGGTTATGAGATCTAAAGTGATGCATCGCTAAAGGGATTAGGATACGTTCTAATGCAGCATGGAAGAGTTGTTGCTTACGCATCGCGACAATTAAGACCTCACGAGATGAACTACTCGACGCACGATTTGGAATTGGCAGCTATCGTCTTCGCATTAAAAATTTGGAGGCATTACTTGTGCGGAGAAAGGTTTCAGATTTACACGGACCACCAGAGTTTGAAGTACTTGTTTTCTCAAAAGGAGTTGAACATGAGGCAACGTCGATGGACGAAGTTGCTCAAGGATTATGATTGTGACATCTTGTGTGACATTCTGAATTCTGACCCTATCTCGAAACTTATCAGTGAATGAATGTCTATCGATGTATTCCAGTTAATCTCGCTCAGAACTGATCAGTCTCGAGTCGACTAACCGAAGGGGAATGGCCGTATAGGATTTAAAGTACGTGGACCAAAGAGCTTAACCACGAGTCGGTGCTTTGACCATAAGGATCGTCGAGGGAATATTCTGAACCGCTATAGGTCGATCTAAGAATGGTTTTGGAACAATTTGATAGTGTCACGCGATTGGTTCACGGGTGAATCCGTATGACCATGGCGTTATTTGCGAATTAACCTAACTCAATCTCTAACGATCGTAACCTGCGGAACTAGTAATTGACCCTCGCGATTACATGACAACCAAAGCCGCCGTGGCTTGGGTAACTCTTAAACGCGACATAAGTCGCGGGTCGATACGCGTAACTCCTAAGAGCCGCCCGTTAGTCAGAGACGCACTGGAATGACAATTGACTAAATTTAGCCATAGATTGGATTTCGAGATTTGAGGCCGGACATTCGGAGATCGCATTGGAGTAAATTTGGACGTCGCCTCATCGGGGAGCTATTAAGATTAGAAATGGTCCCGTATAGACTAGAAAAGCGAAATTCGAACCGACGAGCGAAATCGACCTTTTTACCCATAGGATTAGCACACTTTTTCAAGGACAAAGCAAGGGCAAAATGGTCATTTGCCAACCCTAAGCCTTCAGCCGAAAATGCAAGGGCAATTGGGTCTTTTGGTCTTTACATTATTGGAGTGCATGACACCAAGCTTGATTGGACAATTTCCCTTAAACCTACCCCACTAACCAAGTCATTCCTAGACACTATTCATTGTCACATACCCCATGAACCACCCCACTACCCTTTCCCTCCAAAATTTCCTTTGCTTCTTATCACTCACTCTCTCTCTCTCCCTCTTCATTTTCGGCCGACCCTCTCTCTCTCACTCTCTCCCTCTTTCGTTCGCTCTCTCCCTCTCTCGCCGTTGCCGCTCCCTCTCTCTCGGCCAAGCCACGACCGGCCGCCCCTTCGCCGCCACTCCGCCGCCTCGAACCACCACCAAGGCACGCCCCTCTTGCCTTTGGACCACCTTAGCAGCCGCCGTTCGGCCCGAGACCGCCCGAAGCGTCGCCGACCAGATTCGGGCCGAGGAGGGATTGGAAGGAGTTCTTGAGAAAAGTCTTGATATTTCTTAAGGTAAGTGATTCTAGGACCCTAGAGATACTTGTTAGGAGGTTTATAGCTAGTATTAAGAGTGTTTCTCATTGAGTTAGCTTGGATATTGGGGAATTCTTCTTAGGGATCAGACCTGATCGCGCCGGACCAGATCTGCCCACGCCGCTTCACCGTCCCTTGCCGCCGGCCTTGCCTTTCTTTTGGACTTGGTAAGCTCCCCTAACCCTTTGCTAGGACCTTGAGTGCATGGAAAGACCAAATGGGATGATTTTGTAACATTTAGGGGGCTGTTTCGGTGGGGTCCTCTAGGGATCCGAATTTGCATGTTGTGATCAGAATTTTCCTTGATGAGTTTTGATGATTGAATGTTAGGAACCATAGATGGAATGAATTGGTGAATGTCCTAGGGTGTGGGCCGAATGCCCCATGGTGTCTTAGGACTACCTAGAGCTTGAATTATATCTACTTGAATTGATGGAATCCTAAATGAAGCTTAGGAGTATTCGGTTTTGGGGCAATCGTGCGAGTACGTTGAGTAAATGAATTTTAACCTATGGATCGTACTCTAGTCGGGGGAATAGCAAGAAGTTCAATTGAGCTAAGTGACCCTATGTTAGCGATTTTGGGTCTAGTGTGATTAATTGGTGAGTTTTAGGCCTTAATTGATTTATGTGCCATTGATTGTGTAACATGGCCGAACGGCCATGCTCGAAGCATTGACTTATCTCAATTGATGTGTTATCGACCGCATGACATTGCCATGGACTTGACTTGTTGAATTTTACGACGTATTGCCATGATATGGGATGGTAGCTTGAGGGGTCGAATCGAGCTCATTTTGATGAGAGTCCGCACGATTGATTTAATTATGTCGATGGAAAGGAATTATAAGTATATGTACATGAGGCATCCTGATGCGTTAAACGCGGGATGGACCTGAGGTGTTAAACGCGGGTCATGAGAAATGGCATCGGAAACCTGAGGCGTTAAACGCGGGTTCCTTGATCTCTTAAGCCTGATGCGTTATTACGCGGGCTAAGCCATGGGAGTTTGATTATATCACACATGTGGATTGTCTGCTAAATGATGAAATGTTAAGTGCCCAAGTACAAGTCCTGTCTAGCCTAGCTTGTGAATTGCATGACTAAATATGTTTCTAATTGAGTTATTATAGGCCATTGCCTGCTGTTTGATTGTTTGGCCATCGCATGTGCTTGGGAAGTGTCTGGAAGTCCCAAGGGTCTAGCTTAGGGTTAGGCTAGCTTATTGAGTATATCTCACCCCGTCGTGGGACCCCCATTTTCAGACCCCAAACCCTAAGCATGCCGCCGCCGCCGATTTTTGGGGTGCCCGTCTGGATAGAGCAGTATTCCACGGAGTACCCGGTGGGAGAGGGGAAAGCTTACATTAGGAAGTATGGTACCATCTGGATGGATGTGGGCTTAGCAGACTGGAGAGCAGACAGATTCGCAGCATGGTTCTACCGCGACAACGATCTCACAGTTGGGCCACTGAGGACTTTTGACGTGCCGTGGGATGTCATTGGCGAGCAGGATCCTTCGATTGTACACCCTGCTGATGGGGAGCTCACTGACTCCGAGACCGCACCTGATCCATATCTTTCGCCGGCACCGTCTCAGAACCCCGAGACTGATGGCGACATCGTGGGGCCCTCTGATGCTGAAGACCCCATGGAGACGGACGAGTCCGAGCCCGAGGAAGATGACGAAGAGCTAGACGATTCCGAGGACGAGCCTTTGGAGGAGGAGTACAACCCTGACGGAGAGGCCATCTACCATCCTCAGCCTGAACCCGAAGATGAAGCAGATCCAGAGCCAGAGTTTGAAGAAGAAGAAGAGGAAGAGGAAGACGAGGAAGACCTGGAGGAGTATGATCCAGTGCACCGCGAGGATCCCGATGATGACCGCGAGCTCGACCCTTAGATAGCCTAGGCATCCATGACATTTTGGAGTTCCACTTTTGAGTAGTGCCTGACCCTTAGCCCGTCGTCTCTTTTGATTAGGCTAACCATCTCCCCAGATCCTAATTGTTGTATCCCAGTTTATGTTTATGTTGTAAAGTGAATCGTATGCTATGCTATGACTTGATTAAGTGTCTTACTTCCCTCAAACCCTCTCGTGTTTAATTGTCTAGGAGTTTTGCATGACGCTGCTGCATGTTCATTTAAGTTTCATTGCCTACCGTGTATAGCAAAGATCCTGGGTATAATACAGATAAAGAACTGGTTGTAAGGCGATGATGTGCGCCTTAGAGGACTCGGAGCGTTACATCTTGTACCACCCCGGGAAGGCAAATAAGGTTGCGGATGCACTTAGTCGAAAATCGAGCATCGCGCACATGATGGTTAACGACTGGACTCTATTGGAAGGAATAAGGGATTTAGAGTTCAAGTTCGAGATTTGCTAACTGTCTAGTGTACTAGCTACATTGAGAATTGAATTGGAAATTCAGGAAAAGGTAAAGGCTTCACAGTCTACGGACCCCAACATCCAAAAGATCCTGAAAATGGATGCCGCGAAAAGAAAACCCGACTTTCAAGTATCAGAGGATGGAATTCTGAAGTTTCGTAGACGCCTGTGCGTACCCAATGATGAGGAGTTAAGGGAAAATATCTTATCAGAAACTCATAGGAGCAACTACAGCATTCATCCGGGTATCACAAAGATGTATCAGAATTTACGTTAGCACTACTGGTGGAACGGAATGAAAGTAGACATAGCCAAGCACGTAGCGAAGTGTTTGACGTGCCAGCAAGTTAAGGCACATCATTGTAAGCCTGGTGGAATGATACATCCTTTGGAGATTGCCGAGTGGAAATGGGAATACAATACCAAGGACTTCGTAATGGGTTTGCCAAGGAGCCAGAGAGGACATGACTCTATATGGGTAATAGTGGATAGACTGACTAAGTCCGCGCATTTCTTGGTAGTGAGAAAGGATTTCGCCATTTCCAATTCTTCAATCCAAGCAGGGGCAGTTCCAGGGTCCCCTGTACCATCGAACTTTGGTGGCTTCAGCTTCATAAAGTGTTCCATCAACTGGCCCATCCCTCGATTTCCTTGTCCTTGGGCGTTGCCACCATCATTACCATAACCGTTGTTCCCGTTATTCCCGTTTGCTAGGTTGGCGGCAGCGACTGCGGCTTCAGCAGCCTGGGCAACGGCAGCAGCTCTCTCCTGGGCTTGCCTGCCCATCAAGTTCCCAATTTCTTCCAGGATCCTCATGACTCCGTCATACCTAGGATCTTCTACCACTTGTGGCCTAGAGCTAGACGCTCCTCCAGTACCTCTGGTCCGGTTACTCATCTCGCTAAGTCTCACAACACCTGAGCCACTATAATTCCATTCAGGAATTAGAGACCTAAGTCATCTACTTAAGTCGAACAAGGCTACGCTACACTCATAGCAGCAATCATAGTCAAGGCAACCATCAAAAGCATTACAACGAGGGAATCACCATTGTACCACACAATCAGTTGCCTCTGCAACTTAGCCAAATCAAAATCAGTTACCCAACCAAGCAAGCAGCCGTCAACACTCAGTGCCAAGTACGAAGCCTTATAGCCTTAAGTCTACCAAAGATGACGCCAGTCAATATGCCAATCACAAGCGCCATTTCACATGCCATGCATTCTATGTCTAACTCTAGCGAATTCCTAAGGTCTTGCTACCCAATTCTCCTCGAATCATTACCCCTTATAACTCCAATCCTCAATCAACTTGATCGAGCTGACCTAGCTCTGATACCAATTAAACGAGGATGTAACGCCCCGAGTCCTCTAAGGCGCACATCTCGCCTTACGACCAAGTTCCTTACCTGAATGATACCCAGCATCTATGCAATAACCGGTGGGCAATGAAACTTAAATGAACATGCAGCAGCGTCATGCAAAACTCCTAGACAGTTAAACACGAGATGGTTCGAGGGAAGTAAGACACTTATCAAGTCATAGCATAACATACGATTCATTTTACAACATAAGCATAAAATGGGATACAATACTTGGGATCAGGGGAGATGGTTAGCCTAATCAAAAGAGACGACGGGCTAAGGGTCAAGCACTACTCAAAAAGAGAACTTCAAAAGGCATGGATGCCCAGGCTATCTAAGGGTCGAGCTCGCGGTCATCATCGGGATCCTCGCGGTGCACCGGGTCATACTCCTCAACGTCTTCCTCGTCTTCCTCTTCCTCTTCTTCTTCTTCAAACTCTTGCTCTAGATCTTCGTCTTCCTCGGGTTCAGGCTGAGGGTGGAAGATGGCCTCTCCGTCAGGGTTGTACTCCTCCTCCAAAGGCTCGTCCTCGGAATCGTCCAGCTCTTCGTCATCTTCCTCGGGCTCGGACTCGTCCGTCTCCATGGGGTCTTCGGCATCAAGGGCCCCACGATGTCGCCATCAGTCTCGGGGTTCTGAGACGGTGCCGGCGGAAGATCTGGATCAGGTGCGGTCTCGGAGTCAGTGAGCTCCCCATCAGCAGGGTGTACAATCGAAGGATCCTGCTCGCCAATAACATCCCACGGCACGTCAAAAGTCCTCAGTGGCCCAACTGTGAGATCGCTGTCGCGGTAGAACCATGCTGCGAATCTGTCTGGCCTCCAGTCTGCTAAGCCCAAATCCATCCAGATGGTGCCATACTTCCTAATGTAAGCTTTCCCCTCTCCCACCGGGTACTCCGTGGAATACTGCTCCACCCAAACGGGTACCCCCAAAAATCGGCGGCGGCGGCGGCGGCATGCTTAGGGTTTGGGGTCTGAAAATGTGGGTCCCACGACGGGGTGAGATATACTCAATAAGCTAGCCTAACCCTAAGCTAGACACTTGGGATTTCCAGACTTTCCTAAACACACGCAATGACTAAATGAGCAATAACAAGCAATGGCACGTGGCAACTCAATTAAGACATATTCAGTTACGCAATTCACAGGCTAGGCTAGTCCGGGCTTGTACTTGGGCACTTAACATTCCATCATTTAGCAGACAGTCCACATGTATGATACAATCGAAACTCTCATGGCTTAGCCCGCGTAATAACGCATCAGACTTAAAAGATCAGGGAACACGCGTTTAACGCCTCAGGTTTCCAATGCCATTTCTCATGACCCGCGTTTAACGCCTCAGGTCCATCCCGCGTTTAACGCATCAGGATGCCTCATGTACGTATACTTATAATTCCTTTCCATTGACATAATTAAATCAATCGTGCGCACTCTCATCAAATTAAGCTCTATTCGACCCCTCAAGCTACCATCCCATATCACGGCAATACGTCGTAAAATTCAACACATCAAGTCCATGACAATGTCATGCGGTCGATATCACATCTATTGAGATAATTCAATGCTTTCATAAGTGGCCATTCGGCCATGCTACACCATCAATGGCACATCAATCAATTAAGGCCTATAACTCACTAATTAATCACACTAGACCCAAAATTACTAACATAGGGGTCACTTAACTCAATTGAACATCTTGAAATTTTCCACGACTAGAGTACGATCCTTAGATTAAAAGTCATTTACTCGATGTATTCGCACGATCGTCCCAAAGCCGAACACTCCTATGATTCATTTATGGTTCCATCAATTTAACCGGGTACAAATCAAACTCTAGCTCATCCTAAGGTACCATGGGGCATTCAGTCCACACCTAGGGACACTCACCAATTCATTTCATTCACGGTTCCTAACATTCAATCATCAAAACACATCAAGGCAATTCTAGCCCACACATTGCAAATTCGGGTCCCTAGAGAGCCCCACCGAAACAGCCCCCTAAACACTACAAAAATCATCCTCATTGGTCTTTCCATTCACTCAAGGTCCTAACAAAGGGTTAGGGGAGCTTACCAAGTCCAAGAGCTAGGGCGGGCCGGCGGCAAGTGGCGGACGAAGGCGCGGCGTACGGCGGTCCAAAGGCAACCATGTCTGATCCCTAAGAAAAAATCCCCCAAATGCCAAACTAACTTGATGAGAAACACTCCTAACACAAGCTATTGTAACATGTGTATCTAAGGTCCTAGGGTCACTTACCTCAAGATCAAGCAATGGAATCTCAAGGACAGCCCGGGTATTCCTATTCGGTCCGGTTCTGATCGGCGAAGCTTCGGGCGGCTCCGGGCCGAACGGCGGTTGCTAAGGTGGTATAATGGCAAGAGGGACGTGCCTTGGTGGTGGTTCGAGGCGGCGGGGGTGGTGGCGAAGAGGCGGCCGGTCGTGGCTTGGCCGAGAGAAAGGAGGCGATGGTGAGAGGGAAGAGAAGAGAGAGCGAACGAGAGAGAGGGAGTGAGAGAGTGAGAGGTCGGCCGAATGGGGGAGGGAGAGAGTGTGTGTGTGTGATAAGAAGCAAGGAAAATTTGGAGGGAAAAGTGGTAGTGGGGTGGTTGACATGAAATAGTGCCCATGAGTGACAAGGTGTAAGAGGTTTGGTCATGGGGAAAATGTCATTCCATAGTCAAGTCAAATGGTCAAAGTGGTCAACCAATAATTCATAAGGTCAAATGACTAAAAGGGCCCTCAAATTTTCGGCCAAGGCTAGGGAAGGCAAATGACTATTTTGCCCTTGCTTGGTTTAAGGAGAAAGTGCACTAAACTAAGGGTAAAAGGGTCCTACTGTACTTGGCGGTCCGAATTTCGCTTTTCTAACCTATACGGGACTATTTCTAACCTTGATAGCTCTCTGATGAGGCGGCGTCCAGATTTACTCCAATGCGATCTTCGAACGTCCGGCCCCCAATCTCGAAATCCAATCTATGGCTAAATTCAGTCAATTGTCATTCCAGTGCGTCTCAGACTAACGGGCGGCTCTTAGGAGTTACGCGTATCGACCCGCGACTAATGTCACGTTTAAGAGTTACTCGAGTCACGGCGGCTTTGGTTGTCATGTGATCGCGAGAGTCAATCACTAGCCCCGAAGGTTACGATCGTCAGAGATTGAGTTAGGTTAATTCGCAAATCACGCCATGGTCATACGGATTCACCCGTGAACCAATCGCATGACATTAGCAAATTGTTCTAAAACCATTCTTAGATCGGCCAATAGCGGTTCAGAATATTCCCTCGACGATCCTTATGGTCAAAGCACCGACTCGTGGTTAAGTTCTTTGGTCCACGTACTTTAAATCCTATGCGGCCATTCCCCATTGGTTAGTCGACTCGAGAGTGATCAGTTCTGAGCGAGATTAGCTGCAATACATCGATAGACATTCGTTCACTGATAAGTTTCGAGATAGGGTCAGAATTCAGAATGTCACAACTCTTTCCCCCTTACAAAAATTTCGTCCTCGAAATTTACATTACAACCACCTACTCGAACAATTGGGGGTGTTGACGCCTCATCGCTTCCTCACTTTCCCATGTGGCTCCTTCAGTTCCATGGTGCTCCCAGATCACCTTTACTAGTGGGATCGTCTTGTTCCTTAGGACTTGCTCCTTCCTGTCCTCGATCCTGATTGGTCTCTCCACATATGTTACCCGATCGTCCACTTCTATCACCTCGTGGTCCAGTTTGTGAGTCACGTCCGGTTCATACTTCCCCAGCATCGACACGTGGAATACATTGTGAACTTGTGATAAACTTGGCGGCAAGGCGAGTCTGTAGGCCAGAGTTCCAAGTCGTTCCAGAATTTCGAAAGGGCCTACATACCTCGGACTCAACTTTCCTTTCTTCCCAAACCGAGATAGACCTCGCATTGGTGACACTTTCAGGAAAACGTGGTCTCCTACTTGAAACTCCAAAGGTCTGCGCCGCTTGTCGGCGTAACTCCTCTGACGGCTCTGAGCGGTTTTCAATCTTTCTCTTATGATTTTCACTGCCTCCACTGACTGTTCTACTAGCTCCGGGCCTGTTATGCTTCGTTCACCGACCTCGTCCTAGCATAAAGGTGTCCTGCAGGCTCTACCGTATAGTGCTTCGAACGGTGCCATTCCGATGCTCTGTTGGTAACTGTTGTTATAGGCAAACTCCACCAAGTGTAACTGATCTTCCCAACCTCCTTTAAAGTCCAATACGCAAGCTCTCAGCATGTCCTCAAGTGTCTGAATTGTCCTTTCTGATTGTCCGTCTGTCTGGGGGTGATAAGCGGTGTTGTACTGTAGTTTCGTTCCCAAAGCCTCTTGTAGGCTTTTCCAAAATGAAGCGGTAAACTTGGGGTCTCTGTCTGAAGTAATCGTCACTGGAACTCCATGAAGGCGAACTACGTACCTCATGTACAACTCTGCGTATCTATCCATCGCGAAATCTTTCCTTACTGCCAAGAAGTGTGCGGACTTAGTCAGCCTATCCACGATTACCCAAATCGAATCATGTCCTCTCTGACTCCTCGGCAAACCCATGACAAAGTCCATGGTAATGTGCTCCCACTTCCACTCGGGGATTTCCAAAGGCTGCAACATCCCAACAGGCTTACAATTTTGAGCCTTAACTTGCTGGCACGTCAAACACTTCGCCACATGCTTAGCTACATCTACTTTCATTCCATTCCACCAGTAGTGTTGACGCAGGTTCTGGTACATCTTCGTGCTACCCGGGTGAACACTATAGTTGCTCCTATGCGCTTCCGACAAGATCTTTTCTCTTAGCTCCTCATCACTGGGCACGCACAAGCGTCCACGAAACTTCAAAATCCCATCTTCGGACACTTGAAAGTCGGGTTTCCTTTTTCCGGCATCCATTTCCAGGATCTTTTGGATGTCGGGGTCCGTAGATTGCAACGTTTCACTTTCTCATGAATCTCTGGCTCAATTCTCAATGTCGCTAGGAGACAAGACAGCTGGCAAACTTCGAGCCTAAACTCTGAATCCCTTACCCTTTCCAACAAGGTCCATTCCTTAACCATCAGATGCGCGATGCTTGATTTCCGAATCAGCGCATCCGCAACCTTATTTGCCTTTCCGGGGTGATAAAGGATATCACAATCATAGTCCTTGAGCAGTTCCATCCAGCAACGTTGTCTCATGTTTAACTCCTTTTGGGAAAACAAGTACTTCAAACTCTGGTGGTCCGTGTAAATCTGAAACCTTTCTCCGCACAAGTAGTGCCTCCAAATCTTCAAGGCGAATATGATGGCTGCTAGTTCCAAATCATGCGTCGGGTAGTTCATCTCATGAGGCCTTAATTGTCTTGATGCATAAGCATCCTAATCCCTTCAGCGACGCATCGCTATAAATCTCGTAACCTCCAGGTCCATAAGGGATGGTCAACACCGGTGCAGTCGTCAAACGATGCTTCAGTTCCTGAAAACTCCTCTCACACTTATCCGTCCATTCAAACCTCGTATCTTTCTTAGTCAACCTCGTCAAAGGAGTAGCTATCGAGGAAAACTTTTCTATGAACCTGCGGTAATATCCAGCCAATCCTAGGAAGCTTCGAACCTCCGTTACTGACGTAGGTCTAGGCCAATTCGTTACTACTTCAATCTTTGCGGGGTCCACAGAAATCCCATTTCCAGAGATGACATGTCCAAGGAACGCGACTTTGTTAAGCCAAAACTCGCACTTACTGAACTTGGCGTACAGCGAGTGTTCCCTCAACGTCCGTAGAACTCTACTCAATTGCTCCTCGTGCTCCTCAGGGCTCTTCGAGTAAATCAAAATGTCGTCGTTGAAAACAATGACGAACTGATCCAAGTATTCCTTAAACACTATATGCATCAAATCTATGAAAGCAGCTGGGGCATTAGTCAATCCAAATGGCATGACTGTGAACTCATAGTGCACATATCTCGTCCGAAAGGCCGTCTTAGGTATATCCTCCTTCTTAATTCTCAACTGGTGATAACCCGTCCTTAGGTCTATCTTGGAGAACACAGAAGCTCATTGCAGTTGGTCAAACAAGTCGTCAATCCTTGGCAACGGGTACTTATTCTTGATAGTCACCTGGTTCAACTACCGGTAGTCAATACATAATCGCAACGATCCATCCTTCTTTCTTACAAACAAGACTGGCGCTCCCCAAGGCGAAGCGCTTGGACGAATAAACCCTTTGTCCAGCAATTCTTGTATCTGAACCTTAAATTCCTTCAACTTTGACAAGGACATCATGTAGGGTGCCTTCGAGATCGGCTCTGTTCCAGGTGCTAATTCGATTACGAACTCTATTTCCCTTTCTGGAGGCAACCCTGGTAATTCTTGAGGAAAGACATCAAGGTAACCACGTACTACAGCTATGTCCTCTAGCTTTGGTTCCTCAATGGTCGGATCCACTACGGCAGCTAAATATGCCTGACATCCTTCGTCCAAAAGCCTAGTCACCTCGAGTGACGAAATCAAAGGGATCGAGGTTCCTCCTCGACTTCCCACAAACTCGAATCTAGGGCGATCATTGGGATGGAAATGAATCACCCTGCTACCACAATCAACGACAGCTCTCTGTCTACACAACCAATCCATTCCGATAATCACGTCAAAGTCAAACATGGGCTGTACAGCTAAATCTATTCGTTCCTCACTACCCCCAATGACTATCTTACAATCCGAACAACCTAACGAAACCAGCACTTTATCCTTTAAAGGGGTGGTAACATGCAATATCACTTCCAGTGGTTTCAATTCAATTCCAACCAAATCAGCAAACTGAGCAGATGTGACATTCTGAATTCTGACCCTATCTCGAAACTTATCAGTGAATGAATGTCTATCGATGTATTCCAGTTAATCTCGCTCAGAACTGATCACTCTCGAGTCGACTAACCAATGGGGAATGGCCGTATAGGATTTAAAGTACGTGGACCAAAGAGCTTAACCACGAGTCGGTGCTTTGACCATAAGGATCGTCGAGGGAATATGCTGAACCGCTATAGGTCGATCTAAGAATGGTTTTAGAACAATTTGCTAGTGTCATGCGATTGGTTCACGGGTGAATCCGTATGACCATGGCGTGATTTGCGAATTAACCTAACTCAATCTCTGACGATCGTAACCTGCGGAACTAGTAATTGACCCTCGCGATTACATGACAACCAAAGCCGCCGTGGCCTGGGTAACTCTTAAACGCGACATAAGTCGCGGGTCGATACGCGTAACTCCTGAGAGCCGCCCGTTAGTCTGAGATACGCCGGAATGACAATTGACTGAATTTAGCCATAGATTGGATTTCGAGACTGGAGGCCGGATATTCGGAGACCACAATGGAGTAAATTTGGACGTCGCCTCATCGGTCGGTTATTAAGGTTAGAAATAGTCCCGTATAGGTTAGAAAAGCGAAATTCGAACCGACGAGCGAAATCGACCTTTTTACCCATAGGATTAGCACGCTTTTCCAAGACCGAAGCAAGGGCAAAATGGTCATTTGCTCCCCTAAGCCTTCAGCCGAAAATGCAAGGGCAAATAGGTCCTTTGGTCTTTGAATTATTGAAGTGAATGACACCAAGATTGATTTGACAAATTTCCCTTAAACCTACCCCACTAACCAAGTCATTCCTAGACACTATTCATGTACCCTACCCCATGAACCACCCCACTACCCTTTCCCTCCAAATCTTCCTTTGCTTCTTATCATTCACACACTCTCTCTCTCTCTCCCATTCGGCCGACTCCCTCACTCTCTCACTCCCTTCTCTCTCCCTCACGCCGTCGCCTCCTCCTCTTCTCACGGCCAAACCGTGGCTCGCCGCCACCTTGCCGCCGCTCCGCCGCCTTGAACCGCCATCAGGACCCCTTCCTCTTCCACTTGGACCGCGAAGGACCGCCGTCCAAGCCCGTGAGCCGCCCGTGCCGTCGTCAAAACCGAACCGGGGCTGTCCTTGTAGGAGTTGGGCGATCGTGAGGTAAGTTGCTCTTAGGGCTTAGGTAGACATATTAAGAGGTTTAAGGCTTGTAGTAGAAGTAGTATTAAGGTTTGTTTGTGATGTTTCCCGTTTAGAACCCCACGGATCAGATCTGTACGCCGAGAGCCGCCGTGTGCCGCGCCGTGCCTCCTTCCGCCACCTCACCGCGGGCCTTGCCTTGCTCTTGGACTTGGTAAGCCCCCCTAACCTTTAGTTAGGACCTTGTGTGCATGAAAGGACCATTTGAGATGGATTTCGAAGGGTATAGAGGGCTGTTTTGGTAGGGTTCATTGGGGACCCGCATTTGCATTTTGAAGTCATGATTTTCCTTGATGAGTTTTGGTGATTGGATGCTAAGAACCATGAATGAAATGAATTGGTGGATGTTCCTAGGTATGGGCCGAATACCCTATGGCACCTTAGGATGAGCTAGAGTTTGATTTCCACCCAATTAACTTGATGGACCCGTAAATGGATCATAGGGATGTTCGGTTCGGGACAATCGTGCGAATGCATTGAACACATGACCTTTAATTTACGGATCGTATCCTAGTCGTGGAAAATTGCAATAGGTTCGATTAAGCTAAGTGACCCCATATTAGTGATTTGGACCTAGTATGATTAATTAGTGAGATATAAGCCTTAATTAATTGATGTGCAATTGAAGGTGTGACATGACCGAATGGCCATTTAAGAAAGTATGGAATTATCTCAATTGATGTGTTATCGACCGCATGACATTGCCATGGACTCGATTTGTTGAATTTCACGACGTATTGCCATGTTATGGGATGGTAGCTCGAGGGGCCGAATTGAGCTTAATTTGATGAGAGTGCGGACGATTGATTTAATTATGTCGATGGAAAGGGATTATGAGTATATGTACATGAGGCATCCTGATGCGTTAAACGCGGGATGGACCTGAGGCGTTAAACGCGGGTCATGAGAAATGGCATCGGAAACCTGAGGCGTTAAACGCGGGTTCCTTGATCTTTTAAGCCTGATGAGTTATTACGCGGGCTAAGCCATGAGAGTTCGATCGTATCCTACATGTGAATTATCTGATTAAGTAATGAAATGTTAAGTGCCCAAGTACAAGCCCTGTTTAGCCTAGCTTGTGAATTGCATGACTAAATATGTTTCCAATTGAGCTATTATATGCTGCTGATTGTTTAGCCATTGCATGTGTTTGGGAAGTGTCTGGAAGTCCCAAGGGTCTAGCTTAGGGTTAGGCTAGCTTACTGAGTATATCTCACCCCGTCGTGGGACCCCCATTTTCAGACCCCAAACCCTGATCATGCCACCGCCGCCGATTTTTGGGGTGCCCGTCTGGTTAGAGCAGTATTCCACGGAGTACCCGGTGGGAGAGGGGAAAGCTTACATTAGGAAGTATGGCACCATCTGGATGGATATAGGCTTAGCAGATTGGAGGGCGGACAAGTTTGCAGCATGGTTCTACCGTGATGGAGACCTTAAGGTTGGGCTGCTGAGGACTTTTGACGTGCCGGGGGATGTCATAGGCGAGCAGGATCCTTCGATCGTACACCCTGCTGATGGGGAGCTCACCGACTCCGAGACCGCACCCTATCCAGACCTTCCGTCGGCACCGTCCCAGAACCCCGAGATGGATGGCGACATCGTGGGGCCCTCCGACGCCGAAGATCCCATGGAGACGGACGAGTCCGAGCCCGAGGAGGATGAGGCAGAACTAGACGATCCCGAGGACGAGCCTTTGGAGGAGGAGTACAACCCTGACGGAGAGGCCATCTACCATGATCAGTCCGAGCCCGAGGATGAGGCAGATCCAGAGCCAGAGTTTGAAGAAGAAGAAGAAGAGGAAGTGGAAGACGAGGAAGACCTGGAGGAGTACGACCCAGTGCACCGCGAGGATTCCGACGATGACCGCGAGCTCGACCCTTAGATAGCCTAGGCATCCATGACTTTTTGGAGTTCCGCTTTTGAGTAGTGCCTGACCCTTAGCCCGTCGTCTTTTTTTTTTATTAGGCTAACCATCTCCCCCGATCCCAAGTGTTGTATTTCCTATCTATGCTTATGTTGTAAAACTGATGTTGTGTTATGTCATGATTAAGTGCTCTGTTTTCCTCAAGTCATCATGTTATACATTTGGTAGGAGTTCTGAGTGTCGCTTCCGCATGTGCATATAAGTTTCATTGTCTAGTGCGCGTCGTTGGATCCTGGGTATCAATCTAAGAAAAAAAAAAGGTGGTTGTAAGACGATGATGTGCGCCTTAGAGGATTCGGGGCGTCACATCCTCGTTTAAGTGGTATCAGAGCAAGGTCAGCTCGATCAAGCTGATTGAGGACTAGAGTAATAAGGTGTAATGATTCAAGGAGTATTGGGTAGCAAGACCTTAGGGAATTCGCTAGAGTTAGGCATAGAATGCATGGCATGTGAAATGGCGCTTGTGATTGGCATATTGATTGGCGTCATCTTTGGTAGGCTTAAGGCGATAAGGCTTCGTACTTGGCATTAAGTGTTGACTGTTGATTGCTGGATTGGTTAGCTGATTGTGATTTGGTGAAGTTGCTGGAGCAACTGATTGTGTGACTCAAGTGTGAATTCCTGCTTATGATGCTTCGTATGGTTGCTTGGGTAGTGATTGGCTTAAATTGTGATTGCTACTGTGAGAGTAGGTTAGCCTTGCTAGACTCAAGTAGATGGCTTAGGTCTCTAATTCCTGGATGGAATTATAGTGACTCAGGTGTTGTGAGACTTAGCAAGATGAGCAACCGAACCAGAGGTACTGAAGGAGCGTCTAGCTCTAGGCCGCAAGCGGTAGAAGATCCTAGGTATGACGGAGTCATGAGGATCCTAGAAGAAATTGGGAACTTGATGGGCAGGCAAGCCCAGGAGAGGGCTGCTGCCGTTGCCCAGGCTGCTGAAGCTGCAGTCGCTGCCGCCAACTTAGCAAACGGGAATAACGGGAACAACGGTTATGGTAATGATGGTGGCAACACCCAAGGACAAGGAAATCGAGGGATGGGCCGGCTGATGGAACACTTCATGAAGTTGAAACCACCAAAGCTCGATGGTACAGGGGACCCTGGAACTGCCCCTGCTTGGATTGAAGAATTGGAAAAGGCCTTTGAGGCGTTGGGTTGTACTGAGGCTGAAAAGGTGGTCCTGGCTGTGTACCAGCTACGAGGTACGGCGAATGATTGGTGGAAGGCCACCAAGGGAAGAATTTTCCCAGAAGGCACAGAACCCAACTGGACTGTCTTCTCAGAAGTGTTTACTGCAAAGTATTTCTCCAGAGCGGCTCGGGAACAGAAGATAGTTGAGTTTCAGAATCTCCGCCAGAACCAGATGACCATAGACCAATATGAGGCTGAGTTTGCGAGGCTGTCCAAGTATGCTCCGAGGATGGTTGAAAACCCTGAGGATAGGGCGAGAAGGTTCGGAGATGGATTGAGACCTGACCTTCGCAGCCAGTTGGTGCTGTTGGACTTACAGGGCTATGACGCCATCTATGAAAGAGGTCAATTGGTGGAAAAAGACATGAGAGAAAGAGGAGTAGCATCTGGATCGCGGTTTACTCCCGTGAGGGATAACCGCCAGTTCGGCAAAAGGCCGATGGTGAGCAACCGGCGTTTCGTCCCTCCGATCAGAAGGAACATTAGCAAGCCTGCTCCCCGGCCAAGTTGGAACTGCCGTTTGTGTGGACGGAAGCATGGGAACGGACCTTGCCCGAGCAGGACGGGCGCTTGCTTCAAGTGTGGCCAGTTGGGCCATCAGATAAGGAATTGCCCGAGTCAGGCACCAGGAGCTCAGACTCAAGGGAACCGGCCACCAGCGGGACCGCAGGCGGGAGCTCCGCAGAACAATGCCAATAGGCCGCTAGCTCAAGGAAGGGTTTATGCTGTGGCGCGTAGGGAGGCGGAGAACGCGCCTGGCGTGGTCACAGGTACGATTACTTTATGTGATCATGCTGCCTATGCCTTGTTTGACCCTGGAGCATCGCATTCGTTTATATCTGCTCAGTTTGCTGATTTGGTCGGAATTGAATTGAAACCACTGGAAGTGATATTGCATGTTACCACCCCTTTAAAGGATAAAGTGCTGGTTTCTTTAGGTTGTTCAGATTGTAAGATAGTCATTGGGGGTAGTGAGGAACGAATAGATTTAGCTGTGCTGCCTAAGTTTGACTTTGACGTGATTATCGGAATGGATTGGTTAAGTAGGCAAAGAGCTGTCGTTGATTGTGGTAGTAGGGTGATTCATTTCCATCCTAATGATCGCCCTAGATTCGAATTTGTGGGAAGTCGAGGAGGAACCACAATCCCTTTGATTTCGTCACTTGAGGTGACTAGGCTATTGGACGAAGGATGTCAAGCTTACTTAGCTGTTGTAGTGGATCCGACCATTGAGGAACCAAAGCTAGAGGACATAGCTATAGTACGTGATTACCCTGATGTCTTTCCTCAAGAGTTACCAGGGTTGCCTCTAGAAAGGGAAATAGAGTTCGTAATCGAATTAGCACTCGGAACGGAACCGATCTCGAAGGCACCCTACAGGATGTCCTTGTCGGAGTTGAAGGAATTGAAGGTTCAGATGCAGGAGTTACTGGACAAAGGATTTATTCGTCCAAGCGCTTCGCCTTGGGGAGCGCCAGTCTTGTTTGTAAGAAAGAAGGATGGGTCGTTGCGGTTATGCATTGATTACCGGCAGTTGAACCAGGTGACTATCAAGAATAAGTACCCGTTGCCAAGAATTGACGACTTGTTTGATCAACTACAAGGAGCTTATGTGTTCTGCAAGATAGACCTAAGGACGGGTTATCACCAGTTGAGGATTAAGAAGGAAGTTGTACCGAAGACCGCCTTTTGGACAAGATATGGGCATTACGAGTTCACAGTCATGCCGTTTGGATTGACTAATGCCCCAGCCGCTTTCATGGATTTGATGCATAGAGTGTTTAAGGAATACTTGGATCAGTTCGTCATTGTGTTCATCGACGACATTTTGATTTACTCAAAGAGCCCTGAGGAGCACGAGGAACAGTTAAGTAGAGTTCTACGGACATTGAGGGAACACTCGCTGTACGCCAAGTTCAGTAAGTGCGAGTTTTGGCTTAACAAAGTTGCGTTCCTTGGACATGTCATCTCTGGAAATGGAATATCTGTGGACCCAGCAAAGATTGAAGCAGTAACGAATTGGCCTAGACCTACGTCAGTGACGGAGGTTCGAAGCTTCCTAGGATTGGCATGATATTACCGCAGGTTCGTAGAAAAGTTTTCCTCGATAGCTACTCCTTTGACAAGGCTGACTAAGAAGGATATGAGGTTTGAATGGACGGATAAGTGTGAGAGGAGTTTTCAGGAACTGAAGCATCGTTTGACGACTGCACCAGTGTTGACCATCCCTTCTGGACCTGGAGGTTACGAAATTTATAGCGATGCGTCGCTGAAGGGATTAGGGTGCGTCCTGATGCAACATGGAAGAGTTGTAGCTTATGCATCGAGACAGTTAAGACCCCATGAGATGAACTACCCAACACATGATTTGGAACTAGCAGCTATCATCTTCGCCTTGAAGATTTGGAGGCACTACTTGTGCGGAGAGAGGTTTCAGATTTACACGGACCACCAGAGTTTGAAGTACTTGTTTTCCCAAAAGGAGTTAAACATGAGACAACGTCGCTGGATGGAACTGCTTAAGGATTATGATTGTGATATTCTTTATCACCCCGGAAAGGCAAATAAGGTTGCGGATGCGCTAAGTCGGAAGTCAAGCATCGCACATTTGTTGGTTAAGGAATGGACCTTGTTGGAAAAGGTAAGAGATTCGGAGTTCAGGTTCGAAGTTTGCCAGCTGTATTGTCTTCTAGCGACTTTGAGGATTGAGCCAGAGATTCATGAGAAGGTGAAAGCGTTGCAATCTACGGACCCCGACATTCAAAAGATCTTGGAAACGGATGCCGGAAAAAGGAAACCCGACTTTCAAGTGTCCGAAGATGGGATTCTGAAGTTTCGGGGACGCTTGTGCGTACCCAGTGACGAGGAGCTAAGAGAAAGGATCTTGATCGGGAGCGGTCTCAGAATCGGTGAGCTCTCCATCAGCAGGGTGTACAATCGAAGGGTCATGCTCACCAATGACATCCCCCGGTACGTCGAAAGTCCTCAATGGTCCGACTGTGAGGTCGCCGTCTCGATAAAACCATGCTGCGAATCTGTTCGGCCTCCAGTCCGCTAAGCCCACATCCTTCCAGACAGTGCCATACTTCCTAATATACGCCTTCCCATCTCCCACCGGGTACTCCGTGGAATACTGCTCCACCCAGACGGGTACCCCAAAAATCGGCGGCGGCGGCATGTTCAGGGTTTGGGGTTTGAAAATGTGGGTCCCACGACGGGGTGAGATATACTCAATAAGCTAGCCTAACCCTAAGCTAGGCACTCGGGATTTCCAGACACTCCTAAACACATGCGTTGACTAAACAAGTAACAACAAGCAAAGGCACGTAGTAACTCAATTAAAGCATATTTAGTCATGGAATTCACAATTCAGGCTAAACAGGGCTTGCGCTTTGGCACTTAACATTCCATCATTTAGGAGATAGTTTACAAGTATGATACGATTGAAATTCTCATGGCTTAGCCCGCGTGATAACGCATCAGGCTTAAAAGATCGAAGAACCCGCGTCTAACACCTCAGGTTTCCACTGCTCCGACTCCTGACCCGCGTTTAACGCCTCAGGTCCATCCCGCGTTTAACGCATCAGGGCGTCACATGCACACAAGCTTATAAATTCTCTCCATTAGCATGATTAAATCAATTGTGCGCACTCTCATTCGACTAAGCTTAACTCGGTCTTGTAAGCTACTAATCCACATCACGACATTGCATCACATAACTTAACAATTCGGGGTCCCGGCGACACTTTGCTATGAATATTTTATCAATTGGAACAATTCATCACCAACATCATTGACCATTCGGCCAAGTCATAAAGTCAAGGGCACATCATTCGATTAAGGTCTATAGCTTGCTAATTAATCATTCAAGACCGATACCACTAGCTTAAGTTCCTTTAATTCGATTTGGCTCCCTTCAATCCCCACGGCCGAAATACAATTCATAGGCTAAGGGTCATTTGGTGTGCCCGCAAGGGTCATTCCGTGACTAGGCACTCCTAGGCTCAATTTAGGATTTCATTGACTTAAATCAAGCACAATTCCACATTCGACGCATCATACGACACTATGGCTTTCGGTTTACTCCTAGGGACATCTACCGTGCATTACAACCAAGGAATCAATGCTATAGGTCCAAATGCAACACAACCATGTTCGGTTTCCCCCATGAACAGATTCGGTTCCCCACGGATTCCACCCAAACAGCCCATCCAATTTGTTAAATCTAGTTCTAACTTAGTCCTTCCGTCACTCAAGGTCCTACCAAAGGGTTAGGGGAGCTTACCAAGTCCAAGAGCTAGACGAAACCGGCGGTGAGTGGCGGTGGAGCGGCGCGGCGCACGGCGGTCCTCGGCGATCAGGTCTGGTCCCTAGGTGTTCGCGCAAGATCCTTAAGGCTCAATGGTTCACATACCTCAAGGTAGCTTAAGGGCTTCTCAAGAACAGCCCTTGTTCTTGCTTGGTTCGGATCAGTTCGGGGGAGGAGTTCGGGCGGCCTACGGGCTTGGACGGCGATCCTTCGGGGCTCAATAGGGAGAGTGGAGTGCCCTGGTGACAGTTTGAGGCGGCGGAGCGGCGGCAAGGCGACGGTCGGCCGCGGCTTGGGCGTGAGAGGGAGCGGCGACGGGCGGAGAGGAAAAGGGAGAGAGAGCGAATGAGAGGGAGGAGAGAGAGAGAGATCGGCCGAATGGGGGAGGGAGAGAGAGAGTGTGGGTGATAAGAAGAAAGGGAAATTGGAGGGAAAATGGTAGTGGGGTGGTTGATGGGGTGAAGGACATGGAATAGTGTCCATGAATGACAAAGTGTAAGAGAGTTAGTCATGGGGAAAATGTCATTCCATAGTCAAGTCAAATGGTCAAAGTGGTCTACCAATAATTCATGAGGTCAAATGACTAAAGGGCCCTCAAATTTTCGGCCAAGGCTAGGGGAAGGAAAGTCCAAATTGCCCTTACTTTATCTAATGGTAAAAAGGGTGCTAGATTAAGGTAACAAGGGTCGATTCCGCTCGTTGGTTCGAATTTCGCTTTTCTAGCCTATACTGGGCTAATTCTAATCTTAATAATCCCCTCGATAAAGCGACGTCCAAATTTACTCCATTGTGATCTTCGAATGTCCGGCCTCCAATCTCGAAATCCAAACCATAGCTAAATTCAGTCAATTGTCATTCCAACGTATCTCAGACTAACGGGCGGCTCTCAGGAGCTACGCGTATCGACCCGCGACTTAGGTCACGTTTAAGAGTTACTCAAGCCACGGCGGCTTTGGTTGTCATGTAATCACGATGGTCAATCGCTAGTCCCGCAGGTTACAATCGTTGGAAATCGATTTAGGTCAATTCGCAAATCACGCCATGGTCATACGGATTCACCCGTGAACCAATCGCAGGACACTAGCAAATTGTCCTAAAACCACTCTTAGATCGACCTATAGCGGTTCAGAATATTCCCTTGACGATCCTTATGGTCAAAGCATCGACCCGTGGTTAAGTTCTTTGGTCCACGTACTTTAAATCCTATATGGCCATTCCCCATTGGTTAGTCGACTCAAGAGTGATCAGTTCTGAGTGAGATTAACTGGAATACATCGATAGGCATTCATTCACTGATAGGTTTCGAGATAGGGTCGGAATTCAGAATGTCACAACTCTTCCCCCCTTACAGAAATTTCGTCCTCGAAATTTACATTACAACCACCTACTCGAACAAATGGGGGTGCTGACGCCTCATCGCTTCCTCACTTTCCCAGGTGGCTCCTTCCGTTCCATGGTGCTCCCAGATCACCTTTACTAGTGGGATCGTCTTGTTCCTTAGGACTTGCTCCTTTCTGTCCTCGATCCTAACTGGCTTTTCCACATAAGACACTCGATCATCTACTTCTATCACTTCGTGGTCCAGTACATGAGTCACGTCCGGTTCATACTTTCTCAACATCGACACGTGGAATACATTGTGAACTTGTGATAAACTTGGCGGCAAGGCGAGTCTGTAGGCCAAAGTTCCAATCCGTTCCAAAATTTCAAAAAGGCCTACATACCTCGGACTCAACTTTCCTTTCTTTCCAAACCGAGATAGACCTCGCATTGGTGACACCTTCAAGAAAACATGGTCTCCTACTTGAAACTCCAAAGGCCTGCGCCGCTTGTCGGCGTAACTTTTCTAGCGACTCTGCGCTGTTTTCAAACTTCCCCTTATGACTTTTACTGCCTCTACCCGACTGTTCCACTAATTCCGGGCCTGTTATGCTTCTTTCGCCAACCTCATCCCAGCACAAGGGAGTCCTGCACGCTCTACCGTATAACGCCTCGAATGGTGCCATACCGATGCTCTGCTGGTAACTGTTGTTATAGGCAAACTCTACCAAGTGTAACTGGTCTTCCCAACCTCCTTTAAAGTCTAATACGCAAGCTCTCAGCATATCCTCAAGCGTTTGAATTGTCCTTTCAGATTGTCCGTCAGTCTGGGGGTGGTAAGCGGTGCTGTATTGTAGCCTCGTCCCGAAAGCCTCTTGTAGGCTTTTCCAAAATGAAGCGGTAAACTTGGGGTCTCTGTCCGAAGTAATCGTCACTGGAACTCCATGAAGACGAACCACGTACCTCATGTACAACTCTGCATATCTATCCATCGCGAAATCTTTTCGTACTGCCAGGAAGTGCGCGGATTTAGTCAGCCTATCTACGATCACCCAGATCGAATCATGTCCTCTCTGACTCCTCGGCAAACCCATGACAAAGTCCATAGTGATGTGCTCCCACTTCCACTCGGGAATTTCCAAAGGCTGTAACATCCCACCAGGCTTACAATGCTGGGCCTTGACTTGCTGGCACGTCAAACACTTCGCCACATGCTTAGCTACATCCACCTTCATCCCATTCCACCAGTAGTACTGACGTAGATTCTGATACATCTTCGTGCTACCCGGATGAATGCTATAGTTGCTCCTATGCGCTTCCAACAAGATCTTTTCTCTAAGCTCCTCGTCGCTGGGTACGCACAAGCGTCCACGAAACTTCAGAATTCCATCCTCGGATACTTGAAAGTCAGGTTTCCTTTTTCTGGCATCCATTTCCAGGATCTTTTGGATGTCGGGGTCCGTAGATTGCAACGCTTTCACTTTCTCATGAATCTCTGGTTCAATTATCAATGTCGCTAGGAGACAAGACAGCTGGCAAACTTCGAGCCTAAACTCTGAGTCCCTTATTCCTTAACCATCAAATGCGCGATGCTTGATTTCCGACTCAGCGCGTCCGCAACCTTATTTGCCTTTCCGGGGTGATAAAGGATATCACAATCGTAGTCCTTGAGCAGTTCCATCCATCGACGTTGCCTCATGTTCAACTCCTTTTGGGAAAACAAGTACTTCAGGCTCTGGTGGTCCGTGTAAATCTGAAACCTTTCGCCACACAAGTAATGCCTCCAAATCTTCAAGGCGAAGATGATAGCTGCTAGTTCCAAATCGTGCGTCGGGTAATTCATTTCATGAGGTCATAACTGTCTCGATGCATAAGCCACAACTCTTCCATGTTGCATCAGGACGCATCCTAATCCTTTCAGCGACGCATCGCTATAGATCTCATAACCTCCAGGTCCAGAAGGAATGGTCAACACTGGTGCAGTCGTCAAACGATGCTTAAGTTCCTGAAAACTCCTTTCACACTTATCCGTCCATTCAAACCGCGTATCCTTCTTAGTCAGCCTCGTCAAAGGAGTAGCTATCGAAGAGAACTTTTCCACGAATCTTCGGTAATACCCTGCCAATCCTAGGAAGCTTCGAACCTCTGTTACTGACGTAGGTCTAGGCCAATTCGTTACTGCTTCAATCTTTGCTAGGTCTACTGAAATTCCATTTCCAGAGATGACGTGTCCAAGGAACGCAACTTCGTTAAGCCAAAACTCGCACTTACTGAACTTAGCGTACAGCGAGTGTTCCCTCAACGTCCGTAGAATTATACTCAATTGCTCCTCGTGCTCCTCAGGACTCTTTGAGTAAATCAAGATGTCGTCGATGAAGACAATGACGAACTGATCCAAGTACTCTTTAAACACTCTATGCATCAAATCCATGAAAGCAGCTGGGGCATTAGTCAATCCGAACGGCATGACTGTGAACTCATAATGCCCATATCTCGTCTGAAAGGCTGTCTTAGGTATATCCTCCTTCTTAATCCTCAATTGGTGATAACCCGTCCTTAGGTCTATCTTGGAGAACACAGAAGCTCCTTGCAGCTGGTCAAACAAGTCGTCTATCCTTGGCAACGGGTACTTATTCTTGATAGTCACCTGGTTCAACTGCCTGTAGTCAATGCATAAACGCAGCGACCCATCCTTCTTCCTTACGAACAAGACTGGCGCTCCCCAAGGCGAAGCGCTTGGACGAATAAATCCTTTGTCCAGCAATTCTTGCATCTGAACCTTCAATTCCTTTAACTCCGACAAGGACATCCTATAGGGTGCTTTCGAGATCGGTTCTGTTCCGGGTGCTAACTCGATCACGAACTCTATTTCCCTTTCTGGAGGCAATCCTGGTAACTCTTGAGGGAAGACATCAGGAAAGTCGCGTACTACGGCTATATCCTCTAGCTTTGATGCCTTTACGGTCGGGTCCAGCACGGCAGCTAAGTAAGCTTGACATCCTTCGTCCAATAGCCTAGTCACCTCTAGTGACGAAATCAAAGGGATTGAGGTTCCTCCTCGACTTCCCACAAACTCGAATCTAGGGCAATCATTAGGATGGAAATGAATCACCCTTATACCACAATCAACGACAGCTCTCTGTCTACTCAACCAATCCATTCCGATAATCACGTCAAAGTCAAATATAGGCAGCACGGCTAAATCTATCTGTTCCTCACTACCACCAACGACTATCTTACAATTTGAACAGCCTAGCGAAACTAGCACTTTATCCTTCAATGGGGTGGTAACATGCAATATCACATCCAAAGGTCTCAATTCAATTCCAACCAAATCAGCAAACTGAGCAGATATAAACGAATGTGATGCTCCAGGATCAAACAAGGCATAGGCAGCATGATCGCAAAAAGTAACTGTACCTGTGACCACGCCAGGCGCGTTCTCCGCCTCCCTTCGCGCCACAACATACACCCTTCCTTGAGCTGGCGGCCTATTAGCATTGTTCTGAGGAGCTCCCGCCTGCGGTCCCGCTGGCGGCCGGTTCCCTTGAGCCTGAGCTCCTAGTGCTTGACTCGGGCAGTTCCTTATCTGATGGCCCAACTGGCCACACTTGAAGCAAGCGCCCGTCCTGCTCGGGCAAGGTCCGCTCCCATGCTTCCGTCCAGACAAACGACAGTTCCAACTCGGCCGGGGAGCAGGCTTGCTAATATTCTTCCTGATTGGAGGGACGAAACGTCGGTTGCTCATCATCGACCTCTTGCCGAACTGGCGGTTATCCCTCACGGGAGTGAACCGCGATCCAGACGCTACTCCTCTTTCTCTCATGTCCCTTTCCACCAACTGACCTCTTTCATAGATGGCGTCATAGCCCTGTAAGTTCAACAGTACTAGTTGGCTGCAAAGGTCAAGCCTCAATCCATCTCTGAACCTCCTTGCCCTATCCTCAGGGTTCTCGACCATTCTCGGGGCATACTTGGACAGCCTTGCGAATTCCGCCTCGTACTGGTCGATGGTCATCTGATTCTGTCGAAGATTCTGAATGGACGGATAAGTGCGAAAGGAGTTTTCAGGAACTTAAGCATCGATTGACGACCGCACCAGTATTGACAATTCCTTTTGGACCTGGAGGTTATGAGATCTATAGTGATGCGTTGCTAAAGGGATTAGGATACGTTCTAATGCATCATGGAAGAGTTGTTGCTTACGCATCGCGACAATTAAGACCTCACGAGATGAACTACCTGACGTACGATTTGGAATTGGTAGCTATCATCTTCGGATTAAAAATTTGGAGGCATTACTTGTGAGGAGAAAGGTTTCAGATTTACATGGACCACCAGAGTTTGAAGTACTTTTTTTCTCAAAAGGAGTTGAACATGAGGCAACGTCGATGGATGGAGATGCTCAAGGATTATGATTGTGACATCTTGTACCACCCCAGGAAGTGAAATAAGGTTGCAGATGCACTTAGTCGGAAATCGAGCATCGCGCACATGATGGTTAAAGACTGGACTCTATTGGAAGGAATAAGGGATTCAGAGTTCAAGTTCGTGATTTGCCAACTGTCTAGTCTACTAGCTACATTGAGAATCCAACCGAAAATTCAGGAAAAGGTAAAAGCTTCGTAGTCTACCGACCCCGACATCCAAAAGATCCGGGAAATGTATGCCGCGAAAAGAAAACCTGACTTTCAAGTATCAGAGGATGGAATTCTGAAGTTTCGTGGACGCCTGTGCGTACCCAATGATGAGGAGCTAAGGGAAAAGATCTTATCAAAAGCTCATAGGAGCAACTACAACATTCATCCGGGTAGCACAAAGATGTATCTGAATTTACGTCAGCTCTACTGGTGGAACGGAATGAAAGTAGACATAGCCAAGCACGTAGCGAAGTGTTTGACGTGCCAGCAAGTTAAGGCACAGCATTGTAAGCCTGGTGGAATGTTACAGCCTTTGGAGATTCCCGAATGGAAATGGGAACAAATTACCATGGACTTCGTAATGGGTTTGCCATGGAGCCAGAGAGGACATGACTCTATATAGGTAATAGTGGATAGACTGACTAAGTCCCCGCATTTCTTGGGAGTGAAAAAGGATTTCGCCATGGATAGGTTCTGAGAATTGTACATGTGATACATAGTTCGTCTTCATGGAGTCCTTGTGACAATCACTTCAGATAGAGATCCCAAGTTCATCGCTTCACATTGGAAAAGCCTACAAGAGGCTTTGGGGACAAAACTATAGTATAGTACGGCCTATCACCCTCAGACGGATGGACAGTCTGAAAGGACGATTTAGACGCTTGAAGATATGCTAAGAACTTGTGTGATAGATTTTAACGGAGGTTGGGAAGAGCAGCTACACCTAGTAGAGTTCACCTATAATAACAGTTACCAGCAGAGTATCAGAATGGCACCGTTTGAGGCATTGTATGGTAGAGCCTGCAGAACTCCGATATGTTGGGACGAGGTTGGTGAAAGAAGAGGCCCAGAATTAGTAGAACAGTCAGTGGAGGCAGTAAAAGTCATAAGAGATAGATTGAAAACCGCGCAGAGTCGCCAGAAAGGCTATGCCGACAAGCGGCGCAGGCCTTTGGAATTTCAAGTGGGAGACCATGTTTTCTCGAAAGTATCGCCGATGCGAGGACTATCTCGGTTTGCAAAGAAAGGAAAGCTAAGCCCGAGGTACGTAGGCCCTTTCAAAATTTTGGAGCGGATTGGAACCCTGGCCTATAGACTCGCCTTGCCGCCAAGTTTATCGCAAGTCCATAATGTGTTTCATGTTTCAATGCTGAGGAAGTATAAACCGAACGCGACTAATGTACTGGACCATGAAGTAATAGAAGTAGACGATCGAGTGACGTACGTGGAAAAGCCAATTAGGATTGAGGACGGGAAGGAGCAAGTCTTAAGGAACAAGATGATTCTGTTAGTAAAGGTGATTCGGGAGCACCATGGAACTAAAGGAGCCACCTGGGAAAGCGAGGAAGAGATGAGGCGACAGCACCCCCATTTATTTCAGTAGATAGTTGTGATGTAAATTTCGAAGACGAAATTTTTATTGGGGGGAAGAGTTGTGACATTCCGAATTCAACCCTATGTTGAAGCTTATGATGAATGAATGCCTGTCGATGCATTTCAGTAAATCTCACTCATAATTGATCTATCTTGACTCGACTAACCAAAAAGGGAAAGGCTAACTAGGATTTAAGTACGTGGACTAAAGAACTCAACCACGAGTCGGTACTTTGACCATAAGGATTGCCGAGGGAATATTTTGGACCACTAAAGGTCGATCTAAGAATGGTTTCAGAACAATTTGCTAGTGTCATACGATTAGTTCGCGGGTGATTCCGAATGACCATAGTATGATTTGCGTATTAACCTAAATCGATTCCTGACGATCGTAACCTTCGGAACTAGCAATTGAACCTCGCAATTACACGACAACCAAAGTCGCTGTGGCGCGAGTAACTCTTAAACGCGACATTAGTCGCGGGTCGATACGCGTAACTCCTAAGAGTCGCCCGTTAGTCTGAGATACGCCGGAATAACAAACGATTGAATTTGGCCATAAATTGGACTTCGAGATTGGAGGCCAGATATTCAAGGATTCCAACGATAATAATTTGGACGCCGCCTCATCGGGAACCATTAAGATTAGAATTTGTCTGTTAGCATTTAGAAAAGTGAATTCGGACTGACGATTGGAAATTACCTTTATACCCTTAGGTTAATGCCTTTTTCCATTAGATTTAGGCAAGGGCATTATAGTCTTTTGGTATAGACTCTTCTTGGCCGAATTTTGAGGGACCTTTTGGTCATTTGACCCTTGAATTATTTGAAGACAAAAATGACAAGAGTGGACTTGACTTGACTAGGTTGATTTGAAGCATTCCCCATGAACCACTTCCTTACACATTGTCATTCATGTCATGAAATCTAATTACCAATTCCCACTCAAGCTTCCCTCTTGCATTTGAATTGGATGAAGCACTCCACTCTCTTCCTCTCCCTATGTATTTGGCCGAACACCCTCCTCCCTCTCTCACTGTCATTTTTCCACTTTCCTTCTTCAAGCTCTCACTCCCTCTTCCTCTCACGCTGTCGGCCCCACTCCCTCCCTCACGCCACTTGTTCGTCGATCTTCAAGCTTAATCCGAGAGCCTTGCAAGCTCACTTTCCGTGGTAAGCTTCTTTAGGATTTGAACCTAGTTGTTAGTTAACATTTGAAGAAAGTTTAGAGTAAATCGATGAGGAAACCGTGGCTAACTTAGTTTGTTATTGCTCGAACCGAACGACCACCGCCGGATCAGATTTGGACTTTAAACTTTGCCGCTCCTTTCGTCGATTTCACTTGACCCGCTCACTTGGTAAGTTAGTTCTAAACCTTGGTTAGGACCTTAGGTTATGGAAGGACCGAGTAGTCTTGGTTAGATTGAATTTCGTGGATTGTTCATGGAGTATCTTCAAGGAACCCGAACTTGTGCTTTATGTGCTAAGCGAAATGTTGAGTTGTGATGATTGAGATGATGAAACCTTAGCTGCAAATGTCTAAGGATTATGATTATAAGAGAACCGAATGCTATGGTGTACCATTGAGAAGACTAGAACTTGTTTAAGCTTGAATGGATTGATGGAAGACTTGATTTGTGCTCACATGTATTCGGCCATAGAGTGAATTTGGTGACACCTTGCCTGAAATAATCTAATGGCTTCCATTACCTTGTTGGCCGTGGGTTAATGAGTATAAATCAAGTGATTGGATTGATGTTATGACTAGTGCAATTCGGCTATGAGTGCCAATAAGTGCATTTGATGCTTAAATTGACGAATCAATCCTAATGTTTGAGAAATGGCCGAATGGTGAGGATGGTGATTGACGATTTCCCTAATCGATTTATATTCAATCATGGAGTATATAAATGGTGCCACCTTGTGTGAACTTTATGATGTGGTTCCGTGGCATGAGATTGGGAATTTGATGGTTGATTGATGCCTTGAATTGGCTAAATGCTCAATTGCATGCTTATAGCTATAATTAAATGAATTATGAGCTTATGAGTTTATAGTACCCTGATGCGACTAACGTGGGGTTTATGTACATCCTGAGGCAATAATCGCGGGATTGACCAGAGGGGTACTAACGCGGGTCTTGTGTATGGCATTGGAAACCTGAGGTGTACTAACGCGGGTTCCTGGATTCATTAAGCCCGAGGCGTTATTACACGGGCTGCCTCAGGCGTTATTTCGCGGGCCTTGCCATGGAAAGTACCATCGTATCAAGTGTAAGTGCTATCGTATTTATTGTGAGTGATTAAGTGCCAAAGTACGAAGTTTAGTCTGGAATCGAAGTTTTCTATTAAGACTTTGCCTTAATTGGATTGTTATATGCCATCTTGCCTTGTGTCCATTAATTAATCATTGCATGTGTTTGGGAGTGTCTGGAAGTACTAAGTGCCTAGCCTAGGGTTAGGATTAGCTTATTAAGATTTATCTCACCCCGTCGTGGGACCAACCTTTTCAGACCCTAAACCCTGACCATGAAGCCACCAGTTTTTGGGATACCCGTGTATGCCGAAGAGTATGCCACCGAGTATCCAGCAGAGGAAGGCAAGGCGTAGATTAGGAAGCGCGGTATAGTTTGGCTGGATATAGGGATGGATCACTAGAGGCCGGACAGATATGTGGCTTGGTACTTTAGGGATGGCGACACTACTCACGACCCTCTGAGGACCTTCGATGTGCCTTGGGACGTGGTGGACAAACAGGATCCGATGAACGTCTACCCTCTCGATGGTGAGATCACGGATCCGGAGACTGATCCCGAGCCAGGTGTGGGTTTTCCGGTGGTGCAGTCCCAGAACCCTGTCGCTGATGGTGAGGTTGTCGAGCCCTCTAATGCCGATGATGACCTTTTGGATGCAACAAGGCATGAGCTAGAGATTACGGGCGCCGAGGACGAGGCCATAGATTGGGTGGCCGACCCCGAGGAGGGAGATATCCCAGTGTATTCCAAGTCCGAGAAAGAAGAAGAGGAGGAAGAAGAACAAGAAGAACAAGAACAAGAAGAAGAAGAAGAAGAAGTCCCCAGGGTTGTACAGCCAGGTGATTGGGTGGAGTACAACCCCGTGGCAGACGAGAACCTTTCGGACGACAGTGAGCCTGACCTTTAGATTACTTAGTTGCCCCCGACTTTTGGAAACACCTTTTAGGACAGTGACGCTTGACCTAGCCTGATGATTCCTTTTGTTTAGGCTGACCACCCTTCCCCTAATCCCTATTATGTATGTCATTTATGTTTATCATGTAAAACTGAATCTACCTTATGTTATGTATCGTTGTTGTTCTTCCTAAAGTCATCTTGTTTTTAATTGTAGTATGGAGTTATGTATGTCGCTTCCGCATGTGCATTTATATTTATTTGGTTATCGATTGTCGTTCGATCCTGGGTATGTTCGTAACAAGGAACGACGGTAGGGTTGATGTTGATGCGCTCGTTAGGACGCGGGGCATGGCAAATGATATGCCACCATACTCGACATTCTTTTCCCCAATAACTCAGTCACCTCAAGTGACAAGGTCTAAAGGGATCGACGTTCCTCCTTGATCTCCATAAATCCATACCTTGGATATTCAAATCAATTTAAATCACGTCACCTTGCGGTTATAATCCAAGCAATCTTTTTGCTTTCTCATCCATTCATTTGAATCGCGAGCAGCTAGGACTATCAAATCCATTCACTTCCCTTTCTATCAACGACCCTCTCTTGGTCCAATCATCTTTAAGAACAACGCCTTATCCTTTAGGGGTAATTACTTATGACTCCATTTCCGATAGTTCCAGCTCAATTTCAATTAATTCCAATAGAATCGACAAAGCCAGACAGAATGATGTGCCAATTTCCATAACACTTTCCATGATAGAAGAGACAGACTATCAATTTTTCCACCATGGGCCTTACGCCCAGGTAATAGCCATTTCTCGCAGGCGCGTTCCATGTTCCATAATGAACATCTCTTTGCTCGTAATCCATGAGCAGGAGTTCTCTTACTCATGCCTCTTCCGATCATCTTCTCTTTTCATTAAGATCCATTACAGTTCCTCAGATTCATGAATAGCAATCAACCACAAAGTTTCCAAATTCCTACCTATTCAGGGATTTACTTGTCTTATTCAAAGGGGTCCTTGACCACCTTCAGTATACTTAGGCGACCTTGAGAACTCTGCCTTACATGGGTCGACCGTCCTCAACTTCTTACAAAGCTATTAGAATTCAAGCAAATCCTCGCTCTCGAGAAACTTCAGAAATGTATTTCTCATCAATCAATTCGACAAAGGCAATCCAAATAGGCATTACACCTTCATGGAAGAACTCTTCCTTTGGTGACTTTTCACCAATCATTAACAACGCCTTAAGGCTAACAACTATTGGGGCCACTTTCCTTTACTAGTGCACCTGAAACTTCCAAGGTCCTCGTCCACATCCTAAATCTAGAGGAAGGCAATTTCGGGATCATCTTCTCCATCGAACCTTAGTCGGTCTCAGCTTTATGATCCATTTCACCAGCTATTCAAAACTCTCGTAGTTCTTTTCCACACTTTCCATTTAGGAATGAGTAATCTCAAAGTCACTTTTCTCGTGATTTCCATCACTTAATTCATTAACAAAATCGAGCCACACGCTCTTCCAGTACTCATACTCCAGTTGTTCTCTTTACTCAATTCTCATGATCCTTCTCAATTCTTGGATCTTTCCATATCTTGCATACTTGAGTCAAATGCTCTTCTAGCGACAATACCCTGGTCGTCCCACCTCATGAGGTTCTCATGGCGCTTGAACCACTACAATTCCCTCTAGGAATCAAAGACTTAAGTCATTTATTCGAGTCTAACAGTCTCAGGCTGCTCAACATCATAGCCATCACGGGCAATCAACAATCCAATGGTTCTAGGCAAGTTTTCAACTAACCGCCAATTATCCAGGGATTCTAAATCATCCTTCATTAGTAATCACTCATCAAGCCAGCCTCAACTAGGGAATTTTTCAACTAATAGCCATCTGCTAGGCAAACTCTCGAGTCACAATTCACTAGGTCAAGTGCTCACACCTTAAGTCCAGACGTATCTGCGACTTAGTAATAACTCAACAGGCTATATCAATTTCACAAGATATTAGTCAAACGGCATTCAATGCCAAAACTCGCCATACATGCCAAACATACGCGTCAATTTCTCTTTTTCAAATGACGCCCACTGCTATGTATGAAGCTCTTAACCATGCCTGTGACATTTTGAATTTCGACCCTATCTCGAATCTTATGAATGAATGAATGCCTATCGATGTATTTCAGTAAATCTCACTCAGAATTGATCTCTCTTGAGTCGACTAACCAAAAGGGAAAGGCTAAATATGATTTAAGTACGTGGACTAAAGAACTCAACCATGAGTCGGTACTTTGACCAAAAGGAATGTCGAGGAAACATTTTGGACTACTAAAGGTCGATCTAAGAATGGTTTCAGAACAATTTGCTAGTGTCATGCGATAGGTCCACTGGTGATTCCGAATGACCATAGTATGATTTGCGAATTAACCTAAACCGATTCCTAACGATCGCAATCTTCGGGACTAGCAATTAACCATCGCAATTACATGACAACCAAAGTCGCCGTGGCACGAGTAACTTTTAAACGCGACATTAGTCGTGGGTCGATACGCGTAACTCCTAAGAGCCGCCCGTTGGTCTGAGATGCGCTGGAATGACAAACGACTGAATTTAGCCATAAATTGGACTTCGAGATTAGAGGCCGGATATTCGAGGATTCCAACGGGAATAAATTGGACGTCGCCTCATCAAGAACCAAGAAGATTAGGATTCGTCCAATATCGATTAGAAGGGTGAAATTCGGACCAACGATTGGAAATTATCCTTTTAACCCTAAGTTAGTGCCCTTTTCTCTTAGAATTAAGCGAGGGCAAAATGGACAATTGCCATTTCCCTACCTTGGCCAAAAATTTGAGGGACTTTTTGGTCATTTAGCTCTTGATTTATTAGAAGACAAGATTGACAAGGATTTGACCATTTAACTTGATAATTTCCCCATTAACCACTTCCTTACACATGGTCATTCAAGAACACTATTCATTATCATAAACCTCACTAACCACTTCTACCAACTAGTCATTCCACCCTACTATTCACATCCATCAAGTCTTCAAGTGTCTTGTCCCCCATGAACAACTTCCACTCAAAACTCACTCTTGAAAATTGAAATGATGGAAACACTTCACTCTTCCTCTTCCCCCTACCATTGACCGAACTCCCTCATTCTCACCCTCTCACTTTCATTTTTCGTTTCTTATTCTCAAACTCTCTCTTCCTCTCAAACTCTTCCTCACGCCAATGAACCTTGATCGAAGACTCTCAGGGGAGGGGGGGCTATCCTTGGAAGTTTCCTTGATTAATCTAAGGAACCGAATCTGTTCGCCGAGGACCAGATTTGAACCGCACCCTCCAACCGCCACTTCAATCGATTTTCTTGACTCAATCGCCTTGGTAAGCTAGCTCTAACCCTTTGTTAGTACCTTGGATGATGGAAGGACCGAGTGAGAGATAGATTTAAAGGGGTTTAGTGGGCTGTTCTTGTAGGAACTCATGAGTGCCGAATTTGTGATGTTAGGGACAGGTTGTAAATGGTGAATTGTGGCACTTATAATGATGAATTCATGGTTGAACTAGGCTGGTGGATGTGTTCATGTGTTGGCCGAATGCTTATGTGTGCCTATTAGGAATGCTAGAAGTTGTTTAAGTTTGATTTAGTCGACGGAATTCTTGATTGAGCTCTTATGTGTTCGGCCATGGAGTGAATTGATGATACCTTGCATGAAAATAGTCTAATGGCTCCCATTACTTTGCTGGCCGTGATTTAATAAGTGTAAATCAAGTGATTGGATTGATGTTACAACTAGTGCAATTCGGCCATGAGTATCATTAGTGCATTTGAGGCTCAAGTTGATGAATTGACCCTAATGATCAAGAAATGGCTGAATTGAGAGGATGAAGTATTAATATGGCCTAGCTTGATTCATTGATGTAATGTGGTATCGTGGTATGAAATTGAGAATGTGACGGCCGAATGATGCCTTGAATTAATGAAATGCACAATTGAATACATTTAGCTATAATTGATTTAATTATGAGTTTATGTGCATATGGTACCCTGATGCGATAAACGCGGGGTTTATATACATCCTGAGGCGATAATCGCGGGATTGACTTGAGGCGTACTAACGCGAGTCATATATATGGCATTGGAAACCTGAGGCGTACTAACGCGGGTTCCTTGATTCATTAAGCATGAGGCGTTAATATGTGGGCCTAGCCATGGAAAGTGCAATCGTATCAAGTATAAGTACTATCCTATATGCTATGAGTGGTTAAGTGCCAAAGTACGAAGTTTAGTCTAGAATCGAAGTTTTCTACTAAGACTTTGCCTTAATTCAATTGTTTTATGCCAATTGCCTTGTTCTCGACTATTTGGTCATTGCATGTGTTCGGGAGTGTCTAGACGTACTAAGTTCCTAGCATAGGTTTATGATTAGCTTATTGAGATTTATCTCACCCCGTCGTGGGACCAACCTTTTCAGACCCTAAGCCCTGACCATGACGCCGCCAGTTTTTGGGGTACCCGTGCTTACTGAAGAGTATGTCACTAACTATCTAGTGGGGGAAGATAAGGTTTTCATTAGGAAGCGTAATACCGTCTGGGTGGACATAGGGACAGACCACTGGAGGCTAGATCGTTATGTAGCTTGGTATTATCGGGAGGGCGATACCACCTGGGGACCTTTGAGGACCTTCAACGTGCCCTGGGATGTGGTAGGCGAGCAGGACCCGATGAACATTTACCCTCCAGATGGCGAGATTTTCGATCTGGAGATCGATCCCGAGCCAGGTGTGGATTTTCCGACAATGCAGTCACAGAACCCAGTTGTAGACGGTGAGGTCATCGAGCCTTCTGACGCCAATGACGATCCTATGGATGTAGCAGGACCTGAGCCGGAGATTGCGGACTCCGAGGACGAGCCTATGGATTTGGAGTCCGTCCTTGAGGAGGGAGATATTCCAGTGTATTATGAGTCCGAGCCGGAAGAAGAAGTCCTAGGGGAAGCACAACTGGGTGATTGGGTGGAGTACAATCCTGTGACCGACGAAAACTATTCAGGCGACAGTGAACTTGACCAGTAGGTGTTATAGTAGTCCCTGCCTTTTGGAGCCCTTAGGACAGTGACGCTTGGCTTAACTTGATGACCACTTTTGTTAGATTGACGACCTTCCCCTAATCCCGATTATGTATGTCATTTATATTTATCATGTAAAACTGAATCTATCTTATGTTATGTATCGATGCTGTCTTCCTAAATTCATCTTTTATTTGTTTATGGTATGGAGTTATGAATGTCGCTTCCGCATGTGCATTTGTGTTTACTTGTCTACCACTTGTCGTAAGATCCTGGGTATATTCATGACAAGGAACGTCGCTAGGATGATGTTGGCGCGCTCGTTAGGACGCGGGGCGTGACATCCCCGTTTTGTTGGTATCAGAGCAAGGTCAGCTCGATCTAAGTTGGTTGAGGACTGGAGTAATAAGGTGTGATAACTTTGAGGATGACTAGGTAGCAAGACCTTAGGGATTTGATAGAGTTAGGCATGAAATGCATGACATGTGAAATGGCGCTTGTGATTGGCATATTGGATTGGCATCACCTTGGGTGATTATAAGGCTATAGAACTTCGTACTTGGCACTGAGTGTTGTTTGCTAAAAATTTGATGGGATAACTGATTGTGATTTTACTATGTTGCAGATGCGTCTGGACTTAAGGTACGACTGCGAGTTTATAATTATGACTCTTTTGATGGTGGCTTGGCGAATGAATGCCTTGATTGTGATTTCTGCTTTGGTAGTAGCATAGAATTGCTAGATTTAAGTAGATAGCTTAGGTCTCTAATTCCATAATGGAATTATAGTGATTCAGGTGTCGTAAGGCTTAGCAAGATGAGCAACCGGACCCGAGGAACCAGGGGAGTGTCTAGCTCTAGACCCCAAGTAGTAGAAGACCCTAGAGTCGACGGAGTCATAAGAGTGCTGGAAGAGATCGGGAATCTTATGGGCAGGCAGGCCCAGGAAAGAGCTGCTGCTGTTGCTGAGGCGGCAGAAGCTGCCGTTGCGGCCGCCAATCTGGCAAATGGAAACCATAGTAACAACGGGAACAACAGTCAGGGTAACTAAGGTGACAATGCCCAAGACGCTGGAAATCGTTTAATGGGTCAGCTAGTAGAGCACTTCATGAAGCTGAAGCCGTCTAAGTTTGATGGCACAGGGGATCTTGAGACTGCCCTTAGTTGGACCGAGGAACTGGAGAAGGCCTTTGAAGTTTTGGGATGAACTGAGGCTGAGAAAGTGACCCTAGTAGTCTACCAGCTCCGTGGAGCTGCAAATGATTGGTGGAAGGCTACCAAGGGAAGAGTTTTCCCTGAGGGTACGGTGCCAAATTGGACCAGCTTCTTTGAGGTCTTAAACGCAAAGTATTTCTCTAAAGCGGCTCAAGAACAGAAGTTGGTTGAGTTCCAAAACCTCCGCCAGAGTCAGATGACCATCGATCAGTATGAGGCTGAGTTCTCGAGATTGTCTTAAGTATGCCCCGAGGATGGTTGAGAATCCGGAGGATAGGGCGAGGAGGTTTAGAGATGGACTGAGACCCGACCTTCATAGCCAGTTGGTACTTTTGGATTTACAAGGCTATGATGCGATTTATGAAAGGGGCCAGTTGGTGGAGCGGGACATGAGAGAAAGGAGAACCGCTCATGTATCGCGATTTACTCCAATTAGAGACAACCGCCAGTTCAGCAAGAGGCCGATGACCAACAATAGACGCTTTGTCCCCCCAGCCAGGAAGAACATAAGGAAACCTGCTCACCATTCTAATTGGAACTGCCGCCTGTATGGAAGGAGGCACGGGAATGGACTTTACCCGGGTAGGATGGACGCTTGCTTTAAGTGTGGTCAGCTGGGTCATCAGATGAGAACCTGCCCGAGTCAAGCCCCAGGACCTCATTTTCAAGGACAACAACTCCCAACAGGACCATCGGCGGGAGCCCCACAGAACAACTTGAATAGGCCGCTAACTCAAGGAAGAGTTTATCCTCTGGCGCATAGAGAGGCGGAGAATGCGCCTGCCTATGCACTGTTTGACCCTGGAGCATCGTATTCGTTTATATCTGCTCAGTTTGCTGATTTGGTTGGAATTGAATTGAAATCGCTGGATATGGTATTGCATGTTACTACCCCGTTAAAGGATAAAGTGTTAGTCTCGCTAGGTTGTTCGGGATGTAAGATAGTCATTGGTGGTAGTGAGAATAGATAGACCTAGCAGTGCTACCTATGTATGATTTTGATGTTATTATCGGAATGGATTGGTTGAGTAAGCAGCGAGCAGTTGTTGATTGTGGTAGCCGGGTGATCCATTTCCATCCGAATGATCACCCTAGATTCGAGTTTGTAGGAAGTCAAAGAGGAACCTCGATTCCTTTAATTTCATCGCTTGAAGTGGCTAAGTTATTGGATGACGGATGTCAAGCGTACCTAGCTGCCGTGGTTGATCCGACGATCGAGGAGCCCAAGCTAGAGGACATAGCTGTGGTACGTGACTTTCCAGATGTCTTTCCCCAAGAATTACCAAGGTTGCCGCCGGAGAGAGAAATATAATTCGCGATTGAGTTAGCTCCTGGAACAGAGCCGATCTCAAAAGCACCCTATAGGATGTCCTTTTCGGAACTAAAGGAACTGAAGGTTCAGATGTAGGAATTGCTGGACAAAGGATTTATTCGTCCAAGTGCGTCACCGTGGGGAGCGTCAGTTTTGTTCGTGAGGAAAAAGGACTGGTCATTGCGCTTATGTATTAATTATAGGCAATTGAATCAGGTGACAATCAAGAATAAGTATTCGTTGCCAAGGATAGACGGCTTGTTCGATCAATTGCAAGGAGCGTCTGTGTTCTCCAAGATAGACCTGAGGATGGGTTTTCACCAATTGAGGATTAAGAAGGAGGATATACCGAAGACAACCTTTCGGACGAGCTATGAGCATTATGAGTTTACTGTCATGCCATTTGGATTGACTAATGCCCCAGCTGCTTTCATGGAATTGATGCACCAAGTATTCAAGGAGTACTTGGACCAGTTCGTCATTGTCTTCATCGACGACATCTTGATTTACTCGAGGAGCCTTGAGGAGCATGAGAGACAATTGAGCGTAGTTCTACAGACATTAAGGGAATACTCACTTTATGCCAAGTTCAGTAAGTGTGAGTTTTTGTCACGCCCCGAGTCCTCTCGAGCGCGCAACATCGCCTTACTGCCAAACTGTTCAGTCTCTTACCCAGGATCCAACACTACGCACTATCTAATGAGACTCATATGTACATACGGAAGCGACATACATAACTCCATACATAAGACAATAAGATGACTTGAGGGAAAATAGCCACTTAATCATTAGACCACAAACTGTCAGTTTTACAAAGTACACAAGAACTACTAAGATAGCTAGGGCTAGAGGAAAAGGGTTAGCCTACTCAAAAGAGACATCTACTAAGGGACACGCGCCACTACCCTAAGAGATACTCCAAAAATCAGAGGTCGCTACAAGGCCTAAAAGACAGGCTCGCTGCTGATGGATCAGGCGACACCGGCCGCTGGATGGTACTCTACCCAATCGCCCGACTGAGGCTCCTCTAGGACTTCTTTTTCTGGCTCTGACTCGGAATACACTGGGATGTCTCCCTCCTCCGAATCAGACCCTAAGTCCATGGGCTCGCCCTCGGCGCCTACAATCTCCCACTCGAACCCTGCCTCCTCCATGGGAACGTCGTCGGCATCAGAGGGCTCGATGACCTCGTCGTCTGCAACAGGATGCTGTGGCTGCACTGCTGTGAGGCCCACGCCTGGCTCGAGGCCGGTCATCGGATCAAAAATCTCGCCATCGGGTGGGTATGTGATCATCGGGTCCTGCTCCTCAAGGATATTCCGAGGCACGTCAAAAGATCGCAGAGGTCCCCAAGTAGCAACGTTGTCTCGATACGACCATGCTGCGTACCTATCCGGCCTCCAATGGTCTGTCCCGTCCTCCACCCAAACGGTACTACGCTCATAGATAAAAACCTCATCCTCGCCCACTGGGTACTCAGTAACGTACTTCTTGGTCATCACTGGCACCCCAAAAGCTGGCGGCGTCTTGGTCAAGGCTTGGGATATGAAAGGTGGGTCCCACGACGAGGTGAGATAAACTCAATAAGCTTGTCCTAACCCTAAGCTAGGCACTCGGGACTTCCAGACGCACCCAAACACATGCAATGACCAACTGTACAAAAACAGGCAATGGCAGGCTGGTAACTCAATTAAAGCACAAATTGACATAAAGTTCACTAATCTAGGCTAGGCTTGGCTTTCGTACCTTGGCACTCAATATCTCATAATACAAAGGATAGCATATATATATATAATACAGCTGTAAATCTCATGGCTTAGCCCGCGTCATAACGCCTCAGGCTTGGTTAACCACTGAACCCGCGTTTAACGCATCAGGTTCCACATGCCATCTCATGACCCGCGTTTAATGCATCAGGTCTATCCCGCGTTTAACGCATCAGGGCAATATATGCACATAGGCGTATAATTCAACCAATTATAGCATAAAACAACCATATGTGCATAACGTCCATACAAGGACCACTTGGCCATTTCAAATCACAATTCAGTACAGTGGCACATCATCATATCATAATCATTCTAGGCCATCGAAATACTTCGCGATCAATCATATTTAATTGGAAAAACTCACTCGTCATCGCCATGGCCATTCGGCCTCATCACAAACATCATGAGGCACTCAATCAACAAAGTTAGGAAATTCATCAATTAATCACATAAGGCCGAGATTACACTTATAGTATCATTTTCATCATTTAATCCCCTTATTAATGATCACGACCAGAATAGAATTAGAGGTCGTTAAGCCACTTTCATTCATTGAATCATCGTATCACAAACCATGGCCGAACACTCCTAAGCTCAATCGGGGATTTTGCTAACTCAAACAAGCTCAATCATGCCCTGTCACTTCTAATGGCACTCCAAGGTATTCGGCCACCACAAGGACATGTCCCAAAGTATTTTTCAATCATGGTTTTAGCGCTTCAAGGGTCATAAATCATTAAACCAATCTGTCCTACAACACTCAAATTCGGATTTCAAGGGGTTCTCATCAAAACAGCCCACTATACTCATAAAAATCAACTCTCACTCGGTCCTTCCATCACCTAAGGTCCTAGCAAAAGGTTAGGGCAAGCTTACCTAGCTTAAAGCTCCAAGAGAACCGGCGAAGATGGCGTAGAAGCTCACGGCGCAAGGCTTTGTCCTCGGCGAACAGATCTGATCCCTAGGAGTTCAACCACAAATGTCCAACGAAACACGGTCAAGAACACCTCTAATGCAAGCTCTTAACACCCTAACATGATTATCTAAGGCCCTAGAGTAAGTCACCTCAAGAACACGTCAAACTCCTCAAGAACAGCCCGCGGTTCCTCTTGGCTTCGATTCTGGTCGTGAGGTGTTCGAGGGGCTCCGAGCCTCAAACGGAGCTATCCTTCAGCTCGGGATGAAGAGGAGGTCGGCTAAGGGCGGCTTGAGGTGGTGGTGGCGGTCGCCGGCCACCTAGAGGCCACGGGAGGGAGAGAGTGAGAGAGAGCGACGAGAGGGAGGTGGAAGCGTGAGATGAAAAATGAGAGAGAGGGATGTCATGGGGTGATGGCCGAATGAATAAGAGAGAGAGAGTTAAGAGGGAGAGAGTTTTTGGAGGGAAAAGTGGTGAGTGGGAGTTGGTAATGGGGTAAGTACATGAATAGTGACTATGAGTGACATGTGTAAGGGATTTGGTGATGGGGTTTGATCTTGTCATGGTTGTCTCATCCAATAATTCAAGTGGCTAAAGACCTAATTGCCCTTCAAAATTCGGCCAAGGGTAGGGAGATGGCAATGTCCAAATTGCCCTTGCTTTAACTAATGGGGAAAGGGTACTAAGGTTAGGGTAAAAGGGTCGATTTCACTCGTCGATCCGAACTTCGCTTTTCTAACTTATACGGGGCTAATTCTAATCTTAATAACTCTCCGATGAGGCGACGTCCAATTTTACTCAATTGCGATCTTCGAATGTCCGGCCTCCAATCTCGAGGTCCAATCCATGGCTAAATTCGGTCAATTGTCATTCCAGCGCGTCTCAGACTAACGGGTGGCTCTTAGGAGTTACGCGTATCGACCCGTGACTAATGTCATGTTTAAGAGTTACTCGAACCACGGCGGCTTTGGTTGTCATGTAATCGCGAGGGTCAATTACTAGTCCCGAAGGTCACGATCGTTAGGAATCGATTTAGGTTAATTCGCAAATCATGACGTGGTTATCCGGAATCACCCGTGAACCAATCGCATGACACCAGTAAATCGTTCTAAAACCATTCTTAGATCGACCTTTAGCGGTCCAAAATATTTCCCCGACGATCCTTATGGCCAAAGCGTCGACTCGTGGTTAAGTTCTTTGGTCCATGTACTTTAAATCCCATATGGCCATTCCCCTTTGGTTAGTCGACTCGAGAGTGATCAATTCTGAGCGAGATTGACTGGAATACATCGATAGACATTCATTCATTAATAAGCTTCGAGATGGGGTCGGAATTCAGAATGTCACAACTCTTCCCCCCTTACAGAAATTTCGTCCTCGAAATTTACATTATAACTACTACTCAAACAAATGGGGGTGCTGACGCCTCATCGCTTCCTTGCTTTCCCAGGTGGCTCCTTCTGTTCCATGGTGCTCCCAAAATCACCTTTACTAGTGGGATCGTCTTGTTCCTTAGGATTTGCTCCTTTCTGTCCTCGATCCTAACTGGCCTTTCCACATACGACACTCGATCGTCCACTTCTATCACTTCATGGTCCAGTACATGAGTCACGTCCGGTTCATACTTTCTCAGCATCGACACGTGGAACACATTGTGAACTTGCGATAAACTAGGCGGCAAGGCGAGTCTGTAGGCCAAGGTCCCAATCCGCTCTAAGATTTCAAAAGGGCCTACGTACCTCGGGCTTAACTTTCCTTTCTTTCCAAACCGGGATAATCTTTTCATCGGTGACACTTTCAAGAAGACATGGTCTCCTACTTGAAACTCCAAAGGCCTGCGTCGCTTGTCGGCGTAACTTTTCTGGCGACTCTGCGCAGCCCTCAATCTTTCCCTTATGACTCTTACTGCCTCCACTGACTGCTCCACTAATTCTGGGCATGTTATGCTTCTTTCACCAACCTCGTCCCAGCATAAAGGAGTCCTGCATGCTCTACCGTATAACGCTTCGAACGGTGCCATTCCGATGCTCTGCTGGTAACTGTTGTTATAGGCAAACTCTACCAAGTGTAACTGATCCTCCCAACCTCCTTTAAAGTCCAATACGCAAGCTCTCAGCATATCCTCAAGCGTCTGAATTGTCCTTTCAGATTGTCCGTCTGTCTGGGGGTGGTAAGCGGTGCTGTACTGTAGTTTCGTCCCCAAAGCCTCCTGTAGGCTTTTCCAAAATGAAGCGGTAAACTTGGGGTCTCTGTCTGAAGTAATCGTCACTGGGACTCCATGAAGACGAACTACGTACCTCATGTACAACTCTGCGTATCTATCCATCGCGAAATCTTTTCTTACTGCCAAGAAGTGTGCAGACTTAGTCAGTTTATCCACGATCACCCAAATCGAATCATGTCATCTCTGACTCCTCGGCAAACCCATGACAAAGTCCATGGTGATGTGCTCCCACTTCCACTCGGGGATTTCCAAAGGCTGCAACATCCCACCAGGCTTACAATGCTGGGCCTTAACTTGCTGGCACGTCAAACACTTCGCTACGTGCTTAGCTACGTCCACTTTCATTCCGTTCCACCAGTAGTGCTGACGCAGATTCTGATACATCTTCGTGCTACCCGGGTGGATACTATAGTTGCTCCTATGAGCTTCCGATAAGATCCTTTCTCTTAGCTCCTCGTCATTGGGTACGCATAGGCGTCCACGAAACTTCAGAATCCCATCCTCAGATACTTGAAAATCAGGTTTCCTTTTTGCGGCATCCATTTCCAGGATCTTTTGGATGTCGGGGTCCGTAGATTGCAACACTTTCACTTTCTCATGAATCTCTGGTTCAATCCTCAATGTGGCTAGGACACAAGACAGCTGGCAGACTTCAAGCTTAAACTATGAATCCCTTATTCCTTCTAACAGAGTCCATTCTTTAACCAGCAAATGCGCGATGCTCGATTTCCTACTCAGTGCATCCGCAACCTTATTTGCCTTTCCGGGGTGATAAAGGCTATCACAGTCATTCATCTAAGGAAAGAAAGATTTCCGACCAAGCGAAAGAACAAGCTAATGCCGAGAGCCGATGGTCCATTTAAAGTTCTGGAGAGAATTGGCGACAATGCATATAAAGTTGAACTTCCTGGAGAGTTTGGAGTTTCGGCGACTTTTAACGTAGGAGATCTATCTCCTTACTTGGAGGATGATGACCGACCAGATTTGAGGTCAAATCTCAATCAACCAAAGGAGAATGATGCGGTAGTATCCGATATTGTCACTAATGATACGATTGGCGTTAACGAGCAATCTTTGATTCCATTCGCAGATTATGCACAATCATTATTTGTTCAGTCCAAGGCTAATTTTGGTCACAACTTGCTTCGGTGGATCGTATCTACCTGAATACTATCTATTAGGATTATCGATAGTAAGGTTTCATTTCTTTCCTTTCCAATAAGAAAATCACTTCACTAGATTGATTTCTGCTGATTTCATGGCGATTTACTAGATTGAGTGCTGATCGATAGATTGAAGATTCAAAGGCATATTCAAGATGTGATTGATTGCTGATTTCGAGCCTTATCTTGATTGATTACTAATCTGATGATCAATCAGATGTGATTGATTGCCAATTTGATTATCAATCAATGAAGATGTGATTGATTGCTGATTTCAAGCGTTATCTTGATGATTACGCGCCGATTTGAAGGCCAATCAATTACATGTCAATTAGTCGCTGATTGGAGTTGTTTCCTTTACAATTAGAAGATCTTTTAGGGTTGTTATTGGCTGTTCAAGGCTGGTGGACGTGATTATTGTCTTTATTTCCCTTTTACTTTGTCTTAGTCTCTCTAAAAATAGAGAGGTCTTCTCCATTGTAATGTAGATCTGATGAATGAATGAGAGTTCCTCTTTGTGAGTTGAATTGTTTTATTTCGGTTCCTTTAACCTTGGAAATTGGATTCTTCCTCGGTGGTGACACCAAAAGCCCTTTAGCCTTGGTTGGTGGTTCTCCTTTAAACCTTGGTGGTGAGCTTCTATCCCAAATCCCGATTTTGATTCTTGGCTGGTGGTGCTTCCTTTATGCCTTGATCTGATCGTATCATTTTTTTTCTTGTTCGCAAATTCTGTTCTAATCCCATTTTCATTCAAAAATCACTCAAAACACACTTGCCCGCCTCACGCACGCTTCAGTCGGTACTAGTGATGGAATAGAATGAAAATAGAAATAGCCAAGCTCGTGGCCAAGAATCGGGCGTGCCAGCAAGGGAAGCATAACTCAATTAGATTGGCGAGTTACTCTAGTCGTGGGAAATTATCGAATGGAACCGGGAATGGACTATTATTGGTTTGGCCATGGGGTTACCTGAAAGGACAAGAAGGCCATGAGTCGGATTGTATCATCATGAGTACGCCAAATTGTGTAGGCATCAGGTAGTTCGTATGGAATTTCGGTGACTATTGTGCCAAATAGAGATCCTACGTTGACCATAACTTTTGGAAGAATCTTTAAGACGTCATGAGGACGAAGTATGATATAACGCGCCTTATTTCACGTAGACAAGTGGACAATCTAAGAGGTTGGGTCAGGCAATTGAGAGTATGGTGCAAGCGGGTGCCACAAGCTTTAAAGGAAGTAGGAATGAATAGCTACACCTATTGGAGTTGCCTATAGTGACAATTGCCTGTAGAAAGATTTGATGACCAGTTGGTGATTGGTACATACCTTGATCAAAGGTGTTCGAGGGAGGACTTTTGTGAAGGATCTATCTCGGTTTGAAATGACTTTATTAGAGACTGGTTGAAGATGGCGTCGGGCCATATTAAGCCTTTTGGATAGCATGGGTGAGTCCTTAGTTTATCTTGCGGATCAAATTGCTCGAACTTATGTATAGGTCGTCACGTAATACCCTGAAGCGTGTTAACGAGGGGATTTGCACCCATCTTGATGCGTTATTACGCGAGATGTTAGCCTGAAGCGTTGAGGCGCGAGTTTCAGAAAAGTATACTGATCTGAGGCGTATTACGCGGATCCGTGATGAGTCTGATGGCCCGATACGCTATTACGCATGCCTTGGCATTGATATTGGAATTATATAGACAGACGATATAGATCTTTAGAACTTCAAGTGGGAGATCATGTCTTCCTTAAGTGACGCGTGCGTGAGGCGGGCAAGTGTGTTTTGAGTGAATTTTGAATGAAAAGGGGATTAGAACAGAATTTGGGAAGAAGAAAAATGATACGATCAGATCAAGGCATAAAGGAAGCACCACCAGCCAAGAATCAAAATCGGGATTTGGGATAGAAGCTCACCACCAAGGTTTAAAGGAGAACCACCAACCAAGGCTAAAGGGCTTTTGGTTTCACCACCGAGGAAGAATCCAATTTCCAAGGTTAAAGGAACCGAAATAAAAACAATTCAACTTACAAAGAGGAACTCTCATTCATTCATCAGATCTGTATTACAATGGAGAAGACCTCTCTATTTATAGAGAGACTAAGACAAAGTAAAGGGGAAATAAAGACAATAATCTTGTCCACCAGCCTTGAACAGCCAATAACAACCCTAAAAGATCTTCTAATTGTAAAGGAAACAACTCCAATCAGCGACTAATTGACATGTAATTGATTGTGTAACGCCCCGAGTCCCCACCGGCGGACAACATCGCCCCACGTCCTAATCCAGCTAAATCTTACCCAGTATCCAAGCAGTGCGCGGTAGACAATGAAACTTAAATGAACATGCTGAAGCGTCATGCACAACTCCTAGACAGTTAGACAACGATATGGTTTGGGGGAATAAGGTACTTAATCAAGTCATAGCATAGCATACGGTTCGTTACACAACATAAGCATAAACGGGAATACAACACTTGGGATCAGAGGAAGGTGGTTAGCCTAATCAAAAAGGGACAACGAGCTATGGGTCAAGCACTACTCAAAAAGTAACTTCCAAAAGTCTTAGGCGCCTAGGCTATCTAAGGGTCGAGCTCACGGTCGTCATCTGGATCCTCGCGGTGTACAGGGTCGTATTCCTCAAGGTCTTCCTCCTCTTCTTCTTCTTCTCCCTCAAGCACTTGCTCCGGATCTTCGTCTTCCTCGGTGTAACGCCCCGAGTCCCTCCTGGCGCACATCATCGCCTTACACCAGTTCTTTCCGTTTTTGTATTATACCCAGGATCTTTGGTATGCATGGTAGGCAATGAAACTTAAATGAACATACAGCAGCATCATGCAAAACTCCTAGACAATTAAACAAGAGAGGGTTTGAGGGAAGTAAGACACTTAATCAAGTCATAGCATTCCATACGATTCACATTACAACACAAACATAAATTGGGATACAACAATTAGGATTTGGGGAGATGGTTAGCCTAATCAAAAGAGACGACGGGCTAAGGGTCAGGCACTACTCAAAAGTGGAACTCCAAAAAGTCATGGATTCCTAGATTATCTAAGGGTCGAGCTCGCGGTCATCATCGGGATCCTCGCGGTGTACTGGGTCGTACTCCTCCAGGTCTTCCTCGTCTTCCTCTTCCTCTTCCTCTTCTTCAAACTCTGGCTCTGGGTCTACCTCATCCTCGGGTTCGAGCTGATCATGGTAGATGGCCTCTCCGTCAGGGTTGTACTCCTCCTCCAAAGGCTCGTCCTCGGAATCGTCTAGCTCTGCATCATCCTCCTCAGGCTCGGACTCGTACGTCTCCATGGGATCTTCGGCATCAGAGGGCCCCACGATGTCGCCATCAATCTCGGGGTACTGAGACGGTGCCGGCGGAAGGTCTGGATCCGGTGCGGTCTCGGAGTCAGTGAGCTCCCCATCAGCAGGGTGTACGATCGAAGGATCCTGCTCGCCGATGACATCCCCCGGCACGTCAAAAGTCCTCAGCGGCCCAACCTCAAGGTCTCCATCACGGTAGAACCATGCTGCAAACTTGTCCGCCCTCCAATCTGCTAAGCCTATATCCATCCAGATGGTGCCATACTTCCTAATGTAAGCTTTTCCCTCTCCCACCGGGTACTCCGTGGAATACTGCTCTATCCAGACGGGCACCCCAAAAATCGGCGGCGATGGCATGATCAGGGTTTGGGGTCTGAAAATGGGGGTCCCACGACGGGGTGAGATATACTCAATAAGCTAGCCTAACCCTAAGCTAGACCCTTGGGACTTCCAGACACTTCCCAACACATGCAATGGCCAAACAATCAAACAGCAGGCAATGGCATATAATAGCTCATTTAGAAACATATTTAGTCGTGCAATTCACAAATTAGGCTAGGCAGGACTTGTGCTTGGGCACTTAACATATCATCATTTAGCAGATAATCCACATGTACGATACAATCGAAACTCTCATGGCTTAGCCCGCGTAATAACGCATCAGGCTTAAGAGATCAAGGAACCCGCGTTTAACGCCTCAGGTTTCCAATGCCATTTCTCATGACCCGCGTTTAACGCCTCAAGTCCATCCCGCGTTTAACGCATCAGGATGCCTCACATACGTATACTTATAATTTCTTTCCATCGCCATAATTAATTCAATCATGCGCACTCTCATCAAGTTGGGCTCGATTCGACCCCTCAAGCTACCATCCCATATCATGGCAATACATCGTAAAATTCAACAGCCAAGTCCATGGTAATGTCATGCGGTCGATACACATCAATTGAGATAAATCAATACTTCGAGCATGGCCATTCGGCCAGGTTACATAGTCAATGGTACATAAATCAATTAAGGCCTAAAACCCGCCAATTAATCACACTAGACCCAAAATTGCTAACATAGGGCCACTTAGCTCAATTGAACTTCTTGCTATTCCCTCGATTAGAGTGCGATCCATAGGTTAAAAGTCGTTTACTAAACGTGCTCGCACGATTTCCCCAAAACTGAATACTCCTATGCCTCAATTAGGATTCCATCAATTCAAATATATATAATTCAAGCTCTAGCTAGTCCTAAGACATCATGGGGCATTCGGCCCACACCCTAGGACACTCATCAATTCATTCCATCCATGGTTCCTAACATTCAATCATCAAAACTCATCCATGAAAATTCTGATCACATTATGCAAATTCGGATCCCTAGAGGACCCCACCAAAACAGCCCCCTAAATGTTACAAAATCATCCCCAATTGGTCTTTCCATGCACTCAAGGTCCTAGCAAAAGGGTAGGGGAGCTTACAAGTCCAAGAGCTAGGGCGAGCCGGTGGCAAATGGCGAGGGGAGGCGCGGCGCACGGCGGTCTGATCTGGTCCGCGGGGTCCTAGGCGACAATCATCACAAACAAACCTTAATACTACTTTTACCACAAGCCTAAAGCCTCTTAATATGTCTACCTAAGCACTAAGAGCAACTTACCTCAAGATCAACAATGGTCTCCCAAGAACAGCCCAACCTCTTCCTCCTCGGTTCGGTTCGGTCTTGGGGTCTACGGGCGGCTTCGGGCCGAACGGCGGCTGCTAGGGTGGTCTAATGGCAAGAGGGACGTGCCTAGGTGGTGGTTCGAGGCGGCGGAGCGGCGGCGAAGCGGCTGTTGGCCGCGGCTTGGACGAGAGAAGAGCGGCGACGGCGTGAGGGAAAGGGAAGAGAGAGCGAACGAGAGGGAGAGAATGAGAGGGAGAGTCGGCCGAAATGAAGAGGGAGAGAGAGAGTGGGTGATAAGAAGAAAGGAAATTTGGAGGGAAAAGTGGTAGTGGGGTGGTTGACATGTAATAGTGCCCATGAGTGACAAGGTGTAAGAGGTTTGGTCATGGGGAAAATGTCATTCCATAGTCAAGTCAAGTGGTCAAGTGGTCAACCAATAATTCATAAGGTCAAATGACTAAAGGGCCCTCTAATTTTCGGCCAAGGCTAGGGAAGGCAAATGACAATTTTGCCCTTGCTTGGTTTAAGGAAAAAGTGCACTAAACTAGGGGTAAAAGGGTCCTACCGTACTTGGCGGTCCGAATTTCGCTTTTCTAACCTATACGGGACAATTTCTAACCTTAATAACCCCTCGATGAAGCGACGTCCAAATTTACTCCAAAGCGATCTCCGAATGTCCGGCCTCCAATCTCGAAATCCAATCTATGGCTAAATTCAGTCAATTGTCATTCCAGTGCGTCTCAGACTAACGGGCGGCTCTTAGGAGTTACGCGTATCGACCTGCGACTTATGTCACGTTTAAGGGTTACTCAAGCCACGGCGGCTTTGGTTGTCATGTAATCGCGAGGGTCAATCCCTAGTTCCACAGGTTACGATCGTTAGAGATTGAGTTAGGTTAATTCGCAAATCACGCCATGGTCATACGGATCCACCCGTGAACCAATCGCGTGACACTAGCAAATTGTTCTAAAACCATTCTTAGATCGACCTATAGCGGTCCTGAATATTCCCTCGACGATCCTTATGGTCAAAGCGCCGACTCGTGGTTAAGTTCTTTGGTCCACGTACCTTAAATCCTATACGGCCATTCCCCATTGGTTAGTCGACTCGAGAGTGATCAGTTCTGAGCGAGATTAACTGGAATACATCGATAGACATTCATTCACTGATAAGTTTCGAGATAGGGTCAGAATTCAGAATGTCACACTCGGATTCGGGCAGGGGATGGAAGATGGCCTCTCCGTCGGGGTTATGCTCCTCTTGCAAGGGCTCGTCCTCGGAATCGTCTAGTGCTTCTTCGTCCTCCTCGAGTTTAGACTCGTCAGTCTCCATGGGGTCTTCGGCATCAGAGGGCCCCACGATGTCGCCGTCACCCTCGGGGTTCTGAAACGACACCAGCGGAAGATCTGGGTCAGGAGCGGTCTCGGAATCAGTGAGCTCCCCCGTCTGCATGGTGTCTCGGTAGGGTCCTGCTCGCCAATGACATCCCACGGTACGTCAAAAGTCCTCAACGGTCCGACTGTGAGGTCACTGTCTCGGTAGAACCATGCTGCGAATCTGTCCGGGCTCTAGTCTGCTAAGCCCACATCCATCCAGATAGTGCCGTACTTCCTAATATACACCTTCCCTTCTCCCACCGGGTACTCCGTGGAATACTGCTCCACCCAGACGGGTACCCCAAAAATCGACGGCGGTGGAATGGTCAGGGTTTGGGGTCTGAAAAGATGGGTCCCACGACGGGGTGAGATATACTCAATAAGCTAGCCTAACCCTAAGCTAGACACTTGGAACTTCCAGACACTCCCAAACACATGCAATGGCTAGACAAGCAAACAACAGGCAATGGCATGTAATAACTCAATTAAAAACATATCTAGTCATGTAATTCCCAATTTAGGCTAGACAAGACTTGTACTTTGGCACTTAGCATTCCATCATATAGAGAATAGTTTAAACGTTCGGTACGATTGGGACTCTCATGGGTTAGCCCGCGTAATAACGCATCATGCTTAAAAGATCAAGGAACCCGCGTTTAACGCCTCAGGTCTATCCCGCGTTTAACGCATCAGGATGTCATTAAGCCCCGCGTTTAACGCATCAGGGCACCACATGCACAAGGGATCATGATCCTTTCCATTAGCATCATCAAGTCAATTGCGCACGTCCTCATCAAGTTAAGCTCGATTCGGCCCTTTAAGCTACCAATCCACATAATGGCGTCACGTCACACAAATCGACAAAAACAAGGTCACGGTAACACTATCCGATCAAAATCTTATCAATTGAAACAATTCATCACCAACACACTAGTCCATTCGGCCAAGTCACACAATCAAGTGTACATGAATCAATTGAGGTCTATGACTTGCTAATTAATTATACAAGGTCGAAATCACTAGCTTAGGCTCCCTTAATTTCCCACGGCCAAGATGCCACTCATAGACTAAGGGTCATTGTTTGATGCGTTCACAAGAATTCACCCATGGTTGGATACTCCTAGGATCAATTTAAGACTTCATCGACTCAATCAAGCACAACTCAAGTTCCGACGCATCATATGGCACCATGAGACATTCGGTTCACACCCAAGGGTATCCACTAACTCATTTCACCCATGATTCAAATGTTCCAAGCATCAAACTCATCAAGCCAATTCTGTCCTAGACATCACAAGTTCGGCACCCTAGGAGATCTCACCGAAACAGCCCGCTAAAACACATCGAAACACATCGAAGCTACCTTTGCTTGGTCCTTTCATTACACAAGGTCCTACCAAAGGGTTAGGGAAGCTTACCATGTCCAAAAGCTAGGGGAAGCCGGCGGCAAATGGCAATGGAGTGGCGTGGGCAGGTCTGGTCCGGCGCGATCAGGTCTGGCCCCTTAGAGAAAACCACAAATGGCCAAGATAACTTAGTGAAAAACACTCCTAACGCAAGCCTCCAACCCTTCAACAAGTATCTCTAAGTCTCTAGGGTCACTTACCTCAAGGACTCTTCAAGAACAGCCCTACGGTCACTCACGGTTCGGTTCAGGCCCGGGGTGTTCGCGCGGCGTCGGGGCTCGAACGGCGGTCCTTCGAGGTTCAAGAGAGAGAGGAGACGGTGTTGGCGACAGCTTGAGGTGGCCGAGTGGTGGCCGGCGGTCAACCGAGAGGGCAAGTTAGAGAACGAGAGGGAGGGAGAGAGAGCAAACGAGAGAGAAAGTGATGGTAGGAGGTGGTCGGCCGAATGAGGTGGAGGGAGAGTGAGTGTGTGACAAGAAGAGAATGATTTTTGGAGGGAAAGTAGTAGTGGGGTGGTTGATGGGGTGAAGGACATGGAATAGTGGCTTAGAATGACTACTTAGTGGGGTAGGTTATGGGGAAATTGTCCAATCCAATGGTCTCTTCCATGCCTCAATAATTCAAACTCCCAAAAGACTAAAATGCCCTTCCATTTCGGCTGCACAAGGAGAGGGGCAAATGTCCAAATTGCCCTTGCTTATTCTAAGAGAAAAGGTTGTTAAACTAGGGGTAAAAGGGTCGATTTCGCTTGTCGGTCCGAATCCTGTTTTTCTAACTTATACGGGGCTATTTCTAATCTTAATAGCTCTCCGATGAGGCGACGTCCAATCTTACTCCATTGCGATCTTCGAATGTCCGGCCTCCAATCTCGAAGTCCAATCTTTGGCTAAATTCAGTCAATTGTCATTCCAGCGCGTCTCAGACTAACGGGCGGCTCTCAGGAGTTAATCGTATCGACCCGCGACTAATGTCACGTTTAAGAGTTACTCGAGCCACGGCGACTTTGGTTGTCACGTGATCGCGAGGGTCAATCACTAGTCCCGAAGGTTACGACCGTTAGGAATCGATTTAGGTTAATTCGCAAATCATGTCATGGTCATACGGAATCACCCGTGAACCAATCGCATGACACTAGCAAATCGTTCTAAAACCATTCTTAGATCGACCTTTAGCGGTCCAAAATATTTCCTCGACGATCCTTATGGTCAAAGCGTCGACTCGTGGTTAAGTTCTTTAGTCCACGAACTTTGAATCCTATATGGCCATTCCCCATTGGTTAGTCGACTCGAGAGTGATTAATTCTGAGCGAGATTAACTGGAATACATCGATAGACATTCATTCACTAATAAGCTTCGAGATAGGGTCGGAATTCAGAATGTCACAACTCTTCCCCCCTTACAGAAATTTCATCCTCGAAATTTCATTACAACCACCTCCTCAAACAAATGGGGGTGCTGACGCCTCATCGCTTCCTCGCTTTCCCAAGTGGCTCCTTCAGTTCCGTGGTGCTTCCAGATCACCTTTACTAGCGAGATCGTCTTGTTCCTCAGGACTTGTTCCTTCCTATCCTCGATCCTGACTGGTCTCTCCACATACGTCACTCGATCATCCACATCTATCACTTCATGGTCCAGTACATGGGTAGCGTCCGGTTCATACTTTCTCAGCATTGACACGTGGAATACATTGTGAACTTGTGATAAACTCGGCGGCAAGGCGAGTCTGTAGGCCAAAGTTCCAATCCGCTCCAGAATTTCGAAAGGGCCTACATACCTCGGACTTAGTTTTCCTTTCTTCCCAAACCGAGATAGACCTCGCATCGGTGACACATTCAAGAAAACATGGTCTCCTACTTGAAACTCCAAAGGCATGCGCCGCTTGTCGACGTAACTCTTTTGGTGGCTCTGCGCGGCTTTCAATCTTTCTCTGATGACTTTCTACCAATTCTGGGCCCGTTATGCTTCTTTCACCAACTTCATCCCAGCATAAAGGAGTCCTGCATGCCCTACCGTATAACGCTTCGAACAGTGCCATTCCGATGCTCTGCTGGTAACTGTTGTTATAGGCAAACTCCACCAAGTGTAACTGATCTTCCCAGCCTCCTTTAAAGTCTAACACGCAAGCTCTCAGCATGTCTTCAAGCGTCTGAATTGTCCTTTCTGATTGTCCGTCTGTCTGGGGATGATAAGCGGTGATGTACTATAGTTTCGTTCCCAAAGCCTCTTGTAGGCTTTTCCAAAATGAAGCGGTAAACTTGGGGTCTCTGTCTGATGTAATCGTCACTGGGACTCCATGAAGACGAACTACGTACCTCATGTACAACTCTGCATATCTATCTGTCGCGAAATCTTTTCTTACTGCCAGGAAATGCGCAGATTTAGTCAGTCTATCCACGATCACCCAGATCGAGTTATGTCCTCTTTGACTCCTCGGCAAACCCATGACAAAGTCCATGGTAACGTGCTCCCACTTCCACTCGGGGATTTCCAGAGGCTGTAACATCCCACCAGGCTTACAATATTGGGCCTTAACTTGCTGGCACGTCAAACACTTCGCCACATGTTTAGCGACATCTACTTTCATTCCATTCCACCAGTAGTGTTGACGCAGGTTCTGATACATCTTCGTGCTACCCGGATGAATACTATAATTGCTCCTATGAGCTTCCGACAAGATCTTTTCTCTCAGCTCCTCGTCACTAGGTACGCATAGACGTCCACGAAACTTCAAGATCCCATCCTCGGATACTTGAAAGTCAGGTTTCCTCATCGCGGCATCCATTTCCAGGATCTTTTGGGTGTCGGGGTCCGTAAATTGCAAGGCCTTCACTTTCTCATGAATTTCTGGTTCGATTCTTAATGTGGCTAGGAGGCACGACAGCTGACAGACTTCGAGCATAAACTCTGAATCCCTTATTCCTTCCAATAGGGTCTATTCCTTAACCATCAGATGTGTAACGCCCCGAATCCTCAAAGGCGCACATCATCGCCTTACAACCACCTTCTTACTTAGAATGATACCCAGGATCCAACGACGCGCACTAGACAATGAAACTTATATGCACATGCGGAAGCGACACTCAGAACTCCTACCAAATGTATAACATGGTGACTTGAGGAAAACAGAGCACTTAATCATAACATAACACAACATCAGTTTTACAACATAAGCATAGATAGGAAATACAACACTTGGGATCGGGGGAGATGGTTAGCCTAATCAAAAAAAGATGACGGGCTAAGGGTCAGGCACTACTCAAAAGTGGAACTCCAAAAAGTCATGGATGCCTAGGCTGTCTAAGGGTCGAGCTCGCGGTCATCGTCGGAATCCTCGCGGTGTACTGGGTCGTACTCCTCCAGGTCTTCCTCGTCTTCCACTTCCTCTTCTTCTTCTTCTTCAGACTCTGGCTCTGGATCTGCCTCATCCTCGGGTTCGGACTGATCATGGTAGATGGCCTCTCCGTCAGGGTTGTACCCCTCCTCCAAAGGCTCGTCCTCGGGATCGTCTAGCTCTGCTTCATCCTCCTCGGGCTCAGACTCGTCCGTCTCCATGGGATCTTCAGCGTCGGAGGGCCCCACGATGTCGCCATCAATCTCGGGGTTCTGGGACGGTGCCGACGGAAGGTCTGGGTCAAGTGCGGTCTCGGAGTCGGTGAGCTCCCCATCAGCAAGGTGTACGATCGAAGGATCCTGCTCGCCTATGACATCCCCCGCCATGTCGAAAGTCCTCAGCGGTCCAACCTCAAGGTCTCCATCACGGTAGAACCATGCTGCAAACTTGTCCGCCCACCAATCTGCTAAGCCTATATCCATCCAGATGGTGCCATATTTCCTAATGTAAGCTTTCCCTTCTCCCACCGGGTACTCCGTGGAATACTGCTCTAACCAGACGGGCACCCCAAAAATCGGCGGCGGTGGCATGATCAGGGTTTGGGGTCTGAAAATGGGGGTCCCACGACGGGGTGAGATATACTCAGTAAGCTAGCCTAACCCTAAGCTAGACCCTTGGGACTTCCAGACACTTCCCAACACATGCAATGTCCAAACAATCAAACAGCAGGCAATGGCATATAATAGCTCAATGAGAAATATATTTAGTCATGAAGTTCACAGGCTAGGCTAAACAATACTTGTACTTGGGCACTTAACATATTATCATTTAGCAGATAATTCACTTGTACGATACAATCGAAACTCTCATGGCTTAGCCCGCGTAATAACGCATCAGGCTTAAAGGATCAAGGAACCCGCGTTTAACGCCTCAGTTTCCAATGCCATTTCTCATGACCCGCGTTTAACGCCTCAGGTCCATCCCGCGTTTAACGCATCAGGATGCCTCACATACGTATACTTATAATTTCTCTCCATCGCCATAACTAATTCAATCATGCGCACTCTCATCAAGTCGGGCTCGATTCGACCCCTCGAGCTACCATCCCACATCATGGCAATACATCGTAAAATTCAACAAATCGAGTTCATGGCAATGTCATACGGTCGATAACACATCAATTGAGATAAATCAATGCTTTCCTAAATGGCCATTCGGCGATGCCACACCATCAATGGCACAAAAATCAATTAAGGTATGAAACCCGCCAATTAATCACACTAGACCCAAAATTGCTATTATAGGGCCACTTAGCTCAATTGGACTTCTTGCTATTCCCTCGATTAGAGTGCGATCCGTAGGTTAAAAGTCGTTTACTAAACGTACTCGCACGATTTCCCCAAAATCGATTACTCCTAAGCCTCAATTAGGATTCCATTAATTCAAATAGATATAATTCAAGCTCTAGCTAGTCCTAGGACATCATGGGGCATTCGGCCCACACCTAGGAACATCCACCAATCCATTTCATCCACGGCTCCTAGCATTCAATCATCAAAACACATCAAGGAAATTTCTGATCACATAATGCAAATTCGGATCCCTAAAGGACTCTACCGAAACAGCCCCCTATGCACTTCAAAATCCACTCTAAATGGTCCTTCCATGCACACAAGGTCCTAACTAAAGGTTAGGGGAGCTTACCAAGTCCAAGAGCAAGGCAAGACCGGCGGTGAGGTGGCGGGAGGAGGCGCGGCGTGCGGCGGTCCAAAGTGAACAGGTCTGATCCGTAAGAGAAATCCCCCAAATGCCAAGCTAACACAATGAGAATCACTCCTAACATAAGCTATCAACCTCTTAACACATATATCTAAGGCCCTAGAATCACTTACCTCAAGAAGGATCAAGATTTCCCCAAGAACTCCTTTGCTCCTTCTTTGGTCTGAATCTGACCTTGGGGCTCTTCGCGCGGCGCTCGGCTTCCACGGTGGTTCTAATAGGTGAAAGGGCGAGGGAAGGTCGCCTTGGTGGTGGTCGAAGGTGGTGGGAAGCGGTGGTGGTCGGCCGGTCTTCCTTGAGGCCGAGAGGAGGGCGACGGTGAGGGAGAGGGAAGAGAAGAGAGCGAACGAGAGAGGGAGAGTGAGAGAGAGTCTTCGTCCGAATGGGGGAGGGAGAGAGAGAGAGAGAAGAATAAGAAGCAAAGGAAATTTTGGAGGGAAATGGTTGTGGGGTGGTTCATGGGGTATGGTACATGAATAGTGTCTAGGAATGACTTGGTTAGTGGGGTAGGTTTAAGGGAAATTGTCCAATCAAGCTTGGTGGATTGCACTTCAAAAATTCATCACTCAAATGACCACTTTACCCTTGGAATTTCGGCTGAAGATGGGGGAGGGCAAATGACCATTTTGCCCCTTGCTTTGACCTTGAAAAGCGTGCTAATCCTACGGATAAAAGGGTCGATTTCGCTCGTTGGTTCGAATTTCGTTTTTCTAGCCTATACGGAACTATCTCTAACCTTAGTAGCTCGCCGATGAGGCGACGTCCAAATTTACCCCACTGTGATCTTCGAATGTCCGGCCTCCAATCTCGAAGTCCAATCTATGTCTAAATTCAGTCAATTGTCATTCCAGTGCGTCTCTGACTAACGGGCGGCTCTTAGGAGTTACGCGTATCGACCCGCGACTCATGTCACGTTTAAGGGTTACTCAAGCCACGGCGGCTTTGGTTGTCACGTAATCGCGAGAGTCAATCACTAGCCCCGAAGGTTGCAATCGTTAGAAATTGAGTTAGGTTAATTCACAAATCACGCCATGGTCATACGGATTCACCCGTGAACCAATCGCATGACACTAGCAAATTGTTCTAAAACCATTCTTAGATCGACCTATAGCGGTTCAGAATATTCCCTCGACGATCCTTATGGTCAAAGCACCGACTCGTGGTTAAGCTCTTTGGTCCACGTACTTTAAATCCTATACGGCCATTCCCCGTTGGTTAGTCGACTCGAGAGTGATCAGTTCTGAGCGAGATTAACTGGAATACATCGATAGACATTCATTCACTGATAAGTTTCGAGATAGGGTCAGAATTCAAGATGTCACAACTCTTCCCCCCTTACAAAAATTTCGTCCTCGAAATTTACATTACAACTACCTATTCAAACAAATGGGGGTGCTGACGCCTCATTGCTTCCTCACTTTCCTAGGTGGCTCCTTCAGTTCCATGGTGCTCCCAGATCACCTTTACTAGTGGGACCGTCTTGTTCCTTAAGACTTGCTTCTTCCTGTCCTCGTTCCTGATTGGTCTCTCCACATATGTTACCCGATCGTCCACTTCTATCACTTCGTGGTCCAGCACATGAGTTGCGTCCGGTTCATACTTCCTCAGCATCGACACGTGGAATACGTTGTGAACTTGTGATAGGCTTGGCGGCAAGGCGAGTCTGTAGGCCAGAGTTCCAATCCGCTCCAGAATTTCGAAAGGGCCTACATACCTCGGACTCAACTTTCCTTTCTTCCCAAACCGAGATAGACCTCGCATTGGTGACACTTTCAAGAAAACGTGGTCTCCTAATTGAAACTCCAAAGGTCTGCGCCGCTTGTCGGCGTAACTCTTCTGGCGGCTCTGCGCGGTTTTCAATCTTTCTCTTATGATTTTCACTGCCTCCACTGACTGTTCTACTAACTCTAGGCCGTGATGCTTCGTTCACCAACCTCGTCCCAGCATAAGGGTGTCCTACAGGCTCTACCGTATAATGCTTCGAACGGTGCCATTCCGATGCTCTGTTGGTAACTGTTGTTATAGGCAAACTCCACCAAGTGTAACTGATCTTCCCAACCTCCTTTAAAGTCCAATACGCAAGTCTCAGCATGTCCTCAAGCGTCTGAATTGTCCTTTCTGATTGTCCGTCCGTCTGGGGGTGGTAAGCGGTGCTGTACTGTAGTTTCGTTCCCAAAGCCTCTTGTAGGCTTTTCCAAAATGAAGCGGTAAACTTGGGGTCTCTGTCTGAAGTAATCGTTACTGGAACTCCATGAAGGCGAACTACGTACCTCATGTACAACTCTGCGTATCTATCCATCGCGAAATCTTTCCTGACTGCCAAGAAGTGTGCAGACTTAGTCAGCCTATCCACGATCACCCAAATCGAATCATGTCCTCTCTGACTCCTCGGCAAACCCATGACGAAGTCCATGGTGATGTGTTCCCACTTCCATTCGGGGATTTCCAAAGGCTGTAACATCCCACCAGGCTTACAATGCTGAGCCTTAACTTGCTGGCATGTCAAACACTTCGCCACATGCTTAGCTACATCTACTTTCATTCCATTCCACCAGTAGTGTTGACGCAAGTTCTGATACATCTTCGTGCTACCCGGATGGATGCTGTAGTTGCTCCAATGAGCTTCCGACAAGATCCTTTCTCTTAGCTCCTCGTCACTGGGTACGCACAAACGTCCACGAAACTTCAGAATCCCATCTTCGGACACTTGAAAGTCGGGTTTCCTTTTTCCGGCATCCGTTTCCAAGATCTTTTGGATGTCGGGGTCCGTAGATTGCAACGCTTTCACCTTCTCATGAATCTCTGGCTCAATTCTCAATGTCGCTAGAAGACAAGACAGCTAGCAAACTTCGAGCCTAAACTCCGAATCCCTTATCCTTTCCAACAAGGTCCATTCCTTAACCAACAAATGCGCGATGCTCGATTTCCGACTCAGCGAATCCGCGACCTTATTTGCCTTTCCGGGGTGATAAAGGATATCACAATCATAGTCCTTGAGCAGTTCCATCCAGCGACGTTGTCTCATGTTTAACTCCTTTTGGGAAAATAGGTACTTCAAACTCTGGTGGTCCGTGTAAATCTGAAACCTTTCTCCGAACAAGTAGTGCCTCCAAATCTTCAAGGCGAAGATGATAGCTGCTAGTTCCAAATCATGCGTCGGGTAGTTCATCTCATGAGGTCTTAACTGTGTCGATGCATATGCTACAACTCTTCCATGTTGCATCAAGACGCATCCCAATCCCTTTAGCGACGCATCGCTATAAATCTCATAACCTCCAAGTCCAGAAGGGATGGTCAATACTGGTGCAGTCGTCAAACGATGCTTCAGTTCCTGAAAACTCCTCTCACATTTATCTGTCCATTCAAACCTCGTATCCTTCTTAGTCAGCCTTGTCAAAGGAGTAGCTATCGAGGAAAACTTTTCCACGAACCTGCGATAGTATCCCGCCAATCCTAGAAAGCTTCGAACCTCCGTCACTGACGTAGGTCTAGGCCAATTCGTTACTGCTTCAATCTTTGCTGGGTCCACAGAAATTCCATTTCCAGAGATGACATGTCCAAGGAACGCAACTTTGTTAAGCCAAAACTCGCACTTACTGAACTTGGCGTACAGCGAGTGTTCCCTTAACGTCCGTAGAACTCTACTCAACTGCTCCTCGTGCTCCTCAGGGCTCTTCGAGTAAATCAAAATGTCGTCGATGAACACAATGACGAACTGATCCAAGTATTCCTTAAACACTCTATGCATCAAATCCATGAAAGCAGCTGGGGCATTAGTCAACCCAAACGGCATGACTGTGAACTCGTAATGCCCATATCTCGTCCGAAAGGCGGTCTTCGGTATATCTTCCTTCTTAATCCTCAACTGGTGATAACCCGTCCTTAGGTCTATCTTGGAGAACACAGAAGCTCCTTGTAGTTGATCAAACAAGTCGTCAATTCTTGGCAACGGGTACTTATTCTTGATAGTCACATGGTTCAACTGCCGGTAATCAATGCATAAGCGCAACGACCCATCCTTCTTTCTTACAAACAAGACTGGCGCTCCCCAAGGCGAAGCGCTTGGACGAATAAATCCTTTGTCCAGCAATTCTTGCATCTGAACCTTCAATTCCTTCAACTCTGAGAAGGACATTCTGTAGGGTGCCTTCGAGATTGGCTCTGTTCCCGGTGCTAATTCAATCACGAACTCTATTTCCCTTTCTGGAAGCAACCCTGGTAACTCTTGAGGGAAGACATCGGGGTAATCACGTACTACGGCTATGTCCTCTAGCTTTGGTTCCTCTATGGTCGGATCCACTACGGCAGCTAAGTAAGCTTGACATCCTTCGTCCAATAGCCTAGTCACCTCAAGTGACGAAATCAAAGGGATTGTGGTTCCTCCTCGGCTTCCCATAAACTCGAATCTTGGGCTATCATTAGGATGGAAATGAATCACCCTGCTACCACAATCAACGACAGCTCTCTGTCTACTCAACCAATCCATTCCGATAATCACGTCAAAGTCAAACATAGGCAGCACAGCTAAATCTATTCGTTCCTCACTACCCCCAATGACTATCTTACAATCTGAACAACCTAAAGAAACCAACACTTTATCCTTTAAAGGGGTGGTAACATGCAATATCACTTCCAGTGGTTTCAATTCAATTCCGACCAAATCAGCAAACTGAGCAGATATAAACGAATGCGATGCTCTAGGGTCAAACAAGGCATAGGCAGCATGATCACATAAAGTAATCGTACATGTGACCACGCCAGGCGCGTTCTCCACCTCCCTACGCGCCACAGCATAAACCCTTCCTTGAGCTGGCGGCCTATTGGCATAGTTCTGCGGAGCTCCCGCCTGCGGTCCCGCTGGCGGCCGGTTCCCTTGAATCTGAGCTTCTGGCGCCTGACTCGGGCAATTCCTTATCTGATGGCCCAGCTGGCCACACTTGAAGCAAGCGCCCGTCCTGCTCGGGCACGGTCCGTTCCCATGCTTTCGTCCACACAAACGGCAGTTCCCACTCGGCCGGGGAGCAGGCTTGCTAATGCTCCTTCTGATCGGAGGGACGAAACGCCGGTTGCTCACCATCGGCCTTTTGCCGAACTGGCGGTTATCCCTCACAGGAGTGAACCGCGATCCAGATGCTACTCCTCTTTCTCTCATGTCCCTTTCCACCAACTGACCTCTTTCATAGATGGCGTCATAGCCCTGTAAGTCCAACAGCACCAACTGGCTGCGAAGGTCAGGTCTCAATCCATCTCTGAACCTTCTCGCCCTATCCTCAGGGTTTTCGACCATTCTCGGGGCATACTTAGACAGCCTCGCAAACTCAGCCTCATATTGGTCTATGGTCATCTGGTTCTGGCGGAGATTCTGAAACTCAACTTTCTTCTGTTCCCGAGCCGCTCTGGAGAAATACTTGGCAGTAAACACTTCGGAGAAGACAGTCCAGTTGGGTTCTGTGCCTTCTGGGAAAATTCTTCCTTTGGTGGCCTTCCACCAATCATTCGCCGTACCTCGTAGCTGGTACACAGCCAGGACTACCTTTTCAGCCTCGGTACAACCCAGCGCCTCAAAGGCCTTTTCCAATTCTTCAATCCAAGCGGGGGCAGTTCCAGGGTCCCCTGTGCCATCGAACTTTGGTGGCTTCAGTTTCATAAAGTGTTCCATCAGCTGGCCCATCCCTCGATTTCCTTGTCCTTGGGCGTTGCCACCTTCATTACCATAACCATTGTTCCCGTTATTCCCGTTTGCTAAGTTGGCGGCAGCGACTGCAGCTTCAGCAGCCTGGGCAACGGCAGCAGCTCTCTCCTGGGTTTGCCTGCCCATCAAGTTCCCAATTTCTTCTAGGATCCTCATGACTCCGTCATACCTAGGATCTTCTACCGCTTGCGGCCTAGAGCTAGACGCTCCTCCAATAACTCTGGTCCGGTTACTCATCTCGCTAAGTCTCACAACACCTGAGCCACTATAATTCCATTCAGGAATTAGAGACCTAAGTCATCTACTTAAGTCGAACAAAGCTATGCTACACTCATAGCAGCAATCACAGACAAAGCGATCATAGCTCAAGCAACCATTAGAGCACCACAACGAGGAAATCACCATTACACCGCACAATTAGTTGCCTCTGCAACTTAGCCAAATCAAATCAATTACCCAACCAAGCAAGCAGCAGCCAACACTCAGTGCCAAGTACGAAGCCTTATAGCCTTAAGCCTACCAAAGATGACGCCAGTCAATATGCCAATCACAAGTGCCATTTCACATGCCATGCATTCTATGCCTAACTCTAACGAATTTCCTAAGGTCTTGCTACCCAAAACTCCTTGAATCAGTACACCTTATTACTCCAATCCTCAATCGACTTGATCGAGCTGACCTTGCTCTGATACCAATTAAACGAGGATGTAACGCCCCGAATCCTCAAAGGCGCACATCATCGCCTTACAACCACCTTCTTACTTAGAATGATACCCAGGATCCAACGACGCGCACTAGACAATGAAACTTATATGCACATGCGGAAGCGACACTCAGAACTCCTACCAAATGTATAACATGGTGACTTGAGGAAAACAGAGCACTTAATCATAACATAACACAACATCAGTTTTACAACATAAGCATAGATAGGAAATACAACACTTGGGATCGGGGGAGATGGTTAGCCTAATCAAAAAAAGACGACGGGCTAAGGGTCAGGCACTACTCAAAAGTGGAACTCCAAAAAGTCATGGATGCCTAGGCTGTCTAAGGGTCGAGCTCGCGGTCATCGTCGGAATCCTCGCGGAATACTGGGTCGTACTCCTCCAGGTCTTCCTCGTCTTCCACTTCCTCTTCTTCTTCTTCTTCAGACTCTGGCTCTGGATCTGCCTCATTCTTGGGCTCGGACTGATCATGGTAGATGGCCTCTCCGTCAGGGTTGTACTCCTCCTCCAAAGGCTTGTCCTCGGGATCGTCTAGCTCTGCTTCATCCTCCTCGGGTTCGGACTCGTCCGTCTCCATGGGATCTTCGGCGTCGGAGGGCCCCACGATGTCGCCATCAATCTCGGGGTTCTGGGACGGTGCCGACGGAAGGTCTGGGTCAGGTGCGGTCTCGGAGTCGGTGAGCTCCCCATCAGCAGGGTGTACGATCGAAGGATCCTGCTCGCCTATGACATCCCCCGGCACGTCGAAAGTCCTCAGCGGTCCAACCTCAAGGTCTCCATCACGGTAGAACCATGCTGCAAACTTGTCCGCCCTCCAATCTGCTAAGCCTATATCCATCCAGATGGTGCCATATTTCCTAATGTAAGCTTTCCCTTCTCCCACCGGGTACTCCGTGGAATACTGCTCTAACCAGACGGGCACCCCAAAAATCGGCGGCGGTGGCATGATCAGGGTTTGGGGTCTGAAAATGGGGGTCCCACGACGGGGTGAGTTATACTCAGTAAGCTAGCCTAACCCTAAGCTAGACCCTTGGGACTTCCAGACACTTCCCAACACATGCAATGTCCAAACAATCAAACAGTAGGCAATGGCATATAATAGCTCAATTAGAAATATATTTAGTCATGAAGTTCACAGGCTAGGCTAAACAATTCTTGTACTTGGGCACTTAACATATTATCATTTAGCAGATAATTCACTTGTACGATACAATCGAAACTCTCATGGCTTAGCCCGCGTAATAACGCATCAGGCTTAAAGGATCAAGGAACCCGCGTTTAACGCCTCAGGTTTCCAATGCCATTTCTCATGACCCGCGTTTAACGCCTCAGGTCCATCCCGCGTTTAACGCATCAGGATGCCTCACATACGTATACTTATAATTTCTCTCCATCGTCATAACTAATTCAATCATGCGCACTCTCATCAAGTCAGGCTCGATTCGACCCCTCGAGCTACCATCCCACATCATGGCAATACATCGTAAAATTCAACAAATCGAGTTCATGGCAATGTCATACGGTCGATAACACATCAATTGAGATAAATCAATGCTTTCCTAAATGGCCATTCGGCCATGCCACACCATCAATGGCACAAAAATCAATTAAGGTCTAAAACCCGCCAATTAATCACACTAGACCCAAAATTGCTATCATAGGGCCACTTAGCTCAATTGGACTTCTTGCTATTCCCTCGATTAGAGTGCGATCCGTAGGTTAAAAGTCGTTTACTAAACGTGCTCGCACGATTTCCCCAAAACCGATTACTCCTAAGCCTCAATTAGGATTCCATTAATTCAAATAGATATAATTCAAGCTCTAGCTAGTCCTAGGACATCATGGGGCATTCGGCCCACACCTAGGAACATCCACCAATCCATTTCATCCACGGCTCCTAGCATTCAATCATCAAAACACATCAAGGAAATTTCTGATCACATAATGCAAATTCGGATCCCTAAAGGACTCTACCGAAACAGCCCCCTATGCACTTCAAAATCCACTCTAAATGGTCCTTCCATGCACACAAGGTCCTAACTAAAGGTTAGGGGAGCTTACCAAGTCCAAGAGCAAGGCAAGACCGGCGGTGAGGTGGCGGAAGGAGGCGCGACGTGCGGCGGTCCAAAGTGAACAGGTCTGATCCCTAAGAGAAATCCCCCAAATGCCAAGCTAACACAATGAGAATCACTCCTAACATAAGCTATCAACCTCTTAACACATATATCTAAGGCCCTAGAATCACTTACCTCAAGAAGGATCAAGATTTCCCCAAGAACTCCTTTGCTCCTTCTTTGGTCCGAATCTGACCTTGGGGCTCTTCGCCCGGCTCGGCTTCCACGGTGGTTCTAATAGGTGAAAGGGCGAGGGAAGGTCGCCTTGGTGGTGGTCGAAGGTGGTGGGAAGCGGTGGTGGTCGGCCGGTCTTCCTTGAGGCCGAGAGGAGGGCGACGGTGAGGGAGAGGGAAGAGAAGAGAGCGAACGAGAGAGGGAGAGTGAGAGAGAGTCTCCGTCCGAATGGGGGAGGGAGAGAGAGAGAGAGAAGAATAAGAAGCAAAGGAAATTTTGGAGGGAAAGGGTAGTGGGGTGGTTCATGGGGTATGGTACATGAATAGTGTCTAGGAATGACTTGGTTAGTGGGGTAGGTTTAAGGGAAATTGTCCAATCAAGCTTGGTGGATTGCACTTCAATAATTCATCACTCAAATGACCACTTTACCCTTGGAATTTCGGCTGAAGATGGGGGAGGGCAAATGACCATTTTGCCCCTTGCTTTGACCTTGAAAAGCGTGCTAGTCCTACGGGTAAAAGGGTCGATTTCGCTCGTCGGTTCGAATTTCGCTTTTCTAGCCTATACGGAACTATCTCTAACCTTGGTAGCTCGCCGATGAGGCGACGTCCAAATTTACCCCACTGTGATCTTCGAATGTCCGGCCTCCAATCTTGAAGTCCAATCTATGTCTAAATTCAGTCAATTGTCATTCCAGTGCGTCTCTGACTAACGGGCGGCTCTTAGGAGTTACGCGTATCGACCCGCGACTCATGTCACGTTTAAGGGGTTACTCAAGCCACGGCGGCTTTGGTTGTCATGTAATCGCGAGAGTCAATCACTAGCCCCGAAGGTTGCGATCGTTAGAAATTGAGTTAGGTTAATTCACAAATCACGCCATGGTCATACGGATTCACCCGTGAACCAATCGCATGACACTAGCAAATTGTTCTAAAACCATTCTTAGATCGACCTATAGCGGTTCAGAATATTCCCTCGACGATCCTTATGGTCAAAGCACCAACTCGTGGTTAAGCTCTTTGGTCCATGTACTTTAAATCCTATACGGCCATTCCCCGTTGGTTAGTCGACTCGAGAGTGATCAGTTCTGAGCGAGATTAACTGGAATACATCGATAGACATTCATTCACTGATAAGTTTCGAGATAGGGTCAGAATTCAGGATGTCACAAGATGTGTGATGCTCGATTTCCGGCTAAGCGCATCCGTAACCTTATTTGCCTTTCCGGGGTGATACAAGATATCACAATCATAGTCCTTGAGTAATTCCATCCATCGGCGTTGCCTCATGTTCAACTCCTTTTGGGAAAACAAGTACTTCAAACTCTGGTGGTCCGTGTAAATCTGAAATCTTTCGCTACACAAGTAATGCCTCCAAATCTTTAAGGCGAAGATGATAGCTGCTAGTTCCAAATCATACATCGGGTAGTTCATCTCGTGGGGTCTTAACTGCCGCGATGCATATGCCACAACTCTTCCATGTTGCATCAGGACGCATCCTAATCCCTTCAGCGACGCATCGCTATAGATCTCATAACCTCCAGGTCCAGAAGGAATGGTCAACATTGGTGCAGTCGTCAAACGATGCTTGAGTTCCTGAAAACTCCTCTCACACTTATCAGTCCATTCGAACCGCGTATCTTTCTTAGTCAGCCTCGTCAAGGGAGTAGCTATCGAGGAAAACCTTTCCACTAACCTTCGGTAATACCCTGCCAATCCCAGGAAGCTCCGAACCTCTGTTACTGACGTAGGTCTAGGCCAATTCGTTACCGCTTCAATCTTTGCTAGGTCTACTGAAATTCCATTTCCAGAGATGACGTGTCCAAGGAACGCAACTTCGTTAAGCCAAAACTCGCACTTACTGAACTTGGCATACAGCGAGTGTTCCCTTAATGTCCGTAGAACTATACTTAATTGCTCCTCATGCTCCTCAGGACTCTTCGAGTAAATCAAGATGTCGTCGATGAAGACAATGACGAACTGATCCAAATACTCCTTGAACACTCTAAGCATCAAATCCATGAAAGCAGCTGGGGCATTAGTCAGTCCGAACGGCATGACTATGAACTCATAATGCCCATATCTCGTCCGAAAGGCTGTCTTCGGTATATCCTCCTTCTTAATCCTCAATTGGTGATAACCCGTCCTTAGGTCTATCTTGGAGAACACAGAAGCTCCTTGCAGCTGGTCAAACAAATCGTCTATCCTTGGCAACGGGTACTTGTTCTTGATAGTCACCTGGTTCAACTGCCTGTAGTCAATGCATAAACGCAGCGACCCATCCTTCTTCCTTAAGAACAAGACTGGCGCTCCCCAAGGCGAAGCGCTTGGACGAATAAATCCTTTGTCCAGCAATTCTTGCATCTGGACCTTCATATGGTGCTTTCGAGATCGGTTCTATTCCGGGTGCTAACTCAATCACGAACTCTATTTCCCTTTCTGGAGGCAACCCTGGCAATTCTTGAGAGAAGACATCGGGAAAGTCACGCACCACTGCTATATCTTCCAACTTGGGTTTCCCTATAGTCGGATCCATCACGACAGCTAAGTAAGCTAGGCATCCTTCATCCAAAAGCCTGGTCACCTCAAGTGACGAAATCAAAGGGATTGAGGTTCCTCATTGACTTCCCTCAAACTCGAATCTAGGGTGATCATTAGGATGGAAATGAATCACCCTGCTACCACAATCAACGACAGCTCTCTGTCTACTCAACCAATCCATTCCGATAATCACGTCAAAGTCAAACATAGGCAGCACAGCTAAATCTATTCGTTCCTCACTATCCCCAATGACTATCTTACAACCTGAACAGCCTAAAGAAACCAGTACTTTATCCTTTAAAGAGGTGGTAACATGCAATATCACTTCCAACGGTTTCAATTCAATTCCAACCAAATCAGCAAACTGAGCAGATATGAACAAATGCGATGCTCCAGGATCAAACAAAGCATAGGCAGCATGATCACACAAAGTAACCGTACCTATGACCATGCCAGGTGCGTTTTCCGCTTCCCTTCGCGCCACAGCATACACCCTTCCTTGAGCTGGCGGTCTATCAGCATTGTTCTGAGGAGCTCCTACCTGCGGTCCCGCTGGCGGTCGGTTTCCTTGAGCTTGAGGCCCTGGAGTCTGGCTCGGGCAGTTCTTTATCTGATGACCCAGCTGGCCACACTTGAAGCAAGCGGCCGTCCTGCTCGGGCAAGGTCCGCTCCCATGCTTCCGTCCATACAAGCGGCAGTTCCAACTCGGCAGGGGAGCATGCTTGTTAATGTTCCTCCTCGCTGGAGGGACAAAACGCCTGTTGCTTGCCATCGGCCTCTTGCGATCCAGAAGCGATTCCTCTTTCTTTCATATCTCTTTCCACTAATTGACCCCTTTCGTAGATTGCATCATAACCTTGCAAGTCTAACAGCACTAACTGGCTACGAAGGTCAGGTCTCAACCCATCTCTGAACCTTCTCGCCCTATCCTCAGGGTTTTCGACCATTCTCGGGGCATACTTGGACAGTCTCGCGAATTCCGCCTCGTACTGGTCGATGGTCATTTGATTTTGGCGAAGGTTCTGGAATTCAATCATCTTCTATTCTTGAGCCGCTCTGGAGAAATACTTAGCATTAAACACTTCAGAGAATACAGTCCAATTTGGCTCCATTCCTTCGGGGAAAACTCTTCCCTTGGTGGCCTTCCACCAGTCGTTCGCGGTCCCGCGGAGTTGGTACACAGCTAGGGTTACCTTCTCAACTACGGTACAACCCAATACTTCAAATGCCTTTTCTAATTCCTCAATCCAAGCAAGGGCAGTTCCAGGGTCCCCTGTACCATCAAACTTGGATGGCTTCAGCTTCATAAAGTGCTCCATCAGCTGGCCCATCACGCGATTCCCTTGTCCTTGGGCAATGCCACCATCATTGTCATGCCCATTGTTCCCATTATTCCCGTTTGCTAGGTTGGCGGGAGCGACTGCAGCTTCCGCAGCTCTTTCCTGGGCCTGCCTGCCCAACAAGTTCCCAATATCTTCCAGGATCCTCATGACTCCGTCATACCTAGGATATTCTACCACTTGCGGCCTAGAGCTAGACTCTCCTCCAGTACCTCTGGTTCGGTTGCTCATCTTGCTAAATCTCACAACACTTGAGTCACTATAATTCCATCCAGGAAATAGAGACCTAAGTCATCTACTTAAGCCTAACAAGACCACGCTACCTTCACAGCAGCAATCACAGTTCAAGCAATCATTACTCAAGCAACCATCAGAAACATCATAATCAGGAATTTACAATCGTATCACACAATCAGTTGCCTCTGCAACTTTATCAGATCGCAATCAACTATCCGATTCAGTAGTCAGCAATTAACACACAGTGCCAAGTACGAAGCCTTATAGCCTTAAGTCTACCAAAGATGACGCTAGTCAATATGCCAATCACAAGCGCCATTTCACATGTCATGCATTCTATGTCTAACTCTAGCGAATCCCTAAGGTGTTGCTACCCAATTGTACTCGAATCATCACGCCTTATTACTCCATTCCTCAATCAACTTGGATCGAGCTGACCTCGCTCTGATACCAATTAAACGAGGATGTAACGCCCCGAGTCCCCACCGGCGGACAACATCGCCCCACGTCCTAATCCAGCTAAATCTTACCCAGGATCCAAGCAGTGCGCGGTAGACAATGAAACTTAAATGAACATGTTGAAGCGTCATGCACAACTCCTATACAGTTAGACAACGAGATGGTTTGGGGGAATAAGGTACTTAATCAAGTCATAGCATAGCATACGGTTCGTTACACAACATAAGCATAAACTGGAATACAACACTTGGGATCAAAGGAAGGTGGTTAGCCTAATCAAAAAGGGACAACGAGCTATGGGTCAAGCACTACTCAAAAAGTAACTTCCAAAAGTCTTAGGCGCCTAGGCTATCTAAGGGTCGAGCTCACGGTCGTCATATGGATCCTCGCGGTGTACAGGGTCGTACTCCTCAAGGTCTTCCTCCTCTTCTTCTTCTCCCTCAAGCACTTGCTCCGGATCTTCGTCTTCCTCGGATTCGGGTAGGGGATGGAAGATGGCCTCTCCGTCGGGGTTATGCTCCTCCACCAAGGGCTCGTCCTCGGAATCGTCTAGTGCTTCTTCGTCCTCGTCGTGTTCAGACTCGTCAGTCTCCATGGGGTCTTCGGCATCAGAGGGCCCCACGATGTCGCCGTTAACCTCGGGGTTCTGAGACGGCACCGGCGGAAGATTTGGGTCAGGAGCGTTCTCGGAATCAGTGAGCTCCCCCGTCTGCAAGGTGTACAATCGAAGGGTCCTGCTCGCCAATGACATCCCACGGTACGTCAAAAGTCCTCAACGGTCCGACTGTGAGGTCACTGTCTCGGTAGAACCATGCTGCGAATCTGTCCGGGCTCTAGTCTGCTAAGCCCACATCCATCCAGATAGTGCCGTACTTCCTAATATACGCCTTCCCTTCTCCCACCGGGTACTCCGTGGAATACTGCTCCACCAAGACGGGTACCCCAAAAATCGACGGCGGTGGCATGGTCAGGGTTTGGGGCCTGAAAAGATGGGTCCCACGACGGGGTGAGATATTATACTCAATAAGCTAGCCTAACCCTAAGCTAGACACTTGGAACTTCCAGACACTCCCAAACACATGCAATGGCTAGACAAGCAAACAATATGCAATGGCATGTAATAACTCAATTAAAAACATATCTAGTCATGTAATTCACAATTTAGGCTAGACAGGACTTGTACTTTGGCACTTAGCATTCCATCATATAGAGAATAGTTTATACGTTCGGTATGATTGGGACTTTCATGGCTTAGCCCGCGTAATAACGCATCAGGCTTAAAAGATCAAGGAACTCGCGTTTAACGCCTCAGGTTTCCGATGCTGATTCTCATGACCCGCGTTTAACGCCTCAGGTCTATCCCGCGTTTAACGCATCAGGATGTCATTAAGCCCCGCGTTTAACGCATCAGGGCACCACATGCACAAGGGATCATGATCCTTTCCATTAGCATCATCATGTCAATTGCGCGCATCCTCATCAAGTTAAGCTCGATTCGGCCCTTTAAGCTACCAATCCACATCATGGCGTCACGTCACACAAATCGACAAAAACAAGGTCACGGCAACACTATCCGATCAAAATCTTATCAATTGAGACAATTCATCACCAACACATTAGTCCATTCGGCCAAGTCACACAATCAAGTGTACATCAATCAATTGAGGTCTATGACTTGCTAATTAATTATACAAGGCCGAAATCACTAGCTTAGTCTCCCTTAATTTCCCACGGCCAAGATGCCACTCATAGACTAAGGGTCATTGTTCGATGCGTTCACAAGAATTCACCCATGGTTGGATACTCCTTGGATCAATTTAAGACTTCATCGACTCAATCAAGCACAACTCAAGTTCCGACGCATCATATGACACCATGAGACATTCGGTTCACACCCAAGGGTATCTACTAACTCATTTCACCCATGATTCAAATGTTCCAAGCATCAAACTCATCAAGCCAATTCTGTCCTAGACATCACAAGTTCGGCACCCTAGGAGATCTCACCGAAACAGACCGCTAAAACACATCGAAACACATCGAAGCTACCTTTGCTTGGTACTTTCATTACACAAGGTCCTACCAAAGGGTTAGGGAAGCTTACCAAGTCCAAAAGCTAGGGGAAGCCGGCGGCAAATGGCGATGGAGTGGCGTGGGCAGGTCTGGTCCGGCGCGATCAGGTCTGGCCCCTTAGAGAAAACCACAAATGGCCAAGATAACTTAGTGAAAAACACTCCTAACGCAAGCCTCCAACCCTTCAACAAGTATCTCTAAGTCTCTAGGGTCACTTACCTCAAGGACTCTTCAAGAACAGCCCTACGGTCACTCACGGTTCGGTTCAGGCCCGGGGTGTTCGCGCGGCGTCGGGGCTCGAACGGCGGTCCTTCGAGGTTCAAGAGAGAGAGGAGACGGTGTTGGCGACGGCTTGAGGTGGCCGAGTGGTGGCCGGCGGTCCACCGAGAGGGAGAGAAACCGAGAGGGCTAGTTAGAGAACGAGAGGGAGGGAGAGAGAGCAAACGAGAGAGAGAGAGTGATGGTAGGAGGTGGTCGGCCGAATGAGGTGGAGGGAGAGTGAGTGTGTGACAAGAAGAGAAGGATTTTTGGAGGGAAAGTAGTAGTGGGGTGGTTGATGGGGTGAAGGACATGGAATAGTGGCTTAGAATGACTACTTAGTGGGGTAGGTTATGGGGAAATTGTCCAATCCAATGGTCTCTTCCATGCCTCAATAATTCAAACTCCCAAAAGACCAAAATGCCCTTCCATTTTCGGCTGCACAAGGAAAGGGGCAAATGTCCAAATTGCCCTTGCTTATTCTAAGAGAAAAGGTTGTTAAACTAGGGGTAAAAGGGTCGATTTCGCTTGTCGGTCCGAATCATGTTTTTCTAACTTATGCGGGGCTATTTCTAATCTTAATAGCTCTCCGATGAGGCGACGTCCAATCTTACTCCATTGCGATCTTCGAATGTCCGGCCTCCAATCTCGAAGTCCAATCTTTGGCTAAATTCAGTCAATTGTCATTCCAGCGCGTCTCAGACTAACGAGCAGCTCTCAGGAGTTACGCGTATCGACCCGCGACTAATGTCACGTTTAAGAGTTTCTCGAGCCACGGCGGCTTTGGTTGTCATCTCATCGCGAGGGTCAATCACTAGCCCCGAAGGTTACGACCGTTAGGAATCGATTTAGGTTAATTCGCAAATCATGTCATGGTCATACGGAATCACCCGTGAACCAATCGCATGACACTAGCAAATCGTTCTAAAACCATTCTTAGATCGACCTTTAGCGGTCCAAAATATTTCCTCGACGATCCTTATGGTCAAAGCGTCGACTCGTGGTTAAGTTCTTTAGTCCACGAACTTTGAATCCTATATGGCCATTCCCCATTGGTTAGTCGACTCGAGAGTGATCAATTCTGAGCGAGATTAACTGGAATACATCGAAAGACATTCATTCACTAATAAGCTTCGAGATAGGGTCAGAATTCAGAATGTCACAGATTGGCCTTCAAATCGGCGTGTGATCAATCAAGATATGGCTTGAAATCAGCAATCAATCACATCTTCATTGATTGATCATCAAATTGGCAATCAATCACATCTGATTGATCATCAGATTAGTAATCAATCAAGATAAGGCTCGAAATCAGCAATCAATCACATCTTGAATATGCCTTTGAATCTTCAATCTATCGGTCAGCACTTAATCTAGTGAATCGCCATGAAATCAGCAGAAATCAATCTGGTGAAGTGATTTTCTTATTGGAAAGGAAAGAAATGAAACCTTACTATCGATAATCCTAATCAATAGTATTCAGGTAGATACTATCCACCGAAGCAAGTTGTGACCAAAATCAACCTTGGTCTAAACAAATAATGATTGTGCATAATTTGCGAATGGAATCAAAGATTACTCGTTAACGCCAATCGTATCATTAGTGACAATATCGGACACTACCGCATCATTCTCCCTAGGTTGATATAGGTTTGACCTCAAATCTGGTAGGTCTTCATCCTCCAAGTAAGGAGATAGATCTCCTACGTTAAAAGTCGCTGAACCTCCAAACTCTCCAGGAAGTTCAACTTTATATGCATTGTCGCCAATTCTCTCCAGAACTTTAAATAGACCATCAGCTTTAGCATTAGCTTGTTCTTTCGCTTGGTTGGAAATCTTTCCTTCCTTAGATGAATCCACACTAGATCAACTGGTTGAAAATGTGCCTTCTTTCTATGCCGATTAGCTTTCTTTTTGTAAGACTCGTTGGCCCTTTCAATCTTGAAACGAATCTGCTCATGAAGTTTCTTCATCACTTGAGCTCTTTCTTTACCATCGAAATTGATTTGAGAATTGGACGGAATCGGGATCAAATCAATCGGTGTTAGAGGATTGAGTCCATACACAACTTCAAAAGGTGAATGACCAGTAGTATAGCTTGGTGATCGATTATAAGCAAATTCAGCATGGGCAAGCTTCAAATCCCAATCTTTTAAGGACTTACTCACCATACCTCAAATGAGAGTTCTGAGAGTACGATTGGTTACCTCCGTTTGGCCATCTGTTTGAGGATGACAGGATGTGCTGAATAAGAGTCACGTACCAAGCATTCGCCACAACGTCTTCCAAAAGTAACTCAAAAACTTGGAATCACGATCAGACACGATGGTTTTGGGAACTCCATGAAAACGAATGATCTCCTTAACATATTAATCTGCAATATGAGAAGCGTCATCTGTTTTATGACATGGCACAAAATGAGCCATCTTATAAAACCGATCAACGACCACCATAATGGCATCTTTTCCACGTTGAGTTCTTGGAAGAGCCACAATAAAGTCCATGTTTACATCTTCCCAAGGCTGCAGTGGAACTGGAAGTGGAGTATACAAACCCTCATGAAAATGACTCTTGGCTCTTTGACAAGCTGCACACCTTGAGATAATGGCATGCACATCTCCAATCATCTTTGGCCAGTAGAAATGCTCTTGTAGAACCTCAAGAGTTTTGTTGATACCGAAATGGCCAGCTAATCCACCACCATGCACTTCACGTGTCACGCCCCGCGTCCTTTATGGCGCGCAAACATCCATTCCTACTCTTCCTTCGCGATACGTCCCAATTGTCTAACAATATACTCGCGTATTGAATTGCACATGCGGAAGCGATAAATAAACTCCATACATAAAACTTGACAAGATGACTTAGAATGCATACAGCACAAAGTTTTACAACTTCAAACTTCAAACATAACATAACTGGATCACTACTAAATTCCAACCTGCCTATCTCAAGGGAAACGTCTGAAGAGTGGTGATGTAACTATCCCTAAGCATCTGGTTCTTATCTGATGACCCAGCTGGCCACTCTTAAAGCTAGCACTCGTCCTACTTGCGCAAGGTCCATTCTCGTGCCTCCTTCCTATGGCATATCAAGGTGTTCGGTTCAAACAAGATCAGCCCCATTAGCCTAGCTCAACCATGATATCAACAATACGAGTACCACAATTCCTCAATCACCTACTTTCCCTAGCATCACATATTCGGTCCTCATAGAGTCTCACACAATCAGCCCACAAACTCACTCGCAACCACATCTAATTCGGTCCTTCCGTCATCCAAGGTCCTAACAAAGGTTTAGAGTTAACTTACCAAGGTCGAAGAGTCAAGGAAATCGGCGAAAGTGGCGGAGGAAGGTGCGGCGCAAATCTGGTCCGGCGTGAATGGGTTCGGCCCCTAGGAGTCAACCACAAAATGACCAAGAATAATCAACAATACCACTCTTGATACAAGCCTCTAACTCCCTAACATGTCTAACTAGGCTCTAGGAGTCACTCACTTCAAGATTGAACAAGAACTCCTCAAGAACAGCTCAGCTTCCTCTAGGTTCCTATTCTGATCGACGGCGAAACGCACGACCTCCGGACTTGGACGGCGGTCCTTCATGGTCCAAGAGGGAGAGGAGGTCGTGTTGATGGTGGTTTGAGGCGGTGGAGTGGCGAGGAGGGGCGGCCGGCGCCGGTTCCACCGAGAGAGAGGGCGAGCGAGTGATTGAGAGGGAGAGAGCGTGAGATGGAGAAGAGAGAACGAGAGAGAGGAGAGGGTGGTCGGGTGATGGAGGTGGCCGAATGAAGTGGGGTGAAGGAAGGAGAGTGAGTGATAAGCAGAGAGGGGAATTGGAGGGAAAAAGCTAGTGGGGTGGTTGATGGGGTAAGTACAATGAATAGCAACTAGGAATGACAAGAGTGGTTCGTGGGGAAGTCAAGTCAAATGGTCAAGTCCACACTTGTCATTCATGTCCTCAAATAATTCAAGGGTTGAATGACCAAATGGTCCCTCAAAATTTGGCCAAGAAGGGAGAGTGGCAATTGTCCAAATTGCCCTTGCTTATCTCTAAAGGAAAGGGCATTAACCTAAGGGTAAAAAAATAATTTCCAATCGTCGATCCAAATTCCACTTTTCTAAATGCTAATGGGCGAACCGATGAGGCGACGTCCAATTTATCCCCGTTGGAACCCTCGAATATCTGGCCTCTAATCTCGAAGTCCAATTTATGGCTAAATTCAATCGTTTGTCATTCCGGCGTATCTCAGACTAACGGGCGGCTATTAGGAGTTACGCATATTGACCCGCGACTAATGTTGCGTTTAAGAGATACTTGTGCCATGGCTACTTTGGTTATCATGTATTTGCGAAGTTTAATTGCTAGTCCCGAAGGTTGCGATCGTTAGGAATCGGTTTTAGGTTAATTGGCAAATCATACTATGGTCATCCGGAATCACCCGTGGACCAATTGCATAACACTAGCAAATCGTTCTGAAACCATTCTTAGATCGACCTTTAGTGATCCAAAATATTCCCTCGACAATCCTTATGGTCAAAGTACCGACTCGTGGTTGAGTTCTTTAGTCCACGTACTTAAATCCTAGTTAGCATTTCCCTTTTGGTTAGTCGACTCAAGAGAGATCAATTCTGTGACATTCTGAATTCCGGCTCTATCTCGAAACTTATCAGTGAATGAATGTCTATCGATGTATTCCAGTTAATCTCACTCAGAATTGATCACTCTCGAGTCGACTAACCAATGGGGAATGGCCATATAGGATTTAAAGTACGTGGACCAAAGAACTTAACCACGAGTAGACGCTTTGACCATAAGGATCGTCGAGGAAATATTTTGGACCGCAAAAGGTCGATCTAAGAATGATTTTAGAACGATTTGCTAGTGTCATGTGGCTGGTTCACGGGTGATTCCGTATGACCATGGCATGATTTGCGAATTAACCTAAATCGATTCTTAATGATCGAAACTTTCGGGACTAGTAATTGACCTTCGCGATTACATGACAACCAAAGCCGCCGTGGCTCGAGTAACTCTTAAGCGTGACATTAGTCACGGGTCGATACGCGTAACTCCTGGGAGCCGCCCGTTAGTCTGAGGCGCGCTAGAATGACATTTGACTAAATTTAGCCATGGATTGGACTTCGAGATTGGAGGCCAGGCATTCGAAGACCACAAAGGAACAAATTTGGACATCGCCTCATCGGGAACCGTTGGGATTAGAATTCGTCCTTGACGTCTAGAAAAGTGAGATTTGGATCGACGATTAGGAAATTACCCCTATACCCTAGAGAAATGTTTTCTTCCTTTAGAATTAAGTTGGGACATTTTGGACTTTTGCCATCCCACTAATCTTGGCCGAATTTTTGGGGGGCATTGTAGTCTTTTAGCCCTTGTATTATTGGTGGACAACATTGACCAAGTGACTTGACCATGGTATGACATTTTCCCCATGACTAACTCTCTTACACTTTGTCATTCATGGACACTATTCCATGTCCTTCACCCCATCAACCACCCCACTACCATTTTCCCTCCAATTTCCCTTTCTTCTTATCACCCACACCTCTTCCTTCCTCCCTTCATTCGGCCGACCACCCTCCACCATCACTCCCTCTCTCTCTCTCGTTCGCTCTCTCCCCCTCACCCGTCGCCCGCTCTCTCTCTTGCCGCACCAAGGCCGGCCACCACTTCGCCGCCGCGCCACCACCTCAAGCCGTCGCCGACATCACCTCCTCCCTCTCTTGAGCTTCGAAGAACCGCCGTTCGAGCTGTACGCCGCGCGGACGCCCCCTGGCCTGAACCGAACCGTGAGTGATCTTGGGGCTGTTCTTGAGGAATTCCATTTGATTTTGAGGTAAGTGACTCTTGGTGCTTAGGTAGGCATGTTAGGGGGTTATAGGCTTGTGCTAGAAGTGATATTAAGGTTCTGATCACCTTGGAACCGCCGTGCGCCGCGCCACCTTCAGCCGCTCCAACCAGTCTCCCTTGGATTTTCAAGCTTGGTAAGCTTCCCTAACCCTTTGGTAGGACCCTGTGTGAATGGAAGGACCAAGTGAGAGTTATTTTAGAGCATCTAGTGGGCGGTTTGATGGAAATTTTGGAGAACCGATTCTGCCCATGGGGAAACCGAGCATGGCCGCGCCTTGTAGGGATTGAAATGTTGATTCCTTGGTTGAAATGCGTGATGAACACCCATAGGTAGGAACCGAATGCATATACGGATGTGCTAGGTGTGCTAGATGGGAGTTGAGCTTGATCGAAACCACGAATTGCTTGATTGATTCTAGGAGCATTCGGTTATGACATTGATTGGCGACACACCACGTAAAAATAACCTATTGACTATTCATTATGTTCGGCCATGGGCCATTGAATGAGATCGCGAAATCTAAAATGGTACCATGCTTGTAAATTCGGCCTTAGGCGGCGAATCGAGACCTTAAATGTGTTCATTGATCAAGTGAATCCATTGATTGTACTATGGCCTAGTGATGGTGTTCACAAGTGATGGTTCTTTAACGAACTTGTATTCGATCGCGAAGTATGACATTGGCCTCGCTTGACCGATTAGTGTAACATAGCATTGTGATATGAATTCGAGAATGAAATAGCCAGGCGATGTCTTGAATGGGTAACGTACATATTTGATTAAGTCACATTATAGTTGATTGAAGTACAAGTTTATGTGCATGAGGCATCCTGATGAGTTAAACGCGGGATGGACCTGAGGCGTTAAACGAGGGTCGCGAGAAATGGCATCGGAAACCTGAAGCGTTAAACGCGGGTTCCTTGATCTCTTAAGCCTGATGCGTTATCACGCGGGCTAAGCCATGAGAGTTTCAATCGTATCGTACATGTGAATTATCCCCTAAATGATGGAATGCTAAGTGCCAAATTACATGTCTTGTCTAGTCTAAATTGTGAATTGAATGACTAGATACGTTTCCAATTGAGTTATTACATGCCATTGCCTGTTGTTTGATTGTTTAGCCATTGTATGTGTTTGGGAGTGTCTGGAAGTCCCAAGTGCCTAGCTTAGGGTTAAGGCTAGCTTATTGAGTATATCTCACCTCGTCGTGGGACCCACCTTTTCAGACCCCAAACCCTGACTATGCCACCGCCGCCGATTTTTGGGGTACCCGTCTGGGTGGAGCAGTATTCCACGAAGTACCCGGTGGGAGAGGGGAAGGCTTATATTAGGAAGTACGGCACTATCTGGATGGATGTGGGCTAGAGGCCGGACAGATTCGCAGCATGGTTCTATCGAGACAACGACCTCACAGTCGGACCGTTGAGGACTTTTGACGTACCGTGGGATGTCATTTGCGAGCAGAACCCTTCGATTGTACACCCTGCTCACTGACTCCGAGACCGCTCCTGATCCAGATCTTCCGCCGGTGCCATCTCAAAACCCCGAGGCCGATGGCGACATCGTGGGGCCCTCTGATGCCGAAGACCCCATGGAGACTGACGAGTCCGAACCTGAGGAAGATGAAGAAGCACTGGACGATCCTGAAGACGAGCCTTTGGAGGAGGAGCACAATCCTGACGGAAAGGCCATCTTCCACCCTCAGCCTGAATCCGAGGAAGACGAAGATCCAGAGCAAGTGTTTGAGGAAGAGGAAAAAGAAGAGGAAGACGAGGAAGACCTTGAGGAGTATGACCCTGTGCACCGCGAGGATCCAGATGACGACCGCGAGCTTGACCCTTAGGTAGCCTAGGTGCCCATGACTTTTGGAAGTTACCTTTGAGTAGTGCCTGACCCATAGCCCTTCGTCTCTTTTGATTAGGCTAACCATCTCCCCCTGATCCCAAGTGTTGTATTCCAGCTTATGTTTATGTTGTAAAATGAATCGTGTGCTAGGCTATGACTTGATTAAGTGCCTTATTCCCTCAAACCATCTTGTGCCCAACTGTAAAGGAGTTGCATATGATGCTTCCGCATGTTCATTTAAGTTTCATTGTCTATCGCGCATTACTTGGATCCTGGGCATCATAGTCAGATAAGGAACTGGTAGTCAGGCGGTGATGTGCGCCGTGAGGGCTCGGGGCGTTACAACATAGGCAGCATGATCACATAAAGTAACCGTACGTGTGACCACGCCAGGCGCGTTCTCCGCTTCCCTACGCGCCACAGCATAAACCCTTCCTTGAGCTGGCGGCCTATTAGCATTGTTCTGCGGAGCTCCCGCCTGCGGTCCCGCTGGTGGTCGGTTCCCTTGAGCTTGAGGTCCTGGTGCCTGACTGGGGCAGTTCCTTATCTGATGGCCCAACTGGCAGCACTTGAAGCAAGTGCCCGTCCTGCTCAGGCAAGGTCCGCTCCCATGCTTACGTCCACACAAGCGGCAGTTCCAACTCGGCCGGGGAGCAGGTTTGCTAATGTCCCTTCTCCTTCTCGCTGGATGGACAAAACGCATGTTGCTTGCCATCGGCCTCTTGCCGAATTGGCGGTTATCTCTCGCAGGAGTGAATCGCGACCCAGAAGAGATTCCTCTTTCCTTCATGTCCCTTTCCACTAATTGACCTCTTTCGTAGATTGCATCATAACCTTGCAAGTCTAACAGCACCAACTGGCTACGAAGGTCAGGTCTCAACCCATCTCTGAACCTTCTCGCCATGTCCTTAGGGTTTTCGACCATTCTCGGGGCATACTTGGACAGCCTTGCGAATTCAGCCTCATACTGATCGATGGTCATCTGATTCTGTCGGAGATTCTGAAACTCAATCATCTTCTGTTCTTGAGCCGCTCTGGAAAAGTACTTAGCGTTGAACACTTCTGCGAAGACGGCCCAATTCGGCTCTATCCCTTCGGGGAAAACTCTTCCCTTGGTGGCCTTCCACCAATCATTCGCAGTCCCACGGAGCTGGTACACGGCTCCGGTTACCTTCTCAGCTTCGGTATAACCCAATACTTCAAATGCTTTTTCCAACTCCTCAATCCAAGCAGGGGCAGTTCCAGGGTCCCCTATACCGTCAAACTTGGATGGTTTCAGCTTCATAAAGTGCTCCATCAGCTGGCCCATCATGCGATTCCCTTGTCCTTGGGCGTTGCCATCCTCATTGTCATGTCCGTTATTCCCATTATTCCCGTTTGCTAGGTTCGCAGCAGCGACTGCAGCTTCAGCAGCCTGGGCAACGGCAGCAGCTCTTTCCTGGGCCTGCCTGCCCATCAAGTTCCCAATCTCTTCCAGGATCCTCATGACTCCGTCATATCTAGGATCTTCTACCGCTTGCGGCCTAGAGCTAGACGCTCCTCCAGTACCTCTGGTTCGGTTACTCATCTCGCTAAGTCTCACAACACTTGAGCCACTATAATTCCATTCAGGAATCAGAGACCTAAGTCATCTACTTAAGTCGAACAAGGCTACGCTATACTCATAGTAGCAATCACCATTCAAGCAATCAATACTCAAGAAACCATCGGAAACATCATAATCAGAAATTTACAATCGTATCACACAATCAGTTGCCTCTCCAACTTAGCCAAATCAAAATCAATTACCCAACTAAGCAAGCAGCAGTCAATACTCAGTGCCAAGTACGAAGCCTTATAGCCTTATGTCTACCAAAGATGACGCCAGTCAATATGCCAATCACAAGCGCCATTCCATATGTCATGCATGCTACGCCTAACTCTAGCGAATCCCTAAGGTCTTGCTACCCAGTTATCCTCAAATCATCACACCTTATTACTCCAATCCTCAATCAACTTGGATCGAGCTGACCTTGCTCTGATACCAATTAAACAGGGATGTAACGCCCCGAGCCCTCACGGCGCACATCACCGCCTGACTACCAGTTCCTTATCTGACTATGATGCCCAGGATCCAAGTAGTGCGCGATAGACAATGAAACTTAAATGAACATGCGGAAGCGTCATATGCAACTCCTTTACAGTTGGGCACAAGATTGTTTGAGGGAATAAGGCACTTAATCAAGTCATAGCCAAGCACACGATTCATTTTACAACATAAACATAAGCTGGAATACAACACTTGGGATCAGGGGGAGATGGTTAGCCTAATCAAAAGAGACGAAGGGCTATAGGTCAGGCACTACTCAAAGGTAACTTCCAAAAGTCATGGGTGCCTAGGCTACCTAAGGGTCGAGCTCGCGGTCGTCATCTGGATCCTCGCGGTGCACAGGGTCATACTCCTCAAGGTCGGCCGTGGTGCGGCAAGAGAGAGAGCGGGCGACGGGTGAGGGGGAGAGAGCGAACGAGAGAGAGAGGGAGTGATGGTGGAGGGTGGTCGGCCGAATGAAGGGAGGAAGGAAGAGGTGTGGGTGATAAGAAGAAAGGGAAATTGGAGGGAAAATGGTAGTGGGGTGGTTGATGGGGTGAAGGACATGGAATAGTGTCCATGAATGACAAAGTGTAAGAGAGTTAGTCATGGGGAAAATGTCATACCATGGTCAAGTCACTTGGTCAATGTTGTCCACCAATAATACAAGGGCTAAAAGACTACAATGCCCCCCAAAAATTCGGCCAAGAGTAGTAGGATGGCAAAAGTCCAAAATGTCCCAACTTAATTCTAAAGGAAGAAAACATTTCTCTAGGGTATAGGGGTAATTTCCTAATCGTCGATCCAAATCTCACTTTTCTAGACGTCAAGGACGAATTCTAATCCCAACGGTTCCTGATGAGGCGATGTCCAAATTTGTTCCTTTGTGGTCTTCGAATGCCTGGCCTCCAATCTCGAAGTCCAATCCATGGCTAAATTTAGTCAAATGTCATTCTAGCGCGCCTCAGACTAACGGGCGGCTCCCAGGAGTTACGCGTATCGACCCGTGACTAATGTCACGTTTAAGAGTTACTCGAGCCACGGCAGCTTTGGTTGTCATGTAATCGCGAAGGTCAATTACTAGTCCCGAAGGTTTCGATCATTAGGAATCGATTTAGGTTAATTCGTAAATCATGTCATGGTCATACGGAATCACCCGTGAACCAGCCGCATGACACTAGCAAATCGTTCTAAAATCATTCTTAGATCGACCTTTTGCGGTCCAAAATATTTCCTCGACGATCCTTATGGTCACAGCGTCTGCTCGTGGTTAAGTTCTTTGGTCCACGTACTTTAAATCCTATATGGCCATTCCCCATTGGTTAGTCGACTCGAGAGTGATCAATTCTAAGCGAGATTAACTAGAATACATCGATAGACATTTATTCACTGATAAGTTTCGAGATAGGGCCGGAATTCATAATGTCACATATGCCTTGTTTGATCCTGGAGCATCGCATTCGTTTATATCTGCTTAGTTTGCTGATTTGGTCGGAATTGAATTGAAACCACTGGAAGTGATATTGCATGTTACCACCCCTTTAAAGGATAAAGTGCGGGTTTCTTTAGGCTGTTCAGGTTGTAAGATAGTCATTGGGGGTAGTGAGGAACGAATAGACTTAGCTGTGCTGCCTATGTTTGACTTTGACGTGATTATCGGAATGGATTGGTTGAGTAGACAGAGAGCTGTCGTTGATTGTAGTAGCAGGGCGATTCATTTCCATCCTAATGATCGCCCTAGATTCGAGTTTGTGGGAAGTCGAGGAGGAACCTCAATCCCTTTGATTTCGTCACTGGAGGTGACTAGGCTATTGGACGAAGGATGTCAAGCTAACTTTGCCGCGCTGGACCCGACCGTAGAGGAATCAAAACTAGAGGATATAGCTGTAGCACGCGACTTTCCCGATGTCTTCCCTCAAGAGTTAGCAGGATTGCCTCCAGAAAGGGAAATAGAGTTCGTGATCGAGTTGGCACCCGGAACGGAACCTATCTCGAAAGCACCCTATAGGATGTCCTTGTCGGAGTTGAATGAATTGAAGGTCCAGATTGAAGAATTGCTGGACAAAGGATTTATTCGTCCAAGCGCTTCGCCTTGGAGAGCGCCAGTCTTGTTCGTAAGGAAGAAGGATGGGTCGCTGCGTTATACATTGACTACAGGCAGTTGAACCAGGTGACTATCAAGAACAAGTACCCGTTGCCAAGGATAGACGACTTGTTTGACCAGCTGCAAGGAGCTTCTGTGTTCTCCAAGATAGACCTAAGGACGGGTTATCACCAATTGAGGATTAAGAAGGAGGATATACCGAAGACAGCCTTTCGGACTAGATATGGGCATTATGAGTTCACAGTCATGCCGTTCGGATTGACTAATGCCCCAACTGCTTTCATGGATTTGATGCATAGAGTGTTTAAAGAGTACTTGGATCAGTTCGTCATTGTCTTCATCGACGACATCTTGATTTACTCAAAGAGTCCTGAGGAGCACGAGGAGCAATTGAGTATAATTCTACGGACGTTGAGGGAACACTCGATGTACGCTAAGTTCAGTAAGTGCGAGTTTTGGCTTAACGAAGTTGCGTTCCTTGGACACGTCATCTCTGGAAATGGAATTTCAGTAGACCCAGCAAAGATTGAAGCAGTAACGAATTGGCCTAGACCTACGTCAGTAACAGAGGTTCGAAGCTTCCTAGGATTGGCAGGGTATTACCGAAGATTCGTGGAAAAGTTCTCTTCGATAGCTACTCCTTTGACAAGGCTGACTAAGAAGGATACGCGGTTTGAATGGACGGATAAGTGTGAAAGGAGTTTTCAGGAACTTAAGCATCGTTTGACGACTGCACCAGTGTTGACCATTCCTTCTGGACCTGGAGGTTATGAGATCTATAGCGATGCGTCGCTGAAAGGATTAGGATGCGTCTTGATGCAACATGGAAGAGTTGTGGCTTATGCATCGAGACAATTAAGACCTCATGAAATGAATTACCCGACGCACAATTTGGAACTAGCAGCTATCATCTTCGCCTTGAAGATTTGGAGGCATTACTTGTGTGGCGAAAGGTTTCAGATTTACACGGACCACCAGAGCTTGAAGTACTTGTTTTCCAAAAAGGAGTTGAACATGAGGCAACGTCGATGGATGGAACTGCTCAAGGACTACGATTGTGATATCCTTTATCACCCCGGAAAGGCAAATAAGGTTGCGGACGCGCTGAGTCGGAAATCAAGCATCGCGCATTTGATGGTTAAGGAATGGACCCTGTTGGAAGGGATAAGGGATTCAAAGTTTAGGCTCGAAGTTTGCCAGTTGTCTTGTCTCCTAGCGACATTGAGAATTGAACCAGAGATTCATGAGAAAGTGAAAGCGTTGCAATCTACGGACCCCGACATCCAAAAGATCCTGGAAATGGATGCCGGAAAAAGGAAACCTGACTTTCAAGTATCCGAGGATGGAATTCTGAAGTTTCATGGACGCTTGTGCGTACCCAGCGACGAGGAGCTTAGGGAAAAGATCTTGTCAGAAGCTCATAGGAGCAACTATAGTATTCATCCGGGTAGCACGAAGATGTACCAGAACCTGCGTCAGCACTACTGGTGGAATGGAATGAAAGTAGACGTCGCTAAGCATGTGGCGAAGTGTTTGACGTGCCAACAAGTTAAGGCTCAGTATTGTAAGCCTGGTGGGATGTTACAGCCTCTGGAAATCCCCGAGTGGAAGTGGGAGCACATTACCATGGACTTTGTCATGGGTTTGCCGAGGAGTCAAAGAGGGCATGATTCGATCTGGGTGATCGTAGATAGACTGACTAAGTCCGCGCACTTCTTGGCAGTAAGAAAAGATTTCGCGATGGATAGATACGCAGAGTTGTACATGAGGTACGTAGTTCGTCTTCATGGAGTCCCATTGACGATTACTTCGGATAGAGACCCCAAGTTTACCGCTTCATTTTGGAAAAGCCTCCAAGAGGCTTTGGGAACGAAACTACAGTACAGCACCGCTTATCACCCCCAGACAGACGGACAATCATAAAGAACCATTCAGACGCTTGAAGACATGTTGAGAGCTTGCGTGTTAGACTTTAAAGGAGGTTGGGAAGATCAGCTACACTTGGTAGAGTTTGCCTATAACAACAGTTACCAACAGAGCATCGGAATGGCACCGTTCGAGGCTTTATACGGTAGAGCGTGCAGGACCCTTCTATGCTGGGATGAAGTTGGTGAAAGAAGCATAACAGGCCCAAAATTAGTAGAACAATTAGTGGAAGAAGTGAAAATCATAAGAGAAAGATTGAAAACCGCATAGAGCCGCCAAAAGAGTTACGCCGACAAGCGGCGCAGACCTTTGGAGTTTCATGTAGGAGACCATGTTTTCTTGAAGGTGTCACCGATGCGAGGTCTATCTCGGTTTGGGAAGAAGGGAAAACTGAGTCCGAGGTATGTAGGCCCTTTCGAAATTCTGGAGCGAATTGGGACTTTGGCCTACAGACTCGCATTGCCGCCGAGCTTATCACAAGTTCACAATGTATTCCACGTATCGATGTTGAGAAAGTATGAACCGGACGTGACCCATGTACTAGACCACGAAGTGATAGAAGTGGACGATCGGGTAACGTATGTGGAAAGACCAGTCAAGATCGAGGACAAAAAGGAACAAGTCCTGAGGAACAAGACGATCCCGCTAGTAAAGGTGATCTGGGAACACCACGGAACTGAAGGAGCCACTTGGGAAAGTGAGGAAGCGATGAGGCGTCAGCACCCCCATTTGTTCGAGGAGGTGGTTGTAATGTAAATTTCGAGGACGAAATTTCTGTAAGGGGGGAAGAGTTGTGACATTCTGAATTCCGGCCCTATCTCGAAACTTATCAGTGAATGAATGTCTATCGATGTATTCCAGTTAATCTCACTCAGAATTGATCACTCTCGAGTCGACTAACACATGGGGAATGGCCATATAGGATTTAAAGTACGTGGACCAAAGAACTTAACCATGAATAGACGCTTTGACCTTAAGGATCGTCGAGGAAATATTTTGGACCGCAAAAGGTCGATCTAAGAATGATTTTAGAACGATTTGCTAGTGTCATGCGGCTGGTTCACGGGTGATTCCGTATGACCATGACATGATTTGCGAATTAAACTAAATCGATTCTTAATGATCGAAACCTTCGGGACTAGTAATTGACCTTCGCGATTACATGACAACCAAAGCCGCCGTGGCTCGAGTAACTCTTAAACGTGACATTAGTCACGGGTCGATACGCGTAACTCCTGGGAGCCGCCCGTTAGTCTGAGGCGCGCTAGAATGACATTTGACTAAATTTAGCCATGGATTTGACTTCGAGATTGGAGGCCAGGCATTCGAAGACCACAAAGGAACAAATTTGGACATCGCCTCATCGGGAACCGTTGGGATTAGAATTCGTCCTTGACGTCTAGAAAAGTGAGATTTGGATCGACAATTAGGAAATTACCCTTATACCCTAGAGAAATGTTTTCTTCCTTTAGAATTAAGTAGGGACATTTTGGACTTTTGCCATCCCACTATTCTTGGCCGAATTTTTGGGGGGCATTGTAGTCTTTTAGCCCTTGTATTATTGGTGGACAACATTGACCAAGTGACTTGACCATGGTATGACATTTTCCCCATGACTAACTCTCTTACACTTTGTCATTCATGGACACTATTCCATGTCCTTCACCCCATCAACCACCCCACTACCATTTTCCCTCCAATTTCCCTTTGTTCTTATCACCCACACCTCTTCCTTCCTCCCTTCATTCGGCCGACCACCCTCCACCATCACTCCCTCTCTCTCTCGTTCGCTCTCTCCCCCTCACCCGTCGCTCGCTCTCTCTCTTGCCGCACCACGGCCGGCCACCACTTCGCCGCCGCGCCACCACCTCAAGCCGTCGCCGACATCACCTCCTCCCTCTCTTGAGCCTCGAAGAATCGCCGTTCGAGCCGTGCGCCGCGCGGACGCCCTCGGGCCTGAACCAAACCGTAAGTGATCTTGGGACTGTTCTCGAGGAATTCCATTTGATTTTGAGGTAAGTGACTCTTGGTGCTTAGGTAGGCAAGTTAGGGGGTTATAGGCTTGTGCTAGAAGTGATATTAAGGTTTGATCTTGGCTATTTTTCGCATAGAACACCTAGGGACCAGATCTGATCGCCTTGGAACCGCCGTGCGCCGCGCCACCTTCAGCCACTCCAACCGGTCTCCCTTGGATTTTCAAGCTTGGTAAGCTTCCCTAACCCTTTGGTAGGACCTTATGTGAATGGATGGACCAAGTGAGAGTTATTTTAGAGCATCTAGTGGGTGGTTTGATGGAAATTTTGGAGAACCGATTCTGCCCATGGGGAAATCGAGCATGGCCGCGCCTTGTAGGGATTGAAATGTTGATTCCTTGGTTGAAATGCGTGATGAACACCCATAGGTAGGAACCGAATGCCTATACGGATGTGCTAGGTGTGCTAGATGGGAGTTGAGCTTGATCGAAACCACGAATTGCTTGATTGATTCTAGGAGCATTCGGTTATGACATTGATTGGCGACACACCACGTAAAAATAACCTATTGACTATTCATTATTTTCGACCATGGGCCATTGAATGAGATCGCGAAATCAAAAATGGTACCATGCTTGTAAATTCGGCCTTAGGCGGCGAATCGAGACCTTAAATGTGTTGATTGATCAAGTGAATCCATTGATTGTACTATGGCCTAGTGATGGTGTTCACAAGTGATGGTTCTTTAACGAACTTGTATTCGATCGCGAAGTATGACATTGGCCTCGCTTGACCGATTAGTGTAACATAGCATTGTGATATGAATTCGAGAATGAAATAGCCAGGCGATGTCTTGAATGGGTAACGTACATATTTGATTAAGTCACATTATAGTTGATTGAAGTACAAGTTTATGTGCATGAGGCATCCTGATGCGTTAAACGCGGGATGGACCTGAGGCGTTAAACGCGGGTCGCGAGAAATGGCATCGGAAACCTGAAGCGTTAAACGCAGTTCCTTGATCTCTTAAGCCTTATGCGTTATCACGCGGGCTAAGCCATGAGAGTTTCAATCGTATCGTACTTGTGAATTATCCCCTAAATGATGGAATGCTAAGTGCCAAAGTACAAGTCTTGTCTAGTCTAAATTGTGAATTGCATGACTAGATACGTTTCCAATTGAGTTATTAGATGCCATTGCCTGTTGTTTGATTGTTTATCCATTGTATGTGTTTGGGAGTGTCTGGAAGTCCCAAGTGCCTAGCTTAGGGTTAAGGCTAGCTTATTGAGTATATCTCACCCCGTCGTGGGACCCACTTTTTCAGACCTCAAACCCTGACTATGCCACCACCGCCGATTTTTGGGGTACCCGTCTGGGTGGAGCAGTATTCCACGAAGTACCCGGTGGGAGAGGGGAAGGCTTATATTAGGAAGTACGGCACTATCTGGATGGATGTGGGCTTAGCAGACTGGAGGCCGGATAGATTCGCAGCATGGTTCTATCTAGACAGCGACCTCACAGTCGGACCGTTGAGGACTTTTGACGTACCGTGGGATGTCATTGGCGAGCAGGACCCTTCGATTGTACACCTTGCTGATGGAGAGCTCACTGACTCCGAGACCGCTCCTGATCCAGATCTTCCGCCGGTGCCGTCTCAGAACCTCGAGGCCGATGGCGACATCGTGGGGCCCTCTGATGCCGAAGACCCCATGGAGACTGACGAGTCCGAACCTGAGGAAGATGAAGAAGCACTGGACGATCCCGAAGACGAGCCTTTGGAGGAGGAGCACAATCCTGACGGAGAGGCCATCTTCCACCCTTAGCCTGAATCCGAGGAAGTCGAAGATCCAGAGCAAGTGTTTGAGGAAGATGAAGAAGAAGAGGGAGACGAGGAAGACCTTGAGGAGTATGACCCTGCGCACCGCGAGGATCCAGATGACGACCGCGAGCTCGATCCTTAGGTAGCCTAGGCGCCCATGACTTTTGGAAGTTATCTTTGAGTAGTGCCTGACCCATAGCCCTTCGTCTCTTTTGATTAGGCTAACCATCTCCCCCTGATCCCAAGTGTTGTATTCCAGCTTATGTTTATGTTGTAAAATAAATCGTGTGCTAGGCTATGACTTGATTAAGTGCCTTATTCCCTCAAACCATCTTATGCCCAACTGTCTAGGAGTTGCATATGACGCTTCCGCATGTTCATTTAAGTTTCATTGTCTATCGCGCATTACTTGGATCCTGGGCATCATAGTCAGATAAGGAACTGGTAGTCAGGCGGTGATGTGCGCCGTGAGGGCTCGGGGCGTTACAAATTATGAGTGAGATTTACTGAAATACATTGATAGGCATTCATTCATTCATAAGCTTCGAGATAGGGTCGGAATTCAAAATGTCATAGAGCACCACAGAATAACCCGAATAGGCCGCCAGCCCAAGGAAGGGTTTATGCTGTAGCGTGTAGAGAGGTGGAGAACGCGCCTGGCGTGGTCACAGGTACGGTTACTTTATGTGATCATGCTGCCTATGCAATATTTGATCCCGGAGCATCGCATTCGTTCATATCTGCTCAGTTTACTGATTCGGTTGGAATTGAATTGAATCGGCTGGATATGATATTGCATGTTACCACCCCGTTAAAGGATAAAGTGTTAGTCTCGCTAGGTTGTTCAGACTGTAAGATAGTCATTGGTGGTAGTGAGGAGCAGATAGACCTAGCAATGCGCCCTATTTATGATTTTGATGTTATTATTAGAATGGATTGGTTTAGTAAGGATCGAGCTGTTGTTGATTGTGGTAGCAGTGTGATCCATTTCCATCCAAATGATCACCCTAGATTCGAGATTGTAGGAAGTCGAGGAGGAACCTCGATCCCTTTAATTTCTTCGCTTGAAGTGGCTAAGTTATTGGATGACGGGTGTCAAGCGTACTTAGCTGCTGTGGTTGATCCGACAATTGAGGAACCCAAGCTAGAGGACATAGCTGTAGTGCGCGACTTTCCAGATGTCTTTCCTCAAGAATTACCAAGGTTGCCACGAGAGAGGGAAATAGAGTTCGTGATTGAGTTAGCTCCTGGAACAGAACCGATCTCAAAAGCGTCCTATAGGATGTCCTTGTCGGAACTAAAGGAACTGAAAGTTCAGATGCAGGAATTACTGGACAAAGGATTTATTCGTCCAAGCGTGTCATCGTGGGGAGCGCCAGTTTTATTCGTTAGGAAAAAGGACGGATCATTGCGTTTATGCATTGATTATAGGTAATTGAATCAGGTGACCATCAAGAACAAGTATCCATTACCAAGGATAGACGATTTGTTTGATCAATTGCAAGGAGCGTCTGTATTCTCCAAGATAGGCCTGAGGACGGGTTATCACCAATTGAGGATTAAGAAGGATGATATACCGAAAACAGCCTTTCGGACAAGGTATGGGCATTATGAGTTTACAGTCATGCCATTTGGATTGACTAATGCCCCAGCTGCTTTTATGGATTTGATGCATCGAGTATTCAAGGAGTACGTAGACCAGTTCGTCATTGTCTTCACAGATGACATCTTGATTTGCTCGAAGAGCCCTGAGGAGCATGAGAAGCAATTGAGCGTAGTTCTACGGACGTTAAGGGAACACTCACTTTACGCCAAGTTCAGTAAGTGTGAGTTTTGGCTTAGCATGGTTGCATTTCTTGGACACGTCATCTCTGGAAATGGAATTTCAGTGGATCCAGGAAAGATTGAGGTAGTAACGAATTGGCCTAGACCTACGTCAGTCATAGAAGTTTAAAGCTTTTTGGGTTTGGCAAGCTATTACATGAGGTTTGTGGAAAAGTTCTCCTCTATAGCCACTCCTTTGACGAAGTTGACAAAGAAGGATACGCAATTTGAGTGGACGGATAAGTACGAAAAGAGTTTCCATGAACTTAAGCATCGGTTGACAACCGCACCAATTCTGACGATTCCTTCTGAACCTGGAGGTTATGAGATCTACAATGAAGCATCGCTAAAGGGATTAGGATGCGTTCTAATGCAGCATGGATGAGTTGTTGCTTACGCATCGTGACAATTAAGACCTCACGAGATGAACTACTCGACGCATGAATTGGAACTGGCAGCTATCATCTTTGCATTGAAAATTTGGAGGCACTACTTGTGCGGAGAAATGTTTCAGATTTATACGGACCATCAGAGTTTGAAGTACTTGTTTTCTCAAAAGGAGTTGAACATGAGGCAACGTCGATGCATGGAGTTGCTCAAGGATTATGATTGTGATATCCTATACCACCCCGGGAAGGCAAATAAGGTTGCGGATGCAGTCAGTCGGAAATCGAGCATCTCGCACATGATGGTTAAAGAATGGACTCTATTGGAAGGGATAAGAGGCTTGGAGTTCAAGTTCGAAATTTGCCAACTGTCTAGTCTGCTAGCTACATTGAGAATCGAACCGGAAAATCAGGAAAAGGTAAAGGCTTCGCAATCTTCGGACCCTGACATGCAAAAGATCCTGGAGATGGATGCCGCGAAAAGGAAACCCGACTTTCAAGTATCAGAAGATGGAATTCTGAAGTTTCGTGGACGCTTGTGCGTACCCAATGACGAGGAGTTAAAGGAAAGGAACTTATCAGAAGCTCATAGGAGCAATTACAACATTCATCCAGGTAGCACAAAGATGTATCAGAATTTGCGCCAGCACTATTGGTGGAACGGAATGAAGGTGGACGTAGCTAAGCACGTAGCGAAATGTTTGACATGCCAACAAGTTAAGGCTCGGCATTGTAAGCCTGGTGGAATGTTACAGCCTTTGGAGATTCCCGAGTGGAAATGGGAACACATCACCATGGATTTCGTGATGGGCTTACTGAGAAGTCAGAGAGGACATGACTCGATATGGGTAATAGTGGATAGACTGACTAAGTCCGCTCACTTCTTGGCGGTGAGAAAGGATTTCGCCATGGATAGGTATGCAGAATTGTACATGCGATACATAGTTCGTCTTCATGGAGTCTCTGTAACAATCACTTCAGATAGAGATCCCAAGTTCACCGCTTCATTTTGGAAAAGCCTACAGGAGACTTTGGGAACGAAATTGCAGTATAGTACGGCCTATCACCCTCAGACGGATGGACAGTCTGAAAGGACGATTCAGACGCTGGAAGATATGCTAAGAGCCTGTGTGATAGATTTCAAAGGAGGTTGGGAAGATCAACTACACTTAGTAGAGTTCGCCTATAACAACAGCTACCAGCAGAGTATCAGAATGGCACCGTTTGAAGCATTGTATGGTAGGGCTTGCAGAACTCCGATATGTTGGGATGAGGTTGGCGAAAGAAGCATAACAGGCCCAGAATTAGTAGAACAGTCAATGGAGGCAGTAAAAGTCATAAGAGAAAGATTGAAAACCGAGCAGAGTCGCCAGAAAAGCTATGCCGACAAGCGGCGCATGCCTTTGGAATTTCAAGTGGGAGACCATGTTTTCTTGAAAGTATCGCCGATGCGAGGACTATCTCTGTTTGGAAAGAAAGAAAAGCTGAGCCCGAGGTACGTAGGCCCTTTTGAAATTTTAGAACGGATTAGAACTCTGGCCTATAGGCTCGCCTTGCCGCCAAGCTTATCGCAGGTCCACAATGTATTCCATGTCTCGATGCTGAGGAAGTATGAACCAGACGCGACTCATGTACTGGACCATGAAGTGATAGAAGTGGACGATCGGGTGGCGTACGTGGAAAGGCCGATTAAGATTAAGGATAGGAAAGAGCAACTCCTAAGGAACAAGACGATTCCGTTAGTAAAGGTGATTTGGGAGCACCACGGGACTAAAGGAGCCACCTAGGAAAGCGAGGAAGCGATGAGGCGTCGCACCCCCATTTGTTTCAGTTAGTGGTTGTAATGTAAATTTCGAGGATGAAATTTTTGTATGAGGGGAAGAGTTGTGACATTCTGAATTCCGACCCTATCTCAAAGCTTATGAATGTCTATTGATGTATTTTAGTAAATCTCACTCAGAATTGATCTCTCTTGAGTCGGCTAACCAAAAGGGAAAGGCTAACTAGGATTTAAGTACGTGGACTAAAGAACTCAACCACGAGTCGGTACTTTGACCAAAAGGATTGCCGAGGGAATATTTTGGACCACTAAAGGTCGATCTAAGAATGGTTTCAGAACGATTTGCTAGTGTCATGCAATTGGTCCACGGGTGATTCCGGATGACCCTAGTATGATTTGCGAATTAACCTAAAATTGATTCCTAACAATCGCAACCTTCGGGACTAGCAATTAAACCTCGTAATTACATGACAACCAAAGTCGCCATGGCACGAGTAACTCTTAAACGTAACATTAGTCACGGGTCGACACGCGTAACTTCTAAGAGCCGTCCGTTAGTCTGAGATACGCCGGAATCACAAACGATTAAATTTAGCCATAAATTGGACTTCGAGATTAGAGACCGGATGTTCGAGGATTCCAACAGTAATAATTTGGACGTCGCCTCATCGGGGACCATTAAGGTTAGAATTCGCCCATTAGCATTTAGAAAAGTGAAATTATGACTGACGATTGGAAATTACCCTTATGCCATTAGGTTAATGCCTTTTCCCTTAGATTTAGGCAAGGGCATTATAGTCTTTTGGTGTAGACCCTTCTTGGCCGAAAATTGAGGGGTGGTGTGGTCATTTAACCCTTGAATTATTTGAGTGATAGAATGACAAGATGAGATGAGATTTAACTTGATGGACATGACAACTTTCCCTTCAACCACTACCAACTCTAGTCATTCTTAGTTACTATTCCTTATCATAGAACCCCATGAACCACCCTACTCACTTTTCCCTCCATTTTTCTCTCTTCTTGCATTTAGGGAATGAAACCAAGAGCACTTCCTCCCCCCCTACACCATTCGGCCGACTCTCTCTCACTCCCCCCCCTCTCTTTTCTCTCTCGTTCTCTCATCTCCCTCCCTTACGCTCTCTCTCACTCGCTCACTCTCGATCTCTCTCTCTCTTTCAAGGTGGACGCCGGCCACCACCACCTCAAGCCGCCACCGAAACACGCTCATCTTCCCCTTGAACCACGAAGGACAGCCGCTCAAGCCCAAAGGTCGTGTGAACCGCCGCCGACCCAAACCAAAGTCGTGAGGAAACCGAGCCGTTCTTGAGGAGTTCTTGTTCAATCTTGAGGTGAGTGACTCCTAGAGCTTAGTTAGACATGTTAGGGAGTTAGAGGCATGTATTAGGAGTGGTATTGATGATTATTCTCGGTCTTTTTGTGGTTGACTCCTAGGGGCCGAACCCGTTCACGTCAGACCAGATTTGCGCCGCACTTTCCTCCGCCACTTTCGCCGATTTCCTTGACTCTTCGACCTTGGTAAGTTAATTCTAAACCCTCATTAGGACCTTAGGTTATGGAAGGACCTAGTAGTCATGGTTAAGTTGGAGTTTGTGGGATGTTCTTGTTAAACCTTCATCGAAACCGAAACTTTGCTTTTATGTGCTAAGGGAAATGCTAAGTTGAGATGCTTCAAATGTTAAGACCTTGGCTGCAAATTGTTTAAGGGTTATGGCTTTGAGGAAAACGAATGTCTTTTGTGCCATTGAGGGTGCTAGAAATCATTAAGCTTGATTAACTTGATAACCATTCTTGTTTGAGCTTAAGTCCATTCGGCCCTAGTGAGATTTGATGTGTTAATGAATGAAAACTACCTAATAATCCCTAGTGCTATTCGGCCATGGGCTTGAATGTGATGATTAATCGCTCAATTCAACGATCGAACCCTAGGAGCTTTCGGCCATGAGAAGATCATAATGTTTCGCTAAATTAAAATGACCATTGATCTTATTACTACCTTGGTCGTGTACTAATGTGGTTGATTAAGTGATTAAATTGATAAGAAATTCTAGAATGAGGCTTATGTTGTGACATTCTGAATTCCGACCCTATCTCGAAGCTTATTAATGAATGAATGTCTATCGATGTATTCCAGTTAATCTCGCTCAGAATTGATCACTCTCGAGTCGACTAACCAATGGGGAATGGCCATATAGGATTTAAAGTACGTGGACCAAAGAACTTAACCACGAGTTAACGCTTTGACCATAAGGATCGTCGAGGAAATATTTTGGACCGCTAAAGGTCGATCTAAGAATGGTTTTGGGACGATTTGCTAGTGTCATGCGATTGGTTCACGGGTGATTCCGTATGACCATGACATGATTTGCGAATTAACCTGAATCGATTCCTAACGGTCGTGACCTTCGGGACTAGTAATTGACCCTCGCGATTACATGACAACCAAAGCTGCCGTGGTTCGAGTAGCTCTTAAACGTGACATTAGTCGCGGGTCGATACGCGTAACTCCTAAGAGCCGCCCGTTAGTCTGAGACGCGCTGGAATGACAATCGACTGAATTTAGCCATGGATTAGACTTCGAGATTGGAGGCCGGACATTCGAGGGTCGCAATGGAGTGAATTTGGACGTCGCCACATCGGAGAGTTAATAAGATTAGAATTAGCCCCCGCATAGACTAGAAAAGTGAAATTCGAACCGACGAGCGAGATCGACCCTTTTACCCTAATCTTAGTACCTTTTTACCATTAGATAAAGTAAGGGCAATTTGGACTTTTCCTTCCTCTAGCCTTGGCCAAAAATGTGAGGGCCCTTTAGTCTTTTGACCCCATGAATTATTGGTAGACCACTTTGACCTTGTGACTTGACCTTGGAATGACAACTTCCCCATGACCAAACCCCTTACACCTTGTCACTCATGGACACTATTCCATGTCAACCACCCCACTACCACTTTTCCCTCCAATTTCCCCTTCCTTCTTATCACCCACGCTCTCTCTCTCTCTCTCCCTCACACTCACTCTCTCATTCGCTCCCTCCCTCTCGCGACGCTCTCTCCCTCTCGTCTCCATCCCTCGCCCGCTCTCTCTTGGTTTCACGGAGGAAACCGGCCGGCCACCACCTTGCCGCCACTCCGCCGCCTCAAACCACCACCAAGATACTTCCCTCTTCCCCTTAGACCATCTTGGAAGTCGCCATTCAGCCCGGAACCACCCGAGTCGTCGCCAACCAGAATCGGACCAAGTGAGAATCGGGGGGGGCTGTTCTTGAGAAGTCCTTGAGCTATCTTGAGGTAAGTGGTTCTTAGTGCTTAGGTAGACATGTCAAGAGGTTATAGGCTTGTGGTAGAAGTGGTATTAAGGTTTGTTTTTCGTTATTTTCGCCTAGAACTCCTTGGGACCAGGTCTGATCGCCAAGGACCGCCGTGCGCCGCGCCACCTTCAACTGCCTTCAACCGGTTTATCTTGAACCTTGGACTAGGTAAGCTTATTCTAACCCTTAGCTAAGATCTTGTGTGATGGAAAGACCGAGTGAGAGTTAATTTTGATGAGTTTAATGGGTTGATTGGGCGAGAACCGTGGGGACCAAATCTGACCTTGGAAGAACCGAGCATGGCCTTACCTTTTAGGACTTGTTGTGTTGATTTAATGGTTGAAGTGAGTTAGTGAATAAGTGCTAGTGTAAGCCGAACCCCTCATGGCGCTATTGGAAGTGATAGGGCATGATTGAGCTTGTTTGAGTTAGCAAAATCCTCGATTGAGCTTAGGAGTGTTCGGCCATGGTTGTGATACGACGACTCAATGCATGAAAATGGCTTAACGACCTCTAATTCTATTCTGGCCGTGGCCATTAATAGGGGGACTAAATGATGAAAACGACACCGTAAGTGTAATCTCGGCCTTATGTGATTAATTGATGAATTTCCTAACTTCGTCGATTGAGTACCTCATGATGTTTGTGATAAGGCCGAATGGCCATGGCGATGACGAGTGAATTTTTCCAATCAAATATGATTGATCGTGAAGTATTATAATGGCCTCGATTGATTATGATATGATGATATGCCATGGTACGGAATTGTGAGTAAAATGGCCGAATGGTCCTTGTATGGACGATATGCACATGTGATTGTTCTATCCTATGATTGGTTGAATTATAAGCCTATGTGCATATAATGCCCTGATGCGTTAAACGCGGGGCTTAGTGATATCCTGATGCGTTAAATGCGGGTTCAGTGGTTAACCAAACCTGAGGCGTTATTACGCGGGCTAAGCCATGAGAATTACAGTTATACCTTATATATATATATATATATATATATATATATATATATATCTAGGCTAGGCTTGGCTTTCGTACCTTGGCACTTAATATCACACGATACAAAGGATAGCTTATACACATATAATATGTATATATATATATATATATATTTATTAAGTGCCAAGGTACGAAAGCCAAGCCTAGCCTAGATTGGTGGACTTTACGTCAATTTGTGCTTTAATTGAGTTACCGCGTGCCATTGCCTGTTTTTGTACAGTTGGTTATTGCATGTGTTTGGGTGCGTCTGGAAGTCCCGAGTGCCTAGCTTAGGGTTAGGACTAGCTTATTGAGTTTATCTCACCCCGTCGTGGGACCCACCTTTCAGACCCCAAGCCTTGACCATGCCGCCGCCAGCTTTTGGGGTGCCAGTGATGACCGAGAAGTACGTTACTGAGTACCCAGTGGGCGAGGATAAGGTTTTTATTTATGAGCGTAGTACCGTTCGGGTGGAGGACGGGACAGACCATTGGAGGCCAGATAGGTACGCAGCATGGTGGTATCGAGACGACGTCGCTACTTGGGGGCCTCTGAGATCTTTTGACGTGCCTTGGGATATCGTTGAGGAGCAGGACCCGATGATCACGTACCCACCCGATGGCGAGATTTCTGACCCGATGACCGACCTCGAGCCAGGCATGGGCCTCCTAGCAGTGCAGCCACAGCATTCCGTTGTAGATGGCAAGGTCATCGAGCCCTCTAATGCCGACGACGCTCCTATGGAGGAGGCAGGGTTCGAGTGGGAGATTGTAGGCGCCGAGGGCGAGCCCATGGACTTAGGGTCCGATTCAGAGGAGGAAGACATCCTAGTGTATTCCGAGTCAGAGCCAGAAGAAGAAGTCCCAGAGGAGCCTCAGCCGGGCGATTGGGTAGAGTACCATCCAGCGGCCGGTGTCGCCTGATCCATCAGCAGCGAGCCTGTCTCTTAGGCCTTGTAGCGGCCTCTGACTTTTGGAGTATCCCTTAGGGCAGTGACGCGTGTTCCTTAGTAGATGTCTCTTTTGAGTAGGCTAACCCTTTTCCTCTAGCCCTGGTTATCCTAGTAGTTCTTGTGTATTTTATAAAACTGAATCTTTGTAATTTAATGGTTAAGTGTCTATTTCCCTCAAGTCATCTTATTGTCTTATGCATGGAGTTATGTATGTCGTTTCCGCATGTGCATATGAGTCTCATTAGCTAGTGCGATATTTTGGATCCTGGGCAAGAGATTAAACAGTTTGGCAGTAAGGCGATGTTGCGCGCTCGAAAGGACTCGGGGCATGACATATGTGGATTCGACCATTAGTGTATGTGGTGCATGAAATGATGGAATTGAGGAATTGACATTGTATGTCGCGACCATGGATGAATTGAAGTGTTAATGATTTGCGATTTCCTAAATCGATTTATATTCGATCATGAAGTATTAATATGGCCTACCTTGATTGATTGAGGCAATGTAGCGCCGTGATATGAGATTGAGGATGTGATGACTAAATGATGCCTTGAATTGATAAAATGCTCAATTGAATGTGTTTAGCCATACTTGTTTCAATTATGAGCTTATGTACTTATGAAATCTTGAGGCGCCTAAATGACGCGGGATTGAGTGATGAGAAATGCCTGATGCGCTTAAATGACGCGGGCTTGACTGAGGAGAAATACCTTATGCGCCTAAGACGACGCGGGTATATTGATTGGGATAGCCTGAGGCGTTATGATGCGGGCGTAACCATGGAAAGTATGGTTGTATCAAGTATGAGTACTATCTTATATGATATGAGTAATTGAGTGCCAAAGTACGAAGTTTAGTCTAATATTGAGAATCCTACTGTGACTTTGCCTTGATTGAATTATTATGTGACATTTGCCTCATTCTGGATTTATTGGTTATTGCATGTATTAGGTAGTGTCTGGAAGTACTAAGTGCCTAGTTTGGGTTTAGGATTAGCTTATTGAGTGGGACCAACCTTTTTCAGACCCTAAGCTCTAGACATGCCGCCACGAGTTTTTGGGGTACCCATGCATACAGAGATGTCTGTCACTGAGTACCCATAAGGGGAAGGGAAGTGGTTTTATTAAGAAGCGTAGTACTGTTTGGGTGGACATAGGGACGGATCATTGGAGGCCAAACGTGTATGTAGTCTGGTTTTATCGAGATGGAGACACTACTCATGGCCCTCTGAGGACTTTTGATGTGCCTTGGGACGTGGTGGGCGAGCAGGATCCGATGAATGTTTACCCTCCAGACGATGAGATTTCTGATCCGAAGACCAATCGCGAGCATGAGGTACCTTTTCCGGCGATGCAGTCCCAAAACCCTATCGCCAATGGGGAAGTTATCGAGCCCCCTGATGTCGATGACGATCCTTTGGATCCAACAGAACAGGAGCCAGAGATTGCGAGTGCCGAAGACGAGGCCATGGATTGGGTGGCTGACCCCGAGGAAGAAGGCATCCCAGCGTACTCTGAGTCTGAGCCTGAAGAAGAGGAAGAGGAAGAGGAAGAGGAAGAGGAGGAAGAAGAAGTCCCAAGGGAAGTACAGCCGGGTGACTGGGTTGAGTACGACCCCGTGGCAGACGAGGATCTCTTTGACTACAGTGAGCATGACCTTTAGATTACGTAGTTGCCCCCGACCTTTTGGCAGCACCTTTAGGATAGTGACGCTTGACCTAGCCTAATGATCCCTTTTTGTTTAGGCTGACCACCCTTTCCCTAATCCCTTTTTATGAATGTCATTTATGTTTATTTTGTAAGACTGAACCTGATCTATGTTATGTGTAAAGTATGGTTTCTTGAAGTCATCTTTTATTTATATTTGGTATGGAGTTAAGTTGTCGCTTCCGCAAGAGCATTTGCATTCATTTGTATATCGCGTATCGTTCGATCCTGGGTATGTTCGTAACAAGGAACGACGTTAGGGTGATGTTGGCGCGCTCGTTAGGATACGGGGCGTGACATCCACCCAAACGGTATTGCGCTTCCTAATATACGCCATTGTCCTCCCCTACTGGATACTCAGTGACATACTCTTCGGTATACACGGGTACCCCAAAAACTGGTGGCGGCATGCTTAGGGCTTAGGGTCTAAAAAGTTTGGTCCCACGACGTGGTGAGATAAATCTCAATAAGCTAATTCTAAACCTAAACTAGACTCTTAGTACCTCCAGACACTCCTTAACACATGCAATGACTAAATAATTGAGAACAAGGCAAATGGCACATAACAATTCAATTAAGGCAAAGTCTTAGTAAAATCCTTGATTCTATACTAAACCTTAGTACTTATACTTATTACGATTTCACTTTCCATGGTTACTTAACTCCATGCTACTATCAGTTTGCACATGCTTGATCAACTTACCAGTCTCCGTTTCGATCAAAGTTCTCGTCCGCGTATTCCTGACAACAGCATCAAACTTATACATCGACACAATCACTCAAGCCTTCCTTAAGCAACCGTTAGACTCTCGAACAAATGTCGATGTCTCATGAGCGAAACTTATCAATGTCTCACCTTGAAATTCATATAGGCCACCATGCTTGATTCCTTTTATTATCACCAGGGCACTTCGAACAATCTTCAAAACTCCACCTCGTGAAGAATACTTGCATCCAGTTGAATCTAGGTCATCCAAGGAAATTAAGTTCTTTTTCAATTATGGAACATGTTTTACTCCAGTCAATGTTCTCACAATACCATCATGTATTCTGATTTTAACATCACCAACACCCACAACATCGCATTCAGCGTTGTTTCCTAACTGAACTTTACTAATATCTGTGGACTGATAAGTAGTAAATCAGTTCTTGTTTGGTGTAGCATGAAAAAAGAACAACTAGAATCCATAATCCGTCCATCAAAGGGCGAATCCTCAGTGACAGAGAAGATACTATCGACACTATCAGAATTTTTAGCTATAGCTGCAACATCATCGGCAGATTCAACACTAATTCCCTTACCCGTTTCGTTTTTCAGCTTAAAGCAATTCCTTCTAAGATGTCTCCTCTTACCATAGTTTCAACAGACATCACTACCAGTCCTAGACTGACTGCGTCTACTTATGTTCATACTACTTCTGCTAACACGAGTACTAGCTCTTCCTCTTTCACCTACTAAAGCAGCAAATATAGATTCGTCAGATTCTCTTCTATGAATATTCTCACTCAGAATTAAATCTCGAATCCCATCAAAAATTAAACTTGTTGATCCAGAGGAATTACTAACAGCAGTAACAGTAATATTCCAGTTATCAGGCAATGAGGATAATAGAATCAAAGCACATCTCATGCGTTGCATATTTATTTTTCTGTCAGTCATTGCATTTAAGGTCAAAGGTGAGTCAATTGGACTAGATCCAATATGGACTTTTCAACTTGAGCATAGGGAGTGTGTCGAATTTATTTGAGCAAGTTGAAATTAATTTCATGCCAATTTTATTCGGTTCGAGCTTAACTGTTTGAATAAGGCTTTCATTTAAATGTACATACCTCAACTTGAAAATCGATATCAACTCAACTCAATTGACTAACGATCACATTGAATTCATTGAGATGATTAGCAACTGACGCACCTTCGCTCATCTTCAAATTAAATAGACGTATATCAAATAGACCTTGTTGATCGCAGAGGGCTTCTCGTACATATCCGACAGGGCTTTCATCAAATCCGCAGTGATCTTCTCTTTAACGATGTCAAACGCGACGTCGAATAACACCCATCGCTCGTCTATCTAGCAATTCCCAATCGGCTTACTTCATCGTATCTAGCTTCTTCCTAGACATGGGCTCGTGTAGCTTCATCTGATATAAATAATCTTCTATCTGCATCTTCCAAAAACCAAAGTCTTTCCCCTCGAATCTGTTGATTTTCACTTTAACTTCTTCTGTCGCCATCGATTCGCTTCAACTCAAGCAAGCCTAGCTCTGATACCAATTATTGTGCGATCAAACGATAAAAATAAACATAACGAGTAAAGTAAATCGAACACCAAATGTACGTGGTTCAGTCATAGAGACCTACGTCCATGGAGAGAGCAGCAACGAATTCTGTGACATTCTGAATTCCGACCCTATCTCGAAGCTTATCAATGAATGAATGTCTATCGACATATCCCAGTTAATCTCGCTCAGAATTGATCACTCTCGAGTCGACTAACCAATGGGGAATAGCCATATAGGATTTGAAGTACGTGGACCAAAGAACTTAACCACGAGCTAACGCTTTGACCATAAGGATCGTCGAGGGAACGTTTTGAACCACTAAAGGTCGATCTAAGAATGGTTTTAGAACGATTTGCTAGTGTCATGCGATTGGTTCACGGGTGATTCCATATAACCATGGCATGATTTGCGAATTAACCTAAATCGATTCCTGACGATCGTAACCTTCGGAACTAGTAATTGACCCTCGTGATCACATGACAACCAAAGCCGCCGTGGCTCGAGTAACTCTTAAACGTGACATTAGTCGCTGGTCGATACGCGTAACTCCTAAGAGCCGCCCGTTAGTCCGAGACGCGCTGGAATGACAATTGACTGAATTTAGCCATAGATTGGAATTCGAGATTGGAGGCCGGACATTCGAAGATCGCAACGGAGTGAATTTTGACATCGCCTCATCGGGGAGCTATTAAGATTAGAATTAGCCCCGTATAAGTTAGAAAAGCAGGATTCGGACCGACAAGCGAGATCGACCATTTTACCCTTATGTCTAGCACACTTTTCATTAATTAAAGCAAGGGCAAAGTGGACATTTGCCTATTCTCCTACCTTGGCCAAAATTCTAGGGGTGTTTTGGTCATTTGTGCATTGAATTATTGGAGATTGAGAAGACTAGCTTGATTGGACAATTTCCTTAAACCAAACCCCATTAAGTTGTCAATCCAAGACACTATTCCATGTCATACACCTACCCCACTATCTCTTTTCCCTCCAAAACTTCCCTTGCCATTGATAACACCTTCTTCTCTTCCTCCCTCCATCCATTCGGCCGACCCTCCCTCTCTCTCCCCACTCTCTCATTCGCTCTCTCCTCTCTCTCCCTCTCGCCCGTCGCCGCTTCCTCTCACGCCCAAGCCGCGGCCGACCGCCACCTTGCCGCCACTCCACCACCACGAACCACCACCGTGGTACCTCCCCCTTCACCTAGAACTTAGTTGGACCGCCGTTGAAGCCACGTGCCGCGCGAAGAACCCCCGATCAGATTCGGACCGAAAAGGAAGCAAAGGAGTTCTTGGCAAAACTTAGTCTTTCTCGAGGTAAGCGACTCTAGGGCCTTAGATATACATGTTAGGAGGTTGATAGCTTGTGTTAGGAGTGTTTTTCACTAAATTATCTTGGCTATTTGTGGATTTCTCTAAGGGACCAGGTCTGATCACGCCGGACCAGACCACCCGCGCCGCTCCTCCGCTGTTGCCCGCCGAGTTCCCCTAGCTCTTGAGACTAGGTAAGCTTCCCTAACCCTTTGATAGGACCTTGTGTGAATGGAAGGACCAAGTGAGAGTTATTTTAGAGCATCTAGTGGGCGGTTTTGATGGAAACTTTGGGGAACCGATTCTGCCCATGAGGAAACCAAGCATGGCCGCGCCTTATAGTGATTGAAATGTTGACTCCTTGGTTGAAATGTGTGATGAACACCCATAGGTAGGAACCAAATGCCTATACGGATGTGCTAGGTGTGCTAGATGGGAGTTGAGCTTGATCGAGACCACGAATTGCTTGATTGATTCTAGGAGCATTCGGCTATGGCATTGATTGGCGACACACCACGTAAAAAAAATGACCTATTGACTATTCATTGTGTTCGGCCATGGGCCATTGAATGAGATCGCGAGATTTAAAATGATGCTATGCTTGTAAATTCGGCCCTAGGCGGCGAACCGAGACCTTAAATGTGTTAATCAATCAAGTGAATCCATTGATCGTACTATGGTCTAGTGATGGTGTTCATGAGTGTGGATTCCTTAACGAACTTGTAATCAATCACGAAGTATGACATTGGCCTCGATTGACCGATTAGTGTAACATGGCATTATGATATGAAATCGAGAATGAAACGGCCCGGCGATGTCTTGAATTGGTAATGTACATGTTCGATTGAGCCGCATTATAATTGATTGAAGTATAAATTTATGTGCATGAGACATCCTGATGCGTTAAACGCGGGATGGACCTGAGGCGTTAAACGCGGGTCATGAGAAATGGCACCGGAAGCCTGAGGCGTTAAACGCGGGTTCCTTGATCTTTTAAGCCTGATGCGTTATTACGCGGGTTAAGCCATGAGAGTCTCAATCGTATCGTACGTATAGACCTCGATGTGATGGATAGCTAAGTGCCAAAGTACAAGTCCAGTCTAGCCTAAAGTGTGAATTGCATGACTAGGTATGGTTCTAATTGAGTTATTACATGTCATTGTCTGTCGTTTGATTGTTTAGCCATTGCATGTGTTTGGGAGTGTCTGGAAGTTCCAAGTGTCTAGCTTAGGGTTAGGCTAGCTTATTGAGTATATCTCACCCCGTCGTGGGACCCACCTTTTCAGACCCCAAACCCTGACTATGCCACCACCGCCGATTTTTGGGGTACCCGTCTGGGTGGAGCAGTATTCCACGGAGTACCCGGTGGGAGAAAGGAAGGCTTATATTAGGAAGTACGGCACTATCTGGATGGACGTGGGCTTAGCAGACTGGAGGCCGGGCAGATTTGCAGCATGGTTCTACCGAGACAGGGACCTCACAGTCGGACCGTTGAGGACTTTTGACGTACTGTAGGATGTCATTGGCGAGCAGGACCCTTCGATTGTACACCCTGCTGATGGGGAGCTCACTGACTCTAAGACCGCTCCTGATCCGGATCTTCCGCCGGCACCGTCTCAGAACCCCGAGATTGATGGCGACGTCGTGGAACCCTCTGACGCCGAAGAACCCATGGAGATTGACGAATCTGAGCCCGAGGAAGATGAGGAAGCACCGGACGATCCCGGGGACGAGCCCTTGGAAGAGGAGCACAATCCCGACGAAGAGGCCATCTTCCATCCTCAGCCCGAATCCGAGGAAGACGAAGATCCAGAGCAAGTGCTTGAGGAAGAAGAAGAAGAGGAGGAAGACCTTGAGGAGTATGACCCGTTGCACCGCGAGGATCCAGACGACGACCGCGAGCTCGACCCTTAGATAGCCTAGGCACCCATGACTTTTGAAGTTACTTTTTGAGTAGTGCCTGACCCCATAGCTCTTCGTCTCTTTTGATTAGGCTAACTATCTCCCCCTGATCCCAAGTGTTGTATTCCAGTTTATGTTTATGCTGTAAAATGAATTGTATGCTATGCTTGAACTTGATTAAGTGCCTTATTCCCTCAAACCATCTTGTGTATAATTGTCTAGGAGTTGTGCATGACGCCTCCGTATGTTCATTTAAGTTTCATTGTCTACCGCGCGTTGCATGGATCCTGGGTATCATATAGATAAGGAACTGGTCTAGTGGCGATGATGTGCGCCGTGAGGACTCAAGGCGTGACAAATTCCACTATAGAACGAGCGATACACGGAGATTACAAATCACACTCGAACTCTCTTAGTGTTTCCAAGCCCCAATTGCATCCAATAATGCACATAATGTTTAGCCCCCAATTCCTAACAAAATAATCTCTCGCAAATGAATTACACACAAATTCTTACCACAAGAACTTAATCGGTTAGAACACTTGTGTTTTGATGTCTTCGGATAAAACTCACGAGCAATTGAATTGTCCAATGTAGAAGTCCCTCTGCGCATCAACTGCATCACTTCTAAAATCCCACAATAAACAAATATATATAAGCCAATGATACTCAAACAAATCATATCTTTAATTTCAAGATCAAGATATATTTCAAAATTCAAATTTCGCTTCGGGCTTAAACTCGAGACATATTTTCAATAAGTATAACTCTCCTTTAACTTTGCTGATAATTTTTTCCTTCTCGTTTTTATTCGTTCTTCTTCTTCCTCCTCTTTACGCCATGAGAGAGATTCTTCTTTCTTCTTCCTCCTCCTTATGCCATGAGAGAGACAAACAGAGACTTCAGAGTACATGTTATGTATTTAGGCTGTGCATGATAACCATTCTTGTGACATTCTGAAATCCGACCCTTTTCGAAGTATGATTGGATGAGACTTCTCGTCAGTGCGCTCCAGTTAAATCTCGCTCAGAGTTGGCCACTCTTGAGAAGACTAACCGATGGGGAAAGGTTAAGTAGGATTTAAGTACGTTGACCAAAGTACTCGACCATGGATTGGTACCTTGACCATAAGGATTGGCGAGGGAATATTTTGAGCCACTATAGGCCGGTCTGAGATTGGTCATAGAACAATTTGTTAGTGTTATACAATTGGATCACGGGTGATTCCGTTTGACCATCGTATAATTTGCAAATTAACCTAAACCAATTCCTGACGATCGCGTCCTTTGGAACTAGCGATTGACCCTCGCAATTACATGACAACCAAGTTTGCCACGACTCGGATAACTCTTAAACGTGACATTAGTCACGGGTCGATACGCGTAACTCCTAAGAGCCGCCCGTTAGTTTGAGATACACTGAAATCGCCATTGATGGATTTTAGCCACGAATTGGACTTCAGGATTGAGCGTCGGATATTCGAGAATTCCAACGGTAATAAATTGGACATCGCCTCATCTAGAACCATTAAGATTAGGATTCGCCCGATATCGATTAGAATAGTGAGATTCGGACTGACGGTTGGAAATTACATTTTTACCCTTAGGTTAATGCCTTTTCTCTTAGATTTAAGTAAGGGAAAATTGGACAATTTCCACTCCCTCACTTTGGTCGAAAATTGAAGGGTAGGATGGTCATTTGACCATTGAATTATTGGAGACAAGCATTTGACTTGATTGACTCTTGGATTTTCCTCATCAACCACCCCACCAACTAGTCATTCTATGCAACTATTCTAGTCATAACCCCATTACCAACTCCCACTCAAGCTCTCTCACTCTTGCACTTGAAATTTGGGGAAGCAAAACTCTCTTCCTCTTCCTCTCATATGTTCGGCCGAGCACCCCCCATCTCTCACTCTTCCATTTCATTTTTCTCTCTTTTCATCAAACACTCTCTGTTTCTCTCTTGCTCATTCGGCCGCCGACGCCACTCCTCCCTCGCGCTGCTTCTTTGCCGGCCTTCGAGCTTGATTTATGAACTACACAAGCTCACTTTGCCTTGGTAAGCCTTCTTGAGACTTAGACCTTTGTACTACTTAGCCTTTGTTAGGGGTTTAGAGTGAAATGAAAGTGAAACCATGGCTAACTTGACTTGTTCTTGCTAGAGGCCGAACACTCCTCCACAGACCAGATTTAAACCGTGGATTCCATCGCCTCTTTGATCGGTTTATCTTGACTCATTAACTTGGTAAGTTAGTTCTAACCCTTTGTTAGGACCTTAGATTATTGAAGGACTGAGTGAGAGATGGTTTTTGGAGTAATTTATGGTTTATTCTAGGTGAAAATCTAAGATACCCGAATCTGCAATTTTAGGGACTAAATGTGGAAATAGTTTATGGTACTTGAAATGTCGAGATTATGGTTGAAGATAGGCTAAGGAATGTGTCCATGAGTGAACCGAATGCCTTAGTATGCCATTGGAATTGTTAAAGCTTATTTGCACTTGATTGAGTAAATGGAACCTTTTGATTACACCTTTATGCATACGGCCATGGCATGAATTGATGATACTTGCATGACAATAATCTAATGGCTCCCATTACTTTGTTGGCCGTGGGTTAATGAGTGTAAATCAAGTGATTGGATTGATGTTATAACTAGTACAATTCAGCCATGAGTGTCATTTAGTGCATTTGATGCTTAAATTGATGAATCAATCCTAATGTTTGAGAAAGGGCCGAATGATGATGATGGTGAATGATTATTTCCCTAATCGAATTATATTCGATCATGAAGCATTAAAATGGTGCCACCTTGAGTAAACTTTATAATATTATTCCGTGGCATGAGATTGGGAATGTAATGGTCGAATGATGCCTTGAATTGGTGAAATGCTCAATTGCATGTGTATAGCTATAATTAATTGAATTATGAGCTTATGAGCATATGATACCCTGATGCGACTAATGCGAGGTTTATATACATTCTGAGGCGAATATCGCGGGATGGACCTGATGCGACTAACGCAGGTCTTATATATGGCATTGGAAACCTGAGACGTACTAACGCGGGTTCCTTGATTCATTAAGCCTGAGGCGTTATTACCCGGGCTGCCTGAGGCGTTATTACGCGGGCCTTGCCATGGAAAGTGCAATCATATTATGTATAAGTACTATCCTATATGATATGAGTAATTGAGTGCCAAAGTACGAAGTTTAGTCTAGAATTGAAGTTTTCTACTAAGACTTTGCCTTAATTGAATTGCTATATGCCATTTGCCTTGTTTTCGATTATTTGGTCATTACATGTGTTTGGGAGTGTCTGGATATACTAAGTGCCTAGCCTAGGTTTAGGATTAGCTTATTGAGATTTATCTCACCCCGTCATGGGACCAACCTTTTCAAACCCTGATCCTTGACCCCAATCACTATGTCGCGGCATTTTGGAGTTCAAATGGAAATTAAGACCTGGGATTCGAAGTTTACCGTTAGCGATGGTAAGGTGTATACTAAGATGACGAGCGTGGTCTGGGTTGACGAAGGAGGCAAATACTTGCTTCCTCACACTTTTGAGGCTTGGATGTTTCGAGATGGAGACTCCCTGGTTGGACCATTAGAGGAGAGCGTCGTACCTATCGACACGCTGTGGGTCGCTGATCCACCTGAGATTCCCAATGATATACTGGAGGATCCCGGTGCTGGACTTGAAGATGAGGAGCCTGAACCCAAGTCGACGGATGTTGTTAAACCGAATGCTTAGGGATAGTTATATCACCACTCTATTGATGTTTGCTTGAGATAGGCAGGTTGGAGTTTAGGAGTGACCCAGCTATGTTATGTAAGACTTTGTGTTGTGTGCATTCTAAGTCATCTTGTCGAGTTTTATGTATGGAGTTTGTTTATCGCTTCCGCATGTGCATATCATTCCGCGAGTATATTGATAGTTGGTTCGATCCTTAGGACTTATCGCGAAGGCAGTGAAGGGTGGGATGTTCGCTCGCTCGTAGGGACGCTGGACGTGACAATTCTATTTTGGAAAACTAATTCTAATTAAAATGACTTTTTCTAATTCTGTTCCTAGATGAGTTTTAGAGAATCAGAACGCATGTGATAACTGCACAAAATTTTTGTTTGAAAAAATTGTTTCTCTTCCTAATTTTTTCATTTAAGTCAAATAATTATGTAGTTACTTTGTAAAATTTCATCCTAAATTGAAGACTAATTTCCAATTCACATTAAAATAATTTAAAATACATTATTTTTTTTAGTATGTCATAAATGAAACATAAATTTTAATACATAAGTTCGATTGAAGCATGGGACATGTTCCCATATTAAGGACTCAGTTTTTTCTTTAAATGTTGCGTTATCCAAATACATACAAATATAGCAGTCGAATAACCAAATTATCTATTGAAAAAAAAATTATCTTTCTTGATACAAAGTACAAGTCCTTCACTATCATTTTGCAGTTTTTGTCTTAAATCCAAGTGGGCGTCTGGCTTCACCTCCATGTATAGATGGTCACATTTTGTGATGCATGGCTACGAGTATATATGTTATTATTCGCATATTGGATGTTCTCATCTTTTACGAAGTATTTTTTTTTTTTTTAGAAAAGAGGAATCTATGAAATTTAGAAAATTTAGTCTTAAATTTATGAAAATGAGGTCAAGCTAGCCTAATCTAAGCTTCTTCTATTTTTAGGGATTTTTTAAAATTTTGTGATTTTTTAAAAAAATTTCCATTTTTTTATTATTATTATTAGGTTGAGGAAAAAGTGATGAGAGAACTGAAAGGGAAAAATGAGAGATATGGGACGTAATTCTATTTTGTGATTCTCAAAAGTGATTCTTTTTTTCAAAACCAACTTTTTTTTTATTATAGATCTTGCTTTAAAACTGATTCTGAGAACAGAATCAGAATCAAAATTACTTAGAGCATGTTTGGTAACGTTTCCATTTTTAAAAAGTCATTCTAATTATAATCAATTTTTTGATTTTGTTCCTTGGATAAGTTTTAGAGAATCAGATCGCGTTTGGTAACTGCATAAAATTTTTGTTTTTGGTACCTATACAAAATTTCTATTCTGGAAAATAATTTCTCATCCCAATTTGTCTTTTAGATCAAATAATTACATAATCATATTCAATACCATGTGGATGGTGGACTTGAGTAATTGATAACATGCGGATGATCATGATGCAGCATGGTACTCCAATAACAAATCAGGCAAGGTTTAGAAAAAAAAACCGAAAGGCAAAATCACCAAAGATTGGATTGGTCAATTGATTAGGCTTATTTCCTTTTTTTGAGATTTTTTTAAAAAATTTCGAGATTTTTTGGAATGATTTGCCGGGGAAAATCGTTATTTGGGAGAAGCCAAAAGGAAAAATCGTCAAAAATAGAATTGACCAGTAAAATGACCCATCTCCCAATTATTGATATTTTTTGGATTTTTGGAAAAAAATTTCTGATTTTTTCAAAATTTTAGATTTTTTTATGAATTTTTCATTTTTTGAATTTTTTAAATAATTTTATTTATTAAAAAAATTATTTTGACAGGATCGGGTTACTCGACCCACGCCACACGGGCGCCTAACAAAAATGAAAGAAGACTATTGTTGCCTTTTTTATTCTCAAAAGTGTTCTTTTTTTGGAGAAATGACTTTATTTTATTTCTTAATTTTGGTCCAGAAGTGTTTCCGGGAGAAGAATCAGAATCATTTGCGTTATCAAACATAATTTTGATTCTTTTTTATTCCGAAAAACAGAAATAGAGGAATAAAAACGTAACCAAACAGACCCTTACGTTAGCAAATAAGATTCTCATCTTTTACTGTTTCGAAAAACAAAATCAAAATATCAAAATGGTTCTCATGGAGGCCTTTAATGTAACTTTGCTGAAAATTTTTTCCTTTTCTTTTTTTATTCATCTTCTTCCTTCTCCTTGCGACGAGGAGAGATAGAGATGGCATGACCACCATGGGCATCTAGTATAACTCTACTTTAACTTTGCTGATAATTTTTTCCTCCTTTTTTCTATTCTTCTTTCTTCTTCCTCCTCCTTGCGACAGGGGAGAGAGAGAAATGCCCCACCAAGGGCATCGACTCAATGCAGGAAAGCCATCGCTCAGGGCACATTTATAATTCGAATGTGTGCTGGGGAGCACGGATGCTGCTCAAACTTGATGGCCATCATGGGAAGCACCGCCAGATCAGAGAACAGAAGCCAAGACATAAGTCTTAAGAGGCGGCGTGATAGCCACAAAGTATTGATGGCATCTATGGTTTGAGGAAGAAACAGAGAAAAGGAGAGAGGAATAAGCTAGAAAGAAAAGAACCACTTGCGAGACCATGGTTTCACTTCGCTTCTCCACCTCCAACAAATGACGACGAAGAACTCACATGTGTTTCGGCATGATTCGCATATGCATACATAACAAGTTCTCACTTGGTTCGTATGCAACAGTCAGTCATATGGATAGCCTCAAGACTTATCTGCCTTTTGTCGGTCTACATCAATTCTGTCTACTTCGTTCTCCTAAAGTGACGCTGGTACATAACTCTATAAACACTAAGCAGAAATGAGTCTCTACGACTTAAGCCCAAGTGTGGTATCAACAGATAGGTCAAAACTGGGCGGTCGTATCAAGCAATCGGAAATGTCATAGTGAAAATGGCTCAGCTCACCGTCCCCTGAAACATAAATACACATCCTCGCTGAACCGAAGAGAGAAAATATTCAAGTTGCCATCTAACTCAAGACATAGACAGCTTTATGATGCTCCATCTGCAACCATGTCCTCCTTAGAAAACTTTTCTCCTAACTGTGGCCTTCTTAGAGCTGAGAAGAAAAGAAAAAACAACTATTAAACAACTATTAAAACTGACATGACGTACGAGAGAACACGAAAAAATAGAAATCACTAAGGAATCTCATCTTTATACTTCTTTATGGAAGTGCCGACACCAACAAAGTTATGTTTCAATAACAATTTCATGCGTGATCTTATACGACATATTTTCATGGAGATCGATGTGAATTGTCCCATGAATTCTGCTGAGAGATCAGGAAGCATAAATCCCAAGAACTTGATCTTTATCATTGATTATACTATATGCATGAACAAAATTCTTCTATAAACATCAATAGAGCCAGAGGAAAAAACAACAGAAAAAGACAGCTCCAAGAAAACGTCAAGACAGCCGGTACTCACACTTCAGAGATGTTCCAGCCAGACAAGTGAGCCTTGATTTTGTGTTAACCTCAGCCAGGGGAACAGGCTTTTCCTTCAAAGCCATTCGAACATCCCAAACACGTATAACCCCATCAGACGATGCTGATGTCACTAAATATGGATCATCTTCCACACCCGTGTCATTGCTTTTACTGAGTACAACAATACCTTTGACACGGGTGGAATGACACTCCGGTCTTCACCACCAGTGTATAGAAGTCCACTCTGTCGAAATCAATAAACTTTTACCACAACATTCTTCCCATGTCACATGCAGTATGAAAAGAATGCGGATGATGCACAAAATACATATTCAAAGCAACAATATGGGGCTCATTCAGTGCATGGGGTCAAGGGCGTTTCATGCAGGGAAAACTAAAACCAGAACGTAAAAGGAAGGGAGCAGAGGGAGGAGATTCGCCTCCATCAATTCCCCTCAGGATCAAATTGCTAGATTTCTGGCCTTTTTATTAGTTGAAAATCCACTCAGGCCCTCTCTTATAAATCAACTAGAAGATAGTCACTCGAAGAAAAGAAAGCTAACATTGAGAAGAATAAGTACACCTAGAAAACATTATACATGCATCAAAGATGCTTGACTACTATAGCTTTCAGCAATAACATTAGGTTGTCCAAAGAATGAAGAAACTGCATAAAAAGTGAGTTTCTTGTTCACAATTAATGTGTATAAATAGTTATTTGCAGTTACTTTTACTGAAGTAAAGCATCATTTAATTCTCTCAGAACTTCGTTATGAGAATAAGACAAAATAAATAAAAGCTTTGTGAACAAATAAAAACCCGTTTTGTAGCTCTTACCCCCCCCCCCCAAAAAAAAAAAAAAAACCTTTTGTAGTTTATGAGATAATTCTACTTCCAAATCCACCACTAATTTTTGAAGCAATACAGCAGTTACTTCTGTCCCAAATTAGTGGAAACCATTCTATTAACAAGCCAAAAAAGCAAAAGTTCAGTCCCCGCCACAATGAATAAAGTAACAATTTGTTTTAAGAAATGAAATTTCCCTTGACCCATATCAGAACCTGATTTATGGGCTCTCAAAGGTGAACTGCATGGTCAGATACGGACACATAAGTAATAAATTCTGTGTCGACCAACAGGAGTACCAATATTAGTCAACCACTGACTGAAACTCTTCACATGACCAGCTTATTAATTACATTGTCCAAAGGATAGGAGGAGATCAAGCTGTTTGAGCACGGAAAGTCTATTATCCACCAGCCAGGCGGAGGATTTTTTTTATTCTTTATTTTTTTGGGGCACAGGGGATTTGAGCAGAAGATGGCATAAAAGTATCTGAAAAATAACAACAAATTTTCTCTGACATGAAAGATAGAAATAGTTGTATTTTCCATGATATTATTAGTTTTTAACCACAGTAACTATTGTTTGACTTGAGGAGTTTTACCTTTCATTATTTTCTGATCTCTATAAATTCAGAAGGTCAAGCGACTTCAGTTCACTAATCATGATGAGCTTGAGGAGGTTGTGAAAAGGTGGGAATCACACACTAAGGTTTCCATTGGCTTCTTACAAACTACTGAGTGCCCCAAGGGCAATCTTAAGACCTTTCAAAATAGAACAAATATCGCCGCACTTTGAAAATTGAGCAATAACACATTTGAGAAAACTCACCTACTTCAAGTAGAAATATTTATGTTCCCAAGAACAACTAATGATCTTTAACAAGTTTCCTAGGGGCATTCTTTAACATTTCCATTACACATATTAATGTAACTAAAATTTATAATTTTATTTCTTCGTATAGATATTAAAAATGCAAGTTTTTTACGTTCCGCTGATTTAAGTGGGGGGGCCCGGCTGGTGGGTTGCTGGGCCAGTCCCCCTTGAGGAATATTCAAACCCGCGAAGCGGGTCCGGACACCTCGGTCATAAAAAAAAAATGCAAGTTTTTCAGAATGTAGAGACAAGGCAAACTTCAAGTTTAAATCTTTCATGGATTGTGGTTTTGGAAGTTCCGGATCCATGATGAGAAAGAGAGCAAATAGCAACGATCGTGATCTTCATGTTCAGAACCTAACATCTCCCGTAATAGTCCCGATATCAATTCTAGAGCTAATAACTCAGAAGCCATAAAAAACTATGCTCAGCCAAATGCAGAAACACTAAAAAACTCAAGAGTTGAACAACTACACATGTCTGATCTTATACATGAGATGCTTCCGCAGTAAATTTTCAACTTGCACACTAGGCCAGACCAATATACTGTCTAAGTAAATATATAACTATAAGCCCCCACCTAGTTTTTTTTTGGTAAGGAAGCCCCCACCTAGTTTACATTCATATTAATCCAAAAAGAGAACTACACCATTTGAAACAGCTGTTCACTGCCAGATATGTTCCTGGGAGGTCTATAAGTTCACACATGGAACTTCAAACTTTGCATATTCATAAACACTCGCCATTGAGCAGCTCGGTACAAGGGTAAGATACAACAACAAATGCATATTGATAGATGGCATATTCCTGCGCATGTCCTTCTCCAACCAAGAGAAAACCCAAATCTCACAACAAATCAACACCATATAGGCGTGGATCATAACAACAGACTAATAACCATTCTAACAAACGACAAAACAACACCAAACAACTTGTAACAGAAGCAAGCGATCAAAGAGAAACAAACCAACCTCACCGGGAGCAGCACAGAGAACCCTCTTCCCACTCTCCATTTCCCAGACCAACCTCGCGTCCTCGGCCTCATGAACCCCCACTCTATCCCCCATAACCATGAAGAACCTCTGTCCACTCAAATCGAACCCCACCAAGCTCGCCTCCTTCCCCAACCGGCAACAGAAGCTCGTCCTCCCCCTCACCAAGTTGACCATCGCCAAGCACTCGTCCCTCCCCACCGTCAGCGCCAGCTTCCCCGACGGATGCACAGAGAGGCTATTGACTCCGCCCTTCTTGTGAACCCTAACTGTCGTCAGGTGCACGAAGGGATCGGCGTCGAAGATACACACTGAGCCGTCCGCTGAAGCAGAAAGGAGGTTGCGCGGGAACGAGAGGTGCGAAGGGGTGTAGAAGCAGAGGGCGGTGACCGTAGCAGAATGGTGGTGAAGGGAGCCGAGGGAGGACGCCGCCGTCAGATCGTAGAGGTGGACGGTGTCGTCGCCGGCGCCAGAGGCCGCGACGGGGCCAGCGGCGGTGACGGAGGAGATTGGGGAGAGGTGGGAGGGGTAGCAGAAGAGCTTGGTTAGGGTTAGGGTATGGCTTTCCGGGGAGTGCTTGAGAGGCCTGAGCTTGAAGCCCCAGATGAACTTCTCATACGAGCCCGCGATTAAACTCATGATAGGACGATTCGGACTGGCAGAGACTGGGAGTATCGGAGAGATATATGCAGAGATGGCCAATTTCCAATCTCTTTGACGCCGACGGCGATGGCGGCGGCAGCGGCGGCTACGAAATTAGGGTTTTAGGCCGCCGACAGACATCGGTGTCATCAGGGTTTAGAGCGTGTAGAGGGGCGATTCTCGGGGGATGAAGATTTGTGTGTCGACTATCGAGGGAGACTTGATGCCTCAGCAACAAAGCCGGGGAGGTTAAACTAAAACAATGATATTAATAATAAAAACGGGAAAATTTCAAAAAAAGGCGTGAAGTCGTTTTGCCTTTTCAAATAAGGGCCCAAAATGAATTATATTTCAAAAAAGGGCTCAAAGTGATGTAGTAGGTTTATTAAGGGCTTGAGGTGGCCATAGTGCTTCAAAAGAGGGTATGGCTTGAAGGGCGTTTTCGTCATTCCAAATTTTAATTTTTTTTTCATTTTTCCCTTTTTTTCACCGAGACGCTCGCATGTTTCCTCTGGCACTATTCATCTTCAACCCAGGCCACTGTTCATCTCTCTTGTTGTTGGCTCTAGATTCGGGGCAACGAGGACATCATCAACTCGGCGTCAGGGATCGGAGATGAGCAAGGGTTGAATAGAGGCCTGCAAATATGCTCACGATGGGTTTCAGCTCGGTTTCGGATCTGTTAGTCGACTAAGGCCTGCAAATCTGTTCGTCGACGGAGGACGCAGGGACAAGGCGAAGGACGGCGAAGTGAAACCCACCGGGCTTCGCCACTCACCCCGTCCCCCACCAGTGGTGGGCCGGCGGCAACGTCCGAATCAGGGGAAGACGAGGCTCGCAAATATGTTCGTCGACGGAGGCTCGCAGATATGTTCGTCGATGGAGGACGAGAGGACGAGGCGAATGACGGCGAAGCGGAACCCACCGGCCCTCGCCGCTTCCGTCCTCCCCACCGGCCCTCACTACTGTGACATTCTGAATTCTGACCCTATCTCGAAACTTATCAGTGAATGAATGTCTATCGATGTATTCCAGTTAATCTCGCTCAGAACTGATCACTCTCGAGTCGACTAACCAATGGGGAATGGCCGTATAGGATTTAAAGTACGTGGACCAAAGAGCTTAACCACGAGTCGGTGCTTTGACCATAAGGATCGTCGAGGGAATATTCTGAACCGCTATAGGTCGATCTAAGAATGGTTTTGGAACAATTTGCTAGTGTCACGCGATTGGTTCACGGGTGAATCCGTATGACCATGGCGTGATTTGCGAATCAACCTAACTCGATTCCTGACGGTCGTAACCTTCGGAGCTAGTAATTGACCCTCGCGATCACATGACAACCAAAGCCGCCGTGGCTTGAGTAACTCTTAAACGCGACATAAGTCGCGGGTCGATACGCGTAACTCCTAAGAGCTGCCCGTTAGTCAGAGCCGCACTGGAATGACAATTGACTAAATTTAGCCATAGATTGGATTTCGAGATTGGAGGCCGGACATTCGGAGATCGCATTGGAGTAAATTTGGACGTCGCCTCATCGGGGGTTATTAAGGTTAAAAATTGTCCCGTATAGGTTAGTGTAACGCCCCGAGTCCTCAATGGCGCACATCATCGCCTCCACTACCAGATCTTCGTCTGTCTTATACCCATGATCTTGTATGCCATACACGGTAGGCAATGAAACTTATATGCACATGCGGAAGCGACACTCAGAACTCCTACCAGATGTATAACATGATGACTTAAGGAAAACAGAGCACTTAATCATAACATATCACAACATCAGTTTTACAACATAAGCATAGATAGAAAATACAACACTTGGGATCGGGGGAGATGGTTAGCCTAATCAAAAAAAAGACGACGGGCTAAGGGTCAGGCACTACTCAAAAGCGGAACTCCAAAAAGTCATGGATGCCTAAGCTATCTAAGGGTCGAGCTCGCGATCATCGTCGGAATCCTCGCGGTGCACTGGGTCGTACTCCTCCAGGTCTTCCTCGTCTTCCACTTCCTCTTCTTCTTCTTCTTCTTCAAACTCTGGCTCTGGATCTGCCTCATCCTCGGGCTCGGACTGATCCTGGTAGATGGCCTCTCCGTCGGGGTTGTACTCCTCCTCCAAAGGCTCGTCCTCGGGATCGTCTAGCTCTGCCTCATCCTCCTCGAGCTTGGACTCGTCCGTCTCCATGGGATCTTCGGCGTCGGAGGGCCCCACGATGTCGCCATCAATCTCGGGGTTCTGGGACGGTGCCGACGGAAGATCTGGATCGGGTGCGGTCTCGGAGTCGGTGAGCTCCCCATCAGCAGGGTGTACGATCGAAAGATCCTGCTCGCCTATGACATCCCCCGGCACGTCAAAAGTCCTCAGCGGCCCAACCTCGAGGTCTCCATCACGGTAGAACCATGCTGCAAACTTGTCCGCCCTCCAATCTGCTAATCCTATATCCATCCAGATGGTGCCATACTTCCTAATGTAAGCTTTCCCCTCTCCCACCGGGTACTCCGTGGAATACTGCTCTAACCAGACGGGCACCCCAAAAATCGGCGGCGGCGGCATGATCAGGGTTTGGGGTCTGAAAATGGGGGTCCCACGACGGGGTGAGATATACTCAGTAAGCTAGCCTAACCCTAAGCTAGACCCTTGGGACTTCCAGACACTTCCCAACACATGCAATGTCCAAACAATCAGACAGCAGGCAATGGCATATAATAGCTCAATTAGAAATATATTTAGTCGTGCCATTCACAAATTAGGCTAGGCGGGACTTGTACTTGGGCACTTAACATTTCATCACTCAATCAGATAATTCACATGTACGATACGATCGAACTCTCATGGCTTAGCCCGCGTAATAACGCATCAGGCTTAAAAGATCAAGGAACCCGCGTTTAACGCCTCAGGTTTCCGATGCCATTTCTCATGACCCGCGTTTAACGCCTCAGGTCCATCCCGCGTTTAACGCATCAGGATGCCTCACATACGTATACTTGTAATTTCTTTCCATCGCCATAATTAATTCAATCATGCGCACTCTCGTCAAATTGGGCACGATTCGACCCCTCAAGCTACCATCCCATATCATGGCAATACGTTGTAAAATTCAACAATTCAAGTCCATGGCAATATCATGCGGTCGATAACACATCAATTGAGACAATTCCAAGCTTTCAAGGTAGCCATTCGGCCATGTCACACCATCAAGGGCACATCAATCAATTAAGGCTCATAACTCACTAATTAATCACGCTAGGCCCAAAATTACTAACATAAGGTCGTTTAACTCAATTGAACCTCTTGTTATTCTCTTGATTAGAGTACGATTCATAGGTTAAAAGTCGTTTACTAAACGTGCTCGCACGATTTCCCCAAAACCGATTACTCCTAAGCCTCAATTAGGATTCCATTAATTCAAATAGATATAATTCAAGCTCTAGCTAGTCCTAGGACATCATGGGGCATTCGGCCCACACCTAGGAACATCCACCAATCCATTTCATCCACGACTCCTAGCATTCAATCATCAAAACACATCAAGGAAATTTCTGATCACATGATGCAAATTCGGATCCCTAAAGGACTCTACCGAAACAGCCCCCTATACACTTCAAAATCCACTCCAAATGGTCCTTCCATGCACACAAGGTCCTAACTAAAGGTTAGGGGAGCTTACCAAGTCCAAGAGCAAGGCAAGGCCGGCGGCAATTGGCGGTTGGAGGCGCGGCGCACGGCGGTCCAAAGGCGACCAGGTCTGATCCCTAAGAGAAATCCCCCAAATGCCAAGCTAACTCAATGAGAATCACTCCTAACATAAGCTATCAACCTCTTAACACATATATCTAAGGCCCTAGAATCACTTACCTCAAGAAAGGTCAAGACTTTTCTCAAGAACTCCCTCCCATCTCTCCTCGGTCCGAATCTGGTCGGCGACGCTTCGGGCGGTCTCGGGCCGAACGGCCCCTGCTAAGGTGGTCTAATGGCAAGAGGGACGTGTCTTGGTGGTGGTTCGAGGCGGCAAGTGGCGGCCGGTCGTGGCTTGGCCGAGAGAGGAGCGGGCGACGGCGAGCGTGAGGGGGAAGAGAAGAGAGCGAACGAGAGAGGGAGAGTGAGAGAGAGAGTCTTCGTCCGAATGGGGGAGGGAGAGAGAGAGAGAAGAATAAGAAGCAAAGGAAATTTTGGAGGGAAAGGGTAGTGGGGTGGTTCATGGGGTATGGTACATGAATAGTGTCTAGGAATGACTTGGTTAGTGGGGTAGGTTTAAGGGAAATTGTCCAATCAAGCTTGGTGGATTGCACTTCAATAATTCACCACTCAAATGACCACTTTACCCTTGGAATTTCGGCTGAAGATGGAGGAGGGCAAATGACCATTTTGCCCTTGCTTCGGTCTTGGAAAGCGTGCTAATCCTATGGGTAAAAAGGTCGATTTCGCTCGTCGGTTCGAATTTCGCTTTTCTAACCTATACGGGACTATCTCTAACCTTGGTAGCTCGCCGATGAGGCGACGTCCAAATTTACTCCGTTGTGATCCTCGAATGTCCGGCCTCCGATCTCGAAGTCCAATCTATGTCTAAATTCAGTCAATTGTCATTCCAGTGCGTCTCTGACTAACGGGCGGCTCTTAGGAGTTACGCGTATCGACCCGCGACTCATGTCACGTTTAAGAGTTACTCGAGTCACGGCGGCTTTGGTTGTCATGTAATCGCGAGGGTCAATCGCTAGTCCCAAAGGTTACGACCGTTAGGAATTGAGTTAGGTTAATTCGCAAATCATGTCATGGTCATACGGAATCACCCGTGAACCAATCGCATGACACTAGCAAATCGTCCTAAAACCATTCTTAGATCGACCTTTAGCGGTTCAGAATATTCCCTCGACGATCCTTATGGTCAAAGTACCAACTCGTGGTTAAGTTCTTTGGTCCACGTACTTTAAATCCTATACGGCCATTCCCCATTGGTTAGTCGACTCGAGAGTGATCAGTTCTGAGCGAGATTAACTGGAATACATCGATAGACATTCATTCATTGATGAGTTTCGAGATTGGGTCAGAATTCAGAATGTCACAGTTAGAAAAACGAAATTCGGATCGCCAAGTACCGTAGGACCCTTTTACCCTTAGTTTAGTGCACTTTTTCCTTAAACCAAGCAAGGGCAAAATTGTCATTTGCCTTCCCTAGCCTTGGCCGAAAATTAGAGGGCCCTTTAGTCATTTGACCTTTTGAATTATTGGTTGACCACTTGACTTGACTATGGAATGACATTTTCCCCATGACCAAACCTCTTACACCTTGTCACTCATGGGCACTATTGCATGTCAACCACCCCACTACCACTTTTCCCTCCAAATTTTCCTTGCTTCTTATCACCCACACACACTCTCTCCCTCCCCCATTCGGCCGACCTCTCACCCTCTCATTCTCTCCCTCTCGTTCGCTCTCTCTTCCTTTTCCCTCACGCCGTCGCCGCTCTTCTCTCGTCCAAGCCGCGGCCAACCGCCGCTTCGCCGCCGCTCCGCCGCCTCGAACCACCACCTAGGCACGTCCCTCTTGCCATTAGACCACCCTAGCAGCCGCCGTTCGGCCCGAAGCCGCCCGTAGACCCCAAGACCGAACCGAACCGAGGAGGAAGAGGTTGGGCTGTTCTTGGGAGACCATTGTTGATCTTGAGGTAAGTTGCTCTTAGTGCTTAGGTAGACATATTAAGAGGCTTTAGGCTTGTGGTAAAAGTAGTATTAAGGTTTGTTTGTGATGATTGTCGCCTAGGACCCCGCGGACCAGATCAGACCGCCGTGCGCCGCGCCTCCCCTCGCCATTTGCCGCCGGCTCGCCCTAGCTCTTGGACTTGGTAAGCTCCCCTAACCCTTTGCTAGGACCTTGAGTGCATGGAAAGACCAAGTGGGGTTGATTTGGTAGCTTTTAGGGGGCTGTTTCGGTGGGGTACTATAGAGATCCGAAATTACATGTTGAGATCAGAATTTTCCTTGATGAGTTTTGATGATCGAATGCTAGAAACTATGGATGGAATGATTTGAATGAATGTCCTAGGGTGGGGGCCGAATGCCCCATGGTGTCTTAGGACTAGCTAGAGCTTGAATTATATCTATTTGAATTGATGGAATCCTAATTGAGGCTTAGGAGTATTCGGTTTTGGGGAAATCGTGCGAGCACGTTTAGTAAACGACTTTTAACCTATGGATCGTACTCTAGTCAAGAAAATAGCAAGAAGTTCAATTGAGCTAAGCGGCCCTATGTTAGCGATTTTGGGTCTAGTGTGATCAATTGGTGAGTTTTAGACCTTAATTGATTTATGTGCCATTGATTGTGTAACATGGCCGAATGGCCATGCTCGAAGTATTGATTTATCTCAATTGATGTGTTATCGACCGCATGACATTGCCATGGACTTGACTTGTTGAATTTTTCGATGTATTGCCATGTTATGGGATGGTAGCTTGAGGGGTCGAATCGAGCTCAATTTGATGAGTGTGCGCGCGATTGATTTAATTATGTCGATGGAAGGGAATTATAAGTATAAGTACATGTGGCATCCTGATGCGTTAAACGCAGGATGGACCTGAGGCGTTAAACGCGGGTCATGAGAAATGGCATTGGAAACCTGAGGCGTTAAACGCGGGTTCCTTGATCTCTTAAGCCTGATGCGTTATGACGCGGGCTAAGCCATGAGAGTTTCGATTGTATCGTACATGTGGATTATCTGCTAAATGATGATATGTTAAGTGCCCAAGTACAAGTCCTGCCTAGCCTAATTTGTGAATTGCACGACTAAATATGTTTCTAAATGAGCTATTGTGTGCCATTGCATGCTGTTTGATTGTTTGGCCATTGCATGTGTTGGGAAGTGTCTGGAAGTCCCAAGGGTCTAGCTTAGGGTTAGGCTAGCTTATTGAGTATATCTCACCCCGTCGTGGGACCCCCATTTTCAGACCCCAAATCCTGATCATGCCACCGCCGCCGATTTTTGGGGTGCCCGTCTGGATAGAGCAGTATTCCACGGAGTACCCGGTGGGAGAGGGGAAAGCCTATATTAGGAAGTATGGCACCATCTGGATGGACGTGGGCTTAGCAGACTGGAGAGCAGACAGATTCGCAGCATGGTTCTACCGCGACAGCGATCTCACAGTTGGGCCACTGAGGACTTTTGACGTGCCGTGGGATGTCATTGGCGAGCAGGATCCTTCAATTGTACACCCTGCTGATGGGGAGCTCACTGACTCCGAGACCGCACCTGATCCAGACCTTCCGCCGGCACCGTCTCAGAACCCCGAGATTGATGGCGACATCGTGGGGCCCTCTGATGCCGAAGATCCCATGGAGACGGACGAGTTCGAGCCCGAGGAGGATGAGGCAGAGCTAGACGATTCCGAGGACGAGCCTTTGGAGGAGGAGTACAACCCTGACGGAGAGGCCATCTACCATGATCAGCCTGAACCCGAGGATGAGGCAGATCCAGAGCCAGAGTTTGAAGAAGAAGAAGAGGAAGTGGAAGACGAGGAAGACCTGGAGGAGTACGACCCAGTGCACCGCGAGGATTCCGACGATGACCGCGAGCTCGACCCTTAGATAGCCTAGGCATCCATGACTTTTTGGAGTTCCACTTTTGAGTAGTGCTTGACCCTTAGCCCGTCGTCTCTTTTGATTAGGCTAACCATCTCCCCAAATCCTAATTGTTGTATCCCAGTTTATGTTTATGTTGTAAAGTGAATCGTATGCTATGCTATGACTTGATTAAGTGTCTTACTTCCCTCAAATCCTCTCTCGTTTAATTGTCTAGGAGTTTTGCATGACGCTGCTGCATGTTCATTTAAGTTTCATTGCCTACCGTGTGTTGCAAAGATCCTGGGTATAATTCAGATAAGGAACTGGTTGTAAGGCGATGATGTGCGCCTCAGAGGACTCGGGGCGTTACAACTACTGTCGCCTCTTGCTTGCGGGTGGCCATCAGGTCTCGACTGGTGCAGCGGGAAAGAGGAGAGGGTCGCGGATCGGGGGTCCTTAAGGTGATCTTGGATGGTCGACGGCAGCTCGACGGGCTCGATGGCGGCTGGACGACGGCAACGGAGGAGGTGGTGTAGGTGGCGATGGTGGGATTGCTGCTCACAGAGACGATGAAGAGTCCCTGGTTGAAGATGATGAACAATGGCCTGGGTTACATGAACAGTGCTTTGGAGGGGGTCTGCCGGCCTGGGTGTGCGAAACAAAGAAAAAAATAAAAAGGAAATCATAAAAGGAAAATGACAAAAATAACCTTTGTTAGGCCCTCTTTTGAAATAAAAAGAGCACTTCGGGCCCTCATTTGAAACGTGATTCACTTTGGGCCCTTATTTGATAAAACAAGAGGACTTCAGGTCCTTTTTTGAAATTTTCCCTAATAAAAACTAGTCACGAATTTGGAATTGCATGACTTGACCACATAAAATAGTGCAAGCATCTTATTGTCATCGGAAAATAAAAATGACAAATCTTTTTTTTTTTTTGCGGAAGAGAAATCTTAAAAATAGTCGCAAATGTTAAAAAAAAATAACAATTGACCAATTTTTTTTAATATATACGAATATGTGCACTACAAGTCCTAAAATTTATCATGAAAATACAATTGAGTTCTAAAACTTTCAAAATGTATAATCGAATACTAAAATTTGTCAAATTAGTGCAATAGAGTCCTTCCGTTCACAACGTCAACTTGTCTAATGGGAAGTACTGACGTGACAATTTAAAATTAATTTATCTTTCTTATGTGGCATTTTTTATTATTATTTTCTTTTTCAAAACTTATTTAAATTAATTAAAAAAATCACAAAAAGGCTAAAAAAAGAGAGAGAGAGAGAGAGGGAAGAGCAGTTGGTAGGGCCTAAGCCGCCGCCGCCGGAAGAGCTGGTGGAGGTCGTCGACCCTAACCGAGGGTGGCTGGCATTGCCAGCCTCAAGCGAGACCTCGCCAACCCTAGGTTATGGCTAGCTAGCCTCGCCCGCCTGGGTCGCCCATATCTAGGTTGAAAAAACCCAAAAGTAGGCGAAGCCGGCCCTCGCCAGAGCCAAATGGTAGTGTGCCCATTGCTTGAAGAAGAGGAGCACATTCCTCCACCATCGGGTCTTGCTTTTGAACTTGTGGTGGGACGATGATGATAAAGAGGAGGAAAGACCTCTTGGATTTGTTATGGTTGTCTTGAACATGGGCTTCTTGAGCTTGTAGTGGATAAGGGTGAGCGGTTCCATGTTTCACTTGGAACCTAGAAAATACCCATATATACATATTCCTTATTTTCTAGAACCTACCATGCATATCTTGGAACCTAGATGTGACATTCTGAAATCTGGCCCTTTTCGAAGTAGGATTTCATGAGACATCTCGTCAGTGCATTTCAGATAAATCTCGCTCAGAGTTGGCCACTCTTGAGAAGACTAACCGATGGGGAAAGGCTAAGTGGGATTTAAGTACGTGGACTAAAGAACTCGACCATGGATTGGTGCCTTGACCATAAGGATTGTCGAGGGGATATTTTGAGCCATGATAGGCCGGTCTAAGGTTGGTCTTGGAATGATTTGCCAGTGTTATACAATTGGATCACGGGTGATTCCGTTTGACCATCGTATAATTTGCGAATCAACCTAAACCAATTCCTGACGATCGCGTCCTTTGGAACTAGCGATTGACCTTCGCAATTACATGACAACCAAGGTCGCCATGACTCGAGTAACTCTTAAACGTGACATTAGTCACGGGTCGATACGCGTAACTCCTGAGAGCCGCCCGTTAGTTTGAGATACTCTGGAGTCGCCACTGACGGGTTTTAGCCACGAATTGAACTTCGGAATTGGACATCGGATATTCGAGAATTCCAACGGTAATAGATTGGAAGTCGCCTCACCAAGAACCATTAAGGTTGTGGTTCGTCCCATGTCGATCAGAAAAGTGAAATTCGGACCGACGATTGGAAATGACCCTTTTACCCCCCTAATTGGTACACTTCTCTTTGGAAATAGCAAGGGCAAAATGGACATTTGCCACCCCTAGCTTCAGCCGAAAATTGAAGGGCAATGAGGTCAATTGGCCCTTGAATTATTGAGTTTGGATTGAAATTCGGACCGACGATTGGAAATGACCCTTTTACCCCCTTAATTGGTACACTTCTCTTTGGAAATAGCAAGGGCAAAATGGACATTTGCCACCCCTAGCTTCAGTCGAAAATTGAAGGGCAATGAGGTCAATTGGCCCTTGAATTATTGAGTTTGGATTGGACTAAGTGATTTGACAATTTTCCCTTAAACCACCCCCACCAACTTGTCATTCTAGGATACTATTCTTTGTCATAACCCTTCAACCACTCATGTCCTCTCTCTTGAATTTGGATAAAGACTCATCTCTCTCTCTCTCTCCCTCCATTTCGGACGAAGCCTTCTTCCCTCTCTCTCATTCCCTCGTTCTCTCTCTTTCTCGCTCGCTGCCCGCCGAACCAGTTCCGAAGTCGCTCCTTGTTTGCCCCATATCTCCTTCGTCCCTTGTTATATTTCGACGAGCCATATACCATTGGAAAGCTTATCGTCTTGTCGTTCCAATGACATATTGTGGGTCCAAATCCACCCAGCCAATCGTCCCGTGGAACCGTTTTAAGGAGGATAGGTCGCTGCCCAGAATCAGCCAGACCCAAGTTGCAAGAATCCGACCTTGGGAGTTTGTTGAGGCAAATCCTTGAGGTAAGACACTCCCTAAACCTTGTTAAGATATTGAGTAACATGTCCCTAAGATTTATTTTGAGTTTTAATGGATTTAATGGACCGATTTCTTGTTGTTCTTGGTCGTTCAAAACCGGACCGTTTCTGCTCTACTTAGAACCAGGAAGAACAAAGGCTGTTCTTGAGGAAATCTTGTACCATCTTAAGGTGAGTGACCTTTGGGACCTTGTTTATCATCTTTAGAGGTCGTACGGTTGTATTAGAAGTGCTATAGGCTGAGTTTCGTTGGTGATTTTCGGTTGGACCTCCTAGGAACCAAATCTGCCGCCGGTGACCCAAGTTGCGCCGCAAGCTCCTCAGCCACTTCCAACCGGTTTTCTTGGACTTTTGAGCTCGGTAAGCTTATTCTAACCCTTAGTTAGGACCTTGTGTCATGGAAGGACCTAGTGAGAGGAGTTAGATAGTGATTTTAGGGGCTGTTCTTAATAGAACCCGATGGAATCCGAACTTGTGATGTTAGGACAGATTGTGATGGAGGTCTTATGGCAAGTGAAATGTTGAGATCATGATTGAATTAGGCTAATGAATTGGTTCGTGTATGGACCGAGTGCCTTGTGTGCCATAGTGATGTGATAGAGCTTGATTTGAGCTTTGATTGGATTAGAGAACCATTAATTGATCCCCAGGTGCATTCGGCCTTGTTATGAAATAATGATATGTGACATGAAATTGAATGAATGGCCCTAAACTCTATTCTGGCCGTGAGCTATGATGGAGGGTTAATTGATTTAAATGACACCATAATTGTGATTTCGGCCTTGCTTGATGAATTGGTGCTCTTGAAGGTATTAATGGATCAATTGATTGCATTGGCTTGTAATGGCCTTGATTGACTGAATGAGGTGAAGTGATCCATGGAAAAAGAAATTGGTTCGTTTGAATCGACTTGTATTCGATCATGAAGCATCAAAGAAAGCCATGTCTGGGTGATTAATGCAATATAGTTCATGACATGCAATTGAGCTTATTATGGTCGAATGGTGCCTAGATTGATGAAATGCCATGGTACGGAATTGTGATTTAAAATAGCCGAGTGGTCCTTGTATGGACGATATGCACATGTGTTTGTTCTATACTATGATTGATTGAATTATAAGCCTATGTGCATATAATGCCCTGATGCGTTAAACGCGGGGCTTAGTTATATCCTGATGCGTTAAACGCGGGATAGACCTGGGGTGTTAAACGCGGGTCATGAGATGGCATTTGGAACCTGATGCGTTAAATGCGGGTTCAGTGGTTAACCAAGCCTGAGGCGTTATTACGTGGGCTAAGCCATGAGAATTACAGTTATATCTCATAATTATATCATATATCTTATATATGAATATGTATAAGCTATCCTTTATATTATAAGATATTAAGTGCCCAAAGTACGAAGCCTAGCCTAGAATTGTGAATTGCATGACAATATGAGCATTAATCGAATCGCCGCATGCCGTTTGCCTTGTGTTTGTGGTTTGGTCATTGCATACGTTTGGGAGTGTCTGGAAGTACTAAGTGCCTAGCTTAGGGTTAGGATTAGCTTATTGAGATTTATCTCACCCCGTCGTGGGACAACCTTTTTTCAGGTCCTAAGCGATGGAAATCATGGTTGCCATGGACTGGCATTCGAAGAAGTGATATGGAGAGAATGGATATAAACTCACTTGTGGTCTTAGAAATTTTACTTCGATTTGTGGATTTAGATTTGAACCATTGGTATTGGACAACGGTAACCTTGAAGTGTATTTGAGAGAAATTGAGGAGTGCACATTTTTATGTCCCAAGCCATCTTGTCTAAGTGTTATGTATGGAGTTTTATTTATCGCTTCCGCATGTGCATTTCATTCCGCGAGTGTATATCAGAGGCGTATTGATCCTGGGGAATAGTCGCGAAGACAGACCAGAAAGGGATGTTGGCACGCTCGTAAGGTCGCGGGACGTGACACTAGAACCTACTAAATCCTAGGTTTCAGGGCCGATTTCAAGTTTCACCCAAGTTCCATATATATTCTTAATTGAATTGTTATAATGACTAATTACATTTAATGGCACCATCTGCTGCTAAAATTTATAAACCACAACTCATATTTAGATATACGAAAAGTATAAAACAATAACAAAATAAAAGTCTCAATGATAAAGTGGTTTCAGATTACACACTTATCATCCAATCTTATGAAATACATCAAGGTCATGTGAAGACATATACTAAGAAAAAATATAAAATCTTGTTTTAGATCCCTCATATTTAGAGCCTGTACCTGCATGTCAAAACAGGTTCCCTAATTTTTGGAACTAAGAACTTACCATCTATACCCTAGAACCTAGAACCGATCGATTTTCACTAGTTCGGTTATCCAGATTTCAGGTTCTACCTTGAAACCATGCTCATCCCTAGTAGTGGATGGAGTCGATGGATAGAAGAAATGACAGACGCCCAAGAAAGAACATAAGAAAAGGTAAGAACTTTAGCGATGGAATGATTGGAGGAAGCGAGCCAAATGGGAACCTGAAAAAAGTCAAGCTGAGGGTCGAAGCTGTAGTAGCTGAAGTGCTGGGTTTTCCTCAACTAGGCGAGGGCGGTGTCGCCATGTTTTGGGTTTCATCAACCTACATATGGGCGAGCCGCACGAACGAGGCTGTTGATATCTAAATTTTGATTATTTATTTATTCATTAATTGAGTTTTTTAGAATTAGGGACTAACCTTAGTCTCTACCCAAAATATTAAATAATTTTCATGTAAGATACTTTAATTCTAGCATGTTTCATATAGTGTAGGCATCGTAAATTTGCATTTGGACGAGCGGCGGGTGGCTCAGAATTTGATTAGAATAACCACGGTGAAAGAAGGTTTGGCCGAGTGCATTATCCCTTCAAATGGCTGAAATTTTAAACAATAAACTTTATATTATCATGATTTTCGTTCATACGCCAAGACAAGGACAAAATTACGAGATTGATGGCCTACTCTTATTTTGCATTTCTATTTTCGAAAAAAACAAACTAAACTAAACTAAACTCGTATACTCAAAAATAGGAGAGTAAAAGATAATGGACGAATCTTGGGATATCCTTGATATTTTTCATTGAGATTTTTGTAGTACAACTAGGGGTGAGCATGGTTCCAGGATAGAACCGAGAATTGGAGAACCGAATCGACGGTTTCGGCTCGGTTCTCGGTTCTGACGTGCCAGGATCCGGTTCCCGATTCTGGATTTTTAGGAATAATGGCTCCGATCTGGTTCAAGGTTCTACCCTAGAACCGAACCGGAACCAGAACTTTTAAAAAGTAAACCCTAGGTTTTTTAGTTTATAATTTCTTCTCTTTCCACCACGCCTCTTCTCAATTCTCACTTTGTCTTCTCACTGCCCAGCCCTTCCCTCGACGGCGATGACCTGTTCCTTGTTGTGCACCGCCACTTCCTCGACACTCACACCTTCGACGGCATCCTATCTCTGACGGCTCTTAGCGCCTTCCCTAAACGACGACCTTCCCTTGCTTACCGCCAAGTTCGGTTTCGCTCTCGCTTTTCGAAGAGCCTCCCAGCTCAAATCTCTCCTCCTCGGACGCTCTTCGATGAAATTTCAATTGCATCCGACGCATCCATGGCTCGTCACTACGGCGCATTAGACTTTGTCTCCATTTGGAATTGGGAGCATCGTCAAGTAGCGTGTTGCGCATTTTCGTGTTTTATAGCGCATGCATGTGTGCGTGCAGACTGGACTGGCTTGTTGGAACGAACTACTCGATGATTTTGATGTTGCGGGCGGGGTCCATGAGAGGCGTTTGATTGGTGCTAAGTTGGAGAAGCTTGCCGAAGGAGAATCAGGCATAGAGTTTAATTCGATTCTGAAGAGATATAAGTGAGTGTTGACGAAAGCTTCTTTAGTTGTGGCATATGGCATTGGTTGTGCAGGCATTGGTTTGGACGGTATTTGGAAATTGATCGCAGCTTAATGGTAGCAGTAGCAGGAATTGTCAGATCAAATGAATTGACTAAGTCTGACCTCTCCAATTCGAATTCCCTTTTTATGAATGTCCATATGTTTCATCCATCCAAAACATTAGAATGTACATACAAAGAGTTGCGTGTGGCAACTGAAGGCTTTAATCCAGACAACAAAGTTGGAGAGGGGGTTTTTGAATCTGTTTACAAGGTGATTGCTCATTTGAATTTGATCTTTTGATGAATAGGATGTTGATAGGGTTCTGCCAATGGTGGAAATGTGCCGATCTTGTTTTCAAATTTAACCATTAGGAACTAGATGTGTCGATCCTGTTTTTAGTCCAAATGTTAGACTTTCTTCTATTTTGATGCAAGGGAGTTGTATTGACAGGTTTTCGGGTACCTTGGAACCCGAATAGGAACTTGTGATAGGGTATGTTTCAGGTTCCAGAGTATAGAGGGTAGGTTCCGTTAGGGTGAGTATGATTCCAGGGTAGAACTGAGAACTTGAAACCGGAACCTGTAGGAACTAATCTAGTTCCAGGTTCCAAGGTATATAAGGTAGGGTCCAGGTTCCAAAAATCAAGCAACCTTTTCCAGCGGGTAGGTTCTAGGTTCCACTACCTAGAACTTGGAACCTGGACCCTAGATCTTGATTGTGTTTTTTTTAGTATATATTTTCGTACGATCCTACAATGTTCTATGGAGTTCGATGATGAGTATATAATCTAGAGCCAAATAAATTTTTATGTTCCAAGTTCTAAAAAATGAAGAACCTATTCCAACGAGTTAGTTTCAAGTTCTAAATATGGAACTTAAAACCGCTCACATCTACTTCTCTTTAACTGTTATAGTATTTACTCTCATCCTCTCTCAAGGCTATGGATTGGAAAGATATCGATCGGTGTATTTCAGTGGTATCTTACTCAGAGCAGGTCACTCTCGAGTTAACTAACCGAAAGAGAAAGACTAACGCGGAGTCAGGTATGTGGACCTGGGAAATTCGATTAAGAAACGGCACTTTGATCATAAGGATTGTCGAGGGGATATTTTGGGCCAGTTGAGATCAATCTATGAACGATCATGGGATGCTTTGCTAGCGTTATACGATTGGGACTCGGGTGATTCCGCTTAACTAATGTATAATTTGCGAAAATTTCCTAAATCAGATTTTGATGATTAGGACCACAGGAACTAGCGATAAACCCTCGCAATCACATGACAACTAAAGTCGTCACGATGTGAGAAATCCCAAGGTCGATACACGTAGCGCCTGCAAGAGTCACCCATCAGTTTGAAATAAACTGGAATTATAGTCGACGAGAACTCGACAATGAATTTGGCCTCAGAATTGGGTATCGGACATTGAGGAATTCCAACGTTTGAAAGGAATTGGATGTCGCCTCATCGAGGGAGGGTAATTAAGATTTGAAAAAAGTGAAGTTCGGATTGAAGGTGGAAAATTACCCTTTTGCCCCTCAAGGACCTTCATTCACTTAAGACCAAAGCAAGGGTAAATTAGTCATTTTCTCTCCCTATAGTGGCCGAACAAAGGAGGACACTTTGGTCAATTTGGTCCCTTGATATTTTTATGAAGATGGAGACAAGTGTCATCATTTGGGGGGCCTTATCCACTTAAACCCTAGATTAGATGCCTAGTTGCATTAATTGCAAGTCAAATCCTCACCAACTTTCTCTCTCTCTCCCTCATTGTCTTGGGGACTACGGAAAAGCAAGAAGACCTCTCTCTTCATTTTGTTCAGCCACACTTTCTCTCTCTTTCTCTCTTCCTCTCTCTCGCCGACCAGCCCGTCACCCTGTCCGACTGCTTCACTGTTCCGGTCATACCTCCGTCATCCGACATCAAGTTGAGGTAAAACCATCGTCATCTGAAAACTTATTGTCTTGTAGTTCTAGGGACATATTATAAGCTCAATTTGGCTAAGCCATTTGTCCCGTAGGTCTGTTTGAGTGGACAAAGGTCAGGTCGAGGTCATATTCTGACCAGTTTTGGGAGAGAGACCGGTTTCGTGGGCTTCGAAACTTCAAATGACTCCTAATTTTCGGTGAGGTCTTCTAAACTCTTAGTATAAGAGCTGAGAAAGTTGGTATTGAGAATTGGTTGAATTTAGAATGGATTTATGATGGATAAATTGTGGTATTTTGTAGAACAGATTCTGTCATCGCCCGGCAAACTTGGAACCGTGGAGCTCTTGAGGTCCTTTGAGGCAATTTCTTGCTCGAAAATTATTGGTAAGACCCTCTAAAATGTAGTACTATATGTTGGCTTGAGGTATGTGGAATTAGAATGGAGTTTTGATGAGTTTGATGGCTGGTTTGTGTGGATTTCCCTAGGAGCAGAAAACTGAGAATTGAAAAGTGTTTGGAATCAAGAATTGTGGCCGCAAATTGGGGGATTTCATTTGCTTGGTTTGTAGTAAGATGACTTCTAACCCTTCGTTAGGGTGTTAAGTTTTAATAGATGAATTGTGGTTGAATTGGAAGTGTTTGAAAGGCTGATTTTGAGGTGAAACACGTTAGAGGCCGAGAGCCGTATAAATCTGTTCCTAGCGCACATTGATTTTAAAATGGCTCGTTCTAGGTTGTATGATATCCAAATTGAGCTTCATTTTCGTTCACACGTCCGTAAGACCTTGAAGGATAAGTGTCTAAAGGAAGATTTCCCAAAAAGTCGATAGATCCATACTAATTTATTCGGGACTGAATCTGGTCGTGGAAGGCCAAGAGTGGATAGCTTGGTGCCGCGACGATGCATCGATCGTTTTATGGAATTGATTGGCCTAAGCTCGAGGTAAGATATGCCTAAGCCTCTATTAGGATGTTAGGTTACTAAAGGTCGGAGTTTTTAGTTGGATTGAATGGTTTTACGAACTGATTTTGTGAAAGGTGCAAGGAAACCCGATTCTGCCTTATTTTGATGAATTGAGCTTGAGTGGTTTCATGGCATGAAAATTTTGAAATCGATGTTGAATTGAGGAGTCTTAATCTAATTGTGGCATGTGGTTGGGCCTTTCGGCATGCTTGGTGGAAATTCTCATTTGATTTGAGTGCATTAAGCAGATTGGTTTACTAATCAAGTTTTGAGATGACTTGTGAATAACCAAATTTGAAATTGGTTTGAATTGATTCGAGTGATGCATGTGCCAGACTGAAAATTTTGTAAGTGAAATATGTTTTGTCCAGTTGATGGACGTTTGGAATGAATGCCTCGAATAGGGGATGAAATACTTGAATTTCATGAGTTAACTTCTGATTGAAAACTGAGGCTTTTTATAATCGAATTTTATGAATAATTGGAGTGTGGGATCGCCGAAAAAAATTATATGTGTACTGGCGTGTGGGATCGCCGAAAAATATAATTTGGCCAACGTATTGGGAGGGAGTTACTCCCATTTGACTTGACGAGGTCATGCGGCTAGAGAGTCCCATACTAACATGATTCATCTCGATTGAAAATGGGCGTCGAGAGTTGTATGGTGACCGAATCATCTCTAGGTCCGGACGCGATAGTCTCAAATTGTAACGCCCCGAGTCCTCTGAGGCGCACATCATCGCCTTACAATCAGTTCCTTTCCGAATTATACCCAAGATCTTTGCAACACACGGTAGGCAATGAAACTTAAATGAACATGCAGCAGCGTCATGCAAAACTCCTAGACAATTAAACGAGAGAGGATTTGAGGGAAGTAAGACACTTAATCAAGTCATAGCATAGCATACGATTCACTTTACAACATAAACATAACTGGGATACAACAATTAGGATTTGGGGAGATGGTTAGCCTAATCAAAAGAGACGACGGGTTAAGGGTCAGGCACTACTCAAAAATGGAACTCCAAAAGTCATGGATGCCTAGGCTATCTAAGGGTCGGGCTCGCGGTCATCATCGGGATCCTCGCGGTGCACTGGGTCATACTCCTCTAGGTCTTCCTCGTCTTCCTCTTCCTCTTCTTCTTCTTCAAACTCTGGCTCTGGATCTGCTTCATCCTCGGGTTCAGGATGAGGATGGTAGATGGCCTCTCCATCAGGGTTGTACTCCTCCTCCAAAGGCTCTTCCGCGAAATCATCTAGCTCCTCGTCATCTTCCTCGGGCTCGGACTCGTCCATCTCCATGGGATCTTCGGCATCAGAGGGCCCCACGATGTCGCCATCGGTCTCGGGGTTCCGAGACGGTGCCGGCGGAAGGTCTGGATCAGGTGCGGTCTCGGAGTCAGTGAGCTCCCCATCAGCAGGGTGTACAATCGAAGGATCCTGCTCGCCAATGACATCCCATGGCACGTCAAAAGTCCTCAGTGGCCCAACTGTGAGATCGCCGTCGCGGTAGAACCATGCTGCGAATCTGTCTGCTCTCCAGTCTGCTAAGCCCACATCCATCCAGATGGTGCCATACTTCCTAATGTAAGCTTTCCCCTCTCCTACTGGGTACTCCGTGGAATACTGCTCTATCCAGACGGGCACCCCAAAAATCGGCGGTGGCGGCATGATCAGGGTTTGGGGTCTGAAAATGGGGGTTCCACGACGGGGTGAGATATACTCAATAAGCTAGCCTAACCCTAAGCTAGACCCTTGGGACTTCCAGACACTTCCCAAACACATGCAGTGGCTAAACAATCAACAGCAGGCAATGACATATAATAACTCAATTAGAGACATATTTAGTCATACAATTCGCAAGCTAGGCTAAACAGGACTTGTACTTGGGCACATAACATTTCATCATTTAGCAGACAATCCACATGTATAATAATATCAAACTCCCATGGCTTAGCCCGCGTAATAACGCATCAGGCTTAAGAGATCAAGGAACCCGCGTTTAACGCCTCAGGTTTCCGATGCCATTTCTCATGACTCGCGTTTAATGCATCAGGATGCCTCATGTACATATACTTATAATTCCTATCCATCGACATAATTAAGTCAATCGTGCGCACTCTCATCAAATTAAGCTCGATTCGACCCCTCAAGCTACCATCCCATATCATGGCAATACGTCGTGAAATTCAACAAATCAAGTCCATGGCAATGTCATGCGGTCGATAACACATCAATTGAGATAATTCCATGCTTTCTTAAATGGCCATTCGGCCATGCCACACCATAAATGGCACATCAATCAATTAAGGCTTATAACTCACTAATTAATCGCACTAGACCCAAAATTACTAACATGGGGTCACTTAACTCGATTGAACATCTTGAAATCTTCCACGACTAGAGTTTGATCCATAGGTTAAAGTCATTTACTCAACGTGCTCGCGCAATTACCCCAAAACTGAACACTCCTAAGCTTCATTTAGGATTCCATCAATTCAAGTAGATATAATTCAAGCTCTAGCTAGTCCTAAGACATCATGGGCATTCGGCCCACACCCTAGGACATTCATTCAATTCATTCCATCCATAGTTTCTAACATTCGATCATCAAAGCTCATCAAGGAAAATTCTGATCACAACATGCAAATTCGGATCCCTAAAGGACTCCACCGAAACAGCCCCCTAAAAGCTACCAAATCAACCCCACTTGGTCTTTCCATGCACTCAAGGTCCTATCAAAGGGTTAGGGGAGCTTACCAAGTCCAAGAGCAAGGCAAGGCCGGCGGCAAGGGGCGGTGAAGCGGCGTGGGCAGATCTGGTCCGGCGCGATCAGGTCTGATCCCTAAGAAGAATTCCCCCAAATGCCAAGCTAACTCAATTAGAAACACCCCTAACACTGCTATTGATCTCTTAACATGACTATCTAAGCACCAAGGGTCCCTCACCTCAAGATCACCCAACTTCTTCAAGAACAGCCCCGGTTCGGCTTGGTGACGGCACGAGCGGCTTACGGGCTTGGACGACGGTCCTTCACAGTCCAAGTGGAAGAGGGAGGGGTCTTGATGGCGGTTCGTGGTGGCGGAGCGGCGGCAAGGTGGCGGCGAGTCACGGTTTGGCCGTGAGAGGGAGGAGGCGACGGTGAGAGGGGAGAGCGAACGAGAGAGGGGGAGTGAGAGAGAGTGATCGTCCGAATGAGGGAGGGAGAGAGAGAGAGAAGAATAAGAAGCAAAGGAAATTTTGGAGGGAAAGGGTAGTGGGGTGGTTCATGGGGTATGTGTCAATGAATAGTGTTTAGGAATGACTTGGTTAGTGGGGTAGGTTTAAGGGAAATTGTCCAATCAAGCTTGGTGGATTGCACCTCAATAATTCATCACTCAAATGACCTCTATACCCTTGGGATTTCGGCTGAAGATGGGGGAGGGTAAATGACCATTTTGCCCTTGCTTTGTCCTTGGAAAAGTGTGCTAATTCTATGGGTAAAAAGGTCGATTTCGTTCGTCGGTTCGAATTTCGCTATTCTAGTCTATACGGGACCATTTCTAATCTTATTAACTCTCCGACGAGGCGACGTCCAAATTTACTCCAATACGATCTCCGAATGTCCGGCCTCCAATCTCGAAGTCCAATCTATGGCTAAATTCAGTCAATTGTCATTCCAGTGCGTCTCAGACTAACGGGCGGCTCTTAGGAGTTACGCGTATCGACCCGCGACTTATGTCACGTTTAAGGGTTACTCAAACCACGGCGGCTTTGGTTGTCATGTAATCGCGAGGGTTAATTACTAGTCCCGCAGGTTACGATCGACAGAGATTGAGTTAGATTAATTCGTAAATCACGCCATGGTCATACGGAATCACCCGTGAACCAATCGCATGACACTAGCAAATCGTTCTAAATCATTCTTAGATCGACCCGTAGCGGTCCAGAATATTGCCTCGACGATCCTTATGGTCAAAGCGTCCACTCGTGGTTAAGTTCTTTGGTCCACGTACTTTAAATCCTATACGGCCATTCCCCATTGGTTAGTCGACTCGAGAGTGATCAGTTCTGAGCGAGATTAACTGGAATACATCGATAGACATTCATTCACTGATAAGTTTCGAGATAGGGTCAGAATTCAGAATGTCACAACTCTTCCCCCCTTACAAAAATTTCGTCCTCGAAATTTACATTACAACCACCTACTCAAACAAATGGGGGTGCTGACGCCTCATCGCTTCCTCACTTTCCCAAGTGGCTCCTTCAGTTCCATGGTGCTCCACCTTTACTAGTGGGATCGTCTTGTTCCTTAGTACTTGCTCCTTCCTGTCTTCGATCCTGATTGGTCTCTCCACATATGTTACCCGATCGTCCACTTCTATCACTTCGTGGTCCAGCACATGAGTTGCGTCCGGTTCATACTTCCTCAGCATCGACACGTGGAATACGTTGTGAACTTGTGATAAACTTGGCGGCAAGGCGACTCTGTAGGCCAGAGTTCCAATTCGCTCCAGAATTTCGAAAGGGCCTACATACCTCGGACTCAACTTTCCCTTCCTCCCAAACCGAGATAGACCCCGCATCGGTGACACTTTCAAGAAAACGTGGTCTCCTACTTGAAACTCCAAAGGTCTGCGCCGCTTGTCGGCGTAACTCTTCTGGCGGCTCTGCGCGGTTTTCAATCTTTCTCTTATGATTTTCACTGCCTCCACTGACTGTTCTACTAACTCTGGGCCTGTTATGCTTCGTTCACCAACCTCGTCCCAGCATAAAGGTGTCCTGCAGGCTCTACCGTAAAGTGCTTCGAACGGTGCCATTCCGATGCTCTGTTGGTAACTGTTGTTATAGGCAAACTCCACCAAGTGTAACTGATCTTCCCAACCTCCTTTAAAGTCCAAAACGCATGCTCTTAGCATGTCCTCAAGCGTCTGAATTGTCCTTTCTGATTGTCCGTCCGTCAGGGGGTGGTAAGCGGTGCTGTACTGTAGTTTCGTTCCCAAAGCCTCTTGTAGGCTTTTCCAAAATGAAGCGGTAAACTTGGGGTCTCTGTCTGAAGTAATCGTCACTGGAACTCCATGAAGGCGAACTACGTACCTCATGTACAACTCTGCGTATCTATCCATCGCGAAATCTTTCCTTACTGCCAAGAAGTGTGCGGACTTAGTCAGTCTGTCCACGATCACCCAAATCGAATCATGCCCTCTCTGACTCCTCGGCAAACCCATGACGAAGTCCATGGTGATGTGCTCCCACTTCCACTCGGGGATTTCCAAAGGCTGCAACATCCCACCAGGCTTACAATGCTGAGCCTTAACTTGCTGGCACGTCAAACCCTTCGCCACATGCTTAGCTACGTCTACCTTCATTCCATTCCACCAGTAGTGTTGACGCAGGTTCTGATACATCTTCGTGCTTCCCGGGTGAATACTATAGTTGCTCCTATGCGCTTCCGACAAGATCCTTTCTCTTAGCTCCTCGTCACTGGGTACGCACAAGCGTCCACGAAACTTCAGAATCCCATCTTCGGACACTTGAAAGTCGGGTTTCCTTTTTCCGGCATCCGTTTCCAAGATCTTCTGGATGTCGGGGTCCGTAGATTGCAACGCTTTCACCTTCTCATGAATCTCTGGCTCAATTCTCAATGTCGCTAGAAGACAAGACAGCTGGCAAACTTCAAGCCTAAACTCCGAATCCCTTATCCTTTCCAACAAGGTCCATTCCTTAACCAACAAATGCGCGATGCTTGACTTCCGACTCAGCGCATCCGCAACCTTATTTGCCTTTCCGGGGTGATAAAGAATATCACAATCATAGTCCTTGAGCAGCTCCATCCATCGACGTTGTCTCATGTTTAACTCCTTTTGGGAAAACAAGTACTTCAAACTCTGGTGGTCCGTGTAAATCTGAAACCTTTCTCCGCACAAGTAGTGCCTCCAAATCTTCAAGGCAAAGATGATAGCTGCTAGTTCCAAATCGTGCGTCGGGTAGTTCATCTCATGAGGTCTTAACTGTCTTGATGCATAAGCTACAACTCTTCCATGTTGCATCAAGACGCATCCTAATCCCTTCAGCGATGCATCGCTATAAATCTCGTAACCTCCAGGTCCAGAAGGGATGGTCAACACTGGTGCAGTCGTCAAACGATGCTTCAGTTCCTGAAAACTCCTCTCACACTTATCCGTCCATTCAAACCTCGTATCCTTCTTAGTCAGCCTTGTCAAAGGAGTAGCTATCGAGGAAAACTTTTCTACGAACCTGCGGTAATATCCTGCCAATCCTAGGAAGCTTCGAACCTCCGTCACTGACGTAGGTCTAGGCCAATTCGTTACTGCTTCAATCTTTGCCGGGTCCACAGAAATTCCATTTCCAGAGATGACATGTCCAAGGAATGCAACTTTGTTAAGCCAAAACTCGCACTTACTGAACTTGACGTACAACGAGTGTTCCCTCAACGTCCGTAGAACTCTACTCAACTGTTCCTCGTGCTCCTCAGGGCTCTTTGAGTAAATCAAAATGTCGTCGATGAAAACAATGACGAACTGATCCAAGTACTCCTTAAACACTCTATGCATCAAATCCATGAAAGCAGCTGGGGCATTAGTCAATCCAAATGGCATGACTGTGAACTCGTAATGCCCATATCTTGTCCGAAAGGCGGTCTTCGGTATATCTTCCTTCTTAATCCTCAACTGATGATAACCCGTCCTTAGGTCTATCTTGGAGAACACAGAAGCTCCTTGTAGTTGATCAAACAAGTCATCAATTCTTGGTAACGGGTACTTATTCTTGATAGTCACCTGGTTCAACTGCCGGTAATCAATGCATAACCGCAACGACCCATCCTTCTTCCTTACAAACAAGACTGGCGCTCCCCAAGGCGAAGCGCTTGGACGAATAAATCCTTTGTCCAGTAACTCCTGCATCTGAACCTTCAATTCCTTCAACTCCGACAAGGACATCCTATAGGGTGCCTTCGAGATCGGCTCTGTTCCAGGTGCTAATTCGATTACGAACTCTATTTCCCTTTCTGGAGGCAACCCTGGTAACTCTTGAGGGAAGACATCAGGGTAATCACGTACTACAGCTATGTCTTCTAGCTTTGGTTCCTCTATGGTCGGATCCACTATGGCAGCTAAGTAAGCTTGACATCCTTCGTCCAGTAGCCTAGTCACCTCAAGTGACGAAATCAAAGGGATTGAGGTTCCTCCTCGACTTCCCACAAACTCAAATCTAGGGCGATCATCGGGATGGAAATGAATCACCCTGCTACCACAATCAACGACAGCTCTTTGTCTACTCAACCAATCCATTCCGATAATCACGTCAAAGTCAAACATAGGCAGCACAGCTAAATCTATTCGTTCCTCACTACCCCCAATGACTATCTTACAATCTGAACAACCTAAAGAAACCAGCACTTTATCCTTTAAAGGGGTGGTAACATGCAATATCACTTCTAGTGGTTTCAATTCAATTCCGACCAAATCAGCAAACTGAGCAGATATAAACGAATGCGATGCTCCAGGATCAAACAAGGCATAGGCAGCATGATCACATAAAGTAATCGTACCTGTGACCACGCCAGGCGCGTTCTCCACCTCCCTACGCGCCACAGCATAAACCCTTCCTTGAGCTGGCGGCCTATTAGCATTGTTCTGCGGAGCTCCCGCCTGCGGTCCCGCTGGTGGCCGATTCCCTTGAGTCTGAGTTCCTGGTGCCTGACTCGGGCAGTTCCTTATCTGATGGCCCAACTGGCCACACTTGAAGCAAGCGCCCGTCCTGCTCGGGCAAGGTCCGTTCCCATGCTTCTGTAACGCCCCGAGTACGTTCGAGCACGCGACATCACCCTACTGCCTTGACTTGCAATACGATACCCAGGATCCAACGGGACGCACCAGACAATGAAACTTATATGCACATGCGGAAGTGACACTCACAACTCCTACCAAATGTATAACATGATGACTTGAGGAAAACAGAGCACTTAATCATAACATAACACGACATCAGTTTTACAACATAAGCATAGATAGAAAATACAGCACTGGGGACCAGGGAAGCGGGTCAGCCTAATCAAAAGAGGCGTCGGGCTAAGGTCAGGCACTGCCCAAAAGCGGAACTCCAAAAATCATGGATGCCTAGGCTATCTAAGGGTCGAGCTCGCGGTCATCATCGGGATCCTCGCGGTGCACTAGGTCGTACTCCTCCAGGTCTTCCTCGTCTTCCACTTCCTCTTCCTCTTCTTCAAACTCTGGCTCTGGATCTGCCTCATCCTCGGGTTCAGGCTGATCATGGTAGATGGCCTCTCCGTCAGGGTTGTACTCCTCCTCCAAAGGCTCGTCCTCGGAATCGTCTAGCTCTCCCTCATCCTCCTCGGGCTCGGACTCGTCCGTCTCCATGGGATCTTCGGCGTCAGAAGGCCCCACGATGTCGCCATCAATCTCGGGGTTCTGAGACGGTGCCGGCGGCAAGCCTGGATCAGGTGCGGTCTCGGAGTCAGTGAGCTCCCCATCAGTAGGGTGTACGATCGAAGGATCCTGCTCGCCAATGACATCCCACGGCACATCAAAGGTCCTCAGCGGCCCAACCTCAAGGTCTCCCTCACGGTAGAACCATGCTGCAAACTTGTCCGCCCTCCAATCTGCTAAGCCTATATCCATCCAGATGGTGCCATACTTCCTAATGTAAGCCTTCCCCTCTCCTACCGGGTACTCCGTGGAATACTGCTCTATCCAGACGGGTACCTCAAAAATCAGCGGCGGCGGCATGGTCAGGGCTTAGGGTCTGAAAATGTGGGTCCCACGACGGGGTGAGATAAACTCAGTAAACTAACCCTAACCCTAGGCTAGGCACAAGGGACTTCCAGACATCCCAATCACATGCGATGACCAAATGTAGAAAGACAGGCAATAGCATGCGGTAGCTCAATTAAAGCACAATATGACATAAAGTTCACCAGGCTAGGCTAGGCTTTGCTTTCGTACTCTGGCACTTAATATCTCATAATACAGAGGTTAGCATATATATATTTCATATATACCAATACATATATACATATTACAGCTGTAAACCTCATGGCTTGGCCCGCGTCATAACGCATCAGGCTAATAATATAAAGGATCCCGCGTTTAACGCCTCAGGTTATCCTTAGCCATGACATGACCCGCGTTTAACGCATCAGGATATCACTAAGCCCCGCGTTTAACGTATCAGGGCAATATATGCACATAGGCTCATAATTCAACCAATTATAGCATAAAACAATCATATGTGCATGACGTCCATACAAGGACCACTTGGCCACTCTAAATCACAATTCCGTACCGTGGCACATCATTATATCACAATCGATCAAGGTCCTTAACATATAACATAATTACTCCCATTTCAAACATAATGCTTCATTTCAAGCCTTAAGGCCATTTTAGGTACCAATCCTTGACAAGGCAATTATGCTACGATCTCAATCAATTGGGGCCAACACGACATCCTACAATAAGTCTCATTTTCAATTAAACAAGTTGCTTTCCATCCCTATACCAATCGGCCATCACAATCTCATAAAGCCAATCACGCCATACACCACCAAATGCATCAATTCACCACGCAGAGCCTAATGCACAATCATTGTCCCCATTCACCCATTAAATCACATCATATTATTCATGACCAGAATGCTACAAGGCCGCTTGACCATTTTTCAACGACGCATCATGCAATTCCCCATAGGGCCGATCACACCTAGGCACTAATTAGGATTTCCCTAGTCCCAACAAGCTAAGTTCAAGCTCTAACACTTCTAAGGGTATCATAGGGTATTAGGTCAGCATATAAGGGTATCTACCAACTTATTTAAACCATGATTTTCACATTCCAAACATTAATTTCCATCTAGCACAAACAGCCCTCTAAAACCCAATTTTGGGTTTCCTATGCACCAAGCCAAAGCAGCCCCTTAAACACTCCAAAACCAACTCTCACTTGGTCCTTCCATCACCATGGTCCTAGTATAAGGTTAGAGGAAGCTTACCAAGTCTTCCAAAGCTAAGCAAAGCCGGCGGCAACGGCGGAGGAGCGGCGCGAGTGGTCTGGTCTGGCGCGATCAGACCTGGTCCCTAGGAAAAATCCACCATTGGCCAAGCTAACTTAATGAGAAACACTCCTAACACAAGCCATTAACCCTCTAACATGTCTACCTAAGTACCAAGGGCCACTTACCTCAAGAAAAATCGAAGCTTTCCCCAAGAACTCCCTTTTCTTCTCCTCGGTCCGAATCTGGTCGTGGGCTTACTTGCGTGGTGCTCGGCTTTAACGGCGGTCCAACACGGTGGAAGGGCGAGGATAGGTCGCCTAGGTGGTGGTCGAAGGTGGTGGAAAGTGGTGGTGGTCGGCCGGCTCTTCCTTGGGGCCGAGAGAGAGAGCGACGGTGAGGGAGAGGGAGAGAGCGAAAATGAGGGAGAGAGATCTGATGGGGTGGGGGCCAAATGAAGAAGAGAGGGAGAGTTAAGAGGGAGAGTGTTTTTGGAGGGAAAAGAGTGAGTGGAGTGGTTCATGGGGTAAAGGACATGAATAGGAACCTTGAATGACAAGGTTTAGTGGGGTAGGTTTGGGGATTTTGTCAAATCAATTGTGTCTCTTCAAAACCAATAATTCAACCTTCAAAATGACCATAATACCCCTCTAATTTCGGCTGGTGGCTTGGGGAGGCAAATGACCATTTTGCCCTTGCTTGGTTTAAGAGAAAAGTGTACTAAACTAGGGGTAAAAGGGTCCTATTTCACTTGGCAGTCCTAATTTTGCTTTTCTAACCTATACGGGACTATTTCTAACCTTAATAACCCCTCGATGAAGCGACGTCCAAATTTACTCCATTGTGATCTTCGAATGTCCGGCCTCCGATCTCGTAACGCCCCGGGTCCTCCTCGGCGCACATCATCCTCTTTAGACCAGTTCCTTCTGCTCTTTACCCAGGATCCATGCAACGCGCGGTAGACAATGAAACTTAAATGAACATGCGGAGGCGTCATGCACAGCTCCTAGACAGTTAAACACAAGATGGTTTGAGGGAATAAGGCACTTAATCAAGTCATAGCATAGCATACGATTCACTTTACAACATAGGCACAAACTGGGATACAACACTTGGGATCAAGGGCGAGATGGTTAGCCTAATCAAAAAGAGACGAAGGGCTAGGGGTCGGGCACTACTCAAAAAGTAACTTCAAAAGTCATGGGCGCCTAGGCTATCTAAGGGTCGAGCTCGCGGTCATCATCTGGATCCTCGCGGTGCACAGGGTCATACTCCTCGAGGTCTTCCTCGTCTTCCTCTTCTTCTTCTTCTTCCTCAAACACTTGCTCTGGATCTTCGTCTTCCTCGGATTCAGGCTGAGGGTGGAAGATGGCCTATGACATTTTGAATTCTGACCCTATCTCGAAACCTATCAGTGAATGAATGTCTATCGATGTATTCCAGTTAATCTCGCTCAGAACTGATCACTCTTGAGTCGACTAACCAATGGGGAATGGCCGTATAGGATTTAAAGTACGTGGACCAAAGAGCTTAACCATGAGTCGGTGCTTTGACCATAAGGATCGTCGAGGGAATATTCTGAACCGCTATAGGTCGATCTAAGAATGGTTTTGGAACAATTTGCTAGTGTCACGCGATTGGTTCACGGGTGAATCCGTATGACCATGGCATGATTTACGAATTAACCTAACTCAATCTCTGACGATCGTAACCTGCGGAACTAGTAATTGACCCTCGCGATTACATGACAACCAAAGCCGCCGTGGCTTGGGTAACTTTTAAACGCGACATAAGTCGCGGGTCGATACGCGTAACTCCTAAGAGCCGCCCGTTAGTCAGAGACGCACTGGGATGACAATTGACAAAATTTAGCCGTAGATTGGATTTCGAGATTGGAGGCCGGATATTCGGAGATCGCGTTGGAGTAAATTTGGACGTCGCTTCATCGAGGGGTTATTAAGGTTAGAAATTGTCCCGTATAGGTTAGAAAAGCGAAATTCGGATCGCCAAGTACCGTAGGACCCTTTTACCCCTAGTTTAGTGCACTTTTTCCCTAAACCAAGCAAGGGCAAAATGGTCATTTGCCCCCCTAAGCCTTCAGCCGAAAATGCAAGGGCATTTGAGTCTTTTGGTCTTTGAATTATTGAAGTGCATGACACCAAGCTTGATTGGACAATTTCCCTTAAACCTACCCCACTAACCTTGTCATTCCTAAGCACTATTCCTTGTCAAATACCCCATGAACCACCCCACTACCCTTTTCCCTCCAAAAATCCTTCTCTTCATATCACACACTCCCCTTCCTTGCACCTCATTCGGCCGACTTCTCTCTCTCTCTACTCTCTCGTCGCTCTCCCTTCCCTCTCACTCTCCGCCCGTTTGAATTGATGGAATCCTAATTGAGGCTTAGGAGTATTCGATTTTGGGGAAATCGTGCGAGCACGTTTAGTAAACGACTTTTAACCTATGGATCGCACTCTAATCGAGGGAATAGCAAGAAGTTCAATTGAGCTAAGTGGCCCTATGAATTAGCAATTTTGGGTCAAGTGTGATTAATTGGCGGGTTTTAGGCCTTAGTTGATTTATGTGCCATTGATGGTGTGGCATGGCCGAAGGGCCATTTATGAAAGCATTGAGTTATCTCAATTGATGTGTTATCGACCGCATGACATTGCCATGGACTCGATTTGTTGAATTTTACGATGTCTTGCCATGATATGGGATGGTAGCTTGAGGGGTCGAATCGAGCCCAACTTGATGAGAGTGCGCATGATTGAATTAATTATGGCGATGGAAAGAAATTATAAGTATACGTATGTGAGGCATCCTGATGCGTTAAACGCGGGATGGACCTGAGGCGTTAAAGGCGGGTCATGAGAAATGGCATCGGAAACCTGAGGCGTTAAACGCGGGTTCCTTGATCTTTTAAGCCTGATGCGTTATTACGCGGGCTAAGCCATGAGAGTTTCGATTGTATCGTACATGTGGATTATCTGCTAAATGATGATATGTTAAGTGCCCAAGTACAAGTCCTACCTAGCCTAATTTGTGAATTGCACGACTAAATATGTTTCTAAATGAGCTATTATATGCCATTGCCTGCTGTTTGATTGTTTGGCCATTGCATGTGTTGGGAAGTGTCTGGAAGTCCCAAGGGTCTAGTTTAGGGTTAGGCTAGCTTATTGAGTATATCTCACCCCGTCGTGGGACCCCCATTTTCAGACCCCAAACCCTGATCATGCCACCGCCGCCGATTTTTGGGGTGCCCGTCTGGATAGAGCAGTATTCCACGGAGTACCCGGTGGGAGAGGGGAAAGCTTACATTAGGAAGTATGGCACCATCTGGATGGATATAGGCTTAGCAGATTGGAGGGCCGACAAGTTTGCAGCATGGTTCTACCGTGATGGAGACCTTGAGGTTGGGCCGCTGAGGACTTTTGACGTGCCGGGGGATGTCATTGGCGAGCAGGATCATTCGATTGTACACCCTGCTGATGGGGAGCTCACTGACTCCGAGACCGCACCTGATCCAGACCTTCCGCCGGCACCGTCTCAGAACCCCGAGATTGATGGCGACATCGTGGGGCCCTCTGATGCCGAAGATCCCATGGAGATGGACGAGTCCGAGTCCGAGCCCGAGGAGGATGAGGTAGAGCTAGACGATTCCGAGGACGAGCCTTTGGAGGAGGAGTACAACCCTGACGGAGAGGCCATCTACCATGATCAGCCTGAACCCGAGGATGAGGCAGATCTAGAGCCAGAGTTTGAAGAAGAAGAAGAGGAGGCGGAAGACGAGGAAGACCTGGAGGAGTACGACCCAGTGCACCGCGAGGATTCCGACGATGACCGCGAGCTCGACCCTTAGATAGCCTAAACATCCATGATTTTTTTGGAGTTCCGCTTTTGAGTAGTGCCTGACCTTAGCCCGACGCCTCTTTTGATTAGGCTAACCATCTCCCCTGATCCCAAGTGTTGTATCCCAGTTTATGTTTGTGTTGTAATGTGAATCGTATGGCATGTTATGACTTGATTAAGTGTCTTACTTCCCTCAAACCCTCTCGTGTTTAATTGTCTAGGAGTTTTGCATGACGCTGCTGTATGTTCATTTAAGTTTCATTGCCTACCATGCATACCAAAGATACTGGGTATAATACACAAACAGAAAGAACTAGTTATAAGGCGATGATGTGCGCCAGGAGGGACTCGGGGCGTTACATGGCCTCTCCGTCGGGGTTGTGCTCCTTCTCCAAAGGCTCGTCCTCGGAATCGTCCAGTTCTTCCTCATCTTCCTCGGGCTTGGACTCGTCCGTCTCCATGGGGTCTTCGGCATCAGAGGGCCCCACGATGTCGCCATCAGTCTCGGGGTTCTGAGACGGTGCCGGCGGAAGATCCGGATCAGGAGCGGTCTCGGAGTCAATGAGCTCCCCATCAGTAGGGTGCACAATCGAAGGATCCTGCTCACCAATGACATCCCACGATACGTCAAAAGTCCTCAATGGTCCAACTGTGAGATCGTTGTCGCGGTAGAACCATGCTGCGAATCTGTCTGGCCTCCAGTCTGCTAAGCCCACATCCATCCAGATAGTGCCACACTTCCTAGTATAAGCTTTCCCCTCTCCCACCGGGTACTCCGTGGAATACTGCTCCACCCAGACGGGTACCCCAAAAATCGGCGGCGGCGGCATGCTTAGGGTTTGGGGTCTGAAAAAGTGGGTCCCACGACGGGGTGAGATATACTCAATAAGCTAGCCTAACCCTAAGCTAGACACTTGGGGACTTCCAGACGCTTCCAAACATATGCAAGGGCAAGACACACGAATAACAGGTAATGGCATCTGATAACTTAATTAAGCGTAACTAGTCATGTAATTCACATAATTAGGTTAGGCAGGGCTTGTACTTTGGGACTCACAATTTCACATCATAAAGGATAATTCATAAACGCGATACGATTTAAGTCTTCATGGCTTGGCCCGCGTAATAACGCATCAGGCTTAAAAGATTAAGGAACCCGCGTCTAACGCCTCAGGTTTCCAATGCCACGATTCATGACCCGCGTTTAACGCCTCAGGTCTATCCCGCGTTTAACGCGTCAGGATGTCATTTAGCCCCGCGTTTAACGCATCAGGGCACCACATGCACAAGGGATCATAATCCTTTCCATTAGCCTCACCAAGTCAATTACGCGCATTCTCCGTGAATTAACTCGATTCGGCCCCTTAAACTACCATTCCGCATCATGGCATCACGTCACACGAATTGACAAATCGGTGCCACGGCAATACTATCCAATCAATATCTCATCAATTGAGGCAATTCACAAGCTACGCATTAGTCCATTCGGTCAAGTCACACAAATCAAGGATACATGAATCAATTGAGGTTTGAGACGTGCTAATCAACCACACGAGGCTGAAATCACTAACATGGGGTCGTCTAGCTCAATTGAACTTCTTGCAATTTCCACGACTAGAGTACGATCCATAGTTTAAAAGTCATTTACTCAATGTATTCGCACGATTGTCCCAAAACCGAACACTCCTATGCTTCATTTACGGTTCCATCAATTTAATCGGATACAAATCAAACTCTAGCCCATCCTAAGGTACCAAGGGGCATTCGGTCCACACCTAGGGACGTCCACTATTTCATTTCATCCATGGCTCTAATGTTTCCATCATCAAAACTCATCAAGGCAATTCTAACCCACACATTGCAATTTCGGGTCCCTAGAGAGTCCCACCGAAACAGCCCCCTAAACACTCTAAAATCATCCTCATTTGGTCTTTCCATTCACACAAGGTCCTAACAAAGGGTTAGGGGAGCTTACCAAGTCCAAGAGCTAAGGCAAGCCGGCGGCAAGTGGCGGGGGGAGCGGCGGAAGAAGGCGGCGCGCACGGCGGCCCTCGGCGGTCAGACCTGGTCCGCGGGGTTCTAGGCGAAAATCACCACAACAAAAATTAATACTACTTTTACCACAAGCCTAAAACCTCTTAATATGCCTACCTAAGCACTAAGAGCAACTTACCTCAAGATCAAGCAATGGACTCTCAAGAACAGCCCTTCCCACTTCCTCTCGGCTCGGTTCGGTCTTGGGGGTCTTCGGGTGGCTCCCGGCTCCAACGGTGGTCCAGCTAGGTTCGAGAGGGAGGGGAGTGTCGCCTAGGTGGTGGTCGAAGGTGGCGAAACAGCTGCGAAGTGGCGGCCGGCCGCGGCTTGGCCGAGAGAGGAAGAGGCGACGGGAGAGAGGGAGAGGGAAGAGAGAGCGACGAGAGAGTGGAGAGAGAGGGAGGAGTCGGCCGAATGAGGTGCAAGGGAGGGGGGTGTGTGATATGAAGAGAAGGATTTTTGGAGGGAAAATGGTAGTGGGGTGGTTCATGGGGTATGTGACAAGGAATAGTGCTTAGGAATGACAAGGTTAGTGGGGTAGGTTTGGGGTAATTGTCCAATCAAGCTTGGTGTATTGCACTTCAATAATTCATCACTCAAATGACCACTCTACCCTTGGGATTTCGGCTGAAGGTGGGGGGGAGGCAAATGACCATTTTGCCCTCGCTTTGTCCTTGGAAAAGTGTGCTAATCCTATGGGTAAAAAGGTCGATTCGCTCATCGGTTCGAATTTCGCTTTTCTAACCTATACGGGACTATTTCTAACCTTAGTAACCCCTCGATGAAGCGACGTCCAAATTTACTCCATTGTGATCTTCGAATGTCCGGCCTCCGATCTCGAAATCCAAACCATGGCTAAATTCAGTCAATTGTCATTCCGGCGTATCTCAAACTAACGGGCGGCTCTCAGGAGTTACGCGTATCGACCCGCGACTTATGTCACGTTTAAGAGTTACTCAAGCCACGGCGGCTTTGGTTGTCATGTAATCGCGAGGGTCAATCACTAGTCCCGAGGGTTTCGATTATTAGGAATCGATTTAGGTTAATTCGCAAATCACGTCATGGTCATACGGGATCACCCGTGAACCAATCACATGACACTAGCAAATCGTTCTAAAACCGTTCTTAGATCGACCCTTAGCGGTCCATAATATTTCCTCGACGATCCTTATGGTCAAAGCGTCGACTCGTGGTTAAGTTCTTTGGTCCACGTACTTTAAATCCTATATGGCCATTCCCCATTGGTTAGTCGACTCGAGAGTGATCAGTTCTGAGTGAGATTAACTGGAATACATCGATAGACATTTATTCACTGATAAGTTTCAAGATGGGGTCGGAATTCAGAATGTCACAATATAAGCTCATAATTAAACTAATTATAGCTAACCATAAACAATTGTGCATCTCAACAGTTCAAGGCAATAACCGGTAGCCACATTATTAATCCCAGGCCCCAAAGTCACATCATAGAGTTTACGCGAAGTGACATCATTTTAATACTTCACGATCGAATATAATTCGATTTAGGAAATCATCAATTACCATTTTCACCACGCGGCCATTAACACGTTAACATAGCCAAATGCCAAATCAAATAATCCACGTACCACATAGTACCCAAGGCCGAATGCTCTTAAGTCCCAATCAAGGATTTTCATCGACTTGATTACCTAGTCACGCTCCTTTTAGCTCACGGCCTATTAGCAATAGGAGTCCATAGCCATTTCAATTCAATCTTCTTTCAATTTCTCCTCATGGCCGAATACACTAGGGACTCCATGCATCAATTCACTCAATCCTTCCTATATCTTAGTCCATGGCCGAATAGAGCTTATGATCCATAGGAGATTTTTAATACATTATCAATATGAAGAATCAAGAAGATTACAATCACTCAAGTGTTTTGTTTCCTTCTTTCACAGATTTTCACAGTGAAGGATTTTGAGCACACAGAATACTCTCTCAAATGAAACTCAAATTATTCTTGCACTTTGGATTGTTGTTCGCTCTCTTGCTCTCTAGTCGAACATTATTCTTCTTTTATACTCCCTTGCCTCCGAACTAGCCGTTGGATTCCAACCAAGGGATCGCTCTTCAATCCTTGATTGGACGTCATCAATCGTGATTGAACGAGACTGTATCTTCAGAAGATATGTAGACCGTTGGGTAAGATATTGAACCCTTCTGATTCAGTCGCCCATACAACTGAATCTCCAGCTTCCATAAGTGTGATAAGTTTGGGTTGATTCCCGAGGATATTTTCCTTAGAAGATGATATCCTATTATAGAAAGTCCCTTGATTGACAAGAGGGGATATCAGGATAATTGAATATCACTTGCCTTGATCGGAAACCTGCCATACGTGGGTCTTCGTGTTTTGTAAAATGCAGGAACTGATCTTTCTTCAGATTCGTCTAGGAGAAGTTTGATCAGTTGGCATGGAATGGTAATACGGAGATTTGATGTGATCCATCCGTCACTGTTTGGATCGTCAAGAGCACTTCCATCTGACCCTACGTCAGAAGCACTTCCATCTGACCCTTCGTCAGAAGCACTTCTATCTGACCCTTCGTCAGAAGCACTTCCATCTGACCCTTCGTCAGTGCGACAGAATTGGAATCACTCAACCTACTGCTTACACATTCTTCATGCATCACATTACATTAAACAATATCTTTTGAAGGTTTTGTCAAAATCAAAATATAGGAGTATTTCCACAACAATCTCCCCCTTTTTGATGGTGACAAAAACTTCTCCAGTTGCAAATTTAAAGGAAAATTAAACCAGTGATAATTTAATAAAAGTGAGTAGCCATCATATTTGTTCCTGCAGGTAATCATCATTAGAGTTTGAAATATAATGAAAGTGTGCTCACAGGAGAGCATGATCAGAGTAAGATTATCCTGCAATAATCCTGCACGAATTGTCCTGCAAAACGGTAGGTTAGGTCTTCTCCTCCTTTCCTCTAAATTGAGATATGATATGATTAGAGAAATATGGTTAGAGATAATCTATTTAGACTGCATAAAAATAATTTCAACTTCTCCCCCTTTTTTGTCAACATCGAAAAAGTTCTTGAAATGATAATGCGTTCATGAAGAGGAAAAGAAAAAAAATTGCTGAGTTTTTAAGAAGAGGGATGATCTTTTAGGCTCAACATCAGTCTCCCCTCGGGAAGGTCCTGCAAAACTGCTTCTCAGCATCTGAGCATGGTCTCTGACAGCTTGAGGAGAGGGCATGTGTGAAGCTGTTCTGTCCGTTCTGACTAGTGTGTATGTAGGCATGTTGGCTATCTCATCACGAAACGTTTTCCCATAGACATCAATGGATTTTTCTAGCCTAGTCACCTGACTAGTCAGACCCTGCAGCTTCCTATCAGTCTTCTGTTCAAAATCCTGCAGTTGCTGAACAAATCTTGTTTCCATTGCAGCCATTGTCTGAATGACAGTATTTTGAAGATTCTCAAAATGCGCGTGAAGGTCCATATGTGGGTGTGGAGGTGTAGGTTCTGAAGTCTCCCCCTCAGTATGAGCCTTAGTGAAGGCTTGAGAAGCTAGGACTTAGTGAGAAAGACATCTGATATGACAGTCTCAGGCTCTTTCTCCCCCTGAAGTATAGCTCTTTTTCCTTTTTCCTTTGATGGTGGCACGGAGACTATTTCTTCATCAATGTCCATTGGAATGGACTGTGCACTGGACAATTGATCTTCTCGTGCTATTGCTGAGGCCAGACTTGTAGCACCTTTCTGAATAGTGTGTCTTGTGGAGGAGACGGAGTAGGCGTCAAAGTCATCTTGTTCTTGCTCCTGTGCTTGTGACGCCAATGTTACTAGAACTTGAGCTAGCAATACCTCATGATCACAGTTGACGATTTGGATGTCATACTCTGTGTCATCTGCAAATCGTGCAGCTTGCTCTTCATTCCACATTGTAAGGAATTCTACCTCAGTCAGATCACAAGGATACACAACTTTTTCTTGTTGTTGTAGTCCTGTGTCATCTACTTCTTCCTCGACTCCTTCAGCATTCTGATTTTCGGACTGACCAGCTGCATCTGATCCTCCTCGAGATGGGGTAGCTTCAGAATCATATTCCCCTGTTTCTTCCTCACTTGCGTCTGAGTCCTTACCAGCAGGACTTTCTGTTTGTTGACCCTTAACTGCCATGACTTTTCTCTTCTTGGGAGATCTCTGCCGTGACTCTTCCTCAAAGTCCACAATGACTGGTTCATTGTTCTTCGTTCTCCATCCAGCAGGAGTCATCTTGTATCCCATCTTTGTTACCATAGTCTCTCCAGCAGTCATTAAAGGAATTTCTTGCTCGACAAAGGCACCTAGGCTATCAATCTTGAAATGATTGATTATTTTGAAGATCAATGCCGCATAAGGAAGTTGCCCATTTGGCTTGAGAGCTGATCTGTACATATGCAGTAGTATAGTGTGAGCAAAAGAAACCCTTTGTCCTGTCAAGATTCCCCATAACAGCTTTGCCTCGTACTTTGAGATATCTGTCTTTGATGCTGCCTTGGGTCTGAGACATTCAATGATCACTTTGTGCATCATGATATGTTTCAGGGGAAAGTCTGTGTAGGCAATGTGTGACTTTGATTCCCTTGAGAAACTCGATTTGCCAGTCAGGAAGCAGAAAGCTTCACTTGCAGTGATATCTAAGGGTTTGAAATCTCCCTTTCTGGTTCCCATGATTGAAGCCAATTCATCAACAGTCAGAAAATACTGCTTTCTTTTGATTGTGAAAGCCAGAGAGTTGAAGTTGACAAACTGAAGATTTGAATAGAAGTAAGCTACCATATCAGGAAAAGTGTAGCCTCTCCTAGTTATAAACTGATCTAGCTTCATCTTTTCTAGATGCTTCCTCAGATAGATGCCATTGCTGTCAAAGTACTTTAACTCAAATACCCTTTGAGGTATAACACCTCTCTGTTTCATTTCTTCAAACCGTTCTTTTTGAGCCTGATTCTGGAACAATGGATCAGGAAAGCTTTTATCCAAATTAAAGCCTATATTTTTCACAAATTCATTGAACAGAATGTCATCATCATCTTCCACCTTCACCTTCGTACAGCCAGGTCTAATTGGGGATCGTCTACGTTTCGAACTTGTCTCTGCCACTTTCTCCTTTCCTTTTCTAGAGACAGACGTAGGTTTTTCTACAGCAAGTGGTTCAACGATTTTTCCAGGCAGACTAAGAAACTCCAAAAGTTCGCTCTCACTATCAAAGTGATGAGTTTTCAGCAGTTTTCTAAGTTCGTTTCCAAAATCTCCTGCGTCCTTGATTCTATCATACATTGGCTTAATAAAATGAGCCATAGATTCCTTTATTTCAAAAGCAGACAGAGATAGACCTTTTGTCAGGCGGAGTGCTTCTCGTTGTTCGTTGATTTGGGTATCTGTGAGTTCCGCGCTGCTTGCAGTTGATGCGGAGAACTTCCTCTTGGTCTGAGGCGTCTTCTTCGAGTCAGAGACTGATTTTGGAGCCATTGATGCGTAGAAAGTTTGAAACTTTTTGTGAAAGAGTGTTGCTTTGAGGAGGAAATCGAGAGCGAGAGGTTTTCAACACGGTTTTAGGGTTTTGATTTGAAAGAATTTTGAAAGTAAGAGAACAGAGGTGACGGTTCAGCGTTTTTATAAAAGATGCAGTTATTTTTGGAAACACAAAAGAGAATTTTGATTTAAAAAGGAATTCTTAAAAAAGGAATATTCACGGTCAATCAGATATTAAGCGATATCTATTCATATGAGGAACTTACTAAAAGATAGCTTTTAGAGATAACTGACCTTTTGATTTAAGAAAAGTGTGAATTTTTTCTTACGCGCCTTTTTGGCGTCCCTTCTGAGGCTCCTTCTGAAGCTCCTTCTGACGCTCCTTCTGACGCTTCTTCTGACTCTTCTTCTAACTCTCCTTCTGACTCTCCTTCTGACTCTCCTTCTGACGCTCCTTCTGACTCTCCTTCTGACGCTCCTTCTGACTCTCCTTCTGAGGCTCCTTCTGACGCTCCTTCTGACACTCCTTCTGATGCTCTTTCTGACTTTCCTTCTGATGCTCTTTCTGACTTTCCTTTTGACTCTCCTTCTGACGTACCTTGTTCTAAGGTATACTTAAGAAGGAAGGTTAATAATAGATAATTCATTTCTGATAAAATTGAAACTCTGTTTATCAAGTGGTTTAGTAAAAATATCTGCAAGTTGATTTTTCGTGTCAATGTATGAAATGTTAACATCATGGTTTTGAACATGATCACGTATGAAGTGATGCTTGATCTCAATATGCTTTGTTCTTGAGTGAAGTACAGGATTCTTTGTGAGATTTATGGCACTTGTGTTGTCACATAGGATTTCCACAGTTGATTCTTCAACACCATAGTCCTTGAGCTGCTGTTTTAGCCAAAGTATTTGAGTGCAGCAGCTTCCAAGAGATACGTATTCTGCTTCAGCTGTACTGAGTGCCACTGTATTTTGCTTCTTTGAGTACCATGAGACAAGCATGTTTCCCATGAGTTGACAGGTTCCAGATGTACTTTTTCTATCAATTTTGCAACCTGCAAGATCTGCATCTGAATAACCTTTAAGTGTAAAATCAGAAGATTGAGAATACCACAAACCATAGTTGGGATAAGTCCCTATGTATTTGATTATTCTCTTGACTGCTGATAGGTGTGATTCTCTTGGACTTGACTGAAATCTTGCACATAAGCAGACACTATATAGTATGTCGGGTCTTGAAGCTGTGAGATAGAGTAATGATCCGATCATGCTTCGATATAGTTTGGGATTGACTTCTTTTCCATCTTCATTCTTATCTAATTTGGAAGAGTGAGACATAGGAGTTTCTGTCTTCTTGCCATTCTCCATACCAAACTTCTTCACTATTTCTAATGCATACTTCTCTTGAAATATGAAGGTTCCTTTCTGGGATTGATGAATTTGAAGACCAAGAAAGAACCGTAATTCTCCCATCATACTCATCTCAAATTCATCCTGCATTGTTTTAGAGAATTTCTTGCAGAGAAGTTCAATAGAGGAGCCGAATATAATATCATCAACATATATTTGAACTAAAAGGATATCTTTACCTTTTCTTTGAATAAAAAGAGTGGTGTCTACATTACCTTTAGTGAAGCTGTGTTGAGATAAAAAGTTACTTAACCTTTCATACTAGGCGCGAGGTGCTTGTTTCAATCCATAGAGAGCCTTTTTTAAGACATATACCAAATCCTTTTCTCTAGGTTCTTCGAAGCCAAGAGGTTGTTCTACATATACCTCTTCTTTGATGTAGCCGTTTAGGAAGGCACTTTTCACGTCCATCTGAAAAAGTTTGAAGTCATTGTAACACACATAAGCAAGAAGTAGCCTAATGGCTTCTAACCTGGCAACCGGTGCATAGGTTTCATCATAGTCTATTCCTTCTTCCTAAGAATATCCTTTTGCTACAAGTCTTGCTTTGTTTCTCACAACTTTTCCTTTGTCATCAAGTTTGTTTCTGAATACCCATTTTGTTCCAATTACTGGACGATTGACTAGTTCCCAAACATTGTTGACTTTGAACTGATGTAGCTCTTCCTGCATTGCATTTATCCAGTTTTCATCTACTAATGCATCTTCAATCCTTTTTGGCTCCAATTCAGATACCAAGGCGATGTTGCTCATTGCTTGCTTGAACTTGGATCTTGTTCTTACACCATCATTTATGCTGCCTATGATAAGTTCCTTTGGATGACTTGACTTATGCTTCCAGTTTTTGTCAAGTCCATCATTTGAGGATATTGTGGATTCATTTTGATCATCTTCTAGTCTTTCTTCTGAGGAAGTTTCCTTCTGAGCATTCTCCGAACTCGTATTCACATCTGATTCTGCTTGTGAGTTCGTGACTTGATGAAGTGTATGCATTTGAATGGATTCAGGTTCATCATCCTGGTTGCTTTCATCGAACTTGATGTTCACTGATTCCTCAATAATACGAGTGTTCTTGTTGTAAACTCTGTAGGCTTTGCTTGTTGTTGAATATCCCAAGAAAGTTCTTTCATCTGATCTTTCATCAAACTTTCCAACTCGATCATTAGCATTCTTTAGAATAAAGCATTTGCAACCGAATACATGAAAGTATGCAATATCAGGCTTTCTTTCTTTGAAAAATTCATAGGGAGTTTTCTCAGAAAAAGGTCTGAGGGAAATTCGATTTAAGATATAACAAGCTGTTGAAACAGCCTCAGCCCAAAAGTTAGAGGCAATTTTACTTTCAATAAGAAGAGTTCTAGCCATTTCTTGCAACGATCTGTTTTTCCTTTCTACTACCCCATTTTGTTGTGGAGTATAAGGAGCAGAGAAGTTATGCTGAATTCCGAAATTAGTGCAAAAATCTGAGAAATTTTGATTTTCAAATTCTCCCCCATGATCCGTTCTCAAACTGGAAATAGTGTAACCCTTTTCATTTTGAATTCTTTTAGCAAGTTTTGAAAAGGATATGAAAGCTTCGTTTTTGTGAGCAAGAAATGAAACCCATGTAAATCTAGAGAAGTCATCAACTATGACAAGGCAATATTTCTTACCTCCAATGCTTAGAGTTCTATTTGGTTCGAAGATGTCCATATGAAGTAGCTGCAGACAACGCTTAGTGGAAACTTGATTTAAAGACTTAAAGGAACTTCTTACCTGCTTACCTAGTGTGCATGCATGACATAGTCCACTTTCCTCAAATTTTGTTTGAGGTAATCCTCGAACAAGTCCCTTCTTGGAAAGCTTTGAAATATGTTTCACACTAATATGACCTAACATTCCGTGCCAAAGATCAGATTCATCCTTAACAGAAATAAGACATTTAGCATGTTCACAGTCAGCATTAATATCTAAAAGATAAATATTCCCATGCCTTCGTCCCGTGAAGGATTGCTTCTTATCCTTGCTCATACCTGTGCATTTTAGATCTTGGAACCGAATATCATATCCAGAGTCACAGAGTTGACTTACAGAAATCAAGTTGTAGTTCAATCCTTTGACTAGAGAGACATCTTTAACGGTCAGATTTCCAATCTTTACATTTCCTTTCCCGATCACTTTACCCTTGTTCCTTCCTCCAAACGACACACTTCTTCCATCATAATCTGAGAGGGATATAAACACATCTGGATTTCCAGTGTGACATTCTGAATTCTGACCCTATCTCGAAACTTATCAGTGAATGAATGTCTATCGATGTATTCCAGTTAATCTCGCTCAGAACTGATCACTCTCGAGTCGACTAACCAATGGGGAATAGCCGTATAGGATTTAAAGTACGTGGACCAAAGAGCTTAACCACGAGTCGGTGCTTTGACCATAAGGATCGTCGAGGGAATATTCTGAACCGCTATAGGTCGATCTAAGAATGGTTTTGGAACAATTTGCTAGTGTCACGCGATTGGTTCACGGGTGAATCCGTATGACCATGTCGTGATTTGCGAATCAACCTAACTCGATTCTTGACGGTCGTAACCTTCGGAACTAGTAATTGACCCTCGCGATCACATGACAACCAAAGCCGCCGTGGCTTGAGTAACTCTTAAACGCGACATAAGTCGCGGGTCGATACGCGTAACTCCTAAGAGCCGCCGGTTAGTCAGAGACGCACTGGAATGACAATTGACTAAATTTAGCCATAGATTAGATTTCGAGATTGGAGGCCGGACATTCGGAGATCGCATTGGAGTAAATTTGGACGTCGCCTCATCAGGGGTTATTAAGGTTAGAAATTGTCCCGTATAGGTTAGAAAAGCGAAATTCGGATCGCCAAGTACCGTAGGACCCTTTTACCCTTAGTTTAGTGCACTTTTTCCTTAAACCAAGCAAGGGCAAAATTGTCATTTGCCTTCCCTAGCCTTGGCCGAAAATTAGAGGGCCCTTTAGTCATTTGACCTTATGAATTATTGGTTGACCACTTGACCACTTGACTTGACTATGGAATGACATTTTCCCCATGACCAAACCTCTTACACCTTGTCACTCATGGGCACTATTGCATGTCAACCACCCCACTACCACTTTTCCCTCCAAATTTTCCTTGCTTCTTATCACCCACACACACTCTCTCCCTCCCCCATTCGGCCGACCTCTCACCCTCTCATTCTCTCCCTCTCGTTCGCTCTCTCTTCCTTTTCCCTCACGTCGTCGCCGCTCTTCTCTCGTCCAAGCCGCGGCCAACCGCCGCTTCGCCGCCGCTCCGCCGCCTCGAACCACCACCTAGGCACGTCCCTCTTGCCATTAGACCACCCTAGCAGCCGCCGTTTGGCCCGAAGCCACCCGTAGACCCCAAGACCGAACCGAACCGAGGAGGAAGAGGTTAGGCTGTTCTTGGGAGACCATTGTTGATCTAGAGGTAAGTTGCTCTTAGTGCTTAGGCAGACATATTAAGAGGCTTTAGGCTTGTGGTAAAAGTAGTATTAAGGTTTGTTTGTGATGATTGTCGCCTAGGACCCCGCGGACCAGATCAGACCGCCGTGCGCCGTGCCTCCCCTCGCCATTTGCCGCCGGCTCGCCCTAGCTCTTGGACTTGGTAAGCTCCCCTAACCCTTTGCTAGGACCTTGAGTGCATGGAAAGACCAAGTGGGGTTGATTTGGTAGCTTTTAGGGGGCTGTTTCGGTGGGGTACTATAGAGATCCGAAATTACATGTTGAGATCAGAATTTTCCTTGATGAGTTTTGATAATCGAATGCTAGAAACAATGGATGGAATGATTTGAATGAATGTCCTAGGGTGGGGGCCGAATGCCCCATGGTGTCTTAGGACTAGCTAGAGCTTGAATTATATCTATTTGAATTGATGGAATCCTAATTGAGGCTTAGGAGTATTCGGTTTTGGGGAAATTGTGCGAGCACGTTTAGTAAACGACTTTTAACCTATGGATCGTACTCTAGTCGAGAAAATAGCAAGAAGTTCAATTGAGCTAAGCGGCCCTATGTTAGCGATTTTGGGTCTAGTGTGATCAATTGGTGAGTTTTAGACCTTAATTGATTTATGTGCCATTGATTGTGTAACATGGCCGAATGGCCATGCTCGAAGTATTGATTTATCTCAATTGATGTGTTATCGACCGCATGACATTGCCATGGACTTGACTTGTTGAATTTTTCGATGTATTGCCATGTTATGGGATGGTAGCTTGAGGGGTCGAATCGAGCACAATTTGATGAGTGTGCGCGCGATTGATTTAATTATGTCGATGGAAGGGAATTATAAGTATAAGTACATGTGGCATCCTGATGCGTTAAACGCGGGATGGACCTGAGGCGTTAAACGCGGGTCATGAAAAATGGCATTGGAAACCTGAGGCGTTAAACGCGGGTTCCTTGATCTCTTAAGCCTGATGCGTTATTACGCGGGCTAAGCCATGAGAGTTTCGATTGTATCGTACATGTGGATTATCTGCTAAATGATGATATGTTAAGTGCCCAAGTACAAGTCCTGCCTAGCCTAATTTGTGAATTGCACGACTAAATATGTTTCTAAATGAGCTATTGTGTGCCATTGCCTGCTGTTTGATTGTTTGGCCATTGCATGTGTTGGGAAGTGTCTGGAAGTCCCAAGGGTCTAGCTTAGGGTTAGGCTAGCTTATTGAGTATATCTCACCCCGTCGTAGGACCCCCATTTTCAGACCCCAAACCTTGATCATGCCACCGCCGCCGATTTTTGGGGTGCCCGTCTGGATAGAGCAGTATTCCACGGAGTACCCGGTGGGAGAGGGGAAAGCCTATATTAGGAAGTATGGCACCATCTGGATGGACGTGGGCTTAGCAGACTAGAGAGCAGACAGATTTGCAGCATGGTTCTACCGCGACAGCGATCTCACAGTTGGGCCACTAAGGACTTTTGACGTGCCGTGGGATGTCATTGGCGAGCAGGATCCTTCGATTGTACACCCTGCTGATGGGGAGCTCACTGACTCCGAGACCGCACCTGATCCAGACCTTCCGCCGGCACCGTCTCAAAACCCCGAGATTGATGGCGACATCGTATAGCCCTCTGATGCCGAAGATCCCATGGAGACGGACGAGTCCGAGCCCGAGGAGGATGAGGCAGAGCTAGACGATTCCGAGGACGAGCCTTTAGAGGAGGAGTACAACCCTGACGGAGAGACCATCTACCATGATCAGCCTGAACCCGAGGATGAGGCAGATCCAGAGCCAGAGTTTGAAGAAGAAGAAGAGGAAGTGGAAGACGAGGAAGACCTGGAGGAGTACGACCCAGTGCACCGCGAGGATTCCGACGATGACCGCGAGCTCGACCCTTAGATAGCCTAGGCATCCATGACTTTTTGGAGTTCCACTTTTGAGTAGTGCCAGACCCTTAGCCCGTCGTCTCTTTTGATTAGGCTAACCATCTCCCCAAATCCTAATTGTTGTATCCCAGTTTATGTTTATGTTGTAAAGTGAATCGTATGCTATGCTATGACTTGATTAAGTGTCTTACTTCCATCAAATCCTCTCTCGTTTAATTGTCTAGGAGTTTTGCATGACGCTGCTGCATGTTCATTTAAGTTTCATTGCCTACCGTGTGTTGCAAAGATCCTGGGTATAATTCAGATAAGGAACTGGTTGTAAGGCGATGATGTGCGCCTCAGAGGACTCGGGGCGTTACATCCTCGTTTAATTGGTATCAGAGCAAGGTCAACTCGATCAAGCTGAGTGAGGACTGGAGTAATAAGGTGTAATGATTCAAGGAGTATTGGGTAGAAGACCTTAAGAAATTCGCTAGAGTTAGGTATAGAATGCAAGGCATGTGAAATGGCGCTTGTGATTGGCATATTGACTGACGTCATCTTTGGTTGGCTTAAGGCTTCGTACTTGGCACTGAGTGTTGACTGCTGCTTGCTTGGTTGGGTAATTGATTCGAATTGGCTAAGTTGCAGAGGCAACTGATTGCGTGGTGCAATGGTGATTCCCTCGTTGTGATGCTTTTAATGGTTGCTTTAACTATGATTGCTGCTATGAGTATAGCGTAGCCTTGTTCGACTTAAGTAGATGACTTAGGTCTCTAATTCCCAAATGGAATTATAGTGGCTCAGGTGTTGTGAAACTTAGCGAGATGAGTAACCGGACCAGAGGTACTGGAGGAGCGTCTAGCTCTAGGCCGCAAGCGGTAGAAGATCCTAGGTATGACGGAGTCATGAGGATCCTAGAAGAAATTGGGAACTTGATGGGCAGGCAAGCCCAGGAGAGAGCTGCTGCTGTTGCCCAGGCTGCTGAAGCTGCAATCGCTGCCGCCAACCTAGCAAACGGGAATAACGGGAACAATGGTTATGGTAATGATGGTGGCAATGCCCAAGGACAAGGAAATCGAGGGATGGGTCAGCTGATGGAACACTTTATGAAGCTGAAGCCACCAAAGTTCGATGGTACAGGGGACCCTGGAACTGCCCCTGCTTGGATTGAAGAATTGGAAAAGGCCTTTGAGGCGTTGGGTTGTACTGAGGCTGAAAAGGTAGTCCTAGTTGTATACCAGCTACGAGGTACGGCGAATGATTGGTGGAAGGCCACCAACGGAAGAATTTTCCCAGAAGGTATAGAACCCAACTGGACTGTCTTCTCTGAAGTGTTTACTGCCAAGTATTTCTCCAGAGCGGCTCGAGAACAGAAGATGATTGAATTTCAGAATCTTCGATAGAATCAGATGACCATCGATCAGTACGAGGCCGAATTCGCAAGACTGTCTAAGTATGCCCCTAGAATGGTCGAAAACCCTGAGGATAGGGCGAGAAGGTTCAAAGATGGATTGAGACCTGACCTTCGCAGCCAGTTGGTGCTGTTGGACTTACAGGGCTATGACGCCATCTATGAAAGAGGTCAGTTGGTGGAAAGGGACATGAGAGAAAGAGGAGTAGCATATGGATCGCGGTTTACTCCCGTGAGGGATAACCGCCAGTTCGGCAAAAGGCCGATGGTGAACAACCGGCGTTTCGTCCCTCCGATCAGAAGGAGCATTAGCAAGCCTGCTCCCCGGCCGAGTTGGAACTGTCGTTTGTGTGGACGGAAGCATGGGAATGAACCTTGCCCGAGCAGGACGGGCGCCTGCTTCAAGTGTGGCCAGCTGGGCCATCAGATAAGGAACTGCCCGAGTCAGGCACCAGGAGCTCAGACTCAAGGGAACCGGCCACCAGCGGGACCGCAGGCGGGAGCTCCGCAGAACAATGCTAATAGGCCGCCAGCTCAAGGAAGGGTTTATGCTGTGGCGCGTAGGGAGGTGGAGAACGCGCCTGGCGTGGTCATAGGTACGATTACTTTATGTGATCATACTGCCTATGCCTTGTTTGATCCTGGAGCATCGCATTCGTTTATATCTGCTCAGTTTGCTGATTTGGTCGGAATTGAATTGAAACCGCTGGAAGTGATATTGCATGTTACCACCCCTTTAAAGGATAAAGTGCTGGTTTCTTTAGGTTGTTCGGACTGTAAGATAGTCATTGGGGGTAGTGAGGAACGAATAGATTTAGCTGTGCTGCCCATGTTTGACTTTGACGTGATTATCGGAATGGATTGGTTGAGTAGACAGAGAGCTGTCCTTGATTGTGGTAGCAATGTGATTCATTTCCATCCCAATGATCGCCCTAGATTCGAGTTTGTGGGAAGTCGAGGAGGAACCTCAATCCCTTTGATTTCGTCACTTGATGTGACTAGGCTATTGGACGAAGGATGTCAAGCTTAATTAGCTGTCGTGGTGGATCCGACCGTAGAGGAGCCAAAGCTAGAAGACATAGCTGTAGTACGTGATTACCCCGATGTCTTCCCTCAAGAGTTACCAGGGTTGCCTCCAGAAAGGGAAATAGAGTTCGTGATTGAATTAGCACCTGGAACAGAGCCAATCTCGAAGGCACCCTACAGGATGTCCTTGTCGGAGTTGAAGGAATTGAAGGTTCAGATGCAGGAGTTACTGGACAAAGGATTTATTCGTCCAAGCGCTTCGCCTTGGGGAGCGCCAGTCTTGTTTGTAAGGAAGAAGGATGGGTCGTTGCGGTTATGCATTGATTACCGGCAGTTGAACCAGGTGACTATCAAGAATAAGTACCCGTTACCAAGAATTGACGACTTGTTTGATCAACTACAAGGAGCTTCTGTGTTCTCCAAGATAGACCTAAGGACGGGTTATCATCAGTTGCGGATTAAGAAGGAAGATATACCGAAGACCGCCTTTCGGACAAGATATGGGCATTACGAGTTCACAGTCATGCCGTTTGGATTGACTAATGCCCCAGCTGCTTTCATGGATTTGATGCATAGAGTGTTTAAGGAGTACTTGGATCAGTTCGTCATTGTTTTCATCGACGACATTTTGATTTACTCAAAGAGCCCTGAGGAGCACGAGGAACAGTTGAGTAGAGTTCTACGGACGTTGAGGGAACACTCGCTGTACGCCAAGTTCAGTAAGTGCGAGTTTTGGCTTAACAAAGTTGCATTCCTTGGACATGTCATCTCTGGAAATGGAATTTCTGTGAACCCAGCAAAGATTGAAGCAGTAACGAATTGGCCTAGACCTACGTCAGTGACGGAGGTTCGAAGCTTCCTAGGATTGGCAGGATATTACCGCAGGTTCGTAGAAAAGTTTTCCTCAATAGCTACTCCTTTGACAAGGCTGACTAAGAAGGATACGAGGTTTGAATGGACGGATAAATGTGAGAGGAGTTTTCAGGAACTGAAGCATCGTTTGACGACTGCACCAGTGTTGACCATCCCTTCTGGGCCTGGAGGTTACGAAATTTATAGCGATGCGTCGCTGAAGGGATTAGGGTGCGTCTTGATGCAACATGGAAGAGTTGTAGCTTATGCATCGAGACAGCTTCAATCTTTGGAACTAGCAACTGTCATCTTCGCCTTGAAGATTTGGAGGCACTACTTGTGCGGAGAAAGGTTTCAGATTTACACGGACCACCAGAGTTTGAAGTACTTGTTTTCCCAAAAGGAGTTAAACATGAGACAACGTCGCTGGATGGAACTGCTCAAGGACTATGATTGTGATATTCTTTATCACCCCGGAAAGGTAATTAAGGTTGCGGATGCGCTGAGTCGGAAGTCAAGCATCGCACATTTGTTGGTTAAGGAATGGACCTTGTTGGAAAAGGTAAGGGATTCGGAGTTTAGGCTCGAAGTTTGCCAGCTGTCTTGTCTTCTAGCGACGTTGAGGATTGAGCCAGAGATTCATGAGAAGGTGAAAGCGTTGCAATCTACGGACCCCGACATCCAAAAGATCTTGGAAACGGATGCCGGAAAAAGGAAACCCGACTTTCAAGTGTCCGAAGATGGGATTCTGAAGTTTCGTGGACGCTTGTGCGTACCCAGTGACGAGGAGCTAAGAGAAAGGATCTTGTCGGAAGCGCATAGGAGCAACTATAGTATTCACCCGGGTAGCACGAAGATGTATCAGAACCTGCGTCAGCACTACTGGTGGAATGGAATGAAAGTGGATGTAGCTAAGCATGTGGCGAAGTGTTTGACGTGCCAGCAAGTTAAGGCTCAGCATTGTAAGCCTGGTGTGATGTTCCAGCCTTTGGAAATCCCCGAATGGAAGTGGGAGCACGTCACCATGGACTTCGTCATGGGTTTGCCGAGGAGTCAGAGAGGGCATGATTCGATTTGGGTGATCGTGGATAGGCTGACTAAGTCCGCACACTTCTTGGCAGTAAGGAAAGATTTCGCGATGGATAGATACGCAGAGTTGTACATGAGGTACGTAGTTCGCCTTCATGGAGTTCCAGTGACGATTACTTCAGACAGAGACCCCAAGTTTACTGCTTCATTTTGGAAAAGCCTACAAGAGGCCTTGGGGACGAAACTACAGTACATCACCGCTTATCACCCCCAGACGGACGGACAATCAGAAAGGACAATTCAGACGCTCGAGGACATGCTGAGAGCTTGCGTATTAGACTTTAAAGGAGGTTGGGAAGATCAATTACACCTGGTGGAGTTTGCCTATAACAACAGTTACCAGCAGAGCATCGGAATGGCATCGTTCGAAGCACTATACGGTAGAGCCGGCAGGACACCTTTATGCTGGGACGAGGTTGGTGAACGAAGCATAACAGGCCCAGAGTTAGTAGAACAGTCAGTGGAGGCAGTGAAAATCATAAGAGAAAGATTGAAAACCGCGCAGAGCCGCCAGAAGAGTTACGCCGACAAGCGGCGCAGACCTTTGGAGTTTCAAGTAGGAGACCACGTTTTTTGAAAGTGTCATCGATGCGGGGTCTATCTCGGTTTGGGAAGAAGGGAAAGTTGAGTCCAAGGTGTGTAGGCCCTTTCGAAATTCTGGAACGAGTTGGAACTCTGGCCTACCGACTCGCCTTGCCGCCAAGTTTATCACAAGTTCACAACGTATTCCACGTGTCGATGCTGAGGAAGTATGAACCGGACGCCACTCATGTGCTAGACCACGAAGTGATAGAAGTGGACGATCGGGTAACATATGTGGAGAGACCAATCAGGATCGAGGACAAGAAGGAGCAAGTACTAAGGAACAAGACGATCCCACTTGTAAAGGTGATCTGGAAGCACCATGGAACTGAAGGAGCCACTTGGGAAAGTGAGGAAGCGATGAGGCGTCAGCACCCCCAATTGTTTGAGTAGGTGGTTGTAATGTAAATTTCGAGGACGAAATTTTTGTAAGGGGGGAAGAGTTGTGACATTCTGAATTCTGACCCTATCTCGAAACTTATCAGTGAATGAATGTCTATCGATGTAGTCCAGTTAATCTCGCTCAGAACTGATCATTCTCGAGTCGACTAACCAATGGGGAATGGCCGTATAGGATTTAAAGTACGTGGACCAAAGAGCTTAACCACGAGTCGGTGCTTTGACCATAAGGATCGTCGAGGGAATATTCTGAACCGCTATAGGTCGATCTAAGAATGGTTTTGGAACAATTTGCTAGTGTCACGCGATTGGTTCACGGGTGAATCCGTATGACCATGGCGTGATTTGCGAATCAACCTAACTCGATTCCTGACGGTCGTAACCTTCGGAACTAGTAATTGACCCTCGCGATCACATGACAACCAAAGCCGCCGTGGCTTGAGTAACTCTTAAACGCGACATAAGTCGCGGATCGATACGCGTAACTCCTAAGAGTCGCCCGTTAGTCAGAGACGCACTGGAATGACAATTGACTAAATTTAGCCATAGATTGGATTTCGAGATTGGAGGCCGGACATTCGGAGATCGCATTGGAGTAAATTTGGACGTCGCCTCATCGGGGGTTATTAAGGTTAGAAATTGTCCCGTATAGGTTAGAAAAGCGAAATTCGGATCGCCAAGTACCGTAGGACCCTTTTACCCTTAGTTTAGTGCACTTTTTCCTTAAACCAAGCAAGGGCAAAATTGTCATTTGCCTTCCCTAGCCTTGGCCGAAAATTAGAGGGCCCTTTAGTCATTTGACCTTATGAATTATTGGTTGACCACTTGACCACTTGACTTGACTATGGAATGACATTTTCCCCATGACCAAACCTCTTACACCTTGTCACTCATGGGCACTATTGCATGTCAACCACCCCACTACCACTTTTCCCTCCAAATTTTCCTTGCTTCTTATCACCCACACACACTCTCTCCCTCCCCCATTCGGCCGACCTCTCACCCTCTCATTCTCTCCCTCTCGTTCGCTCTCTCTTCCTTTTCCCACACGCCGTCGCCGCTCTTCTCTCGTCCAAGCCGCGGCCAACCGCCGCTTCGCCGCCGCTCCGCCGCCTCGAACTACCACCTAGGCACGTCCCTCTTGCCATTAGACCACCCTAGCAGCCGCCGTTCGGCCCGAAGCCGCCTGTAGACCCCAAGACAGAACCGAACCGAGGAGGAAGAGGTTGGGCTGTTCTTGGGAGACCATTGTTGATCTTGAGGTAAGTTGCTCTTAGTGCTTAGGTAGACATATTAAGAGGCTTTAGGCTTGTGGTAAAAGTAGTATTAAGGTTTGTTTGTGATGATTGTCGCCTAGGACCCCGCGGACCAGATCAGACCGCCGTGCGCCGTGCCTCCCCTCGCCATTTGCCGCCGGCTCTCCCTAGCTCTTGGACTTGGTAAGCTCCCCTAACCCTTTGCTAGGACCTTGAGTGCATGGAAAGACCAAGTGGGGTTGATTTGGTAGCTTTTAGGGGGCTGTTTCGGTGGGGTACTATAGAGATCCGAAATTACATGTTGAGATCAGAATTTTCCTTGATGAGTTTTGATAATCGAATGCTAGAAACTATGGATGGAATGATTTGAATGAATGTCCTAGGGTGGGGGCCGAATGTCCCATGGTGTCTTAGGACTAGCTAGAGCTTCTTTCATCTGGTAAAACTCTTGTTGTAGAAAACTAATTATTTTAAAGAAGTATTTTCCTTTTTCAAATAAGAAACCTTCTCAAGAGCTTCTTTGTAGTTTCTACACAATTCATCAATATATTCATCAACTTCATCAGGGAGTTCAGATGAACATACCTCAGTTTCTGAATCTGAGCTTGAGTCTGATTCGGCCATGAGACAAATATTTGCATAATCATTCTCGCTTTCATCAGAATCACTCAAAGTTTCTGCCTTTAGAGCCTTCTTGTACTTCTCATACTTGAGTTTGTCCTTCTTTAAAATTGGGCAGTTCGGTTTGATATGTCCTGCTTTCTTACAGTGGAAGCAAATCACGTCTTTGCTATCTTGTGAGTCGTTGCTTGATATTTTTACCTCACTCTTCTTCCAAGGTTTCTTTCCTTTGATGTTTCTGCCTTTCCGAGCCATCTTCCTAAATTTCTTGACCATGAGGGCTAATTCTTCATCATCCTCATCTTCATCATCTGTGTCAGAAAAACATTGATTAATTTGACTTTTTAAGGCAATCGATTTTTTACCTTTCTGTTCTCCCTTTTTGTTTGCTCGTTCTGTTTCATAGGATTGCAAAGTGCCGACTAGCTCATCCACCGAGAGGGGTCTAATTGTTTGGCATTCTTGAATTGATGGCTTGATGTAATTCCAATCATCTGTGAGTCCACGTAGTATCTTCCTGACTTGCATTGGTTCAGCAATAGGTGCACCTTGTCTTGCAAGTCCACTTGCCAAAATCTGAAACCTGTCTATCATATCTGCAATAGATTCATCAGGCTTCATTTCAAATGCTTCATAGTCACTCCGTAAAATACTGAGCTCTGTTTCTTTCACACGATTTGTTCCTTGAAAGGTAACATGAAGTCTATCCCATATTGCCTTAGATGATTCTTCCTCTGAGACACGATTATAAAGAGGAGTAGATAAGGTACAAAAGAGAGCATTGACAGCTTTAGAATCAAGGCCTTTTCTTTTAGCCTTTTCAGCATTAGTCATTGTTGTGACAATGTTTACTCCGTCAGCAGAGGTTGGATTTGTGGTATTTGCAGGAACTATTCCATTTGTAACGACATCCCACATCAGATCATCATAGGCTTTGAAGAACCACTTCATCTTGTTACTCCACATGTTGTAATCCTTTCCATCAAAGTATGGAGGCTTGTTGGCAAAGTACGAATCGTTTGTTCCTGAAGAGCGATTGCTAGACATAGTAGATCGTTAACTCTGAAGTCAATAGACACTTCGTAAAATGAGCAACCTGCTCTGATACCAATTGATGTATCTAGCAATATCTCCTAGAGGGGGGTGAATAGGAGATTCTGAACACAATTATAAATTTCTTGCGGAATGGATAGAAATCAGTGTACGATTAGGAACAACAACAGTATAACAGTGTGCAGGAAATCTAAACACAAGTGTAAGAGTTTAGAGAAGAGGATATTGCACACGATGTTTATAGTGGTTCGGCTTGGATCAAGCCTACGTCCACTCTCCCACGATGACAGCCGATTGGCTGGATTTCACTATGAAGAATCAAGAAGATTACAATCACTCAAGTGTTTTGTTTCCTTCTTTCCCAGATTTTCACAGTGAAGGATTTTGAGCACACAGAATACTCTCTCAGATGAAACTCAAATTATTCTTGCACTTTGGATTGTTGTTCGCTCTCTTGCTCTCTAGTCGAACATTATTCTTCTTTTATACTCCCTTGCCTCCGAACTAGCCGTTGGATTCCAGCCAAGGGATCGCTCTTCAATCCTTGATTGGACGTCATCAATTGTGATTGAACGAGACTGTATCTTCAGAAGATATGTAGACCGTTGGGTAAGATATTGAACCCTTCTGATTCAGTCGCCCATACAACTGAATCTCCAGCTTCCATAAGTGTGATAAGTTTGAGTTGATTCCCGAGGATATTTTCCTTAGAAGATGATATCCTATTATAGAAAGTCCCTTGATTGACAAGAGGGGATATCAGGATAATTGAATATCACTTGCCTTGATCGGAAACCTGCCATACGTGGGTCTTCGTGTTTTGTAAAATGCAGGAACTGATCTTTCTTCAGATTCGTCTAGGAGAAGTTTGATCAGTTGGCATGGAATGGTAATACGGAGATTTGATGTGATCCATCCGTCACTGTTTGGATCGTCAAGAGCACTTCCATCTGACTCTACGTCAGAAGCACTTCCATCTGACCCTACGTCAGAAGCACTTCCATTTGACCCTTAGTCAGAAGCACTTCCATCTGACCCTCCGTCAGAAGCACTTCTATCTGACCCTTCGTCAGAAGCACTTCCATCTGACCCTTCGTCAGTGCGACAGAATTGGAATCACTCAACCTGCTGCTTACACATTCTTCCTTCATCACATTACATTAAACAATATCTTTTGAAGGTTTGAATCAAAATATAGGAGTATTTCCACAACATGATGTACGTCGTCGACCTTCGGTGCGGTCTAGTGACATGTGATATGTGTACATGCCATGGAGTCGCCACCAATCGTTTTGTGAAGGGTACGATCGGAAACCCTGTCGAATAGTTGGGAGCGATCTATTTGATTCTGCGGAAACCAGAGAAACGGGATCGGGGACTTTGTTACGCCAACTATCAGAGTTGACGCCCTTTCGGCATCTAAGTTGAATGATTTATCTATTCTAGGATTTCATGCAGATGAGTACGGTACGGATCCTAAATCTAGGAGTTCATGTAGATGGGAATGGCTACCCTATCACTCACAGTCAGTGTAACGCCCCGAGTCCTCACGGTGCACATCATCGTCTCTAGACCAGTTCCTTTAATTCTTTACCCAGGATCCATGCAACGCGCGGTAGAGAATGAAACTTAAATGAACATGCGGAGGCGTCATGCACAACACCTAGACAGTTAAACACCAGATGGTTCGAGGGAATGAGGCACTTGATCAAGTCATAGCAAAGCATACGATTCGTTTTTACAACATAAGCATAAACTGGGATACAACACATAGGATCAGGGGGAGATGGTTAGCCTAATCAAAAAGAGACGAAGGGCTATGGGTCAGGCACTACTCAAAAAGTAACTTCAAAGGTTAGGGGCGCCTAGGCTATCTAAGGGTTGAGCTCGCGGTAATCATCTAGATCCTCGCGGTGCATAAGGTCATACTCCTCAAGGTCTTCATCGTCTTCCTCCTCTTCTTCTTCTTCTTCCTCAAACGCTTGCTCTGGATCTTCATCTTCCTCGGATTCAGGCTGAGGGTGGAAGATGGTCTCTCCGTCAGGGTTGTGCTCCTCCTCCAAAGGCTCGTCCTCGGGATCGTCCAATGCTTCTTCATCTTCCTCGGGTTCGGACTCGTCCGTCTCCATGGGGTCTTCGGCATCAGAGGGCCCCACGATGTCGCCATCGGTCTCGGGGTTCTGAGACGGTGCCGGCGGAAGATCCGGATCAGGAGCGGTCTCGGAGTCAGTGAGCTCCCCATCAGCAGGGTGTACAATCGAAGGATCCTGCTCGCCAATGACATCCCACGGCACGTCAAAAGTCCTCAATGGCCCAACTGTGAGGTCGCTGTCGCGGTAGAACCTTGCTGCGAATCTGTCTGGCCTCCAGTCTGCTAAGCCCACATCCATCCAGATAGTGCCGTACTTCCTAATATAAGCTTTCCCTTCTCCCACCGGGTACTCCGTGGAATACTGCTCCACCCAGACGGGTACCCTAAAAATCGGAGGCGGTGGCATAGTCAGGGTTTGGGGTCTGAAAAGGTGGGTCCCGCAACGGGGTGAGATAAACTCAGTAAACTAACCCTAACCCTAAGCTAGGCACAAGAGACTTCCAGACACTCCCAAACACATGCAATGACCAAATACGCGGAAACAAGTCATGGCACTCAACGGCTGAAATAGAGTATATTAAGGCATACAATTAGCATTTCATATATCGGTTTGGCTTCATACTTCGTAACCCGGCGCCTATCAGTGTATGGAATAAGGATAGCTTATACTCATAATAAGATTGCACTTCACGTGGCAAGGCCCGCGTAATAGCCCAGGCTTAGATATCAAGGATCCCGCGTTTAACGCCTCAGGTCCCTCCCGCGTTTAACGCATCAGGGTAAGATATGCACATAGGTTCATAATATAACAATCACGGCATCAATCAATCATATATGCATAATTCCACCATGAGTACCGATTGACTAATTGAACTAGCAACTGTAGCATAGCAATTCATCTCGTCGTAAACAAGCAAGGCCACGGTCATATATCTTAATTGCTCGTGATTAAATCACCTTGCCTCATTTCAAGCATTAGGGCTATTTTAACCACCTATTCATCACAGGGCAATTGTATCATAATCTCACTCAATTGAGGCTAATGCAACATTCTACCATAAGTCTCTTGTTTTTCTATTAAATGGATCACTTCCCACCACTATGGCATTCGGCCATCACGATTTCTTAGAGCCAATCGAGCCATGTCACCACGAAATGCATTAGTTCACCACATAAGGCCTAATGCATAATCATTGTCCCAATTCAACCATTAAATCCCACGCCGACCTTCACGACCAGAATGCTAAACGGCCCATTTGGTCATTAACGAACCATGTGTCACTCCAATTAGTACAAAGTCGAATACTCCTAGGCCAAACATGGGTTGCATAGATTAAGTCGAGTTCAAACCAAGCTCTCTCACTTCTTAGGGCGACACAAGGCATTAGGTCAGCATGCAAGGGCATTTACCAACTCATTTACACCATGATTTTCACATTCCAAGCGTTAATTTCCACCAAGCACAATCAGCCCTCTAAAACACAGATTCGGATTCCCCACGTTTTATGCCAAACCAGCCCCTTAAACTCATCGTAAGTGACTCCCACTTGGTCCTTCCATCACCATGGTCCTAGTATAAGGTTAGGGGAAGCTTACCGAGCTTGAATATCCAAGAAAAACCGGTAGAGGAAGCGTGGGATCTGAAAAGGTGGGTCCCACGATGGGGTGAGATATACTCAATAAGCTAGCCTAACCCTAAGCTAGACACATGGAACTTCCAGACACTTCCCAAGCACATGCAATGGTTAAACAATCAAACAGCAGGCAATGGCATATAATAACTCAATTAGAAACATATTTAGTCATGCAATTCACCAGCTAGGCTAGACAGGACTTGTACTTGGGCACTTAACATTCCATCATTTAGCAGACAGTCCACATGTATGGTACATTCGAAATTCTCATGGCTTAGCCCGCATAATAACGCTTCAGGCTTAAGAGATCAAGCAACCCGCGTTTAATGCCTCAGGCTTCCAATGCCATTTCTCATGACCCGCATTTAACGCCTCAGGTCTATCCCGCGTTTAACGCATCAGGATGTCGTTTAGCCCTGCGTTTAACGCATCAGGGCACCACATGCACAGGGGATCATAATTCTTTCCATTAGCATTATCAAGTCAATTACGCGCATTCTCATCGAATTGGACTCGATTCGGCCCCTTAAACTACCATTCCACATCATGGCACCACGTCACACCAATTGACCATTCGGGGTCACGGCGACACTATCCAATCAATAACTTATCAATCGAGACAATTCATCACAAACACATTAGTCCATTCGGCCAAGTCACACAAATCAAGAGTACATGAATCAATCGAGGTTTAAAACTTGCTAATTAATCACGCGAGGCCAAAATTACTAACATGGGGTCACTTAGCTCAACTAGGCTCCTTTCAATTTCTCACGGCCGGACTGCGATTCATAGGTTAAAGGTCATTCACTTAAGGTATTCGCTCGATGGTCCCAAGGCCGAACACTCCTATGCTTCATTTAAGATTCCATCAATTCAATCGGACATAAATCAAGCTCTAACTCATCCTAAGGTACCATGGGCATTCGGTCTTCACCTAGGGACACTCACCGATTCATTTCATTCACGGTTCCTAACATTCAATCATCAAAACTCATCAAGGAAAACTCTAACCCACACATTGCAAATTCCGGTCCCTAGAGAGTCCCACCGAAACAGCCCCCTAAACACTCCAAAATCATCCTCATTTGGTCTTTCCATTCACACAAGGTCCTAACAAAGGGTTAGGGGAGCTTACCAAGTCCGAAAGCTAGGTGGAATCGGCGATGGATGGCGATGGAACGGCGCGGCGGGTATGGTCCGGCGTGACCAGGTCTGGTTCCTAAGGAAAAGTTCACCAATAGCCAAGCTAACTTAATGAGAACACTCCTAATACAAGCCATTAACCTCTTAACATGGATATCTAAGGCCCTAGAGTCACTTACCTCAAGATCAAGCAAGGAACTTTCAAGAACAGCCCGGGGTTCCTATTCGGTCCGGTTCTGATTTGGCGACGTCTCGGGCGGTTCCGGGCCGAACGGCGGCTGCTAAGGCGGTCTAATGGCAAGAGGGACGTGTCTTGGTGGTGGTTCGAGGCGGCGGAGCGGCGGCAAGGAGGGAGTGATGGCGGCCGTGGTTTGGCCGAGAGAGAGGAGGCGACGGCGAGAGAGGGAGAGAAAGAGCGAACGGGAGAGAGGAGGGAGTGATGGTGGTGGTCGGCCGAATGGATGAAGGGAGAGAGAGAGTGAGTGATATCAATGGAAGTTTTGGAGGGAAAAAGGCTAGTGGGGTGGTTGATGGGGCAAAGGACATGGAATAGTGCTTAGGAATGACCATTTGATGGGGTTAGGTCTTAGGGAAAAATATCCAATCAAATTGTCTCTTCAATTCTTCAATAATGCAAAGATCAAATGACCATGGTGCCCTTGGGATTTCGGCTGAAGGTGGGGGGAAACAAATGACCATTTTGCCCTCGCTTTGTCCTTGGAAAAGTTTGCTAATCCTATGGGTAAAAAGGTCGATTCGCTCGTCGGTTCGAATTTCGCTTTTCTAGCCTATACGGGACTATTTCTAACCTTGATAGCTCTCCGATGAGGCGACGTCCAAATTTACTCCAATGCGATCTTCGAACGTCCGGCCTCCAATCTCGGAATCCAATCTATGGCTAAATTCAGTCAATTGTCATTCCAGTGTGTCTCAGACTAACGGGCGGCTCTTAGGGGTTACGCGTATCGACCCGCGACTAATGTCACGTTTAAGAGTTACTCGAGCCACGGCGGCTTTGGTTGTCATGTAATCGCGAGAGTCAATCACTAGCCCCGAAGGTTACGATCGTCAGAAATTGAGTTAGGTTAATTTGCAAATCACGTCATGGTCATACGGATTCACCCGTGAACCAATCGCATGACACAAGCAAATTGTTCTAAAACCATTCTCAGATCGGCCTATAGCGGTTTAGAATATTCCCTCGACGATCCTTATGGTCAAAGCACCGACTCGTGGTTAAGTTCTTTGGTCCACGTACTTTAAATCCCATACGGCCATTCCCCATTGGTTAGTCGACTCGAGAGTGATCAGTTCTGAGCGAGATTAACTGGAATACATCGATAGACACTCATTCACTGATAAGTTTCGAGATAGGGTCGGAATTCAGAATGTCACAACTCTTCCCCCCTTACAAAAATTTCGTCCTCGAAATTTACATTACAACCACCTACTCAAACAAATGGGGGTGCTGACGCCTCATCGCTTCCTCACTTTCCCATGTGGCTTCTTCAGTTCCATGGTGCTCCCAGATCACCTTTACTAGTGGGATCGTCTTGTTCCTTAGGACTTGCTCCTTCCTGTCCTCGATCCTGACTGGTCTCTCCACATATATTACCCGATCGTCCACTTCTATCACTTCGTGGTCCAGCACATGAGTTGCGTCCGGTTCATACTTCCTCAGCATCGACACGTGGAATACGTTGTGAACTTGTGATAAACTTGGCGGCTAGGCGAGCCTATAGGCCAGAGTTCCAATTCGCTCCAGAATTTCGAAAGGGCCTACATACCTCGGACTTAACTTTCCTTTCTTCCCAAACCGATATAGACCTCGCATTGGTGACACTTTCAAGAAAACGTGGTCTCCTACTTGAAACTCCAAAGGTCTGCGCCGCTTGTCGGCGTAACTCTTCTGGCGGCTCTACGCGGTTTTCAATCATTCTCTTATAATTTTCACTGCCTCCACTGACTGTTCTACTAGCTCTGGGCCTGTTATGCTTCGTTCACCAACCTCGTCCCAGCATAAAGGTGTCCTGCAGGCTCTACCGTATAGTGCTTCGAACGGTGCCATTCCGATGCTCTGTTGGTAACTGTTGTTATAGGCAAATTCCACCAAGTGTAATTGATCTTCCCAACCTCCTTTAAAGTCCAACACGCAAGCTCTCAGCATGTCCTTAAGCGTCTGAATTGTCCTTTCTGATTGTCGGTCTGTCTGGGGGTGATAAGCGGTGCTGTATTGTAGTTTCGTTCCCAAAGCCTCTTGTAGGCTTTTCCAAAATGAAGCGGTGAACTTGGGGTCTCTATCCGAAGTAATCGTCACTGGAACTGTAACGCCCCGAGTCCCTCCTGGCGCACATCATCGCCTTACAACCAGTTCTTTATCTGTATTATACCCAGGATCTTTGCAATACATAGTAGGCAATGAAACTTAAATGAACATGCAGCTGCGTCATGCAAAACTCCTAGACAATTAAACACGAGAGGGTTTGAGGGAAGTAAGACACTTAATCAAGTCATAGCATAGCATACGATTCACTTTCCAACATAAACATAAACTGGGATACAACAATTAGGGAAAATTATCCACCAATTCATTTCATTCATGGTTCTTAGCATCCAATCACCAAAACTCATTAAGGAAAATCATGGCTTCAAAATGCAAATTCGGGTTCCCAATGAACCCTACCAAAACAGCCCTCTATACCCTTCGAAATCCATCTCAAATGGTCCTTTCATGCACACAAGGTCCTAACTAAAGGTTAGGGGGCTTACTAAGTCCAAGAGCAAGGCAAGGTCGGCGGTGAGGTGGCGGAAGGAGGCACGGCGCGGCACACGGCGGCTCTCGGCGTACAGATCTGATCCGTGGGGTTCTAAACGGGAAACATCACAAACAAACCTTAATACTACTTCTACTACAAGCCTTTAAACCTCTTAATATGTCTACCTAAGCCCTAAGAGCAACTTACCTCACGATCGCCCAACTCCTACAAGGACAGCCCCGGTTCGGTTTTGGCGACGGCACGGGCGGCTCACGGGCTTGGACGGCGGTCCTTCGCGGTCCAAGTGGAAGAGGAAGGGGTCTTGATAGCGGTTCGAGGCGGCGGAGCGGCGGCAAGGTGGCGGCGAGCCACGGTTTGGCCGTGAGAGGAGGAGGAGGCGACGGCGTGAGGGAGAGAGGAGGGAGCGAACGAGAGAGAGGGAGTGAGAGAGTGAGGGAGTCGGCCGAATGGGAGAGAGAGAGAGAGTGTGTGAATGATAAGAAGCAAAGGAAGATTTGGAGGGAAAGGGTAGTGGGGTGGTTCATGGGGTATGGTACATGAATAGTGTCTAGGAATGACTTGGTTAGTGGGGTAGGTTTAAGGGAAATTTGTCAAATCAATCTTGGTGTCATTCACTTCAATAATTCAAAGACCAAAGGACCTATTTGCCCTTGCATTTTCGGCTGAAGGCTTAGGGGAGCAAATGACCATTTTGCCCTTGCTTCGGTCTTGGAAAAGCGTGCTAATCCTATGGGTAAAAAGGTCGATTTCGCTCGTCTATTCGAATTTCGCTTTTCTAACCTATACGGGACTATTTCTAACCTTAATAACCGACCGATGAGGCGACGTCCAAATTTACTCCATTGTGGTCTCCGAATGTCCGGCCTCCAATCTCGAAATCCAATCTATGGCTAAATTCAGTCAATTGTCATTCCGGCGTATCTCAGACTAACGGGCGGCTCTCAGGAGTTACGCGTATCGACCCGCGACTTATGTCGCGTTTAAGAGTTACCCAAGCCACGGCGGCTTTGGTTGTCATGTAATCGCGAGGGTCAATTACTAGTTCCGCAGGTTACGATCGTCAGAGATTGAGTTAGGTTAATTCGTAAATCACGCCATGGTCATACGGATTCACCCGTGAACCAATCGTATGACACTAGCAAATTGTTCTAAAACCATTCTTAGATCGACCTATAGCGGTTCAGAATATTCCCTCGACGATCCTTATGGTCAAAGCACCGACTCGTGGTTAAGCTCTTTGGTCCACGTACTTTAAATCCTATACGGCCATTCCCCATTGGTTAGTCGACTCGAGAGTGATCAGTTCTGAGCGAGATTAACTGGAATACATCGATAGACATTCATTCACTGATAAGTTTCGAGATAGGGTCAGAATTCAGAATGTCACAACTCTTCCCCCCTTACAAAAATTTCGTCCTCGAAATTTACATTACAACCACCTACTCAAACAAATGGGGGTGCTGACGCCTCATCGCTTCCTCACTTTCCCAAGTGGCTCCTTCAGTTCCATGGTGCTCCCAGATCACCTTTACTAATGGGATCGTCTTGTTCCTTAGTACTTGCTCCTTCCTATCCTCGATCCTGACTGGTCTCTCCACATATGTTACCCGATCGTCCACTTCTATCACTTCGTGGTCCAGCACATGAGTTGCGTCCGGTTCATACTTCCTCAGCATCGACACATGGAATACGTTGTGAACTTGTGATAAACTTGGCGGCAGGGCGAGTCTGTAGGCCAGAGTTCCAATCCGTTCCAGAATTTCAAAAGGGCCTACGTACCTCGGACTCAACTTTCCCTTCTTCCCAAACCGAGATAGACCTCGCATCGGTGACACTTTCAAGAAAACATGGTCTCCTACTTGAAACTCCAAAGGTCTGCGCCGCTTGTCGGCGTAACTCTTCTGGCGACTCTACGCGGTTTTCAATCTTTCTCTTATGATTTTCACTGCCTCCACTGACTGTTCTACTAGCTCCGGGCCTGTTATGCTTCGTTCACCAACCTCGTCCCAGCATAAGGGTGTCCGGCAGGCTCTACCGTATAGTGCTTCGAACGGTGCCATTCCGATGCTCTGTTGGTAACTGTTGTTATAGGCAAACTCCACCAAGTGTAACTGATCTTCCCAACCTCCTTTAAAGTCCAATACGCAAGCTCTCAGCATGTCCTCAAGCGTCTGAATTGTCCTTTCTGATTGTCCGTCCGTCTGGGGGTGGTAAGCGGTGCTGTACTGTAGTTTCGTTCCCAAAGCCTCTTGTAGGCTTTTCCAAATTGAAGCAGTAAACTTGGGGTCTCTGTCCGAAGTAATCGTCACTGGAACTCCATGAAGGCGAACTAAGTACCTCATGTACAACTCTGCGTATCTATCCATCGCGAAATCTTTCCTTATTGCCAGGAAGTGTGCGGACTTAGTCAGTCTATCCACGATCACCCAAATCGAATCATGTCCTCTCTAACTCCTCGGCAAACCCATGACGAAGTCCATGGTGATGTGCTCCCACTTCCACTCGGGGATTTCCAAAGGCTGTAACATCCCACCAGGCTTACAATGCTGAGCCTTAACTTGCTGGCACGTCAAACACTTCGCCACATGCTTAGCTACATCTACTTTCATTCCATTCCACCAGTAGTGTTGACGCAAGTTCTGATACATCTTCGTGCTACCCGGGTGAATACTATAGTTGCTCCTATGCGCTTCCGACAAGATCCTTTCTCTTAGCTCCTCGTCACTGGGTACGCACAAGCGTCCCTGAAACTTCAGAATCCCATCTTCGGACACTTGAAAGTCGGGTTTCCTTTTTCCGGCATCCGTTTCCAAGATCTTTTGAATGTCGGGGTCCGTAGATTGCAACGCTTTCACCTTCTCATGAATCTCTGCCTCAATCCTCAATGTCGCTAGAAGACAAGACAGCTGGCAAACTTCGAACCTGAACTCCGAATCTCTTACCTTTTCCAACAAGGTCCATTCCTTAACCAACAAATGTGCGATGCTTGACTTCCGACTCAGCGCATCCGCAACCTTATTTGCCTTTCCGGGGTGATAAAGAATATCACAATCATAATCCTTGAGCAGTTCCATCCAGCGACGTTGTCTCATGTTTAACTCCTTTTGGGAAAACAAGTACTTCAAACTCTGGTGGTCCGTGTAAATCTGAAACCTCTCTCCGCACAAGTAGTGCCTCCAAATCTTCAAGGCGAAGATGATAGCTGCTAGTTCCAAATCATGCGTCGGGTAGTTCATCTCATGGGGTCTTAACTGTCTCGATGCATAAGCTACAACTCTTCCATGTTGCATCAGGACGCACCCTAATCCCTTCAGCGACGCATCGCTATAAATTTCGTAAACTCCAGGTCCAGAAGGGATGGTCAACACTGGTGCAGTCGTCAAACGATGCTTCAGTTCCTGAAAACTCCTCTCACACTTATCCGTCCATTCAAACCTCGTATCCTTCTTAGTCAGCCTTGTCAAAGGAGTAGCTATCGAGGAAAACTTTTCTAGAACCTGCGGTAATATCCTGCCAATCCTAGGAAGCTTCGAACCTCCGTCACTGTCGTAGGTCTAGGCCAATTCGTTACTACTTCAATCTTTGCTGGGTCCACAGAAATTCCATTTCCAGAGATGACATGTCCAAGGAACGCAACTTTGTTAAGCCAAAACTCGCACTTACTGAACTTGGCGTACATCGAGTGTTCCCTCAATGTCCGTAGAACTCTACTTAACTGTTCCTCGTGCTCCTCAGGGCTCTTTGAGTAAATCAAAACGTCGTCGATGAACACAATGACGAACTGATCCAAGTATTCCTTAAACACTCTATGCATCAAATCCATGAAAGCGGCTGGGGCATTAGTCAATCCAAACGGCATGACTGTGAACTCGTAATGCCCATATCTTGTCCGAAAGGCGGTCTTCGGTACATCTTCCTTATTAATCCTCAACTGGTGATAACTCGTCCTTAGGTCTATCTTGGAGAACACAGAAGCTCCTTGTAGTTGATCAAACAAGTCGTCAATTCTTGGCAACTGGTACTTATTCTTGATAGTCACCTGGTTCAACTGCCGGTAATCAATGCATAACCGCAACGACCCATCCTTCTTTCTTACAAACAAGACTGGCGCTCCCCAAGGCGAAGCGCTTGGACGAATAAATCCTTTGTCCAGTAACTCCTGCATCTGAACCTTCAATTCCTTCAACTCCGACAAGGACATCCTGTAGGGTGCCTTCGAGATCGGTTCCGTTCCGGGTGCTAATTCGATTACGAACTCTATTTCCCTTTCTGGAGGCAACCCTGGTAACTCTTGAGGAAAGACATTAGGGTAATCACGTACTATAGCTATGTCCTCTAGCTTTGGTTCCTCAATGGTTGGATCCACTACGGCAGCTAAGTAAGCTTGACATCCTTCGTCCAATAGCCTAGTCACCTCAAGTGACGAAATCAAAGGGATTGTGGTTCCTCCTCGACTTCCCACAAATTCGAATCTAGGGCGATCATTAGGATGGAAATGAATCACCCTGCTACCACAATCAACGACAGTTCTTTGCCTACTTAACCAATCCATTCCGATAATCACGTCAAAGTCAAACATAGGCAACACAGCTAAATCTATTCGTTCCTCACTACCCCCAATGACTATCTTACATTCTGAACAACCTAAAGAAACCAGCACTTTATCCTTTAAAGGGGTGGTAACATGCAATATCACTTCCAGTGGTTTCAATTCAATTCCGACCAAATCAGCAAACTGAGCAGATATAAACGAATGCGATGCTCCAGGGTCAAACAAGGCATAGGCAGCATGATCACATAAAGTAATCGTACCTATGACTACGCCAGGCGCGTTCTCCGCCTCCCTACGCGCCACAGCATAAACCCTTCCTTGAGCTGGCGGCCTATTGGCATTGTTCTGCGGAGCGCCCGCCTGCGGTCCCGCTGGTGGCCGGTTCCCTTGAGTCTGAGCTCCTGGTGCCTGACTCGGGCAATTCCTTATCTGATGGCCCAACTGGCCACACTTGAAGCAAGCTGTGACATCCTGAATTCTGACCCTATCTCGAAACTTATCATTGAATGAATGTCTATCGATGTATTCCAGTTAATCTCGCTCAGAACTGATCACTCTCGAGTCGACTAACCAACGGGGATTGGCCGTATAGGATTTAAAGTACGTGGACCAAAGAGCTTAACCACGAGTCGGTGCTTTGACCATAAGGATCGTCGAGGGAATATTCTGAACTGCTATAGGTCGATCTAAGAATGGTTTTAGAACAATTCGCTAGTGTCATGCGATTAGTTCACGGGTGTGACATTCTGAATTCTGACCCAATCTCGAAACTCATCAATGAATGAATGTCTATCGATGTATTCCAGTTAATCTCGCTCAGAACTGATCACTCTCGAGTCGACTAACCAATGGGGAATGGCCGTATAGGATTTAAAGTACGTGGACCAAAGAACTTAACCACGAGTCGGTACTTTGACCATAAGGATCGTCGAGGGAATATTCTGAACCGCTAAAGGTCGATCTAAGAATGGTTTTAGGACGATTTGCTAGTGTCATGCGATTGGTTCACGGGTGATTCCGTATGACCATGACATGATTTGCGAATTAACCAAACTCAATTCCTAACGGTCGTAACCTTCGGGACAAGCGATTGACCCTCGCGATTACATGACAACCAAAGCCGCCGTGACTCGAGTAACTCTTAAACGTGACATGAGTCGCGGGTCGATACGCGTAACTCCTAAGAGTCGCCCGTTAGTCAGAGACGCACTGGAATGACAATTGACTGAATTTAGACATAGATTGGACTTTGAGATCGGAGGCCGGACATTCGAGGATCACAACGGAGTAAATTTGGACGTCGCCTCATCGGCGAGCTACCAAGGTTAGAGATAGTCCCGTATAGGTTAGAAAAGCGAAATTCGAACCGACGAACGAAATCGACTTTTTTACCCATAGGATTAGCACGCTTTCCAAGACCGAAGCAAGGGCAAAATGGTCATTTGCCCTCCCCCATCTTCAGCCGAAATTCCAAGGGTAAAGTGGTCATTTGAGTGGGGAATTATTGAAGTGCAATCCACCAAGCTTGATTGGACAATTTCCCTTAAACCTACCCCACTAACCAAGTCATTCCTAGACACTATTCATGTACCATACCCCATGAACCACCCCACTACCCTTTCCCTCCAAAATTTCCTTTGCTTCTTATTCTTCTCTCTCTCTCTCTCTCCCTCCCCCATTCGGACGAAGACTCTCTCTCGTTCGCTCTCTTCTCTTCCCCCTCACGCTCGCCGTCGCCCGCACCTCTCTCGGCCAAGCCACGACCGGCCGCCACTTGCCGCCTCGAACCACCACCAAGACACGTCCCTCTTGCCATTAGACCACCTTAGCAGCCGCCGTTCGGCCCGAGACCGCCCGAAGCGTCGCCGACCAGATTCAGACCGAGGAGAGATGGGAGGAAGTTCTTGAGAAAAGTCTTGACCTTTCTTGAGGTAAGTGATTCTAGGGCCTTAGATATATGTGTTAAGAGGTTGATAGCTTATGTTAGGAGTGATTCTCATTGAGTTAGCTTGGCATTTGGGGGATTTCTCTTAGGGATCGGACCTGGTCGCCTTTGGACCGCCGTGCGCCGCGCCTCCAACCGCCAATTGCCGCCGGCCTTGCCTTGCTCTTGGACTTGGTAAGCTCCCCTAACCTTTAGTTAGGACCTTGTGTGCATGGAAAGACCATTTGGAGTGGATTTTGAAGTGTATAGGGGGCTGTTTCGGTAGAGTCCTTTAGGGATCCGAATTTGCATCATGTGATCAGAAATTTCCTTGATGTGTTTTGATGATTGAATGCTAGGAGTCGTGGATGAAATGGATTGGTGGATGTTCCTAGGTGTGGGCCGAATGCCCCATGATGTCCTAGGACTAGCTAGAGCTTGAATTATATCTATTTGAATTAATGGAATCCTAATTGAGGCTTAGGAGTAATCGGTTTTGGGGAAATCGTGCGAGCACGTTTAGTAAACGACTTTTAACCTATGAATCGTACTCTAATCAAGAGAATAACAAGAGGTTCAATTGAGTTAAACGACCTTATGTTAGTAATTTTGGGCCTAGCGTGATTAATTAGTGAGTTATGAGCCTTAATTGATTGATGTGCCCTTGATGGTGTGACTTGGCCGAATGGCTACCTTGAAAGCTTGGAATTGTCTCAATTGATGTGTTATCGACCGCACGATATGGCCATGGACTTGAATTGTTGAATTTTACAACGTATTGCCATGATATGGGATGATAGCTTGAGGGGTCGAATCGTGCCCAATTTGACGAGAGTGCGCATGATTGAATTAATTATGGCGATGGAAAGAAATTATAAGTATACGTATGTGAGGCATCCTGATGCGTTAAACGCGGGATGGACCTGAGGCGTTAAACGCGGGTCATGAGAAATGGCATTGGAAACCTGAGGCGTTAAACGCGGGTTCCTTGATCTTTTAAGCCTGATGCGTTATTACGCGGGCTAAGCCATGAGAGTTCGATCGTATCGTACATGTGAATTATCTGATTGAGTGATGAAATGTTAAGTGCCCAAGTACAAGTCCCGCCTAGCCTAATTTGTGAATGGCACGACTAAATATATTTCTAATTGAGCTATTATATGCCATTGCCTGCTGTCTGATTGTTTGGACATTGCATGTGTTGGGAAGTGTCTGGAAGTCCCAAGGGTCTAGCTTAGGGTTAGGCTAGCTTACTGTGTATATCTCACCTCGTCGTGGGAACCCCATTTTCAGACCCCAAACCCTGATCATGCCGCCGCCGCCGATTTTTGGGGTGCCCGTCTGGTTAGAGCAGTATTCCACGGAGTACCCGGTGGGAGAGGGGAAAGCTTACATTAGGAAGTATGGCACCATCTGGATGGATATAGGATTAGCAGATTGGAGGGCGGACAGGTTTGCAGCATGGTTCTACCGTGATGGAGACCTCGAGGTTGGGCCGCTGAGGACTTTTGACGTACCAGGGGATGTCATAGGCGAGCAGGATCCTTCGATCGTACACCCTGTTGATGGGGAGCTCACCGACTCCGAGACCGCACCCGATCCAGATCTTCCGACGGCACCGTCCCAGAACCCCGAGATTGATGGCCACATCGTGGGGCCCTCCGACGCCGAAGATCCCATGGAGACGGACGAGTCCAAGCCCGAGGAGGATGAGGCAGAGCTAGACAATCCCGAGGACGAGCCTTTGGAGGAGGAGTACAACCCCGACGGAGAGGCCATCTACCAGGATCAATCCGAGCCCGAGGATGAGGCAGATCCAGAGCCAGAGTTTGAAGAAAAAGAAGAAGAGGAAGTGGAAGACCTGGAGGAGTACGACCCAGTGCACCGCGTGGATTCCGACGATGACCACGAGCTCGACCCTTAGATAGCTTAGGCATCCATGACTTTTTGGAGTTCCGCTTTTGAGTAGTGCCTGACCCTTAGCCCGTCGTCTTTTTTTGATTAGGCTAACCATCTCCCTCGATCCCAAGTGTTGTATTTTCTATCTATGCTTATGTTGTAAAACTGATGTTGTGATATGTTATGATTAAGTGCTCTTTTTCCATAAGTCATCATGTTATACATCTGGTAGGAGTTCTGAGTGTCGCTTCCGCATGTGCATATAAGTTTCATTGTCTACCGTGTGTGGCATACAAGATCCTGGGTATAAAACAGACGAAGATCTGGTAGTGGAGGCGATGATGTGCGCCATTGAGGACTCGGGGCGTTACAACATCGATAGACATTCATTCACTGATAAGTTTCGAGATAGGGTCAGAATTCAGAATGTCACATTTGGGGTCTGAAAATGGGGGTCCCACGACGGGGTGAGATATACTCAATAAGCTAGCCTAACCCTAAGCTAGACCCTTGGGACTTCCAGACACTTCCCAAACACATGCGATGGCCAAACAATCAAACAGCAGACAATGGCCTATAATGACTCAATTAGAAACATATTTAGTCATGCAATTCACAAGTTAGGCTAGGCAGGACTTGTACTTGGGCACTTCACATTTCATCATTTGGCAGACAATCCACATGTATGATATAATCAAACTCTCATGGCTTAGCCCGCGTAATAACGCATCAGGCTTAAGAGATCAAGGAACCCGCGTTTAACGCCTCAGGTCCATCCCGCGTTTAACGCATCAGGATGCCACACGTACGTATACTTATAATTTCTTTCCATCGACATAATTAACTCAATCATGCGCACTCTCATCAAATTGGGCTCGATTCGACCCCTCAAGCTACCATCCCATATTATGGCAATACGTCGTAAAATTCAACAAATCAAGTCCATGGTAATATCACGCGGTCGATAACACATCAATTGAGACAATTCCATGCTTTCAAAAATGGCCATTCGGCCATGTCACACCATCAATGGCACATCAATCAATTAAGGCTTATAACTCGCTAATTAATCACACTAGACCCAAAATTACTAACTTGGTCATTTAACTCAATTGAACATCTTGAAATTTTCCACAACTAGGGTTCGATCCATAGGTTAAAGTCATTTACTCAACGTGCTCGCACGATTGCCCCAAAACCGAATACTCCTAAGCTTCATTTAGGATTCCATCAATTCAAGTAGATATAAGTCAAGCTCTAGCTAGTCCTAGGACACCATGGGGCATTCGGCCCACTCCCTAGGACACTCATCAATCCATTCCATCCATAGTTCCTAACATTCAATAATCAAACTCATCAAGGAAAAAATCTGATCACACAATGCAATTTCGGATCCCTAGAGGACCCCACCGAAACAGCCCCCTAAATGCTACAAAATCATCCCAATTTGGTCTTTCCATGCACTCAAGGTCCTAGCAAAGGGTTAGGGGAGCTTACCAAGTCCAAAAGCAAGGCAAAGCCGGCGGCAAGTGGCGGTTGGAGGCGCGGCGCACGGCGGTCCAAGGGCAACCAGGTCTGATCCCTAAGAGAAATCCTCCAAAAGCCAAGCTAACTCAATGAGAAACACTCCTAACACAAGCTATTGATCTCTTAACATGTGTATCTAGGGTTCTAGAGTCACTCACCTCAAGGTCAGGCAAAACCCTTCAAGAACAGCCCCGGTTTCCTCCCGGTTCGGTTCTTGTCGGCGACGGTTCGGGCGGCCTTCGGGCTTGGTCGGAGCTTCTTCACGGCTCAAGGGTGAGAGGAGGTGGTGTTGGTGATGGCAGAGGGTGGTGGTGATCGGCGGCTGGTCGGTCTTCTTCCTTGGTCCGAGGGAAAGAGCGACGAGAGGGAGTGAGAGGGCGAACGGTCGAGAGAGAAGAAGAGGGAAGGAATGAGAGAAAAGAGAGGGAGCGTGAGGTCTGGTGGTGTGGCCGAATGGAAGGGGAGAGAGTGTCATCTAAATGGAGATGAAGTGTTTTGGAGGGAAAGCTAGGTAGTGGGGTGGGTATATGACATGAATAGGAACCTTGAATGACAACTTAGTGGGATTAGGTTCTAGGGAAATTGTCCAATCAAGCTTGGTGGATTGCACTTCAATAATGCAAAGGCCAAAAGACCAACTTGCCCTTGCATTTTCAGCTAAAGGCTTAGGGTTGGCAAATGACCATTTTGCCCTTGCTTTGTCCTTGGAAAAGTGTGCTAATCCTATGGGTAAAAAGGTCGATTTCGCTCGTCGGTTCGAATTTCGCTTTTCTAGTCTATATGGGACCATTTCTAATCTTAATAGCTCCCCGATGAGGCGACGTCCAAATTTATTCCAATGCGATCTCCGAATGTCCGGCCTCCATCTCGAAATCCAATCTATGGCTAAATTTAGTCAATTGTCATTCCAATGCGTCTCTGACTAACGGGCGGCTCTTAGGAGTTACGCGTATCGACCCGTGACTTGTGTCACGTTTAAGAGTTACTCAAGCCACGGCGGCTTTGGTTGTCATGTAATCGCGAGGGTCAATCACTAGTTCCGGAGGTCACGACCGTTAGGAATCGATTTAGGTTAATTCGCAAACCACGCCATGGTCATACGAATTCACCCGTGAACCAATCGCATGACACTAGCAAATTGTTCTAAAACCATTCTTAGATCGACCTATAGCGATTCAGAATATTCCCTCGACGATCCTTATGGTCAAAGTATCGACTCGTGGTTAAGCTCTTTCGTCCACGTACTTTAAATCCTATACGGCCATTCCCCATTGGTTAGTCGACTCGAGAGTGATCAGTTCTGAGCGAGATTAACTGGAATACATCGATAGACGATTCACTGATAAGTTTCGAGATTGGGTCAGAATTCAGAATGTCACAGGAACTCCATGAAGGCGAACTACGTACCTCATGTACAACTCTGCGTATCTATCCATCGTGAAATCTTTCCTTACTGCCAAGAAGTGTGCGGACTTAGTCAGTCTATCCACTATCACCCAAATCGAATCATGTCCTCTCTGACTCCTCGGCAAACCAATGACAAAGTCCATGGTGATGTGCTCCCACTTCCACTCGGGGATTTCCAAAGGCTGCAACATCCCACCAGGCTTACAATGCTGAGCCTTAACTTGCTGGCACTTCAAGCACTTTGCTACATGTTTAGCTACGTCCACTTTCATTCCATTCCACCTGTAGTGTTGACGCAGGTTCTAGTACATCTTTGTGCTACCCGAGTGAATACTATAGTTGCTCCTATGCGCTTCCGACAGTATCCTTTCTCTTAGTTCCTCATTACTGGGTACGCACAAGCGTCCACGAAACTTCAGAATCCCATCTTCGGACACTTGAAAGTCGGGTTTCCTTTTCCGGCATCCATTTCCAGGATCTTTTGGATGTCGGGGTCCGTAGATTGCAACGCTTTCACTTTCTCATGAATCTCTGGCTCAATTCCCAATGTGGCTAGGAGACAAGACAGCTGGCAAACTTCGAGTCTAAACTCTGAATCCCTTATCCTTTCCAACAAGGTCCATTCCTTAATCAACAAATGCGCGATGCTTGATTTCCGACTCAGCGCATCCGCAACCTTATTTGCCTTTCCAGGGTGATAAAGGATATCACAATCATAGTCCTTGAGCAGCTCCATCCATCGACGTTGTCTCATGTTTAACTCATTTTGGGAAAACAAGTACTTCAAACTCTGGTGGTCCGTGTAAATCTGAAACCTTTCTCCGCACAAGTAGTGCCTCCAAATCTTCAAGGCGAAGATGATAGCTGCTAGTTCCAAATCATGCGTCGGGTAGGTCATCTCATGAGGTCTTAACTGTCTTGACGCATAAGCTACCACTCTCCCATACTGCATCAAGTCGCATCCTAATCCCTTCAGCGACGCATCGCTATAAATCTCATAACCTCCAGGTTCGGAAGGGATGGTCAACACTGGTGCAGTCGTCAAACGATGCTTAAGTTCCTGAAAACTCCTCTCACACTTATCCGTCCATTCAAACTTCGTATCCTTCTTAGTCAGCCTCGTCAAAGGAGTAGCTATCGAGGAAAACTTTTCTACGAACCTGCGGTAATATCCTGCCAATCCTAGGAAGCTTCGAACCTCCGTTACTGACATAGGTCTAGGCCAATTCGTTACTGCTTCAATCTTTGCTGGGTCCACAGAAATTCCATTTCCAAAGATGACATGTCCAAGGAATGCAACTTCGTTAAGCCAATTCGTTACTAAACTTGGCGTACAGCGAGTGTTCCCTCAACGTCCGTAGAACTCTACTCAATTGCTCCTCGTGCTCCTCAGGACTCTTTGAGTAAATCAAGATGTCGTCGATGAAAACAATGACGAACTTATCCAAGTACTCCTTAAACACTATATGCATCAAATCCATGAAAGCAGCTGGGGCATTAGTCAATCCAAACGGCATATGACTGTGAACTCATAATGCCCGTATCTCGTCCGAAAGGCTGTCTTCGGTATATCTTCCTCCTTAATCCTCAACTGGTGATAACCCGTCCTTAGGTCTATCTTGGAGAACACAGAAGCTCCTTGTAGTTGATCAAACAAGTCGTCAATCCTTGGCAACGGGTACTTGTTCTTGATAGTTACCTGGTTCAACTGCCTGTAGTCAATGCACAAACGCAACGACCCATCCTTCTTCCTTACAAACAAGACCGGCGCTCCCCAAGGCGAATCGCTTGTCCAGCAATTCTTGCATCTGAACCTTCAATTCCTTCAACTCCGACAAGGACATCCTATAGGGTGCCTTCGAGATTGGCTCTGTTCCAGGTGCTAATTCAATCACGAACTCTATTTCCCTTTCTGGAGGCAACCCTGGTAACTCTTGAGGAAAGACATCAGGGTAATCACGTACTACAGCTATGTCCTCTAGCATTGGTTCCTCTACGGTCGGATCCACTACGGTAGCTAAGTATGCCTGACATCCTTCGTCCAAAAGTCTAGTCACCTCAAGTGACGAAATCAAAGGGATCGAGGTTCCTCCTCGACTTCCCACAAACTCGAATCTAGGGCGATCATTGGGATGGAAATGAATCACCCTGCTACCACAATCAAGGACAGCTCTCTGTCTACTCAACCAATCCATTCCGATAATCACGTCAAAGTCAAACATGGGCAGCACAGCTAAATCTATTCGTTCCTCACTACCCCCAATGACTATCTTACAGTCCGAACAACCTAAAGAAACCAGCACTTTATCCTTTAAAGGGGTGGTAACATGCAATATCACTTCCAGCGGTTTCAATTCAATTCCGACCAAATCAGCAAACTGAGCAGATATAAACGAATGCGATGCTCCAGGATCAAACAAGGCATAGGCAGTATGATCACATAAAGTAATCGTACCTATGACCACGCCAGGCGCGTTCTCCACCTCCCTACGCGCCACAGCATAAACCCTTCCTTGAGCTGGCGGCCTATTAGCATTGTTCTGCGGAGCTCCCGCCTGCGGTCCCGCTGGTGGCCGGTTCCCTTGAGTCTGAGCTCCTGGTGCCTGACTCGGGCAGTTCCTTATCTGATGGCCCAGCTGGCCACACTTGAAGCAGGCGCCCGTCCTGCTAGTGCAAGGTCCTCTCCCATGCTTTCGTCCACACAAACGGCAGTTCCAACTCGGCCGGGGAACAGGCTTGCTAATGTTCCTTCTCACTGGAGGGACAAAACGTTGGTTGTTCACTATCGGCCTTTTGCCGAAAGGGCGGCTATCCCTCACGGGAGTGAACCGCGATCCAGATGCCACTCCTCTTTCTCTCATGTCCCTTTCCACCAACTGACCTCTTTCATAGATGGTGTCATAGCCCTGTAAGTCCAACAGTACCAACTGGCTGCGAATGTCAGGTCTCAATCCATCTCTGAACCTTCTCGCCCTATCCTCAGGGTTTTCGACCATTCTCGGGGAATACTTGGACAGCCTTGCGAATTCAGCCTCATACTGATCGATGGTCATCTGATTCTGTCGAAGGTTCTGAAACTCAATCATCTTCTGTTCTTGAGCTGCTCTGGAAAAGTACTTAGCATTGAACACTTCTGCGAAGACGGTCCAATTCGGCTCTATCCCTTCGGGGAAAACTCTTCCCTTGGTGGCCTTCCACCAATCGTTCGTAGTTCCACGAAGTTGATACACAGCCAAGATCACCTTTTCCGCTTTAGTACAGCCTAGCACCTCAAAGGCCTTCTCCAACTCCTCAATCCAAGCAGGGGCAGTCCCAGGGTCCCCTGTACCATCAAACTTGGATGGCTTCAGCTTCATGAAGTGCTCCATCAGCTGGCCCATCATGCGATTCCCTTGCCCTTGAGCGTTGCCACCGTCAATATCATGTCCGTTGTTCCCATTATTCCCGTTTGCTAGATTGGCGGCAGCGACTGCAGCTTCAGCAGCCTGGGCAACGGCAGCATCTCTCTCCTGGGCTTGCCTGCCCATCAAGTTCCCAATTTCTTCTAGGATCCTCATGACTCCGTCATACCTAGGATCTTCTACCACTTGCGGCCTAGAGCTAGACGCTCCTCCAGTACCTCTGGTCCGGTTACTCATCTCGCTAAGTTTCACAACACCTGAGCCACTATAATTCCATTCAGGAATTAGAGACCTAAGTCATCTACTTAAGTCGAACAAGGCTACGCTACACTCATAGCAGCAATCATAGTCAAAGCAACCGTTAAAAGCTTTACAACGAGGGAATCACCATTGTACCACACAATCAGTTGCCTCTGCAACTTAGCCCAAATTAAAATCAGTCACCCAACCAAGCAAGCAGCAGTCAACACTCAGTGCCAAGTACGAAGCCTTATAGCCTTAAGTCTACCAAAGATGACGCCAGTCAATATGCCAATCACAAGCGCCATTTCACATGCCATGCATTCTATGCCTAACTCTAGCGAATTCCCTAAGGTCTTGCTACCCAATTCTCCCCGAATCATCACACCTTATTACTCCAATCCTCAATCAACTCGGATCGAGCTGACCTTGCTCTGATACCAATTAAACGAGGATGTAACGCCCCGGGTCCTCACGGCGCACATCATCGCCTCTAGACCAGTTCCTTACAATTCTTTACCCAGGATCCGTGCTGTAACGCCCCGAGTCCTCTAAGGCACACATCATCGCCTTACAACCAGTTCTTTATCTGTATTATACCCAGGATCTTTGCTATACACGGTAGGCAATGAAACTTAAATGAACATGCAGCAGCGTCATGCAAAACTCCTAGACAATTAAACACGAGAGGGTTTGAGGGAAGTAAGACACTTAATCAAGTCATAGCATAGCTTACGATTCACTTTACAACATAAACATAAACTGGGATACAACAATTAGGATCTGGGGAGCTGGTTAGCCTAATCAAAAGAGACGACGGGCTAAGGGTCAGGCACTACTCAAAAGTGGAACTCCAAAAAGTCATGGATGCCTAGGCTATCTAAGGGTCGAGCTCGCGGTCATCATCGGGATCCTCGCGGTGCACTGGGTCATACTCCTCCAGGTCTTCCTCGTCTTCCTCTTCCTCTTCTTCTTCTTCAAACTCTGGCTCTGGATCTGCTTCATCCTCGGGTTCAGGCTGAGGATGGTAGATGGCCTCTCCGTCAGGGTTGTACTCCTCCTCCAAAGGCTCGTCCTCGGAATCGTCTAGCTCTTTGTCATCTTCCTCGGGCTCGGACTCGTCCGTCTCCATGGGGTCTTCAGCATCAGAGGGCCCCACGATGTCGCCATCAGGCTCGGGGTTCTGAGACGGTGCCGGCGGAAGATCTGGATCAGGTGCGGTCTCGGAGTCAGTGAGCTCCCCATCAGCAGGGTGTACAATCGAAGGATCCTGCTCGCCAATGACATCCCACGGCATGTCAAAAGTCCTCAGTGGCCCAACTGTGAGATCGCTGTCGCGGTAGAACCATGCTGCGAATCTGTCTGCTCTCCAGTCTACTAAGCCCACATCCATCCAGATGGTACCATACTTCCTAATGTAAGCTTTCCCCTCTCCCACCGGGTACTCCGTGGAATACTGCTCTATCCAGAAGGGCACCCCAAAAATCGGCGGCGGCGACATGCTTAGGGTTTGGGGTCTGAAAATGGGGGTCCCACGACGGGGTGAGATATACTCAATAAGCTAGCCTAACCCTAAGCTAGACCCTTGGGACTTCCAGACACTTCCCAAGCACATGCGATGGCCAAACAATCAAACAGCAGGCAATTAGAAACATATTTAGTCTTGCAATTCACGAGCTAGGCTAGACAGGACTTGTACTTGGGCACTTAACATTTCATCATTTAGCAGACAATCCACATGTATGATATAATCAAACTCCCATGGCTTAGCCCGCGTAATAACGCATCAGGCTTAAGAGATCAAGGAACCCGCGTTTAACGCCTCAGGTTTCCGATGCCATTTCTCATGACTCGCGTTTAACGCCTCAGGTCCATCCCGCGTTTAACGCATCAGGATGCCTCATGTACATATACTTATAATTCCTTTCCATCGACATAATTAAATCAATCGTGCGCACTCTCTTCAAATTGAGCTCGATTCAACCCCTCAAGCTACCATCCCATATCATAGCAATTCGTCGTAAAATTCAACAAGTCAAGTCCATGGCAATGTCATGCGGTCGATAACACATCAATTGAGATAAGTCAATGCTTCGAGCATGGCCGTTCGGCCATGTTACACAATCAATGGCACATAAATCAATTAAGGCCTAAAACTCACCAATTAATCACACTAGACCCAAAATCGCTAACATAGGGTCACTTAGCTCAATTGAACTTCTTGCTATTCCCTCGACTAGAGTACGATCCATAGGTTAAAAGTAATTTACTCAACGTGCTCGCACGATTGCCCCAAAACCGAATACTCCTAAGCTTCATTTAGGATTCCATCAATTCAAGTAGATATAATTCAAGCTCTAGCTAGTCCTAAGAGACCATGGGGCATTCGGCCCACACCCTAGGACATTCACCAATTCATTCCATCCATGGTTCCTAACATTCAATCATCAAAACTCATCAAGGAAAATTCTGATCACAACATGCAAATTCGGATCCCAAGAGGACCCCACCGAAACAGCCCCCTAAATGTTACAAAATCATCCCATTTGGTCTTTCCATGCACTCAAGGTCCTAGCAAAGGGTTAGGGGAGCTTACCAAGTCCAAAAGCAAGGCAAGGCCGGCGGCAAGGGGCGGTGAAGCGGCGTGGGCAGATCTGGTCCGGCGCGATCAGGTCTGATCCCTAAGAAGAATTCCCCAATATCCAAGCTAACTCAATGAGAAACACTCTTAATACTAGCTATAAACCTCCTAACAAGTATCTCTAGGGTCCTAGAATCACTTACCTTAAGAAATATCAAGACTTTTCTCAAGAACTCCTTCCAATCCCTCCTCGGCCCGAATCTGGTCGGCGACGCTTCGGGCGGTCTCGGGCCGAACGGCGGCTGCTAAGGTGGTCCAAAGGCAAGAGGGGCGTGCCTTGGTGGTGGTTCGAGGCGGCGGAGTGGCGGCAAAGGGGCGGCCGGTCGTGGAATGGCCGAGAGAGAGGGAGCGGCGACGGCGAGAGAGGGAGAGAGCGAACGAAAGAGGGAGAGAGTGAGAGAGAGAGGGTCGGCCGAAAATGAAGAGGGAGAGAGAGAGTGAGTGATAAGAAGCAAAGGAAATTTTGGAGGGAAAAGGTAGTGGGGTGGTTCATGGGGTATGTGACAACGAATAGTGTCTAGGAATGACTTGGTTAGTGGGGTAGGTTTAAGGGAAATTGTCCAATCAAGCTTGGTGTCATGCACTCCAATAATGTAAAGACCAAAAGACACAATTGCCCTTGCATTTTCGGCTGAAGGCTTAGGGTTGGCAAATGACCATTTTGCCCTTGCTTTGTCCTTGAAAAAGTGTGCTAATACTATGGGTAAAAAGGTTGATTTCGCTCGTCGGTTCGAATTTCGTTTTTCTAGTCTATACGGGACCATTTCTAATCTTAATAGCTCCCCGATGAGGCGACGTCCAAATTTACTCCAATGCGATCTCCGAATGTCCGGCCTCCAATCTCGAAATCCAATCTATGGCTAAATTTTGTCAATTGTCATTCCAGTGCGTCTCTGACTAACGGGCGGCTCTTAGGAGTTACGCGTATCGACCCGCGACTTATGTCGCGTTTAAGAGTTACCCAAGCCACGGCGGCTTTGGTTGTCATGTAATCGCGAGGGTCAATTACTAGTTCCGCAGGTTACGATCGTCAGAGATTGAGTTAGGTTAATTCGCAAATCACGCCATGGTCATACGGATTCACCCGTGAACCAATCGAGTGACACTAGCAAATTGTTCCAAAACCATTCTTAGATCGACCTATAGCGGTTCAGAATATTCCCTCGACGATCCTTATGGTCAAAGCACCGACTCGTGGTTAAGCTTTTTGGTCCACGTACTTTAAATCTTATACGGCCATTCCCCATCGGTTAGTCGACTCGAGAGTGATCAGTTCTGAGCGAGATTAACTGGAATACATCGATAGACATTCATTCACTGATAAGTTTCGAGATAGGGTCAGAATTCATATGTCACACGTGCAACGCGCGGTAGACAATGAAACTTAAATGAACATGCGGAGGCGTTATGCACAACTCCTAGACGATTAAACACAAGATGGTTTGAGGGAATAAGGCACTTAATCAAGTCATAGCGTAGCATACGATTCACTTTACAACATAAGCATAAACTGGGATACAACACTTGGGATCAGGGGGGAATGGTTAGCCTAATCAAAAAAGACGACGGGCTAAGGGTCAGGCACTACTCAAAAAGGGTACTTCAAAAGTCATGGATGCCTAGGCTATCTAGGGGTCGAGCTCGCGGTCATCATCGGGATCCTCGCGGTGCACAGGGTCGTATTCCTCGAGGTCTTCCTCGTCTTCCTCTTCTTCTTCTTCTTCTTCTTCCTCAAACACTTGCTCTGGATCTTCGTCCTCCTCGGATTCAGGCTGAGGGTGGAAGATGGCCTCTCCGTCGAGGTTGTACTCCTCCTCCAAAGGCTCGTCCTCGGAAACGTCCAGTTCTTCCTCATCTTCCTCGGGCTCGGACTCGTCCGTCTCCATGGGGTCTTCGGCATCCGAGGGTCCCACGATGTCGCCATCGGTCTCGGGGTTCTGAGACAGTGCCGGTGGAAGATCCGGATCAGGAGCGGTCTCGGAGTCAGTGAGCTCCCCGTCCGCAGGGTGTACAATCGAAGGATCCTGCTCGCCAATGACATCCCACGGCACGTCAAAAGTCCTCAATGGCCCAACTGTGAGGTCGCTGTCGCGATAGAACCACGCTGCGAATCTGTTTGGCCTCCAGTCTGTTAAGCCCACATCCATCCAAATAGTGCCGTACTTCCTAATATAAGCTTTCCCTTCTCCCACCGGGTACTCCGTGGAATACTGCTCTATCCATACGGGCACCCAAAAATCGGCGGCGGTGGCATGATCAGGGTTTGGGGTCTGAAAAGGTGGGTCCCACGACGGGGTGAGATATACTCAATAAGCTAGCCTAACCCTAAGCTAGACACTTGGAACTTCCAAACACTTCCCAAGCACATGCAATGGCTAAACAATCAAACAGCAGGCAATGGCATGTAATAACTCAATTAGAAACATATTTTAGTCATGCAATTCACCAGCTAGGCTAGACAGGACTTGTACTTGGGCACTTAACATTCCATCATTTAGCAGACAGTCCACATGTATGGTACATTCGAAATTCTCATGGCTTAGCCCGCATAATAACGCTTCAGGCTTAAGAGATCAAGGAACCCGCGTTTAACGCCTCAGGCTTCCAATGCCATTTCTCATGACCCGCGTTTAACGCCTCAGGCTTCCAATGCCATTTCTCATGACCCGCGTTTAACGCCTCAGGTCTATCCCGCGTTTAACGCATCAGGATGTCGTTTAGCCTCGCGTTTAACGCATCAGGGCACCACATGCACAGGGGATCATAATTCTTTCCATTAGCATTATCAAGTCAATTACGCGCATTCTCATCGAATTGGACTCGATTCGGCCCCTTAAACTACCATTCCACATCATGGCACCACGTCACACCAATTGACCATTCGGGGTCACGGCGACACTATCCAATCAATAACTTATCAATCGAGACAATTCGTCACAAACACATTAGTCCATTCGGCCAAGTGACACAAATCAAGAGTACATGAATCAATCGAGGTTTAAAACTTGCTAATTAATCACGCGAGGCCAAAATTACTAACATGGGGTCACTTAGCTCAATTAGGCTCCTTTCAATTTCTCACGGCCGGAGTGCGATTCATAGGTTAAAGGTCATTCACTTAAGGTATTCGCTCGATGGTCCCAAGGCCGAACACTCCTATGCTTCATTTAAGATTCCATCAATTCAATCGGACATAAATCAAGCTCTAACTCATCCTAAGGTACCATGGGCATTCGGTCTTCACCTAGGGACACTCACCGATTCATTTCATTCACGGTTCCTAACATTCAATCATCAAAACTCATTAAGGAAAACTCTAACCCACACATTGCAAATTCGGGTCCCTAGAGAGTCCCACCGAAACAGCCCCCTAAACACTCCAAAATCATCCTCATTTGGTCTTTCCATTCACACAAGGTCCTAACAAAGGGTTAGGGGAGCTTACCAAGTCCGAAAGCTAGGTGGAATCGGCGATGGATGGCGATGGAACAGCGCGGCGGGTCTGGTTCCTAAGGAAAAGTTCACCAATAGCCAAGTTAACTTAATGAGAACACTCCTAATACAAGCCATTAACCTCTTAACATGGATATCTAACGCCCTAGAGTCACTTACCTCAAGATCAAGCAAGGAACTTTCAAGAACAGCCTGGGGTTCCTATTCGGTCCGGTTCTGATTTGGCGACGTCTCGGGCGGTTCCGGGCCGAACGGCGGCTGCTAAGGCGGTCTAATGGCAAGAGGGACGTGTCTTGGTGGTGGTTCGAGGCGGCGGAGCGGCGGCAAGGTGGCGGTCGGCCGTGGTTTGGCCGAGAGAGAGGAGACGACGGCGAGAGAGGGAGAGAAAGAGCGAACGGGAGAGAGGAGGGAGTGTGGTGGTGGTTGGCCGAATGGATGAAGGGAGAGAGAGAGTGAGTGATATCAATGGAAGTTTTGGAGGGAAAAAGGCTAGTGGGGTGGTTGATGGGGCAAAGGACATGGAATAGTGCTTAGGAATGACCATTTGATGGGGTTAGGTCTTAGGGAAAAATATCCAATCAAATTGTCTCTTCAATTCTTCAATAATGCAAAGATCAAATGACCATGGTGCCCTTGGGATTTCGGCTGAAGGTGGGGGGAAACAAATGACCATTTTGCCCTCGCTTTGTCCTTGGAAAAGTGTGCTAATCCTATGGGTAAAAAGGTCGATTCGCTCGTCGGTTCGAATTTCGCTTTTCTAGCCTATACGGGACTATTTCTAACCTTGATAGCTCTCCGATGAGGCGACGTCCAAATTTACTCCAATGCGATCTTCGAACGTCCGGCCTCCAATCTCGAAATCCAATATATGGCTAAATTCAGTCAATTATCATTCCAGTGCGTCTCAGACTAACGGGCGGCTCTTAAGGGTTACGCGTATCGACCCGCGACTAATGTCACGTTTAAGAGTTACTCGAGCCACGGCGGCTTTGGTTGTCATGTAATCGCGAGAGTCAATCACTAGCCCCGAAGGTTACGATCGTCAGAAATTGAGTTAGGTAAATTCGCAAATCACGTCATGGTCATACGGATTCACCCGTGAACCAATCGCATGACACAAGCAAATTGTTCTAAAACCATTCTTAGATCGGCCTATAGTGGTTCAGAATATTCCCTCGACGATCCTTATGGTCAAAGCACCGACTCGTGGTTAAGTTCTTTGGTCCACGTACTTTAAATCCCATACGGCCGTTTCCAATTGGTTAGTCGACTCGAGAGTGATCAGTTCTGAGCGAGATTAACTGGAATACATCGATAGACATTCATTCACTGATAAGTTTCGAGATAGGCTCGGAATTCAGAATGTCACACATGTCCTCTCTGACTCCTCAGCAGACCCATGACAAAGTCCATGGTAATGTGCTCCCACTTCCACTCGGGGATTTCCAAAGGCTGCAACATCCCCCCAGGCTTACAGTGCTGAGCCTTAACTTGTTGACACGTCAAACACTTCGCCACATGCTTAGCTACATCTACTTTCCTTCCATTCCACCAGTAGTGTTGACGCAGGTTCTGATACATCTTCGTGCTCCCCGGGTGAATGCTATAGTTGCTCCTAAGAGCTTCTGACAAGATCTTTTCTCTAAGCTCCCCGTCACTAGGTACGCACAGTCGTCCACGAAACTTCAGAATTCCATCCTCGGATACTTGAAAGTCAGGTTTTCTCTTCGCGGCATCCATTTCCAGGATCTTTTGGATGTCGGGGTCCGAAGATTGCAACGCTTTCACTTTCTCATGAATCTCTGGCTCAATTCTTAATGTCGCTAGGAGACAAGACAGCTGGCAAACTTCGAGCCTAAACTCTGAATCCCTTATCCCTTCCAACAGAGTCCATTCCTTGACCATCAAATGCGCGATGCTTGACTTCCGACTCAAACATCCGCGACCTTATTTGCCTTTCCGGGGTGATAAAGGATATCACAATCATAGTCCTTGAGCAGCTCCATCCATTGACGTTGCCTCATGTTCAACTCCTTTTGGGAAAACAAGTATTTCAAGCTCTGGTGGTCCGTGTAAATCTGAAATCTTTCCCCACACAAGTAATGTCTCCAAATCTTTAGCGCGAAAACAATAGCTGCCAGTTCCAAATCGTGCGTCGGGTAATTCATTTCATGAGGTCTTAACTGTCTCGATGCAAAAGCCACGACTTTTCCATGTTGTATCAGAACGCATCCTAATCCTTTGAGCGACGCATCGCTATAAATCTCGTAACCTCTAAGTCCAGAAGGGATGGTCAACACTGGCGCGGTCGTCAAACGATGCTTGAGTTCCTGAAAACTCCTCTCACACTTATCCGTCCATTCAAACCGCGTATCCTTCTTAGTCAGCCTCGCCAAAGGAGTAGCTATCGAGGAAAACTTCTCCACGAACCTACGGTAATACCCTGCTAATCCTAGGAAGCTTCGGACCTCTATTACTGACGTAGGTTTAGGCCAACTCGTTACTACTTCAATCTTTGCTGGGTCTACTGAAATCCCATTTCCAGAGATGACATGACCAAGGAATGCAACTTCGTTAAGCCAGAACTCGCACTTACTGAACTTGGCGTACAGCGAGTGTTCCCTTAACTTCCGTAGAACTATGCTCAATTGCTCCTCGTGCTCCTCAGGACTCTTTGAGTAAATCAAAATGTCGTCGATGAAAACAATGACGAACTGATCCAAGTACTCTTTGAACACTCTATGCAACAAGTCCATGAAAGCAGTTGGGGCATTAGTCAATCCGAACGGCATGACTGTAAACTCATAATGCCCATATCTCGTCCGAAAGGCTGTCTTAGGTATATCCTCCTTCTTAATTCTCAACTGGTGATAACCCGTCCTTAGGTCTATCTTGAAGAACACAGATGCTCCTTGCAGTTGATCAAACAAGTCGTCGATCCTTGGCAACGGGTACTTATTCTTGATAGTCACCTGGTTCAACAGCCTGTAGTCAATACATAACCGCAACGACCCATCCTTCTTTCTTACAAACAAGACTGGCGCTCCCCATGGCGAAGCACTTGGACGAATAAATCCTTTGTCCAGTAACTCCTGCATCTGAACCTTCAATTCCTTCAACTCCGACAAGGACATCCTATAGGGTGCCTTCGAGATAGGTTCCGTTCCGGGTGCCAACTCGATCACGAACTCTATTTCCCTTTCTAGAGGCAATCCTGGTAACTCTTGAGGGAAGACATCGGGAAAGTCGCGTGCTACAGCTATATCCTCTAGCTTTGACTCCTCTACGGTCGGATCCATCACGACAGCTAAGTAAGCTGGACATCCTTCGTCCAAAAGCCTAGTCACCTCAAGTGACGAGATCAAAGGGATCGAGGTTCCTCCTTGACTTCCCACAAACTCGAATCTAGGGCGATCATTAGGATGGAAATGAATCACCCTGCTACCACAATCAACGACAGCTCTCTGTCTACTCAACCAATCATCATTTCTGCTAGGAGCCTATGGATGACGCACCCGTTCTGTAGGGATTATCGAATATTTTGATCCGTCAAGGGGATCAGGCTGAGAATAGGACTCCTTTCTGCTAGGAACCTATGGATGACGCACCCGTTCTGTAGGGATTGTCGAACATTTTGATCCGTTAGGGGGATCTGGCCGAGAATAGGACTCATTTCTGCTAGGAACCTATGGATGACGCATCCGTTCTGTAGGGATTGTCAGAAACTAAGTTGATCCTATACTCTGAGGAATCAACTAGGGTCTATACAAGTGAGGAGTACCTAACTCTTAGATTTACCAAATGAGTTATTCTGGGTTTAGGGATTACCTAGAACCTCACAAAAGGCTGGTTCTGAAAATTATCCTTTTGACATGCAAGGCGTTATTATGAGATTTGAGAACTCCAAGCATCTTGCAGAAAACTCAAACCTGCAAAAAATTTGATAATATTTTTATGGGATCTAGGGGTTACTTGAAATCTCGCAGAAAGTCGATCTTGAACCCTTTCGACATTGGAGGTGACATTCTAGGATCTAGGGACTCCAGGCATCCTACATAAAGTTCAAACCTATAAAACTGAAATCTCACGGAATGATTATTTCGAAAATTGTCCTTTCGACATTGGAGGTGACATTCTGGGATCTGGGGACTCTAGGCATCCTGCAGAAAGCTTGAACCTATAAAACCGAAATCTCACAGAGAGATGATTTCGAAGATTGTCCTTTTGACATTGGAGGTGACATTTCTGGGATTTGGGGACTCCAGGCATCCTACAGAAAGCTCAAACTTATAAACTGAAATCTGACGAAGAGATGATTCCGAAGATTGTCCTTGCGGAGCAAAGTCTACTTCTTGGACCCGGGGCTATCATTAGTCTCATAAAAGCTTAGACTTAAGAGTTTATTCCTTATTTACAAAGATATTAGTCCTTTTGAGGTAATGATAAACATAATGCATGTAAAGGTTCATTTTAACCTATGCAATTATGCAAAATGACTTAGGATGTTGGAGGTTATCCAAAACATCTTCAAGCATGTTAGGATGATCAAGAATCCTTGTGAGGAAAATCCTTGGATTAAACAATTTAAAGTTTCCAACCAAAGCTTGCTTTCGAGCATTCTATTGGAATATTTCTGTCAAAAAGGGCTTCTTAACAATTTTTCTGACTTGTTCTTTTCATAACAAGAGCACTCGAATTTTCTAATACCATGTACCTGGGTTTTCGGGACCGTTCGCAGTGCATACATTTAGATTAATCAGGAGGTGTTTACGGGACCGTAATGTTGGGCTTGGACATAGCTTCCGAAGGGGGACTCACTTTCTGAGTCAGGTCTTTTTGAACACAAAATTTTATTCATCTGCTTCGGTTTTACAAGTCAAGAACCCTGCAAAATGAGAAAGAAATAATCTTGCTCGAACTTGTTCGAACTAAGCTTAGACATTAAACCCTACCTTAACCCAAATGCTTTAATTAGAAAAGACTTCTCTGGGTTGTAACACAGGTAGGTTTGGGGACCAAAAAGAAAGGCTTGTTTTTGGCTCAGAACACGCGAAGGTTTTAACATTGGTGATCATTACAGATTTGCTATCGATTTGGTCCCTTGCGATTCAAAGAGTGCCTTCAGTCTTTGAAGTGCATTGGTAGTCTTTGGGAGAACCTCTCTCTCGCGCTAGCGCGGCGTCAATACCTGGATGTGACAGATCTCACTAGTGACCTATACAAAGGTATCATGCCTTCTTTTGGCATTCACAAGATCAAACACATGATTCACAAGTGTACAAGTATTTTGGACTGGCATTGGCCTTGCTTTTACCAGGCACTTTGCTTTTTCTTGATGTCCAAGATTGGATCTTTCTCTCTTCTCTTTTTTTTTTTGTTGAAATCTCACTTTTTCCTTTCTTTTGGGTATTAGGATTTTCAAATAAGCGTGCTAGATGTACAATTTTTCATAATTCTTATTTTTTGAATTCTTCCACTCTTGTAGTGACGTTGCTTCCGTATTGGGATATGCAATAATCACCAACGGGTTTGTGAAACCAACATATGGGCTCAACTGGGCTGTGCAAAGAGTAAAAGTGTATAGGATAGAGAAACGAATGCTTTTCGTCATCCTAAAGCACTTGAATTACCATAGAAGTTAAAATGACATGCAACACACGAAGATTGATGCAAGTAGGAGCAAGAGAATTCCTAACCATTTACCTCCTGATACTGTTGGACTCATCTCCAGTCGGCCCCAATGTGGGGTGGTTCTTGACAGGGGTAAAGGATTGCAACCGCCGCTCAAAGGGGTTTATCAATGGTCACCTGTAGTGTTTGGAATGAGGAAATGAATGCCTCCATCATCTCAATCAATGTAATCGATGCGAAGGGTCCTTATATCCTCAGATCCAGGCTTTCCTATTCTCACTTCTCTCATCTCTCAAGCGTATGTAGGACGTGTTTGGATTAAGTTTGCCTTCCATCTGGAGGAACACCCATGCTAGATAGTCTAAGCAAGCTATGTTTTTGGAAAAATCACTTTGTTTTTCTCCAGACATTTTACTCCACAGGAAGATTTCAAAGATGCATCATGGATACTCGGACAACCTCCGATTCTGGCAAGTGCGCAATAAGCGTCAGGGATCCATTTTTTTCAAAACAATGTTTATTCCTAAGTTCGGGCATGTGAATGTTCATTCTCTCGCTCTTTTCATCTTACAGAAGGTGATAGACTTTACTGCGTTTCTCCATTGTTGTCTTCTGTCTTCATCAAACGTTCCTGGATGTAGGATAGAATGGACATTCTTGTGAGTGACAGATGGTTTAACCCTTTATGGAACAGATACATATCACCTGGTTCTTGATGTTGAAGATTCTTCTGTCTATGGTTCCATTTGGATGAATCCGATTTTGAGTCAGCTTCTTGGAATCCTGCAAAACTGAACATATGCTAGTGTATGCATGGATGCATGGTATGCTCATGTAATGGCCATTTTGGCGATTCGGATCATTTCGGAGCAAGCCATATATTCAACATATGATTTCATTTCAAGGATAATACTTCTTCACAGCATCTGAATTTACAGGGTGCCCCAACTCTTCTCCTTCATAATTTACAAGGATCAATGCTCCTCCGGTGAGAACCTTCTTGACAATATAGGGGCTTTCGTAATTCGGGGTAAACTTGCCTCCCGGGTGGACAGCATTTGGCAGTGTCTTCTTTACCACCAGGTCATTTACCTCAAAATTTCAGGCTCTAACCCTTCGATTGAATGACTTGACCACCCTCTTCTGGTAGCTTTGACCATGACAGATCGCTCTGTGACGCTTCTCATCTATCAAATCCAGCTGTTCATACCTGTGTCTGAAATATTATGTTTCAGAAAGCTTACCCTCTGATAAGATTCTTAAAGAGGGAATCTTAACTTCCACAGGCAAGACCGCTTCCATCCCGTATACTAGAGCGTAAGGAGTTGCCCCTGTAGAAGTTCTGATCGAAGTTCGATATGCAATTAAGGCAAAGGGTAGCCTTTCATGCCAATCCCTATAATTCTCTGCAGTTTTAGCCAGGATCTTTTTGATATTCTTGTTGGCCACTTCTACTGCCCCATTCATCTGTGGGCGGTAAGGGGAAGAATTAAGATGTCGAACGCCAAAACGGTCCAGTAGATCATCGACAATCTTGTTGTTCAGGTTGGACCCATTATCTGTAATGATCGCTTGAGGGGTACCGTATCGAGATATTATGTCTCTCTTAATAAACTTTGCCACACTTCTTGCGGTGACATTCTTGTAAGAATTGGCTTCTATCCACTTTGTGAAGTAATCGATCGCCACCAGGATGAAGCGATGACCATTTGAAGCCGTTGGATTGATGGGTCCTATCATGTTTATCCCCCATATAGAAAAAGGCCAGGCTTCGGACATTTGATACAGTTCATTTGGGGGTGCATTAATCTTATCACCGTATATTTGGCACTGGTGGCATGATCGGACATGCTGGCAGCAGTCTGATTCGATATCATCCAATAATACCCGAGTCGCATGATTTTCTTGGCAAGGAGGTGGCCGTTTATATGGGGCCCACATATACCTTCATGGATCTCCTTCATGAGGACATTTGCTTATTTAGCATCTACGCATCTTAACAGAGTGGAGTCAAATGACCTTTTGTACAGGACTTGTCCACTGAGGAAGAACTTGCTTGGCCGTCCTGATTTTGTATCTCCGGTCTCCTGCCTGACATCCTTTAGGAAACTCTCCTTTTAAGAGATAATTCTTGATGTCATAGTACCATGACTCTCCGTCAAATTCCTCCTCTATCGTCATACAATAGGTCGGTTTTTCAACTATGCCGATCCTTAGTGGTTCTATTTCTATACCACCAGTAAATTGCAGCATCGAGGCCAGTGTGGCTAGTATATCTGCAAATTGGTTATGAGATCTTGGTAAGTATTCAAATACCACCTCTTCGAACTTAAGTGTCAACTCTTCAAGGTACTCATGATAAGGGATGAGCTTTGCATCCTTCGTTTTCCACTCTCCATGTGTCTGTAAAATAATGAGGGTGGAATCTCCATAAACTTGCAGCTTAGGTATTCCCATGGAAATAGCTAACCGTAAGCCTATAATACATGCCTCGTATTCTGAGATATTGTTGGTGCAAGAGAAAGTCATCTTTGCCGCAACTGGATAATGTTGATCGTTTAGGGATATCAATACTGCCCCAGTGCCGGCTCCTGATAGGTTAACAGCGCCATCAAAATACATGACCCACTTATTCTCTGCGAGGTTCAAAACTTGATCTTTTGTCTTTGTCTTTTCAGAAGACTTGCAACTTTGTGAGTTTTCTGCTAACATATCTGCTATGGCTCTCCCTTTTACTGATTTTTATGGAGAACACCTGATGTCAAATTCAAATAACATTAACTGCTATTTTTCTAACTTCCCAATCAGAGCGGGCATTTCCAAGAGGTATTTGACAGGGTCATTTTCTGTTACCAGCTGAATATGGTGATGTAGGGTATACTGTCTTAACCTGCGAAGTATCCATACAGTTGCTACGCAAGCCCTTTCAACAGGTATGTATTTTGCTTCAGACGAGGTGAATTTCTTGCTCAAGTAATAGATGGCTCTTTCCTTACCATCCATCGGGCTTGTTTGGGCCAATAAGGCTCCCAAAGATTCTTGTTGTATAATCAAATAAAAGGTCAATGGATGACTTGGGATGGGTGGCACAAGTACTGGTGGAGTGACTAGATAATATTTTATCTTTTGGAACGCCTGGCTATATTCTGCGTCCCATGTCACTTTTGCACCCTTCTTGAGTAGCTTGAAGATTGGTTTGGCTACGTCTGATAACTGATTGATGAATCTGGCAATATAGTTTAATCTCCCCAAGAGACTTCTTTCTTCTTTTACTGTGGAGGGAGCTGCTAGATCATGGATAGCTTGAATCTTTGAAGGATCAATCTCAATGCCCTTGTTACTAACCATGAATCCGGGAAGTTTCCTAGATTTCGCCCTAAACACACATTTGTTAGGGTTCAACCTGAACTTATATTTGCGCAGTCGCTCAAATAGCTTTCTTAATACCTAAATGTGATCCTGTCCCTTCCTGGATTTGGCGATCATGTCATCGACATATACCTCGATTTCTTTGTGGATCATGTCGTTGAATAATGTGACCATAGCCATCTGATAGGTGGCCCCGGCGTTCTTCAGTCCGAAGGACACGACCTTATAGCAAAAGTTTCCCCATGGGGTGGTTGTAACGCCCCGAGTCCTCACAGGCGCACATCATCGCCTTACGACCGGTTCCTTACTTGAATGATACTCAGGGGTCTATGCCATACACGGTAGACAATGAAACTTAAATGAACATGCAGCAGCGTCATGCAATTCTCCTGGACAGTTAAACACTTCATGGTTTGAGGGAAGTAAGACACTTAATCAAGTCATAGCATACCATACGATTCACTTTACAACATAAACATAAACTGGGATACAACAATTGGGGTCAGGGGAGATGGTTAGCCTAATCAAAAGAGACGACAGGCTAAGGGTCAGGCACTACTCAAAAAGGGAACTTCAAAAGTCATGGATGCCTAGGCTATCTAAGGGTCGAGCTCGCGGTCATCATCGGGATCCTCGCGGTGCACTGGGTCATACTCCTCCAAGTCTTCCTCGTCCTCGTCCTCCTCTTCTTCTTCTTCAAACTCTGGCTCTGGATCTGCTTCTTCTTCGGGTTCAGGCTGAGGATGGAAGATGGCCTCTTCGTCAAGGTTGTACTCCTCCTCCAAAGGCTCGTCCTCGGAATTGTCTAACTCTTCGTCATCTTCCTCGGGCTCGGACTCGTCCGTCTCCATGGGATCTTCAGCGTCAGAGGGTTCCACGACGTGGCCGTCAACCTCGGGGTTCTGAGACGGTGCCGGCGGAAGATCCGGATCGGGAGCGGTCTCGGAATCAGTGAGCTCTCCGTCCGCAGGGTGCACGATCGAAGGGTCCTGCTCGCCAATGACATCCCACGGTACGTCAAAAGTCCTCAACGGTCCGACTGTGAGGTCGCCATCTCGATAAAACCATGATGCGAATCGGTCTGGCCTCCAGTCTACTAAGCCCACATCCATCCAAATAGTGCCGTACTTTCTAATATAAGCTTCCCTTCTCCCACCGGGTACTCCGTGGAATACTGCTCTATCCAGACGGGCACCCCAAAAATCGGCGGCGGTGGCATGATCAAGGTTTGGGGTCTGAAAAGGTGGGTCCCACGACGGGGTGAGATATACTCAATAAGCTAGCCTAACCCTAAGCTAGACACTTGGGATTTCCAGACATTCCTAAACACATGCAATGGCTAAACGAGCAATAACAAGCAATGGCACGTGACAACTCAATTAAACATATTCAGTCATGCAATTCACAGGCTAGGCTAGAAGGGACTTGCACTTGGGCACTTAACATTTCATCATTTAGCAGACAGTCCACATGTATGATACAATCAAACTCCCATGGCTTAGCCCGCGTAATAACGCATCAGGCTTAAGAGATCAAGGAACCCGCGTTTAACGCCTCAGGTTTCCAATGCCATTTCTCATGACCCGCGTTTAACGCCTCAGGTCCATCCCGCGTTTAACGCTTCAGGATGCCTCATGTACGTATACTTATAATTCCTTTCCATCGACATAATTAAATCAATCGTGCGCACTCTCATCAAATTGAGCTCGATTCGACCCCTCAAGCTACCATCCCATATCATGGCAATACGTCGTAAAATTCAACAAATCAAGTCCATGGCAATGTCATGCGGTCGATAACACATCAATTGAGATAATTCCATGCCATCACTATTGACCATTCGGCCATGTCACACAATCAACATTGCATCAATCAATTAAGGCCTATGACTCACTAATTAACCACCCAAGACCCACAATCACTAACATAGGGTCACTTAGCTCAATTGAACTTCTTGCAACTTCCCACGACTAGAGTACGATCCATAGGTTAAAAGTCATTTAATCAATGTACTCGCACGATTGCCCCAAAACCGAATACTCCTAAGCTTCATTTAGGATTCCATCAATTCAAGTAGATATAAATCAAGCTCTAGCTCGTCCTAAGACACCATGGGGCATTCGGTCCACACCCTAGGACATTCACCAATTCATTCCATCCATGGTTCCTAACATTCAATCATCAAAACTCATCAAGGAAAATTCTGATCACATAATGCAAATTCGGATCCCTAGAGGACCCCACCGAAACAGTCCCCTAAATGCTACAAAATCATCCCCATTTGGTCTTTCCATGCACTCAAGGTCCTAGCAAAGGGTTAGGGGAGCTTACCAAGTCCAAAAGCAAGGCAAAGCCGGCGGCAAGTGGCGGTAGAAGGCGCGGTGCACGGCGGTCCAAGGTCAACCAGGTCTGATCCCTAAGAAAAATCCCCCAAATGCCAAACTAACTTAATGAGAAACACTCCTAACACAAGCTAATGATCTCTTAACATGTGTATCTAAGGTTCTAGAGTCACTTACCTCAAGGTCAAGCAATGGACTCTCAAGAACAGCCCGGGTGCTCCTATTCGGTCCGGTTCTGATCGGCGAAGCTTCGGGTGGCTTCGGGCCGAACGGCGGCTGCTAAGGTGGTCTAATGGCAAGAGAGACGTGCCTTGGTGGTGGTTCGAGGCGGCGGAGTGGCGGCAAGGTAGCGGTCGGCCGTGGCTTGGTCGAGAGAGAGAGAGAGCGGCGACGGGCGAGAGTGAGAGGGAAGAGAGAGCAAATGAGAGGGAGGAGAGAATGGGAGTTCGGCCGAATGAAAAGGGAGAGGGAGAGAGGAAAATGTGTTGTCCAAGTGTGGTGAAGATTTTGGAGGGAAAACAAGGTAGTGGAGTGGTTGGATGACATGGAATAGTGCTTTGGATTGACAACTTAGTGGGGTTGGTTTAAGGGAAATTGTCCAATCAAGCTTGGTGTCAAGCACTCCAATAATGCAAGGACCAAAGGACCAAATTGCCCTTGCATTTTCGGCTGAAGGCTTAGGGATGGCAAATGACCATTTTGCCCTTGCTTTGTCCTTGGAAAAGTGTGCTAATCCTATTGGGAAAAAGGTCGATTTCGCTCGTCGGTTCGAATTTCGCTTTTCTAGTCTATACGGGGCCATTTCTAACCTTATTAACTCCCCGATGAGGCGACGTCCAATTTTACTCCATTGTGATCTCCGAGTGTCCGGCCTCCAATCTCGAAGTCCAATCTATGGCTAAATTCAGTCAATTGTCATTCCAGCGCGTCTCGAACTAACGGGCGGCTCTTACGAGTTACGCGTATCGTCCCGTGACTAAGACCACGTTTAAGAGTTACTCGAGCCACGGCGGCTTTGGTTGTCATGTGATCGCGAGGGTCAATTACAAGTTCCGAAGGTAACGATCGTCAGAGAGTGAGTTAGGTTAATTCGCAAATCACGCCATGGTCATACGGATTCACCCGTGAACCAATCGCATGACACTAGCGAATTGTTCTAAAACCATTCTTAGATCGGCCTATAACGGTTTAGAATATTCCCTCGACGATCCTTATGGTCAAAGCACCGACTCGTGGTTAAGTTCTTTGGTCCACGTACTTTAAATCCTATACGGCCATTCCCCATTGGTTAGTCGACTCGAGAGTGATCAGTTCTGAGCGAGATTAACTGGAATACATCGATAGACATTCATTCACTGATAAGTTTCGAGATAGGGTCAGAATTCAGAATGTCACAACTCTTCCCCTCTTACAAAAATTTCGTCCTCGAAATTTACATTACAACCACCTACTCAAACAACTGGGGGTGCTGACGCCTCATCGCTTCCTCACTTTCCCATGTGGCTCCTTCAGTTCCATGATGCTCCCATATCACCTTTACTAGTGGGATCGTCTTGTTCCTTAGGACTTGCTCCTTCCTGTCCTCGATCCTGATTGGTCTCTCCACATATGTTACCCGATCGTCCACTTCTATCACTTCGTGGTCCAGCACATGAGTTGCGTCCGGTTCGTACTTCCTCAGCATTGACACGTGGAATACGTTGTGAACTTGTGATAAACTTGGCGGCATGGCGAGTCTGTAGGCCAGAGTTCCAACTCGTTCCAGAATTTCGAAAGGGCCTACATACCTCGGACTCAACTTTCCTTTCTTCCCAAACCGAGATAGACCTCGCATTGGTGACACTTTCAAGAAAACGTGGTCTCCTACTTGAAACTCCAAAGGTTTGCGCCGCTTGTCGGCGTAACTCTTATGGCGGCTCTGCGCGGTTTTCAATCTTTCTCTTATGATTCTCACTGCCTCCACTAACTGTTCTACTAGCTCCCGGCCTGTTATGCTTCGTTCACCAACCTCGTCCCAGCACAAAGGTGTCCTGCAGGCTCTACCGTATAGTGCTTCGAACGGTGCCATTCCAATGCTCTGTTGGTAACTGTTGTTATAGGCAAACTCCACCAAGTGCAACTGATCTTCCCAACCTCCTTTAAAGTCCAATATGCAAGCTCTCAGCATGTCCTCAAGCGTCTGAATTGTCCTTTCTGATTGTCCGTCTGTCTGGGGGTGATAAGCGGTGCTGTATTGTAGTTTCGTTTCCAAGGCCTCTTGTAGGCTTTTCCAAAATGAAGCGGTAAACTTGGGGTCTCTGTCTGAAGTAATCGTTACTGGAACTCCATGAAGGCGAACTACGTACCTCATGTATAACTCTGCGTATCTATCCATCGCGAAATCTTTCCTTACTGCCAAGAAGTGTGCGGACTTAGTCAGTCTATCCACGATCACCCAAATCGAATCATGTCCTCTCTGACTCCTCGGCAAACCCATGACAAAGTCCATGGAAATGTGCTCCCACTTCCACTCGGGGATTTCCAAAGGCTGCAACATCCCACCAGGCTTACAATGCTGAGCCTTAACTTGCTGGCACGTCAAACACTTCGCCACATGCTTAGCTACGTCTACCTTCATTCCATTCCACCAGTAGTGTTGACGCAGGTTCTGGTACATCTTCGTGCTACCCGGGTGAATACTATAGTTGCTCCTATGCGCTTCCGACAAGATCTTTTCTCTTAGTTCCTCGTCACTGGGCACGCATAAGCGTCCGCGAAACTTCAAAATCCCCTCTTCAGACACTTGAAAGTCGGGTGAATGAATGTCTGAATTCTGACCCTATCTCGAAACTTATCAGTGAATGAATGTCTATCGATGTATTCCAGTTAATCTCGCTCAGAACTGATCACTCTCGAGTCGACTAACCAATGGGGAATGGCCGTATAGGATTTAAAGTACGTGGACCAAAGAACTTAACCACGAGTCGGCGCTTTGACCATAAGGATCGTCGAGGGAATATTCTGAACCACAATAGGCCGATCTAAGAATGGTTTTAGAACAATTTGCTAGTGTCATGCGATTGGTTCACGGGTGATTCCGTATGACCATGGCGTGATTTGCGAATTAACCTAACTCAATCTCTAACGATCGTAACCTGCGGAACTAGTAATTGACCCTCGCGATTACATGACAACCAAAGCCACCGTGGCTTGAGTAACCCTTAAACGTGACATAAGTCACGGGTCGATACGCGTAACTCCTAAGAGCCGCCCGTTAGTCTGAGACACACTGGAATGACAATTGACTGAATTTAGCCATAGATTGGACTTCGAGATTGGAGGCCGGACATTCGGAGATCGCATTGGAGTAAATTTGGACGTCGCCTCGTCGGAGAGTTAATAAGATTAGAAATGGTCCCGTATAGACTAGAATAGCGAAATTCGAACCGACGAGCGAAATTGACCTTTTTACCCGTGGGATTAGCACGCTTTTCCAAGGACAAAGCAAGGGCAAAATGGTCATTTGCCACCCCTAAGCCTTCAGCCGAAAATGCAAGGGCAATTTAGTCTTTTGGTCTTTGCATTATTGGAGTGCTTGACACCAAGCTTGATTGGACAATTTCCCCATGACCAAACCTCTTACACCTTGTCACTCATGAACACTATTTCATGTCAACCACCCCCAGTACCACTTTTCCCTCCAAAATTTCCCTTGCTTCTTATCACCCACTCTCTCCCTTTCCCTCTTCATTCGGCCGAACTCCCACTCTCTTCTCTCTCTCTTTTCTCTCATTCCTTCCCTATTCTTCTCTCTCGACCGCTCGCCCTCTCACTCCCTCTCGTCGCTCTCACCCTTGAGCCGTGAAGAAGCTCCGACCAAGTCCGAAGGCCGCCCGAACCGTCGCAGACCAGAACCGAACGGGGAGGAAACCGGGGCTGTTCTTGTAGGGTTTTGCTTGACCTTGAGGTAAGTGACTCTAGAACCTTAGATACACATGTTGAGAGATCAATAGCTTGTGTTAGGGGTGTTTCTAATTGAGTTAGCCGCGACTCCAACCGCCACTTAACGCCGGCCTTGCCTTGCTCTTGGACTTGGTAAGCTCCCCTAACCCTTTGCTAGGACCTTGAGTGCATGGAAAGACCAAATGGGGATGATTTTGTAGCATTTAGGGGGCTGTTTCGGTGGGGTCCTCTAGGGATCCGAATTTGCATTATGTGATCAGAATTTTCCTTGATGAGTTTTTGATGATTGAATGTTAGGAACCATGAATGGAATGAATTGGTGAATGTCCTAGGGCGTGGGCCGAATGCCCCATGGTGTCTTAGGACGAGCTAGAGCTTGATTTATATCTACTTGAATTGATGGAATCCTAAATGAAGCCTAGGAGTATTCGGTTTTGGTGCAATCGTGCGAGTACATTGAGTAAACGACTTTTAACCTATGGATCGTGAACTAGTCGTGGAAAGTTGCAAGAAGTTCAATTGAGCTAAGTGACCCTATGTTAGTGATTATGGGTCTTGTGTGGTTAATTAGTGAGTCATAGGCCTTAATTGATTGATGTTGTAACGCCCCGAATCCTCTAAGGCGCACATCATCGCCTTACAACCAGTTCTTTCTTAGAATGATATCCAGGATCCAACGACGCGCACTAGACAACGAAACTTATATGCACATGCGGAAGCGACACTCAGAACTCCTACCAAATGCATAACATGAAGACTTGAGGAAAACAGAGCACTTAATCATAACATAACACAACATCAGTTTTACAACATAAACATAGATAAGAAATACAACACTAGGAATCAGGGGAGATGGTTAGCCTAATCAAAAGAGACGACGGGCTAAGGGTCAAGCACTACTCAAAAATGGAACTCCAAAAAGTCATGGATGCCTAAGCTATCTAAGGGTCGAGCTCGCGGTCATCGTCGGAATCCTCGCGGTGCACTGGGTCGTACTCCTCCAGGTCTTCCTCTTCCTCTTCTTCTTCTTCTTCAAACTCTGGCTCTGGATCTGCCTCATCCTCGGGCTCGGACTGATCTTGGTAGATGGCCTCTCCATCGGGGTTGTATTCCTCCTCCAAAGGCTCGTCCTCGGGATCGTCTAGCTCTGCCTCATCCTCCTCGGGCTCAGACTCATCCGTCTCCATGGGATCTTCGGCGTCGGAGGGCCCCACGATGTCGCCATCAATCTCGGGGTTTTGAGACGGTGCCGACGGAAGGTCTGGATCGGGTGCGGTCTCGGAGTCAGTGAGCTCCCCATCAGCAGGGTGTACAATCGAAGGATCCTGCTCGCCAATGACATCCCTCGGCACGTCAAAAGTCCTCAGCGGCCCAACCTCGAGGTCTCCATCACGGTAGAACCATGCTGCAAACTTGTCCACCCTCCAATCGGCTAATCCTATATCCATCCAGATGGTGCCATACTTCCTAATGTAAGCCTTCCCCTCTCCCACCGGCTACTCCGTGGAATACTGCTCTATCCAGACGGGCACCCCAAAAATCGGCGGCGGTGGCATGATCAGGGTTTGGGGTCTGAAAATGTGGGTCCCACGACGGGGTGAGATAAACTCAGTAAACTAACCCTAACCCTAGACCAGGCACAAGGGACTTCCAGACACTCCCAAACACATGCAATGACCAAACATGCAAAGGTAGGCAAATGGCACTCAACCGCTCAAATAGAGTATAATAGGGCATCCAATTAACATTTTATAGATTGGCTTGGCTTCGTACTGTGTAACGTGGCACTTAACAGTATGTAGTATAGGGATAGCTTATAATCACAATATGGTTGCACTTCGCTTGGCAGAGCCCGCGTAACAACGCATCAGGCTTATAATATCGAGGAACCCGCGTTTAACGCCTCAGGTTATCCTTTGCCATTCACATGACCCGCGTAATAACGCCTCAGGTCCACCCCGCGTTTAACGCATCAGGGTTACAATATGCACATAGGCTCATAGTACAACAATCATGGCATAAATCAATCATAGGTGCATAATTCCACCATGAGTACCAATTAACCAATTGAGCTAGCAACCGTATCATAGCAATTCATCACGTCGTAATCAAGCAAAACCACGGTCACATGTCATAATTGCTCGCATTTAAAATCGCAATGCTTCATTTCAAGCGTTAAGGCCAATTTTAAGCACCAATTCATTACAAGGCAATTATGTCATAATCTCACTCAATTGGGGCCAATGCCATATTCCACCATAAGTCTCATTTCCACTTAAATAAGCTACTTCCCACCCCTATGCCATTCGGCCATCACAATTTCATAAAGCCAATCACGCCATACACCACAAAATGCATCAATTCACCACATAAAGCCTAATGCACAATCATTGTCCCCTTTCACCCATTAAATCACATCACATTGTTCATAACCAGAATGCTACAAGGGCCACTTGACCATTTTCAACGACGCATCATGAAATTTTCTAAATGGCCGAACACACCTAGGTACCAATTAGGATTTCACTAGTCCAAATGAGCTAAATTCAAGTCCTAACACTTCCAAGGGTATCATAGGGCACTAGGTCAGCATGTAAGGGCATCTGCCAACCTATTTAAACCATGATTTTCACATTCCAAACATTAATTTCCATCTAGCACAATCAGCCCTCTAAAACCCAATTTCGGGTTTCCTATGCACCAAGCCAAAACAGCCCCTTAAACACTTCAAAACCAACTCTCACTTGATCCTTCCATCACCATGGTCCTAGTATAAGGTTAGGGGAAGCTTACCAAGTCCAAGAGCTTGAGAAAACCAGTTGGAGTGGCTGTTTGGGCGGCAAGGACAGATTCGGTCCCCGGCGAACAGATTGCGCTCCTAGTGGTTTCGCACGAAACAAACAAGAACAAACTTCAATACCACTCTTAACTCATGCCTCTAACACCCTAACATGCTTATCTAAGCTTCTAAGGTCACTACCTCAAGACTTCCTCCAAGATCCTACCCGGTTTGTATTCTGGTCCGGGGATGAACGCGCGCCTCCAAGCCGAACGGCGGCCCTTCCACGGCCCTAAGGTGAAGAGGGAAGTGGGCTGGTGATGGCAAGGGGCGGCGGGTTGTGGTGGCCGGTCGGTTTTCCCCCTTGGGACCGAGAGAGAGGGAGGGCGACGAGATGAGAGAACGAGTGAGAGAGGGAGATGGCGTGAGAGAAAAAGAAAAGAAAAGAGGGAGAGAGAGTTCTAGTGGTGGTCGCCGAATGGGTGAGGGAGAGAAGAGGAAGAGTGTTATTCAATGGTGAAAGAAGGAATTTGGGGGGGAAACTAGATAGTGGGGTGGTTGATGGGGTGAGGTACATGAATAGTAGGCATGGAATGACATATTGGAAGAGAGTTGTTCATGGGGTTGGTCTTGTCACTCAAGTCTCTTCTAAGTCAAATAATTCAACTCCCAAAATGACCCTATTGCCCCTAGATTTTCGGCCAAAGGCTAGGGGAGGCAATGACAATTTTGCCCTTGCTTGGTTTAAGGAAAGAGTGCACTAAACTAAGGGTAAAAGGGTCCTACGGTACTTGGCGATCCGAATTTCGCTTTTCTAACCTATACGGGACAATTTCTAACCTTAATAACCCCTCGACGAAGCGACGTCCAAATTTACTCCAATGCGATCTCCGAATGTCCGGCCTCCAATCTCGAAGTCCAATCTATGGCTAAATTCAGTCAATTGTCATTCCAGTGCGTTTCAGACTAACGGGCGGCTCTTAGGAGTTACGCGTATCGACCCGCGACTTATGTCACGTTTAAGGGTTACTTAAGCCACGGTGGCTTTGGTTGTCATGTAATCGCGAAGGTCAATCATTAGTTCCGCAGGTTACGATCGTCAGAGATTGAGTTAGGTTAATTCGCAAATCACGCCTTGGTCATACGGATTCACCCGTGAACCAATCACATGACACTAGAAAATTGTTCTAAAACCATTCTTAGATCGACCTATAGCGGTTCAGAATATACCCTCGACGATCCTTATGGTCAAAGCACCGACTCGTGGTTAAGTTCTTTGGTCCACGTACTTTAAATCCTATACGGCCATTCCCCATTGGTTAGTCGACTCGAGAGTGATCAGTTCTGAGCGAAATTAACTGGAATACATCGATAGACATTCATTCACTGATAAGTTTCGAGATAGGGTCAGAATTCAGAATGTCACAGATGTAATGTTGATTATGTGACATGGCCGACTGGTCAATAGTAATGGCATGGAATTTTCTCAATTGATGTGGTATCGACCGCATGACATTGCCATGGACTTGATTTGTTGAATTTTACGACGTATTGCTATGATATGCGATGGTAACTTGAGGGGTCGAATCGACCTCAATTTAATGAGAGTGCGCACGATTGATTTAATTATGTCGATGGAAAGAAATTATAAGTATACGTACGTGAGGCATCCTGATGCGTTAAACGCGGGATGGACCTAAGGCGTTAAACGCGGGTCATGAGATATGGCATCGGAAACCTGAGGCGTTAAACGCGGGTTCCTTGATCTCTTAAGCCTGATGCGTTATTACGCAGGCTAAGCCATGAGAGTTTCGATTGTATCGTACATGTGGTCTGTCTGCTAAATGATGAAATGTTAAGTGCCCAAGTACAAGTCCCGTCTAGCCTATGTTGACACCTGATTTTTGACCCAGCCTTTTTCATTTTTATTTTTTATTTTTTATTTTTATTTTTTTTTTGAAAAATCATAAAAAATTCATAAAAAGTCAAAAAATTACAAAATCAACTTTGGTGGCCTTGGCCAAGCCCAAGGAACCATTCTTGACCAAAAAATAATTTTTCATATTTTTCATATTTTTTAGTATTTTTTGGAAAATAGAAAAACACTTAAAAAATCAAGAAAAATAGTATTTGAGGTCACAAAAATATGGAAAAATATCCAATATTTTTCCTTTTAATCCCTTGTATTTTCGACCTCACAAAAAAATCAAAATCAGATTCAATTTTAGGTGTTCCTTTGTAACCCGTACTATTGAATTTGAAGAAAAAATAATAATTGAGTCTTTTAATTTGTAATTTTGGCATTTTATAGGATCTTGACATTCAATCTAATTGTCCCCCATTTCAATTTGACCTAATTGCTCGGACAAGCTGTTCAATTGCAAACATAATTGCATTTTAGCCCTTGAAATTGAGCATAATCGAAATTACTTTCAATTCAAGGACTATAATTACAAATTGAACATGCTACCCAATGGATTTCACCATTTTAAATCGATTGGCATAGGTGGTTTAACCCAATTTGATCATTTGCACCCTCAATTACACAATCCCTAATTTCCAATTAAATGAAAATTTGGGGGTTTTGTAGAAATTGATGAAAAATTTTGGGAAAAACCACATTTCTAGATAGAATTCATGCTCTAGATTCGATTTTGAGGTTCAATTGCAAAATTTCCCCATTAATTTGGGTTTAATTTCAAAAATGGTGAATTGGAACCGGTTCTGACCGGTCAGACCGCCGGTCGGACCGGTCGAACCGGTTTGCTACAGTGTCATCGTCTTCCCTCAGAACCTGCGCAGATGAACAGTTCCAAGAGTGATTTTGATCTTCAAATTGGAGGCCAATTCGTGGATAATCAAGCACGCAATGGTGGGCGTCTTGTTCTTTGACCCAATGCCCTTCGATCGAGACCAACCCCGAGACGAATGGCCGCCGGAAGAGCTCTGGCAAGGACGGTCAAAACTGTGGTACCTACGAAAGTCAACAAATGCCAAACACAGCACTAATCCATGCCAAATTCGTGCGAAATGAAGCTCGCCACGGAACCAAATAGGGTTGAGTGAAGTGCCCATCATCCCCGACTTCATTTTGACCAAATTGCACGTGATTACACGTGCCAAACGGAATCAGTTGAAGACCCGTTCGGCGCCAAAAAATTGAGAAAGCTATATAAGCTAACAGGCCTTCGCGAAGAAGAGGGAGGTTGGTTCAGTTAGAGCAAGGAGAACAGAATCGAGAGAGAGAGAGAGAACGAAAGAGAAAGAGCTCCCTTCCATCGCCATTGTCGAGGGTCGAGCTCAAATTTGCAGAGCGGCGGTCGGGCCTTCACAGGCTAAACCAGAGCTCACGAAGACTACCAGGAGGTCGCCCGTGTCGAGAGGAAGCTATCGCCACCAACCGCGAGACCCATTGCTCCGAAGCAGGTGAGTTCAACTCTCGAGTTTTCTTACTGTGCTTTAATGGCGCGACTCAATTCCAATCATCATAGTTCGAATTAGAGTAGGCGTTTTGCCCTCCGAACATTACTGACCATGCTCGCATCTCCATTTTGCATCGATTTTGCTCTCATACCCCGAATCGAGTCCTCCGATCTAACCTCCATAACCGATTCTTGCCCAGCCAAATCTGGGCCGAGCGGGCTCAATCGGAGCTCGAGGTAAGTCTCCTGCACCTCCTGCCATGTTAATCCGTGGATGAATTGATCTGATTTTGCGTGACCTGTGTGATTGAGCTCCCATGGCCGTATTCGGCAACTCGTACGATGTTCTTGATTCTGTGAATTATATGTCCCAATCCTTAGATATGTTAGGATAGAGTTGATTGCGAGTCGATTGGCGCTGGTCCCGCGCGATTTCATCAAGGTTTAACCGTTAGATCACCGCCGGAGAAGCATAGCCGTCCGTTCTGTCGGAGTCGCGAGGTTGAAGACGAAGCTGACGTGGCGCGGTCAACGGGTCAAAGTATTAGGTGTCAGTTCGCCATAGGTCCACGTGTCAGTCCAGTCAGCTGGCCGTTGGAGGTTGTTATTCGAATGGGTAGATCCAACGGCTGAGGATAATCGAGTCTAATAAACGGTGACCGTCCGATCAGTAATTAGGGATTATCTGAAAATAGTTTTAAATCAAGAAATAAAAATATGGTGAAACGGTGCCGTTTAGTTTAGTAATAGTGCGACGTCGTTTAGGATAGTACGAATGGACGGTTTAGATCGAGTCTCAGGTTTTAATCGTGGCCGTAGATTTTAGTAAGTCAATCAAACGGTCCTGGGCGAGTCTTCACTTAATCTAGGCCGTAGATTTCAGTCAGGATATCCGGCGGTCACAGGGTAGCCACGCGGCTCAATGAAGGTCGTCAGATCAGAGTCGAATAATAAAAAATAATAATAAGCTGGAACGGCGTCGTTTTGAGGAAGCCGGTTTCGCGGGTTCGGGTCTGGGCCGGGTTCCGACCTGAGTGGGTCGGGTCGACCCGGCCCGAATAATTTTTTTTTAAAAAAAAAAAAATCGGAAAATGATTTTAAAAAAATAAAAAAATCAGAAAAATCTTAGAAAATTCAAAAACAATGCTAGAAAATTCCAGAAAATTCCAAAAAAATGTGGAAAATTTGTGGAAAAATCCTAGACATTCCAGAAATCCCCAAAAATTGAGGGTTGACCACAGACAACCGGTCAACCCTATTTTTGGGGTTTCTTATCCAATTTTCCGAAACTTGACGACATTACCCTTCAGGGGTAAGTCGCCTCTGTTATGCATATTAGATAAGGCCGATAATGCCAAGGTGAGAATTAGGGTCGATTAGACGACCAATTCTAGGGTTCGGGTTTTCGAGTCCCGCCTCTTTTTTCAAAATGACGATTTTGCCCTTTAATGGGAAAATCGTCTTTCTTGTCTCAATCGAGTTCTGAAAATTGCTTGAAGTTAGGGTTTGGGTCAGGTGGACGATCAACCCTAATATTTGAGATTTTCAGTTCTCATCATTGTCCAAAATGACGACTTTACCCCTCCAAGGGTAAAATCACTTGAAAATTCCAGAAAAATCCTGAAAATTCCCGAAAAATAGGAAATGGATTGGATTGATGGCCAATCCTATTTCCATTGTCTTTTGACTTCCCAATTCATCTAAAATGACACATTTACCCTTTTAAGGGTAAATTTCCCCGAATCATTCAAAATTACGATTTTGCCCCTCATGGGCAAATCATGCCAAAATCATTCCTAAGCCTTGATTGATACTTCTCTAGGCTAATAGGGCCTCATTAGGGATACCACGCTGATTTCATATGTTTTATTCGCATGTACTGGATCCTTGATTTGCGCACTTATTTCCATTGATTGTGATTGGTAGGGTAGTAATTCCCATCTGCATGAACTCCTAGTTTTAGGATCTGTACCCCACTCGTCTGTATGAAATCCTAGGATCAGATAAACCATTCAGCTTAGGTACCGAAAGGGCGTCAACTTTGACAGTTGGCGTAACTAAGTCCCCGAACCCACTTCTCTGGTTTCCGCAGAATCGAATAGATCACTCCCAACTATTCGATAAGGTTTCCGATCGTACCCTCCACGAAACGATTGGTGGCGACTCCTTGGCATGTACACTTTTTCACATGTCACTAGACCGCACTGAAGGTCGACCACGTACATCCAGCAGTTGCGACTTGGGAAATGGGCCTTGGGAGAGGCCCGCGTCCGATCAAGCCAGCGATCGGGCGGCCCATTAGCCCGCTCCCGCCTCGAGCCTCCGGGAGAGGGTCGCGACAGACTGGCGACTCCGCTGAGGAATTATTCTAAACCAGAATCTCTGGTTACGAATTCCAGAGGACTTGAGCCGATTAAAAAATTGTTTGGTTTATCTGACATTGTTTTCTGCAGATGCTCTCGAAGGTGAGGTACGTATGCTAACTATTGTGTTAGATGTTTTTGCAGATTGGAGAAATAAGGGGTGGCGTGATTGTTGACGTCTTTCCTGCAGGTTGGAGTTGGGAATGTATATTTATTTTTATGCACATACTGAAGCGGTGTTTTGATACAAACTGCTGTGCATGACTTTGCATTGTGATGATCACGACACATCGCACACACTGGCGGTCAAACCCCGACTGCAACCACCCTTAGGTTACCTTAGATAGGGAAAGGATGCGAAAAGGATCTTGTGTTTGATGGCACTTGAGACTTTCGTATTCGTTCCCGCCTACCATCTGCATTGGCGATATCTAACCCTCTTGGGTAGGTACCCTTGGGGAGGAATCTGCCTCGTGTGGATCGTGGGAGCCTGAGCCGTAGGTTCCTCACCTGATTTTCGATTTTCTTTAGAGTATACCCACTTGTCTCATGCGCATGTCCATGGATGGTTGGTATACCTAAAACCACCCATTGATACAGGGGGCATTCCACATCCCCCAAAGTGTGGTTGGTAAGACATTTATCTCTAAACGTACCTTATTTCCTACTCCATGATATGACTCATACATTGCATACATCCACGTGCATTCACGTCATGAAGATTACTCGGGTGACTAATGAGAACAACAATGATTATGGGGTAGGATGTCGCTGTTCCCTAAGAGCTCGACGGAGTTGGTGACCTTCGAGTACTTGAGAAAAGTTACTCGCCCCGGACCAAACACGAGGCTACACTTTACTAGATTCGTGTATGGTCGGGAACTGACTGGACGTAAGCTGGGGTATGCTGAAGACTGTCAAACCCGCTACTACGCTGATAATCTCAGATTCAAGCGACAATCAGACGAAATGATGAAGGATTATCTGGAGATGAAGAGACAACGTCGCAACCAGCTAGCTAGGGAAGCGTACGCTCGCAAGAAGGCTGAATTGCTGGCCAAAGAGAACATACCCATGATTACTTTTTGGGGTAGGAAGAGACGCCCTGCGATCAAGACCAAGCCAAGGCGTATCACAATCAAGAAAGTAGAACCCGAGAAGGCTTCCGAAGTCATCGTATCCTGGACTAGAGAGTGGCCGGAGGAACTACAACCTCTCGACCAAACCACTGAAGATAACTCCCCTACCCTAGATTAAGGGAGAGTTTCTGACCAACTGTCATTTGGGTAGACTTCTGAAGAAAGAGTGATTTAGATCCTCACGTTCCATTGTCTTTTATGACTTTCTTGTTTGAAAAACCTTTCTTTATCGTTCTTCTATTAGACATCTTGACTGTAATAGGAGTACATCTCACTTTGCTCCTTTGATATGTTGACCAATGGAACGTGACATTGCTGTTCCCTTTAGTTACTGAGTAAACCTGACTAAATTGCATAATTCACTTCCCTGAAATGCAAATTAGGCTTTGAGTCAGGCTTTCAAGACCTGAAAAAGGGTCCTAATCTCCATTTCTTCAAATTGAACTATGCAATCAAGTTAGCTCATGCATGCTTCATGACATCTGCATATTCATACATTTAAAGTAATTTCTGGCGATTGACCTTTTAAAATTATTTGCATATTTTAGACTTGATGGGAAAGAATGATATTCAAGTGTTCAAGATCCCCCGAGCTGAACTCCAATCATGGTGGGATGGCATGGGCGAAGCCAGCCAGAAGTATGCGGAGTCACGACTAGGATACCTACTGGACCTACTGAAGATTGAGTGCCCACCTGCCTTTATTCAAGCCATGGCGCTCTACTGGGATCCTACCACCGCTACATTTTACATGGAAGGATTAGAGATCACTCCCACTATCGAGGAATACAGCGCTGTCATCGGAGTTGAATTCACCCCTACGCTCGTCCGACCCCCTATAGGACTTGAACCCCTAAGTCAGGTAGCTGAGTTCCTTGATACAAACCTAAATGAAGTCAAAGTAGATGCGAAAAGCAATTCTGGAAGAATTTCCCTATCCTTCCTTATAGACCGATTTTCCCGCCTTCCTGCTTCTAAAGGAACCAAATCTGGTAGAGCCTTTATCTTGGCATTCTTTAGCTTTGTGCTATTCCCAATCTCAACTGTCACCTTCGACCCTATCATGGCTATAGTAGCTAGGCAAGTCTGTTGTGGGTGGGATTACTCAAACATCCTCCTTGCCGAAACCTTCCTCTCCCTAAATCGTTTCAAGAAAAGCAAAAAGGGAATCTTTAGAGCTTCTAGTGATCTGCTATATCTGTGGTTCACATCCCATATCAGACAATTCCACATCCGCATGGGTTTCACTGAAATCAGCCCCAATGCACACCCTCTTAAAACATTTGCTAGAACCCATACACGTGTTCCTAAGTTTAACTTTGTAGAATGGAAGAACTTCCTCAAAGTCCTAAAACCCGAACAACTTCGATGGCGGCTAAGGTTACCGACGCTAAGCAAAGTCAGATTGACCTGCGATGACGGGAATCCAGTTCCCTTGCTAGGATTCACAGGCGCTACTGCATACTACCCAAGGAGGGTGATTCGGCAGTTTGGGGCACTACAAGAGATTCCTTCTTCACCTCGACCTTGTGTCTTTTCCTTTGACTTACCGAACCAGACCCTCACAGAGGAGGAGAAGAAACAGCTTGAAGCCAAGGTGGCATCCATCATACTCTCCTTGAAGAATTCCCAGGCTGAAGAAATAAGTTGGCCAGAGGACATGACTCGAGAAGAAAACACTCATAGAGCTACCACAGAATACATTCAACATTTCAAAACGATCCGACGAAGCCTTGTCGAGCCCTACATACCTGAATACATCGTGCCATACGTACCTGGAATAGAGCCCTACATACCTGAAGACATGAGGCCACTGTCGTGTTCAGAAGACGAGGAGCCCCAAGCTGAAGAGGGAAATCTATACTGGGATGATGAGGATACCTTAGGCTTCAAACGTCCTAGACTTGAATAGACTATTCTGTCAAGTGTAAAATAAGCAAGCATTGTGATGCCTTCTCAAACATTCTCATTTCTGTGGAATACTATCGTAAACACATGAGCATGAATGTGAACATGTTTTTACAAATGCATAAAAACTATCGTCAGAAATTACGCTTCTTTCAATTCCATGAATTCTTGTCGAGAAATGATTAAAAGAACTACTTACATGAGGCTAAGGCTCACAAGGTAGCCCTTTTTCTCATCTACTGGCAAGAAGCATGCAACTGAAAGAATTAACTGCTTCTTTTTGCTAAATAAGCGAAGCACTCACAGAGATCTTTTGAAGCAGGTACACTCTCATCACGGAATTGCCAACGCATCGTTTCCGTACCCGCCTAAAGACGAGAATGGAACAGCAGGAATTGACTCCGCGCGTAGGCATGTTGGAATCTCAGATGACTGCCCTGGCAACTATGATGGCTGACATTAAGGCCATGCTGGAGACCAACCAAGCTAGACAGACAACCGCTCACAATCAGAACAACTCAGGCCCTTCCATGGTACCTGATGTAACGGATAAAGAAGCAACCAGGGATACCCAACATACAGAGGAAAACGTTCATGAACCAAATAGTCGGACACAACAAAAAGCCTCGCCTGTTGTCATCAACCTTGAAAAAGAGGAGAAGGGAAAACAAACTGTGAAGACAGAGGCAGAGGCTAAGAGATTGGCCAAGATCGAAGAATGCCTGAGCAGTCAAGGCTATGAGCTGGCCCGCTTCGACAAAATATCTCCTTTCGCTAAAATAGAGACTCCTCCTGACTATAGGGAGCCAGAGTTCGTGAGAAAATACAATGGGACAGGCTGTCCCCGTGCCCACCTCAAGTACTACCTGCGCAAGATGGCGCACTACTCGGATTACATTCCGTTGTTAATGAACACATTCCAAGAGAGTTTGGCTGGAGCCGCTCTGGCTTGGTTTATTGAGCTAGACTTAGAGGATTATGACGGATGGGAGGACCTTGCAGAAGACTTCCTCAGGCAGTACAAATTTAACACGGCTACAGCCCCAACAAGAGAAGACCTCCTACGAACTTCAAAAACGAGGGGCGAATCGATCAGGACATATGCTCAGAGGTGGCGAGCCTTGGCTACCCAAGTAAAGCCTTCAATCCCAGAAGAGGAGCTGATCGACTTATTCCTAAAAGCACTCCCCTACGAGTACTTTGACAGACTGAACACTTCTGGATGTCAGACATTCGCACACCTGATTAAGGTTGCTGAGAGGCTGGAATGGGCCTTGAAAGAAAGAAGGCCTCAGGAAACTCCTACTAGGAAGCAGTATCCTCTGAGAAAGGAGAGAGAAGCCGGACTGGACATAGCATTTATACCAGATCCCCACAAGTTAAAGCCATTTGGCAATTCTAATCAGGCCAAAGGCGGATCGTCCTGGTCAGCGCCAAAAGTACAAGAGCCTAGAAGAAAGCAACCCCAGAGGCAATTCTCTCAGCTCCCGAGACCTTTATCCAAGCTACTCCCGATGCTGCTGGAGCAACACTTGGTGGCAAAAGAACCACCTAGGGCAAACCCCGCAAGATATCCTGGCTTTGATGAGAGCCAGACCTGTGCCTACCATATGGGCGAAAGAGGTCATAATGTGGATAACTGCTATGTCCTGAAGCTGAAAGTGCAAGCCCTAATTGATAGTCAGATTTTGAAATTTGACAATGCAGCCCCAAATGTGCAAGAAAATCCGTTGCCAGATCACCAAACAGTAGGGGCAATATTCACTGAAGAAGAAGAGGACTACCTTAAACTGAAGATAGATGTGCCTAAGCTGGACACCCTGCTAACAATCGCTTCATCATACTCAAAAGAAGGGGAGATATCAACCGACCAAAAGAAGTTGTGTATCGACAAGATGAAGAGCTTGGGGATAGTGTCCGATATTACTGATGAAGAATTTGAAGGGATCGAAGCATCTCTATCTTTGAAAAGAAACCACTTCTTGATCACAGCTGGGCAGAGTAACACCTGTGGTACCTCACATGAGAACTTGGTAAGTAGCCTGGGGCCAGCTACTCAGTCAGAGGAAGAATTTGAAGAAGACGAAATAGAAGCCAGAAGGAGAAGTCTAGCAGACCTCAAGTTTATGGTTGACGCACTTGAGAAGAGCGAAATTATAGACAACCTGGGTCAAGATTCCGGAGGATACAATTTCAAGGTAAAATATTCGGCCCCTCCCAGCTTTTATCAAAAGATTGAAGACATCATACCGGACGGATGGGGAGGTATGGATGATCTCTCTCAACCAGAAACCTCAAAAGGTATGAAAGAACTCGACAACGCCATATTGATGATCGAAGTAGCCACGGCCGTGGTGATCAGATTGCATGAGCTGGATAGCCTGAGCAAGGTGGAAGATTGCCCAGTGAGGCCTGTCGTAATTCAATTGCCTCAAGAGGAAGAAAGCAACACGTCAGGGCCAGAGATACCTCATCAGACAACTGTAACGATAAAAGTCCCCCCAGTAGAAGAGTATGATCCCAAAGCTGTTCATTGGGACTATGGGACCACACAAGTAGATGCAATAATGAGGTCTGGAAGATTTTATGCCCCCAGAGAGGGAGAATCCGAAAAAAAAGATGTCTCAAAGGAAGATGCCGAAAAGCTCGTATCGATCATCAAAACCAGTGAGTTTGAAGTGATAGAGCAGCTGAGGAAGATGCCCGCTCAGATATCCCTGCTAGACCTATTCATCAATTCAGAGAAGCACAAGAACGCACTATTGAAGGTACTCAATGAAGTACATGTCCCTGAAACAATCAATGAGGTACAACTAGGGGACTTTGTAGGAGCAATTCTCTTAAAAGATCAGTTGAGCTTCTCTGACGAGGACTTCCCTATGGAAGGAAGAGGGCACAACAAAGCCTTATACATCTCTGCCCAATGTAACGGCAAAAGAGTGGCACACGTATTGATCGATAATGGATCAGCCTTTAACATCTGTCCTTTGGCTACCATAAGGAGGCTGGGAATCAAGGAAGAGATGATCAAGACATCCAAGACAGCTGTGAGAGCATTCGACGGCATGAGGAAGACTGTAGAAGGAGAGATCGAGCTTGACATATTCATCGGCCCGACAAAGTTCTCTATAAACTTTCAAGTAATGGATCTACCCAGTGCATTTGGATTCCTGCTAGGAAGACCTTGGATCCATACAGCAGGAGCTGTCCCTTCGAGCCTGCACCAAAAAGTACGTTTCGTTGTAGATGGGAAGGTAATTACCGTACATGGGGAAGTCGACCTCCAGGCATACCAGAGCAGTGCCATTCCCTATATTGAGCCTGAAGAGAAAACTGAAGCGAGCTATCACTCCCTAGAGTTGGTAGCAACAGTTCATACCCCAGTAGGATCGAAGTTGAGAACCCCCTACATCTCAGAAGCCGGTCTTCTACCAGCTAAGATGCTGCTGGCATACGGGTTCAATCCCGAAAAAGGCCTAGGCAAACATAATCAGGGTATAAATACCCCGCTACAGTTGAAGGCTAATCCACATAAAATGGGCTTGGGGTACCAGAAGTATCCCATGAATGATTCTGTCCCGAAAGCAACAGGCCGAGGCCGAGGCAAAAGCCTGGGACGCCAGGGAGGCGAAAGCAGCATGAATAACTCATTCATCGGTTCTCCAACCTGGAAAGGCAGGTTTCGGATGTTCAGGAATCCCTTAAGTGCCTACTTCGACCAGAACTCCAAATGGCTATCTGAAGAGGATATCACTTCGCCGATGGAACCAGATCTCACAAATCCTTTTCTCGAAGATGACTCTGTAAATGTCATCATGGAGTGGTTGGACAGTGAAGCCACTTCTTCTGAGTAAATAGACTCTTCCTTCATCTTTAAATACTGTGTTTAGAACTTTCGGCATTTTACTGTATTTTCTTTCCTTATTGAACGCATAAGAAAACGCCTTTGGATCTCCGGCCGTTGGTCCAAATAGCACATCTTGTAACGCGGCCCATTTCGCATTCAATAAAACCACGCATGTTTTGTTAAGGACATATGGAACCACGAATCAGCCCGATGATGATAATGGTCTTCCATATAGAAGCTTGAGGCCTGATTTGCCATATGATTCCTAATCTTCAAAAGATTTTCAAGGGACCGGGATATCCAATGACATGAGGATTAGTCCCATCTGTACCTACATCTATTTCGAAAAACTTTTTCAAAAAAGACTTTACATAAGCATGCATGTCATTTTTATTGAGCACAAACTAACCATACTCATGACATTTCAGGCATATCATCTCAAACATGCATACCAGGTTGTTACAAAATACGGATCCCTCCATTAACCACTCCTATAACATTGAGGAAGATGAAGACGAGGATTACGCGTCTATCCGTAGGGATTGGAACACCTTTGAAGAATCAAAGCCTCCTACCTCAGAAGAACCAATTGTCATTAATTTGGGAGACACCGTGAACGTCAAAGAGGTCAAGATCGGCGGACACCTATCCCGTGATGAAAGGCTCGAGTTCACCAAGTTGCTAAAAGAATATCAAGACATCTTCGCATGGTCTTACGCGGATATGCCAGGCCTTGATCCTAAGATTGTGGAACATACATTGCCCACGGATCCTGGCATCAAACCTGTCAAACAAGGCAGTAGGCGGATGAAAGCCGAGTTAGAAGACAAGATTAAGGAAGAAGTCATGAAACTCCTTAGGGTAGGCTTCATTGAAGCTATCCCATATTCAGACTGGGTTGCAAATATAGTCCCCGTCATGAAGAAAGACGGAAAAGTTCGGATCTGCGTAGATTACCGAGATCTGAATAGAGCAAGCCCAAAAGATGATTTTCCACTCCCCCACATTGATGTATTGGTGGATAGTACAGCAGGTTATGAATTATTCTCATTCATGGATGGATTCTCAGGATACAACCAAATCTCCATGAAACAAGAAGACAAACCCAAGACTGCATTTACCACACCATGGGGGAATTTTTGCTACAGAGTCATGCCCTTTGGATTGAAAAACGCCGGGGCTACCTACCAGAAGGCTATGGTCACGTTATTCCATGATATGATCCACAAAGAGATTGAAGTATATGTTGATGACATGATCGCTAAATCCAAGAAAGGACAAGATCACATACAGGTATTAAGAAAATTATTTGAGCGCCTGCGCAAATACAAGTTAAAGCTGAACCCTAACAAATGCGTGTTTGGGGCAAGATCCGGGAAACTCCTTGGGTTCATAGTCAGCAACAGGGGCATTGAGATTGATCCCTCAAAAATCCAGGCCATCCACGATTTATCAACTCCATCCACAGTAAAAGAAGTGAGAAGCCTTCTAGGGAGATTGAACTATATTGCCAGGTTCATCAATCAGCTGTCTGATGTGGCTAAGCCAATCTTCAAATTGCTTAAGAAAGGCGCGAAAATAATGTGGGACGCCGAGTGCAGCAAGGCATTCCAAATGATCAAAAACTATTTGATCACACCACCGGTGCTTGTGCCACCAATTCCCGGTCACCCATTGACCTTATACCTGACCATACGACAAGAGTCCTTGGGAGCCTTACTTGCCCAGACAAGCCCGATAGATGGAAAAGAGAGGGCCATTTATTACCTAAGTAAGAAATTCACGCCGTCTGAAGCAAAATATATACCAGTTGAAAGGGCCTGCGTAGCAGCAGTATGGGTACTACGAAGACTAAGGCAATATACCCTACATCATCACATTCAGCTCATAACAGAGAACGACCCCGTCAAATACCTCCTAGAGAAACCCGCTTTAATTGGGAAATTGGCAAAATGGCAAGTAATGTTGTCTGAATTTGACATTAAATGTTCTCCTCAAAAGTCGGTAAAAGGAAGAGCTATAGCGGACATGCTGGCAGAAAACCCATCGAGCACTGAATCCCCTGAAGTAACGAACACAGAAGGCCGAATTCTGAACTTAGCAGAGGATAAGTGGATCATGTATTTCGATGGTGCTGTTAACCTATCAGGGGCAGGCACTGGGGCAGTACTGATATCCCCATATGGTCAACATTACCCTGTCGCGGCAAAGATAACTTTCCCTTGTACCAACAATATTTCAGAATATGAGGCGTGCATTCTGGGTCTACGACTGGCCCTTTCTATGGAGATACCTAGGTTACAAGTCTTTGGAGACTCCATGCTCATTATTCTACAGACACAAGGGGAGTGGAAGACGAAAGATGCAAAGCTCATCCCCTACCATGAATACCTTGAAGAATTGATACTCAAGTTTGAAGAAGTGTCATTCGAGTACCTATCAAGGTCTCACAACCAATTCGCAGATGCATTAGCCACCCTAGCCTCGATGTTACAAACGATTGAAGGGTTGGATATAGAACCTCTGAGGATCGGCATTGTTGAAAAGCCAGCTTATTGCATGCTAATCGAAGAGGAATGTGATGGAGAGCCATGGTACTATGACATCAAGAATTACCTCTTGAAAAGGGAATTCCCTGAAGGATGCCAATCAGGAGACCGAAAATACATAACCAAGATGGCCAGCAAGTTCTTCCTCAATGGACAAATTCTATACAAGAGATCGTTCGATTCCACTCTACTGAGATGTGTAGATGCCAAAGAAGCAAATATTCTCATGAAAGAAATTCATGAAGGTGCGTGTGGGCCTCACATGAACGGCCACCTCCTTGCCCGGAAGATCATGCGGCTAGGTTATTATTGGATGACCATCGAATCAGACTGCTGTCAGCACGTCCGGTCATGCCACCAATGCCAAATATACGGGGATAAGATTAACGCACCCCCGAACGAACTACACCAAATGTCTGAAGTTTGGCCTTTCTCTATGTGGGGGATAGACATGATAGGGCCTATTAATCCTATGGTTTCGAATGGTCATCGCTTCATCTTGGTAGCGATTGATTACTTCACCAAATGGGTAGAAGCCAGTTCTTACAAGAATGTCACTGCAAGAAATGTGGCAAGATTTGTCAAAAGAGATATCATATCCCGGTATGGTACCCCTCAAGCGATCATCACAGATAATGGGTCCAACCTAAACAACAAGATTGTCGACGGTCTGCTGGATCACTTTAGCATTCGACATCTGAATTCATCTCCTTACCGCCCACAGATGAATGGGGCAGTGGAAGCAGCCAATAAAAACATCAAGAGGATTTTGGCTAAAACAGCAGAAAACTACAGGGATTGGCACGAAAGGCTGCCCTTCGCCTTGATGGCTTACCGAACGTCGATCAGGACTTCTACAGGGGCAACTCCCTATAGTTTGGTATATGGGACAGAAGCAGTTCTACCAGTAGAAGTTAAGATTCCCTCTTTGAGAATCTTATCCGAAAATAAACTCTCTGGGTCAGAGTATTTCAAGCACAGATATGAACAGCTGAACTTAATAGATGAGAAACGTCTTAAAGCCATTTGCCATGGACAAACTTACCAGAAGAGGGTAGCCAGGGCGTTCAATCGAAAGGTCAAGACCAGAAACTTCGAAGTAAATGACTTGGTAATTAGGAAAGTTTTGCCGAGTACTACCCATCCAGGGGGAAAATTCACTCCAAATTACGAAGGCCCCTACATTGTTAAGAAGATCCTCACAGGAGGAGCATTAATTCTTGTAAACTCCGAGGGAGAAGAACTCGGGCACCCTGTGAATTCAGATGCTGTGAAGAAATATTACCCTTGAAATAAAATCAGATTCCGGTCATATGCCCTGCCTCGAATTGAGCCTACTCTTCATGATAGTCTTTGCATAAGCATGTCATGCATCTATGCATACATTAGCATGTGTTCAATATTGCAGGATCCAAGGAAGCAGGGTCGCGATAAGTTGAAACGCATGATCAAGGAGACCTAACGTCATGGTGGTCAGGTGCACGTCTTCTTCTCCAAAGACTGAGAATTTCAAGAAATTTTAGAACAACTTAACCATCTTGTGTTGTTAAGAAAAATGCAGATTTTTGTGAATCTATCCACTTCCATTGGAGTGCATGATCAAGGGTAAGGTGTATCGTTCTAATTTTCTGAAATTCGAGAGCATACACTGACATATTCCTTTTATGTTTTGCAGGAATCCCTAGCCGCGCTGGGCAGGTAAGTATTCCTTTCCTAATCTTTTAGGTTTGCAAGACTGTCAGAATCCTTATTGATAGAATTTGAAGGCTTCTTGGAATCTAGCATGCATTCAAATCTCATGTCTAGAAAAACGCAAAATTCTCACAGTCATGTCATTGGCATTCATGTTTAAACTTGGAGGTTATCTGAACATGATTGAAATATGCATTGTGCATCATAAACCCCCTTGGAGGGTAAGTTTTGGAGAAAGCAAAATGAACTCTTCCAAACAAAAGTTGTTTAAATCATTCAAAAGGATGTTTCCTCAGACAAGAGGCAAGCCTGGTCCAAACACGTCCCATACACACTTAAGAGATAAGTGGAATGGTAAGGATAGCGAGACCTTAACCTACGGACGTAAGGGTTATTCGCAATGATTACATGGATTGAGACGACGGAGGCATTCGTTTCTCTATCATAAACACTACAGGTGACCATTGATAACCATTTGAACGACGATTTCATTCTATACCCCTGTCAAGAACCACCCCACAATGGGGCAAACTGGAGGTACGTCCGGAGGTATCAGGAGGTAAATGGTTAGAAGTTCTCTTGCTCAGACTTGCATCAATCTTCGTGTGTTGCTTGTCATTTTAACTTCTATGGTAATTCAGGTGCTTTAGGATGACGAAAAGCATTCGTTTCTCTATCCTATACACTTTTACCCTTTGCACAGCCCAGTTGAGCCTATACGCTCGTTTCACAAACCCGTTGGTGATCATTGCATATTCCAAGACGGAAGCAACGTCACTTCAAGAGCGGAAGAGTTCAAAACACAGGATTTGTGAAAAATTCCTAGATTAATGTTTGAGTGCTGAGATTCAAGCTGTACATCTAGCACATTCATTTGAAAATTCTGATCCCCAAAAAGAAAAGAAAAGATGGGATCTCAAAAAGAAAGAAGAGAGAAAAATTCAATCTTGGGCATCAAGAAAAAGCAAAGTGCCTGGTAAAAGCAAGGCCAATGCCCATCCAAATATTTGTACACTTGTGAATCATGTATTTGATCTTGTAAATGCCAAAAGATGGCATGATACCTTTGTATAGGTCACTAGTGAGATCTGATTGTAAAAGAAAATCCCAAGGGAGCTGGACAGCAAAGGATACTCCCAGATTATGTCGCATTCAGATGATGAAAGCGTAGACAAGATGTTGACGCCGTCTCAACATGAAAGAGATATTCTCTAAAGACAAATGTACGCTTCGAAGACTGGCAATGCTCTTCAAAGACTATCAATGCACTTCAAAGACTGAAGACGCTCTTTGAACCAGAAGGGGCAAGATGGCAGTAAACTTGCAGTGATCACCAATGTTTAAACCCTTCGCGTATTCTGAGCCAAAAACAAGCCTTTTTTGGGTCCCCAATCCTACCTACGTTACAACCCTGAAAAGCCTTTTCAGATTAAGGCACTTGGATTGACATAGGGTTTAATGTCTAAGCTTAGCTCGAAGAAGTTCGAGCAAGATTATTTCTTTCTCATTTTGCAGGTTTCTTGACTTGTAAACCTGGAGCAGATATTGAAGACTTATCTTCGAAAGCCTTGACTTGCACGCAAGTCCCCTTTGAAAACCGTTGACCAAGCCCAACATTACGATCCCTTGGAAGTCCTCCTAATCGATCGAGGTGTATTCACTACGAATGATCCTGAACCCTAGGCACAGGTTTGATAGGAAGTCCGAGAGCATTCTTGGTAAAAGACCATTATCTCAAAATGGTGAGAAGTCCTCTTTGAAGAGAATACTCCGTTGGACATTTTAACCAAACTCTTTTGGTAATGTCAGATTGTTTGATTCAAACTTTCCCCACAAGGAATTTTTGATCACTTTCGTATTTTGCAAGGTGTTTTGGATAACCTCCAACATCGTAATGCATTCATTGAAATTTTTTTTCATGACTATGTTAAAGTGCTGTCAGTCTGACATCAGATATCATTTAAAGACCATTGATGTGTCTTTAATAAAAATTTTAGATTGGAGCTTCAGCAAGATTCTTGATGACTTCAGCTCTTAAAATAGCTTGTATCACTCTTGGTGAGAAACGTTTAACATGTCTAAACTTCTGCAGAATTCTTGGCAATCCCAGATCTCAGAAGAGCACAACTTCTCTTGGAATCACGGTAACCCCAGATTCTAGAAGGATGCCTTGCTCTATGAAGAAGAGCTTTCAAGTTTACTTTCCTACAGGATCCCTGCTAATTCCATATCTCAGGAAAACACATTCTTAGGAACAATTTTGTAGGTTTGATCTTTCTGCAGGATACTTGGAGCTCCCAGATCCCAGAATGTTACCTCACATATCAAAAGGACAATCTCCGAAATCATCCCTCTGTGAGATTTCAAATTTGCAGGTCTAAGTTTTCTGCAGGATACTTGGAATCCCCAAATCCCAGAATAACGCCTCGCATGTCGAAAGGACAATTTTCGGAATCAGCTTTCTGTGAGGTTCCGGGTAACCCCTAAACCCAGAATAGCCCATTTGATAAAGCCTGAAGGTTAGGCACACCTCACTTGTATAAATCCTAGTTAATTCCTTAGAATATAGGATCAAAATGTCCGATAATCCCTAAAAAGACTGGGAGAGTCATCCATAGGTTCTTAGCAGAGAAGAACCCTATTTCTCGGCCTGATCCCCCTGAAGGATCAAAACTTCTGACAATCCCTAAGAGACTGGGCGCGTCATCCATAGGTTCCTAGCAGGAAGGAGTCCTATTCATGGTCTGATCCACCATATGGATCAAAACTTCTGACAATCCCTAAGAGACTGGGTGCGTCATCCATAGGTTCCTAGCAGGAAGGAGTCCTATTCATGGTCTGATCCACCATACGGATCAAAACTTCTGACAATCCCTAAGAGACTGGGTGCGTCATCCATAGGTTCCTAGCAGGAAGGAGTCCTATTCATGGTCTGATCCACCATACGGATCAAAACTTCTGACAATCCCTAAGAGACTGGGTACGTCATTCACAGGTTCCTGTTAAGTATAGGAATCCCATTTTGGTATAGCCTACCATACAGGCTAGAGTTTAATCGCCCTAGGATACTCAAAAGACGAGTCCCTAGGTATCCACTTGATCCCGTTGTACACCGCGCATGCCGTACGAGCATCAGGCAGGTAATCAACAGGTAAGTAACAGGTGGGTCTCTCTACTTTCTCTCTCACTTCAGCTAAAGAATGCAGAACAGAACGTTCACCAGCGGGACAAGAAAGATTGAGTGTGAAGATTCGTTTTTCTTTTCCACAGTTGAGTCGGTCAAGACTCAGGCGTCACCTGTCTTTGAGAGAAACCTCTCACGAGATTCCTCTCAAAGAGGGGCAGCTGTTGACACCTGATTTTTGACCGAGCCTTTTTCATTTTTTTTTTATTTTTTTTTGAAAAATCATAAAAAATTCATAAAAAGTCAAAAAATTACAAAATCAACTTTGGTGGCCTTGGCCAAGCCCAAGGAACTATTCTTGACCAAAAAATAATTTTTCATATTTTTCATATTTTTTAGTATTTTTTGGAAAATAGAAAAACACTTAAAAAATCAAGAAAAATAGTATTTGAGGTCACAAAAATATGGAAAAATATCCAATATTTTTCCTTTTAATCCCTTGTATTTTCGACCTCACAAAAAAATCAAAATCAGATTCAATTTTAGGTGTTCCTTTGTAACCCGTACTATTGAATTTGAAGAAAAAATAATAATTGAGTCTTTTAATTTGCAATTTTGGCATTTTATAGGATCTTGACATTCAATCTAATTGTCCCCCATTTCAATTTGACCTAATTGCTCGGACAAGCTGTTCAATTGCAAACATAATTGCATTTTAGCCCTTGAAATTGAGTATAATCGAAATTACTTTCAATTCAAGGACTATAATTACAAATTGAACATGCTACCCAATGGATTTCACCATTTTAAATCGATTGGCATAGGTGGTTTAACCCAATTTGATCATTTGCACCCTCAATTACACAATCCCTAATTTCCAATTAAATGAAAATTTGGGGGTTTTGTAGAAATTGATGAATTGGTGAATTGGAACCGGTTCTGACCGGTCAGACCGCCGGTCGGACCGGTCGAACCGGTTTGCAACAGTGTCATCGTCTTCCCACAGAACCTGCGCAGATGAACAGTTCCAAGAGTGATTTTGATCTTCAAATTGGAGGCCAATTCGTGGATAATCAAGCACGCAATGGTGGGCGTCTTGTTCTTTGACCCAATGCCCTTCGATCGAGACCAACCCCGAGACGAATGGCCGCCGGAAGAGCTCCGGCAAGGACGGTCAAAACTGTGGTACCTACGAAAGTCAACAAATGCCAAACACAGCACTAATCCATGCCAAATTCGTGCGAAATGAAGCTCGCCACGGAACCAAATAGGGTTGAGTGAAGTGCCCATCATCCCCGACTTCATTTTGACCAAATTGCACGTGATTACACGTGCCAAACGGAATCAGTTGAAGACCCGTTCGGCGCCAAAAAATTGAGAAAGCTATATAAGCTAACAGGCCTTCGCGAAGAAGAGGGAGGTTGGTTCAGTTAGAGCAAGGAGAACAGAATCGAGAGAGAGAGAGAGAACGAAAGAGAAAGAGCTCCCTTCCATCGCCGTTGTCGAGGGTCGAGCTCAAATTTGCAGAGCGGCGGTCGGGCCTTCACAGGCTAAACCAGAGCTCACGAAGACTACCAGGAGGTCGCCCGTGTCGAGAGGAAGCTATCGCCACCAACCGCGAGACCCATTGCTCCGAAGCAGGTGAGTTCAACTCTCGAGATTTCTTACTGTGCTTTAATGGCGCGACTCAATTCCAATCATCATAGTTCGAATTAGAGTAGGCGTTTTGCCCTCCGAACATTACTGACCATGCTCGCATCTCCATTTTGCATCGATTTTGCTCTCATACCCCGAATCGAGTCCTCCGATCTAACCTCCATAACCGATTCTTGCCCAGCCAAATCTGGGCCGAGCGAGCTCAATCGGAGCTCGAGGTAAGTCTCCTGCACCTCCTGCCATGTTAATCCGTGGATGAATTGATCTGATTTTGCGTGACCTGTGTGATTGAGCTCCCATGGCCGTATTCGGCAACTCGTACGATGTTCTTGATTCTGTGAATTATATGTCCCAATCCTTAGATATGTTAGGATAGAGTTGATTGCGAGTCGATTGGCGCTGGTCCCGCGCAATTTCATCAAGGTTTAACCGTTAGATCACCGCCGGAGAAGCATAGCCGTCCGTTCTGTCGGAGTCGCGAGGTTGAAGACGAAGCTGACGTGGCGCGGTCAACGGGTCAAAGTATTAGGTGTCAGTTCGCCATAGGTCCACGTGTCAGTCCAGTCAGCTGGCCGTTGGAGGTTGTTATTCGAATGGGTAGATCCAACGGCTGAGGATAATCGAGTCTAATAAACGATGACCGTCCGATCAGTAATTAGGGATTATCTGAAAATAGTTTTAAATCAAGAAATAAAAATATGGTGAAACGGTGCCGTTTAGTTTAGTAATAGTGCGACGTCGTTTAGGATAGTACGAATGGACGGTTTAGATCGAGTCTCAGGTTTTAATCGTGGCCGTAGATTTTAGTAAGTCAATCAGACGGTCCTGGGCGAGTCTTCACTTAATCTAGGCCGTAGATTTCAGTCAGGATATCCGGCGGTCACAGGGTAGCCACGCGGCTCAATGAAGGTCGTCGGATCAGAGTCGAATAAAAAAAAAAATAATAAGCTGGAACGGCGTCGTTTTGAGGAAGCCGGTTTCGCGGGTTCGGGTCTGGGCCGGGTTCCGACCCGAGTGGGTCGGGTCGACCCGGCCCGAATATTTTTTTTTTAAAAAAAAAAAAAATCGAAAAATGATTTTAAAAAAATAAAAAAATCAGAAAAATCTTAGAAAATTCAAAAACAATGCTAGAAAATTCCAGAAAATTCCAAAAAAATGTGGAAAATTTGTGGAAAAAGCCTAGACATTCCAGAAATCCCCAAAAATTGAGGGTTGACCACAGACAACCGGTCAACCCTATTTTTGGGGTTTCTTATCCAATTTTCCGAAACTTGACGACATTACCCTTCAGGGGTAAGTCGCCTCTGTTATGCATATTAGATAAGGCCGATAATGCCAAGGTGAGAATTAGGGTCGATTAGACGACCAATTCTAGGGTTCGGGTTTTCGAGTCCCGCCTCTTTTTTCAAAATGACGATTTTGCCCTTTAATGGGAAAATCGTCTTTCTTGTCTCAATCGAGTTCTGAAAATTGCTTGAAGTTAGGGTTTGGGTCAGGTGGACGATCAACCCTAATATTTGAGATTTTCAGTTCTCATCATTGTCCAAAATGACGACTTTACCCCTCCAAGGGTAAAATCACTTGAAAATTCCAGAAAAATCCTGAAAATTCCCGAAAAATAGGAAATGGATTGGATTGATGGCCAATCCTATTTCCATTGTCTTTTGACTTCCCAATTCATCTAAAATGACACATTTACCCTTTTAAGGGTAAATTTCCCCGAATCATTCAAAATTACGATTTTGCCCCTCATGGGCAAATCATGCCAAAATCATTCCTAAGCCTTGATTGATACTTCTCTAGGCTAATAGGGCCTCATTAGGGATACCACGCTGATTTCATATGTTTTATTCGCATGTACTGGATCCTTGATTTGCGCACTTATTTCCATTGATTGTGATTGGTAGGGTAGTAATTCCCATCTGCATGAACTCCTAGTTTTAGGATCTGTACCCCACTCGTCTGTATGAAATCCTAGGATCAGATAAACCATTCAGCTTAGGTACCGAAAGGGCGTCAACTTTGACAGTTGGCGTAACTAAGTCCCCGAACCCACTTCTCTGGTTTCCGCAGAATCGAATAGATCACTCCCAACTATTCGATAAGGTTTCCGATCGTACCCTCCACGAAACGATTGGTGGCGACTCCTTGGCATGTACACTTTTTCACATGTCACTAGACCGCACTGAAGGTCGACCACGTACATCCAGCAGTTGCGACTTGGGAAATGGGCCTTGGGAGAGGCCCGCGTCCGATCAAGCCAGCGATCGGGCGGCCCATTAGCCCGCTCCCGCCTCGAGCCTCCGGGAGAGGGTCGCGACAGCCTAGTCTGTGAATTACATGACTGATTATGTTTAATTGAGTTGCCACGTGACATTGCTTGTTATTGCTCATTTAGTCATTGTATGTGTTTAGGAAAGTCTGGAAATCCCAAGTGTCTAGCTTAGGGTTAGGCTAGCTTATTGAGTATATCTCACCCCGTCGTGGGACCCCCATTTTCAGACCCCAAACCCTAAGCATGCCGCCGGTGCCGATTTTTGGGGTGCCCGTCTGGATAGAGCAGTATTCCACGGAGTACCCGGTGGGAGAGGGGAAAGCTTACATTAGGAAGTATGGCACCATCTGGATGGATGTGGGCCTTGTAGACTAGAGGGCAGACAGATTCGCAGCATGGTTCTACCGCGACAGCGATCTCACAGTTGGGCCACTGAGGACTTTTGACGTGCCGTGGGAAGAAGTCATTGGCGAGCAGGATCCTTCGATTGTACACCCCGCCGATGGAGAGCTCACTGACTCCGAGACCGCACCTGATCCAGATCTTCCGCCAGCACCGTCTCAGAACCCCGAGACTGATGGCGACATCGTGGGGCCCTCTGATGCCGAAGACCCCATGGAGACGGACGAGTCTGAGCCCGAGGAAGATGACGAAGAGCTAGACGACTCCGAGGACGAGCCTTTGGAGGAGGAGTACAACCCTGACGGAGAGGCCATCTTCCATCCTCAGCCTGAACCCGAGGATGAAGCAGATCCAGAGCCAGAGTTTGAAGAAGAAGAAGAGGAAGAGGAAGACGAGGAAGACCTGGAGGAGTACGACCCAGTGCATCGCGAGGATCCCGATGATGACCGCGAGCTCGACCCTTAGATATTCTAGGCATCCATGACTTTTGAAGTTCCCTTTTTGAGTAGTGCCTGACCCTTAGCCCGTCGTCTCTTTTGATTAGGCTAACCATCTCCCTGATCCCAATTGTTGTGTCCCAGTTTATGTTTATGTTGTAAAGTGAATCGTATGGTATGCCATGACTTGATTAAGTGTCTTACTTCCCTCAAACCACCTCGTGTTTAACTGTCTAGGAGAATTGCATGACGCTGCAGCATGTTCATTTAAGCTTCATTGTCTACCGTGTATGGCATAGATCCCGGGGTATCAACCCAGTAAGGAACTGGTGGTAAGGCGATGATGTTCGCCCATAAGGACTCGGGGCGTTACATCCTCGTTTAATTGGTATCAGAGCAAGGTCAGCTCGATCAAGTCGATTGAGGATTGGAGTAATAAGGTGTAATGATTCAAGGAGTTTTGGGTAGCAAGACCTTAGGAAATTCGCTAGAGTTAGGCATAGAATGCATGGCATGTGAAATGGCGCTTGTGATTGGCATATTGACTGGCGTCATCTTTGGTAGACTTAAGGCTATAAGGCTTCGTACTTGGCACTGAGTGTTGACTGCTGCTTGCTTGGTTGGGTAATTGATATTGATTTGGTTAAGTTGCGGAGGCAACTGATTGTGTGGTACAATGGTGATTCCCTCGTTGTGATGCTTTTAATGGTTGCTTTGACTATGATTGCTGCTATGAGTATAGCGTAGCCTTGTTCGACTAAAGTAGATGACTTAGGTCTCTAATTCCTGAATGGAATTATAGTGGCTCAGGTGTTGTGAGACTTAGCGAGATGAGTAACCGGACCAGAGGTACTGGAGAAGCGTCTAGCTCTAGGCCGCAATGGTAGAAGATCCTAGGTATGACAGAGTCATGAGGATCCTAGAAGAAATTGGGAACTTGATGGGCAGGCAAGCCCAGGAGAGAGCTGCTGCCGTTGCCCAGGCTGCTGAAGCTGCAGTCGCTGCCGCCAACCTAGCAAACGGGAATAACGGGAACAACGGTTATGGTAATGATGGTGGCAACGCCCAAGGACAAGGAAATCGAAGGATGGGCCAGCTGATGGAACAATTTATGAAGCTGAAGCCACCAAAGTTTGATGGTACATGGGACCCTGGAACTGCCCCTGCTTGGATTGAAGAATTGGAAAAGGCCTTTGAGGCGTTGGGTTGTACTGAGGCTGAAAAGGTAGTCCTGGCTGTGTACCAGCTACGAGGAACGGCGAATGATTGGTGGAAGGCCACCAAGGGAAGAGTTTTCCCAGAAGGCACAGAACCCAACTGGACTGTCTTCTCTGAAGTGTTTACTGCCAAGTATTTCTCCAGAGCGGCTCGAGAACAGAAGATGATTGAATTTCAGAACCTTCGACAGAATCAGATGACCATCAATCAGTACGAGGCCGAATTCGCACGACTGTCTAAGTATGCCCCGAGAATGGTCGAAAACCCTGAGGATAGGGCGAGAAGGTTCAGAGATGGATTGAGACCTGACCTTCGCAGCCAGTTGGTGCTGTTGGACCTACAGGGCTACGACGCCATTTATGAAAGAGGTCAGTTAGTGGAAAGGGACATGAGAGAAAGAGGAGTAGCATCTGGATCGCAGTTCACTCCCGTGAGGGATAACCGCCAGTTCGGCAAAAGGCCAATGGTGGGCAACCGGCGTTTCGTCCCTCCGATCAGAAGGAACATTAGCAAGCCTGCTCCCCGGTCGAGTTGGAACTGCCGCTTGTGTGGACGGAAGCATGGAAGCGGACCTTGCCCGAGCAGGACAGGCGCTTGCTTCAAGTGTGGACAGCTGGGCCATCAGATAAGGAACTGCCCGAGTCAGGCACCAAGAGCTAAGTCTCAAGGGAACCGGCCACCAGCGGGACCGCAGGCGGGAGCTCCGCAGAACAATACTAATAGGCCGCCAACTCAAGGAAGGGTTTATGCTGTGGCGCGTATGGACGTGGAGAACGCGCCTGGCGTGGTCACAGGTACGATTACTTTATGTGATCATGCTGCCTATGCCTTGTTTGACCCTGGAGCGTCGCATTCGTTTATATCTGCTCAGTTTGCTGATTTGGTCGGAATTGAATTGAAACCACTGGAAGTGATATTGCATGTTACCACCCCTTTAAAGGATAAAGTGCTGGTTTCTTTAGGTTGTTCGGATTGTAAGATAGCCATTGGGGGTAGTGAGGAACGAATAGATTTAGCTGTGCTGCCCATGTTTGACTTTGACGTGATTATTGGAATGGATTGGTTGAGTAGAAAGAGAGCTGTCGTTGATTGTGGTAGCAGGGTGATTCATTTCCATCCCAATGATCGCCCTAGATTCGAGTTCGTGGGAAGTCGAGGAGGAACCTCGATCCCTTTGATTTCGTCACTTGAGGTGACTAGGCTTTTGGACGAAGGATGTCATGCTTACTTAGCTGCCGTAGTGGATCCGACCGTAGAGGAACCAAAACTAGAGGACATAGCTGTAGTACGTGATTACCCTGATGTCTTTCCTCAAGAGTTACCAGGGTTGCCTCCATGAAGGGAAATAGAGTTCGTGATCGAGTTGGCACCCGGAACGGAACCAATCTCGAAGGCACCCTATAAGATGTCCTTGTCGGAGTTGAAGGAATTGAAGGTTCAGATGCAGGAGTTACTGGACAAAGGATTTATTCGTCCAAGCGCATCGCCTTGGGGAGCGCCGGTCTTGTTTGTAAGGAAGAAGGATGGGTCGTTGCGCTTATGCATTGATTACCGGCAGTTGAACCAGGTGACTATCAAGAATAAGTACCCGTTGCCAAGAATTGACGACTTGTTTGATCAGCTACAAGGAGCTTCTGTGTTCTCCAAGATAGACCTAAGGACGGGTTATCACCAGTTGAGGATTAAGAAGGAAGATATACCGAAGACCGCCTTTCGGACGAGATATGGACATTATGAGTTCACAGTCATGCCGTTTGGATTGACTAATGCCCCAGCTGCTTTCATGGATTTGATGCATAGAGTATTTAAGGAATACCTAGATCAGTTCGTCATTGTTTTCATCGACGACATTTTGATTTACTCAAAGAGCCCTGAGGAGCACGAGGAGCAGTTGAGTAGAGTTCTACGGACGTTAGGGGAACACTCGCTGTACGCCAAGTTCAGTAAGTGCGAGTTTTGGCTTAACAAAGTTGCGTTCCTTGGACATGTCATCTCTGGAAATGGAATTTCTGTGGACCCAGCAAAGATTGAAGCAGTAACGAATTGGCCTAGACCTACGTCAGTGACGGAGGTTCGAAGCATCCTGGGATTGGCAGGATATTACCGTAGGTTCGTAGAAAAGTTTTCCTCGATAGCTACTCCTTTGACAAGGCTGACTAAGAAGGATACGAGGTTTGAATGGACGGATAAGTGTGAGAGGAGCATTCAGGAACTGAAGCATCGTTTGACGACTGCACCAGTGTTGACCATCCCTTCGGGACCTGGAGGTTACGAGATTTATAGCGATGAGTTGCTGAAAGGATTAGGATGCGTCTTGATGCAACATGGGAGAGTTGTAGCTTATGCCTCGAGACAGTTAAGACCTCATGAGATGAACTACCCGACGCATGATTTGGAACTAGCAGCTATCATCTTCGCCTTGAAGATTTGGAGGCACTACTTGTGCGGAGAAAGGTTTCAGATTTACACGGACCACCAAAGTTTGAAGTACTTGTTTTCCCAAAAGGAGTTAAACATGAGACAACGTTGCTGGATGGAGCTGCTCAAGGACTATGATTGTGATATCCTTTATCACCCTGGAAAGGCAAATAAGGTTGCGGACGCGCTGAGTCGGAAGTCAAGCATCGCGCATCTGTTGGTTAAGGAATGGACCTTGTTGGAAAGGATAAGGGATTCGGAGTTTCGGCTCGAAGTTTGCCAGCTGTCTTGTCTCCTAGCGACATTGAGAATTGAGCCAGAGATTCATGAGAAAGTGAAAGCGTTGCAATCTACGGACCCCGACATCCAAAAGATCCTGGAAATGGATGCCGGAAAAATGAAACCCGACTTTCAAGTGTCCGACACTGGTGGAATGGAATGAAAGTAGATGTAGCTAAGCATGTGGCTAAGTGTTTGACGTGCCTGCAAGTTAAGGCTCAGCATTGTAAGCCTGGTGGGATGTTACAGCCTTTGGAAATCCCCGAGTGGAAGTGGGAGCACATCACCATGGACTTCGTCATGGGTTTGCCGAGGAGTCAGAGAGGACATGATTCGATTTGGGTGATCGTGGATAGGCTGACTAAGTCCGCACACTTCTTGGCAGTAAGGAAAGATTTCGCGATGGATAGATACGCAGGTTGTACATGAGGTACGTAGTTCGCCTTCATGGAGTTCCAGTGACGATTACTTCGGACAGAGACCCCAAGTTTACCGCTTCATTTTGGAAAAGCCTACAAGAAGCTTTGGGAACGAAACTACAGTACAGCACCGCTTATCACCCCCAGACAGACGGACAATCAGAAAGGACAATTCAGACAATTGAGGACATGCTGAGAGCTTGCGTATTGGACTTTAAAGGAGGTTGGGAAGATCAGTTACACTTGGTGCAGTTTGCCTATAACAACAGTTACCAACAGAGCATCGGAATGGCACCGTTCGAAGCACTATACAGTAGAGCCTGCCGGACACCTTTATGCTGGGACGAGGTTGGCGAACGAAGCATAACAGGCCCGGAGCTAGTGGAACAGTCATTGGAGGCAGTGAAAATCATAAGAGAAAGATTGAAAACCGCGCAGAGCCGCCAGAAGAGTTACGCCGACAAGCGGCGCAGACCTTTGGAGTTTCAAGTAGGAGACCACGTTTTCTTGAGAGTGTCACAGATGCGAGGTCTATCTCGGTTTGGGAAGAAAGGAAAGTTGAGTCCGAGGTATGTAGGCCCTTTCGAAATTCTGGAACGAATTGGAACTCTGGCCTACCGACTCACCTTGCCGCCAAGTTTATCACAAGTTCACAACGTATTCCACGTGTCGATGCTGAGGAAGTACGAACCGGACGCAACTCATGTGCTGGACCACGAGGTGATAGAAGTGGACGATCGGGTAACATATGTGGAGAGACCAATCAGGATCGAGGACAGGGAGGAGCAAGTCCTAAGGAACAAGACGATCCCACTAGTAAAGGTGATCTGGGAGCACCATGGAACTGAAGGAGCCACATGGGAAAGAGAGGAAGCGATGAGGCGTCAGCACCCCCAGTTGTTTGAATAGGTGGTTGTAATGTAAATTTCGAGGACGAAATTTTGTAAGGGGGGAAGAGTTGTGACATTCTGAATTCTGACCCTATCTCGAAACTTATCAGTGAATGAATGTCTATCGATGTATTCCAGTTAATCTCGCTCAGAACTGATCACTCTCGAGTCGACTAACCAATGGGGAATGGCCGTATAGGATTTAAAGTACGTGGACCAAAGAACTTAACCACGAGTCGGCGCTTTGACCAAAAGGATCGTCGAGGGAATATTCTGAACCACAATAGGCCGATCTAAGAATGGTTTTAGAACAATTTGCTAGTGTCGTGCGATTGGTTCACGGGTGATTCCGTATGACCATGGCGTGATTTGCGAATTAACCTAACTCAATCTCTGACGATCGTAACTTGCGGAACTAGTAATTGACCCTCCGGATTCCATGACAACCAAAGCCGCCGTGGCTTGAGTAACCCTTAAACGTGACATAAATCACGGGTCGATACGAGTAACTCCTAAGAGCCGCCCGTTAGTCTGAGACGCACTGGAATGGCAATTGACTGAATTTAGCCATAGATTGGACTTCGAGATTGGAGGCCGGACATTCGGAGATTGCATTGGAGTAAATTTGGACGTCGCCTCGTCGGAGAGTTAATAAGATTAGAAATGGTCCCGTATAGACTAGAATAGCGAAATTCGAACCGACGAGCGAAATCGACCTTTTTACCCGTGGGATTAGCACGCTTTTCCAAGGACAAAGCAAGGGCAAAATGGTCATTTGCCACCCCTAAGCCTTCAGCCGAAAATGCAAGGGCAATTTAGTCTTTTGGTCTTTGCATTATTGGAGTGCTTGACACCAAGCTTGATTGGACAATTTCCCCATGACCAAACCTCTTACACCTTGTCACTCATGAACACTATTTCATGTCAACCACCCCCAGTACCACTTTTCCCTCCAAAATTTCCCTTGCTTCTTATCACCCACTCTCTCCCTTTCCCTCTTCATTCGGCCGAACTCCCACTCTCTTCTCTCTCTCTTTTCTCTCATTCCTTCCCTATTCTTCTCTCTCGACCGCTCGCCCTCTCACTCCCTCTCGTCGCTCTCACCCTTGAGCCGTGAAGAAGCTCCGACCAAGTCCGAAGGCCGCCCGAACCGTCGCAGACCAGAACCGAACGGGGAGGAAACCGGGGCTGTTCTTGTAGGGTTTTGCTTGACCTTGAGGTAAGTGACTCTAGAACCTTAGATACACATGTTGAGAGATCAATAGCTTGTGTTAGGGGTGTTTCTAATTGAGTTAGCCGCGACTCCAACCGCCACTTGCCGCCGGCCTTGCCTTGCTCTTGGACTTGGTAAGCTCCCCTAACCCTTTGCTAGGACCTTGAGTGCATGGAAAGACCAAATGGGGATGATTTTGTAGCATTTAGGGGGCTGTTTCGGTGGGGTCCTCTAGGGATCCGAATTTGCATTATGTGATCAGAATTTTCCTTGATGAGTTTTTGATGATTGAATGTTAGGAACCATGAATGGAATGAATTGGTGAATGTCCTAGGGCGTGGGCCGAATGCCCCATGGTGTCTTAGGACGAGCTAGAGCTTGATTTATATCTACTTGAATTGATGGAATCCTAAATGAAGCCTAGGAGTATTCGGTTTTGGGGCAATCGTGCGAGTACATTGAGTAAACGACTTTTAACCTATGGATCATGAACTAGTCGTGGAAAGTTGCAAGAAGTTCAATTGAGCTAAGTGACCCTATGTTAGTGATTATGGGTCTTGTGTGGTTAATTAGTGAGTCATAGGCCTTAATTGATTGATGTAATGTTGATTGTCTGACATGGCCGAATGGTCAATAGTAATGGCATGGAATTTTCTCAATTGATGTGGTATCGACCGCATGACATTGCCATGACTTGATTTGTTGAATTTTACGACGTATTGCTATGATATGGGATGGTAACTTGAGGGGTCGAATCGAGCTCAATTTAATGAGAGTGCGCACGATTGATTTAATTATGTCGATGGAAAAAAATTATAAGTATACGTACGTGAGGTGTGACATTCTGAATTCTGACCCAATCTCGAAACTCATCAATGAATGAATGTCTATCGATGTATTCCAGTTAATCTCGCTCAGAACTGATCACTCTCGAGTCGACTAACCAATGGGGAATGGCCGTATAGGATTTAAAGTACGTGGACCAAAGAACTTAACCACGAGTCGGTACTTTGACCATAATGATCGTCGAGGGAATATTCTGAACCGCTAAAGGTCGATCTAAGAATGGTTTTAGGACGATTTGCTAGTGTCATGCGATTGGTTCACGGGTGATTCCGTATGACCATGACATGATTTGCGAGTGAACCTAACTCAATTCCTAACGGTCGTAACCTTCGGGACTAGCGATCGTCCCTCGCGATTACATGACAACCAAAGCCGCCGTGACTCGAGTAACTCTTAAACGTGACATGAGTCGCGGGTCGATACGCGTAACTCCTAAGAGCCGCCCGTTTGTCAGAGACGCACTAGAATGACAATTGACTGAATTTAGACATAGATTGGACTTCGAGATCGGAGGCCGGACATTCGAGGATCACAACGGAGTAAATTTGGACGTCGCCTCATCGGCGAGCTACCAAGGTTAGAGATAGTCCCGTATAGGTTAGAAAAGCGAAATTCGAACCGACGAGCGAAATTGACCTTTTTACCCATAGGATTAGCACGCTTTCCAAGATCGAAGCAAGGGCAAAATGGTCATTGCTTGGTTTAAGGAAATGACAATTTTGCCCTTGCTTGGTTTAAGGAAAAAGTGCACTAAACTAAGGGTAAAAGGGTCCTACGGTACTTGGCGATCCGTATTTCGCTTTTCTAACCTATACGGGACAATTTCTAACCTTAATAACCCCCGATGAGGCGACGTCCAAATTTACTCCAATGCGATCTCCGAATGTCCGGCCTCCAATCTCGAAATCCAATCTATGGCTAAATTTAGTCAATTGTCATTCCAGTGCGTCTCTGACGAACGGGCGGCTCTTAGGAGTTACACGTATCGACCCGCGACTTATGTCGCGTTTAAGAGTTACTCAAGCCACGGCGGCTTTCGTTGTCATGTGATCGCGAGGGTCAATTACTAGTTCCGAAGTTTACGACCGTCAGGATTCGAGTTAGGTTGATTCGTAAATCACGCCATGGTCATACGGATTCTCCCGTGAACCAATCGCGTGACACTAGCAAATTGTTCCAAAACCATTCTTAGATCGACCTATAGCGGTTCAGAATATTCCCTCGACGATCCTTATGGTCAAAGCACCGACTCGTGGTTAAGCTCTTTGGTCCACGTACTTTAAATCCTATACGACCATTCCCCATTGGTTAGTCGACTCGAGAGTGATCAGTTCTGAGCGAGATTAACTGGAATACATCGATAGACATTCATTCACTGATAAGTTTCGAGATAGGGTCAGAATTCAGAATGTCACACCGTCTGGATAGAGCAGTATTCCACGGAGTACCCGGTGGGAGAGGGGAAAGCTTACATTAGGAAGTATGGCACCATCTGGATGGATGTGGGCCTTGCAGACTGGAGGGCAGACAGATTCGCAGCATGGTTCTACCGCGACAGCGATCTCACAGTTGGGCCACTGAGGACTTTTGACATGCCGTGGGATGTCATTGGCGAGCAGGATCCTTCGATTGTACACCCCGCCGATGGAGAGCTCACTGACTCCGAGACCGCACCTGATCCAGATCTTCCGCCAGCACCGTCTCAAAACCTCGAGACTGATGGCGACATCGTGGGGCCCTCTGATGCCGAAGACCCCATGGAGACGAACGAGTCTGAGCCCGAGGAAGATGATGAAGAGCTAGACGACTCCGAGGACGAGCCTTTGGAGGAGGAGTACAACCCTGACGGAGAGGCCATCTTCCATCCTCAGCCTGAACCCGTGGATGAAGCAGATCCAGAGCCAGAGTTTGAAGAAGAAGAAGAGGAAGAGGAAGACGAGGAAGACCTGGATGAGTACGACCCAGTGCATCGCGAGGATCCCGATGATGACCGCGAGCTTGACCCTTAGATAGCCTAGGCATCCATGACTTTTGAAGTTCCCTTTTTGAGTAGTGCATGACCCTTAGCCCGTCGTCTCTTTTGATTAGGCTAACCATCTCCCTGATCCCAATTGTTGTATCCCAATTTATGTTTATGTTGTAAAGTGAATCGTATGGTATGCCATGACTTGATTAAGTGTCTTACTTCCCTCAAACCACCTTGTGTTTAACTGTCTAGGAGAATTGCATGACGCTGCTGCATGTTCATTTAAGCTTCATTGTCTACCGTGTATGGCATAGATCCCGGGGTATCAACCCAGTAAGGAACTGGTGGTAAGGCGATGATGTTCGCCCATAAGGACTCGGGGCGTTACACACTTGAAGCAAGCGCCCTTCCTGCTCGGGCAAGGTCCACTCCCATGCTTCCGTCCACACAAGCGGCAGTTCCAACTCGGCCGGGGAGCAGGCTTGCTAATGTTCCTTCTGATTGGAGGGACGAAGCGCCGGTTGTTCACAATCGGCCTTTTGCCGAACTGGCGGTTATCCCTCACGGGAGTGAACCGCGATCCAGATGTTGTAGGTCCAATAGCACCAACTGGCTGCGAAGGTCAGGTCTCAATCCATCTCTGAACCTTCTTGCCCTATCCTCAGGGTTTTCGACCATTCTCGGGGCATACTTAGACAACCTTGCGAATTCGGCCTCGTACTGATCGATAGTCATCTGATTCTGTCGAAGATTCTGAAATTCAATCATCTTATGTTCTCGAGCCGCTCTGGAGAAATACTTGGCAGTAAACACTTCAGAGAAGACAGTCCAGTTGGGTTCTGTGCCTTCTGGGAAAACTCTTCCCTTGGTGGCCTTCCACCAATCATTCGTCGTTCCTCGTAGCTGGTACACAGCCAGGACTACCTTTTCAGCCTCAGTACAACCCAACGCCTCAAAGGCCTTCTCCAATTCTTCAATCCAAGCAAGGGCAGTTCCAGGGTCCCCTGTACCATCGAACTTTGGTGGCTTCAGCTTCATAAAGTGTTCTATCAGTGGGTCATCCCTCGATTTCCTTGTCCTTGGGCGTTGCCACCATCATTACCATAACCGTTGTTCCCGTTATTCCCGTTTGCTAGGTTGGCGGCAGCGACTGCAGCTTCAGCAGCCTGGGCAACGGCAGCAGTTCTCTCCTGAGCTTGCCTGCCCATCAAGTTCCCAATTTCTTCCAGGATCCTCATGACTCCGTCATACCTAGGATCTTCTACCACTTGCGGCCTAGAGCTAGACGCTCCTCCAGTACCTCTGGTCCGGTTACTCATCTCGCTAAGTCTCATAACACCTGAGCCACTATAATTCCATTCCGGAATTAGAGACCTAAGTCATCTACTTAAGATGAACAAGGCTACGCTACACTCATAGCAGCAATCATAGTCAAAGCAACCATTAAAAGCATCACAACGAGGGAATCACCATTGTACCACACAATCAGTTGCCTCTACAACTTAGCCAAATCAAAATCAGTTACCCAACCAAGCAAGCAGCAGTCAACACTCAGTGCCAAGTACGAAGCCTTATAGCCTTAAGTCTACCAAAGATGACGCCAGTCAATATGCCAATCACAAGCGCCATTTCACATGGCATGCATTCTATGCCTAACTCTAGCGAATTTCCTAAGGTCTTGCTACCCAATTCTCCTCGAATCAATACACCTTATTACTCCAATCCTCAATCAACTTGATCGAGCTGACCTTGCTCTGATACCAATTAAACGAGGATGTAACGCCCCTAGTCTTTATGGGCGAACATCATCGCCTTACCACCAGTTCCTTACTGGGTTGATACCCCGGGATCTATGCCATACACGGTAGACAATGAAACTTAAATGAACATGCAGCAGCGTCATGCAATTCTCCTGGACAGTTAAACACTTCATGGTTTGAGGGAAGTAAGACACTTAATCAAGTCATAGCATACCATACGATTCACTTTACAACATAAACATAAACTGGGATACAACAATTGGGGTCAGGGGAGATGGTTAGCCTAATCAAAAGAGATGACGGGCTAAGGGTCAGGCACTACTCAAAAAGGGAACTTCAAAAGTCATGGATGCCTAGGCTATCTAACGGTCGAGCTCGCGGTCATCATCGGGATCCTCGCGGTGCACTGGGTCATACTCCTCCAAGTCTTCCTCGTCCTCCTCCTCCTCTTCTTCTTCTTCAAACTCTGGCTCTGGATCTGCTTCTTCTTCGGGTTCAGGCTGAGGATGGAAGATGGCCTCTCCGTCAGGGTTGTACTCCTCCTCCAAAGGCTCGTCCTCGGAATCGTCTAACTCTTCGTCATCTTCCTCGAGCTCGGACTCGTCCGTCTCCATGGGATCTTCAGCGTCAGACGGTTCCACGACGTGGCCGTCAACCTTGGGGTTCTGAGACGGTGCCGGTGGAAGATCCGGATCGGGAGCGGTCTCGGAATCAGTGAGCTCTCCGTCCACAGGGTGCACGATCGAAGGGTCCTGCTCGCCAATGACATCCCACGGTACGTCAAAAGTCCTCAACGATCCGACTGTGAGGTCGCCATCTCGATAAAACCATGCTGCGAATCGGTCTGGCCTCCAGTCTGCTAAGCCCAGATCCATCCAAATAGTGCCGTACTTCCTAATATAAGCTTTCCCTTCGCCTACCGGGTACTCCGTGGAATACTGCTCTATCCAGACGGGCACCCCAAAAATCGGCGGCGGTGGCATGATCAGGGTTTGGGGTCTGAAAAGGTGGGTCCCACGACGGGGTGAGATATACTCAATAAGCTAGCCTAACCGTAAGCTAGACACTTGGGATTTCCAGACTTTCCTAAACACATGCAATGGCTAAACGAGCAATAACAAGCAATGGCATGTGACAACTCAATTAAACATATTCAGTCATGCAATTCACAGGCTAGGCTAGACGGGACTTGCACTTGGGCACTTAACATTTCATCATTTAGCAGACAGTCCACATGTATGATACAATCAAACTCCTATGGCTTAGCCCGCGTAATAACGCATCAGGCTTAAGAGATCAAGGAACCCGCGTTTAACGCCTTAGGTTTCCAATGCCATTTCTCATGACCCGTGTTTAACGCCTCAGGTCCATCCCGCGTTTAACGCTTCAGGATGCCTCATGTACGTATACTTATAATTCCTTTCCATCGACATAATTAAATCAATCGTGCGCACTCTCATCAAATTGAGCTCGATTCGACCCCTCAAGCTACCATCCCATATCATGGCAATACGTCGTAAAATTCAACAAATCAAGTCCATGGCAATGTCATGCGGTCGATAACACATCAATTGAGATAATTCCATGCCATCACTATTGACCATTCGGCCATGTCACACAATCAACATTGCATCAATCAATTAAGGCCTATGACTCACTAATTAACCACCCAAGACCCACAATCACTAACATAGGGTCACTTAGCTCAATTGAACTTCTTGCAACTTCCCACGACTAGAGTACGATCCATAGGTTAAAAGTCATTTACTCAATGTACTCGCACGATTGCCCCAAAACCGAATACTCCTAAGCTTCATTTAGGATTCCATCAATTCAAGTAGATATAAATCAAGCTCTAGCTCGTCCTAAGACACCATGGGGCATTCGGCCCACACCCTAGGACATTCACCAATTCATTCCATCCATGGTTCCTAACATTCAATCATCAAAACTCATCAAGGAAAATTCTGATCACATAATGCAAATTCGGATCCCTAGAGGACCCCACCGAAATAGCCCCCTAAATGCTACAAAATCATCCCCATTTGGTCTTTCCATGCACTCAAGGTCCTAGCAAAGGGTTAGGGGAGCTTACCAAGTCCAAAAGCAAGGCAAAACCGGCGGCAAGTGGCGGTAGAAGGCGCGGCGCACGGCGGTCCAAGGGCAACCAGGTCTGATCCCTAAGAAAAATCCCCCAAATGCCAAACTAACTTAATGAGAAACGCTCCTAACACAAGCTAATGATCTCTTAACATGTGTATCTAAGGTTCTAGAGTCACTTACCTCAAGGTCAAGCAATGGACTCTCAAGAACAGCCCGGGTGCTCCTATTCGGTCCAGTTCTGATCGGCGAAGCTTCGGGCGGCTTCGGGCCGAACGGCGGCTGCTAAGGTGATCTAATGGCAAGAGGGACGTGCCTTGGTGGTGGTTCGAGGCGGCGGAGTGGCGGCAAGGTGGCGGTCGGCCGTGGCTTGGCCGAGAGAGAGAGAGCGGCGACGGGCGAGAGTGAGAGGGAAGAGAGAGCGAATGAGAGGGAGGAGAGAGTGGGAGTTCGGCCGAATGAAGAGGGAGAGGGAGAGAGGAAAATGTGTTGTCCAAGTGTGGTGAAGATTTTGGAGGGAAAACAAGGTAGTGGAGTGGTTGGATGACATGGAATAGTGCTTTGGATTGACAACTTAGTGGGGTTGGTTTAAGGGAAATTGTCCAATCAAGCTTGGTGTCAAGCACTCCAATAATGCAAGGACCAAAGGACCAAATTGCCCTTGCATTTTCGGCTGAAGGCTTAGGGATGGCAAATGACCATTTTGCCCTTGCTTTGTCCTTGGAAAAGTGTGCTAATCCTATGGGTAAAAAGGTCGATTTCGCTCGTCGTTTCGAATTTCGCTTTTCTAGTCTATACGGGGCCATTTCTAACCTTATTAACTCCCCGATGAGGCGACGTCCAATTTTACTCCATTGTGATCTCCGAGTGTCCGGCCTCCAATCTCGAAGTCCAATCTATGGCTAAATTCAGTCAATTGTCATTCCAGCACGTCTCGAACTAACGGGCGGCTCTTAGGAGTTACACGTATCGACCCGTGACTAAGACCACGTTTAAGAGTTACTCGAGCCACGGCGGCTTTGGTTGTCAGAGAGTGAGTTAGGTTAATTCGCAAATCACGCCATGGTCATACGGATTCACCCGTGAACCAATCGCATGACACTAGCGAATTGTTCTAAAACCATTCTTAGATCGGCCTATAGCGGTTTAGAATATTCCCTCGACGATCCTTATGGTCAAAGCACCGACTCGTGGTTAAGTTCTTTGGTCCACGTACTTTAAATCCTATACGGCCATTCCCCATTGGTTAGTCGACTCGAGAGTGATCAGTTCTGAGCGAGATTAACTGGAATACATCGATAGACATTCATTCACTGATAAGTTTCGAGATAGGGTCAGAATTCAGAATGTCACTGTGGTAAAGGCAGTATTCGGTTTGTCCTCTTTCTTCATGAGGATCTGGTTGTATCCGGAGAATCCATCCATGAATGATAATAGTTCGTACCCTGCGGTACTATCAACCAGTACATCAATGTGTGGTAGTGGAAAATCATCTTTCGGACTTGCCTTATTCAAATTTCGATAATCAATGCAGATCCGAATTCTACCGTCCTTCTTCATGACCGGGGCTATGTTTGCAATATAGTCCGAGTATGGGATAGCTTCAATAAAGCCTACCCTGAGAAGCTTCATCAATACTTCTTTAATTTTGTCTTCCTACTCGGCTTTCATCCGTCTACTGCCTTGCCTGACAGGTTTGACACCGAGATATGTGGGTAATGCATGTTCCACCATTCTGGGATCCAAACCCGGCATGTCAGCATATGACTATGCGAAGACGTCCTGATATTTCCTTATTAATTCGGCAAACCTAAGCCTTTCATCTCGGGACAAATGTCCACTGACCTTGGCTTCCTTGATATCCGCGGAGTCCCCCAAGTTAATAACAACTGGTTTATCTGAAGTGGGAGGCATTGACTCTTCGAAGGCACTCCACTCTCTGCGGATAGACGCATAACCTTCATCCTCGTCCTCTTTAATGTTGTAGGAACAGTCAACGTGGCAATCCGAATCACATAACAACCTGATATGTATGTTTGAGATGATATGCCTGAAATGTCATGAGTATGGTTAGTCTATGGTTCATCGGAAAATGCCATGCATGAGTATGAAAAATCTTTTCGAAAGAGGTTTCAAAATAAGTGCAGGTTTAAATGGAACTAGCCCTTATATCATAGGACATCTTTATTCCTCAGAAATCTTTTCGAAATCAGGAATCATATGGAAAACCAGGCCTCAAGCTTCTGCGTGGAAGGCTAATATCATCATTGGGCTGATTTGCAGTTCCATATGTCCTTAACAAAACTTGTGTGATTTTATTGAATGCAAAATGAGCCGCATTACAAGTTATGCTATTTGGACCAACGTCTGGAGATCCAAAGGCGTTTTCCTACATTTATTTCAAGCAATAGTACTAAAAGTGCAATCAAATGCGGGAAATTTAAGTGCATCATTAAGAGTAGGGAAGATATTTCTTTACTCAAAAACGGTGGCTTCATCGCCCGGCCACTCTATGATGACGTTCACAAAGTTATCTCCTAGGAAAGAGTTCGCCAGATCCGGTTCTGTTGTTGGAGATATGTTTTCTTCTGACAACCACCTAGAGTTCTTGCTGAAATACTCGTTCAAAGGGCTGTTGAACATCTTGGATTTGTCTTTCCAAGCTGAAGAACCAATGAATGAATCTCTCTAGTTTTTCTGGCCTCCATGGCGTCCCAGGCTCTTGCCTCGGCCTCGGCCGTCTTAGAGGCAAACTCACCCATGTGGGTTTTCTGATATCCCAAACCCATCTTATGTTCGTTAGACTTCAAATGCAGGGGGGTATTCATTCCTTGACCATATTTGCCCAGGCCTTCTCTAGGGTTGTATCCACACACTAGTAGCATCTTGGCTGGTAAAATGTGGGCTCCAGAAATGCATGGAGTCCTCAATTTTGCCCCCACGGGAGTGTATACTGCTGCTACTAGCTCCAGGGAATGATAGCTTGCTTCCACCCTAATTTCGGGTTCAATGTAGGGAATGGCGCTGCTCTGATACGTTTGGAGGTTAACCTCCCTAATTTCGTGTAGATTTGAAGGTACGTCTCCTACAACATGAATCCAAGGTCTTCCCAACAGAAATCCAAATGCACTGGGCAAATTCATTACTTGGAAGTTTATAGAGAATTTCGTTGGGCCGATGAATACGTCGAGCTCAATCTCACCTACCACAGTCTTCTTCATCCCATCAAAAGCTCTCACAGCTGTTTTGGAGCTTTAATCATTTCTTCTTTGATGCCTAAACTCCTCAAGGTAGCTAGAGGGCATATGTTGAAAGCGGATCCGTTGTCAATCAGTACAAGTGCTATTCTTTTTCCGTTGCACTGTGCAGTAATGTATAAGGCCTTGTTGTGTCCTCTCCCTTCCATGGGAAAGTCTTCATCTGAGAAGCTCAATAGATCTTTCAGGAGGATCGCCCCTACAAAATCCCCCAACTGCACATCATTAATTGTTTCAGGGGACATGCACTTCATTCTGTATCCTCAACAGTGCCTTCTTGTGCTTTTCTGAGTTGATGAACAAATCCAGTAGAGATAATTGGGCCGGCATCTTCCTTAACTGCTCTATTACCTTAAACTCGCTGGTTTTAATAATGGACATGAGTTTTTCTGCGTCCTCCTTCGATACTTCTTTCTTTTCGGACTCGCCTTCCCTAGGAGCGTAGAATCGTCCAGACCTCATTTCTGCATCCACGTCCTCCGTCCCATAGTCCCAATGGACTGCCTTAGGATTTTATTCTTCTACTGGAGGGACTTTTATGGTTATCGTTGTTGGGCAAGCTGCCTCTAGTTCGGTTGTATCGTCTGCTTCCTCTCTTGGCAGCCCAATTATAACAGGCTTGATCAGACAATCTTCTACCTCACTCAAGTTGTCAAGCTCTTCTATCTTGATCACCACAGTCGTAGCGGCTTCAATCACTGACATAGTATCGTCAAAGTTCTCTAAGAAAATTTCGTTTTTCAGTTGACAATGCTGGTCGTCGTTTCTTAGCTTTGCTGATATCGAGAATTTCGGGTACCCTCTTATTCCCTTGAATAGTTCAACTGAGTCTAGTTGTTGACCCTTCGATCTCTCTATTTCGGCATACTGCTCTGTGTTAAGCTTGGTATCCATCATCTGGTCAAGCGATGATTCAAGCCCTTTCGTAAACGGATTTTCTGCCTCCTTCAGGATTTCCGGTTGAACGGGATCATCCATACTTCCCCATCCATCTGGTGTGATATCATCCACTCTTGTCAAGTTAACAAAAGTGGATCAAGTCTAGCCTCTCTTCTCTCTCTTCGTCATTGCTGTTGACCACTTCTCTCTCCTCTCTCTCTCTCTTTCTTCTTCTTTTCCTCTTCTTTCTCCTTCAGCCAATTCTGTCTCGTTCGACCATCCCGCTGCCGTCGACCGCCGTCTCCGGCGACCCTCTCACCGTGCACCGACCACCAAAACCTTCCTCAGCCTCTCCTCTACACATCCCAGGTGCTAGATCGTCCATTGGTAGACTAATTTGTCCCGTCCTAGAACCGAAAGTGGATAGAATCTGAGAGAGTTGAGGTAAAGCCTTCGCTCTTCCTCTTAGAGACTTCGATAGCTTCGAACTTGCGGTGAGATCTTCATAACATGTTGTACTCAAGCTTGCTGAGATATGGTTGCAAGTTTAGTTGAGTTTTGTTGGGTTTCCATGGCTGATTTGAGGTGATTTTTACAAGGTAGATTTTGACCGTTTGTAGACCGTGAGGAATCGAGCCGTTCAAAGATCTTTAAGGCATTGTTTCACTGCGAAATCTTCGGTGAGTTTCCTAAACATGTGGATTAAGATTTTACAAGTTAAATTCATGATGAATTGGAGCCTATGATTGAATTGTGCACTTATTCGTGCGGTATAGAACAGAACTGATTCTGACCTGTATTGTGGCTGAGTGAACAGAACCTCTTGAGGCTTCATGGAGGTGTCGCCGTGTGACATTCTGAATTCCGACCCCATCTCGAAACTTATCAGTGAATGAATATCTATCGATGTATTCCAGTTAATCTCACTCAGAATTGATCACTCTTGGGTCGACTAACCAATGGGGAATGGCCATATAGGATTTAAAGTACGCGGACCAAAGAACTTAGCCACGAGTAGACGCTTTGACCATAAGGATCGTCGAGGAAATATTTTGGACCGCAAAAGGTCGATCTAAGAATGATTTTAGAACAATTTGCTAGTGTCATGCGACTGGTTCACGGGTGATTCCATATGACCATGACGTGATTTGCGAATTAACCTAAATCGATTCCTAATAATCGAAACCTTCGGGACTAGTGATTGACCCTCGCGATTACATGACAACCAAAGCCGCCGTGGTTCGAGTAACTCTTAAACGTGACATTAGTCGCGGGTCGATACGCGTAACTCCTAAGAGCCGCCCGTTAGTCTGAGACGCACTGGAAAAACAATTGACTGAATTTAGCCATGGTTTGGATTTCGAGATTGGAGGCCGGATATTCGAAGATCACAAAGGAGTAAATTTGGACGTCGCCTCATCGGAGAGTTAGTAAGGTTAGAAATAGTCTCGTATAGGTTAGAAAAGCGAAATTCGAACCGACGAGCGAAATCGACCCTTTTTACCCTAATCTAGTACTCTTTACCATTAGATAAAGTAAGGGCAATTTGGACCTTTCCTCCCCCTAGCCTTGGCCCAAAATTTGAGGGCCCTTTAGTCATTTGACCTTATGAATTATTGGTAGACCACTTTGACCATTTGACTTGACTATGGAATGACATTTTCCCCATGACCAAACCTCTTACACCTTGTCACTCATGGACACTATTTCATGTCAACCACCCCACTACCACTTTTCCCCCCAAATTTTCCTTACTTCTTATCACCCACACTCTCTCTCCCCTCCCCCATTCGGCCGACCTCTCACTCTCTCCTCCCTCTCATTCGCTCTCTCTCCCTCTTCCTCTTCGCCCGTCGCCCGTTCGTCCTCCCTCGAAGCCGCGGCCGGCCGCCACTTCGCCGCCGTTCCGCCACCTTCGACCACCATCTAGACGACGCCCCCTTCCCCCTCGAACCTAGCTAGACCACCGTGGGAGTCGGAAGCCACCCGAACACCCCAAAATCGAACCGAGCCGAGAGGAAGTAGGAAGGGCTGTTCTTGAGAGTCCATTGTTTGATCTTGAGGTAAGTTGCTCTTAGTGCTTAGGTAGACATATTAAGAGGTTTTAGGCTTGTGGTAAGAGTGTTATTAAAGTTTGTTTTGGTCATCTTCGCCTAGAACTCCTCGGGACCAGGTCTGTTCGCCAAGACCCCGTCGTGTGCCGCGCCGTCCCACCGCCGGTTTTGCCTCGCTCTTGGGACTTGGTAAGCTTCCCTAACCCTTTGGTAGAACCTTGTGTGATGAAAGGACCAAGAAAATGTAGCTTCGATGTACTTTGGCGGGCTGTTTCGGTGAGGTCTCTTAGGGGGCCGAACTTGTGATGTCTAGGACAGAATTGGCTTGATGAGTTTGATGCTTGGAACAATTGATTCATGAGTGAAATGAGTTAGTGGATGCCCTTGGATGTGAACCGAATGCACCATGGTGTGATATTATGCGTCGGAACTTGAATTTCGCTTGATTGAATCGATGGAGTTTCATATTGATCCTAGAAGTATCCAACCATGAGTGAACTCTTGTGAATGTGTCGAACAATGACCCTTAGTCTACGAGTGGGGTTTTGGCCGTGGGGAGCTAAGGACGCCTAAACTAGTGGAATTCGGCCTATACAATGAATTAGCAAGTCTTGGGCCTCAATTGATTCATGTACCCTTGATTGTGTGACTTGGCCGAATGGACTAATGTGATGGTGATGAATTGTCTTAATTAATAAGATTTTTAATCGGATAGCGTTGACATGATCTCGATTTGTCGATTTGTGTGACGTGATGCCATGATGTGAAACGATGGCTTAAAGGGCAAAATTGTGCCTAATTCGATGAGAATGCGTGAAATTGACTTGCTGATGCTAGTGGAAAGAATTATGATCCCTTGTACATGTGGTGCCCTGATGCGTTAAACGCGGGGCTAAATGACATCCTGATGCGTTAGACGCGGGATAGACCTGAGGTGTTAAACGCGGGTTCCTTGATCTGTTAAGTCTGATGCGTTATTACGCGGGCTAAGCCACGAGAGTCTCAATCGTATCGTACGTATGAGCTATCCTCTATTCGATGGGTTGTTAAGTGCCAAAGTACAAGTCTTGTCTAGCCTAAATTGTGAATTGCATGACTAGATACGTTTCCAATTGAGTTATTACATGCCATTGCCTGTTGTTTGATTGTTTAGCCATTGTATGTGTTTGGGAGTGTCTGGAAGTCCCAAGTGTCTAGCTTAGGGTTAGGCTAGCTTATTGAGTATATCTCACCCCGTCGTGGGACCCCCCTTTTCAGACCCCAAACCCTGACTCTGCCACCGCCGCCGATTTTTGGGGTACCTGTCTGGGTGGAGCAGTATTCCACGGAGTACCCGTTGGGAGAAGGGAAAGCTTATATTAGGAAGTACGGCACTATCTGGATGGATGTGGGCCTAGCAGACTGGAGGCCAGACAAATTCGCAGCATGGTTCTACCGCGACAGCGACCTCACAGTTGAACCATTGAGGACTTTTGACGTGCCGTGGGATGTCATTGGCGAGCAGGATCCTTCGATTGTACACCCTGCTGATGGGGAGCTCACTGACTCCGAGACCGCTCCTGATCCGGATCTTCCGCCGGCACCGTCTCAGAACCCCGAGACCGATGGCGACATCGTGGGGCCCTCTGATGCCGAAGACCCCATGGAGACGGACGAGTCCGAACCCGAGGAAGATGAAGAAGCACTGGACGATCCCGAGGACGAGCCTTTGGTGGAGGAGCACAACCCCGACGGAGAGGCCATCTTCCACCCTCAGCCTGAATCCGAGGAAGACAAAGATCCAGAGCAAGTGTTTGAGGAAGAAGAAGAAGAAGAGGAAGAAGAGGAAGACCTCGAGGAGTATGACCCTGTGCACCGCGAGGATCCAGATGATGACCACGAGTTCGACCCTTAGATAGCCTAGACGCCCATGGCTTTTGAAGTTACTTTTTGAGTAGTGCCTGACCCATAGCTCTTCATCTCTTTTTGATTAGGCTAACCATCTCCCCCTGATCCCAAGTGTTGTATCCCAGTTTATGCTTATGTTGTAAAGATGAATCGTACGTTTTGCTATGACCTGATTAAGTGCCTTATTCCCTCAAACCATCTTGTGCTTAACTGTCTAGGAGTCGCGCATGACGCCTCCGCATGTTCATTTAAGTTTCATTGTCTACCGCGCGTTGCATGGATCCTGGTATAGTTTAGAAAGGAACTAGTCTAGAGGCGATGATGTGCGCTCTGAGGACCCGGGGCGTTACATCCTCGTTTAATTGGTATCAGAGCGAGGTCAGCTCGATTCAAGTCGATTGAGGATTGGAGTAATAAGGTGTAATGGTTTGAGGACAATCGGGTAGTAAGACCTTAGGGAATTCGCTAGAGTTAGGAATAGAATGCATGGCATGTGAAATGGCGCTTGTGATTGGCATATTGACTGGCGTCATCTTTGGTAGACTTAAGGCTATAAGGCTTCGTACTTGGCACTGAGTGTAAATTACTGACTGCTGAATTGGATAGTTGATTGTGATCTGGTAAAGTTGCAGAGGCGACTGATTGTGTGATATAACTGTGCGATATGATTATGAATTCTTGATTACTATGCTTCTGAAGGCTGCTTGAGTAATGATTGGCTTAACTATGATTGCTGCTATGAGTGTAGCGTAGCCTTGTTCGACTTAAGTAGATGACTTAGGTCTCTAATTCCTGAATGGAATTATAGTGGCTCAGGTGTTGTGAGATTTAGCGAGATGAGTAACCGGACCAGAGGTACTGAAGGGGCGTCTAGCTCTAGGCCGCAGGTGGTAGAAGATCCTAGGTATGACGGAGTCATGAGGATCCTGGAAGAAATTGGGAACTTGATGGGCAGGCAGGCCCAAGAGAGAGCTGCTGCCGTTGGCCAGGCTGCTGAAGCTGCAGTCGCTGCTGCGAACCTAGCAAACGGGAATAATGGGAATAACGGACACGACATTGATGGTGGCAATGCCCAAGGACAAGGGAATCGAATGATGGGCCAGCTGATGGAGCACTTTATGAAGCTGAAGCCATCCAAGTTTGATGGTACATGGGACCCTGGAGCTGCCCCTGCTTGGATAGAGGAGTTGGAAAAAGCATTCGAAGTATTGGGTTGTACCGAAGCTGAGAAGGTAACCCTAGCTGTGTACCAGCTCCGTGGGACTGCGAATGATTGGTGGAAGGCCACCAAGGGAAGAGTTTTTCCCGAAGGGATAGAGCCGAATTGGACCGTCTTCGCGGAAGTGTTCAATGCTAAGTGCTTTTCCAGAGCGGCTCAAGAACAGAAGATGATTGAGTTTCAGAATCTCCGACAGAATCAGATGACCATCGATCAGTATGAGGCTGCTCGCAAGGCTGTCCAAGTATGCCCCGAGAATGGTCGAAAACCCTAAGGACAGGGCGAGAAGGTTCAGAGATGGATTGAGACCTGACCTTCGTAGCCAGTTGGTGCTGTTAGACTTGCAAGGTTATGATGCAATCTACGAAAGAGGTCAGTTGGTAGAAAGGGACATGAGAGAAAGAGGGGTAGCATCCGGATCGCGGTTTACTCCCGTGAGGGATAACCGCCAGTTCGGCAAGAGGCCGATGGTGAGCAACCGAAGTTTCGTCCCTCCAATCAGGAAGAATATTAGCAAGCCTGCTCCCCGGCCAAGTTGGAACTGCCGCTCGCGTGGGCGGAGGCATGGAAGTGGACCTTGCCCGAGCAGGACGGGCGCTTACTTCAAGTGTGGCCAGCTAGGCCATCAGATAAGGAACTGCCCGAGTCAGGCACCAGGAGCTCAGACTCAAGGGAATCGACCGCCAGCGGGACCGCAGGCGGGACCACCTCAGAACAATGCCAATAGGCCGCCAGCTCAAGGAAGGGTGTATGCTGTGGCGCGAAGGGAAGCGGAGAACGCGCCTGGCGTGGTCACAGGGACAGTTACTTTATGCGATCATGCTGCCTATGCCTTGTTTGATCCTGGAGCATCGCATTCGTTTATATCTGCTCAGTTTGCTGATTTGGTTGGAATTGAATTGACACCCTTGGATGTGATATTGCATGTTACCACCCCATTGAAGGATAAAGTGCTAGTTTCGCTAGGCTGTTCAGATTGTAAGATAGTCGTCGGTGGTAGTGAGGAACAGATAGATTTAGCCGTGTTGCCTATGTTTGACTTTGACGTGATTATCGGAATGGATTGGTTGAGTAGACAGAGAGCTGTCGTTGATTGTGGTAGCAGGGTGATTCATTTCCATCCTAATGATCGCCCTAGATTCGAGTTTGTGGGAAGTCGAGGAGGAACCTCGATCCCTTTGATTTCGTCACTTGAGGTGACCAGGCTTTTGGACGAAGGATGTCCAGCTTACTTAGCTGTCGTGATGGATCCGACCGTAGAGGAGTCAAAGCTAGAGGATATAGCTGTAGCACGCGACTTTCCCGATGTCTTCCCTCAAGAGTTACCAGGATTGCCTCCAGAAAGGGAAATAGAGTTCGTGATCGAGTTGGCACCCGGAACGGAACCTATCTCGAAGGCACCCTATAGGATGTCCTTGTCTGAGTTGAAGGAATTGAAGGTTCAGATGCAGGAGTTACTGGACAAAGGATTTATTCGTCCAAGCGCTTCGCCTTGGGGAGCGCCAGTCTTGTTTGTAAGGAAAAAGGATGGGTCGTTGCGCTTATGTATTGACTACAGGCAGTTGAACCAGGTGACTATCAAGAATAAGTACCCGTTGCCAAGGATCGACGACTTGTTTGATCAACTGCAAGGAGCATATGTGTTCTCCAAGATAGACCTAAGGACGGGTTATCACTAGTTGAGAATTAAGAAGGAGGATATACCTAAGACAGCCTTTCGGACGAGATATGGGCATTATGAGTTTACAGTCATGCCGTTCGGATTGGCTAATGCCCCAGCTGCTTTCATGGACTTGATGCATAGAGTGTTCAAAGAGTACTTGGATCAGTTCGTCATTGTTTTCATCGACGACATTTTTATTTACTCAAAGAATCCTGAGGAGACGAGGAGCAATTGAGTATAGTTCTACGGACGTTGAGGGAACACTCGCTGTACGCCAAGTTCAGTAAGTGCGAGTTCTGGCTTAACGAAGTTGCATTCCTTGGACATGTCATCTCTGGAAATGGAATTTCAGTAGACCCAGCAAAGATTGAAGCAGTAACGAATTGGCCCAGACCTACGTCAGTAACGGAGGTTCGAAGCTTCCTGGGATGAGCAGGGTATTTCCGAAGATTCGTGGAAAAGTTCTCTTCGATAGCTACTCCCTTAACGAGGTTGACTAAGAAAGATACGAGGTTTGAATGGACGGATAAGTGTGAGAGGAGTTTTCAGGAACTTAAGCAACGTTTGACGACTGCACCAGTGTTGACCATCCCCTCCGGACCTGGAGGTTATGAGATTTATAGCGATGCGTCGCTGAAGGGATTAGGATGCGTCCTGATGCAACATGGAAGAGTCGTGGCCTATGCATCAAGACAGTTAAGACCTCATGAGATGAATTACCCGACGCATGATTTGGAACTGGCAGCTATTATTTTCGCACTAAAGATCTGGAGACATTACTTGTGTGGAGAAAGGTTTTAGATTTACACGGACCACCAGAGCTTGAAATACTTGTTTTCCCAAAAGGAGTTGAACATGAGGCAACGTCGATGGATGGACCTGCTCAAGGACTGTGACATTCTGAATTCTGACTCTATCTCGAAACTTATCAGTGAATGAATGTCTATCGATGTATTCCAGTTAATCTCGCTCAGAACTGATCACTCTCGAGTCGACTAACCAATGGGGAATGGCCGTATAGGATTTAAAGTACGTGGACCAAAGAGCTTAACCACGAGTCGGTGCTTTGACCATAAGGATCGTCGAGGGAATATTCTGAACCGCTATAGGTCGATCTAAGAATGGTTTTAGAACAATTTGCTAGTGTCATGCGATTGGTTCACGGGTGAATCCGTATACCCATGGCGTGATTTGCGAATTAACCTAACTCAATCTCTGACGATCGTAACCTGCGGAACTAGTAATTGACCCTCGCGATTACATGACAACCAAAGCCGCCGTGGCTTGGGTAACTCTTAAACGCGACATAAGTTGCGGGTCGATACGCGTAACTCCTGAGACCCGCCCGTTAGTCTGAGATACGCCGGAATGACAATTGACTGAATTTAGCCATAGATTGGATTTCGAGACTGGAGGCCGGACATTCGGAGACCACAATGGAGTAAATTTGGACGTCGCCTCATCGGTCGGTTATTAAGGTTAGAAATAGTCCCATATAGGTTAGAAAAGCGAAATTCGAACCAACGAACGAAATCGACCTTTTTACCCATAGGATTAGCACGCTTTTCCAAGACCGAAGCAAGGGCAAAATGGTCATTTGCTCCCCTATGCCTTCAGCCGAAAATGCAAGGGCAAATAGGTCCTTTGGTCTTTGAATTATTGAAGTGAATGACACCAAGATTGATTTGACAAATTTCCCTTAAACCTACCCCACTAACCAAGTCATTCCTAGACACTATTCATGTACCATACCCCATGAACCACCCCACTACCCTTTCCCTCCAAATCTTCCTTTGCTTCTTATCATTCACACACACTCTCTCTCTCTCTCTCCCATTCGGCCGACTCCCTCACTCTATCACTCCCTCTCTCTCGTTCGCTCCCTCCTCTCTCCCTCACGCCGTCGCCTCCTCCTCCTCTCACGGCCAAACCGTGGCTCGCCGCCACCTTGCCGCCGCTCCGCCGCCTCGAACCGCCATCAAGACCCCTTCCTCTTCCACTTGGACCGCGAAGGACCGTCGTCCAAGCCCGTGAGCCGCCCGTGCCGTCGCCAAAACCGAACCGGGGCTGTCCTTGTAGGAGTTGGGCGATCGTGAGGTAAGTTGCTCTTAGGGCTTAGGTAGACATATTAAGAGGTTTAAGGCTTGTAGTAGAAGTAGTATTAAGGTTTGTTTGTGATGTTTCCCGTTTAGAACCCCACGGATCAGATCTGTACGCCGAGAGCCGCCGTGTGCCGCGCCGTGCCTCCTTCCGCCACCTCACCGCCGGCCTTGCCTTGCTCTTGGACTTAGTAAGCCCCCCCTAACCTTTAGTTAGGACCTTGTGTGCATGAAAGGACCATTTGAGATGGATTTCGAAGGGTATAGAGGGCTGTTTTGGTAGGGTTCATTGGGGACCCGAATTTGCATTTTGAAGTCATGATTTTTCTTGATGAGTTTTGGTGATTGGATGCTAAGAACCATGAATGAAATGAATTGGTGGATGTTCCTAGGTATGGGCCGAATACCCTATGGCACCTTAGGATGAGCTAGAGTTTGATTTACACCCAATTAACTTGATGGAACCGTAAATGGATCATAGGGATGTTCGGTTCGGGACAATCGTGCGAATGCATTGAACACATGACCTTTAATTTACGGATCGTATCCTAGTCGTGGAAAATTGCAATAGGTTCGATTAAGCTAAGTGACCCCATATTAGTGATTTGGACCTAGTATGATTAATTAGTGAGATATAAGCCTTAATTAATTGATGTGCAATTGAAGGTGTGACATGACCGAATGGCCATTTAAGAAAGTATGGAATTATCTCAATTGATGTGTTATCGACCGCATGACATTGCCATGGACTCGATTTGTTGAATTTCACGACGTATTGCCATGTTATGGGATGGTAGCTCGAGGGGCCGAATCGAGCTTAATTTGATGAGAGTGCGCACGATTGATTTAATTATGTCGATGGAAAGGGATTATGAGTATACGTACATGAGGCATCCTGATGCGTTATACGCGGGATGGACCTGAGGCGTTAAACGCGGGTCATGAGAAATGGCATCGGAAACCTGAGGCGTTAAACGCGGGTTCCTTGATCTTTTAAGCCTGATGCGTTATTACGCGGGCTAAGCCATGAGAGTTCGATCGTATCGTACATGTGAATTATCTGATTAAGTGATGAAATGTTAAGTGCCCAAGTACAAGCCCTGTTTAGCCTAGCTTGTGAATTGCATGACTAAATATGTTTCCAATTGAGCTATTATATGCTGCTGATTGTTTAGCCATTGCATGTGTTTGGGAAGTGTCTGGAAGTCCCAAGGGTCTAGCTTAGGGTTAGGCTAGCTTACTGAGTATATCTCACCCCGTCGTGGGACCCCCATTTTCAGACCCCAAACCCTGATCATGCCACCGCCGCCGATTTTTGGGGTGCCCGTCTGGTTAGAGCTGTATTCCACGGAGTACCCAGTGGGAGAGGGGAAAGCTTACATTAGGAAGTATGGCACCATCTGGATGGATATAGGCTTAGCAGATTGGAGGGCGGACAAGTTTGCAGCATGGTTCTACCGTGATGGAGACCTTGAGGTTGGGCCGCTGAGGACTTTTGACGTGCCGGGGGATGTCATAGGCGAGCAGGATCCTTCGATCGTACACCCTGCTGATGGGGAGCTCACCGACTCCGAGACCACACCCGATCCAGACCTTCCGTCGGCACCGTCCCAGAACCCCGAGATGGATGGCGACATCGTGGGTCCCTCCGACGCCGAAGATCCCATGGAGACGGACGAGTCCGAGCCCGAGGAGGATGAGGCAGAACTAGACGATCCCGAGGACGAGCCTTTGGAGGAGGAGTACAACCCTGACGGAGAGGCCATCTACCATGATCAGTCCGAGCCCGAGGATGAGGCAATCCAGAGCCAGAGTTTGAAGAAGAAGAAGAAGAGGAAGTGGAAGACAAGGAAGACCTGGAGGAGTACGACCCAATGCACCGCGAGGATTCCGACGATGACCGCGAGCTCGACCCTTAGATAGCCTAGGCATCCATGACTTTTTGGAGTTCCGCTTTTGAGTAGTGCCTGACCCTTAGCCCGTCGTTTTTTTTTTATTAGGCTAACCATCTCCCCCGATCCCAAGTGTTGTATTTCCTATCTATGCTTATGTTGTAAAACTGATGTTGTGTTATGTCATGATTAAGTGCTCTGTTTTCCTCAAGTCATCATGTTATACATTTGGTAGGAGTTCTGAGTGTCGCTTCCGCATGTGCATATAAGTTTCATTGTCTAGTGCGCGTCGTTGGATCCTGGGTATCAATCTAAGAAAAAAAGGTGGTTGTAAGGCGATGATGTGCGCCTTAGAGGATTCGGGGCGTCACAACCTCGTTTAAGTGGTATTAGAGCAAGGTCAGCTCGATCAAGCTGATTGAGGACTGGAGTAATAAGGTGTAATGATTCAAGGAGTATTGGGTAGCAAGACCTTAGGGAATTTGCTAGAGTTAGGCATGGAATGCATGGCATGTGAAATGGCGCTTGTGATTGCCATATTGACTGGCGTCATCTTTGGTAGGCTTAAGGCTATAAGGCTTCGTACTTGGCACTAAGTGTTGACTGTTGATTGCTGGATTGGTTAGCTGATTGTGATTTGGTGAAGTTGCTGGAGCAACTGATTGTGTGACTCAAGTGTGAATTCCTGCTTATGATGCTTCGTATGGTTGCTTGGGTAGTGATTGGCTTAAATTGTGATTGCTACTGTGAGAGTAGCTTAGCCTTGCTAGACTCAAGTAGATGGCTTAGGTCTCTAATTCCTGGATGGAATTATAGTGACTCAGGTGTTGTGAGACTTAGCAAGATGAGCAACCGAACCAGAGGTACTGGAGGAGCGTCTAGCTCTAGGCCGCAAGCGGTAGAAGATCCTAGGTATGATGGAGTCATGAGGATCCTAGAAGAAATTGGGAACTTGATGGGCAGGCAAGCCCAGGAGAGGGCTGCTGCCGTTGCCCAGGCTGCTGAAACTGCAGTCGCTGCCGCCAACTTAGCAAACGGGAATAACGGGAACAACGGTTATGGTAATGATGGTGGCAACGCCCAAGGACAAGGAAATTGAGGGATGGGCCAGCTGATTGGACACTTCATGAAGTTGAAACCACCAAAGTTCGATGGTATAGGGGACCCTGGAACTGCCCCTGCTTGGATTGAAGAATTGGAAAAGGCCTTTGAGGCGTTGGGTTGTACTGAGGCTGAAAAGGTGGTCCTGGCTGTGTACCAGCTACGAGGTACGGCGAATGATTGGTGGAAGGCCACCAAGGGAAGAATTTTCCCAAAAGGCACAGAACCCAACTGGACTGTCTTCTCAGAAGTGTTTACTGCCAAGTATTTCTCCAGAGCGGCTCGGGAACAGAAGATAGTTGAGTTTCAGAATCTCCGCCAGAACCAGATGACCATAGACCAATATGAGGCTGAGTTTGCGAGGCTGTCCAAGTATGCTCCGAGGATGGTTGAAAACCCTAAGGATAGGGCAAGAAGGTTCAGAGATGGATTGAGACCTGACCTTCGCAGCCAGTTGGTGCTGTTGGACTTACATGGCTATGACGCCATCTATGAAAGAGGTCAATTGGTGGAAAGGGACATGAGAGAAAGAGGAGTAGCATCTGGATCGCGGTTTACTCCCGTGAGGGATAACCCCCAGTTCGGCAAAAGGCCGATGGTGAGCAACCGGCGTTTCGTCCCTCCGATCAGAAGGAACATTAGCAAGCCTGCTCCCCGGCCAAGTTGGAACTGCCGTTTGTGTGGACGGAAGCATGGGAACGGACCTTGCCCGAGCAGGACAGGCGCTTGCTTCAAGTGTGGCCAATTGGGCCATCAGATAAGGAATTGCTCGAGTCAGGCACCAGGAGCTCAGACTCAAGGGAACCGGCCACCAGCGGGATCGCAGGCGGGAGCTCCGCAGAACAATGCCAATAGGCCGCCAGCTCAAGGAAGGGTTTATGCTGTGGCGCGTAGGGAGGCGGAGAACGCGCCTGGCATGGTCACAGGTACGATTACTTTATGTGATCATGCTGTCTATGCCTTGTTTGACCCTGGAGCATCGCATTCGTTTATATCTGCTCAGTTTGCTGATTTGGTCGGAATTGAATTGAAACCACTGGAAGTGATATTGCATGTTACCACCCCTTTAAAGGATAAAGTGCTGGTTTCTTTAGGTTGTTCAGATTGTAAGATAGTCATTGGGGGTAGTGAGGAACGAATAGATTTAGCTGTGCTACCTATGTTTGACTTTGACGTGATTATCGGAATGGATTGGTTAAGTAGGCAAAGAGCTGTCGTTGATTGTGGTAGCAGGGTGATTCATTTCCATCCTAATGATCGCCCTAGATTCGAATTTGTGGGAAGTCGAGGATGAACCACAATCCCTTTGATTTCGTCACTTGAGGTGACTAGGCTATTGGACGAAGGATGTCAAGCTTACTTAGCTGCTGTAGTGGATCCGACCATTGAGGAACCAAAGCTAGAGGACATAGCTATAGTACGTGATTACCCTGATGTCTTTCCTCAAGAGTTACCAGGGTTGCCTCCAGAAAGGGAAATAGAGTTCGTAATCGAATTAGCACCCGGAACGGAACCGATCTCGAAGGCACCCTACAGGATGTCCTTGTCGGAGTAGAAGGAATTGAAGGTTCAGATGCAGGAGTTACTGGACAAAGGATTTATTCGTCCAAGCGCTTCGCCTTGGGGAGCGCCAGTCTTGTTTGTAAGAAAGAAGGATGGGTCGTTGCGGTTATGCATTGATTACCGGCAGTTGAACCAGGTGACTATCAAGAATAAGTACCCATTGCCAAGAATTGACGACTTGTTTGATCAACTACAAGGAGCTTCTGTGTTCTCCAAGATAGACCTAAGGACGGGTTATCACCAGTTGAGGATTAAGAAGGAAGATGTACCGAAGACCGCCTTTCGGACAAGATATGGGCATTACGAGTTCACAGTCATGCCGTTTGGATTGACTAATGCCCCAGCCACTTTCATGGATTTGATGCATAGAGTGTTTAAGGAATACTTGGATCAGTTCGTCATTATGTTCATCGACGACATTTTGATTTACTCAAAGAGCCCTGAGGAGAACAAGGAACAGTTAAGTAGAGTTCTACGGACATTGAGGGAACACTCGCTGTACGCAAAGTTCAGTAAGTGCGAGTTTTGGCTTAACAAAGTTGCGTTCCTTGGACATGTCATCTCTGGAAATGGAATTTCTGTGGACCCAGCAAAGATTGAAGCAGTAACGAATTGGCCTAGACCTACGTCAGTGACGGAGGTTCGAAGCTTCCTAGGATTGGCAGGATATTACCGCAGGTTCGTAGAAAAGTTTTCCTCGATAGCTACTCCTTTGACAAGGCTGACTAAGAAGGATACGAGGTTTGAATGGACGGATAAGTGTGAGAGGAGTTTTCAGGAACTGCAGCATCGTTTGACGACTACACCAGTGTTAACCATCCCTTTTGGACCTGGAGGTTACGAAATTTATAGCGATGCGTCGCTGAAGGGATTAGGGTGCGTCCTGATGCAACATGGAAGAGTTGTAGCTTATGCATCGAGACAGTTAAGACCCCATGAGATGAACTAGCAGCTATCATCTTCGCCTTGAAGATTTGGAGGCACTACTTGTGCGGAGAGAGGTTTCAGATTTACACGGACCACCAGAGTTTGAAGTACTTGTTTTCCCAAAAGGAGTTAAACATGAGACAACGTCGCTGGATGGAACTGCTCAAGGATTATGATTGTGATATTCTTTATCACCCCGGAAAGGCAAATAAGGTTGCGGATGCGCTGAGTCGGAAGTCAAGCATCGCACATTTGTTGGTTAAGGAATGGACCTTGTTGGAAAAGGTAAGAGATTCGGAGTTCAGGTTCGAAGTTTGCCAGCTGTCTTGTCTTCTAGCGACATTGAGGATTGAGCCAGAGATTCATGAGAAGGTGAAAGCGTTGCAATCTACGGACCCCGACATTCAAAAGATCTTGGAAACGGATGCCGGAAAAAGGAAACCCGACTTTCAAGTGTCCGAAGATGGGATTCTGAAGTTTCGGGGACGCTTGTGCGTACCCAGTGACGAGGAGCTAAGAGAAAGGATCTTGTCGGAAGCGCATAGGAGCAACTATAGTATTCACCCGGGTAGCACGAAGATGTATCAGAACTTGCGTCAACACTACTGGTGGAATGGAATGAAAGTAGATGTAGCTAAGCATGTGGCGAAGTGTTTGACGTGCCAGCAAGTTAAGGCTCAGCATTGTAAGCCTGGTGGGATGTTACAGCCTTTGGAAATCCCCGAGTGGAAGTGGGAGCACATCACCATGGACTTCGTCATGGATTTGCCGAGGAGTCAAAGAGGACATGATTCGATTTGGGTGATCATGGATAGACTGACTAAGTCCGCACACTTCTTGGCAGTAAGGAAAGATTTCGCGATGGATAGATACGCAGAGTTGTACATGAGGTACGTAGTTCGCCTTCATGGAGTTCCAGTGACGATTACTTCGGACAGAGACCCCAAGTTTACCGCTTCATTTTGGAAAAGCCTACAAGAGGCTTTGGGAACGAAACTACAGTACAGCACCGCTTACCACCCCCAGACGGACGGACAATCAGAAAGGACAATTCAGACGCTTGAGGACATGTTGAGAGCTTGCGTATTGGACTTTAAAGGAGGTTGGGAAGATCAGTTACACTTGGTGGAGTTTGCCTATAACAACAGTTACCAACAGAGCATCGGAATGGCACCGTTCGAAGCACTATACGGTAGAGCCTGCCGGACAACCTTATGCTGGGACGAGGTTGGTGAACAAAGCATAACAGGCTCGGAGCTAGTAGAACAGTCAGTGGAGGCAGTGAAAATCATAAGAGAGAGATTGAAAACCGCGCAGAGTCGCCAGAAGAGTTACGCCGACAAGCGGCGCAGACCTTTGGAGTTTCAAGTATGAGACCATGTTTTCTTGAAAGTGTCACCGATGCGAGGTCTATCTCGGTTTGGGAAGAAGGGAAAGTTGAGTCCGAGGTACGTAGGCCCTTTTGAAATTCTGGAACGGATTGGAACTCTGGCCTACAGACTCGCCCTGCCGCCAAGTTTATCACAAGTTCACAACGTATTCCACGTGTCGATGCTGAGGAAGTATGAACCGGACGCAACTCATGTGCTGGACCACGAAGTGAAAGAAGTGGACGATCGGGTAACATATGTGGAGAGACCAGTCAGGATCGAGGACAGGAAGGAGCAAGTACTAAGGAACAAGACGATCCCATTAGTAAAGGTGATCTGGGAGCACCATGGAACTGAAGGAGCCACTTGGGAAAGTGAGGAAGCGATGAGGCGTCAGCACCCCCATTTGTTTGAGTAGGTGGTTGTAATGTAAATTTCGAGGATGAAATTTTTGTAAGGGGGGAAGAGTTGTGACATTCTGAATTTTGACCCTATCTCAAAACTTATCAGTGAATGAATGTCTATCGATGTATTCCAGTTCATCTCGCTCAGAACTGATCACTCTCGAGTCGACTAACCAATGGGGAATGGCCGTATAGGATTTAAAGTACGTGGACCAAAGAGCTTAACCACGAGTTGGTGCTTTGACCATAAGGATCGTCGAGGGAATATTCTGAACCGCTATAGGTCGATCTAAGAATGGTTTTAGAACAATTTGCTAGTGTCATGCGATTGGTTCACGGGTGAATCCGTATGACCATGGCGTGATTTGTGAATTAACCTAACTCAATCTCTGACGATCGTAACCTGCGGAAATAGTAATTGACCCTCGCGATTACATGACGACCAAAGCCGCCGTGGCTTGGGTAACTCTTAAACGCGACATAAGTCGCGGGTCGATACGCGTAACTCCTGAGAGCCGCCCGTTAGTCTGAGATACGCCGGAATGACAATTGACTGAATTTAGCCATATATTGGATTTCGAGACTGGAGGCCGGACATTCGGAGACCACAATGGAGTAAATTTGGACGTCGCCTCATCGGTCGGTTATTAAGGTTAGAAATAGTCCCGTATAGGTTAGAAAAGCGAAATTCGAGCCAACGAGCGAAATCGACCTTTTTACCCATAGGATTAGCACGCTTTTCCAAGACCGAAGCAAGGGCAAAATGGTCTCCCTATGCCTTCAGCCGAAAATGCATGGGCAAATAGGTCCTTTGGTCTTTGAATTATTGAAGTGAATGACACCAAGATTGATTTGACAAATTTCCCTTAAACCTACCCCACTAACTAAGTCATTCCTAGACACTATTCATGTACCATACCCCATGAACCACCCCACTACCCTTTCCCTCCAAATCTTCCTTTGCTTCTTATCATTCACACACTCTCTCTCTCTCTCTCCCATTCGGCCGACTCCCTCACTCTCTCACTCCCTCTCTCTCGTTCGCTCCCTCCTCTCTCCCTCACGCCGTCGCCTCCTCCTCATCTCACGGCCAAACCGTGGCTCGCCGCCACCTTGCCGCCGCCTCGAACCGCCATCAAGACCCCTTCCTCTTCCACTTGGACCGCGAAGGACCGCCGTCCAAGCCCGTGAGCCGCCCGTGCCGTCGCCAAAACCGAACCGGTGCTGTCCTTGTAGGAGTTGGGCGATCGTGAGGTAAGTTGCTCTTAGGGCTTAGGTAGACATATTAAGAGGTTTAAGGCTTGTAGTAGAAGTAGTATTAAGGTTTGTTTGTGATGTTTCCCGTTTAGAACCCCACGGATCAGATCTGTACGCCGAGAGCCGCCGTGTGCCGCGCCATGCCTCCTTCCGCCACCTCACCGCCGGCCTTGCCTTGCTCTTGGACTTAGTAAGCCCCCCTAACCTTTAGTTAGGACCTTGTGTGCATGAAAGGACCATTTGAGATGGATTTCGAAGGGTATAGAGGGCTGTTTTGGTAGGGTTCATTGGGGACCCGAATTTGCATTTTGAAGTCATGATTTTCCTTGATGAGTTTTGGTGATTGGATGCTAAGAACCATGAATGAAATGAATTGGTGGATGTTCCTAGGTATGGGCCGAATACCCTATGGCACCTTAGGATGAGCTAGAGTTTGATTTACACCCAATTAACTTGATGGAACCGTAAATGGATCATAGGAATGTTCGGTTCGGGACAATCGTGCGAATGCATTGAACACATGACCTTTAATTTACGGATCGTATCCTAGTCGTGGAAAATTGCAATAGGTTCGATTAAGCTAAGTGACCCCATATTAGTGATTTGGACCTAGTATGATTAATTAGTGAGATATAAGCCTTAATTAATTGATGTGCAATTGAAGGTGTGACATGACCGAATGGCCATTTAAGAAAGTATGGAATTATCTCAATTGATGTGTTATCGACCGCATGACATTGCCATGGACTCGATTTGTTGAATTTCACGACGTATTGCCATGTTATGGGATGGTAGCTCGAGGGGCCGAATCGAGCTTAATTTGATGAGAGTGCGCACGATTGATTTAATTGTCGATGGAAAGGGATTATGAGTATATGTACTTGAGGCATCCTGATGCGTTAAACGCGGGATGGACCTGAGGCGTTAAACGCGGGTCATGAGAAATGGCATCGGAAACTTGAGGCGTTAAACGCGGGTTCCTTGATCTTTTAAGCCTGATGCGTTATTACGCGGGCTAAGCCATGAGAGTTCGATCGTATCGTACATGTGAATTATCTGATTAAGTGATGAAATGTTAAGTGCCCAAGTACAAGCCCTGTTTAGCCTAGCTTGTGAATTGCATGACTAAATATGTTTCCAATTGAGCTATTATATGCTGCTGATTGTTTAGCCATTGCATGTGTTTGGGAAGTGTCTGGAAGTCCCAAGGGTCTAGCTTAGGGTTAGGCTAGCTTACTGAGTATATCTCACCCCGTCGTGGGACCCCCATTTTCAGACCCCAAACCCTGATCATGCCACCGCCGCCGATTTATGGGGTGCCCGTCTGGTTAGAGCAGTATTCCACGGAGTACCCGGTGGGAGAGGGGAAAGCTTACATTAGGAAGTATGGCACCATCTGGATGGATATAGGCTTAGCAGATTGGAGGGCGGACAAGTTTGCAGCAGCATGGTTCTACCGTGATGGAGACCTTGAGGTTGGGCCGCTGAAGACTTTTGACGTGCCGGGGGATGTCATAGGCGAGCAGGATCCTTCGATCGTACACCCTGTTGATGGGGAGCTGACCGACTCCGAGACCGCACCCGATCCAGACCTTCCGTCGGCACCGTCCCAGAACCCCGAGATGGATGGCGACATCGTGGGGCCCTCCGACGCCGAAGATCCCATGGAGACGGACGAGTCCGAGCCCGAGGAGGATGAGGCAGAACTAGACGATCCCGAGGACGAGCCTTTGGAGGAGGAGTACAACCCTGACGGAGAGGCCATCTACCATGATCAGTCCGAGCCGGAGGATGAGGCAGATCCAGAGCCAGAGTTTGAAGAAGAAGAAGAAGAGGAAGTGGAAGACGAGGAAGACCTGGAGGAGTACGACCCAGTGCACCGCGAGGATTCCGACGATGACCGCGAGCTCGACCTTTAGATAGCCTAGGCATCCATGACTTTTTGGAGTTCCGCTTTTGAGTAATGCCTGACCCTTAGCCCGTCGTTTTTTTTTATTAGGCTAACCATCTCCCCCGATCCCAAGTGTTGTATTTCCTATCTATGCTTATGTTGTAAAACTGATGTTGTGTTATGTCATGATTAAGTGCTCTGTTTTCCTCAAGTCATCATGTTATACATTTGGTAGGAGTTCTGAGTGTCGCTTCCGCATGTGCATATAAGTTTCATTGTCTAGTGCGCGTCGTTGGATCCTGGGTATCAATCTAAGAAAAAAAGGTGGTTGTAAGGCGATGATGTGCGCCTTAGAGGATTCGGGGCGTCACAAGGACTATGATTGTGATATCCTTTATCACCCCGGAAAGGCAAATAAGGTTGCGGACGCGCTGAGTCGAAAGTCAAGCATCGCGCATTTGATGGTTAAGGAGTGGACCCTGTTGGAAGGGATAAGGGATTCAGAGTTCAGGCTCGAAGTTTGCCACCTGTCTTGTCTCTTAGCGACATTAAGAATTGAGCCCGAGATTCATGAGAAAGTGAAAGCGTTGCAATCTACGGACCCCGACAACCAAAAGATTCTGGAATTGGATGCCGCGAAGAGGAAACCCGACTTTCAAAAATCTGAGGATGGGATTCTAAAGTTTCGTGGACGCTTGTGCGTGCCCAGTGACGAGGAACTAAGAGAAAGGATATTGTCGGAAGCTCATAGGAGCAACTACAGTATTCACCCGGGTAGCACGAAGATGTATCAGAACCTGCGCCAACACTACTGGTGGAATGGAATGAAAGTAGATGTAGCTAAGCATGTGGCGAAGTGTTTGACGCGTCAACAAGTTGAGGCTCAGCACTGTAAGCCTGGTGGGATGTTGCAGCCTTTGGAAATCCCCGAGTGGAAGTGGGAGCACATTACCATGGACTTTGTCATGGGTCTGCCGAGGAGTCAGAGAGGACATGATTCAATTTGGGTGATCGTGGATAGGCTGACTAAGTCCGCACATTTCCTGGCGGTAAGAAAAGATTTCGCGATGGATAGGTATGCAGAGTTGTACATGAGGTACGTAGTTCGTCTTCGTGGAGTCCTAGTGACGATTACTTCGGATAGAGACCCCAAGTTCACCGCTTCATTTTGGAAAAGCCTCCAAGAGGCTTTGGGGACAAAACTACAGTACAGCACCGCTTATCACCCCCAGACAGACGGACAGTCTGAAAGGACAATTCAGACGCTTGAGGATATGCTGAGAGCTTGCGTATTAGACTTTAAAGGAGGCTGGGAGGATCAGCTACACTTGGTGGAGTTCGCCTATAACAACAGTTACCAGCAGAGCATCGGAATGGCACCGTTCGAAGCGTTGTACGGTAGAGCATGCAGGACTCCTTTATGCTGGGACGAGGTTGGTGAAAGAAGCATAACAGGCCCAAAATTAGTAGAACAGTCAGTGGAAGCAGTGAAAATTATCAGAGAAAGATTGAAAACCGCGTAGAGCCGCCAGAAGAGTTAGGCCGACAAGCGGCGCAGACCTTTGGAGTTTCGAGTAGGGGACCATGTTTTCTTGAAGGTGTCACCGATGCGAGGTCTATCTCGGCTTGGGAAGAAAGGAAAGCTGAGTCCGAGGTATGTAGGCCCTTTCGAAATTCTGGAGCGGATTGGAAATCTGGCCTACAGACTCGCCTTGCCGCCAAGTTTATCTCAAGTTTACAATGTATTCCACGTGTCGATGTTGAGAAAGTATCAACCGGACGTAACCCATGTTCTGGACCACGAAGTGATAGAAGTGGACGATCGAGTGACGTATGTGGAGAGACCAGTCAGGATCGAGGACAGGAAGCAGCAAGTCCTAAGGAACAAGACGATCCCACTAGTAAAGGTGATCTGGGAGCACCATGGTACTGAAGGAGCCACTTGGGAAAGTGAGGAAGCGATGAGGCGTCAGCACCCCCATTTGTTCGAGTAGGTGGTTGTAATGTAAATTTCGAGGACGAAATTTCTGTAAGGGGGGAAGAGTTGTGACATTCTGAATTCCGACCCCATCTCGAAACTTATCAGTGAATGAATGTCTATCGATGTATTCCAGTTAATCTCACTCAGAATTGATCACTCTCGGGTCGACTAACCAATGGGGAATGGCCATATAGGATTTAAAGTACGCGGACCAAAGAACTTAGCCACGAGTAGACGCTTTGACCATAAGGATCGTCGAGGAAATATTTTGGACCGCAAAAGGTCGATCTAAGAATGATTTTAGAACGATTTGCTAGTGTCATGCGATTGGTTCACGGGTGATTCCGTATGACCATGATGTGATTTGCGAATTAACCTAAATCGATTCCTAATAATCGAAACCTTCGGGACTAGTGATTGACCCTCGCGATTACATGACAACCAAAGCCGTCGTGGCTCGAGTAACTCTTAAACGTGACATTAGTCGCGGGTTGATACGCGTAACTCCTAAGAGCCGCCCGTTAGTCAGAGACGCACTGGAATGACAATTGACTGAATTTAGCCATGGTTTGGATTTCGAGATTGGAGGCCGGATATTCGAATATCACAAAGGAGTAAATTTGGACGTCGCCTCATCGGAGAGTTAGTAAGGTTAGAAATAGTCCCGTATAGGTTAGAAAAGCGAAATTCGAACCGACGAGCGAAATCGATTTTTACCCTAATCTAGTACTCTTTACCATTAGATAAAGTAAGGGCAATTTGGACCTTTCCTACCCCTAGCCTTGGCCGAAAATTTGAGGGCCCTTAAGTCATTTGACCTTATGAATTATTGGTAGACCACTTTGACCATTTGACTTGACTATGGAATGACATTTTCCCCATGACCAACTCTCTTACACCTTGTCACTCATGGACACTATTTCATGTCAACCACCCCACTACCACTTTTCCCTCCAAATTTTCCTTACTTCTTATCACCCACACTCTCTCTCCCCTCCCCCATTCGGCCGACCTCTCACTCTCTCCTCCCTCTCATTCGCTCTCTCTCCCTCTTCCTCTTCGCCCGTCGCCCGTTCGTCCTCCCTCGAAGCCGCGGCCGGCAGCCACTTCGCCGCCGCTCCGCCACCTTCGACCACCATCTAGACGACGCCCCCTTCCCCCTCGAACCTAGCTGGACCACCGTGGGAGTCGGAAGCCACCCGAACACCCCAAAACCGAACCGAGCCGAGAGGAAGTAGGAAGGGCTGTTCTTGAGAGTCCATTGTTTGATCTTGAGGTAAGTTGCTCTTAGTGCTTAGGTAGACATATTAAGAGGTTTTAGGCTTGTGGTAAGAGTGTTATTAAAGTTTGTTTTGGTCATCTTCGCCTAGAACTCCTCGGGACCAGGTCTGTTCGCCAAGAGCGGCCGTGTGCCGCGCCGTCCCACCGCCGGTTTTGCCTCGCTCTTGGGACTTGGTAAGCTTCCCTAACCCTTTGGTAGAACCTTGTGTGATGAAAGGACCAAGAAAATGTAGCTTCGATGTACTTTGGCGGGCTGTTTCGGTGAGGTCTCTTAGGGGGCCGAACTTGTGATGTCTAGGACAGAATTGGCTTGATGAGTTTGATGCTTGGAACAATTGATTCATGAGTGAAATGAGTTAGTGGATGCCCTTGGATGTGAACCGAATGCACCATGGTGTGATATGATGCGTCGGAACTTGAATTTCGCTTGATTGAATCGATGGAGTTTCATATTGATCCTAGAAGTATCCAACCATGAGTGAACTCTTGTGAATGTGTCGAACAATGACCCTTAGTCTACGAGTGGGGTTTTGGCCGTGGGGAGCTAAGGACGCCTAAACTAGTGGAATTCGGCCTATACAATGAATTAGCAAGTCTTGGGCCTCAATTGATTCATGTACCCTTGATTGTGTGACTTGGCCGAATGGACTAATGTGATGGTGATGAATTGTCTTAATTAATAAGATTTTTAATCGGATAGCGTTGACAAGATCTCGATTTGTTGATTTGTGTGACGTGATGCCATGATGTGAAACGATGGCTTAAAGGGCCAAATTGTGCCTAATTCGATGAGAATGCGCGAAATTGACTTGCTGATGCTAGTAGAAAGAATTATGATCCCTTGTGCATGTGGTGCCCTGATGCATTAAACGCGGGGCTAAATGACATCCTGATGCGTTATACGCGGGATAGACCTGAGGCGTTAAACGCGGGTTCCTTGATCTGTTAAGTCTGATGCGTTATTACGCGGGCTAAGCCACGAGAGTCTCAATCGTATAGTACGTATGAGCTATCATCTATTCGATGGGTTGTTAAGTGTGACATTCTGAATTCTGACCCAATCTCGAAACTTATCAGTGAATGAATGTCTATCGATGTATTCCAGTTAATCTCGCTCAAAACTGATCACTCTCGAGTCGACTAACCAATGGGGAATGGCCGTATAGGATTTAAAGTACGTGGACCAAAGAACTTAACCACGAGTCGGTGCTTTGACCATAAGGATCGTCGAGGGAATATTCTGAACCGCTATAGGCCGATCTAAGAATGATTTTAGAACAATTTGCTAGTGTCATGCGATTGGTTCACGGGTGAATCCGTATGACCATGGCGTGATTTGCGAATTAACCTAACTCACTCTCTGACGATCGTGACCTTCGGAACTAGTGATTGACCCTCGCGATTACATGACAACCAAAGCTGCCGTGGCTTGAGTAACTCTTAAACGTGACATAAACGCGGGTCGATACGCAAAACTCCTAAGAGCCGCCCGTTAGTCAGAGACGCACTGGAATGACAATTGACTGAATTTAGCCATAGATTGGATTTCGAGATTGAAGGCCGGACATTCGGAGATCGCATTGGAGTAAATTTGGACGCCGCCTCATCAGAGAGTTATTAAGATTAGAAATGGTCCCGTATAGACTAGAAAAGCGAAATTCGAACCGACGAGCGAAATCGACCTTTTTACCCATAGGATTAGCACACTTTCCAAGGACAAAGCAAGGGCAAAATGGTCATTTTCCATCCCTAAGCCTTCAGCCGAAAATGCAAGGGCAATTTGGTCTTTGCATTATTGAAGTGAAATACATCAAGCTTGATTGGACAATTTCCCCCAAACCAAATCCCACTAAGTTGTCAATCCTAGACACTATTCCATGTCATTCAACCACCCCACTACCACTTTTCCCTCCAAAATTTCCTTGCTTCTTATCACCCACTCTCTCTCTCCCTCTTCATTTTCGGCCGACTCTCTCTCTCTCTCTCACTCTCTCCCTCTTTCGTTCGCTCTCTCCCTCTCTCGCCGTCACCCGCTCTTCTCTCGTCCAAACCGCGGCCGACCGCCGCTTCGCCGCCGCTCCGCCGCCTCGAACTACCACCATGGCGCCTTCCCCTTCCCTTAGAACTTAGTTGGACCGCCGTCCAAGCCCGTGAGCCGCCCGTGCCGTCGCCAAACCAAACCGGGGGCTGTTCTTGTAGAGTTTTGCTTGACCTTGAGGTGAGTGACTCTAGAACCCTAGATACACATGTTAAGAGATCAATAGCTTGTGTTAGGGGTGTTTCTCATTGAGTTAGCTTGGCATTTGGGGGATTTTTCTTAGGGATCAGACCTGGTTGCCCTTGGACCGCCGTTCGCCGCGCCTCCCACCGCCACTTGCCGCCGGCTTTGCCTTGCTTTTGGACTTGGTAAGCTCCCCTAACCCTTTGCTAGGGACCTTGAGTGCATGGAAAGACCAAATGGGTTTGATCTTGTAGCATTTAGGGGGCTGTTTCGGTGGGGTCCTCTAGGGATCCGAATTTGCATTTTGTGATCAGAATTTTCATTGATGAGTTTTGATGATTGAATGTTAGGAACCATGGATGGAATGAATTGGTGAATGTCCTAGGGTGTGGGCCGAATGCCCCATGGTGTCTTAGGATGAGCTAGAGCTTGATTTATATCTACTTGAATTGATGGAATCCTAAATGAAGCTTAGGAGTATTCGGTTTTGGGGCAATCGTGCGAGTACGTTGAGTAAATGACTTTAACCTATGGATCGTACTCTAGTCGTGGGAAGTTGCAAGAAGTTCAATTGAGCTAAGTGACCCTATGTTAGTGATTGTGGGTCTTGTGTGGTTAATTAGTGAGTCATAGGCCTTATTGATTGATGCAATGTTGATTGTGTGTCATGGCCGAATGGTCAATAGTGATGGCATGGAATTATCTCAATTGATGTGTTATCGACCGCATGACATTGCCATGGACTTGATTTGTTGAATTTTACGACGTATTGCCATGATATGGGATGGTAGCTTGAGGGATCGAATCGAGCTCAATTTGATGACAGTGCGCACGATTGATTTAATTATGTCGATGGAAAGGAATTATAAGTATACGTACATGAGGCATCCTAATGCGTTAAACGCGGGATGGACCTGAGGCGTTAAACGCGGGTCATGAGAAATGGCATTGGAAACCTGAGGCGTTAAACGCGGGTTCCTTGATCTCTTAAGCCTGATGCGTTATTACGCGGGCTAAGCCATGAGAGTTTCGATTGTATCGTACATGTGGATTGTCTACTAAATGATGAAATGTTAAGTGCCCAAGTACAAGTCCCGTCTAGCCTAGTCTGTGAATTACATGACTGATTATGTTTAATTGAGTTGCCACGTGCCATTGCTTGTTATTGCTCATTTAGTCATTGCATGTGTTTAGGAAAGTCTGGAAATCCCAAGTGTCTAGCTTAGGGTTAGGCTAGCTTATTGAGTATATCTCACCCCGTCGTGGGACCCCCATTTTCAGACCCCAAACCCTAAGCATGCCGCCGCCGCCGATTTTTGGGGTGCCCTTCTGGATAGAGCAGTATTCCACGGAGTACCCGGTGGGAGAGGGGAAAGCTTACATTAGGAAGTATGGCACCATCTGGATGGATGTGGGCTTAGCAGACTAGAGAGCAGACAGATTCGCAGCATGGTTCTACCGCGACAGCGATCTCACAGTTGGGCCATTGAGGACTTTTGACGTGCCGTGGGATGTCATTGGCGAGCAGGATCCTTCGATCGGGACTATTTCTAATGGGGAGCTCACTGACTCCGAGACCGCACCTGATCCAGATCTTCCGCCGGTACCGTCTCAGAACCCCGAGACTGATGGCGACATCGTGGGGCCCTCTGATGCCGAAGACCCCATGGAGACGGACGAGTCCGAGCCCGAGGAAGATGACGAAGAGCTAGACGATTCCGAGGACGAGCCTTTGGAGGAGGAGTACAACCCTGACGGAGAGGCCATCTTCCATCCTCAACCTGAACCCGAGGAAGAAGCATGTGACATTCTGAATTCTGACCCTATCTCGAAACTTATCAGTGAATGAATGTCTATCGATGTATTCCAGTTAATCTCGCTCAGAACTGATCACTCTCGAGTCGACTAACCAATGGGGAATGGCCGTATAGGATTTAAAGTACGTGGACCAAAGAACTTAACCACGAGTCGGTGCTTTGAGCATACGGATCGTCGAGGGAATATTCTGAACCACCATAGGCCGATCTAAGAATGGTTTTAGAACAATTTGCTAGTGTCATGCGATTGGTTCGCGGGTGAATCCGTATGACCATGGCGTGATTTGCGAATTAACCTAACTCAATTTCTGACGAACGTAACCTTCGGGGCTAGAATTAACTCTCGCGATTACATGACAACCAAAGTCGCCGTGGCTTGAGTAACTCTTAAACGTGACATAAGTCTCGGGTCGATACGCGTAACTCCTGAGAGCCGCCCGTTAGTCTGAGATACGCCGGAGTGACAATTGACTGAATTTAGCCATGGTTTGGATTTCGAGATCGGAGGCCGGACATTCGAAGATCACAATGGAGTAAATTTGGACGTCGCTTCATCGAGGGGTTATTAAGGTTAGAAATAGTCCCGTATAGGTTAGAAAAACAAAATTAGGACTGCCAAGTGAAATAGGACCCTTTTACCCCTAGTTTAGTACACTTTTCTCTTAAACCAAGCAAGGGCAAAATGGTCATTTGCCTCCCCAAGCCACCAGCCGAAATTAGAGGGGTATTATGGTCATTTTGAAGGTTGAATTATTGGTTTTGAAGAGACACAATTGATTTGACAAAATCCCCAAACCTACCCCACTAAACCTTGTCATTCAAGGTTCCTATTCATGTCCTTTACCCCATGAACCACTCCACTCACTCTTTTCCCTCCAAAAACACTCTCCCTCTCTTCTTCATTTGGCCACCACCCCATCAGATCTCTCTCCCTCATTTTCGCTCTCTCCCTCTCCCTCACCGTCGCTCTCTCTCTCGGCCCCAAGGAAGAGCCGGCCGACCACCACCACTTTCCACCACCTTCGACCACCACCTAGGCGACCTATCCTCGCCCTTCCACCGTGTTGGACCGCCGTTAAAGCCGAGCACCACGCAAGTAAGCCCACGACCAGATTCGGACTGAGGAGAAGGAAAGGGAGTTCTTGGGGAAAGCTTCGGTTTTTCTTGAGGTAAGTGGCCCTTGGTACTTAGGTAGACATGTTAGAGGGTTAATGGCTTGTGTTAGGAGTGTTTCTCATTAAGTTAGCTTGGTCAATGGTGGATTTTTCATAGGGACCAGGTCTGATCGCGCCGGACCAGACCACTCGCGCCGCTCCTCCGCCGTTGCCGCCGGCTTTGGTTAGCTTTGGAAGACTTGGTAAGCTTCCTCTAACCTTATACTAGGACCATGGTGATGGAAGGACCAAGTGAGAGTTGGTTTTGGAGTGTTTAAGGGGCTGCTTTGGCTTGGTGCATAGGAAACCCGAAATTGGGTTTTAGTGGGCTGTTTGTGCTAGATGGAAAGTAATGTTTGGAATGTGAAAATCATGGTTTAAATAGGTTGGTAGATACCCTTATATGCTGACCTAATACCCTATGATACCCTTAGAAGTGTTAGAGCTTGAACTTAGCTAGTTGGGACTAGGGAAATCCTAATTAGTGCCTAGGTGTGATCGGCCCTATGGGGAATTGCATGATGCGTCGTTGAAAAATGGTCAAGCGGCCTTGTAGCATTCTGGTCATGAACAATATGATGTGATTTAATGGGTGAATGGGGACAATGATTGTGCATTAGGCTTTACGTGGTGAATTGATGCATTTGGTGGTGTATGGCGTGATTGGCTTTATGAGATTGTGATGGCCGATTGGTATAGGGATGGAAAGCAACTTGTTTAATTGAAAATGAGACTTATTGTAGGATGTCGTGTTGGCCCCAATTGATTGAGATCGTAGCATAATTGCCTTGTCAAGGATTGGTACCTAAAATGGCCTTAAGGCTTGAAATGAAGCATTATGTTTGAAATGGGAGTAATTATGTTATATGTTAAGGGTCTTGATCGATTGTGATATAATGATGTGCCACGGTACGGAATTGTGATTTAGAGTGGCCAAGTGGTCCTTGTATGGACGTCCTGCACATATGATTGTTTTATACTATAATTGGTTGAATTATGAGCCTATGTGCATATATTGCCCTGATGCGTTAAACGCGGGGCTTAGTGATATCCTGATGCGTTAAACGCGGGTCATGTCATGGCTAAGGATAACCTGAGGCGTTAAACGCGGGATCCTTTATATTATTAGCCTGATGCGTTATGGCGCGGGCCAAGCCATGAGGTTTACAGCTGTAATATGTATATATGTATTGGTATATATAAAATATGTATATATATATATATATATATATATATATATATATATATATATATATATATATGCTAACCTCTGTATTATGAGATATTAAGTGCCAGAGTACGAAAGCAAAGCCTAGCCTAGCCTGGTGAACTTTATGTCATATTGTGCTTTAATTGAGCTACCGCATGCTATTGCCTGTCTTTCTACATTTGGTCATCGCATGTGATTGGGAGTGTCTGGAAGTCCCTTGTGCCTAGCCTAGGGTTAGGGTTAGTTTACTGAGTTTATCTCACCCCGTCGTAGGACCCACATTTTCAGACCCTAAGCCCTGACCATGCCGCCGCCGCCGATTTTTGGGGTACCCGTCTGGATAGAGCAGTATTCCACGGAGTACCCGGTGGGAGAGGGGAAGGCTTACATTAGGAAGTATGGCACCATCTGGATGGATATAGGCTTAGCAGATTGGAGGGCGGACAAGTTTGCAGCATGGTTCTACCGTGAGGGAGACCTTGAGGTTGGGCCGCTGAGGACCTTTGATGTGCCGTGGGATGTCATTGGCGAGCAAGATCCTTCGATCGTACACCCTGCTGATGGGGAGCTCACTGACTCCGAGACCGCACCTGATCCAGACTTGCCGCCGGCACCGTCTCAGAACCCCAAGATTAATGGCGACATCGTGGGGCCCTCTGACGCCGAAGATCCCATGGAAACGGACGAGTCGGAGCCCGAGGAGGATGAGGCAGAGCTAGACGATTCCGAGGACGAGCCTTTGGAGGAGGAGTACAACCTTGACAGAGAGGCCATCTACCATGATCAGCCTGAACCCGTGGATGAGGCAGATCCAGTGTAACGCCCCGAGTCCTCAATGGCGCACATCATCGCCTCCACTACCAGATCTTCGTCTGTCTTATACCCATGATCTTGTATGCCATACACGGAAGGCAATGAAACTTATATGCACATGTGGAAGCGACACTCAGAACACCTACCAGATGTATAACATGATGACTTAAGGAAAACAGAGCACTTAATCATAACATATCACAACATCAGTTTTACAACATAAGCATAGATAGAAAATACAACACTTGGGATCGGGGGAGATGGTTAGCCTAATCAAAAAAAGACGACGGGCTAAGGGTCAGGCACTACTCAAAAGCGGAACTCCAAAAAGTCATGGATGCCTAAGCTATCTAAGGGTCGAGCTCGCGGTCATTGTCGGAATCCTCGCGGTGCACTGGGTCGTACTCCTCCAGGTTTTCCTCGTCTTCCACTTCCTCTTCTTCTTCTTCTTCAAACTCTGGCTCTGGATCTGCCTCATCCTCGGGCTCGGACTGATCCTGGTAGATGGCCTCTCCGTCGGGGTTGTACTCCTCCTCCAAAGGCTCGTCCTCGGGATCGTCTAGCTCTGCCTCATCCTCCTCGGGCTCGGACTCGTCCGTCTCCATGGGATCTTCGGCGTCGGAGGGCCCCACGATGTCGCCATCAATCTCGGGGTTCTGGGACGGTGCCGACGGAAGATCTGGATCGGGTGCGGTCTCGGAGTCGGTGAGCTCCCCATCAGCAGGGTGTACGATCGAAGGATCCTGCTCGCCTATGACATCCCCCGGCACGTCAAAAGTCCTCAGCGGCCCAACCTCGAGGTCTCCATCACGGTAGAACCATGCTGCAAACTTGTCCACCCTCCAATCTGCTAATCTTATATCCATCCAGATGGTGCCATACTTCCTAATGTAAGCTTTCCCCTCTCCCACCTGGTACTCCGTGGAATACTGCTCTAACCAGACGGGCACCCCAAAAATCGGCGGCGGCGGCATGATCAGGGTTTGGGGTCTGAAAATGGGGGTCCCACGACGGGGTGAGATATACTCAGTAAGCTAGCCTAACCCTAAGCTAGACCCTTGGGACTTCCACACATTTCCCAACACATGCAATGTCCAAACAATCAGACAGCAGGTAATGGCATATAATAGCTCAATTAGAAATATATTTAGTCGTGCCATTCACAAATTAGGCTAGGCGGGACTTGTACTTGGGCACTTAACATTTTATCACTCAATCAGATAATTCACATGTACGATACGATCGAACTCTCATGGCTTAGCCCGCGTAATAACGCATCAGGCTTAAAAGATCAAGGAACCCGCGTTTAACGCCTCAGGTTTCCGATGCCATTTCTCATGACCCGCGTTTAACGCATCAGGATGCCTCACATACGTATACTTGTAATTTCTTTCCATCGCCATAATTAATTCAATCATGCGCACTCTCGTCAAATTGGGCACGATTCGACCCCTCAAGCTACCATCCCATATCATGGCAATACGTTGTAAAATTCAACAATTCAAGTCCATGGCAATATCGTGCGGTCGATAACACATCAATTGAGACAATTCCAAGCTTTCAAGGTAGCCATTCGGCCATGTCACACCATCAAGGGCACATCAATCAATTAAGGCTCATAACTCACTAATTAATCACGCTAGGCCCAAAATTACTAACATAAGGTCGTTTAACTCAATTGAACCTCTTGTTATTCTCTTGATTAGAGTACGATTCATAGGTTAAAAGTCGTTTACTAAACGTGCTCGCACGATTTCCCCAAAACCGATTACTCCTAAGCCTCAATTAGGATTCCATTAATTCAAATAGATATAATTCAAGCTCTAGCTAGTCCTAGGACATCATGGGGCATTCGGCCCACACCTAGGAACATCCACCAATCCATTTCATCCACGACTCCTAGCATTCAATCATCAAAACACATCAAGGAAATTTCTGATCACATGATGCAAATTCGGATCCCTAAAGGACTCTACCGAAACAGCCCCCTATACACTTCAAAATCCACTCCAAATGGTCCTTCCATGCACACAAGGTCCTAACTAAAGGTTAGGGGAGCATACCAAGTCCAAGAGCAAGGCAAGGCCGGCGGCAATTGGCGGTTTGAGGCGCTGCGCACGGCGGTCCAAAGGCGACCAGGTCTGATCCCTAAGAGAAATCCCCCAAATGCCAAGCTAACTCAATGAGAATCACTCCTAACATAAGCTATCAACCTCTTAACACATATATCTAAGGCCCTAGAATCACTTACCTCAAGAAAGGTCAAGACTTTTCTCAAGAACTCCCTCCCATCTCTCCTCGGTCCGAATCTGGTCGGCGACGCTTCGGGCGGTCTCGGGCCGAACGGCGGCTGCTAAGGTGGTCTAATGGCAAGAGGGACGTGTCTTGGTGGTGGTTCGAGGCGGCAAGTGGCGGCCGGTCGTGGCTTGGCCGAGAGAGGAGCGGGCGACGGCGAGCGTGAGGGGGAAGAGAAGAGAGCGAACGAGAGAGGGAGAGTGAGAGAGAGAGTCTTCATCCGAATGGGGGAGAGAGAGAGAGAGAGAGAAGAATAAGAAGCAATGGAAATTTTGGAGGGAAAGGGTAGTGGGGTGGTTCATGGGGTATGGTACATGAATAGTGTCTAGGAATGACTTGGTTAGTGGGGTAGGTTTAAGGGAAATTGTCTAATCAAGCTTGGTGGATTGCATTTTAATAATTCATCACTCAAATGACCACTTTACCCTTGGAATTTAGGGTGAAGATGGGGGAGGGCAAATGACCATTTTGCCCTTGCTTCGGTCTTGGAAAGCGTGCTAATCCTATGGGTAAAAAGGTCGATTTCGCTCGTCGGTTCGAATTTCGCTTTTCTAACCTATACGGGACTATCTCTAACCTTGGTAGCTCGCCGATGAGGCGACGTCCAAATTTACTCCGTTGTGATCCTCGAATGTCCGGCCTCCGATCTCGAAGTCCAATCTATGTCTAAATTCAGTCAATTGTCATTCCAGTAAATCTCTGACTAACGGGCGGCTCTTAGGAGTTACGCGTATCGACCCGCGACTCATGTCACGTTTAAGAGTTACTCGAGTCACGGCGGCTCTGGTTGTCATGTAATCGCGAGGGTCAATCGCTAGTCCCGAAGGTTACGACCGTTAGGAATTGAGTTAGGTTAATTCGCAAATCATGTCATGGTCATACGGAATCACCCGTGAACCAATCGCATGACACTAGCAAATCGTCCTAAAACCATTCTTAGATCGACCTTTAGCGGTTCAGAATATTCCCTCGACGATCCTTATGGTCAAAGTACCGACTCGTGGTTAAGTTCTTTGGTCAACGTACTTTAAATCCTATACGGCCATTCCCCATTGGTTAGTTGACTCGAGAGTGATCAGTTCTGAGCGAGATTAACTGGAATACATCGATAGACATTCATTCATTGATGAGTTTCGAGATTGGGTCAGAATTCAGAATGTCACAACTCTTCCCCCCTTACAAAAATTTCGTCCTCGAAATTTACATTACAACCACCTACTCAAACAAATGGGGGTGCTGACGCCTCATCGCTTCCTCACTTTCCCAGGTGGCTCCTTCAGTTCCATGGTGCTCCCAGATCACCTTTACTAATGGGATCGTCTTGTTCCTTAGTACTTGCTCCTTCCTGTCCTCGATCCTGATTGGTCTCTCCACATATGTTACCCGATCGTCCACTTCTATCACTTCGTGGTCCAACACATGAGTTGCGTCCAGTTCATACTTCCTTAGCATCGACATGTGGAATACGTTGTGAACTTGTGATAAACTTGGCGGCAGGGCGAGTCTATAGGCCAGAGTTCCAATCCGTTCCAGAATTTCAAAAGAGCCTACGTACCTCGGACTCTACTTTCCCTTCTTCCCAAACCGAGATAGACCTCGCATTGGTGACACCTTCAAGAAAACGTGGTCTCCTACTTGAAACTCCAAAGGTCTGCGCCGCTTGTCGGCGTAACTCTTCTGGCGACTCTACGCGGTTTTCAATCTTTCTCTTATGATTTTCACTGCCTCCACTGACTGTTCCACTAGTTCCGGGCCTGTTATGCTTCGTTCACCAACCTCGTCCCAGCACAAAGGCGTCCTGCAGGCTCTACCGTATAATGCTTCGAACGGTGCCATTCCGATGCTCTGTTGGTAACTGTTGTTATAGGCAAACTCCACCAAGTGTAATTGATCTTCCCAACCTCCTTTAATGTCCAAAACGCAAGCTCTCAACATGTCCTCAAGCGTCTGAATTGTCCTTTCTGATTGTCCGTCCGTCTGGGGGTGGTAAGCGGTACTGTACTGTAGTTTCGTTCCCAAGGCCTCTTGTAGGCTTTTCCAAAATGAAGCGGTAAACTTGGGGTCTCTGTCTGAAGTAATCGTTACTGGAACTCCATGAAGGCGAACTACGTACCTCATGTTTAACTCTGCGTATCTATCCATCGCGAAATCTTTCCTGACTGCCAAGAAGTGTGCAGACTTAGTCATCCTATCCACGATCACCCAAATCGAATCATGTCCTCTCTGACTCCTCGGCAAACCCATGACGAAGTCCATGGTGATGTGCTCCCACTTCCACTCGGGGATTTCCAAAGGCTGTAACATCCCACCAGGCTTACAATGCTGAGCCTTAACTTGCTGGCACGTCAAACACTTCGCCACATGCTTAGCCACATCTACTTTCATTCCATTCCACCAATAGTGTTGACGCAAGTTCTGATACATCTTCGTGCTACCCGGGTGAATACTATAGTTGCTCCTATGCGCTTCCGACAAGATCTTTTCTCTTAGCTCCTCGTCACTGGGTACGCACAAGCGTCCCAGAAACTTCAGAATCCCATCTTCGGACACTTGAAAGTCGGGTTTCCTTTTTCCGGCATCCGTTTCCAAGATCTTTTGGATGTCGGGGTCCGTAGATTGCAACGCTTTCACCTTCTCATGAATCTCTGGCTCAATCCTCAATGTCGCTAGAAGACAAGACAGCTGGCAAACTTCGAACCTGAACTCCGAATCTCTTACCTTTTCCAACAAGGTCCATTCCTTAACCAACAAATGTGCGATGCTTGACTTCCGACTCAGCGCATCCGCAACCTTATTTGCCTTTCCGGGGTGATAAAGGATATCACAATCATAGTCCTTGAGCAGCTCCATCCATCGACGTTGTCTCATGTTTAGCTCCTTTTGGGAAAACAAGTACTTCAAACTCTGGTGGTCCGTGTAAATCTGAAACCTTTCTCCGCACAAGTAGTGCCTCCAAATCTTCAAGGCGAAGATGATAGCTGCTAGTTTCAAATCATGCGTCGGGTAGTTCATCTCATGAGGTCTTAACTGTCTCGATGCATAAGCTACAACTCTTCCATGTTGCATCAGGACGCACCCTAATCCCTTCAGCGACGCATCGCTATAAATCTCAAAACCTCCAGGTCCAGAAGGGATGGTCAACACTGGTGCAGTCGTCAAATGATGCTTAAGTTCCTGAAAACTCCTCTCACACTTATCCGTCCATTCAAACCTCGTATCCTTCTTAGTCAGCCTTGTTAAAGGAGTAGCTATCGAGGAAAACTTTTCTACTAACCTACGGTAATATCCTGCCAATCCTAGGAAGCTTCGAATCTCCATCACTGACGTAGGTCTAGGCCAATTCGTTACTGCTTCAATCTTTGCTGGGTCCACAGAAATTCCATTTCCAGAGATGACATGTCCAAGGAATGCAACTTTGTTAAGCCAAAACTCGCACTTATTGAACTTGGCGTACAGCGAGTGTTCTCTTAACGTCCGTAGAACTCTACTCAACTGTTCCTCGTGCTCCTCAGGGCTCTTCGAGTAAATCAAAATGTCGTCGATGAACACAATGACGAACTGATCCAAGTATTCCTTAAACACTCTATGCATCAAATCCATGAAAGCAGCTGGGGCATTAGTCAATCCAAACGGCATGACTGTGAACCCATAATGCCCATATCTTGTCCGAAAGGCGGTCTTCGGTATATCTTCCTTCTTAATCCTCAACTGATGATAACCCGTCCTTAGGTCTATCTTGGAGAACACAGAAGCTCCTTGTAGTTGATCAAACAAGTCGTCAATTCTTGGCAACGGGTACTTATTCTTGATAGTCACCTGGTTCAACTGCCGGTAATCAATGCATAATCGCAACGACCCATCCTTCTTTCTTACAAACAAGACTGGCGCTCCCCAAGGCGAAGCGCTTGGACGAATAAATCCTTTGTCCAGTAATTCTTGCATCTGAACCTTTAATTCCTTCAACTCTGACAAGGACATCCTGTAGGGTGCCTTCGAGATTGGCTCTGTTCCAGGTGCTAATTCAATCACGAACTCTATTTCCCTTTCTGGAGGCAACCCTGGTAACTCTTGAGGAAAGACATCAGGGTAATCACGTACTACAGCTATGTCCTCTAGCTTTGGCTCCTCTACGGTCGGATCTACCACGGCAGTTAAGTAAGCTTGACATCCTTCGTTCAACAGCCTAGTCACATCCAGTGACGAAATCAAAGGGATTGTGGTTCCTCCTCGACTTCCCACAAACTCGAATCTAGGGCGATCATTAGGATGGAAATGAATCACCCTGCTACCACAATCAACGACAGCTCTTTGCCTACTTAACCAATCCATTCCGATAATCACGTCAAAGTTAAACATAGGCAGCACAGCTAAATCTATTTGTTCCTCACTACCCCCAATGACTACCTTACAATCTGAACAACCTAAAGAAACCAGCACTTTATCCTTTAAAGGGGTGGTAACATGCAATATCACTTCCGGTGGTTTCAATTCAATTCCGACCAAATCAGCAAACTGAGCAGATATAAACGAATGCGATGCTCCAGGATCAAACAAGGCATAGGCAGCATGATCACATAAAGTAATCGTACCTGTGACCACGCCAGGCGCGTTCTCCACCTCCCTATGCGCCACAGCATAAACCCTTCCTTGAGCTGGCGGCCTATTGGCATTATTCTGCGGAGCTCCCGCCTGCGGTCCCGCTGGTGGCCGATTCCCTTGAGTCTGAGCTCCTGGTGCCTGACTCGGGCAGTTCCTTATCTAGTGGCCCAGCTGGCCACACTTGAAGCAAGCGCCCGTCCTGCTCGGGCAAGGTCCGTTCCCATGCTTCCGTCCACACAAACGGCAGTTCCAACTTGGCCGGGGAGCAGGCTTGCTAATGTTCCTTCTGATCAGAGGGACGAAACGCCGGTTCTTCACCATCGGCCTTTTGCCGAACTGGCGGTTATCCCTCACGGGAGTAAACCGCGATCCAGATGCTACTCCTCTTTCTCTCATGTCCCTTTCCACCAATTGACCTCTTTCATAGAAGGCGTCATAGCCCTGTAAATCCAATAGCACCAACTGGCTGCGAAGGTCAGGTCTCAATCCATCTCTGAACCTTCTCGCCCTATCCTCAGGGTTTTCAACCATCCTCGGAGCATACTTGGACAGCCTCGCAAACTCAGCCTCATACTGGTCTATGGTCATCTGGTTCTGGCGGAGATTCTGAATCTCAACTATCTTCTGTTCCCGAGCCGCTCTGGAGAAATACTTGGCAGTAAACACTTCTGAGAAGACAATCCAGTTGGGTTCTGTGCCTTCTCGGAAAATTCTTCCCTTGGTGGCCTTCCACCAATCATTCGCCGTACCTCGTAGCTGGTACACAGCCAGGACTACCTTTTCAGCCTCAGTACAACCCAACGCCTCAAAGGCCTTTTCCAATTCTTCAATCCAAGCAGGGGCAGTTCCAGGGTCCCCTGTACCCTCCAATTCTTCATGAAGTGTTCCATCAGCTGGTCCATCCCTCGATTTCCTTGTCCATGGGCGTTGCCACCATCATTACCATAACCGTTGTTCCCGTTATTCCCGTTTGCTAAGTTGGCGGCAGCGACTGCAGCTTCAGCAGCCTGGGCAACGGCAGCAGCCCTCTCCTGGGCTTGCCTGCCCATCAAGTTCCTAATTTCTTCTAGGATCCTCATGACTCCGTCATACCTAGGATCTTCTACCGCTTGCGGCCTAGAGCTAGACACTCCTCCAGTACCTCTGGTCCGGTTACTCATCTCGCTAAGTCTCACAACACCTGAGCCACTATAATTCCATCCAGGAATTAGAGACCTAAGTTATCTACTTAAGTCGAACAAAGCTATGCTACACTCATAGCAGCAATCACAAACAAAGCGATCATAGTTCAAGCAACCATTAGAGCACCACAACGAGGAAATCACCATTACACCACACAATTAGTTGCCTCTGCAACTTAGCCAAATCAAATCAATTACCCAACCAAGCAAGCAGCAGCCAACACTCAGTGCCAAGTACGAAGCCTTATAGCCGTAAGCCTACCCAAAGATGACGCCAGTCAATATGCCAATCACAAGCGCCATTTCACATGCCAGCATTCTATGCCTAACTCTAACGAATTTCCTAAGGTCTTGCTACCCAAAACTCCTTGAATTGTTACACCTTATTACTCCAGTCCTCAATCCGCTTGATCGAGCTGACCTTGCTCTGATACCACTTAAACGAGGATGTAACGCCCCGAGTCCTCAATGGCGCACATCATCGCCTCCACTACCAGATCTTCGTCTGTCTGATACCCAGGATCTTGTATGCCATACATGGTAGGCAATGAAACTTATATGCACATGCGGAAGCGACACTCAGAACTCCTACCAGATGTATAACATGATGACTTAAGGAAAACAGAGCACTTAATCATAACATATCACAACATCAGTTTTACAACATAAGCATAGATAGAAAATACAACACTTGGGATCGGGGGAGATGGTTAGCCTAATCAAAAAAAGACGACGGGCTAAGGGTCAGGCACTACTCAAAAGCGGAACTCCAAAAAGTCATGGATGCCTAAGCTATCTAAGGGTCGAGCTCGCGGTCATCGTCGGAATCCTCGCGGTGCACTGGGTCGTACTCCTCCAGGTCTTCCTCTTCTTCTTCTTCTTCAAACTCTGGCTCTGGATCTGCCTCATCCTCGGGCTCGGACTGATCCTGGTAGATGGCCTCTCCGTCGGGGTTGTACTCCTCCTCCAAAGGCTCGTCCTCGGGATCGTCTAGCTTTGCCTCATCCTCCTCGGGCTCGGACTCGTCCGTCTCCATGGGATCTTCGGCGTCGGAGGGCCCCACGATGTCGCCATCAATCTCGGGGTTCTGGGACGGTGCCGACGGAAGATCTGGATCGGGTGCGGTCTCGGAGTCGGTGAGCTCCCCATCAGCAGGGTGTACGATCGAAGGATCCTACTCGCCTATGACATCCCCCGGCACGTCAAAAGTTCTCAGCGGCCCAACCTCGAGGTCTCCATCACGGTAGAACCATGCTGCAAACTTGTCCGCCCTCCAATCTGCTAATCCTATATCCATCCAGATGGTGCCATACTTCCTAATGTAAGCTTTCCCCTCTCCCACCGGGTACTCCGTGGAATACTGCTCTAACCAAACGGGCACCCCAAAAATCGGCGGCGGCGGCATGATCAGGGTTTGGGGTCTGAAAATGGGGGTCCCACGACGGGGTGAGATATACTCAGTAAGCTAGCCTAACCCTAAGCTAGACCCTTGGGACTTCCAGACATTTCCCAACACATGCAATGTCCAAACAATCAGACAGCAGGCAATGGCATATAATAGCTCAATTAGAAATATATTTAGTCGTGCCATTCACAAATTAGGCTAGGCGGGACTTGTACTTAGGCACTTAACATTTCATCACTCAATCAGATAATTCACATGTACGATACGATCGAACTCTCATGGCTTAGCCCGCGTAATAACGCATCAGGCTTAAAAGATCAAGGAAGCCGCGTTTAACGCCTCAGGTTTCCGATGCCATTTCTCATGACCCGCGTTTAACGCCTCAGGTCCATCCCGCGTTTAACGCATCAGGATGCCTCACATACGTATACTTGTAATTTCTTTCCATCGCCATAATTAATTCAATCATGCGCACTCTCGTCAAATTGGGCACGATTCGACCCCTCAAGCTACCATCCCATATCATGGCAATACGTTGTAAAATTCAACAATTCAAGTCCATGGCAATATCGTGCGGTCGATAACACATCAATTGAGACAATTCCAAGCTTTCAAGGTAGCCATTCGGCCATGTCACACCATCAAGGGCACATCAATCAATTAAGGCTCATAACTCACTAATTAATCACGCTCGGCCCAAAATTACTAACATAAGGTCGTTTAACTCAATTGAACCTCTTGTTATTCTCTTGATTAGAGTACGATTCATAGGTTAAAAGTCGTTTACTAAACGTGCTCGCACGATTTCCCCAAAACCGATTACTCCTAAGCCTCAATTAGGATTCCATTAATTCAAATAGATATAATTCAAGCTCTAGCTAGTCCTAGGACATCATGGGGCATTCAGCCCACACCTAGGAACATCCACCAATCCATTTCATCCACGACTCCTAGCATTCAATCATCAAAACACATCAAGGAAATTTCTGATCACATGATGCAAATTCGGATCCCTAAAGGACTCTACCGAAACAGCCCCCTATACACTTCAAAATCCACTCCAAATGGTCCTTCCATGCACACAAGGTCCCAACTAAAGGTTAGGGGAGCTTACCAAGTCCAAGAGCAAGGCAAGGCCGGCGGCAATTGGCGGTTGGAGGCGCGGCGCACGGCTGTCCAAAGGCGACCAAGTCTGATCCCTAAGAGAAATCCCCCAAATGCCAAGCTAACTCAATGAGAATCACTCCTAACATAAGCTATCAACCTCTTAACACATATATCTAAGGCCCTAGAATCACTTACCTCAAGAAAGGTCAAGACTTTTCTCAAGAACTCCCTCCCATCTCTCCTCGGTCCGAATCTGGTCTGCTAAGGTGGTCTAATGGCAAGAGGGACGTGTCTTGGTGGTGGTTCGAGGCGGCAAGTGGCTGCCGGTCGTGGCTTGGCCGAGAGAGGAGCGGGCGACGGCGAGCGTGAGGGGGAAGAGAAGAGAGCGAACGAGAGAGGGATTGCGAGAGAGAGAGTCTTCGTCCGAATGGGGGAGGGAGAGAGAGAGAGAGAAGAATAAGAAGCAAAGGAAATTTTGGAGGGAAAGGGTAGTGGGGTGGTTCATGGGGTATGGTACATGAATAGTGTCTAGGAATGACTTGGTTAGTGGGGTAGGTTTAAGGGAAATTGTCCAATCAAGCTTGGTGGATTGCACTTCAATAATTCACCACTCAAATGACCACTTTACCCTTGGAATTTCGGCTGAAGATGGGGGAGGGCAAATGACCATTTTGCCCTTGCTTCGGTCTTGGAAAGCGTGCTAATCCTATGGGTAAAAAGGTCGATTTCGCTCGTCGGTTCGAATTTCGCTTTTCCAACCTATACGGGACTATCTCTAACCTTGGTAGCTCGCCGATGAGGCGACGTCCAAATTTACTTCGTTGTGATCCTCGAATGTCCGGCCTCCGATCTCGAAGTCCAATCTATGTCTAAATTCAGTCAATTGTCATTCCAGTGCGTCTCTGACTAACGGTCGGCTCTTAGGAGTTACGCGTATCGACCTGCGACTCATGTCACGTTTAAGAGTTACTCGAGTCACGGCGGCTTTGGTTGTCATGTAATCGCGAGGGTCAATCGCTAGTCCCGAAGGTTACGACCGTTAGGAATTGAGTTAGGTTAATTCGCAAATCATGTCATGGTCATACGGAATCACCCGTGAACCAATCGCATGACACTAGCAAATCGTCCTAAAACCATTCTTAGATCGACCTTTAGCGGTTCAGAATATTCCCTCGACGATCCTTATGGTCAAAGTACCGACTCGTGGTTAAGTTCTTTGGTCCACGTACTTTAAATCCTATACGGCCATTCCCCATTGGTTAGTCGACTCGAGAGTGATCAGCTCTGAGCGAGATTAACTAGAATACATCGATAGACATTCATTCATTGATGAGGTTCGAGATTGGGTCAGAATTCAGAATGTCACATCCAGAGCCAGAGTTTGAAGAAGAGGAAGAGGAAGTGGAAGACGAGGAAGACCTGGAGGAGTACGACCCAGTGCACCGCGAGGATCCCGATGATGACCGCGAGCTCGACCCTTAGATAGCCTAGGCATCCATGATTTTTGGAGTTCCGCTTTTGAGTAGTGCCTGACCTTAGCCCGACGCCTCTTTTGATTAGGCTGACCCGCTTCCCTGGTCCCCAGTGCTGTATTATCTATCAATGCTTATGTTGTAAAACTGATGTCGTGTTATGTTATGATTAAGTGTTCTGTTTTCCTCAAGTCATCATGTTATACATTTGGTAGGAGTTGTGAGTGTCACTTCCGCATGTGCATATAAGTTTCATTGTCTGGTGCGTGCCGTTGGATCCTGGGTATCGTATTGCAAGTCAAGGCAGTAGGGTGATGTCGCGTGCTCGAACGTACTCGGGGCGCTACATCCCCGTTTAATTGGTATCAGAGCAAGGTCAGCTCGATCAAGCTGATTGAGGACTGGAGTAATAAGGTGCAATGATTCAAGGAGTATTGGGTAGCAAGACCTTAGGAAATTCGCTAGAAGCATAGAATGCATGGCATGTGAAATGGCGCTTGTGATTGGCATATTGGCTGGCGTCGTCTTTGGTAGGCTTAAGGCTATAAGGCTTCGTACTTGGCACTGAGTGTTGACTGCTGCTTGCTTGGTTGGGTAATTGATTTGAATTGGCTAAGTTGCAGTGGCAACTGATTGCGTGGTGCAATGGTGATCCCCTCGTTGTGATGCTTTTAATGGTTGCTTTAACTATGATTGCTGCTATGAGTATAGCGTAGCCTTGTTCGACTTAAGTAGATGACTTAGTTCTTTAATTCCTGAATGGAATTATAGTGGCTCAGGTGTTGCGAAACTTAGCGAGATGAGTAACCGGACCAGAGGTACGGGAGGAGCGTCTAGCTCTAGGCCGCAAGCGGTAGAAGATCCTAGGTATGACGGAGTTATGAGGATCTTGGAACAGATTGGGAACTTAATGGGCACGCAAGCCCAGGAGAGGGCTGCTGCCGTTGCCCAGGCTGCTGAAGCTGCAGTCGCTGCCGCCAACCTAGCAAACGGGAATAACGGGAACAATGGTTATGGTAATGAAGGTGGCAACGCCCATGGACAAGGAAATCGAGGGATGGGCCAGCTGATGGAACACTTTATGAAGCTGAAGCCACCAAAGTTCGATGGTACATGGGACCCTGGAACTGCCCCTCCTTGGATTGAAGAATTGGAAAAGGCCTTTGAGGCGCTGGGTTGTACCGAGGCTGAAAAGGTAGTCCTGGCTGTGTACCAGCTGCGAGGTACGGCGAATGATTGGTGGAAGGCCACCAAGGGAAGATTTTTCCCAGAAGGCACAGAACCCAACTGGACTGTCTTCTCCGAAGTGTTTACTACCAAGTATTTCTCCAGAGCGGCTCGGGAACAGAAGATAGTTGAGTTTTAGAATCTCCGCCAGAACCAGATGACCATAGACCAATATGAGGCTGAGTTTGCGAGGCTGTCCAAGTATGCTCCGAGGATGGTTGAAAACCTTGAGGATAGGGCGAGAAGGTTCAGAGATGGATTGAGACTTGACCTTCGCAGCTAGTTGGTGCTGCTGGACCTGCAGGGCTATGACGCCATCTATGAAAGAGGTCAGTTGGTGGAAAGGGACATGAGAGAAAGGGGAGTAGCATCTGGATCGCGGTTCACTCCCGTAAGGGATAACCGCCAGTTCGGCAAAAGGCCGATGGTGAGCAAACGGCGTTTCGTCCCTCCGATCAGAAGGAACATTAGCAAGCCTGCTCCCCGGCCGAGTTGGAACTGCCGCTTGTGTGGACGGAAGCATGGGAACGGACCTTGCCCGAGCAGGACGGGCGCTTGCTTCAAGTGTGGCCAGTTGGGCCATCAGATAAGGAACTGCCCGAGTCAGGCACCAGGAGCTCAGATTCAAGGGAACCGGCCACCAGCGGGACCGCAGGCGGGAGCTCCGCAGAACAATGCCAATAGGCCGCCAGCTCAAGGAAGAGTTTATGCTGTGGCGCGTAGGGAGGTGGAGAACGCGCCTGGCGTGGTCACAGGTACGATTACTTTATGTGATCATGCTGCCTATGCCTTGTTTGACCCTGGAGCATCGCATTCGTTTATATCTGCTCAGTTTGCTGATTTGGTCGGAATTGAATTGAAACCACTGGAAGTGATATTGCATGTTACCACCCCTTTAAAGGATAAAGTACTGGTTTCTTTAGGTTGTTCAGATTGTAAGATAGTCATTGGGGGTAGTGAGGAACGAATAGATTTAGCTGTGCTGCCTATGTTTGACTTTGACGTGATTATCGGAATGGATTGGTTAAGTAGGCAAAGAGCTGTCGTTGATTGTGGTAGCAGGGTGATTCATTTCCATCCCAATGATCGCCCTAGATTCGAGTTTGTGGGAAGCCGAGGAGGAACCACAATCCCTTTGATTTCGTCACTGGAAGTGACTAGGCTGTTGAACGAAGGATGTCAAGCTTACTTAGCTGCCGTGGTAGATCCGACCGTAGAGGAGCCAAAGCTAGAGGACATAGCTGTAGTACGTGATTACCCTGATGTCTTTCCTCAAGAGTTACCAGGGTTGCCTCCAGAAAGGGAAATAGAGTTCGTGATTGAATTAGCACCTGGAACAGAGCCAATCTCGAAGGCACCCTATAGGATGTCCTTGTCAGAGTTGAAGGAATTGAAGGTTCAGATGCAAGAATTGCTGGACAAAGGATTTATTCGTCCAAGCGCTTCGCCTTGGGGAGCGCCAGTCTTGTTTGTAAGAAAGAAGGATGGGTCGTTGCGCTTATGCATTGATTACCGGCAGTTGAACCAGGTGACTATCAAGAATAAGTACCCGTTGCCAAGAATTGACGACTTGTTTGATCACCTACAAGGAGCTTCTGTGTTCTCCAAGATAGACCTAAGGACGGGTTATCACCAGTTGAGGATTAAGAAGGAAGATATACCGAAGACCGCCTTTCGGACGAGATATGGGCATTACGAGTTCACAGTCATGCCGTTTGGATTGACTAATGCCCCAGCTGCTTTCATGGATTTGATGCATAGAGTGTTTAAGGATACTTGGATCAGTTCGTCATTGTGTTCATCGACGACATTTTGATTTACTCAAAGAGCCCTGAGGAGCACGAGGAGCAGTTGAGTAGAGTTCTACGGACGTTAAGGGAACACTCGATGTACGCCAAGTTCAATAAGTGCGAGTTCTGGCTTAACAAAGTTGCATTCCTTGGACATGTCATCTCTGGAGATGGAATTTCTGTGGACCCAGCAAAGATTGAAGCAGTAACGAATTGGCCTAGGCCTACGTCAGTGACGGAGGTTCGAAGCTTCCTAGGATTGGCAGGATACTATCGTAGGTTCGTGGAAAAGTTTTCCTCGATAGCTACTCCTTTGATAAGGCTGACTAAGAAGGATACGAGGTTTGAATGGACGGATAAGTGTGAGAGGAGTTTTCAGGAACTGAAGCATCGTTTGACGACTGCACCAGTGTTGACCATCCCTTCTGGACCTGGAGGTTATGAGATTTATAGTGATGCGTCGCTGAAGGGATTAGGATGCGTCTTGATGCAACATGGAAGAGTGGTAGCGCATGCATCGAGACAGTTAAGACCTCATGAGATGAACTACCCGACGCATGATTTGGAACTAGCAGCTATCATCTTCGCCTTGAAGATTTGGAGGCACTATTTGTGCGGAGAAAGGTTTCAGATTTACACGGACCACCAGAGTTTGAAGTACCTATTTTCCCAAAAGGAGTTAAACATGAGACAACGTCGCTGGATGGAACTGCTCAAGGATTATGATTGTGATATCCTTTATCACCCCGGAAAGGCAAATAAGGTCGCGGATGCGCTGAGTCGGAAATCGAGCATCGCGCATTTGTTGGTTAAGGAATGGACCTTGTTGGAAAGGATAAGGGATTCGGAGTTTAGGCTCGAAGTTTGCACGCTGTCTTGTCTTCTAGCGACATTGAGAATTGAGACAGAGATTCATGAGAAGGTGAAAGCGTTGCAATCTACGGACCCCGACATCCAAAAGATCCTGGAAACGGATGCCGAAAAAAGGAAACCCGACTTTCAAGTGTCCGAAGATGGGATTCTGAAGTTTCGTGGACGCTTGTGCGTACCCAATGACGAGGAGCTAAGAGAAAGGATCTTGTCGGAAGCGCATAGGAGCAACTATAGTATTCACCCGGGTAGCACGAAGATGTATCAGAACTTGCGTCAACACTACTGGTGGAATGGAATGAAAGTAGATGTAGCTAAGCATGTGGCGAAGTGTTTGACGTGCCAACAAGTTAAGGCTCAGCATTGTAAGCCTGGTGGGATGTTACAGCCTTTGGAAATCCCCGAGTGGAAGTGGGAACACATCACCATGGACTTCGTCATGGGTTGCCGAGGAGTCAGAGAGGACATGATTCGATTTGGGTGATCGTGGATAGGCTGACTAAGTCCGCACACTTCTTGGCAGTAAGGAAAGATTTCGCGATGGATAGATATGCAGAGTTGTACATGAGGTACGTAGTTCGCCTTCATGGAGTTCCAGTGACGATTACTTCAGACAGAGACCCTAAGTTTATCGCTTCATTTTGGAAAAGCCTACAAGAGGCCTTGGGAACGAAACTACAGTACAGCACCGCTTATCACCCCCAGACGGACGGACAATCAGAAAGGACAATTCAGACGCTTGAGGACATGTTGAGAGCTTGCGTTATGGACTTTAAAGGAGGTTGGGAAGATCAGTTACACTTGGTGGAGTTTGCCTATAACAACAGTTACCAATAGAGCATCGGAATGGCACCGTTCGAAGCACTATACGGTAGAGCCTGCAGGACACCCTTATGCTGGGACGAGGTTGGTGAACGAAGCATAACCGGCCCGGAGCTAGTGGAACAGTCAGTGGAAGCAGTGAAAATCATAAGAGAAAGATTGAAAACCACGCAGAGTCGCCAGAAGAGTTACGCCGACAAGCGGCGCAGACCCTTGGAGTTTCAAGTAGGAGACCACGTTTTCTTGAAAGTGTCACCGATGCGGGGTCTATCTCGGTTTGGGATGAAAGGAAAGTTGAGTCCGAGGTATGTAGGCCCTTTCGAAATTCTGGAGCGGATTGGAACTCTGGCTTACAGACTCGCCTTGCCGCCAAGTTTATCACAAGTTCACAACGTATTCCACGTGTCGATGCTGAGGAAGTATGAACCGGACGCAACTCATGTACTGGACCACGAAGTGATAGAAGTGGACGATCGAGTGATGTATGTGGAAAGGCCAGTCAGGATCGAGGACAGGAAGGAGCAAGTCCTAAGGAACAAGACGATCCCATTAGTAAAGGTGATCTGGGAGCACCATGGAACTGAAGGAGCCACTTGGGAAAGTGAGGAAGCGATGAGGCGTCAGCACCCCCATTTGTTTGAGTATGTAGTTGTAATGTAAATTTCGAGGACGAAATTTTTGTAAGGGGGAAAAGTTCTGACATTCTGAATTCTGACCCTATCTCGAAACTTATCAGTGAATGAATGTCTATCGATGTATTCCAGTTAATCTCGCTCAGAACTGATCACTCTCGAGTCGACTAACCAATGGGGAATGGCCGTATAGGATTTAAAGTACGTGGACCAAAGAACTTAACCACGAGTCGGTGCTTTGACCATAAGGATCGTCGAGGGAATATTCTGAACCGCCATAGGCCGATCTAAGAATGGTTTTAGAACAATTTGCTTGTGTCATGCAATTGGTTCGCGGGTGAATCCGTATGACCATGGCGTGATTTGCGAATTAACCTAACTCAATTTCTGATGATCGTAACCTTTGGGGCTAGTAATTAACTCTCGCGATTACATGACAACCAAAGCCGCCGTGGCTTGAGTAACTCTTAAACGTGACATAAGTCTCGGGTCGATACGCGTAACTCTTGAGAGCCGCCCGTTAGTCTGAGATACGCCGGAGTGACAATTGACTGAATTTAGCCATGGTTTGGATTTCGAGATCGGAGGCCGGACATTCGAAGATCACAATGGAGTAAATTTGGACGTCGCTTCATCGAGGGGTTATTAAGGTTAGAAATAGTCCCGTATAGGTTAGAAAAGCAAAATTAGGACTGCCAAGTGAAATAGGACCCTTTTACCCCTAGTTTAGTACACTTTTCTCTTAAACCAAGCAAGGGCAAAATGGTCATTTGCCTCCCCAAGCCACCAGCCGAAATTAGAGGGGTATTATGGTCATTTTGAAGGTTGAATTATTGGTTTTGAAGAGACACAATTGATATGACAAAATCCCCAAACCTACCCCACTAAACCTTGTCATTCAAGGTTCCTATTCATGTCCTTTACCCCATGAACCACTCCACTCACTCTTTTCCCTCCAAAAACACTCTCCCTCTCTTCTTCATTTGGCCACCACCCCATCAGATCTCTCTCCCTCATTTTCGCTCTCTCCCTCTCCCTCACCGTCGTTCTCTCTCTCGGCCCCAAGGAAGAGCCGGCCGACCACCACCACTTTCCACCACCTTCGACCACCACCTAGGCGACCTATCCTCGCCCTTCCACCGTGTTGGACCGCCGTTAAAGCCGAGCACCACGCAAGTAAGCCCACGACCAGATTCGGACCGAGGAGAAGGAAAGGGAGTTCTTGGGGAAAGCTTCGGTTTTTCTTGAGGTAAGTGGCCCTTGGTACTTAGGTAGACATGTTAGAGGGTTAATGGCTTGTGTTAGGAGTGTTTCTCATTAAGTTAGCTTGGCCAGTGGTGGATTTTTCCTAGGGACAAGGTCTGATCGCGCCGGACCAGACCACTTGCGCCGCTCCTCCGCCGTTGCCGCCGGCTTTGCTTAGCTTTGGAAGACTTGGTAAGCTTCCCCTAACCTTATACTAGGACCATGGTAATGGAAGGACCAAGTGAGAGTTGGTTTTGGAGTGTTTAAGGGGCTGCTTTGGCTTGGTGCATAGGAAACCCGAAATTGGGTTTTAGAGGGCTGTTTGTGCTAGATGGAAAGTAATGTTTGGAATGTGAAAATCATGGTTTAAATAGGTTGGTAGATACCCTTATATGCTGACCTAATACCCTATGATACCCTTAGAAGTGTTAGAGCTTGAACTTAGCTTGTTGGGACTAGGGAAATCCTAATTAGTGCCTAGGTGTGATCGGCCCTATGGGGAATTGCATGATGCGTCGTTGAAAAATGGTCAAGCGGCCTTGTAGCATTCTGGTCATGAACAATATGATGTGATTTAATGGGTGAATGGGGACAATGATTGTGCATTAGGCTTTACGTGGTGAATTGATGCATTTGGTGGTGTATGGCGTGATTGGCTTTATGAGATTGTGATGGCCGATTGGTATAGGGATGGAAAGCAACTTGTTTAATTGAAAATGAGACTTATTGTAGGATGTCGTGTTGGCCCCAATTGATTGAGATCGTAGCATAATTGCCTTGTCAAGGATTGGTACCTAAAATGGCCTTAAGGCTTGAAATGAAGCATTATGTTTGAAATGGGAGTAATTATGTTATATGTTAAGGGCCTTGATCGATTGTGATATAATGATGTGCCACGGTACGGAATTGTGATTTAGAGTGGCCAAGTGGTCCTTGTATGGACGTCATGCACATATGATTGTTTTATGCTATAATTGGTTGAATTATGAGCCTATGTGCATATATTGCCCTGATGCGTTAAACGCGGGGCTTAGTGATATCCTGATGCGTTAAACGCGGGTCATGTCATGGCTAAGGATAACCTGAGGCGTTAAACGCGGGATCCTTTATATTATTAGCCTGATGCGTTATGACGCGGGCCATGCCATGAGGTTTACAGCTGTAATATGTATATATGTATTGGTATATATGAAATATATATATATATATATGCTAACCTCTGTATTATGAGATATTAAGTGCCAGAGTACGAAAGCAAAGCCTAGCCTAGCCTGGTGAACTTTATGTCATATTGTGCTTTAATTGAGCTACCGCATGCTATTGCCTGTCTTTCTACATTTGGTCATCGCATGTGATTGGGAGTGTCTGGAAGTCCCTTGTGCCTAACCTAGGGTTAGGGTTAGTTTACTGAGTTTATCTCACCCCGTCGTGGGACCCACATTTTCAGACCCTAAGCCCTGACCATGCCGCCGCCGCCGATTTTTGGGGTACCCGTCTGGATAGAGCAGTATTCCACGGAGTACCCGGTGGGAGAGGGGAAGGCTTACATTAGGAAGTATGGCACCATCTGGATGGATATAGGCTTAGCAGATTGGAGGGCGGACAAGTTTGCAGCATGGTTCTACCGTGAGGGAGACCATGAGGTTGGGCCGCTGAGGACCTTTGATGTGCCGTGGGATGTCATTGGCGAGCAGGATCCTTCGATCGTACACCCTGCTGATGGGGAGCTCACTGACTCCGAGACCGCACCTGATCCAAACTTGCCGCCGGCACCGTCTCAGAACCCCGAGATTGATGGCGACATCGTGGGGCCCTCTGACGCCGAAGATCCCATGGAGACGGACGAGTCCGAGCCCGAGGAGGATGAGGCAGAGCTAGACGATTCCGGGGACGAGCCTTTGGAGGAGGAGTACAACCCTGACGGAGAGGCCATCTACCATGATCGGTTGAACCCGAGGATGAGGCAGATCCAGAGCCAGAGTTTGAAGAAGAGGAAGAGGAAGTGGAAGACGAGGAAGACCTGGAGGAGTACGACCCAGTGCACCACGAGGATCCCGATGATGACTGCGAGCTCGACCCTTAGATTGCCTAGGCATCCATGATTTTTGGAGTTCCGCTTTTGAGTAGTGCCTGACCTTAGCCCGACGCCTCTTTTGATTAGGCTGACCCGCTTCCCTGGTCCCCAGTGCTGTATTATCTATCTATGCTTATGTTGTAAAACTGATGTCGTGTTATGTTATGATTAAGTGCTCTGTTTTCCTCAAGTCATCATGTTATACATTTGGTAGGAGTTGTGAGTGTCACTTCCGCATGTGCATATAAGTTTCATTGTCTGGTGCGTGTCGTTGGATCCTGGGTATCGTATTGCAAGTCAAGGTAGTAGGTTGATGTCGCGTGCTCGAACGTACTCGGGGCGCTACAAAGTAGGTCCAGAGCTAAAGTTTGAAGAAGAAGAAGAGGAAGAGGAAGACGAAGAAGACCTCGAGGAGTATGACCCAGTGCACCGCGAGGATCCCGATGATGACCGCGAGCTCGACCCTTAGACAGCCTAGGCATCCATGACTTTTGGAGTTCCCTTTTTGAGTAGTGCCTGACCCTTAGCCCGTCGCCTCTTTTGATTAGGCTAACCATCTCCCCAGATCCCAATGGTTGTATCCCAGTTTATGTTTATGTTGTAAAGTGAATCATATGGTATGCTATGACTTGATTAAGTGTTTTACTTCCCTCCAACCATCTCGTGTTTAACTGTCTAGGAGAATTGCATGACGCTTCTGCATGTTCATTTAAGTTTCATTGTCTACCGTGTATGGCATAGATCCCTGGGTATCCAATTGAGTTATTACATGCCATTGCCTGTTGTTTGATTGTTTAGCCATTGTATGTGTTTGGGAGTGTCTGGAAGTCCCAAGTGTCTAGCTTAGGGTTAGGCTAGCTTATTGAGTATATCTCACCCCGTCGTGGGACCCCCCTATCAGACCCCAAACCCTGACTATGCCACCGCCGACGATTTTTGGGGTACCCGTCTGGGTGGAGCAGTATTCCACGGAGTACCCGGTGGGAGAAGGGAAAGCTTATATTAGGAAGTACGGCACTATATGGATGGATGTGGGCCTAGCAGACTGGAGGCCAAACAGATTCGCAGCATGGTTCTACCGCGACAGCGACCTCACAGTTGGACCATTGAGGACTTTTGACGTGCCGTGGGATGTCATTGGCGAGCAGGATCCTTCGATTGTACACCCTGCTGATGGGGAGCTCACTGACTCCGAGACCGCTCCTGATCCGGATCTTCCGCCGGCACCGTCTCAGAACCCCGAGACCGATGGCGACATCGTGGGGCCCTCTGATGCCGAAGACCCCATGGAGACGGACAAGTCCGAACCCGAGGAAGATGAAGAAGCACTGGACGATCCCGAGGACGAGCCTTTGGAGGAGGAGCACAACCCCGACGGAGAGGCCATCTTCCACCCTCAGCCTGAATCCGAGGAAGACGAAGATCCAGAGCAAGTGTTTGAGGAAGAAGAAGAAGAAGAGGAAGAAGAGGAAGACCTCGAGGAGTATGACCCTGTGCACCACGAGGATCCAGATGATGACCGCGAGTTCGACCCTTAGATAGCCTAGACGCCCATGACTTTTGAAGTTACTTTTTGAGTAGTGCCTGACCCATAGCTCTTCATCTCTTTTTGATTAGGCTAACCATCTCCCCCTAATCCCAAGTGTTGTATCCCAGTTTATGCTTATGTTGTAAAGATGAATCGTACGCATTGCTATGACCTAATTAAGTGCCTTATTCCCTCAAACCATCTAGTGCTTAACTGTCTAGGAGTCGCGCATGACGCCTCCGCATGTTCATTTAAGTTTCATTGTCTACCGCGCGTTGCATGGATCCTGGTATAGTTTAGAAAGGAACTAGTCTAGAGGCGATGATGTGCGCTCTGAGGACCCGGGGCGTTACACGCCGTGTCTTAAATTGGTCGTTAAGGCACCTTAGGTTGTTAATTGATATGTTATTGAAGTATTGGCGCAATGGAATTGAGAATCGAATGAGTTTTGATGTGAGATTGGTGAAATTTTCTAGGACCGTGCGTGACCCCTGTTGTGGCCGTGAGCTTGCCGAGTTAGGTGGCTCATTTGGATTGAAATTTGCTAGTTCGATCAAAGGGTAAGTGTTCCTTAAACCTTTACTTGAAAGTTAAGACACTACTGGATGAATTGAGTTTATGAATTGCTTCATTAATGAATTCTATGAGTTAAATGGTATAGTGTGATTTTGGTTGTGATGAGGATTGGCATGGTTGTGTGAAATTTGCATTGTAGTTGCCTATTGTGAAATTAAATGGCTATAGTGTCCTATGAGATTGAAACGGCTATAGTGTCCTATGAGATTAAAATGGCTATATAGTGCCCTTATGTGATTGCATGGCTTTGTGTGCCCTTATGCAAATGAATTAGCTAGAGAGCCCTTGAGAATACATCGCGGCTAGTGTGCCCTTAGCGAAGAGAGAATGAGATGTCATGTTGATAATTCTGAAGTTATGTGTACATTTTGTGCTAGTGCGGGAAACTTGGGTCTCATAGTGTATGACGTGCTTGACTGTGATTCTTACTTGTGCCAATTACATTGAGATGCTTTGATATATGAATGCCATGTATTATTATCTTGATGAATTTATGCATCTTGCTTCATTGTGTGGTCTGGGGGGACTACCGGTCTAGTCTCGGATTAAGTTTCACTTGCTGAGATGTAAATCTCACCCCATAGTGGGACGTGTTTTTCAGATCCCAAGCCATGAACATGTTACCAATCTGACTAGGCGATCCAAAAGAAATGACCGCCTATTTTGACAAATTTTCAGACAGTAGGTATTTGTGAATGTTAGGAAGCGCACGACTGTTTGGGTTGACGAGGGAAAAGAAGAGTGGCAGCCACATTGCTTCGAAACTTGGTCCCGTCGCATTGGGGATAGTAGTACTATGGGTCCTCTGCAGCCTGCCAACGTTCCTCTTGGAGTAGTGCCTAGTTGGTGTCATCCTTCGCGTCTAGAGGTCGAGGTAGAAGTTGAGGCTTCTATGGTAGGTTCGATAAACATCCTTGAGCAGTCCAAGTCCCCTACGACCGAAGATTACCTTGAGGTGATCGAGATCTCTACCGACGAGATAGACACGGAGGAGGACACTAAGGAGGTGCGTTCAGAGACTTTCTCCGACTACAACCCTGAGGAAGACAAAGCTAAAGCTGATGACGGGACGAACAGTTCCTCTTAGTAGCTTGGGTTATCATAGAAGGCTTTTGGGGTGTAACTTTGTCACGCCCCGAGTCCTTCCAAGCACGCTAACATCGCCCTACTGCCGTACTGTTTAACTTCTTACCCAGGATCCAACGGTACGCACTTGATAATGAGACTCATATGCACATGCGGAAGCGACATACATAACTCCATACATAAAATAACAAGATGACTTGAGGAAAAGAAACACTTGACCATAACATAACGTAGATTCAATTTTACATCATGATCACAGACAAAAATACAACACTTAGGATCAAGGAAGGTGGTTAGCCTAATCAAAAGGGGGTCATCTAACTACGAGTCAGACACTAACCAAAAAGGGAACACCCAAAAGTCAAGGGCACCTAGACTGTCTAAGGGTCAGGCTCGCGGTCATCAGCAAGGTCCTCACGGTGCACGGGGTCATACTCTTCAAGGTCTTCTTCGGGCTCTTCTTCTTCTTCCTCTTCTTCCTCGAACTCCGGCTCGGACTCCTCTGTCTCTATGGGGTCTGAAAATGTGGGTCCCACGACGAGGTGAGATAAACTCAATAAGCTAGGCCTAACCCTAAGCTAGGCACTTGGGATTTCCAGACACTCCCAAACACATGCAATGACCATTCATGCGAGAACAGGCAAATGAACACATAATAACTCAATCAAGGCATGCATTGTCATATAATTCACCAATCTAGACTAGGCTTGGCTTCCGTACCTTGGCACTTATCATCTCTCAATATAGAGGATAGCTTTTATATATATGTATATACTTATTACGATCGTAATAATCATGGCAGAGCCCGCGTTTAATGCCTCAGGCTTAATAAATCAAGGAATCCGCGTTTAACGCCTCAGGTTTCCGATGCCATGTCATGACCCGCGTTTAACGCCTCAGGTCTATCCCGCGTTTAACGCATCAGGATATTACTAAACCCCGCGTTTAACGCATCAGGGCAATATATGCACATAGGCTATAGTTCAACCATTCATAGTATAGAACAATCACATGTGCATATCGTCCATACAAGGACCACTTGGCCATTTCAAATCACAATTCCGCATCATGACATCTCATCACATCACAATCAATCGAGGCCATTATCATACTTCGCGATCAGTCATAATTGATTGAAATAACTCACTTGTTATCACCATGGGCATTCGGCCCTATCACAATTCCTCAAAGCCATTCGATCAATTAAGCCTCATAACTCATTAAATGGTCACATAAGGTTAATCTTTACCACTACGGCGCCATTCCATCAATTAGTCCCCACATTAGAGCCTACGACCAGAATTCAGATAAGAATGCTAGAATACTTTCGAGCCACGTATCACCAAAGCTATACCATGGTCGAACACATCTAGGCGCAAGTAAGGGTTTTGGCATCACAATTAGGTTCTAGCAAGGTCTAATACTTTGGACGCTACCATAAACCATTCGACCACTACAAGGACGCGTACAATAGCCTAGCTCGATCATGGAATCAACATCACAAGCATCACAAGGCATCGGTTCATACGGTTCACCATGGGCAGAATTCGGTCCTCTAGGGTTTCTCACCAAATCAACCCACAAACTCAATAAATTCAACTCTCACTCGGTCCTTCCATCACACAAGGTCTTAGCTAGGGGTTAGAATAAGCTTACCTAGTCCAAGAGTTCAAGGAAGCCGGCGGGGATGGCGAGGGAACTCACGGCACAAGGTTGGGCTTCGACAAATAGATTCGGCCTCCTTGAAGATCAAACACCAAATGGCCAAGAACAACGTCAATATTACTCTTAACTTAAGTCCTTAACACGCCAACATAGCTATCTAAGTCTCCAAGGTCACTTACCTCAAGAACTCTTCAAGGTTTCCTCAAAAGCTCTCTTTGTCCTTCTTTGGTTCGAATCGGACCAAGGATTGCCGCACGGTTGCCGGCTCCAAATGACGGTCTAGCTAGGTTCAAGGGGGAGGGAAGTTCGCCTAGGTGGTGGTTGAAGGCAAGGGAGTGGTGGAAGTCAGCGGTTTCCTCTTGAAACCGAGGGAGAGAGCGAGCGACGGGAACGAGAGAGTGAGAAAGAGAGGGAGCGTGAGAAATGAAAGAGAGATGGAGGGGGTGGCCGAATGAGAAGAGAGGGAGAGAGATGAGGGAAGGAGTTTTGGAGGGAAAAGAGATGAGTGGGGTGGTTAGTGAGGAAGGTACATGAATAGTGAACTAGAATGACCTTGAATAGTGCATTGATTGACTAGTTGGTGGAAGGGAAAATGTCAAGTCATCTAAGTCAAATCTCTACTCAATAATTCAAAGACTAAAAGACCATATTACCCTTAGGTTTTTGGTTGAAGCATAGGGATAGTCAAACGTCCATTTTGCCCTTGTCTATTTCTAAGAGGAAAAACACTAACTTAAGGATATAAAGGTAATCTCCTAATCGTCGGTCCGAATTCGCTTTTCTAGCCAAATGGGACTAATTCTAATCTTAATAACTCTCCGATAAGGCGACGTCCAATTTACTCCATTGCGACCCTCGAATGTCCGGCCTCCAATCTCGAAGTCCAATCCATGGCTAAATTCAGTCAATTGTCATTCCAGCACGTCTCAGACTAACGGGCGGCTCTCAGGAGTTACGCGTATCGACCCACGACAAATGTCACGTTTAAGAGTTACTCGAACCACGGCGGCTTTGGTTGTCATGTAATCGCGATGGTCAATCACTAGTCCCGAAGGTTACGACCGTTAGGAATCGTTTTAGGTTAATTCGCAAATCATGTCATGGTCATACGGAATCACCCGTGAACCAATCGCATGACACTAGCAAATCGTCCCAAAACCATTCTTAGATCGACCTTTAGCGGTCCAAAATATTTCCTCGACGATCCTTATGGCCAAAGCGTTAACTCGTGGTTAAGTTCTTTGGTCCACGTACTTTAAATCCTATATGGCCATTCCTCTTTGGTTAGTCGACTCAAGAGTGATCAATTCTGAGCGAGATTAACTAGAATACATCGATAGACATTCATTCATTAATAAGCTTCGAGATAGGGTCGGAATTCAGAATGTCACAACTCTTCCCCCCTTACAGAAATTTCGTCCTCGAAATTTACATTACAACCACCTACTCAAACAAATTGGGGTGCTGGCGCCTCATCGCTTCCGCGCTTTCCCAGGTGGCTCCTTCAGTTCCATGGTGCTCCCAGATCACCTTTACTAGCGGGATCATCTTGTTCCTTAGGACTTGCTCCCTTCTGTCCTTGATCCTATCTGGCCTCTCCACATACGATACTCGATCGTCCACTTCTACCACTTCGTGGACGAGTACATGGGTCACGTCCGGTTCATACTTTCTCAGCATCGACACGTGGAACACATTGTGAACTTACGATAAACTTGGCGGCAAGGAGAGTCTGTAGGCTGTAACGCCCCGGGTCCTCACGGCGCACATCATCGCCTCTAGACCAGTTCCTTACTACTCTTTACCCAGGATCCATGGTACGCGCGGTATACAGTGAAACTTAAATGAACATGCGGAAGCGTCATGCACAACTCCTAGACAGTCAAACATGAGGTGGTTTGAGACGATAAGACACTTAATCAAGTCATAGCATAGCATACGATTCACTTTACAACATAAGCACAAACTGGGATACAACACTTGGGATCAGGGGAGATGGTTAGCCTAATCAAAAGAGACGACGGGCTAAGGGTCAGGCACTACACAAAAAGTGACTTCAAAAGTCGTGGATGCCTAGGCTATCTAAGGGTCGAGCTCGCGGTCATCATCTGGATCCTCGCGGTGCATAGGGTCATACTCCTCGAGGTCTTCCTCGTCTTCCTCTTCTTCTTCTTCTTCCTCAAACACTTGCTCTGGATCTACGTCCTCCTCGGATTCAGGCTGATGGTGGAAGATGGCCTCTCCGTCGGGGTTGTGCTCCTCCTCCAAAGGCTCGTCCTCGGAATCGTCCAGTTCTTCCTCATCTTCCTCGGGCTCGGACTCGTCCGTCTCCATGGGGTCTTCGGCATCCGAGGGTCCCACGATGTCGCCATCGGTCTCGGGGTTCTGAGACGGTGCCGGTGGAAGATCCGGATCAGGAGTGGTCTCGGAGTCAGTGAGCTCCCCATCAGCAGGGTGCACAATCGAAGGATCCTGCTCGCCAATGACATCCCACGGCACGTCAAAAGTCCTCAATGGCCCAACTGTGAGGTCGCTGTCGAGGTAGAACCATGCTGCGAATCTGTCTGGCCTCCAGTCTGCTAAGCCCACATCCATCCAAATAGTGCCGTACTTTCTAATATAAGCTTTCCCTTCTCCCACCGGGTACTCCATGGAATACTGCTCTATCCAGACGAGCACCCCAAAAATCGGCGGCGGTGACATGATCAGGGTTTGGGGTCTGAAAAGGTGGGTCCCACGACGGGGTGAGATATACTCAATAAGCTAGCCTAACCCTAAGCTAGACACTTGGAACTTCCAGACACTTCCCAAACACATGCAATGGTAAACAATCAAACAGCAGGCAATGGCATGTAATAACTCAATTAGAAACATATTTAGTCATGCAATTCACAAGCTAGGCTAGACAGGACTTGTACTTGGGCACTTAACATTCCATCATTTAGCAGACAGTCCACATGTATGGTACATTCGAAATTGTCATGGCTTAGCCCGCGTAATAACGCTTCAGGCTTAAGAGATCAAGGAACTCGCGTTTAACGCCTCAGGCTTCCAATGCCATTTCTCATGACCCGCGTTTAACGCCTCAGGTCTATCCCGCGTTTAACGCATCAGGATGTCGTTTAGCCCCGCGTTTAACGCATCAAGGCACCACATGCACAGGGGATCATAATTCTTTCCATTAGCATTATCAAGTCAATTACGTGCATTCTCATCGAATTGAACTCGATTCGGCCCCTTAAACTACCATTCCACATCATGGCACCACGTCACACCAATTGACCATTCGGGGTCACGGCGACACTATCCAATCAATAACTTATCAATTGAGACAATTCATCACCAACACATTAGTCCATTCGGGGTCACGGCGACACTATTCGCTCGATGGTCCCAAGGCCGAACACTCCTATGCTTCATTTAAGATTCCATCAATTCAATCGGACATAAATCAAGCTCTAACTCATCCAAGGTACCATGGGCATTCGGTCTACACCTAGGGACACTCAGCAATTCATTTCATTCACGGTTCCTAACATTCAATCATCAAAACTCATCAAGGAAAATTCTGACCCTCACATTGCAAATTCGGATCCCTGGAGAATCCCACCGAAACAGCCCCTAAGCACTCCAAAATCATCCTTATTTGGTCTTTCCATTCACACAAGGTCCTAACAAAGGGTTAGGGGAGCTTACAAGGTCTCAAGAGCTAGGGGAGCTCGGCGGCAACGGCGGAGGAGCGGCGCGGGTGGTCTGGTCCGGCGCGATCAGACCTGGTCCCTTAGAAGAAATCCACAAATAGCCAAGGTAATTTAGTGAACAACACTTCTAACACAAGCTATCAACCTCCTAACATGATTATCTAAGCACCAAGGGTTACTCACCTCAAGATCACCCAACCTCTTCAAGAACAGCCCCCGGTTCTTTCCCTTTCTCCGGTTCGGTTCGGCGACGGCACGGGCGGCTTACGGGCTTGGACGGCGGTCCTTCGCGGTCCAAGTGGAAGAGGGAGGGGTCTTGATGGTGGTTCGTGGCGGCGGAGCGGCGGCAAGCTGGCGGTGGGTCGCGGTTTGGCCGAGAGAGGGAGCGGCGACGGCGAGAGGGAGAGTGAGAGAGAAGTCGGCCGAATGAATGAAGGGAGAGGGAGAGTGAGTGATTTCAATGGAAGTTTTGGAGGGAAAAAGGCTAGTGGGGTGGTTGATGGGGCAAAGGACATGGAATAGTGCTTAGGAATGACCATTTGATGGGGTTAGGTCTTAGGGAAAATATCCAATCAAATTGTCTTCTCAAATCTTCAATAATGCAAGGATTAAATGACCATGGTGCCCTTGGAATTTTCGGCTGAAGGTGGGGGAGGCAAATGACCATTTTGCCCTTGCTTTGTCCTTGGAAAAGTGTGCTAATCCTATGGGTAAAATGGTCGATTCGCTCGTCGGTTCGAATTTCACTTTTCTAGCCTATACGGGACTATTTCTAATCTTGATGGCTCCCCGATGAGGCGGCGTCCAAATTTATTCCAATGCGATCTTCGAACGTCCGGCCTCCAATCTCGAAATCCAATCTATGGCTAAATTCAGTCAATTGTCATTCCAGTGCGTCTCAGACTAACGGGCGGCTCTTAGGAGTTACGCGTATCGACCCGCGACAAATGTCACGTTTAAGAGTTACTCGAGCCACGGCGGCTTTGGTTGTCATGTAATCGCGAAAGTCAATCACTAGCCTCGAAGGTTACGATCGTCAGAAATTGAGTTAGGTTAATTCGCAAATCACGCCATGGTCATACGGATTCACCCGTGAACCAATCGTGTGACACTAGCAAATTGTTCTAAAACCATTCTTAGATCGACCTATAGCGGTTCAGAATATTCCATCGACGATCCTTATGGTCAAAGCACCGACTCGTGGTTAAGTTCTTTGGTCCACGTACTATAAATCCTATTCGGCCATTCCCCATTGGTTAGTCGACTCGAGAGTGATCAGTTCTGAGCGAGATTAACTGGAATACATCGATAGACATTCATTCACTGATAGTTTTCGAGATAGGGTCAGAATTCAGAATGTCACATAGGCCAAGGTCCCAATCCGCTCTAAGATTTCAAAAGGGCCTACGTACCTCGGACTTAGCTTTCCTTTCTTTCCAAATCGAGATAAACCTCGCATCGGTGACACTTTCAAGAAAACATGATCTCCTACTTGAAATTCCAAAGGCCTGCGCCGCTTGTAGGCGTAACTTTTCTGGCGACTCTGTGCGGTCTTCAATCTTTCCCTTATGACCCTTACTGCCTCCACTGACTGCTCCACTAATTCTGGGCCTGTTATGCTTCTTTCACCAACCTCGTCCCAACATAAAGGAGTCCTGCATGCTCTACTGTATAACGCTTCGAACGGTGCCATTCCGATGCTCTACTAGTAACTGTTGTTATAGGAAAACTCTACCAAGTGCAACTGATCCTCCCAACCTCCTTTAAAGTCTAATACGCAAGCTCTCAACATATCCTCAAGCGTCTGAATTGTCCTTTCAGATTGTCCGTCTGTCTGGGGGTGATAAGCGGTGCTGTACTGCAGTTTCGTCCCCAAAGCCTCTTGTAGGCTTTTCCAACAATGAAGCGGTAAACTTGGGGTCTCTGTCCGAAGTAATCGTCACAGGGACTCCATGAAGACGAACTATGTACCTCATGTACAACTCTGCGTATCTATCCATCGCGAAATCTTTTCTTACTGCCAAGAAGTGTGCGGACTTAGTCAGTCTATCCACGATCACCCAAATCGAATCATGCCATCTCTGACTCCTCGGCAAACCCATGACAAAGTCCATGGTGATGTGCTCCCATTTCCACTCAGGGATTTCCAAAGGCTGCAACATCCCACTAGGCTTACAATGCTGAGCCTTAACTTGCTGGCACGTCAAACACTTCGCTACGTGCTTAGCTACGTCCACTTTCATTCCATTCCACCAGTAGTGCTGATGCAGATTCTGATACATCTTTGTGCTACCCGGATGAATACTATAGTTGCTCCTATATGCTTCTGACAAGATCTTTTCCCTTAGCTCCTCGTCACTGGGTACGCACAGGCGTCCACGAAACTTCAAAATCCCATCCTCAGATACTTGAAAATCAAGTTTCCTTTTTCCGGCATCCATTTCCAAGATCTTTTGGATGTCGAGGTCCGTAGATTGTAGAGCCTTCACTTTCTCGTGAGTCTCTGGTTCGATCCTCAACGTGGCTAGGAGGCAAGACAGCTGACAACTTCAAGCCTAAACTCTGAATCCCTTATTCCTTCCAACAGAGTCCATTCCTTAACCAAAAAATGCGCGATGCTCGATTTCCGACTCAGCGCATCCGCAACCTTATTTGCCTTTTCGGGGTGATACAGGATATCACAATCATAGTCCTTCAGCAACTCCATCCATCGACGTTGCCTCATGTTCAACTCCTTTTTGCGAAAATAAGTACTTCAAACTCTGGTGGTCCGTGTAAATCTGGAATCTTTCTCCACACAAGTAGTGTCTCTAAATCTTCAAGGCGGAGATAATAGCTGCTAGTTCCAAATCGTGCGTCGGGTAATTCATCTCATGAGGTCTTAACTGTCTCGATGCATAAGCTACAACTCTTCCATGTTGCATCAAGACGCATCCTAATCCTTTCAGCGACGCATCGCTATAAATCTCATAACCTCCAGGTCCGGAAGGGATGGTCAACACTGGTGCAGTCGTCAAACGATGCTTGAGTTCTTGAAAACTCCTCTCACACTTATTCGTCCATTCAAACTGCGTATCCTTCTTTGTCAATCTCGTCAAAGGAGTGGCTATGGAAGAGAACCTCTCCACAAACCTCCTGTAGTGGCCCGCTAAACCTAAAAAGCTTCGAACCTCTGTTACTGACATAGGTCTAGGCCGATTCGTTACTGCTTCAATCTTTGTGGGGTCCACAGATCCAAGGAACGCAACTTCGTTAAGCCAAAACTCGCACTTACTGAACTTGGCATACATCGAGTGTTCCCTTAACGTCCGTAGAACTATACTCAATTGCTCCTCATGCTCCTCAGGACTCTTTGAGTAAATCAAAATGTCGTCGATGAAGACAATGACGAACTGATCCAAGTATTCTTTAAACACTATATGCATCAAATCCATAGAAGCAGCTGGGGCATTAGTCAATCCAAACGGCATGATCGTAAACTCATAATGCCCATATCTCGTCCGAAAAGCTGTCTTTGGTATTGCCTCCTTCTTAATCCTTAGCTGATGGTAACCTGTCCTTAGGTCTATCTTGGAGAACACAGACGCCCCGTGCAATTGGTCAAACAAGTCATCAATCCTTGGCAACGGGTACTTGTTCTTGATAGTCACCTGGTTCAACTGCCTATAGTCAATGCATAAGCGCAATGACCCATCCTTCTTCCTTACAAACAAAACTGGCGCTCCCCAAGGCGTAGCACTTGGACGAATAAATCCCTTGTCCAGCAATTCCCGCATCTGAACCTTTAATTCCTTCAACTCCGACAAGGACATCCTATAGGGTGCCTTCGAGATTGGCTCCGTTCCAGGTGTTAACTCAATTACGAACTCTATTCCCCTTTCTAGAGGCATTCCTAGTAATTCTTGAGGAAAGACATCAGGGTAATCACGTACTACAGCTATATCCTCTAGCTTTGGTTCCTCTACGGTCGGATCCATTACGGCAGCTAAGTATGCCTGGCATCCTTCGTCCAAAAGCCTAGTCACTTCAAGTGACGAAATCAAAGGGATTGAGGTTCCTCATCGACTTCCCGCAAACTCGAATCTAGGGTGATCATTAGGATGGAAATGAATCACCCAACTACCACAATCAACGACAGCCCTTTGCCTACTTAACCAATCCATCTCGATAATCACGTCAAAGTCAAACATAAACAGCACGGCTAAATCCATTCGTTCCTCACTACCACCAATGACTATCTTACAATTTGGACAGCCTAGTGAAACCAACACTTTATCCTTCAACGGGGTGGTAACATGCAATATCACATCCAACGGTCTCAATTCCATTCCAACCAAATCAACAAACTGGGCAGATATGAACGAATATGATGCTCCAGGATCAAACAAAGTACCTGTACCTGTGACCACGCCAGGCGCGTTCTCTACTTCCCTTCGCGCTACAGCATACACCCTTCCTTGAGCTGGCGGCCTATTTGTATTGTTCTGCTGGGCTCCAGCCTGCGGACCCACTGGTGGTCGATTTCCTTGAGCTTGAGGTCTTGGTGCTTGGCTTGGGCAATTCCTTATGTGATGGCCCAGTTGGCCACACTTGAAGCACGCGCCCGTCCTACTCGGGCAAGGTCCATTTTCATGCTTACGCCCACACAAGCGACTGTTCCAGTTCGACTGGTGAGCAGGTATGAAAATATTCCTTCTGGCTGGAGGGACAAAACGTCGATTACTCGCCATCGGCCTCTTGCCGAACTGGCGGTTATCCCTGGCAGGAGTGAACCGCGATCTAGCAGCGATTCTTGTGACATTCTGAATTCTGACCCTATATCGAAACTTATCAGTGAATGAATGTCTATCGATGTATTCCAGTTAATCTCGCTCAGAACTGATCACTCTCGAGTCGACTAACCAATGGGGAATGGCCGTATAGGATTTAAAGTACGTGGACCAAAGAGCTTAACCACGAGTCGGTGCTTTGACCATAAGGATCGTCGAGGGAATATTCTGAACCGCTATAGGTCGATCTAAGAATGGTTTTAAAACAATTTGCGAGTGTCATGCGATTGGTTCACGGGTGAATCCGTATGACCATGGCGTGATTTGCGAATTAACCTAACTCAATCTCTGACGATCGTAACCTGCGGAACTAGTAATTGACCATCGCGATTACATGACAACCAAAGCCGCCGTGGCTTGGGTAACTCTTAAACGCGACATAAGTCGCGGGGCGATACGAGTAACTCCTGAGAGCCGCCCGTTAGTCTGAGATACACCGGAATGACAATTGACTGAATTTAGCCATAGATTGGATTTCGAGACTAGAGGCCGGACATTCGGAGACCACAATGGAGTAAATTTGGACGTCGCCTCATCGATCGGTTATTAAGGTTAGAAATAGTCCCGTATAGGTTAGAAAAGCGAAATTCGAACCAACGAGCGAAATCGACCTTTTTACCCATAGGATTAGCACGCTTTTCCAAGACCAAAGCAAGGGCAAAATGGTCATTTGCTCCCCTAAGCCTTCAGCCGAAAATGCAAGGGCAAATAGGTCATTTGGTCTTTGAATTATTGAAGTGAATGACACCAAGATTGATTTGACAAATTTCCCTTAAACCTACCCCACTAACCAAGTCATTCCTAGACACTATTCATGTACCATACCCCATGAACCACCCCACTACCCTTTCCCTCCAAATCTTCCTTTGCTTCTTATCATTCACACACACTCTCTCTCTCTCTCTCCCATTCGGCCGACTCCCTCACTCCCTCACTCCCTCTCTCTCGTTCGCTCCCTCCTCTCTCCCTCACGCCGTCGCCTCCTCCTCCTCTCACGGCCAAACCGTGGCTCGCCGCCACCTTGCCGCCGCCTCGAACCGCCATCAAGACCCCTTCCTCTTCCACTTGGACCGCGAAGGACCGCCGTCCAAGCCCGTGAGCCGCCCGTGCCGTCACCAAAACCGAACCGGGACTGTCCTTGTAGGAGTTGGGCGATCGTGAGGTAAGTTGCTCTTAGGGCTTAGGTAGACATATTAAGAGGTTTAAGGCTTGTAGTAGAAGTAGCATTAAGGTTTGTTTGTGATGTTTCCCGTTTAGAACCCCACGGATCAGATCTGTACGCCGAGAGCCGCCGTGTGCCGCGCCGTGCCTCCTTCCACCACCTCACCGCCGGCCTTGCCTTGCTCTTGGACTTAGTAAGCCCCCCCTAACCTTTAGTTAGGACCTTGTGTGCATGAAAGGACCATTTGAGATGGATTTCGAAGGGTATAGAGGGCTGTTTTGGTAGGGTTCATTGGGGACCCGAATTTGCATTTTGAAGTCATGATTTTCCTTGATGAGTTTTGGTGATTGGATGCTAAGAACCATGAATGAAATGAATTGGTGGATGTTCCTAGGTATGGGCCGAATACCCTATGGCACCTTAGGATGAGCTAGAGTTTGATTTACACCCAATTAACTTGATGGAACCGTAAATGGATCATAGGGATGTTCGGTTCGGGACAATCGTGCGAATGCATTGAACACATGACCTTTAATTTACGGATCGTATCCTAGTCGTGGAAAATTGCAATAGGTTCGATTAAGCTAAGTGACCCCATATTAGTGATTTGGACCTAGTATGATTAATTAGTGAGATATATGCCTTAATTAATTGATGTGCAATTGAAGGTGTGACATGACCGAATGGCCATTTAAGAAAGTATGGAATTATCTCAATTGATGTGTTATCGACCGCATGACATTGCCATGGACTCGATTTGTTGAATTTCACGACGTATTGCCATGTTATGGGATGGTAGCTCGAGGGGCCGAATCGAGCTTAATTTGATGAGAGTGCGCACGATTGATTTAAATATGTCGATGGAAAGGGATTATGAGTATATGTACATGAGGCATCCTGATGCGTTAAACGCGGGATGGACCTGAGGCGTTAAACGCGAGTCATGAGAAATGGCATCGGAAACCTGAGGCGTTAAACGCGGGTTCCTTGATCTTTTAAGCCTGATGCGTTATTACGCGGGCTAAGCCATGAGAGTTCGATCGTATCGTACATGTGAATTATCTGATTAAGTGATGAAATGTTAAGTGCCCAAGTACAAGCCCAGTTTAGCCTAGCTTGTGAATTGCATGACTAATTATGTTTCCAATTGAGCTATTATATGCTGCTGATTGTTTAGCCATTGCATGTGTTTGGGAAGTGTCTGGAAGTCCCAAGGGTCTAGCTTTGGGTTAGGCTAGCTTACTGAGTATATCTCACCCCGTCGTGGGACCCCCATTTTCAGACCCCAAACCCTGATCATGCCACCGCCGCCGATTTTTGGGGTGCCCGTCTAGTTAGAGCAATATTCCACGGAGTACCCGGTGGGAGAGGGGAAAGCTTACATTAGGAAGTATGGCACCATCTGGATGGATATAGGCTTAGCAGATTGGAGGGCGGACAAGTTTGCAGCATGGTTCTACCGTGATGGAGACCTTGAGGTTGGGCCGCTGAGGACTTTTGACGTGCCGGGGGATGTCATAGGCGAGCAGGATCCTTCGATCGTACGCCCTGCTGATGGGGAGCTCACCGACTCCGAGACCGCACCGGATCCAGACCTTCCGTCGGCACCGTCCCAGAACCCCGAGATGGATGGCGACATCGTGGGGCCCTCCGACGCCGAAGATCCCATGGAGACGGACGAGTCCGAGCCCGAGGAGGATGAGGCAGAACTAGACGATCCCGAGGACGAGCCTTTGGAGGAGGAGTACAACCCCGACGGAGAGGCCATCTACCATGATCAGTCTGAGCCCGAGGATGAGGCAGATCCAGAGCCAGAGTTTGAAGAAGAAGAAGAAGAGGAAGTGGAAGACGAGGAAGACCTGGAGGAGTACGACCCAGTGCACCGCGAGGATTCCGACGATGACCGCGAGCTCAACCCTTAGATAGCCTAGGCATCCATGACTTTTTGGAGTTCCGCTTTTGAGTAGTGCCTGACCCTTAGCCCGTCGTTTTTTTTTAATTAGGCTAACCATCTCCCCCGATCCCAAGTGTTGTATTTCCTATCTATGCTTATGTTGTAAAACTGATGTTGTGTTATGTCATGATTAAGTGCTCTGTTTTCCTCAAGTCATCATGTTATACATTTGGTAGGAGTTCTGAGTGTCGCTTCCGCATGTGCATATAAGTTTCATTGTCTAGTGCGTGTCGTTGGATCCTGGGTATCAATCTAAGAAAAAAAGGTGGTTGTAAGGCGATGATGTGCGCTTTAGAGGATTCGGGGCGTCACATCCTCGTTTAAGTGGTATCAGAGCAAGGTAAGCTCGATCAAGCTGATTGAGGACTGGAGTAATAAGGTGTAATGATTCAAGGAGTATTGGGTAGCAAGACCTTAGGGAATTCGCTAGAGTTAGGCATAGAATGCTTGGCATGTGAAATGGCGCTTGTGATTGGCATATTGACTGGCGTCATCTTTGGTAGGCTTAAGGCTATAAGGCTTCGTACTTGGCACTAAGTGTCGACTGTTGATTGCTGGATTAGTTAGCTGATTGTGATTTGGTGAAGTTGCTGGAGCAACTGATTGTGTGACTCAAGTGTGAATTCCTGCTTATGATGGTTCGTATGGTTGCTTTGGTAGTGATTGGCTTAAATTGTGATTGCTACTGTGAGAATAGCTTAGCCTTGCTAGACTCAAGTAGATGGCTTAGGTCTCTAATTCTTGGATGGAATTATAGTGACTCAGGTGTTGTGAGACTTAGCAAGATGAGCAACCAAACCAGAGGTACTGGAGGAGCGTCTAGCTCTAGGTCGCAAGCGGTAGAAGATCCTAGGTATGACGGAGTCATGAGGATCCTAGAAGAAATTGGGAACTTGAAGGGCAGGCAAGCCCAGGAGAGGGATGCTGCCGTTGCCCAGGCTGCTGAAGCTGCAGTCGCTGCCGCCAACTTAGCAAACGGGAATAACGGGAACAACGGTTATGGTAATGATGGTGGCAACGCCCAAGGACAAGGAAATCGAGGGATGGGCCAGCTGATGGAACACTTCATGAAGTTGAAACCACCAAAGTTCGATGGTACAGGGGACCCTGGAACTGCCCCTGCTTGGATTGAAGAATTGGAAAAGGCTTTTGAGGCGTTGGGTTGTACTGAGGCTGAAAAGGTGGTCCTGGCTGTGTACCAGCTACGAGGTACGGCGAATGATTGGTGGAAGGCCACCAAGGGAAGAATTTTCCCAGAAGGCACAGAACCGAACTGGACTGTCTTCTCAGAAGTGTTTACTGCCAAGTATTTCTCCAGAGCGGCTCGGGAACAGAAGATAGTTGAGTTTCAGAATCTCCGCCAGAACCAGATGACCATAGACCAATATGAGGCTGAGTTTGCGAGGTTGTCCAAGTATGCTCCAAGGATGGTTGAAAACCCTGAGGATAGGGCGAGAAGGTTCAGAGATGGATTGAGACCTGACCTTCGTAGCCAGTTGGTGCTGTTGGACTTACAGGGCTATGACGCCATCTATGAAAGAGCTCAATTGGTGGAAAGGGACATGAGAGAAAGAGGAGTAGCATCTGGATCGCGGTTTACTCCCGTGAGGGATAACCGCCAGTTCGGCAAAAGGCCGATGGTGAGCAACCGGCGTTTCGTCCCTCCGATCAGAAGGAACATTAGCAAGCCTGCGCCACGGCCAAGTTGGAACTGCCGTTTGTGTGGACGGAAGCATGGAACGGACCTTGCCCGAGCAGGACGGGCGCTTGCTTCAAGTGTGGCCAGTTGGGCCATCAGATAAGGAATTGCCCGAGTCAGGCACCAGGAGCTCAGACTCAAGGGAACCGACCACCAGCGGGACCGCAGGCGGGAGCTCCGCAGAACAATGCCAATAGGCCGCCAGCTCAAGGAAGGGTTTATGTTGTGGCGCGTAGGGAGGCGGAGAACGCGCCTGGCGTGGTCATAGGTACGATTACTTTATGTGATCATGCTGCCTATGCCTTGTTTGACCCTGGAGCATCGCATTCGTTTATATCTGCTCAGTTTGCTGATTTGGTCGGAATTGAATTGAAACCACTGGAAGTGATATTGCATGTTACCACCCCTTAAAGGATAAAGTGCTGGTTTCTTTAGGTTGTTCAGATTGTAAGATAGTCATTGGGGGTAGTGAGGAACGAATAGATTTAGCTGTGCTGCCTATGTTTGACTTTGACGTGATTATCGGAATGGATTGGTTAAGTAGGCAAAGAGCTGTCGTTGATTGTGGTAGCAGGGTGATTCATTTCCATCCTAATGATCGCCCTAGATTCGAATTTGTGGGAAGTCGAGGAGGAACCACAATCCCTTTGATTTCGTCACTTGAGGTGACTAGGCTATTGGACGAAGGATGTCAAGCTTACTTAGCTGCCGTAGTGGATCCGACCATTGAGGAACCAAAGCTAGATGACATAGCTATAGTATGTGATTACCCTGATGTCTTTCCTCAAGAGTTACCAGGGCTGCCTCCAGAAAGGGAAATAGAGTTCGTAATCGAATTAGCACCCGGAACGGAACCGATCTCGAAGGCACCCTACAGGATGTCCTTGTCGGAGTTGAAGGAAGTGAAGGTTCAGATGCAGGAGTTACTGGACAAAGGATTTATTAGTCCAAGCGCTTCGCCTTGGGGAGCGCCAGTCTTGTTTGTAAGAAAGAAGGATGGGTCGTTGCGGTTATGCATTGATTACCGGCAGTTGAACCAGGTGACTATCAAGAATAAGTACCCGTTGCCAAGAATTGACGACTTGTTGGATCAACTACAAGGAGCTTCTGTGTTCTCCAAGATAGACCTAAGGACGGGTTATCACCAGTTGAGGATTAAGAAGGAAGATGTACCGAAGACCGCCTTTCGGACAAGATATGGGCATTACGAGTTCACACTAATGCCCCAGCCGCTTTCATGGATTTGATGCATAGAGTGTTTAAGGAATACTTGGATCAGTTCGTCATTGTGTTCATCGACGACATTTTGATTTACTCAAAGAGCCCTGAGGAGCACGAGGAACAGTTAAGTAGAGTTCTACGGACATTGAGGGAACAATCGCTGTACGCCAAGTTCAGTAAGTGCGAGTTTTGGCTTAACAAAATTGCGTTCCTTGGACATGTCATCTCTGGAAATGGAATTTCTGTGGACCCAGCAAAGATTGAAGCAGTAACGAATTGGCCTAGACCTACGTCAGTGACGGAGGTTCGAAGCTTCCTAGGATTGGCAGGATATTACCGCAGGTTCGTAGAAAAGTTTTCCTCGATAGCTACTCCTTTGACAAGGCTGAGTAAGAAGGATACGGGGTTTGAATGGACGGATAAGTGTGAGTGGAGTTTTCAGGAACTGAAGCATCGTTTGACAACTGCACCAGTGTTGACCATCCCTTCTGGACCTGGAGGTTACGAAATTTATAGCGATGCGTCGCTGAAGGGATTAGGGTGCGTCCTGATGCAACATGGAAGAGTTGTAGCCATCGAGACAGTTAAGACCTCATGAGATGAACTACCCGACGCATGATTTGGAACTAGCAGCTATCATCTTCGCCTTGAAGATTTGGAGGCACTACTTGTGCGGAGAGAGGTTTCAGATTTACACGGACCACCAGAGTTTGAAGTACTTGTTTTCCCAAAATGAGTTAAACATGAGACAACGTCGCTGGATGGAACTGCTCAAGGATTATGATTGTGATATTCTTTATCACCCCGGAAAGGCAAATAAGGTTGCGGATGCGCTGAGTCGGAAGTCAAGCATCGCACATTTGTTGGTTAAGGAATGGACCTTATTGGAAAAGGTAAGAGATTCGGAGTTCAGGTTCGAAGTTTGCCAGCTGTCTTGTCTTCTAGCGACATTGAGGATTGAGCGAGAGATTCATGAGAAGGTGAAAGCGTTGCAATCTACGGACCCCGACATTCAAAAGATCTTGGAAACGGATGCCGGAAAAAGGAAACCCGACTTTCAAGTGTCCGAAGATGGGATTCTGAAGTTTCGGGGACGCTTGTGCGTACCCAGTGACGAGGAGCTAAGAGAAAGGATCTTGTCGGAAGCGCATAGGAGCAACTAAAGTATTCACCCGGGTAGCACGAAGATGTATCAGAACTTGCGTCAACACTACTGGTGGAATGGAATGAAAGTAGATGTAGCTAAGCATGTGGCGAAGTGTTTGACGTGCCAGCAAGTTAAGGCTCAGCATTGTAAGCCTGGTGGGATGTTACAGCCTTTGGAAATCCCCGAATGGAAGTGGGAGCACATCACCATGGACTTCGTCATAAGTTTGCCGAGGAGTCAGAGAGGACATGATTCGATTTGGGTGATCGTGGATAGACTGACTAAGTCCGCACACTTCTTGGCAGTAAGGAAAGATTTCGCGATGGATAGATACGCAGAGTTGTACATGAGGTACGTAGTTCGCCTTCATGGAGTTCCAGTGACGATTACTTCGGACAGAGACCCCAAGTTTACCACTTCATTTTGGAAAAGCCTACAAGAGGCTTTGGGAACGAAACTGTAGTACAGCACCGCTTACCACCCCCAGACGGACGGACAATCAGAAAGGACAATTCAGACGCTTGAGGACATGCTGAGAGCTTGCGTATTGGACTTTAAAGGAGGTTGGAAAGATCAGTTACACTTGGTGGAGTTTGCCTATAACAACAGTTACCAACAGAGCATCGGAATGGCACCGTTCGAAGCACTATACGGTAGAGCCTGCCGGACACCCTTATGCTGGGACGAGGTTGGTGAACGAAGCATAACAGGCCCGGAGCTAGTAGAACAGTCAGTGGAGGCAGTGAAAATCATAAGAGAAAGATTGAAAACCGCGCAGAGTCGCCAGAAGAGTTACGCCGACAAGCGGCGCAGACCTTTGGAGTTTCAAGTAGGAGACCATGTTTTCTTGAAAGTGTCACCGATGCGAGGTCTATCTCGGTTTGGGAAGAAGGGAAAGTTGAGTCCGAGGTACGTAGGCCCTTTTGAAATTCTGGAACGGATTGGAACTCTGGCCTACAGACTCGCCCTGCCGCCAAGTTTATCACAAGTTCACAACGTATTCCACGTGTCGATGCTGAGGAAGTATGAACGGGACGCAACTCAATTGCTGGACCACGAAGTGATAGAAGTGGACGATCGGGTAACATATGTGGAGAGACCAGTCAGGATCGAGGACAGGAAGGAGCAAGTACTAAGGAACAAGACGATCCCATTAGTAAAGGTGATCTGGGAGCACCATGGAACTGAAGGAGCCACTTGGGAAAGTGAGGAAGCGATGAGGCGTCAGCACCCCCATTTGTTTGAGTAGGTGGTTGTAATGTAAATTTCGAGGACGAAATTTTTGTAAGGGGGGAAGAGTAGTGACATTCTGAATTCTGACCCTATCTCGAAACTTATCAGTGAATGAATGTCTATCGATGTTTCCAGTTAATCTCGCTCAGAACTGATCACTCTCGAGTCGACTAACCAATGGGGAATGGCCGTATAGGATTTAAAGTACGTGGACCAAAGATCTTAACCACGAGTCGGTGCTTTGACCATAAGGATCGTCGAGGGAATATTCTGAACCGCTATAGGTCGATCTAAGAATGGTTTTAGAACAATTTGCTAGTGTCATGCGATTGGTTCACGGGTGAATCCGTATGACCATGGCGTGATTTGCGAATTAACCTAACTCAATCTCTGACGATCGTAACCTGCGGAACTAGTAATTGACCCTCGCGATTACATGACAACCAAAGCCGCCGTGGCTTGGGTAACTCTTAAACGCGACATAAGTCGCGGGTCGATACGCGTAACTCCTGAGAGCCGCCCGTTAGTCTGAGATACGCCGGAATGACAATTGACTGAATTTAGCCATAGATTGGATTTCGAGACTGGAGGCCGGACATTCGGAGACCACAATGGAGTAAATTTGGACGTCGCCTCATCGGTCGGTTATTAAGGTTAGAAATAGTCCCGTATAGGTTAGAAAAGCGAAATTCGAACCAACGAGCGAAATCGACCTTTTTACCCATAGGATTAGCACGCTTTTCCAAGACCGAAGCAAGGGCAAAATGGTCATTTGCTCCCCTAAGCCTTCAGCCGAAAATGCAAGGGCAAATAGGTCCTTTGGTCTTTGAATTATTGAAGTGAATGACACCAAGATTGATTTGACAAATTTCCCTTAAACCTACCCCACTAACCAAGTCATTCCTAGACACTATTCATGTACCATACCCCATGAACCACCCCACTACCCTTTCCCTCCAAATCTTCCTTTGCTTCTTATCATTCACACACTCTCTCTCTCTCTCCCATTCGGCCGACTCCCTCACTCTCTCACTCCCTCTCTCTCGTTCGCTCCCTCCTCTCTCCCTCACGCCGTCGCCTCCTCCTCCTCTCACGGCCAAACCGTGGCTCGCCGCCACCTTGCCGCCGCTCCGCCGCCTCGAACCGCCATCAAGACCCCTTCCACTTCCACTTGGACCGCGAAGGACCGCCGTCCAAGCCCGTGAGCCGCCAGTGCCGTCGCCAAAACCGAACCGGGGCTGTCCTTGTAGGAGTTGGGCGATCGTGAGGTAAGTTGCTCTTAGGGCTTAGGTAGACATATTAAGAGGTTTAAGGCTTGTAGTAGAAGTAGTATTAAGGTTTGTTTGTGATGTTTCCCGTTTAGAACCCCACGGATCAGATCTGTACGCCGAGAGCCGCCGTGTGCCGCGCCGTGCCTCCTTCCGCCACCTCACCGCCGGCCTTGCCTTGCTCTTGGACTTAGTAAGCCCCCCTAACCTTTAGTTAGGACCTTGTGTGCATGAAAGGACCATTTGAGATGGATTTCGAAGGGTATAGAGGGCTGTTTTGGTAGGGTTCATTGGGGACCCGAATTTGCATTTTGAAGTCATGATTTTCCTTGATGAGTTTTGGTGATTGGATGCTAAGAACCATGAATGAAATGAATTGGTGGATGTTCCTAGGTATGGGCCGAATACCCTATGGCACCTTAGGATGAGCTAGAGTTTGATTTACACCCAATTAACTTGATGGAACCGTAAATGGATCATAGAGATGTTCGATTCGGGACAATCGTGCGAATGCATTGAACACATGACCTTTAATTTACGGATCGTATCCTAGTCGTGGAAAATTGCAATAGGTTCGATTAAGCTAAGTGACCCCATATTAGTGATTTGGACCTAGTATGATTAATTAGTGAGATATAAGCCTTAATTAATTGATGTGCAATTGAAGGTGTGACATGACCGAATGGCCATTTAAGAAAGTATGGAATTATCTCAATTGATGTGTTATCGACCGCATGACATTGCCATGGACTCGATTTGTTGAATTTCACGACGTATTGCCATGTTATGGGATGGTAGCTCGAGGGGCCGAATCGAGCTTAATTTGATGAGAGTGCGCACGATTGATTTAATTATGTCGATGGAAAGGGATTATGAGTATATGTACATGAGGCATCCTGATGCGTTAAACGCGGGATGGACCTGAGGCGTTAAACGCAGGTCATGAGAAATGGCATCGGAAACCTGAGGCGTTAAACGCGGGTTCCTTGATCTTTTAAGCCTGATGCGTTATTACGCGGGCTAAGCCATGAGAGTTCGATCGTATCGTACATGTGAATTATCTGATTAAGTGATGAAATGTTAAGTGCCCAAGTACAAGCCCTGTTTAGCCTAGCTTGTGAATTGCATGACTAAATATGTTTCCAATTGAGCTATTATATGCTGCTGATTGTTTAGTCATTGCATGTGTTTGGGAAGTGTCTGGAAGTCCCAAGGGTCTAGCTTAGGGTTAGGCTAGCTTACTGAGTATATCTCACCCCGTCGTGGGACCCCCATTTTCAGACCCCAAACCCTGATCATGCCACCGCCGCTGATTTTTGGGGTGCCCGTCTGGTTAGAGCAGTATTCCACGGAGTACCCGGTGGGAGAGGGGAAAGCTTACATTAGGAAGTATGGCACCATCTGGATGGATATAGGCTTAGCAGATTGGAGGGCGGACAAGTTTGCAGCATGGTTCTACCGTGATGGACCTTGAGGTTGGGCCGCTGAGGACTTTTGACGTGCCGGGGGATGTCATAGGCGAGCAGGATCCTTCGATCGTACACCCTGCTGATGGGGAGCTCACCGACTCCGAGACCGTACCCGATCCAGACCTTCCGTCGGCACCGTCCCAGAACCCCGAGATGGATGGCGACATCGTGGGGCCCTCCGACGCCGAAGATCCCATGGAGACGGACGAGTCCGAGCCCGAGGAGGATGAGGCAGAACTAGACGATCCCGAGGACGAGCCTTTGGAGGAGGAGTACAACCCCGACGGAGAGGCCATCTACCATGATCAGTCCGAGCCCGAGGATGAGGCAGATCCAGAGCCAGAGTTTGAAGAAGAAGAGGAAGTGGAAGACGAGGAAGACCTGGAGGAGTACGACCCAGTGCACCGCGAGGATTCCGACGATGACCGCGAGCTCGACCCTTAGATAGCCTAGGCATCCATGACTTTTTGGAGTTCCGCTTTTGAGTAGTGCCTGACCCTTAGCCCGTCGTTTTTTTTTTATTAGGCTAACCATCTCCCCCGATCCCAAGTGTTGTATTTCCTATCTATGCTTATGTTGTAAAACTGATGTTGTGTTATGTCATGATTAAGTGCTCTGTTTTCCTCAAGTCATCATGTTATACATTTGGTAGGAGTTCTGAGTGTCGCTTCCGCATGTGCATATAAGTTTCATTGTCTAGTGCGCGTCGTTGGATCCTGGGTATCAATCTAAGAAAAAAAGGTGGTTGTAAGGCAATGATGTGCTCCTTAGAGGATTCGGGGCGTCACAATTCCTCTTTCCTTCATATCTCTTTCTACTAATTGGCCCCTCTCATAAATTGCATCATGACCTTATAGGTCCAACAGCACCAACTGGCTGTGAAGGTCATGTCTCAGTCCATCTCTGAAACTTCTCGCCCTGTCCTCAGGGTTCTCGACCATCCTCGGGGCATACCTGGATAGCCTCGCGAATTCAGCCTCATACTGGTCGATGGTCATCTGATTCTGGCGGAGATTCTGGAATTCCACCATCTTCTGTTCCTGAGCCGCTCTGGAGAAATACTTAGCATTAAACACTTCAGAGAATACAGTCCAATTCGACTCCGTTCCTTCGGGGAAAACTCTTCCCTTGGTGGCCTTCCATCAATCGTTCGCAGTTCCACGAAGCTGGTACACAGCTAGGATCACCTTCTCCACCTCAGTACAGCCCAGCACTTCAAATGCCTTCTCCAACTCCTCAATCCAAGTAGGGGCTGCTTCAGTGTCCCATGTACCATCAAACTTAGATGGCTTCAACTTCATAAAGTGCTCCATCAGCTGGCCCATCACACGATTCCCTTGCCCTTGGGCGTTGCCACCTTCATTGTCATGTCCATTATTCCCGTTATTTCCATTTGCTAGGTTGGCGGCAGCGACTGCAGCCTCAGCAGCCTGGGCAACAGCAACAGCTCTCTCCTGGGCCTGCCTGCCCATCAAACTCCCGATTTCCTCCAGGATCCTCATCACTCCATCATACCTAGGATCCTCCACCACTTGTGGCCTAGAGCTAGACGCTCCTCCAGTACCTCTGGTTCGGTTTCTCATCCTGCTAAGTCTCACAACACTTGAGTCACTATAATTCCATCCAGGAATTAGAGACCTAAGCCATCTACTTAACTCTAGCAAGGCTACGCCACTCTCACAGCAGCAATCACAATTAGGACAATCATTAATCAAGAAACCATCAGGAGTATCACAATCAGGAATTCACAATCGTATCACACATTCAGTTGCTCCAACAACTTCACCAAATCACAATCAGCTATCCAATCCAGCAAGCAGCAGTCAACACTTAGTGCTAAGTACGAAGCCTTATAGCCTTAAGTCTACTAAAGATGATGCCAGTCACTATGCCAATCACAACCTCCATTTCACATGCCATGCATTCTATGCCTAACTCTAGCGAATCCCTAAGGTCTTGCTACCCAATTATCCTCAGATCATCACACCTTATTACTCCAGTCCTCAACCAACTTGGATCGAGCTGACCTCGCTCTGATACCAAACAAGCGGGGATGTCACGCCTCGAGTCCTTCCAAGCACGCTAACATCGCCCTACTGCCGTACTGTTTAACTTCTTACCTAGGATCCAACGGTACGCACTTGATAATGAGACTCATATGCACATGCGGAAGCGACATACATAACTCCTTACATAAAATAACAAGATGACTTGAGGAAAAGAAACACTTGACCATAACATAACGTAGATTCAATTTTACATCATGATCACAGACTAAAATACAACACTTAGGATCAAGGAAGGTAGTTAGCCTAATCAAAAGGGGGTCATCTAACTACGAGTCAGACACTAACCAAAAATGGAACACCCAAAAGTCAAGGGCACCTAGACTGTCTAAGGGTCAGGCTCGCGGTCATCAGCAAGGTCCTCACGGTGCACGGGGTCATACTCTTCAAGGTCTTCTTCGGGCTCTTCTTCTTCTTCTTCCTCTTCTTCCTCGAACTCCGGCTCGGACTCCTTTGTCTCTATGGGGTCTGAAAATATGGGTCCCACGACGGGGTGAGATAAACTCAATAAGCTAGTTGTGACATTCTGAATTCTGACCCTATCTCGAAACTTATCAGTGAATGAATGTCTATCGATGTATTCCAGTTAATCTCGCTCAGAACTAATCACTCTTGAGTCGACTAACCAATGGGGAATGGCCGCATAGGATTTAAAGTACGTGGACCAACGAACTTAACCACGAGTCGACGCTTTGACCATAAGGATCGTCGAGGCAATATTCTGGACCGCTACGGGTCGATCTAAGAATGGTTTAGAACGATTTGCTAGTGTCATGCGATTGGTTCACGGGTGATTCCGTATGACCATGGCGTGATTTGCGAATTAACCTAACTCAATCTCTGTCGATCGTAACCTGCGGCACTAGTAATTAACCCTCGCGATTACATGACAACCAAAGCCGCCGTGGTTTGAGTAACCCTTAAACGTGACATAAGTCGCGGGTCGATACGCGTAACTCCTAAGAGCCGCCCGTTAGTCTGAGACGCACTGGAATGACAATTGACTGAATTTAGCCATAGATTGGACTTCGAGATTGGAGGCCGGACATTCGGAGATCGCATTGGAGTAAATTTGGACGTCGCCTCGTCGGAGAGTTAATAAGATTAGAAATGGTCCCGTATAGACTAGAATAGCGAAATTCGAACCGACGAACGAAATCGACCTTTTTACCCATAGAATTAGTACACTTTTCCAAGGACAAAGCAAGGGCAAAATGGTCATTTGCCCTCCCCCATCTTCAGCCGAAATCCCAAGGGTATAGAGGTCATTTGAGTGATGAATTATTGAGGTGCAATCCACCAAGCTTGATTGGACAATTTCCCTTAAACCTACCCCACTAACCAAGTCATTCCTAGACACTATTCATTGTCACATACCACATGAACCACCCCACTACCCTTTCCCTCCAAAATTTCCCTTGCTCCTTATCACTCACTCACTCTCTCTCTCTCCCATTCGACCGACTCCCTCTCCCTCTTCACTCTCTCTCGTTCGCTCTCCCTTCCCTCTCACGCTCGCCCGTCGCCGCTCTCTCTCTCGGCCAAACCACGACGGACCGCCACCTTGCCGCCACTCCGCCGCCTCGAACCACCACCAAGACACGTCCCTCTTGCCTTTAGACCCCCTTAACAGCCGCCGTTCGGCCCGAAGTCGCCCGAAGCTCCGCCGATCAGAACCGGACCAAATAGGAACAACCGGGGCTGTTCTTGAAGAAGTTGGGTGATCTTGAGGTGAGTGACCCTTGGTGCTTAGATAGTCATGTTAAGAGATCAATAGCTTGTGTTAGGGGTGTTTCTAATTGAGTTAGCTTGGCATTTGGGGGAATTCTTCTTAGGGATCAGACCTGATCGCGCCGGACCAGATCTGCCCACGCCGCTTCACCGCCCCTTGCCGCCGGCCTTGCCTTGCTCTTGGACTTGGTAAGCTCCCCTAACCCTTTGATAGGACCTTGAGTGCATGGAAAGACCAAGTGGGGTTGATTTGGTAGCTTTTAGGGGGCTGTTTCGGTGGAGTCCTTTAGGGATCCGAATTTGCATGTTGTGATCAGAATTTTCCTTGATGAGCTTTGATGATCGAATGTTAGAAACTATGGATGGAATGAATTGAATGAATGTCCTAGGGTGTGGGCCGAATGCCCCATGATGTCTTAGGACTAGCTAGAGCTTGAATTATATCTACTTGAATTGATGGAATCCTAAATGAAGCTTAGGAGTGTTCGGTTTTGGGGTAATTGCGTGAGCACGTTGAGTAAATGACTTTAACCTATGGATCAAACTCTAGTCGTGGAAGATTTCAAGATGTTCAATCGAGTTAAGTGACCCCATGTTAGTAATTTTGGGTCTAGTGCGATTAATTAGTGAGTTATAAGCCTTAATTGATTGATGTGCCATTTATGGTGTGGCATGGCCGAATGGCCATTTAAGAAAGCATGGAATTATCTCAATTGATGTGTTATCGACCGCATGACATTGCCATGGACTTGATTTGTTGAATTTCACGACGTATTGCCATGATATGGGATGGTAGCTTGAGGGGTCGAATCGAGCTTAATTTGATGAGAGTGCGCACGATTGACTTAATTATGTCGATGGATAGGAATTATAAGTATATGTACATGAGGCATCCTGATGCGTTAAACGCGGGATGGACCTGAGGCGTTAAACGCGGGTCATGAGAAATGGCATCGGAAACCTGAGGCGTTAAACGCGGGTTCCTTGATCTCTTAAGCCTGATGCGTTATTACGCGGGCTAAGCCATGGGAGTTTGATATTATTATACATGTGGATTGTCTGCTAAATGATGAAATGTTAAGTGCGCAAGTACAAGTCATGTTTAGCCTAGCTTGTGAATTGCATGACTAAATATGTCTCTAATTGAGTTATTATATGCCATTGCCTGCTGTTGATTGTTTAGCCACTGCATGTGTTTGGGTAGTGTCTGGAAGTCCCAAGGGTCTAGCTTAGGGTTAGGCCGGCTTACTGAGTATATCTCACCCCGTCGTGGGACCCCCATTTTCAGACCCCAAACCCTGATCATGCCGCCGCCGCCGATTTTTGGGGTGCCCGTCTGGATAGAGCAGTATTCCACGGAGTACCCAATAGGAGAGGGGAAAGCTTACATTAGGAAGTATGGCACCATCTGGATGGATGTGGGCTTAGCAGACTGGAGAGCAGACAGATTCGCAGCATGGTTCTACCGCGACGGCGATCTCACAGTTGGGCCACTGAGGACTTTTGACGTGCCGTGGGATGTCATTGGCGAGCAGGATCCTTCGATTGTACACCTTGCTGATGGGGAGCTCACTGACTCCGAGACCGCACCTGATCCAGACCTTCCGCCGGCACCGTCTCGGAACCTCGAGACCGATGGCGACATCGTGGGGCCCTCTGATGCCGAAGATCCCATGGAGACGGACGAGTCCGAGCCCGAGGAAGATGACGAGGAGCAAGATGATTCCGAGGAAGAGCCTTTGGAGGAGGAGTACAACCCTGATGGAGAGGCCATCTACCATCCTCAGCCTGAACCCGAGGATGAAGCAGATCCAGAGCCAGAGTTTGAAGAAGAAGAAGAGGAAGACGAAGACGAGGAAGACCTGGAGGAGTATGACCCAGTGCACCGCGAGGATCCCGATGATGACCGCGAGCCCGACCCTTAGATAGCCTAGGCATCCATGACTTTTGGAGTTCTATTTTTTAGTAGTGCCTGACCCTTAGCCCGTCGTCTCTTTTGATTAGGCTAACCATCTCCCCAAATCCTAATTGTTGTATCCCAGTTATGTTTATGTTGTAAAGTGAATCGTATGCTATGCTATGACTTGATTAAGTGTCTTACTTCCCTCAAATCCTCTCTCGTTTAATTGTCTAGGAGTTTTGCATGACGCTGCTGCATGTTCATTTAAGTTTCATTGCCTACCGTGTGTTGCAAAGATCCTGGGTATAATTCGAAAAGGAACTGGTTGTAAGGCGATGATGTGCGCCTCAGAGGACTCGGGACGTTACACTAGTCCTAACCCTAAGCTAGGCACTTGGGATTTCCAAACACTCCCAAACACATGCAATGACCATTCATGCGAGAACAGGCAAATGAGCACATAATAACTCAATCAAGGCATGCATTGTCATATAATTCACCAATCTAGACTAGGCTTGGCTTCCGTACCTTGGCACTTATCATCTCGCAATATAGAGGATAGCTTTTATATATATATATATATGTATATACTTATTACGATCGTAATATAGAGGATAGCTTATATATATATATATATATATATATATATATATATATATATATATATATATCATCTCGTAATAAGTATATATATGTATATAGTTATTACGATCGTAATACTCATGGCAGAGCCCGCGTTTAATGCCTCAGGTTTCCGATGCCATGTCATGACCCGCGTTTAACGCCTCAGGTCTATCCCGCGTTTAACGCATCAGGATATTACTAAACCCCGCGTTTAACGCATCAGGGCAATATATGCACATAGGCTATAGTTCAACCATTCATAGTATAGAACAATCACATGTGCATATCGTCCATACAAGGACCACTTGGCCATTTCAAATCACAATTCCGTATCATGACATCTCATCACATCACAATCAATCGAGGCCATTATCATACTTCGCGATGAGTCATAATTGATTGAAATAACTCACTTGTTATCACCATGGGCATTCGGCCCTATCACAATTCCTCAAAGCCATTCGATCAATTAAGCCACATAACTCATTAAATCGTCACATAAGGTTAATCTTTACCACTGCGGCGCCATTCCATCAATTAGTCCCCACATTAGAGCCTACGACAAGAATTCAGATAAGAATGCTAGAATACTTTCGAGCCACGTATCACCAAAGCTATACCATGGTCGAACACATCTAGGTGCAAGTAAGGGTTTTGGCATCACAATTAGGTTCTAGCAAGGTCTAATACTTTGAACGCTACCATAAACCATTCGACCACTACGAGGACGCGTACAATAGCCTAGCTCGATCATGGAATCAACATCACAAGCATCACAAGGCATCGGTTCATACGGTTCACCATGGGCAGAATTCGGTCCTCTAGGGTTTCTCGCCAAATCAACCCACAAACTCAATAAATTCAACTCTCACTCGGTCCTTCCATCACACAAGGTCTTAGCTAGGGGTTAGAATAAGCTTACCTAGTCCAAGAGTTCAAGGAAGCCGGCGGGGATGGCGAGGGAACTCACGGCACAAGGTTGGGCTTCAACAAATAGATTCGGCCTCCTTGAAGATCAAACACCAAATGGCCAAGAACAACGTCAATATTACTCTTAACTTAAGTCCTTAACACACCAACATAGCTATCTAAGTCTCCAAGGTCACTTACCTCAAGAACTCTTCAAGGTTTCCTCAAAAGCTCTCTTTGTCCTTCTTTGGTTCGAATCGGGCCAAGGATTGCCGCACGGTTGCCGGCTCCAAACGACGGTCTAGCTAGGTTCAAGGGGGAGAGAAGTTCGCCTAGGTGGTGGTTGAAGGCAAGGCAGTGGTGGCGGTCGGCGGTTTCCCCTTGAAACCGAGGGAGAGAGCGAGCGACGGGAACGAGAGAGTGAGAGAGAGAGAGGGAGCGTGAGAAATGAAAGAGAGATGGAGGGGGTGGCCGAATGAGAAGAGAGGGAGAGAGATGAGGGAAGGAGTTTTGGAGGGAAAAAAGATGAGTGGGGTGGTTAGTGGGGAAGGTACATGAATAGTGAACTAGAATGACCTTGAATAGTGCATTGATTGACTAGTTGGTGGAAGGGAAAATGTCAAGTCATCTAAGTCAAATCTCTACTCAATAATTCAAAGACTAAAAGACCATATTACCCTTAGGTTTTTGGTTGAAGCATAGGGATAGTCAAACGTCCATTTTGCCCTTGTCTATTTCTAAGAGGAAAAGCACTAACTTAAGGATATAAAGGTAATCTCCTAATCGTCGGTCCGAATTCGCTTTTCTAGCCATATGGGACTAATTCTAATCTTAATAACTCTCCGATGAGGCGACGTCCAATTTACTCCATTGAGACCCTCGAATGTCCGGCCTCCAATCTTGAAGTCCAATCCATGGCTAAATTCAGTCAATTGTCATTCCAGCACGTCTCAGACTAACGGGCGGCTCTCAAGAGTTACGCGTATCGACCCGCGACTAATGTCACGTTTAAGAGTTACTCGAACCACGGTGGCTTTGGTTGTCATGTAATCGCGAGGGTCAATCACTAGTCCCGAAGGTTACGACCGTTAGGAATCGATTTAGGTTAATTCGCAAATCATGTCATGGTCATACGGAATCACCCGTGAACCAATCGCATGACACTAGCAAATCGTCCCAAAACCATTCTTAGATCGACCTTTAGCGGTCCAAAATATTTCCTCGACGATCCTTATGGCCAAAGCGTTAACTTGTGGTTAAGTTCTTTGGTCCACGTACTTTAAATCCTATATGGCCATTCCCCTTTGGTTAGTCGACTCGAGAGTGATTAATTCTGAGCGAGATTAACTGGAATACATCGATAGACATTCATTCATTAATAAGCTTCGAGATAGGGTCGGAATTCAGAATGTCTACTCCTTTGACAAGATTGATGAAGAAGGATACGAGGTTCGAATGGACAGATAAGTACGAAAGGAGTTTTCAGGAACTTAAGCATCGGCCGACAACCGCACCAGTCTTGACGATTCCTTCTGGACCTAGAGGTTTTGATATCTATAGTGATGCGTCGCTAAAGGGATTAGGATGCGTTCCAATGTAGCAGGGAAGAGTTGTTGCTTACGCATTGCGACAATTAAGACCTCACGAGATGAACTATCCGACGCACGATTTGGAACTGGCAGCTATCATCTTTGCATTGAAAATTTGGAGGCATTACTTGTGCGGAGAAAGGTTTCAAATTTATACGGACCATCAGAGTTTGAAGTACTTGTTTTCCCAAAAGGAGTTGAACATGAGGCAACGTCGATCGATGGAGTTGCTCAAGGATTATGATTGTGACATCTTGTACCACCCTGGGAAGGCAAATAAATTTGCGGATGCACTTAGTCGGAAATCGAACATCGCGCACATGTTTGGTTAAAGAATGGACTCTATTGGAAGGGATAAGGGATCAGAGTTCAGGTTCGAAATCTGCCAACTGTCAAGACTACTAGCTACCTTGAGAATCGAATCGAAAATTTAGGAAAAGGTGAAGGCTTCGCAGTCTACGGACCCCGACATCCAAAAGATCCGGGAAATGAATGCCGCAAAAAGGAAACTTGACTTTCAAGTATCAGAGGATGGAATTCTAAAGTTTCGTGGACGCTTGTGCGTACCCAATGACGAGGAACTAAGAGAAAAGATCTTATCCGAAGCCCGAAGCAACTACAGCATCCATCCGGGCATCACCAAGATGTATCAGAATTTGCGTCAACACTACTCGTGGAACGGAATGAAAGTAGCCAAGCACGTGGCTAAGTGTTTGACGTGCTAGCAAGTTAAGGCACAACATTGTAAGCCTGGTGGAATGTTACGGCCTTTAGAGATTCTCGAGTGGAAATGAGAACATATCACCATGGACTTCGTAATGGGTTTGCCAAGAAGCCAGAGAGGACATGACTTGATATGGGTAATAGTGGATAGACTGACTAAGTCCGCGCATTTCTTGGCGGTGAGAAAGGATGTCGCCATGGATAGGTACGCAGAATTATACATGAGATACATAGTTCATCTTCATGGAGTTCCGGTGACAATCACCTCAAATAGAGAGCCCAAGTTCACTGCTTCATTTTAGAAAAGCCTACAAGAGGCTTTATGGACGAAACTGCAGTATAGTAAGGCCTATCACCCTCAAACTGATGGACAGTTTGAAAGGACAATTCAGACGCTTGAGGATATGCTAAGAGCTTGTGTGATAAACTTTAAAGGAAGTTGGGAGGATCAGCTACACCTAGTAGAATTCGACCATTCTATCTCTCTCCCTCCATTAACCAATCTTGTCAAGTTGACCAAAGTGGATCAAGTCTGGCCTCTCTTCTCTCTCTGAGGACCCTGAGGATAGGGCAAGGAGGTTCAGAGATGGATTGAGGCCTGACCTTCGCAGCCAACTAGTACTGTTGGACTTACAGGGCTATGACGCCATCTATGAAAGAGGTCAGTTGGTGGAAAGGGACATGAGAGAAAGAGGAGTAGCGTCTGGATCGCGGTTCACTCCCGTGAGGGATAACCGCCAGTTCGGCAAGAGGCCGATGATGAGCAACCGACGTTTCGTCCCTCCAATCAGGAACAATTTTAGCAAGCCAGCTCCCCGGCCGAGTTGGAACTGTCGTTTGTGTGGACGGAAGCATGGGAGCGGACCTTGCCCGAGCAGGACGGGCGCTTGCTTCAAGTGTGGCCAGTTGGGCCATCAGATAAGGAACTGCCCGAGTCAAGCACCAGGAGCTCAGGCTCAAGGGAACCGGCCGCCAGCGGAACCGCAGGCGGGAGCTTCTCAGAACAATGCTAATAGGCCGCCACCTCAAGGAAGGGTGTATGTTGTGGCGCGAAGGGAGGCGGAGAACGCGCCTGGCGTGGTCACAGGTACAGTTACTTTATGCGATCATGCTGCCTATGCCTTGTTTGATCCTGGAGCATCACATTCGTTTATATCTGCTCAGTTTGCTGATTTGGTTGGAATTGAATTGAGACCTTTGGATGTGATATTGCATGTTACCACCCCATTGAAGGATAAAGTGCTAGTTTCGCTAGGCTGTTCAAATTGTAAGATAGTCGTTGGTGGTAGTGAGGAACGGATAGATTTAGCCGTGCTGCCTATGTTTGACTTTAACGTGATTATCGGAATGGATTGGTTGAGTAGACAGAGAGCTGTCGTTGATTGTGGTAGCAGGGTGATTCATTTCCATCCTAATGATCTCCCTAGATTCGAGTTTGTGGGAAGTCGAGGACGAACCTCAATCCCTTTGATTTCGTCACTAGAGGTGACTAGGCTATTGGACGAAGGATGTCAAGCTTACTTAGCTACCGTGCTGGACCCGACCGTAAAGGCATCAAAGCTAGAGGATATAGCCGTAGTACGCGACTTTCCCGATGTCTTCCCTCAAGAGTTACCAGGATTGCCTCTAGAAAGGGAAATAGAGTTCGTGATCGAGTTAGCACCCGGAACAGAACCGATCTCGAAAGCACCCTATAGGATGTCCTTGTCGGAGTTAAAGGAATTGAAGGTTCAGATGCAAGAATTGCTGGACAAAGGATTTATTCGTCCAAGCGCTTCGCCTTGGGGAGCGCTAGTCTTGTTCGTAAGGAAGAAGGATGGGTCGCTGCGTTTGTGCATTGACTACAGGCAGTTGAACCAGGTGACTATCAAGAACAAGTACCCGTTGCCAAGGATAGACGACTTGTTTGACCAGCTGCAAGGAGCTTCTGTGTTCTCCAAGATAGACCTAAGGACGTGTTATCACCAATTGAGGATTAAGAAGGAGGATATACCTAAGACAGCCTTTCGGACGAGATATGGGCATTATGAGTTCACAGTCATGCTGTTCAGATTGACTAATGCCCCAGCTGCTTTCATGGATTTGATGCATAGAGTGTTTAAAGAGTACTTGGATCAGTTCGTCATTGTCTTCATCGACGACATCTTGATTTACTCAAAGAGTCCTGAGGAGCACGAGGAGCAATTGAGTAAAATTCTACGGACTTTGAGGGAACACTCGCTTTACACTAAGTTCAGTAAGTGCGGGTTTTGGCTTAACGAAGTTGCGTTCCTTGGACACGTCATCTCTGGAAATGGAATTTCAGTAGACCCAGCAAAGATTGAAGCAGTAACGAATTGGCCTAGACCTACGTCAGTAACAGAGGTTCGAAGCTTCCTAGGATTGGCAGGGTATTAACGAAGATTCGTGGAAAAGTTCTCTTCGATAGCTACTCCTTTGACGAGGCTGACTAAGAAGGATACGCGGTTTGAATGGACGGATAAGTGTGAAAGGAGTTTTCAGGAACTTAAGCATCGTTTGACGACTACACCAGTGTTGACCATTCCTTCTGGACCTGGAGGTTATGAGATCTATAGCGATGCGTCGCTGAAAGGATTAGGATGCGTCCTGATGCAACATGGAAGAGTTGTGGCTTATGCATCGAGACAGTTAAGACCTCATGAAATGAATTACCCGACGCACAATTTGGAACTAGCAGCTATCATCTTCGCCTTGAAGATTTGGAGGCATTACTTGTGTGGCGAAAGGTTTCAGATTTACACGGACCACCAGAGCCTGAAGTACTTGTTTTCCCAAAAGGAGTTGAACATGAGGCAACGTCGATGGATGGAACTGCTCAAGGACTACGATTGTGATATCCTTTATCACCCCGAAAAGGCAAATAAGGTTGCGGATGCGCTGAGTCGGAAATCAAGCAACGCGCATTTGATGGTTAAGGAATGGACCCTGTTGGAAGGGATAAGGGATTCAGAGTTTAGGCTCGAAGTTTGCCACTGTCTTGTCTCCTAGCGACATTGAGAATTGAACCAGAGATTCATGAGAAAGTGAAAGCGTTGCAATCTACGGACCCCAACATCCAAAAGATCCTGGAAATGGATGCCGGAAAAAGGAAACCTGACTTTCAAGTATCTGAGGATGGAATTCTGAAGTTTCGTGGACACTTATGCGTACCCAGCGACAAGGAGCTTAGAGAAAAGATCTTGTCGGAAGCGCATAGGAGCAACTATAGCATTCATCCGGATAACACGAAGATGTATCAGAATCTACGTCAGCACCACTGGTGGAATGGGATGAAGGTGGATGTAGCTAAGCATGTGGCGAAGTGTTTGACGTGCCAGCAAGTCAAGGCCCAGCATTGTAAGCCTGGTAGGATGTTACAGCCTTTGGAAATTCCCGAGTGGAAGTGGGAGCACATCACTATGGACTTTGTCATGGGTTTGCCGAGGAGTCAGAGAGGACATGATTTGTGACATTCTGAATTCTGACCCTATCTCGAAACTTATCAGTGAATGAATGCCTATCGATGTATTCCAGTTAATCTCGCTCAGAAATGATCACTCTCGAGTCGACTAACCAATGGGGAGTGGCCGTATTGGATTTAAATTACGTGGACCAAAGAACTTAACCACGAGTCGGTGCTTTGACCATAAGGATTGTCGAGGAAATATTCTGGACCGTTAAGGGTCGATCTAAGAACGGTTTTAGAACAATTTGCTAGTGTCACGCGATTGGTTCACGGGTGAATCCGTATGTCCATGGCGTGATTTGCGAATTAACCTAACTCAATTTCTGACGATCGTAACCTTCGGGACTAGTGATTGACCCTCGCGATTACATGACAACCAAAGCCGCCGTGGCTTGAGTAACTCTTAAACGTGACATAAGTCGCGGGTCGATACGCGTAACTCCTGAGAGCTGCCCGTTAGTTTGAGATACGCCGGAATGACAATTGACTGAATTTAGCCATGGTTTGGATTTCGAGATCGGAGGCCGGACATTCGAAGATCACAATGGAGTAAATGTGGACGTCGATCCATCGAGGGGTTATTAAGGTTAGAAATTGTCCCGTATAGGTTAGAAAAGCGAAATTCGGACCGCCAAGTGAAATAGGACCCTTCTACCCCTAGTTTAATGCATTTTTCTCTTAAACCAAGCAAGGGCAAAGTGGTCATTTGCCCTCCCCAAGCCACCAGCCGAAAATAGAGGGGTATTATGGACATTTTGAAGGTTGAATTATTGGTTTTGAAGAGACACAAGTGATTTGACAATTTCCCTAAACCTAATCCCACCAAATAGTCATTCATCATCACTATTCATGTACTACAACCACTCCCCTATCTAGTTTCCCTCCAAGACTCCTTCTTAGTGTTGGATAGCACACTCTCTTCACTCTCTCCCTCCTCATTCGGCACCTTCATCATCAGATCACTTCCCCTTCCTTCTTACGTTCTCTCCTCCATCTCTCTCTCTTTCGTTCTCTCATCTCTCTCTCGCCCCTCCCTCTCGGCTTCAAGGAGGAAACAGACCAACCACCACATCCCTCACCCCTTGCCGTCCTCCTCATCACCCTAAGGCCATAGAAGGGCCGCCGTTCGACTTGGAGATGCGCAATCACCCCCTGATTAGATTCAAACCAAAGGAAGAGCAAGCGTGTTCTTGAGGAAACTTTGTTTGATCGTGAGGAAAGTAACTTTAGGGACTTAGGTATGTATGTTAGGGTGTTGGGGGATTGATTTAAGTGTGATGTTGAAGGTTATTTTTGGTTATTTTCGCAAGGACCGCTCTTGGACGCAATCTGATCGCGCCGGACCAGATTGTGCACGCGCCGCTCCCACGCTTCCTCTACCGGTTTTTCTTGGATATTCAAGCTTGGTAAGCTTCCCTTAACCTTATACTAGGACCATGGTGATAGAAGGACCAAGTGAGGGTCATTTACGATGAGTTTAAGGGGCTGTTTTGACATGGAATGTGGGGGATCCGAATCTGTGTTTTAGAGGGCTGATCGTGCTTGATGGAAATTGATGCTTGGAATGTTAAAATCATAGTTCAAATGCGTTGGTAGATACCCTTACATGCTGATCTAATGTGACATTCTGAATTCTGACCCAATCTCGAAACTCATCAATGAATGAATGTCTATCGATGTATTCCAGTTAATCTCGCTCAGAACTGATCACTCTCGAGTCGACTAACCAATGGGGAATGGCCGTATAGGATTTAAAGTACGTGGACCAAAGAACTTAACCACGAGTCGGTACTTTGACCATAAGGATCGTCGAGGGAATATTCTGAACCGCTAAAGGTCGATCTAAGAATGGTTTTAGGACGATTTGCTAGTGTCATGCGATTGGTTCACGGGTGATTCCGTATGACCATGACATGATTTGCGAATTAACCTAACTCAATTCCTAACGGTCGTAACCTTCGGGACTAGCGATTGACCCTCGCGATTACATGACAACCAAAGCCGCCGGGACTCGAGTAACTCTTAAACGTGACATGAGTCGCGGGTAGATACGCGTAACTCCTAAGAGCCGCCCGTTAGTCAGAGACGCACTGGAATGACAATTGACTGAATTTAGACATAGATTGGACTTCGAGATCAGAGGCCGGACATTCGAGGATCACAACGGAGTAAATTTGGACGTCGCCTCATCGGCAAGCTACCAAGGTTAGAGATAGTCCCGTATAGGTTAGAAAAGCGAAATTCGAACCGACGAGCGAAATCGACCTTTTTACCCATAGGATTAGCACGCTTTCCAAGACCGAAGCAAGGGCAAAATGGTCATTTGCCCTCCCCCATCTTCAGCCGAAATTCCAAGGGTAAAGTGGTCATTTGAGTGGTGAATTATTGAAGTGCAATCCACCAAGCTTGATTGGACAAGTTCCCTTAAACCTACCCCACTTACCAAGTCATTCCTAGACACTATTCATGTACCATACCCCATGAACCACCCCACTACCCTTTCCCTCCAAAATTTCCTTTGCTTCTTATTCTTCTCTCTCTTTCTCTCCCTCCCCCATTCGGACGAAGACTCTCTCTCTCACTCTCCCTCTCTCGTTCGCTCTCTTCTCTTCCCCCTCACGCTCGCCGTCGCCCGCTCCTCTCTCGGTCAAGCCACGACCGGCCGCCACTTGCCGCCTCGAACCACCACCAAGACACGTCCCTCTTGCCATTACACCACCTTAGCAGCCGCCGTTCGGCCCGAGACCGCCCGAAGCGTCGCCGACCAGATTCGGACCGAGGAGAGATGGGAGGGAGTTCTTGAGAAAAGTCTTGACCTTTCTTGAGGTAAGTGATTCTAGGGCCTTAGATATATGTGTTAAGAGGTTGATAGCTTATGTTAGGAGTGATTCTCATTGAGTTAGCTTGGCATTTGGGGGATTTCTCTTAGGGATCAGACCTGGTCGCCTTTGGACCGCCGTGCGCCGCGCCTCCAACCGCCAATTGCCGCCGGCCTTGCCTTGCTCTTGGACTTGGTAAGCTCCCCTAACCTTTAGTTAGGACTTTGTGTGCATGGAAGGACCATTTGGAGTGGATTTTGAAGTATATAGGGGGCTGTTTCGGTAGAGTCCTTTAGGGATCCGAATTTGCATCATGTGATCAGAAATTTCCTTGATGTGTTTTGATGATTGAATGCTAGGAGTCGTGGATGAAATGGATTGGTGGATGTTCCTAGGTGTGGGCCGAATGCCCCATGATGTCCTAGGACTAGCTAGAGCTTGAATTATATCTATTTGAATTAATGGAATCCTAATTGAGGCTTAGGAGTAATCGGTTTTGGGGTCGAATCGTGCCCAATTTGACGAGAGTGCGCATGATTGAATTAATTATGGCGATGGAAAGAAATTACAAGTATACGTATGTGAGGCATCATGATGCGTTAAACGCGGGATGGACCTGAGGCGTTAAACGCGGGTCATGAGAAATGGCATCGGAAACCTGAGGCGTTAAACGCGGGTTCCTTGATCTTTTAAGCCTGATGCGTTATTACGCGGGCTAAGCCATGAGAGTTCGATCGTATCGTACATGTGAATTATCTGATTGAGTGATGAAATGTTAAGTGCCCAAGTACAAGTCCCGCCTAGCCTAATTTGTGAATGGCACGACTAAATATATTTCTAATTGAGCTATTATATGTCATTGCCTGCAGTCTGATTGTTTGGACATTGCATGTGTTGGGAAGTGTCTGGAAGTCCCAAGGGTCTAGCTTAGGGTTAGGCTAGCTTACTGAGTATATCTCACCCCGTCGTGGGACCCCCATTTTCAGACCCCAAACCCTGATCATGCCGCCGCCGCCGATTTTTGGTGTGCCCGTCTGGTTAGAGCAGTATTCCACGGAGTACCCGGTGGGAGAGGGGAAAGCTTACATTAGGAAGTATGGCACCATCTGGATGGATATAGGATTAGCAGATTGGAGGGAGGACAAGTTTGCAGCATGGTTCTACCGTGATGGAGACCTCGAGGTTGGGCCGCTGAGGACTTTTGACGTGCCGGGGGATGTCATAGGCGAGCAGGATCCTTCGATCGTACACCCTGCTGATGGGGAGCTCACCGACTCCGAGACCGCACCCGATCCAGATCTTCCGTCGGCACCGTCCCAGAACCCCGAGATTGATGGCGACATCGTGGGGCCCTCCGACGCCGAAGATCCCATGGAGACGGACGAGTCCGAGCCCGAGGAGGATGAGGCAGAGCTAGACGATCCCGAGGACGAGCCTTTGGAGGAGGAGTACAACCCCGACGGAGAGGCCATCTACCAGGATCAGTCCGAGCCCGAGGATGGGGCAGATCCAGAGCCAGAGTTTGAAGAAGAAGAAGAAGAGGAAGTGGAAGACGAGGATGACTTGGAGGAGTACGACCCAGTGCACCGCGAGGATTCCGACGATGACCGCGAGCTCGACCCTTAGATAGCTTAGGCATCCATGACTTTTTGGAGTTCCGCTTTTGAGTAGTGCCTGGCCCTTAGCCCGTCATCTTTTTTTGATTAGGCTAACCATCTCCCCCGATCCCAAGTGTTGTATTTTCTATCTATGCTTATGTTGTAAAACTGATGTTGTGATATGTTATGATTAAGTGCTCTGTTTTCCTTAAGTCATCATGTTATACATCTGGTAGGAGTTCTGAGTGTCGCTTCCGCATGTGCATATAAGTTTCATTGCCTACCGTGTATGGCATACAAGATCCTAGGTGTAAGACAGACGAAGATCTGGTAGTGGAGGCGATGATGTGCGCCATTGAGGACTCGGGGCGTTACATCTAATGCCTTATGTCACCCCAAGAAGCGATAGAGCTTGGTTTGAACTTGACTTAACCTATGCAACCCGTGTTTGGCCTAGGAGTATTCGGCCTTGGAATGAATGGAGTAACGCATGGTTCGTTAATGGCCAAATGGGCCGTTTAGCATTCTGGTCGTGAAGGTTGGCGTGGGATTTAACGGTCAAATTGGGACGACGATTGTGCATTAGGCCTTATGTGTTGAATTGATACATTTTGTGGTATCATGGTTTGGTCGGCTTGATGAAATTGTGATGGCCGAATGGCATAGGGGTGGGGAGTAGCTTATTTAAGTGGAAATGAGACTTATGGTGGAATATTGCATTGGCCCCAATTGAGTGAGATTATGACATAATTGTCTTGTAATGGATTGGTGCTTAAAATTGGCCTTAACGCTTGATATGAAGCATTGCGATTTAAATGCGAGCAATTATGACATATGACCACGGCCTTGCTTGATTACGACGTGATGAATTGCTATGATACGGTTGCTAGCTCAATTAGTCAATTGGTACTCATGGTGGAATTATGCACCAATGGTTGATTTATGCCATGATTGTTGTATTATGAGCCTGTGTGCATATTGTAACCCTGATGCGTTAAACGCGGGGTGGACCTGAGGCGTTATTACGCGGGTCGTGTTAATGGCAAAAGATAACTTGAGGCGTTAAACGCGGGTTCCACGATATTATAAGCCTGATGCGTTGTTACGCGGGCTCTGCCATGCAAAGTGCAACCATATTATGATTATAAGCTATCCTTATACTACATACTGATAAGTGCCACGTTACAAAGTACGAAGCCAAGTCAATCTATAAAATGTTAATTGGATGCCCTATTATACTCTATTTGAGCTGTTGAGTGCCATTTGCCTACTTTTGCATGTTTGGTCGTTGCATGTGTTTTGGGAGTGTCTGGAAGTCCCTGTGCCTAGTCTAGGGTTAGGGTTAGTTTACTGAGTTTATCTCACCCCGTCGTGGGACCCACCATTTCAGACCCCAAACCCTGAGTATGCCGCCGCCGTCGATTTTTGGGGTACCCGTCTGGGTGGAGCAGTATTCCACGGAGTACCCGGTGGGAGAAGAGAAGGCGTATATTAGGAAGTATGGCACCATCTGGATGGACGTGGGCTTAGCAGACTGGAGGCCGGACCGATTCGCAGCATGGTTTTATCGAGATGGCGACCTCACAGTCGGACCGTTGAGGACTTTTGACGTATCGTGGGATGTCATTGGCGAGCAGGACCCTTCGATCGTGCATCCTGCTGATGGAGAGCTCACTGATTCCGAGACCGCTCCCGACCCGGATCTTCCGCCGGCACCGTCTCAGAACCCCGAGGTTGATGGCCACGTCGTGGAACCCTCTGACGCTGAAGATCCCATGGAGACTGACGAGTCTGATCCCGAGGAAGATGAAGAGGTACCACACGATTCCGAGGACGAGCCCTTGGAGGAGGAGCACAACCCCGACGGAGAGGCCATCTTCCACCCTCGACCTGAATCCGAGGAAGACGAAGATCCAGAGGAAGTGTTCGAAGAGGAAGACGAGGAAGACTTAGAGGAGTATGACCCCGTACACCGCGAGGATCCAGATGACGACCACGAGCTCGACCCTTAGATAGCCTAGGCATCCATGACTTTTGAAGTTACCTTTTTGAGTAGTGCCTGACCCTTAGCCCGTCGTCTCTTTTGATTAGGCTAACCATCTCCCCTGATCCCAAGTGTTGTATCCCAGTTTATGCTTATGTTGTAAAGTGAATCGTATGCTATGCTATGACTTGATTAAGTGTCTTACTTCCCTCAAACCATCTCGTGTTTAACTGTCTAGGAGTTTTGCATGACGCTTCCGCATGTTCATTCAAGTTTCATTGCCTACCGTGTATTGCATAGATCCTGGGTATCATTCAGATAAGGAACTGGTTGTAAGACGATGATGTGCGCCTTAGAGGACTCGGGGCGTTACATCCTCGTTTAATTGGTATCAGAGCAAGGTCAGCTCGATTCAAGTTGATTAAGGATTGGAGTAATAAGGTGTGATGATTCGAGGAGAATTGGGTAGCAAGACCTTAGGGAATTCGCTAGAGTTAGGCATAGAATGCATGACATGTGAAATGGCGCTTGTGATTGGTATATTGACTGGCGTCATCTTTGGTAGACTTAAGGCTATAAGGCTTCGTACTTGGCACTGAGTGTTGACTGCTGCTTGCTTGGTTGGGTAACTGATTTTGAATTGGCTAAGTTGCAGAGGCAACTGATTGTGTGGTACAATGGGGATTCCCTCGTTGTGATGCTTTTAATGGTTGCTTTGACTATGATTGCTGCTATGAGTGTAGCGTAGCCTTGTTCGACTTAAGTAGATGACTTAGGTCTCTAATTCCCGAATGGAATTATAGTGGCTCAGGTGTTGTGAGACTTAGCGAGATGAGTAACCGGACCAGAGGTACTGGAGGAGCGTCTAGCTCTAGGCCGCAAGTGGTAGAAGATCCTAGGTATGACGGAGTCATGAGGATCTTGGAAGAGATTGGGAACTTGATGGGCAGGCAGGCCCAGGAAAGAGTTGCTGCGGTTGCCCAGGCTGCTGAGGCTGCAGTCGCTGCTGCGAATCTAGCAAACGGGAATAATGGGAACAACGGACATGACATTGATGGTGGAAACGCCCAAGGGCAAGGGAATCGCGTGATGGGCCAGCTGATGGAGCACTTCATGAAGCTGGAGCCGTCGAAGTTTGATGGTACATGGGACCCTGGGACTGCCCCTGCTTGGATTGAGGAGTTGGAGAAGGCCTTTGAGGTGCTGGGCTGTATTGAAGCGGAAAAGGTGATCCTGGCTGTGTATCAACTTCGTGGAACTGCAAACGATTGGTGGAAGGCCACCAAGGGAAGAGTTTTCCCTGAAGGGATAGAGCCGAATTGGACCGTCTTCGCAGAAGTGTTCAACGCTAAATACTTTTCCAGAGCGGCTCAAGAACAGAAGATGATTGAGTTTCAGAATCTCCGACAGAATCAGATGACCATCGATCAGTACGAGGCTGAATTCGCAAGGCTGTCTAAGTATGCCCCGAGAATGGTCGAAAACCTTGAGGATAGGGCGAGAAGGTTCAGAGATGGATTGAGACCTGACCTCCGCAGCCAGTTGGTGCTGTTGGACCTACAAGGTTATGACGCCATCTATGAAAGAGGTCAGTTGGTGGAAAGGGACATGAGAGAAAGAGGAGTAGCGTCTGGATCGCGGTTCACTCCCGTGAGGGATAACCGCCCGTTCGGCAAAAGGCCGATGGTGAGCAACCGACGTTTTGTCCCTCCAGTGAGAAGGAACATTAGCAAGCCTGCTCCCCGGCCGAGTTGGAACTGCCGCTTGTGTGGACGGAAGCATGGAAGCGGACCTTGCCCGAGCAGAACGGGCGCCTGCTTCAAGTGTGGCCAGCTGGACCATCAGATAAGGAACTGCCCGAGTCAGGCACCAGGAGCTCAGACTCAAGGGAACCGACCGCCAACGGGACCGCAGGCGGGAGCTCCGCAGAACAATGCTAATAGGCCGCCAGCTCAAGGAAGGGTTTATGCTGTGGCGCGTAGGGAGGTGGAGAACGCGCCTGGCGTGGTCACATGTACGATTACTTTATGTGATCATGCTGCCTATGCCTTGTTTGATCTTGGAGCATCGCATTCGTTTATATCTGCTCAGTTTGCTGATTTGGTCGGAATTGAATTGAAACCACTGGAAGTGATATTGCATGTTACCACCCCTTTAAAGGATAAAGTGCTGGTTTCTTTAGGTTGTTCGGATTGTAAGATTGTCATTGGGGGTAGTGAGGAACGAATAGATTTAGCTGTGCTGCCCATGTTTGACTTTGACGTGATTATCGGAATGGATTGGTTGAGTAGACAGAGAGCTGTCGTTGATTGTGGTAGCAGGGTGATTCATTTCCATCCCAATGATCGCCCTAGATTCGAGTTTGTGGGAAGTCGAGGAGGAACCTCGATCCCTTTGATTTCATCACTTGAGGTGACTAGGCTTTTGGACGAAGGATGTCAGGCATACTTAGCTGCCGTAGTGGATCCGACCGTAGAGGAACCAAAGCTAGAGGACATAGCTATAGTACGTGATTACCCTGATGTCTTTCCTCAAGAGTTACCAGGGTTGCCTCCAGAAAGGGAAATAGAATTCGTGATCGAGTTGGCACCCGGAACGGAACCAATCTCGAAGGCACCCTATAGGATGTCCTTGTCGGAGTTGAAGGAATTGAAGGTTCAGATGCATGAATTACTGGACAAAGGATTTATTCGTCCGAGCGCTTCGCCTTGGGGAGCGCCAATCTTGTTTGTAAGAAAGAAGGATGGGTCGTTGCGATTATGCATCGATTACCGGCAGTTGAACCAGGTAACTATCAAGAATAAGTACCCGTTGCCAAGGATTGACGACTTGTTTGACCAGCTGCAAGGAGCTTATGTGTTCTCCAAGATAGACCTAAGGACGGGTTATCACCAGTTGAGAATTAAGAAGGAGGATATACCTAAGACGACCTTTCGGACGAGGTATGGGCATTATGAGTTTACAGTCATGCCGTTCGGATTGACTAATGCCCCAGCTGCTTTCATGGATTTGATGCATAGAGTGTTTAAAGAGTACTTGGACCGGTTCGTCATTGTCTTCTTCGACGACATCTTGATTTACTCAAAGAGTCCTGAGGAGCACGAGGAGCAATTGAGTATAGTTCTACGGACGTTGAGGGAACACTCGCTGTACGCCAAGTTAAGTAAGTGCGAGTTCTGGCTTAACACAGTTGCATTCCTTGGACATGTCATCTCTGGAAATGGAATTTCAGTAGACCTAGCAAAGATTGAAGCAGTAACGAATTGGCCTAGATCTACGTCAGTGACGGAGGTTCGAAGCTTCCTGGGATTAGCAAGGTATTACCGTAGGTTCGTGGAGAAGTTTTCCTCGATAGCTACTCCCTTAACGAGGCTGACTAAGAAAGATACGAGGTTTGAATGGACGGATAAGTGTGAGAGGAGTTTTCAGGAACTTAAGCATCGTTTGACGACTGCACCAGTGTTGACCATCCCTTCCGGACCTGGAGGTTACGAGATTTATAGCGATGCGTCGCTGAAGATATTAGGATGCGTCTTGATGCAACATGGAAGAGTCGTGGCCTATGCATCAAGACAGTTAAGACCTCATGAGATGAATTACCCGACGCATAACTTGGAACTAGCGGCCATCATCTTCGCCTTGAAGATTTGGAGGCACTACTTGTGCGAAGAAAGGTTTCAGATTTACACGGACCACCAGAGTTTGAAGTACTTGTTTTCCCAAAAGGAGTTGAACATGAGACAACGTCGATGGATGGAGTTACTCAAGGACTATGATTGTGATATCCTTTATCACCCCGGAAAGGCAAATAAGGTTGCGGACGCGCTGAGTCGGAAGTCAAGCATCGCGCATTTGATGGTTAAGGAATGGACCTTGTTGGAAAGGATAAGGGATTCAGAGTTTAGGCTCGAAGTTTGCCAGCTGTTTTGTCTTCTAGCGACATTAAGAATTGAGCCAGAGATTCACGAGAAAGTGAAAGCGTTGCAATCTACAGACCCCGACATCCAAAAGATCCTGGAAATGGATGCGGGAAAAAGGAAACCCGACTTTCAAGTGTCCGAAGATGGGGATTCTGAAGTTTCGCGGACGCCTATGCGTGCCCAGTGACGAGGAGCTAAGAGAAAGGATCTTGTCGGAAGAGCATAGGAACAACTATAGTGTTCACCGGGGTAGCACGAAGATGTATCAGAACCTGCGTCAACACTACTGGTGGAATGGAATGAAAGTAGATGTGGCTAAGCATGTGGCGAAGTGTTTGACGTGCCAGCAAGTTAAGGCTCAGCATTGTAAGCCTGGTGGGATGTTGCAGCCTCTGGAAATCCCCGAGTGGAAGTGGGAGCACATCACCATGGACTTCGTCATGGGTTTGCCGAGGAGTCAGAGAGGACATGATTCGATTTGGGTGATCGTGGATAGACTGACCAAGTCCGCACACTTCTTGGCAGTAAGGAAAGATTTCGCGATGGATAGATACGCAGAGTTGTACATGAGGTACGTAGTTCGCCTTCATGGAGTTCCAGTGACGATTACTTCGGACAGAGACCCCAAGTTTACCGCTTCATTTTGGAAAAGCCTGCAAGAGGCCTTGGGGACGAAACTACAATACAGCACCGCTTATCACCCCCAGACAGACGGACAATCAGAAAGGACAATTCAGTAATTCTTGCATCTGAACCTTTAATTCCTTCAACTCTGACAAGGACATCATGTAGGGTGCCTTCGAGATCGGTTCCGTTCCGGGTGCTAATTCGATTATGAACTCTATTTCCCTTTCTGGAGGCAACCCTGGTAACTCTTGAGGGAAAACATCGGGGTAATCACGTACTACAGCTATGTCCTCTAGCTTTGGCTCCTCTACGGTCGGATCTACCACGGCAGCTAAGTAAGCTTGCATCCTTCGTTCAACAGCCTAGTCACTTCCAGTGACGAAATCAAAAGGATTGTGGTTCCTCCTCGACTTCCCACAAACTCGAATCTAGGGCGATCATTAGGATGGAAATGAATCACCCTGCTACCACAATCAACGACAGCTCTTTGCCTACTTAACCAATCCATTCCGATAATCATGTCAAAGTCAAACATAGGCAGCACAGCTAAATCTATTCGTTTCTCACTACCCCCAATGACTACCTTACAATCTGAACAACCTAAAGAAACCAGCACTTTATCCTTTAAAGGGGTGGTAACATGCAATATCACTTCCAGTGGTTTCAATTCAATTCCGACCAAATCAGCAAACTGAGCAGATAAAAACGAATGCGATGCTCCAGGATCAAACAAGGCATAGGCAGCATGATCACATAAAGTAATCGTACCTGTGACTACGCCAGGCGCGTTCTCCACCTCCCTACGCGCCACAGCATAAACCCTTCCTTGAGCTGGCGGCCTATTGGCATTGTTCTGCGGAGCTCCCGCCTGCGGTCCCGCTGGTGGCCGGTTCCCTTGAGTTTGAGCTCCTGGTGCCTGACTCGGGCAGTTCCTTATCTGGTGGCCCAGCTGGCCACACTTGAAGCAAGCGCCCGTCTTGCTCGGGCAAGGTCCGTTCCCATGCTTCCGTCCACACCAACGGCAGTTCCAACTTGGCCGGGGAGCAGGCTTGCTAATGTTCCTTCTGATCGGAGGGACGAAACGCCGGTTGTTCACCATCGGCCTTTTGCCGAACTGGCGGTTATCCCTCACGGGAGTAAACCGCGATCCAGATGCTACTCCTCTTTCTCTCATGTCCCTTTCCACCAATTGACCTCTTTCATAGATGGCGTCATAGCCCTGTAAGTCCAACAGCACCAACTGGCTGCGAAGGTCAGGTCTCAATCCATCTCTGAACCTTCTCGCCCTATCCTCCGGGTTTTCAACCATCCTCGGAGCATACTTGGACAGCCTCGCAAACTCAGCCTCATACTGGTCTATGGTCATCTGGTTCTGGCGGAGATTCTGAAACTCAACTATCTTCTGTTCCCGAGCCGCTCTGGAGAAATACTTGGCACTAAACACTTCTGAGAAGACAGTCCAGTTGGGTTCTGTGCCTTCTGGGAAAATTCTTCCCTTGGTGGCCTTCCACCAATCATTCGCCGTACCTCGTAGCTGGTACACAGCCAGGACTACCTTTTCAGCCTCAATACAACCCAACGCCTCAAAGGCCTTTTCCAATTCTTCAATCCAAGCAGGGGCAGTTCCAAGGTCCCCTGTACCATCGAACCTTGGTGGTTTCAACTTCATGAAGTGTTCCATCAGCTGGCCCATCCCTCGATTTCCTTGTCCATGGGCGTTGCCACCATCATTACCATAACCGTTGTTCCCGTTATTCCCGTTTGCTAAGTTGGCGGCAGCGACTGCAGCTTCAGCAGCCTGGGCAACGGCAGCAGCCCTCTCCTAGGCTTGCCTGCCCATCAAGTTCCCAATTTCTTCTAGGATCCTCATGACTCCGTCGTACCTTGGATCTTCTACCGCTTGCGGCCTAGAGCTAGACGCTCCTCCAGTACCTCTGGTCCGGTTACTCATCTCGCTAAGTCTCACAACACCTGAGCCACTATAATTCCATCCAGGAATTAGAGACCTAAGTCATCTACTTAAGTCGAACAAAGCTATGCTACACTCATAGCAGCAATCACAAACAAAGCGATCATAGTTAAAGCAACCATTAGAGCACCACAACGAGGAAATCACCATTACACCACACAATTAGTTGCCTCTGCAACTTAGCCAAATTAAATCAATTACCAAACCAAGCAAGCAGCAGCCAACACTCAGTGCCAAGTACGAAGCCTTATAGCCGTAAGCCTACCCAAAGATGATGCCAGTCAATATGCCAATCACAAGCGCCATTTCACATGCCATGCATTCTATGCCTAACTCTAACGAATTTCCTAAGGTCTTGCTACCCAAAACTCCTTGAATCGTTACACCTTATTACTCCAGTCCTCAATCCGCTTGATCGAGCTGACCTTGCTCTGATACCACTTAAACGAGGATGTAACGCCCCGAGTCCTCAATGGCGCACATCATCGCCTCCACTACCAGATCTTCGTCTGTCTTATACCCAGGATCTTGTATGCCATACACGGTAGGCAATGAAACTTATATGCACATGCGGAAGCGACACTCAGAACTCCTACCAGATGTATAACATGATGACTTAAGGAAAACAGAGCACTTAATCATAACATATCACAACATCAGTTTTACAACATAAGCATAGATAGAAAATACAACACTTGGGATAGGGGGAGATGGTTAGCCTAATAAAAAAAAGACGACGGGCTAAGGGTCAGGCACTACTCAAAAGCGGAACTCCAAAAAGTCATGGATGCCTAAACTATCTAAGGGTCGAGCTCGCGGTCATCGTCGGAATCCTCGCGGTGCACTGGGTCGTACTCCTCCAGGTCTTCCTCGTCTTCCACTTCCTCTTCTTCTTCTTCTTCAAACTCTGGCTCTGGATCTGCCTCATCCTCGGGCTCGGACTGATCCTGGTAGATGGCCTCTCCGTCGGGGTTGTACTCCTCCTCCAAAGGCTCATCCTCGGGATCGTCTAGCTCTGCCTCATCCTCCTCGGGCTCGGACTCGACCGTCTCCATGGGATCTTCGGCGTCGGAGGGCCCCACGATGTCGCCATCAATCTCAGGGTTCTGGGACTGTACCGACCGAAGATCTGGATCGGGTGCGGTCTCGGAGTCGGTGAGCTCCCCATCAGCAGGGTGTACGATCGAAGGATCCTGCTCGCCTATGACTTCCCCGGCACGTCAAAAGTCCTCAGCGGCCCAACCTCGAGGTCTCCATCACGGTAGAACCATGCTGCAAACTTGTCCGCCCTCCAATCTGCTAATCCTATATCCATCCAGATGGTGCCATACTTCATAATGTAAGCTTTCCCCTCCCCCACCGGGTACTCCGTGGAATACTGCTCTAACCAGATGGGCACCCCAAAAATCGGCGGCGGCGGCATGATCAGGGTTTGGGGTCTGAAAATGGGGGTCCCACGACGGGGTGAGATATACTCAGTAAGCTAGTCTAACCCTAAGCTAGACCCTTGGGACTTCCAGACACTTCCCAACACATGCAATGTCCAAACAATCAGACAACAGGCAATGGCATATAATAGCTCAATTAGAAATATATTTAGTCGTGCCATTCACAAATTAGGCTAGGCGGGACTTGTACTTGGGCACTTAACATTTCATCACTCAATCAGATAATTCACATGTACGATACGATCGAACTCTCATGGCTTAGCCCGCGTAATAACGCATCAGGCTTAAAAGATCAAGGAACCCGCGTTTAACGCCTCAGGTTTTCGATGCCATTTCTCATGACCCGCGTTTAACGCCTCAGGTCCATCCCGCGTTTAACGCATCAGGATGCCTCACATACGTATACTTGTAATTTCTTTCCATCGCCATAATTAATTCAATCATGCGCACTCTCGTCAAATTGGGCACGATTCGACCCCTCAAGCTACCATCCCATATCATTGCAATACGTTGTAAAATTCAACAATTCAAGTCCATGGCAATATCGTGCGGTCGATAACACATCAATTGAGACAATTCCAAGCTTTCAAGGTAGCCATTCGGCCATGTCACACCATCAAGGGCACATCAATCAATTAAGGATCATAACTCACTAATTAATCACGCTAGGCCCAAAATTACTAACATAAGGTCGTTTAACTCAATTGAACCTCTTGTTATTCTCTTGATTAGAGTACGATTCATAGGTTAAAAGTCGTTTACTAAACGTGCTCACACGATTTCCCCAAAACCGATTACTCCTAAGCCTCAATTAGGATTCCATTAATTCAAATAGATATAATTCAAGCTCTAGCTAGTCCTAGGACATCATGGGGCATTCGGCCCACACCTAGGAACATCCACCAATCCATTTCATCCACGACTCCTAGCATTCAATCATCAAAACACATCAAGGAAATTTCTGATCACATGATGCAAATTCGGATCCCTAAAAGACTCTACTGAAACAGCCCCCTATACACTTCAAAATCCACTCCAAATGGTCCTTCCATGCACACAAGGTCCTAACTAAAGGTTAGGGGAGCTTACCAAGTCCAAGAGCAAGGCAAGGCCGGCGGCAATTGGCGGTTGGAGGCGCGGCGCACGGCGGTCCAAAGGCGACCAGGTCTGATCCCTAAGAGAAATCCCCCAAATGCCAAGCTAACTCAATGAGAATCACTCCTAACATAAGCTATCAACCTCTTAACACATATATCTAAGGCCCTAGAATCACTTACCTCAAGAAAGGTCAAGACTTTTCTCAAGAACTCCCTCCCATCTCTCCTCGGTCCGAATCTGGTCGGCGACGCTTCGGGCGGTCTCGGGCCGAACGGCGGCTGCTAAGGTGGTCTAATGGCAAGAGGGACGTGTCTTGGTGGTGGTTCGAGGCGGCAAGTGGCGGCCGGTCGTGGCTTGGCCGAGAGAGGAGCGGGCGACGGCAAGCGTGAGGGGGAAGAGAAGAGAGCGAACGAGAGAGGGAGAGTGAGAGAGAGAGTCTTCGTCCGAATGGGGGAGGGAGAGAGAGAGAGAGAAGAATAAGAAGCAAAGGAAATTTTGGAGGGAAAGGGTAGTGGGGTGGTTCATGGGGTATGGTACATGAATAGTGTCTAGGAATGACTTGGTTAGTGGGGTAGGTTTAAGGGAAATTGTCCAATCAAGCTTGGTGGATTGCACTTCAATAATTCACCACTCAAATGACCACTTTACCCTTGGAATTTCGGCTGAAGATGGGGGAGGGCAAATGACCATTTTGCCCTTGCTTCGGTCTTGGAAAGCGTGCTAATCCTATGGGTAAAAAGGTCGATTTCGCTCCTCGGTTCGAATTTTGCTTTTCTAACCTATACGGGACTATCTCTAACCTTGGTAGCTCGCCGATGAGGCGACGTCCAAATTTACTCCGTTGTGATCCTCGAATGTCCGGCCTCCGATCTCGAAGTCCAATCTATGTCTAAATTCTGTCAATTGTCATTCCAATGCGTCTTTGACTAACGGGCGGCTCTTAGGAGTTACGCGTATCGACCCGCGACTCATGTCACGTTTAAGAGTTACTCGAGTCACGGCGGCTTTGGTTGTCATGTAATCGCGAGGGTCAATTGCTAGTCCCGAAGGTTACGACCGTTAGGAATTGAGTTAGGTTAATTCGCAAATCATGTCATGGTCATACGGAATCACCCGTGAACCAATCGCATGACACTAGCAAATCATCCTAAAACCATTCTTAGATCGACCTTTAGCGGTTCAGAATATTCCCTCGACGATCCTTATGGTCAAAGTACCGACTCGTGTTTAAGTTCTTTGGTCCACGTACTTTAAATCCTATACGGCCATTCCCCATTGGTTAGTCGACTCGAGAGTGATCAGTTCTGAGCGAGATTAACTGGAATACATCGATAGACATTCATTCATTGATGAGTTTCGAGATTGGGTCAGAATTCAGAATGTCACACTTGTCCTCGGAATCGTCTAGCTCTGCGTCATCCTCCTCAGGCTCGGACTCGTCCGTCTCCATGGGATCTTCGGCATCAGAGGGCCCCACGATGTCACCATCAATCTCGGGGTTCTGAGACGGTGCCGGCGGAAGGTCTGGATCCGGTGCGGTCTCGGAGTCAGTGAGCTCCCCATCAGCAGGGTGTACGATCGAAGGATCCTGCTCGCTGATGACATCCCCCGGCACGTCAAAAGTCCTCAGCGGCCCAACCTCAAGGTCTCCATCACGGTAGAACCATGCTGCAAACTTGTCCGCCCTCCAATCTGCTAAGCCTATATCCATCCAGATGGTGCCATACTTCCTAATGTAAGCTTTTCCCTCTCCCACTAGGTACTCCGTGGAATACTGCTCTATCCAGATGGGCACCCCAAAAATCGGCGGCGGTGGCATGATCAGGGTTTGGGGTCTGAAAATGGGGGTCCCACGACGGGGTGAGATATACTCAATAAGCTAGCCTAACCCTAAGCTAGACCCTTGGGACTTCCAGACACTTCCCAACACATACAATGGCCAAACAATCAAACAGCAGGCAATGGCATATAATAGCTCATTTAGAAACATATTTAGTCGTGCAATTCACAAATTAGGCTAGGCAGGACTTGTGCTTGGGCACTTAACATATCATCATTTAGCAGATAATCCACATGTACGATACAATCGAAACTCTCATGGCTTAGCCCGCGTAATAACGCATCAGGCTTAAGAGATCAAGGAACCCTCGTTTAACGCCTCAGGTTTCCAATGCCATTTCTCATGACCCGCGTTTAACGCCTCAGGTCCATCCCGCGTTTAACGCATCAGGATGCCTCACATACGTATACTTATAATTTCTTTCCATCGCCATAATTAATTCAATCATGCGCACTCTCATCAAGTTGGGCTCGATTTGACCCCTCAAGCTACCATCCCATATCATGGCAATACATCGTAAAATTCAACAGCCAAGTCCATGGTAATGTCATGCGGTCGATACACATCAATTGAGATAAATCAATACTTCGAGCATGGCCATTCGGCCAGGTTACACAATCAATGGCACATAAATCAATTAAGGCCTAAAACCCGCCAATTAATCACACTAGACCCAAAATTGCTTACATAGGGCCACTTAGCTCAATTGAACTTCTTGCTATTCCCTTGATTAGAGTGCGATCCATAGGTTAAAAGTCGTTTACTAAACGTGCTCGCACGATTTCCCCAAAACCGAATACTCCTAAGCCTCAATTAGGATTCCATCAATTCAAATAGATATAATTCAAGCTCTAGCTAGTCCTAAGACATCATGGGGCATTCGGCCCACACCCTAGGACACTCATCAATTCATTCCATCCATGGTTCCTAACATTCAATCATCAAAACTCATCCATGAAAATTCTGATCACAATATGCAAATTCGGATCCCTAGAGGACCCCACCGAAACAGCCCCCTAAATGTTACAAAATCATCCCCAATTGGTCTTTCCATGCACTCAAGGTCCTAGCAAAAGGTTAGGGGAGCTTACAAGTCCAAGAGCTAGGGCGAGCCGGCGGCAAACGGCGAGGGGAGGCGCGGCGCACGGTGGTCTGATCTGGTCCGCGGGGTCCTAGGCGACAATCATCACAAACAAACATTAATACTACTTTTACCACAAGCCTAAAGCCTCTTAATATGTCTACCTAAGCACTAAGAGCAACTTACCTCAAGATCAACAATGGTCTCCCAAGAACAGCCCAACCTCTTCCTCCTCGGTTCGGTTCGGTCTTGGGGTCTACGGGCGGCTTCGGGCCGAACGGCGGCTGCTAGGGTGGTCTAATGGCAAGAGGGACGTGCCTAGGTGGTGCTTCGAGGCGGCGGAGCGGCGGCGAAGCGGCAGTTGGCCGTGGCTTGGACGAGAGAAGAGCGGCGACGGCGTGAGGGAAAGGGAAGAGAGAGCGAACGAGAGGGAGAGAATGAGAGGGAGAGTCGGCCGAAATGAAGAGGGAGAGAGAGAGAGGGTGATAAGAAGAAAGGAAATTTGGAGGGAAAAGTGGTAGTGGGGTGGTTGACATGCAATAGTGCCATGAGTGACAAGGTGTAAGAGGTTTGGTCATGGGGAAAATGTCATTCCATAGTCAAGTCAAGTGGTCAAGTGGTCAACCAATAATTCATAAGGACAAATGACTAAAGGCTCCTCTAATTTTCGGCCAAGGCTAGGGAAGGCAAATGACAATTTTGCCCTTGCTTGGTTTAAGGAAAAAGTGCACTAAACTAGGGGTAAAAGGGTCCTACGGTACTTGGCGGTCCGAATTTCACTTTTCTAACCTATACGGGACAATTTCTAACCTTAATAACCCCTCGATGAAGCGACGTCCAAATTTACTCCAAAGCGATCTCCGAATATCCGGCCTCCAATCTCGAAATCCAATCTATGGCTAAATTCAGTCAATTGTCATTCTAGTGCGTCTCAGACTAACGGGCGGCTCTTAGGAGTTACGCGTATCGACCCGCGACTTATGTCACGTTTAAGGGTTACTCAAGCCACGGCGGCTTTGGTTGTCATGTAATCGCGAGGGTCAATCCCTAGTTCCGCAGGTTACGATCGTCAGAGATTGAGTTAGGTTAATTCGCAAATCACGCCATGGTCATACGGATCCACCCGTGAACCAATCGCGTGACACTAGTAAATTGTTCTAAAACCATTCTTAGATCGACCTATAGCGGTCCTGAATATTCCCTCGACGATCCTTATGGTCAAAGCGCCGACTCGTGGTTAAGTTCTTTGGTCCACGTACCTTAAATCCTATACGGCCATTCCCCATTGGTTAGTCGACTCGAGAGTGATCAGTTCTGAGCGAGATTAACTGGAATACATCGATAGACATTCATTCACTGATAAGTTTCGAGATAGGGTCAGAATTCAGAATGTCACAACTCTTCCCCCCTTACAAAAATTTCGTCCTCGAAATTTACATTACAACCAACTACTCAAACAAATGGGGGTGCTGACGCCTCATCGCTTCCTCACTTTCCCAAGTGGCTCCTTCAGTTCCATGGTGTTCCCAGATCACCTTTACTAGCGGAATCGTCTTATTCCTTAGGACTTGCTCCTTCCTGTCCTCAATCTTGACTGGTCTTTCCACATACGTCACTCGATCATCCACTTCTATCACTTCGTGGTCTAGCACATGAGTCACGTCCGGTTCATACTTCCTCAGCATCGACACGTGGAATACGTTGTGAACTTGTGCTATGAACTTGTGCTAAGCTTGGCGGCAAGGCGAGTCTGTAGGCCAGAGTTCCAATTCGTTCCTGAATTTTGAAAGGGCCTACATACCTTGGACTCAACTTTCCCTCCTTCCCAAACCGAGATAGGCCTCGCATTGGTGACATCTTCAAGAAAACGTGGTCTCCTACTTGAAACTCCAAGGGTCTGCGCCGCTTGTCGGCGTAACTCTTCTGGCGGCTCTGCGCGATTTTCAATCTTTCTCTTATGATTTTCACTGCCTCCACTGACTGTTCTACTAACTCTGGGCCTGTTATGCTTCGTTCACCAACCTCGTCCCAGCATAAAGGTGTCCTGCAGGCTTTACCGTATAGTGCTTCGAACGGTGCCATTCCGATGCTCTGTTGGTAACTGTTGTTATAGGCAAATTCTACCAAGTGCAACTGATCTTCCCAACCTCCTTTAAAGTCCAAAACGCAAGCTCTCAACATGTCCTCAAGCGTCTGAATTGTCCTTTCTGATTGTTCGTCTGTCTGGGGGTGATAAGCGGTGCTGTACTGTAGTTTCGTTCCCAAAGCCTCTTGTAGGCTTTTCCAAAATGAAGCGGTAAACTTGGGGTCTCTGTCCGAAGTAATCGTCACTGGAACTCCATGAAGGCGAACTACGTACCTCATGTACAACTCTGCGTATCTGTCCATCACGAAATCTTTCCTTACTGCCAAGAAGTGTGCGGACTTGGTCAGTCTATCCACGATCACCCAAATCGAATCATGTCCTCTTTGACTCCTCGGCAAACCCATGACGAAGTCCATGGTGATGTGCTCCCACTTCCACTCGGGGATTTCCAAAGGCTGTAACATCCCACCAGGCTTACAATGCTGAGCCTTAACTTGCTGGCACGTCAAACACTTCGCCACATGCTTAGCTACATCTACTTTCATTCCATTCCACCAGTAGTGTTGACGCAAGTTCTGATACATCTTCGTGCTACCCGGGTGAATACTATAGTTGCTCCTATGCGCTTCCGACAAGATCCTTTCTCTTAGCTCCTCGTCACTGGGTACGCACAAGCGTCCACGAAACTTCAGAATCCCATCTTCGGACACTTGAAAGTCGGGTTTCCTTTTTCCGGCATCCGTTTCCAAGATCTTTTGGATGTCGGGGTCCGTAGATTGCAACGCTTTCACCTTCTCATGAATCTCTGGCTCAATCCTCAATGTCGCTAGAAGACAAGACAGCTGGCAAACTTCGAGCCTAAACTCCGAATCCCTTACCTTTTCCAACAAGGCCCATTCCTTAACCAACAAATGTGCGATGCTTGACTTCCGACTCAGCGCATCCGCAACCTTATTTGCCTTTCCGGGGTGATAAAGAATATCACAATCATAGTCCTTGAGCAGTTCCTTCCAGCGACGTTGTCACATGTTTAACTCCTTTTGGGAAAACAAGTACTTCAAACTCTGGTGATCCGTGTAAATCTGAAACCTTTCTCCGCACAAGTAGTGCCTCCAAATCTTCAAGGCGAAGATGATAAATGCTAGTTCCAAATCATGCGTCGGGTAGTTCATCTCATGAGGTCTTAACTGTCTCGATGCATAAGCTACAACTCTTCCATGTTGCATCAAGACGCACCCTAATCCCTTCAGCGACGCATCGCTATAAATCTCGTAACCTCCAGGTCCAGAAGGGATGGTCAACACTGGTGCAGTCGTCAAACGATGCTTCAGTTCCTGAAAACTCCTCTCACACTTATCCGTCCATTCAAACCTCGTATCCTTCTTAGTCAGCCTTGTCAAAGGAGTAGCTATCGAGGAGAACTTTTCCACGAACCTGCGATAGTATCCTGCCAATCCTAGGAAGCTTCGAACCTCCGTCACTGACGTAGGTCTAGGCCAATTCGTTACTGCTTCAATCTTTGCTGGGTCCACAGAAATTCCATTTCCAGAGATGACATGTCCAAGGAATGCAACTTTGTTAAGCCAGAACTCGCACTTACTGAACTTGGCGTACAGCGAGTGTTCCCTTAACGTCCGCAGAACTCAACTCAGCTGCTCCTCGTGCTCCTTAGGGCTCTTCGAGTAAATCAAAATGTCGCCGATGAACACAATGACGAACTGATCCAAGTATTCCTTAAACACTCTATGCATCAAATCCATGAAAGCAGCTGGGGCATTAGCCAATCCAAACGGCATGACTGTGAACTCGTAATGCCCATATCTCGTCCGAAAGGCGGTCTTCGGTATGTCTTCCTTCTTAATCCTCAACTGGTGATAACCCGTCCTTAGGTCTATCTTGGAGAACACAGAAGCTCCTTGTAGTTGATCAAACAAGTCGTCAATTCTTGGCAACGGGTACTTATTCTTGATAGTCACCTGGTTCAACTGCCGGTAATCAATGCATAAGCGCAACGACCCATCCTTCTTTCTTACAAACAAGACTGGCGCTCCCCAAGGCGAAGCGCTTGGACGAATAAATCCTTTGTCCAGTAACTCCTGCATCTGAACCTTCAATTCCTTCAACTCCGACAAGGACATCCTATAGGGTGCCTTCGAGATCGGCTCTGTTCCAGGTGGTAATTCAATTACGAACTCTATTTCCCTTTCTGGAGGCAACCCTGGTAACTCTTGAGGAAAGACATCAGGGTAATCACGTACTACAGCTATGTCCTCTAGCTTTGGTTCCTCTACGGTCGGATCCACTACGGCAGCTAAGTAAGCTTGAATCCTTCGTTCAACAGCCTAGTCACTTCCAGTGACGAAATCAAAGGGAATGAGGTTCCTCCTCGATTTCCCACAAACTCGAATCTAGGGTGATCATTGGGATGGAAATGAATCACCCTGCTACCACAATCAACGACAGCTCTTTGCCTACTTAACCAATCCATTCCGACAATCACGTCAAAGTCAAACATAGGCAGCACATCTAAGTCTATTCGTTCCTCACTACCCCCAATGACTATCTTACAATCAGAACAACCTAAAGAAACCAGCACTTTATCCTTTAAAGGGGTGGTAACATGCAATATCACTTCCAGTGGTTTCAATTCAATTCCGACCAAATCAGCAAACTGAGCATATATAAACGAATGCGATGCTCCAAGGTCAAACAAGGCATAGGCAGCATGATCACATAAAGTAATCGTACCTGTGACCACGCCAGGCGCGTTCTCCACCTCCCTACACGCCACAGCATAGACCCTTCCTTGAGCTGGCGGCCAATTGGTATTGTTCTGCGGAGCTCCCGCCTGCGGTCCCGCTGGCGGCCGGTTCCCTTGAGTCTGAGCTCCTGGTGCCTGGCTCGGGCAATTCCTTATCTGATGGCCCAACTCGCCACACTTGAAGCAAGCGTCCGTCCTGCTCGGGCAAGGTCCGATCCCATGCTTCCGTCCACACAAACGGCAGTTCCAACTCGGCCGGGGAGCAGGCTTGCTAATGCTCCTTCTGATCGGAGGGACGAAACGCCGGTTGTTCACCATCGGCCTTTTGCCGAACTGGCGGTTATCCCTCACGGGAGTAAACCGCGATCCAGATGCTACTCCTCTTTCTCTCATGTCCCTTTCCACCAACTGACCTCTTTCATAGATGGCGTCATAGCCCTGTAGGTCCAGCAGCACCAACTTGCTGCGAAGGTCAGGTCTCAATCCATCTCTGAACCTTCTCACCCTATCCTCAGGGTTTTCGACCATTCTCGAGGCATACTTAGACAGTCGTGCGAATTCGGCCCCGTACTGATCGATGGTCATTTGATTCTGTCGGAGATTCTGAAATTCGATCATCTTCTATTCTCGAGCCACTCTGGAGAAATACTTGGCAGTAAACACTTCAGAGAAGACAGCCCAGTTGGGTTCTGTGCCCTATGGGAAAATTCTTCCCTTGGTGGCCTTCCACCAATCATTCGCCGTTCCTCGCAGCTGGTACACAGCCAGGACTACCTTTTCAGCCTTGGTACAACCCAGCGCCTCAAAGGCCTTTTCCAATTCTTCAATCCAAGCAGGGGCAGTTCCAGGGTCCCCTGTACCATCGAACTTAGGTGGTTTCAGCTTCATAAAGTGTTCCATCAGCTGGCTCATCCCTCGATTTCCTTGTCCATGGACGTTGCCACCTTCATTACCATAACCATTGTTCCCGTTATTCCTGTTTGCTAGGTTGGCGGCAGCGACTGCAGCTTCAGCAGCCTGGGCAACGGCAGCAGCCCTCTCCTGGGCTTGCCTGCCCATTAAGTTCCCAATTTCTTCCAAGATCCTCATAACTCCGTCATACCTAGGATCTTCTACCGCTTGCGGCCTAGAGCTAGACGCTCCTCCCGTACCTCTGGTCCGGTTACTCATCTCGCTAAGTTTCACAACACCTGAGCCACTATAATTCCATTTGGGAATTAGAGACCTAAGTCATCTACTTAATTCGAACAAGGCTACGCTATACTCATAGCAGCAATCATAGTTAAAGCAACCATTAAAAGCATCACAACGAGGGAATCACCATTGCACCACGCAATCAGTTGCCTCTGCAACTTAGCCAATTCGAATCAATTACCCAACCAAGCAAGCAGCAGTCAACACTCAGTGCCAAGTACGAAGCCTTATAGCCTTAAGTCTACCAAAGATGACGCCAGTCAATATGCCATTCACAAGCGCCATTTCACATGCCATGCATTCTATGCCTAACTCTAGCGAATTTCCTAAGGTCTTGCTACCCAATACTCCTTGAATCATTACACCTTATTACTCCAGTCCTCACTCAGCTTGATCGAGTTGACCTTGCTCTGATACCAATTAAACGAGGATGTAACGCCTCGAGTCCCTCCTGGCGCACATCATCGCCTTACACCCAGTTCTTTCCGTTTTTGTATTACACCCAGTTCTCACTCGGAATCGTCTAGCTCTGCGTCATCCTCCTCAGGCTCGGACTCGTCCGTCTCCATGGGATCTTCGGCATCAGAGGGCCCCACGATGTCGCCATCAATCTCGGGGTTCTGAGACGGTGTCGGCGGAAGGTCTGGATCCGGTGCGGTCTCGGAGTCAGTGAGCTCCCCATCAGCAGGGTGTACGATCGAAGGATCCTGCTCGCCGATGACATCCCCCGGCACGTCAAAAGTCCTCAGCGGCCCAACCTCAAGGTCTCCATCACGGTAGAACCATGCTGCAAACTTGTCCGCCCTCCAATCTGCTAAGCCTATATCCATCCAGATGGTGCCATACTTCTTAATGTAAGCTTTTCCCTCTCCCACCGGGTACTCCGTGGAATACTGCTCTATCCAGACGGGAACCCCAAAAATCGGCGGCGGTGGCATGATCAGGGTTTGGGGTCTGAAAATGGGGGTCCCACGACGGGGTGAGATATACTCAATAAGCTAGCCTAACCCTAAGCTAGACCCTTGGGACTTCCAGACACTTCCCAACACATGCAATGGCCAAACAATCAAACAGCAGGCAATGGCATATAATAGCTCATTTAGAAACATATTTAGTCGTGCAATTCACAAATTAGGCTAGGCAGGACTTGTGCTTGGGCACTTAACATATCATCATTTAGCAGATAATCCACATGTACGATACAATCGAAACTCTCACGGCTTAGCCCGCGTAATAACGCATCAGGCTTAAGAGATCAAGGAACCCGCGTTTAACGCCTCAGGTTTCCAATGCCATTTCTCATGACCCGCGTTTAACGCCTCAGGTCCATCCCGCGTTTAACGCATCAGGATGCCTCACATACGTATACTTATAATTTCTTTCCATCGCCATAATTAATTCAATCATGCGCACTCTCATCAAGTTGGGCTCGATTCGACCCCTCAAGCTACCATCCCATATCATGGCAATACATCGTAAAATACAACAGCCAAGTCCATGGAAATGTCATGCGGTCGATACACATCAATTGAGATAAATCAATACTTCGAGCATGGCCATTCGGCCAGGTTACACAGTCAATGGCACATAAATCAACTGACCTCTTTCATGGCCATTCTCTCATGTCCCTTTCCACCAACTGACCTCTTTCATAGATGGCGTCATAGCCCTGTAGGTCCAGCAGCACCAACTGGCTACGAAGGTCAGGTCTCAATCCATCTCTGAACCTTCTCGCCCTATCCTCAGGGTTTTCGACCATTCTCGGGGCATACTTAGACAGTCGTGCGAATTCGGCCTCGTACTGATCGATGGTCATCTGATTCTGTCGGAGATTCTGAAATTCGATCATCTTCTATTCTCGAGCCGCTCTGGAGAAATACTTGGCAGTAAACACTTCAGAGAAGACAGCCCAGTTGGGTTCTGTGCCCTCTGGGAAAATTCTTCCCTTGGTGGCCTTCCACCAATCATTCGCCGTTCCTCGCAGCTGGTACACAGCCAGGACTACCTTTTCAGCCTCGGTACAACCCAGCGCCTCAAAGGCCTTTTCCAATTCTTCAATCCAAGCAGGGGCAGTTCCAGGGTCCCCTGTACCATCGAACTTAGGTGGTTTCAGCTTCATAAAGTGTTCCATCAGCTTGCCCATCCCTCGATTTCCTTGTCCATGGGCGTTGCCACCTTCATTACCATAACCATTGTTCCTGTTATTCACGTTTGCTAGGTTGGCGGCAGCGACTGCAGCTTCAGCAGCCTGGGCAACGGCAGCAGCCCTCTCTTGGGCTTGCCTGCCCATTAAGTTCCCAATCTCTTCCAAGATCCTCATAACTCCGTCATACCTAGGATCTTCTACCGCTTGCGGCCTAGAGCTAGACGCTCCTCCCGTACCTCTGGTCCGGTTACTCATCTCGCTAAGTTTCACAACACCTGAGCCACTATAATTCCATTTGGGAATTAGAGACCTAAGTCATCTACTTAAGTCGAACAAGGCTACGCTATACTCATAGCAGCAATCATAGTTAAAGCAACCATTAAAAGCATCACAACGAGGGAATCACCATTGCACCACGCAATCAGTTGCCTCTGCAACTTAGCCAATTCGAATCAATTACCCAACCAAGCAAGCAGCAGTCAACACTCAGTGCCAAGTACGAAGCCTTATAGCCTTAAGTCTACCAAAGATGACGCCAGTCAATATGCCAATCACAAGCTCCATTTCACATGCCATGCATTCTATGCCTAACTCTAGCGAATTTCCTAAGGTCTTGCTACCTAATACTCCTTGAATCATTACACCTTATTACTCCAGTCCTCACTCAGCTTGATCGAGTTGACCTTGCTCTGATACCAATTAAACGAGGATGTAACGCCTCGAGTCCCTCCTGGCGCACATCATTGCCTTACACCCAGTTCTTTCCGTTTTTGTATTACACCCAGTTCTCACTCGGAATCGTCTAGCTCTGCGTCATCCTAATCAGGCTCGGACTCGTCCGTCTCCATGGGATCTTCGGCATCAGAGGGCCCCACGATGTCGCCATCAATCTCGGGGTTCTGAGACGGTGCCGGCGGAAGGTCTGGATCCGGTGCGGTCTCGGAGTCAGTGAGCTCCCCATCAGTAGGGTGTACGATCGAAGGATCCTGCTCGCCGATGACATCCCCCGGAACGTCAAAAGTCCTCAGCGGCCCAACCTCAAGGTCTCCATCACGGTAGAACCATGCTGCAAACTTGTCCGCCCTCCAATCTGCTAAGCCTATATCCATCCAGATGGTGCCATACTTCCTAATGTAAGCTTTTCCCTCTCCCACCGGGTACTCCGTGGAATACTGCTCTATCCAGACGGGCACCCCAAAAATCGGCGGCGGTGGCATGATCAGGGTTTGGGGTCTGAAAATGGGGGTCCCACGACGGGGTGAGATATACTCAATAAGCTAGCCTAACCCTAAGCTAGACCCTTGGGACTTCCAGACACTTCCCAACACATGCAATGGCCAAACAATCAAACAGCAGGCAATGGCATATAATAGCTCATTTAGAAACATATTTAGTCGTGCAATTCACAAATTAGGCTAGGCAGGACTTGTGCTTGGGCACTTAACATATCATCATTTAGCAGATAATCCACATGTACGATACAATCGAAACTCTCATGGCTTAGCCCGCGTTATAACGCATCAGGCTTAAGAGATCAAGGAACCCGCGTTTAACGCCTCAGGTTTCCAATGCCATTTCTCATGACCCGCGTTTAACGCCTCAGGTCCATCCCGCGTTTAACGCATCAAGATGCCTCACATACGTATACTTATAATTTCTTTCCATCGCCATAATTAATTCAATCATGCGCACTCTCATCAAGTTGGGCTCGATTCGACCCCTCAAGCTACCATCCCATATCATGGCAATACATCGTAAAATTCAACAGCCAAGTCCATGGTAATGTCATGCGGTCGATACACATCAATTGAGATAAATCAATACTTCGAGCATGGCCATTCGGCCAGGTTACACAGTCAATGGCACATAAATCAATTAAGGCCTAAAACCCGCCAATTAATTACACTAGACCCAAAATTGCTAACATAGGGCCACTTAGCTCAATTGAACTTCTTGCTATTCCCTCGATTAGAGTGCGATCCATAGGTTAAAAGTCGTTTACTAAACGTGCTCGCACGATTTCCCCAAAACCGAATACTCCTAAGCCTCAATTAGGATTCCATCAATTCAAATAGATATAATTCAAGCTCTAGCTAGTCCTAAGACATCATGAGGCATTCGGCCCACACCCTAGGACACTCATCAATTCATTCCATCCATGGTTCCTAACATTCAATCATCAAAACTCATCCATGAAAATTCTGATCACAATATGCAAATTCGGATCCCTAGAGGACCCCACCGAAACAGCCCCCTAAATGTTACAAAATCATCCCCAATTGGTCTTTCCATGCACTCAAGGTCCTAGCAAAAGGTTAGGGGAGCTTACAAGTCCAAGAGCTAGGGCGAGCTGGCGGCAAATGGCGAGGGGAGGCGCGACGCACGGCGGTCTGATCTGGTCCGCGGGGTCCTAGGCGACAATCATCACAAACAAACCTTAATACTACTTTTACCACAAGCCTAAAGCCTCTTAATATGTCTACCTAAGCACTAAGAGCAACTTACCTCAAGATCAACAATGGTCTCCCAAGAACAGCCCAACCTCTTCCTCCTCGGTTCGGTTCGGTCTTGGGGTCTACGGGCGGCTTCAGGCCAAACGGCGGCTGCTAGGGTGGTCTAATGGCAAGAGGGACGTGCCTAGGTGGTGCTTCGAGGCGGCGGAGCGGCGGCGAAGCGGCGGTTGGCCGTGGCTTGGACGAGAGAAGAGCGGCGACGGCGTGAGGGAAAGGGAAGAGAGAGCGAACGAGAGGGAGAGAATGAGAGGGAGAGTCGGCCGAAATGAAGAGGGAGAGAGAGAGTGGGTGATAAGAAGAAAGGAAATTTGGAGGGAAAAGTGGTAGTGGGGTGGTTGACATGCAATAGTGCCCATGAGTGACAAGGTGTAAGAGGTTTGGTCATGGGGAAAATGTCATTCCATAGTCAAGTCAAGTGGTCAAGTGGTCAACCAATAATTCATAAGGTCAAATAAATAAAGGCCCCTCTAATTTTCGGCCAAGGCTAGGGAAGGCAAATGACAATTTTGCCCTTGCTTGGTTTAAGGAAAAAGTGCACTAAACTAGGGGTAAAAGTGTCCTACGGTACTTGGCGGTCCGAATTTCGCTTTTCTAACCTATACGGGACAATTTCTAACCTTAATAACCCCTCGATGAAGCGACGTCCAAATTTACTCTAAAGCGATCTCCGAATGTCCGGCCTCCAATCTCGAAATCCAATCTATGGCTAAATTCAGTCAATTGTCATTCCAGTGCGTCTCAGACTAACGGGCGGCTCTTAGGAGTTATGCGTATCGACCCGTGACCTATGTCACGTTTAAGGGTTAGTCAAGCCACGGCGGCTTTGGTTGTCATGTAATCGCGAGGGTCAATCCCTAGTTTGGCAGGTTACGATCTTCAGAGATTGAGTTAGGTTAATTCGCAAATCACGCCATGGTCATACAGATCCACCCGTGAACCAATTGCGTGACACTAGCAAATTGTTCTAAAACCATTCTTAGATCGACCTATAGCGGTCCTGAATATTCCCTCGACGATCCTTATGGTCAAAGCGTCGACTCGTGGTTAAGTTCTTTGGTCCACATACCTTAAATCCTATACGGCCATTCCCCATTGGTTAGTCGACTCGAGAGTGATCAGTTCTGAGCGAGATTAACTGGAATACATCGATAGACATTTCATTCACTGATAAGTTTCGAGATAGGGTCAGAATTCAGAATGTCACAGGTTAGAAGTAGCTTATTGAGATTTATCTCACCGCATCATGGGACCAACCTTTTTCAGACCCTAAGCCCTAGACATGACGCAACGAGTTTTTGGGATGCCCATGCGTACAGACTTTTCAGTCACAGAGTACCCGCACGGGGAAGGTAAGTGGTTTATTAGGAAGCGTAGTACAGTTTGGGTGGACATAGGGACGAATCACTGGAGGCCGGACGTGTATGCAGCTTGGTTCTACCGGGATGGTGGCACTACCCATGGCCCTCTGAGGACTTTTGATGTGCCCTAGGACGTGATAGACGAGCAGTTGGACCCGATGAATGTTTACCCTCCAGATGGCGAGATTTCTGATCCGGAGACCAATCCCGAGCCTGAGATACCCCCTTCCGGCGGTGCCATCCCAGAACTCTATCGCCGATGGTGAAGTTAGCGAGCCCTCTGATGCCAATGATGATCCTTTGGATGTAGTAGAACTGGAGCCAGTGATTGCAGGTGCAGAAGGCGAGTTTATGGATTGGGTGGCTGACCCCGAGGAAGAAGAAGAAGAGGAAGAGGAAGAAGAGAAAGAAGAAGAAGTCCCAAGGGAAGTACAGCCGGGTGACTGGGTTGAGTACGACCCCGTGGCAAACGAGAACCTTTCTGACGACAGTGAGCCTGACCTTTAGATGACTTAGACACCCCGACTTTTTGGAAACGCCCTTAGGATAGTGACGCTTAACCTAGCCTATTGATCCCTTTTTGTTTAGGCTAACCACCCTTTCCCTAATCCCTTTTTATGTATATCATTTATGTTTTAAGTCGTTGTGTAAAACTGGATCTACCTTATGTTATGTATCAATGTTGTTTTCTTAAAGTCATCTTTTATTTATATTTGATGTGGAGTTAAGTTGTCGCTTCCGCATGAGCATTTGCATTCGTTTGTATGTCGCGTGTCGTTTGATCCTGGGTATGTCCGTAACAAGGAACGACGTTAGGGTGATGTTGGCGCGCTCTCGAGGATGCGGGGCGTGACATCCCCGTTTGTTTGGTATCAGAGCAAGGTCAGCTCGATCCAAGTTGGTTGAGGACTGGAGTAATAAGGTGTGATGACTTTAAGGATGACCGGGTAGCGAGACCTTAGGGATTCGCTAGAGTTAGGCATGAAATGCATGACATGTGAAATGGCGTTTGTGATTAGCATATTGGATTGGCATCACCTCGAGTGATTATAAGGCTATGAAACTTCGCACTTGGCACTGAGTGTTGTTTGCTGAATTCTTGATTAGATAGCTGATTGTGATTATACTAAGTTGCAGATGCGTCTGGACTTAAGGTGCGATTGTGAATTCTCCACTTATGACTCTTCTGATGGTTGCCTGATAAATGAATGCCTTGTTTGTGATTGCTGCTTTGATGGTAGCCTTGAATTGCTAGACTTAAGTAGATGGCTTAGGTCTCTAATTCCTGGATGGAATTATAGTGATTTAGGTGTTGTAAGGCTTAGCAAGATGAGCAACCGAACCCGAGGAACCGGAGGAGAGTCTAGCTCTAGACCCCAAGTGGTAGAAGACCCTAGAGTCGATGGAGTCATAAGAGTACTGGAAGAGATCGGGAACTTGATGGGTAGGCAGGCCCAAGAATGGGCTACTGCTGTTGTTGAGGCAGCAGAAGCTGCCGTGGCTGCAGCCAATCTGGCCAATGGAAATCATGGTAACAATGGGAACAACGGTCAAGGCAATGATGGTGACAATGCCCATGGTGCTGGGAATCGTGTAATGGGCCAGCTAGTGGAACACTTTATGAAACTGAAGCCGCCTAAGTTTGATGGAAAATGGGACCCTGAGGCTGCCCCTAGTTGGATTGAGGAACTGGAGAAAGCTTTTGAAGTTTTGGGGTGCACTGAGGCTGAGAAAGTGACCCTAGCAGTCTACCAGCTCTATGGAACTGCAATTGATTGGTGGAAGGCCACCAAGGGAAGAGTTTTCCCTAAGGGCACGGTGCCCAACTGGATTGTCTTTTTGGAAGTCTTCAACGCCAAGTATTTCTCGAAAGCGGTTCAGGAACAGAAACTGGTTAAAGTTCAGAACCTTCGTCAGAATCAGATGACAATCGACCAGTATGAAGTTGAGTTCTCGAGACTCTCTAAGTATGCCCTGAGAATGGTTGAGAATCCGGAGGATAGGGCAAGGAGATTTAGAGATGGACTGAGACCCGACCTTCGGAGCCAGTTGGTACTGTTGGATTTGCAAGGCTATGATGCAATTTATGAGAGGGGCCAGTTGGTGGAACGGGACATGACAGAAAGGAGGGCTGCTCCTGTACCGCGGTTTATGCCAGTTAGAGACAACCGCCAGTTCGGCAAGAGGCCGATGAACAACAACAAATGCTTTGTCCCCCCAGCCCAAAAGAACATTGGGAAACTTGGTCACCAGTCTAATTGGAATTGCCGTCTATGTGGAAGGAAACACGGGAATGGACCTTGCCCGAGTAGGATGGGCGTTTGCTTTAAGTGTGGCGAGCTGGGTCATCATATGAGAACCTGCCCGAGTCAAGCCCCAAGACCTCATTGTCAAAGACAGCAACCGCCAACAGGACCGCCGACGGGAGCCCCGCAGAACAACTTGAATAGGGCGCCAGCTCAAGGAAGAGTTTATGCTGTGGCGCGTAGAGAGGCGGAGAATGTGCGTGGCGTGGTCACAGGTACGGTTACTTTATGTGATCATGCTGCCTATGCACTGTTTGACCTTGGAGCACCGCACTCGTTCATATCTGCTTAGTTTGCTGATTTGGTTGGAATTGAATTGAAACCGCTGGATGTGATATTGCATGTGACTACCCCGTTAAAGGATAAAGTGTTAGTCTCGCTAGTTGTTCGGACTGTAAGATAGTCATTAGTGGTAGTGAGGAACGGATAGACCTAGCAGTGCTGCCCATGTATGATTTTGATGTTATTATTGGAATGGATTGGCTGAGTAAGCAACGAGCTGTTGTTGATTGTGGTAGCAGGGTGATTCATTTCCATCCGAATGATCACCCTAGATTCGAGTTTGTTGGAAGTCGAGGAGGAACCTCGATCCCTTTAATTTCATCGCTGGAAGTGACTAAGTTATTGGATGACGGATGTCAAGCATACTTAGCTACTGTGGTTGATCCGATGATTGAGAAACCCAAGCTAGAGGACATAGCTGTGGTGCGTGCCTTTCCAATTGTCTTTCCCCAGGAATTGCCGGGGCTGCCACCAGAGAGAGAAATAGAGTTTGTGATTGAGTTAGCTCCTGGAACAGAGCCGATCTCAAAAGCACCCTATAGGATGTCCTTGTTAGAGTTGAAGGAACTGAAGGTTCAGATATAGGAATTGCTGGACAAAGGATTCATTCGTCCAAGCGCGTCACCGTGGGAAGCGCCAGTTTTGTTCGTGAGGAAAAAGGACGGATCTTTGCGCCTATGCATTGGTTACAGGCAATTGAATCAGGTGATAATCAAGAACAAGTACCCGTTGCCAAGGATAGACGACTTATTTGATCAGTTGCAAGGAGCGTCTGTATTCTCCAAGATAGACATGAGGACGGGTTATCACCAATTGAGGATTAAGAAGGAGGATATACCAAAGACAGCCTTTCGGACCAGGTATGGGCATTATGAGTTTACAGTCATGCCATTTGGATTGACTAGTGCCCCGGCTGCTTTCATGGACTTGATGCACCGAGTGTTCAAGGAGTACCTGGACCAATTCGTCATTGTCTTCATAGATGACATCTTGATTTACTCGAAGAGCCCTGAAGAGCATGAGAAGCAATTGAGCATAGTTCTACGGACGTTAAGGGAACACTCACTTTACGCCAAGTTCAGTAAGTGTGAGTTTGGCTTAACAAGGTTGCATTTCTTGGTCACGTCATCTTTGGAAATGGAATTTCAGTGGATCCAGGAAAGATTGAGGTAGTAACGAATTGGCCTAGACCTACGTCAATCACAGAAGTTCGAAGCTTTTTGGGTTTGGCAGGCTATTACAAGAGGTTTTTTAGAAAAGTTCTCCTCTATAGCCACTCCTTTGACGAGGTTGACAAAGAAGGATACGCGATTTGAATGGACGGATAAGTGCGAAAGGAGTTTTCAAGAACTTAAGCATCGATTGACGACTGCACCAGTATTGACGATTCCTTCTGGACCTGGAGGTTATGAGATCTACAGTGATGAGTCGCTAAAAGGATTTGGATGCGTTCTAATGCAGCATGGAAGAGTTGTTGCTTATGCATCGCGACAGTTAAGACCTCACGAGATGAACTACCCGATGCACGATTTGGAATTGGCAGCTATCATCTTCGTGCTGAAGATTTGGGGGCATTACTTGTGCGGAGAAAGGTTTCAGATTTATACGGACCATCAGAGTTTGAAGTACTTATTTTCTCAAAAGGAGTTGGACATGAGGCAACGCCGATGGATTGAGTTGCTCAAGGATTATGATTGAGATATCCTATATCACCCCGGGAAGGCAAATAAGGTTGTGGATGCACTTAGCCGGAAATCGAGCATCGCGCACTTGATGGTTAAAGAATGGACTCTATTGGAAGGGATAAGAGATTCGGAGTTCAAGTTTGAAATTTGCCAACTGTCTAGTCTACTGGCTACATTAAGAGTCGAACCGGAAATTTAGGAAAAAGTAAAGGCTTCGCAGTCTACGGACCCCGACACCCAAAGGATCCTAGAGATGGATGCCGCGAAAAGGAAACCTAACTTTCAAGTATCAGAGGATGAAATTTTGAAGTTTCGTGGACGCCTATGCGTACCCAATGACGAGGAACTAAAGGAAAAGATCTTATCAGAAGCTCATAGGAGCAACTACAGTATTCATCCGGGTAGCACAAAGATGTATCAGAACTTGCGACAGCACTACTGGTGGAACGGAATGAAAGTGGATGTACCTAAGTACGTAGCGAAATGTTTAACATGCCAGCAAGTTAAGGCTCAGCATTGTAAGCCTGGTGGAATGTTACAACCTTTGGAGATTCCCGAGTGGAAATGGGAACACATCACCATGGACTTCGTGATGGGCTTACAGAGAAGTCAGAGAGGACACGACTCGATATGGGTAATAGTGGATAGACTGACTAAGTCCGCGCATTTCTTGGCAGCGAGAAAGTATTTCGCCATGGATAAGTACGCAGAATTGTACATACGGTACATAGTTCGTCTTCATGGAGTCCCTGTGACATCAAATAGAGATCCTAAGTTCACCGCTTCATTTTGGAAAAGCCTACATGAGGCTCTAGGGACGAAACTGTAGTATAGTACGGCCTATCACCCTCAGACGGATGGACAGTCTGAAAGGACGATTCAGACACTCGAGGATATGCTAAGAGCCTGTGTGATAGATTTCAAAGGAGGTTGGGAAGACCAGCTACACTTATTAGAGTTCACCTATAATAACAGCTACCAGCAGAGTATCAGAATGGCACCGTTTGAGGCATTGTATGGTAGGGCATGCAGAACTCCGGTATGTTGGGATGAGGTTGGTGAAAGAAGCATAACAGGACCAGAATTAGTAGAACAGTCAGTGGAGGCAGTAAAAGTTATAAGGGAAGGATTGAAAACCGCGCAGAGTCACCAGAAAAGCTATGCCGACAAGCGGCGCAGGCCTTTGGAATTCCAGGCGGGAGACTATGTTTTCTTAAAAGTATCGTCGATGCGAGCTCTATCTCGGTTTGGAAAGAAGGGAAAGCTAAGTTCGAGGTACGTAGGCCATTTTGAAATTTTAGAACTGATTGGAACTCTGGCCTATAGACTCGCCTTGCCGCCAAGTTTATCGCAAGTCCATAATGAATTCCATGTTTCGATGTTGAGGAAGTATAAACCGGACGCAACTCATGTACTGGACCATGAAGTGATAGAAGTGGACGATCGAGTAACCTACGTGGAAAGGCCGATTAGGATTGAGGACAGAAAGGAGCAAGTCCTGAGGAACAAGACGATTCCGTTGGTAAAGGTGATTTGGGAGCACCATGGAACTAAAGGAGCCACCTGGGAAAACGAGGATGCGATGAGGTGTCAGCACCCCCATTTGTTTGAATAGGTGGATGTAATGTAAATTTCGAGGACGAAATTTTTGTAAGGGGGAAGAGTTGTGACATTCTGAATTCCGACCCTATCTCGAAGCTTACGAATGAATGAATGCCTATCGATGTATTTTAGTAAATCTCGCTCAAAATTGATCTCTCTTGAGTCGACTAACAAAAAGGGAAAGGCTAACTAGGATTTAAGTACGTGGACTAAAGAACTCAACCACGAGTCGGTACTTTGACCATAAGGATTGCCGAGGGAACATTTTGGACTGCTAAAGGTCGATTTAAGAATGGTTTCGGAACAATTTGCTAGTGTCATGCGATTGGTCCACAGGTGATTCCGGATAACCATAGCATGATTTGGAACTATCCTAAACCGATTCCTAACGATCGTAATCTTCGGGACTAGCAATTAAACCTCGCAATTACATGACAACCAAAGTTTCCGTGGCACGAGTAACTCTTAAACGCGACATTAGTCGTGGGTCGATACGCGTAACTCCTACGAGCCGCCCGTTAGTCTGAGATACGCTGGAATGACAAACGACTGAATTTAGCCATAAATTGGACTTCGAGATTAGAGGCCGGATATTCGAGGATTCCAATGGGAATAAATTGGACGTCGCCTCATCGAGGACCGTTAAGTTTAGAATTCGCCCTTAGCATTTAGAAAAGTGAAATTCGGACCAACGGTTAGGGAATTACCCTCTTAGCCGAAAATTGGGGGGGGGGGGGGGGGGGCTAGAGTAGTCTTTTGACCCCTTGAATTATTTGATGAAGGAATGACAAGTTGACTTGACTTTGGATTAGATTTCCCCATGAACCACCCTTGTCATTCCGTGCCACTATTCCTTATACTTACCCCATGATGCGGTAGCATCCGATATTGTCACTAATGGTACGATTGGCGTTAACGAGTAATCTTTGATTCCATTCGCAAATTATGCACAATCATTATTTGTTCAGACCAAGGCTGATTTTGGTCACAACTTGCTTCGGTGGATTGTATCTACCTGAATACTATCAATTAGGATTATCGATAGTAAGGTTTCATTTCTTTCCTTTCCAATAAGAAAATTACTTCACCAGATTGATTTCTGCTGATTTCATGGCGATTCACTAGATTGAGTGCTAATCGATAGATTGAAGATTCAAAGGCATATTCAAGATGTGATTGATTGCTGATTTCAAGCCTTATCTTGATTGATTACACGCCGATTTGAAGGCCAATCAATTACATGTCAATTAGTCGCTGATTGGAGTTGTTTCCTTTACAATTAGAAGATCTTTTAGGATTGTTATTGGCTATTCAAGGCTGGTGGACGTGATTATTGTCTTTATTTCCCTTTTACTTTGTCTTAGTCTCTCTATAAATAGAGAGGTCTTCTCCATTGTAATACAGATCGGATGAATGAATGAGAGTTCCTCTTTATGAGTTGAATTGTTTTATTTCGGTTCCTTTAACCTTGGAAATTGAATTCTTCCTCGGTGGTGAAACCAAAAGCCCTTTAGCCTTGGTTGGTGGTTCTCCTTTAAACCTTGGTTGTGAGCTTCTATCCCAAATCTCGATTTTGATTCTTGGCTGGTGGTGCTTCCTTTATGCCTTGATTTGATCGTATCATTTTTTTCTTCTTTGCAAATTCTGTTCTAATCCCCTTTTTATTCAAAAATCACTCAAAACACACTTTCCCGCCTCACGCATGCATCAAATTGGTATCAGAGCTCTAGGTTGAACTCATCTTAGTTGATTCCTAATTCTGCTAATTCTACAATGGGAGATGGCAATGTTCCGAGAGGCTTGACTTTGGAGCAAGCCCATAATGAAAGGCGAGATCGTGCAATAAACACTATGCAACAACAAATGGAGCGAGTTCTCACCTTATTGGGGAATCGAACGGGACAAGAACCGCCGCCGCGAGGACCTCCCATTAATCGTCCACGCTGTAACGATCCGTGTCCAGATTCTGATGTTGAATCCAATGACACAGAAGGTGATTCTAGCGATTCAGACTATCGAGCTAGAAGGAGAAGAGGGAGAAACAACAACAACAACCGCGACGTCAAAGTAGATGTGCCTGAATTTGAAGGTAGCCTTAACCCTGATGATTTTATTGATTGGCTGCATGCTTAGAGCGAGTATTTGAGTTCAAATCATACTCGGAAGAAAAGAGATGTAAGGTTGTCATTCTTAAATTTAAAAAGTATGCTTCGCTTTGGTGGGAGAACCTGAAAAATCATAGGGTTCGGGAAGGAAAAGGTAGAGTTAAATCTTGGGAAAAACTCAAGAATCTTATGAAAAAGAGGTTCTTGCCTGTAAACTATAAGCAAGACCTATTTCTAAAGCTGAATTCTCTTAAACAACATGGATTGAGTGTGGAAGAATACATTATGGAGTTTGAGAAACTCCTTATGAGATGTGATATTCCGGAAGTGCAAGAGCAGACCATTGCTCGTTTTCTTGGAAGATTGAATCAGGATGTCAAAGATTTGGTTGAGCTTCAACCATATTGGACCTTTGAAGATATTTGCAAACTGGCTATAAAAGTGGAGAAACAGGTGAAGCGGGGCAAAGGATGGCCAACTAGATCCTCGACAAGGGGAACTTCCTTCTTTAGGGGTACTACTTCTAACAAGGCTAGGAGTACGTCGAAGGATAAATCCAAGGAAAAAGCAACAGAACCTTCCAAAGAATTTCCCAAGAAACCTGACCGAGAAGGAAGGAAATGCTTTAAATGCCACGGTTATGGGCATTTTCAAGCTAATTGTCCTAATTGGAGGGTGATGACCCTTCAAGAAATTGAAGCAATTGATTCAGAGCTTCAAGGTGCTGAACAAGAAAACGAGGAGTCCGAGTCTGAAATGAATGATGAGATCGTGGAGGAAGCTGATGAAGGCAATGCGCTGGTTATACGGAGGGCTTTACACACTATGGTTGTAACAAATGCGGAGGGACAAAGGGAGAACATCTTCCAAACACGTTGCACATTCAATGGCAAGGTGTGTACGGTGATCATTGATGGAGGGAGCTGCGCCAATGTAGCATCAACAACCATGATTGAGAAGTTGAAACTGTCAACTTCTAAGCATCCTCAACCTTATAAGCTTCAATGGCTTAGCAAAGGAAGTGATCTCCAGGTAACCAAACAAGCTCTTATATCGTTCTCTATTGGCAAGAGTTATCAAGATTAAGTCTTATGTGATATTATTTCTATGGATGCATGCCATTTATTATTAGGGAGGCCTTGGCAATTTGATAGAAAATTCATGACGGCCATAGAAGTACTTACTCACTCATTTCACAAGGAACAAAAACACATTACTCTTGCACCTTTAAGCCCCTCGTTGATCCACAGAAACAAACATGGGGAGGGAAACACTAAAAAGGAGAATCTGTTCTTGAATGAAACTCGGGTTGAGAGAGCCATTAGTAAGCAAAAGAATGTGTATGCTTTGCTCATGGTTGAGAAAAAAAGTGAGATTGAGAAACCCCTACACGCAAAAATGCGTTCCTTGTTGAGAGAATTTGCAGATGTGTTTCCGGAGGAGTTGCTGGCTGGATTACCTCCATTAAGAGGAATTGAGCACCACATTGATTTATTACCCTGTGCTTCTCTTCCGAACAAAGCAGCATACCGATGTAATCCGGAAGAAACAAAGGAATTGCAGCGGCAAGTCAATGAGCTTATTAAAAAGGGCGAGTTTTTGGGGGGCCCATGCGTACAGACTCGTTAGTCACTAAATACCCACACAGGGAAGGTAAGTGGTTTATTATGAAGCGCAGTACAGTTTGGGTGGACATATGGACGGATCACTGGAGGCCGGACGTATATGCAGCTTGGTTCTACCGGGATGGTGACACTACCCATGGCCCTCTGAGGACTTTTGATGTGCCCTGGGACGTGATAGGCGAGCAGTTGGACCCGATGAATGTTTACCCTCCAGATGGCGAGATTTCTGATCCGAAGACCGATCCCGAGCCTGAGATACCCCATTCCGGCAGTGCCATCCCAAAACCTTATCGCCGATGGTGAAGTTATCGAGCCCTCTCATGCCGATGATGATCCTTTGGATGCAGTAGAACCGGAGCCAGTGATTGCAGGTGCAGAAGGCGAGGCTATGGATTGGGTGGCTGACCCCGAGGAAGAAGAAGAAGAAGAAGAAGAGGAAGAAGAAGAAGTCCCAAGGGAAGTACAGCCAGGTGATTGGGTTGAGTACGACCCCGTGGCAGACGAGAACCTTTCTGACGTCAGTGAGCCTGACCTTTAGATGACTTAGTCACCCCAACTTTTTGGAAGCGCCCTTAGGATAGTAACGCTTAACCTAGCCTATTGATCCCTTTTTGTTTAGGCTAACCACCCTTTCCATAATCCCTTTTTATGTATGTCATTTATGTTTTAAGTCGTTGTGTAAAACTGGATCTACCTTATGTTATGTATCGATGTTGTTTTCCTAAGGTCATCTTTTATTTATATTTGATGTGGAGTTAAGTTGTCGCTTCCGCGTGAACATTTGCATTCGTTTGTATGTCGTGTGTCGTCCGATCCTGGGTATGTTCGTAACTAGGAACGACGTTAGGGCGATTTTGGCGCTCTCTCGAGGATGCAGGGCGTTACATCAATGACATTATTGGTCAATGCCACTTGTCATCCAATGGAGGCCTTAGGCATTAATTACCTTACCTAATGCCATCTTGTCGTTTTAACCTCTATTATTTGTGTGAGACACCAATTACTTTCTGCCATCAGCCGTGTGGGTCATTTCCCCATTTCCCTTCCATTTTCCTCTTCATCTTCACCCCAACCGAAAATTGCCCAGAAGACAAGTTTTTGTGCCTCTGTTCGGCCTGCTCGAGGGGTCTATTCTGTCGCAGTTTTTCCGTACTCCAACCACCACAGGTTAGTTCAAGATGTCCTTGACAAGTTTCAATTTGTTTTGTGTCCATTGGAGGCCTGGTTAATTTATGAAAATTTTTGAAAGAAAAGTGGATAGATTATGAGGTAACGGAGAGAGGGCCATGGTTCTAACTCTTAAAAATTTCAAATGACTCCGAAAGTTTTGTGGGAACTCTATAACATCTAGTACTTGAGTCCACAGAGTAGAAATGGTAATTTTATTGGAGGTTTGAGGCATTTTCATGGCTGATTTTGAGTGACTTTCATCGAGCAGAAAACTGACCGCCACGCACCAAGGAGAACCGAAGTGATTGGAGGTCTTCGGAGTGTTGTTTCTCTCCGAAACATTCGGTGAGCCTCCCCAACACTTGTATTGAGGTTCTAGCAAGTTCATTTCATAAGAAATTGGGACCTAGGATCGAAATATGGACCGATTATGCGGGATAGGCTTGAATCGATTCTGTTTTGGATAATACTCTATTTGTACCGAATTGTTGGGGCTATTAGAAGGGTATTTTGACTTCAAATTGATGCAAGGGACTACTTATAATATTGATTGAGGCGTTAGTGGAAGGCATGTAAAGTGGATTGGGGCTTAGAGGTGATTTGAGGACTATAATGGGCGCGAAACGTTCGAGCTATATTCTGCCCAATAGGTTGCTGTTTAAACCGAATAAATAAAGGATTCATAGAGATGTCGACGTGTATTTGATCGATTATTAAAGATATCCTGAGTTGCCATTTGATTGACTAATGAAGGATTGGTATGATGGTAACGAGAATTGATCGGATTTTGATTTAAATTGATGAATTCCTAGGACGGCATGAGAACTGTGGTTGGCGGTGCCCTTGTGGATTTGGGAAAGACTGGTTGGTGGGAAATTTTACTGGTTGCTTAAGGTAAGTGGTTCTTAAACCCTTACTTGAACCCTAGGATGCTATTGGATAGTTGTTTGGTATAACGTGATTATGCGTTAAAAGCATGGAGATTGATAGTGTGTTATTGACATTGGCCGTGGGCCCCATTATTGCTATTAAGTTTGGGCGTGGGCCCTGCTATTGTTATAGACTTTGGCCGTATGTCCCGTTATTGCTATTGAAATTGGCCATGGGCCCTATTATTTCTAGTGAATTGGCCGTGGGCTCCGAGAAATTACATCGCGGCTGTGGGCCCTAGCGATCTTGAATAAATTTAAACTACATTGCGATTGTGGGCCCTGGCAATGGTTTGGTTGTGAGCCCTATGAGATTATATCGCGGCTTGGAACCCTAGCGATACATCGCGGCCGTGGGCCTTGGCGATGATTAAATAGTTGTCACAATGAAGACAATATGTTTGCTTTAGGCTAATGTGTGAAGCTTGGGTCCTTAGCATGTGGTGTGCTCATTAATGATTTGATATACCAAATTATTCTATGATAAATGATGTTGAATTGCCATATGTCATTACCTGCTGAATTCCCTATATTATCTGCATTTTGTGTTGTCTGGTGGGACTAGTGGTTTAGTTTAGGTTGGGTTTCATTTGTTGGAATGTAAATCTCACCCTATAGTGGGACATATTTTTCCAGACCCAAAACCGTAAAAATGCTACCAACAGGAAAGGTGATCCGAAGGATAGGACCACCACGTTAGGAAGTGCACGACAATTTGGGTAGACGAAGGGAAGGCGGATCTGCAACCTCATCGTTTTGAAGCTTGGTTTCGTTGTGTGGGAGATAGCAGCCAAGAGGGTCCTCTACTACCGAAAGATGTTCCTGAGGAGGTAGTACCAGCTTGGTGTCACCCTTCTCGTGCATCAATTGAAGTGGAGCACGTAGCCTCTATGGAAGAATCCAGAAACCTTCCTAACGAGTTGAGGTCACCCCCGACTAAAGCGGAGTACAAGAACTATATAGAAATTTCATCCGACGAAATAGAAGACCTTAGGGAGGAGACCGAAGAAGATACAGAGGACTTTTCCGAGGAGGTACCGTCAGAGACCTTTTCAGACTATATCCTAGATGAAGACGAAGCCGAAGGAAGCGACTGCTCGAGCGGTTCTTCAGGTTAAAGAGGTGCAGTGGTCTTGTTAGGGGTTGGAATGAATTTTGGTGTGAGGCTTAAGCTAGGTTTGCAAACTAGCCTGTTTATATTATCATGAGTACCTACCCAGCCTGGTATGCGGTTTATCTTTGGCTAGGATCTTTCCACTGTCGTTGTGCAACTTCCATGTATGTTATGTATATAATTGTGTGCCTTACTATTTGTCCAAATTCCATACGTTGCTTATTGTCAGGGTGTTGTATCCTTCTACTTATGCATTTCATTTCACTTTAGACCGTAAGTTGTTCTTGGGATTTAATATTTTGTCCTGGAGCGCTTGTGATGAGCTCTATAGGAGTGCGGGGCATGACATCCCCATTGAAGTGGTATCAGAGCAAGGTTAGCTCGATCCAAGTAGATTGACGATTGGAGTGATAAGGAGTGAATGAATTTAGATAATGGGGTAGTGAGACCTTAGGGGGAATTCGTTAGAGTCAAGCATCAATGCATGGCATACGAATGGCGCATGTGTATGGCATCTTGAATTGGCATGATTGAGGTTGTTATATGTGGACCAAGCTTCACACTTAGCATTGAGAATTGTTTGTGGATGTTGGTTGATGAATGAGTTATTACCTCTGATTATACTAAGTTGCAGATGCGTTTGAACTTGAGGTATGGTTGAGAACCCTTGTTGATGTGCTCATGAGAATGCCTGAGTGATTGGCTGTTGCGTTGTGATTGCTGCCTTGTTGTGTAGCATAGAATCACTAGACTTGAGTAAGTGATGAAAGTCTCTAATTCAGTGGTGGAATTATAGTGACTCAGGTGAATTAAGTTTGAGCAAGTATGAGCAATCGACCTGGAAGGCCGAGAGGAGGAGCTTCTAGCTCTAGAGCATTAGAGGCCGAGGGTCCTACCATGGAGGGAGTCTTGAGGGCCTTGGCCCAGATTGGAGAGTTAATGGGGAGGGAAGCTCAAGATAGAGCTGCTGCGGCCCTTCGACAGGCCGAGGATAGAGTTGAGATTATAGCTTAGGCTGCTGAAGCTGCAGTGGCAGCTATGAATCTAGCAAACGGAAACAATGTTCAGGGCGCTGAGGCTAGTAACGCCCAAGGCAATGTGAATGCTAACAGGCAGATGGGCCAATTAGTCGATCAGTTCATAAAGTTGAAGTCGACTCAGTTTAATGGAACTGGAGATCCTGACCTAGCGCCAAGGTGGATTGAGAAGCTTGAGAAAGCTTTTGGGGTGTTAAGGTGCACTGATGAGGAGAAAGTCCTGTTAGCTGTGTATCAGCTGGAAGGGACGGCGAACGACTGGTGGAGTGCCTCTAAGGATGGAGAAAGCCATGAAGGTACAGCTTTGACTTGGCTTGCCTTTACTGCTGCTTTTAATGATAAGTACTTTTCGGAGACGACACGTGAAAGGAAGCGATTAGAATTCCAGCAGTTGAGGCAGAATCAATTGACTATAGATCAGTATGAAGCTGAGTTCGCGAGATTATTAAGGTATGCGCCAAGATCAGTTGAGGATCCGCTTGAAAAGGCGTTGAGGTTTCGAGATGGTTTGGGACCAGAGATTCGAAGTCGGCTAGTGACTGTGGATTTGAAAACGTATAAAGAAATTTATGAAAGGAGTCAGAAGATTGAAAGGGACATAAAAGAAGGAGCTGCTGTTTCTGGATCGCAGTTCACTCCTTCAAGAGATAATCGACAACTGGGCAAGAGGCCGATGATGAACAATCGACGTTTCGTCCCTCCTTCTCGAAGGAATATCGAGAAGCCTCCATTTCAATCAAATTGGAATTGTTGTCTCCGTGGGCGAAGGCATGGAAGTGGACCTTACCCGAGGCAGTCAGGAGCATGTTATAGATGTGGTCAGCTGGGCCACTAGGTGAAAAATTATCCAAGCCAAGCTATAGTGAATCGAGCTCAAGGACAGAGACCACAGGTTGGACAATTAGCTGTAGCTCCACAGAACGAGTAGAATCGACAACCAGCCCAAGGAAGAGTATATGTTGTGGCACGCAAAGAGACGGAAGAAGCGCCGGGTGTGGTCACATGTACGATCTATTTATGTGATCAGGCTGCTTATGCATTATTTGATCTTGGAGCGTCACATTCCTTTATATCTGCATAGTTTGCTGATTTGGTTGGTGTAGAATTGAAACCGCTGAGCATGACGTTGCATGTTACTACACCATTAAAGGATAATGTGCTAGTATCGTTAGGTTGTGCAGACTGTAAAGTAGTGATTGCTGGCAGTGAGGAAAGAATAGATCTGGTTGTGTTGCCTATGTATGATTTTGATGTGATAATTGGAATGGATTGCTTGGGAAAACAAAGGCTGTAGTTGATTGTGGTAGCAGGTCATCTGTTTTTTTTTTCCGGATGGTCGCCCTAGTTTTGAATTTGTAGGGAGTCGGGGAGGAACCTCGATTCCTTTAATCTCGTCGCTTGAGGCAACAAAGCTGTTGAGTGAAGGGTGTCGAGCTTATCTAGCTGTGGCAGTTGACACAACGGTTGAGGAACCGAAGTTGGAAAGTATTGCGGTGGTGTGTGAATTTCCTAATGTTTTTCCTAAGGAACTGCCTGGATTACCACCTGACAGAGAGATTGAATTCGTGATTGAGTTAGCTCCTGGAACGGAGCCAATCTCGAAGGCACCTTATAGAATGTCCTTATCAGAACTGAAAAAGTTAAAGGTACAGATGCAAGAATTACTTGATAAAGGATTTATTAGACCAAGCGCGTCGCCTTGGTGAGCGCTAGTGTTATTTGTGAGGAAAAAGGATGGATCACTGCGCTTATGTATTGATTATAGACAGTTGAATCAAGTGACTATTAAGAATAAGTACCATTTGTCAAGGATTGATAATATATTTGATCAACTGCAGGGAGCATCTATGTTCTCTAAGATAGATTTGAGAACTGGTTATCATCAGCTAAGGATCAGGAAAGAGGAAATTCCTAAAACTGCCTTTAGAACGAGATATGGGCATTATGAGTTTACGGTTATGCCTTTTGGTTTGACTAATGCCCCTGCTGCGGTTATGGATTTGATGCACCGTGTGTTTAAGGAGTACTTGGACAGATTTGTCATTGTTTTTATTGATGATATCCTAATTTACTCAAGGAGTAATGAGGATCATGAAGAGCACTTGAGAATCGTTCTGCAGACTTTGAGAGAGCATTCGCTTTACGCCAAGTTCAGTAAATGCGGTTGAATAAGGTTGCTTTCCTTGGCCATGTGATTTCAGGAGACGGACTCTCCGTGGACTCTTCAAAGATTGAAGCCGTAATAAATTGGCCCAGACCTATGACTGTTACAGAGGTTTGAAGTTTTCTAGGTCTAGCAGGGTACTATAGACGCTTCGTGAAAAAGTTTTCGTCTATAGCAATTCCGCTGACGAAGTTGACAAAGAAGAATGTGAAATTTGAATGGACTGACAAGTGCGAACGAAGTTTTCAAGAACTTAAGCACCAATTGACGACCGCACCAGTATTAACCATTCCTTTTGGACTTGGAGGTTATGAAATTTATAGCGATGCTTCGCAAAAAGGATTAGGGTGCATGCTGATGCAACATGGAAAAGTAGTCGCTTATGCGTCGTGACAATTGAGTCCTCATGAGATGAATTACCCAACGCATGATTTGGAACTAGCTGCCATTATCTTCGCCTTAAAGATTTGGAGACATTATTTGTGTGGTGAAAGGTTTCAGATTTATACAGAACATCAGAGTTTGAAGTATTTATTTTCGCAGAAAGAATTGAATATGAGATAGTGTCGGTGGATGGAATTATTAAAGGATTATGACTACGATATCTTGTATCATCCTAGAAAGGCGAATAGAGTCGCGGATGCACTAAGTCGAAAATCTAGCATTGCGCTGTTGTTGGTTAAAGGGTGGTCGTTGTTAGAGAATCTACGGGATTCTGAGTTTAAATTGGAGGTATGCCAACTGTCAAGTTTAGTGGCAACTTTGAGAATTGTGCTTGAAATTAGAGAACGAGTTAAAGCTTTACAGTCTACGGATCCTGAGATTCAGAAAATCCTAGAGATGGATGCGACCAAAAGGAAAACTGATTTTCAAGTGTCAGAAGATTGAATTCTGAAATTTCGCGTACGTTTATGTGTACCTGGTAATGAGGAACTTAAGGAAAAGATTTTGTCTGAAGCCCACAGAAGTAATTATAGTATACACCCAGGTAGCACGAAAATGTATCAGAATTTGCGTCAGAATAATTGATGGAATGGAATGAAAGTGGACGAGGCCAAACACGTGGCGAAGTGCTTAACCTGTCAGCAAGTGAAGACCCAGCACTGCAAGCCTGGGGGACTGTTGCAACCATTGAAAATTCCCGAATGGAAATGGGAGCATGTGACAATGGACTTCGTGATGGGTTTACCGATGAGTCAGAGGGGCCATGATTCAATTTGGGTAGTTGTGGACATGTTTACCAAGTCTGCGCATTTTATACCCGTACGAAAGGATTTCCCTATGGATAGGTATGCTAAGTTGTATATGCGTCAAATTGTGCGTTTGCATGGAGTTCTAGTGTTACGCCCCGCGTCCTTCACGAGCACGCGAACATCCCTTCTATGGTCTTTCATCGCGATTTACCCCAGGATCGAATCGTCTAACGATACACTCGCAGAATCAAAATGCACATGCGGAAGCGATAAATAAAACTCCATACATAACACTTAGACAAGATGGCTTGGGACATAAAAATGTGCACTCCTCAATTTCTTTCAAATACACTTCAAGGTTACAGTCGTCCAATACCAATGGTTCAAATCTAAATCCACAAATAGAAGTAAAATTTCTAAGACCACAAGTGAGTTTATATCCATTTTCTCCATATCACTTCTTCGAATGCCAGTCCATGGCAACCATGATTTCCATCGCTTAGGACCTGAAAAAAAGGTTGTCCCACGACGGGGTGAGATAAATCTCAATAAACTAATCCTAACCCTAAGCTAGGCACTTAGTACTTCCAGACACTCTCAAACGTATGCAATGACCAAACCACAAACACAAGGCAAACGGCATGTGGCGATTCGATTAATGCTCATATTGTCTTCAATTCACAATTCTAGGCTAGGCTTCGTACTTTGGCACTTATATACTCATCTCATCTAAAATAGCACTCATGCTTGGTACAACCTTACATTTTGTGGTCAAGCAGCGTCATATAGGCGCCTCAGGCATTTTCATCAAACAATCTCGCGTCGTATAGGCGCATCAGGAATTTCATATTACGCAATCCCGCGTCGTATAGGCGCATCAGGATATTCTCATTTCACACAATCCCGCGTCGTATAGGCGCATCAGGATATTCTCATGGCTCAGCCCGCGTAATAACGCCTCAGGCTTGGTTAACCAATGAACCCGCGTTTAACGCATCAGGTTCCAAATGCCATCTCTCATGACCCGCGTTTAACGCCTCAGGTCTATCCCGCGTTTAATGCATCAGGATATCACTTAGCCCCGCGTTTAACGCATCAGGGCGCTATATGCACATAGGCTTATAATTCAACCAATTATAGCATAATACAATCACATGTGCATATCATCATCACAAGCATCATTCGGCCATTAAAACCACAATTCCATATCATGGCATTTCGTCACATCATAATCAATCAAGGCCAATGCAATGCTTCATGATCAATCATATTTCAATTGAGATCACTCATCAATCATCACTATAATCATTCGGCCGTGCCACAAAGTCATGGAACCCATCAATCGACGAAGTCACGAAATGCATCAATTAATCACACACGGCCGACAATCATAATCACGGTGTCGTTTCCATCACTTAATCCCTTATTATTGCTCACGGCTGGAATAGGAATAAGGGCCATTAGGTTATTTTCATGCATTGAGTCATTAGATCACAACCACGGTCGAACACTCCTAAGCTTGATCGAGGATTTCAATAATTTAAGCAAGCTCTATCAAGTTCTATCACTTCCAATGGCACCATGAGGTGTTCGGCCCACACTAGCACTTATCCACTAACTTACTTCAACCATGGGATCAACACTACAATCCCTACAAGATGCAACCATGCTCGGTTTTCCCAAGGACAGAATCGGTCCACCAAGGTTCCCGCCAAAACAGTCCATAAAACTCATTTAATCTAACTCTCACTCGGTCCTTCCATCACACAAGGTCCTAAGATAAGGTTAGAACAAGCTTACCGAGCTCAAAAGTCCAAGAAAACCGGTTGGAAGTGGCTGAGGAGCTTGCGGTGCGACTTGGGTCACCGGCGGCAGATTTGGTTCCTAGGAGGTCCAACCGAAAATCACCAACGAAACTCAGCCTATAGCACTTCTAATACAACCGTACAACCTCTAAAGATGGTAAACAAGGTCCCAAAGGTCACTCATCTTAAGATGGTACAAGATTTCCTCAAGAACAGCCTTTGTTCTTCCTGGTTCTAAGTAGAGTAGAAATGGTCCGGTTTTGAACGACCAAGAACAACAAGAAATCGATCCATTAAATCTATTAAAACCCAAAATAAATCTTAGGGATATGTTACTCAATATCTTAACAAGGTTTAGGGAGTGTCTTACCCCAAGGATTTGCCTCAACAAACTCCCAAGGTCGGATTCTTGCAACTCGGGTCTGGCTGATTCTGGGCAGCGACCTTTCCTCCTTAAAACGGTTCCATGGGACTATTGGCAGGGTGGATTTGGACCCACAATATGTCATTGTAACGGCAACACGATAAGCTTTCCAACCGTATATGGCTCGTCGAAATCTAACAAGGGACGAATGATATATGGGGCAAACAAGGAGCGACTTCGGAACTAGTTCGGCGGGCAGCGAGCGAGAAAGAGAGAGAGTTTGAGAGAAAAATCAAAATGGAGGGGGAGGTGGAGCTATGGCCGGCCAAATGAGATGAGGGAGAGTGAGATTGTGTTATCCAAATGAAGGAGAGGGAAAAAGTGAGTGGGGTTGGTGTATGACAATGAATAGTGGCATAGAATGACTAGTAGTTGGTAGTGGGTAATGGGGAAAATGCTATGTCAATCAATCCATCCTTGTCATCCAATAATTCTATAGCCAAAAGACCATCTTACCCTTGAAATTTCGGCTGAAGTAAGGGGGTGGCAAATGTCCATTTTGCCCTTGCTATTTCCAAAGAGAAGTGTACCAATTAAGGGGTAAAAGGGTCATTTCCAATCGTCGGTCCGAATTTCACTTTTCTGATCGACATGGGACAAACCACAACCTTAATGGTTCTTGGTGAGGCGACTTCCAATCTATTACCGTTGGAATTCTCGAATATCCGACGTCCAATTCCTAAGTCCAATTCGTGGCTAAAATCCGTCAATGGCGACTCCAGAGTATCTCAAACTAACGGGCGGCTCTCAGGAGTTATACGTATCGACCCGTGACTAATGTCACGTTTAAGAGTTACTCGAGTCATGGCGACCTTGGTTGTCATGTAATTACGAAGGTCAATTGCTAGTTCCAAAGGACGCGATCGTCAGGAATTGGTTTAGGTTGATTCGCAAATTATACGATGGTCAAACGGAATCACCCGTGATCCAATTGTATAACACTGGCAAATCGTTCCAAGACCAACCTTGGACCGGCATATCATGTCTCAAAATATCCCCTCGGCAATCCTTATGGTCAAGGCACCAATCCATGGTCTAGTTCTTTGGTCCACGTACTTAAATCCCACTTAGCCTTTCCCCATCGGTTAGTCTTCTCAAGAGTGGTCAACTCTGAGCGAGATTTATCTGAAATGCACTGACGAGATGTCTCATGAAATCCTACTTCGAAAAGGGCCGGATTTCAGAATGTCACAACTCTTCCCTCCTTGTAAAAATTTCGTCCTCGAAATTTACCATAATTCCCATCATACTCAACAACTGGGTGCTGACGCCTCGTCACTACTACATCTTTCTCGACGGTCCCCTTTCTTTTAATTGCCAAAATCCCCAAATAGGTCTACATACCACAGACTCAACTTTCCAAATCGGACAAGCCTCGCATGAGTGATACTTTCAAGGAGGACATGATCTCCCACCGGAAGTCCTTAATTCTATTATCAATGCTAAGGCTCTCGGTTCATCAGACTCAGCAAGGACCCGCGTAGCATGCCTCAGATCCGTACACCGTTCTGAAACCCGCGTCTCAACGCTTCAGGGTATTACGTGAGACCCAAATATAACTCCAAGTAACTTGATCCACAAAATTAACTTAGGACCCACCCATGCTTTTCAAAAGGCTTAATACAGTTAGTCCCTCAGGAAGTAATTTCAACCCAAGATAGAAGTCATTCGCAATAAGTCACCACTCGAACATCCTCGGTAACGGTATGCACCAACCGGTCATCCAATCTGTCTACAAGTAATTTTTACTTTGGACATCTCCACCAAATATAGCTACTCATTACCACATCCTTTAAAGTTCGTGACACACGCTCGCAACCTAACCTCATGCACCTAGATCATTTTCTCAGGCCATCTATTTGTCTGCACATGACAGGACGTACTGTAATGTAGCTTCGTCCCTATGACGTTTTGAGGACTCTCCCAACAGTTATGGTAAACTTAGGATCTCTACTTGGCACAACCATCGTTGACAATCCACACGAGTTGCCTAACGTCTTCACAAATCGTCTCATGGTCCTCTTGACCTTTCAGGTGACCCCATGGCCAAATCCATAACAATTCATCCCCGGTTCCATTCAAGAGTTCCCTACGACTAGGGTCACTTGTGCAAACTTATCGAGTCGTGCCTTCCTTTGTTGACATATCCGATCCTTATCCACAAACTTGACTATTTCTCTTTTCATTATCTTCCACCACTAGTGCAGACGTAAGTCCTGGTACTCCTTGGTCAAACCATGGGACACTATAGTCACCACGATGAGTTCCCAACTTGACCTTGCCCTCTAAGTCCTTCATCATCGTACACTTACATTCGTTCATGAAGCTCCTAGGTCTCTATCCGTGGGTACGTAAGAGTCTGGATTTTCTCCCTGTTGTAATCTCTTCCATGCTCTCTTGTCATCAGGACCCGTAGGTCACAACGTTTTAGCCCCTCGAAAACTCCTTTCATGTTCATTTGGCAATTCGCGCCACATCTCGTCCTTAGTCCTTTTCGTTAATAGGACGACTCTTTCCACGATTCGTCTATAGCAAACTATCAATTCCAGTAACTCCAAACTCTAGTAATCCATACTGTTTTCCGACAATCCATTACTTATACTAATCCTTAAGGTTCCACAGGAAATCCATTTCCCAGAGGCTTTATGACCTAGAACTTGCCTTATTAGACCTAATTTTCGCACTCTTATATTCTGCATACCTCGAGCGTCCTCTTAGAGTCTATGGAATACCTTCCAAAGGTTGTTCACGCTTCTCATGACTCCTTGATTCAAATTAATCCCTTTCAGTTGAAAATTTCTAATTCCACAAGTGACTATCACGTCTCCAAAAATCAACTGCCTAATATAAATATATACCTCAAGTCTAGTCGTTATTCAAGTCGCGTCCATATGCATGCGATTACAATTGGCCTTTTGACCCAAACATTCCTTGTCCACTTTCTTGCATACATCTCGTCTCACACCATCTAAAGTCGTCCATAGCAATCGATGCCTAAAACAATCGAAACCTAACGCACTTCAAGCCTAAATCCATTAATACCAGTCGTCTCTGTGACATTCTGAATTCTGAGCCTATCTCGAAACTTATCAGTGAATGAATGTCTATCGATGTATTCCAGTTAATCTCGCTCAGAACTGATCACTCTCGAGTCGACTAACCAATGGGGAATGGCCGTATAGGATTTAAAGTACGTGGACCAAAGAACTTAACCACGAGTCGGTGCTTTGACCATAAGGATCGTCGAGGGAATATTCTAAACCGCTATAGGCCGATCTAAGAATGGTTTTAGAACAATTCGCTAGTGTCATGCGATTGGTTCACGGGTGAATCCGTATGACCATGGCGTGATTTGCGAATTAACCTAACTCACTCTCTCACGATCGTAACCTTCGGAACTAGTAATTGACCATCGCGATCACATGACAACTGTCGCGACCCTCTTGAGGTTGTCGGGCTCTCGAGGGCTAATGGGCCGTCCTGTCTGGTCGGACGCGGGCCTCTCCCAAGGCCCATTACCCAAATCGCAACGGAGGTATGCGTGATCGACTTTCAGTGTGGTCTAGTGACATGTGCTAAGTGTGCATGCCATGGAGTCGCCACCAATCATTTTTTTAGGGTATGATTGGACCACCCAATCGAATAGTTGGGAGTTTCTATTCAATTCTGCGAGAACCAGAGAAATGGTTTCGGGGACTTAGTTACACCAATTGTCAGAGTTGATGCCCTTTCGGTACCTAAGTTGACTGAATTTTCTAGCCTGAGATTCATGCGGATGAGTAAGGTATGAACCCTAAATCTAGAAATTCATGTAGATAGGAGTGATTATCCTAGCAATCACAATCAGTAATAAAATGCCCAACTCAAGGAATCTAGATATGCAAATAAATCACATGGCATTCCTAGTAAGGTCCTATTTATCAATCACAGCTCAAGAATGATTTAGCTGTCCTAGCCATTCTACACACGATCTAACCTAAGAAAAGCATTAGGAAGCATCGAAGGAGTTCGAGAGTACTCACATGGGGTTCGCCGTGCCCTGGTTTGGTCTTGAACGAGCTATCGAGCTCATGCCGACCCGATTATATTTGGGGATCCACTCGGCGTTTTACACCATGAAATCATGTGAAACAAAAACGAAAATATTCAGCAAGGGGAATTTATTGTAGATGGTGGTCGATCTAATTGGACGTCAAGATTAAAAAATATGTAGAAATTTACAAATTAAAATACTCGAATGACATTTTTTTGCCAAATTCAACTCTATGCGTCGTGAAGAAATACATGCAATTGAACTTGAATTTTGACTATTTATGAGTTCAAAATGAAAAGGAAATTAAAATAAAAATATTGACTATTTTTCTATATTTTTACGACATCGAACGCTATTTTTCTTCATTTTTCATGTATTTTTCTATTTTTGGAAAATATTAAAAAAATATGACAAATTATTTTTTTTTTTATCAAAAATGGTTCCTTTAGCTTGGTCAAGGCTACCAAAGATGATTTTTTAATTTTTTTAACTTTTTATAGATTTTTTATGAATTTTTAAAAAATAAACTATGAAAGACTGATCAAAAATCAGGTGTCAACAACAACCAAAGCCGCCGTGGCTCGAGTAACTCTTAAACGTGGGCTTAGTCAAGGGTCGATACGCGTAACTCCTAAGAGCCGCCCGTTAGTTCGAGACGCGCTGGAATGACAATTGACTGAATTTAGCCATAGATTGGATTTCGAGATTGGAGGCCGGACACTCGGAGATCACAATGGAGTAAAATTGGACGTCGCCTCATCGGGGAGTTAATAAGGTTAGAAATGGCCCCGTATAGACTAGAAAAGCGAAATTCGAACCGACGAGCGAAATCTACCTTTTTACCAATAGGATTAGCACACTTTTCCAAGGACAAAGCAAGGGCAAAATGGTCATTTGCCATCCCTAAGCCTTCAGCCGAAAATGCAAGGGCAATTTGGTCCTTTGGTCCTTGCATTATTGGAGTGCTTGACACCAAGCTTGATTGGACAATTTCCCTTAAACCAACCCCACTAAGTTGTCAATCCAAAGCACTATTCCATGTCATCCAACCACTCCACTACCTTGTTTTCCCTCCAAAATCTTCACCACACTTGGACAACACACTTTCCTCTCTCCCTCTCCCTCTTCATTCGGCCGAACTCCCACTCTCTCATCCCTCTCATTCGCTCTCTCTTCCCTCTCACTCTCGCCCGTCGCCGCTCTCTCTCTCTCGGCCAAGCCACAGCCGACCGCCACCTTGCCGCCACTCCGCCGCCTCGAACCACCACCAAAGCACGTCCCTCTTGCCATTAGACCACCTTAGCAGCCGCCGTTCGGCCCGAAGCCGCCCGAAGCTTCGCCGATCAGAACCGGACCGAATAGGAGCACCCGGGCTGTTCTTGAGAGTCCATTGCTTGACCTTGAGGTAAGTGACTCTAGAACCTTAGATACACATGTTAAGAGATCATTAGCTTGTGTTAGGAGTGTTTCTCATTAAGTTAGTTTGGCATTTGGGGGATTTTTCTTAGGGATCAGGCCTGGTTGCCCTTGGACCGCCGTGCGCCGCGCCTTCTACCGCCACTTGCCGCCGGCTTTGCCTTGCTTTTGGACTTGGTAAGCTCCCCTAACCCTTTGCTAGGACCTTGAGTGCATGGAAAGACCAAATGGGGATGATTTTGTAGCATTTAGGGGGCTGTTTCGGTGGGGTCCTCTAGGGATCCGAATTTGCATTATGTGATCAGAATTTTCCTTGATGAGTTTTGATGATTGAATGTTAGGAACCATGGATGGAATGAATTGGTGAATGTCCTAGGGTGTGGGCCTAATGCCCCATGGTGTCTTAGGACGAGCTAGAGCTTGATTTATATCTACTTGAATTGATGGAATCCTAAATGAAGCTTAGGAGTATTCGGTTTTGGGGCAATCGTGCGAGTACATTGAGTAAATGACTTTTAACCTATGGATCGTACTCTAGTCGTGGGAAGTTGCAAGAAGTTCAATTGAGCTAAGTGACCCTATGTTAGTGATTGTGGGTCTTGGGTGGTTAATTAGTGAGTCATAGGCCTTAATTGATTGATGCAATGTTGATTGTGTGACATGGCCGAATGGTCAATAGTGATGGCATGGAATTATCTCAATTGATGTGTTATCGACCGCATGACATTGCCATGGACTTGATTTGTTGAATTTTACGACGTATTGCCATGATATGGGATGGTAGCTTGAGGGGTCGAATCGAGCTCAATTTGATGAGAGTGCGTACGATTGATTTAATTATGTCGATGGAAAGGAATTATAAGTATACGTACATGAGGCATCCTGAAGCGTTAAACGCGGGATGGACCTGAGGCGTTAAACGCGAGTCATGAGAAATGGCATTGGAAACCTGAGGCGTTAAACGCGGGTTCCTTGATCTCTTAAGCCTGATGCGTTATTACGCGGGCTAAGCCATGGGAGTTTGATTGTATCATACATGTGGACTGTCTGCTAAATGATGAAATGTTAAGTGCCCAAGTGCAAGTCCCGTCTAGCCTAGCCTGTGAATTGCATGACTGAATATGTTTAATTGAGTTGTCACGTGCCATTGCTTGTTATTGCTCGTTTAGCCATTGCATGTGTTTAGGAAAGTCTGGAAATCCCAAGTGTCTAGCTTAGGGTTAGGCTAGCTTATTGAGTATATCTCACCCCGTCGTAGGACCCACCTTTACAGACCCCAAACCCTGATCATGCCACCGCCGCCGATTTTTGGGATGCCCGTCTGGATAGAGCAGTATTCCACGGAGTACCCGGTGGGAGAAGGAAAAGCTTATATTAGGAAGTACGGCACTATTTGGATGGATGTGGGCTTAGCAGACTGGAGGCCAGACCGATTCGCAGCATGGTTTTATCGAGATGGGGACCTCACAGTCGGACCGTTGAGGACTTTTGACGTACCGTGGGATGTCATTGGCGAGCAGGACCCTTCGATCGTGCACCCTGCGGACGGAGAGCTCACTGATTTCGAGACCGCTCCCGATCCGGATCTTCCGCCGGCACCGTCTCAGAACCCCGAGGTTAACGGCCACGTCGTGGAACCCTCTGACGCTGAAGATCCCATGGAGACGGACGAGTCCGAGCCCGAGGAAGATGACGAAGAGTTAGACGATTCCGAGGACGAGCCTTTGGAGGAGGAGTACAACCCTGACGGAGAGGCCATCTTCCATCCTCATCCTGAACCCGAAGAAGAAGCAGATCCAGAGCCAGAGTTTGAAGAGGAAGAAGAGGAGGAGGAGGACGAGGAAGACTTGGAGGAGTATGACCCAGTGCACCGCGAGGATCCCGATGATGACCGCGAGCTCGACCCTTAGATAGCCTAGGCATCCATGACTTTTGAAGTTCCCTTTTTGAGTAGTGCCTGACCCTTAGCCCGTCGTCTCTTTTGATTAGGCTAACCATCTCCCCTGACCCCAATTGTTGTATCCCAGTTTATGTTTATGTTGTAAAGTGAATCGTATGGTATGCTATGACTTGATTAAGTGTCTTACTTCCCTCAAACCATGAAGTGTTTAACTGTCCAGGAGAATTGCATGACGCTGCTGCATGTTCATTTAAGTTTCATTGTCTACCGTGTATGGCATAGACCCCTGAGTATCATTCAAGTAAGGAACCGGTCGTAAGGCGATGATGTGCGCCTGTGAGGACTCGGGGCGTTACATCCTCGTTTAATTGGTATCAGAGCAAGGTCAGCTCGATCAAGTTGATTGAGGATTGGAGTAATAAGGTGTATTGATTCGAGGAGAATTGGGTAGCAAGACCTTAGGAAATTCGCTAGAGTTAGGCATAGAATGCATGGCATGTGAAATGGCGCTTGTGATTGGCATATTGACTGGTGTCATCTTTGGTAGACTTAAGGCTATAAGGCTTCGTACTTGGCACTGAGTGTTGACTGCTGCTTGCTTGGTTGGGTAATTGATTTTGATTTGGCTAAGTTGCAGAGGCAACTGATTGTGTGGTACAATGGTGATTCCCTCGTTGTGATGCTTTTAATGGTTGCTTTGACTATGATTGCTGCTATGAGTGTAGCGTAGCCTTGTTCGACTTAAGTAGATGACTTAGGTCTCTAATTCCTGAATGGAATTATAGTGGCTCAGGTGTTGTGAGACTTAGCGAGATGAGTAACCGGACCAGAGGTACTGGAGGAGCGTCTAGCTCTAGGCCGCAAGTGGTAGAAGATCCTAGGTATGACGGAGTCATGAGGATCTTGGAAGAAATTGGGAACTTGATGGGCAGGCAAGCTCAGGAGAGAGCTGCTGCCTTTGCCTAGGCTGCTGAAGCTGCAGTCGCTGCCGCCAACCTAGCAAACGGGAATAACGGGAACAACGGTTATGGTAATGATGGTGGCAACGCCCAAGGACAAGGAAATCGAGGGATGGGCCAACTGATGGAACACTTTATGAAGCTGAAGCCACCAAAGTTCGATGGTACAGGGGACCCTGGAACTGCCCCTGCTTGGATTGAAGAATTGGAGAAGGCCTTTGAGGCGTTGGGTTGTACTGAGGCTGAAAAGGTAGTCCTGGCTGTGTACCAGCTACGAGGAACGGCGAATGATTAGTGGAAGGCCACCAAGGGAAGAGTTTTCCCAGAAGGCACAAAACCCAACTGGACTGTCTTCTCTGAAGTGTTTACTGCCAAGTATTTCTCCAGAGCGGCTCGAGAACAGAAGATGATTGAATTTCAGAATCTTCGACAGAATCAGATGACCATCGATCAGTACGAGGCCGAATTCGCAAGGCTGTCTAAGTATGCCCCGAGAATGGTCGAAAACCCTGAGGATAGGGCAAGAAGGTTCAGAGATGGATTGAGACGTGACCTTCGCAGCCAGTTGGTACTGCTGGACCTACAGGGCTATGACGCCATTTATGAAAGAGGTCAGTTAGTGGAAAGGGACATGAGAGAAAGAGGAGTAGCCTCTGGATCGCGGTTCACTCCCGTGAGGGATAATCGCCAGTTCGGCAAAAGGCCGATGGTGAACAATCGGCGCTTCGTCCCTCCAATCAGAAGGAACATTAGCAAGCCTGCTCCCCGGCCGAGTTGGAACTGCCGCTTGTGTGGACGGAAGCATGGGAGCGGACCTTGCCCGAGCAGGACGGGCGCTTGCTTCAAGTGTGGCCAGTTGGGCCATCAGATAAGGAACTGCCCGAGTCAGGCACCAGGAGCTCAGACTCAAGGGAACCGGCCACCAGCGGGGCCGCAGGCGGGAACTCCGCAGAACAATGCTAATAGGCCGCCAGCTCAAGGAAGGGTTTATGCTGTGGCGCGTAGGGAGGTGGAGAACGCGCCTGGCGTGGTCACAGGTACGATTACTTTATGTGATCATGCTGCCTATGCCTTGTTTGATCCTGGAGCATCGCATTCGTTTATATCTGCTCAGTTTGTTGATTTGGTCAGAATTGAATTGAAACCACTGGAAGCGATATTGCATGTTACCACCCCTTTAAAGGATAAAGTGCTGGTTTCTTTAGGTTGTTCGGATTGTAAGATAGTCATTGGGGGTAGTGAGGAACGAATAGATCTAGTTGTGCTGCCCATGTTTGACTTTGACGTGATTATCGGAATGGATTGGTTGAGTAGACAAAGAGCTGTCGTTGATTGTGGTAGCAGGGTGATTCATTTCCATCCCAATGATCGCCCTAGATTCGAGTTTGTGGGAAGTCGAGGAGGAACCTCGGTCCCTTTGATTTCGTCACTTGAGGTGACTAGGCTTTTGGACGAAGGATGTCAGGCATACTTAGCTGCCGTAGTGGATCCGACCGTAGATGAACCAAAGCTAGAAGACATAGCTGTAGTACGTGATTACCCTGATGTCTTCCCTCAAGAGTTACCAGGGTTGCCTCCAGAAAGGGAAATAGAGTTCGTGATTGAATTAGCACCTAGAACAGAGCCAATCTCAAAGGCACCCTATAAGATGTCCTTGTCAGAGTTGAAGGAATTGAAGGTTCAGATGCAAGAATTGCTGGACAAAGGGTTTATTCGTCCAAGCGCTTCGCCTTGGGGAGCGCCAGTCTTGTTTGTAAGAAAGAAGGATGGATCGTTGCGGTTATATATTGACTACCGGCAGTTGAACCAGGTGACCATCAAGAATAAGTACCCGTTGCCAAGGATTGACGACTTGTTTGACCAACTGCAAGGAGCTTATGTGTTCTCCAAGATAGACCTAAGGACGGGTTATCATCAGTTGAGAATTAAGAAGGAGGATATACCTAAGACGGCCTTTCGGACGAGATATGGGCACTATGAGTTCACAGTCATGCCGTTTGGATTGACTAATGCCCCAGCTGCTTTCATGGAATTGATGCATAGAGTGTTTAAGGAATACTTGGATCAGTTCGTCATTGTTTTCATCGACGACATTTTGATTTACTCGAAGAGCCCTGAGGAGCACGAGGAGCAGTTGAGTAGAGTTCTACGGACGTTGAGGGAACACTCGCTGTACGCCAAGTTCAGTAAGTGCGAGTTTTGGCTTAACAAAGTTACGTTCCTTGGACATGTCATCTCTGGAAATGGAATTTCTGTGGACCCAGCAAAGATTGAAGCAGTAACGAATTGGCCTAGACCTACGTCAGTAACGGAGGTTCGAAGCTTCCTAGGATTGGCAGGATATTACCGCAGGTTCGTAGAAAAGTTTTCCTCGATAGCTACTCCTTTGACAAGGCTGACTAAGAATGATACGAGGTTTGAATGGACGGATAAGTGTGAGAGGAGTTTTCAGGAACTGAAGCATCGTTTGACGACTGCACCAGTGTTGACCATCCCTTCTGGACCTGGAGGTTACGAAATTTACAGCGATGCGTCGCTGAAGGGATTAGGGTGCGTCTTGATGCAACATGGAAGAGTTGTAGCTTATGCATCGAGACAGTTAAGACCTCATGAGATGAACTACCTGATGCATGATTTGGAACTAGCAGCTATCATCTTCGCCTTGAAGATTTGGAGACACTACTTGTGCGGAGAAAGGTTTCAGATTTACACGGACCACCAGAGTTTGAAGTACTTGTTTTCCCAAAAGGAGTTAAACATGAGACAACGTCGATGGATGGAGCTGCTCAAGGACTATGATTGTGATATCCTTTATCACCCCGGAAAGGCAAACAAGGTTGCGGACGCGCTGAGTCGGAAATCAAGCATCGCGCATCTATTGGTTAAGGAATGGACCTTGTTGGAAAGGATAAGGGATTCGGAGTTTCGGCTCGAAGTTTGCCAGCTGTCTTGTCTCCTAGCGACATCGAGAATTGAGCCCGAGATTCATGAGAAAGTGAAAACGTTGCAATCTACGGACCCCGACATCCAAAAGATCCTGGAAACGGATGCCGGAAAAAGGAAACCTGACTTTCAAGTGTCCGAAGAGGGGATTCTGAAGTTTCGCGGACGCTTGTGCGTGCCCAGTGACGAGGAGCTAAGAGAAAAGATCTTGTCGGAAGCGCATATGAGCAACTATAGTATTCACCCGGGTAGCACGAAGATGTACCAGAACCTACGTCAACACTACTGGTGGAGTGGAATGAAAGTAGATGTAGCGAAGCATGTGGCGAAGTGTTTGACGTGCCAGCAAGTTAAGGCTCATCATTGTAAGCCTGGTGGGATGTTGCAGCCTTTGGAAATCCCCGAGTGGAAGTGGGAGCACATTACCATGGAATTTGTCATGGGTTTGCCGAGGAGTCAGAGAGGACATGATTCGATTTGGGTGATCGTGGATAGACTGACTAAGTCCGTACACTTCTTGGCAGTAAGGAAAGATTTCGCGATGGATAGATACGTAGAGTTGTACATGAGGTACGTAGTTCGCCTTCATGGAGTTCCAGTAACGATTACTTCAGACAGAGACCCCAAGTTTTCCGCTTCATTTTGGAAAAGCCTACAAGAGGCCTTGGGAACGAAACTACAATACAGCACCGCTTATCACCCCCAGACAGACGGACAATCAGAAAGGACAATTCAAACGCTTGAGGACATGCTGAGAGCTTGCGTATTGGACTTTAAAGGAGGTTAGGAAGATCAGTTGCACTTGGTGGAGTTTGCCTATAACAACAGTTACCAACAGAGCATTGGAATGGCACCGTTCGAAGCACTATACGGTAGAGCCTGCAGGACACCTTTGTGCTGGGACGAGGTTGGTGAACGAAGCATAACAGGCCCGGAGCTAGTAGAACAGTCAGAGGAGGCAGTGAGAATCATAAGAGAAAGATTGAAAACCGCGCAGAGCCGCCAGAAGAGTTACGCCGACAAGCGGCGCAAACATTTGGAGTTTCAAGTAGGAGACCACGTTTTCTTGAAAATGTCACCAATGCGAGGTCTATCTCGGTTTGGGAAGAAAGGAAAGTTGAGTCCGAGATATGTGGGCCCTTTCGAAATTCTGGAACGAGTTGGAAGTCTGGCCTACAGACTCGCATTGCCGCCAAGTTTATCACAAGTTCACAGCGTATTCCACGTGTCGATGCTGAGGAAGTATGAACCGGACGCAACTCATGTGCTGGACCACGAAGTGATAGAAGTGGACGATCGGGTAACATATGTGGAGAGACCAATCAGGATCGAGGACAGGAAGGAGCAAGTCCTAAGGAACAAGACGATCCCACTAGTAAAGGTGATCTGGGAGCACCATGGAACTGAAGGAGCCACTTGGGAAAGTGAGGAAGCGATGAGGCGTCAGCACCCCCATTTGTTTGAGTAGGTGGTTGTAATGTAAATTTCGAGGACGAAATTTTTGTAAGGGGGGAAGAGTTGTGACATTCTGAATTCTGACCCTATCTCGAAACTTATCAGTGAATGAATGTCTATCGATGTATTCCAGTTAATCTCGCTCAGAACTGATCACTCTCGAGTCGACTAACCAATGGGGAATGGCCGTATAGGATTTAAAGTACGTGGACCAAAGAACTTAACCACGAGTCGGTGCTTTGACCATAAGGATCGTCGAGGGAATATTCTAAACCGCTATAGGCCGATCTAAGAATGGTTTTAGAACAATTCGCTAGTGTCATGCGATTGGTTCACGGGTGAATCCGTATGACCATGGCGTGATTTGCGAATTAACCTAACTCACTCTCTTACGATCGTAACCTTCGGAAATAGTAATTGACCCTCGCGATCACATGACAACCAAAGCCGCCGTGGCTCGAGTAACTCTTAAACATGGTCTTAGTCACAGGTCGATACGCGTCACTCCTAAGAGCCGCCCGTTAGTTCGAGACGCGCTGGAATGACAATTGACTGAATTTAGCCATAGATTGGATTTCGAGATTGGAGGCCGGACACTCGGAGATCACAATGGAGTAAAATTGGACGTCACCTCATCGGGGAGTTAATAAGGTTAGAAATGGCCCCGTATAGACTAGAAAAGCGAAATTCGAACCGACGAGCGAAATCGACCTTTTTACCCATAGGATTAGCACACTTTTCCAAGGACAAAGCAAGGGCAAAATGGTCATTTGCCATCCCTAAGCCTTCAGCCGAAAATGCAAGGGCAATTTGGTCCTTTGGTCCTTGCATTATTGGAGTGCTTGACACCAAGCTTGATTGGACAATTTCCCTTAAACCAACCCCACTAAGTTGTCAATCCAAAGCACTATTCCATGTCATCCAACCACTCCACTACCTTGTTTTCCCTCCAAAATCTTCACCACACTTGGACAACACATTTTCCTCTCTCCCTCTCCCTCTTCATTCAGCCGAACTCCCACTCTCTCCTCCCTCTCATTCGCTCTCTCTTCCCTCTCACTCTCGCCCGTCGCCGCTCTCTCTCTCTCGGCCAAGCCACGGCCGACCGCCACCTTGCCGGCACTCCGCCGCCTCGAACCACTACCAAGGCACGTCCCTCTTGCCATTAGACCACCTTAGCAGCCGCCGTTCGGCCCGAAGCCGCCCGAAGCTTCGCCGATCAGAACCGGACCGAATAGGAGCACCCGGGCTGTTCTTGAGAGTCCATTGCTTGACCTTGAGGTAAGTGACTCTAGAACCTTAGATACACATGTTAAGAGATCATTAGCTTGTGTTAGGAGTGTTTCTCATTAAGTTAGTTTGGCATTTGGGGGATTTTTCTTAGGGATCAGACCTGGTTGCCCTTGGACCGCCGTGCCTTCTACCGCCACTTGCCGCCGGCTTTGCCTTGCTTTTCGACTTGGTAAGCTCTCCTAACCCTTTGCTAGGACCTTGAGTGCATGGAAAGACCAAATGGGGATGATTTTGTAGCATTTAGGGGGCTGTTTCGGTGGGGTCCTCTAGGGATCCGAATTTGCATTCTGTGATCAGAATTTTCCTTGATGAGTTTTGTAACGCCCTGAGTCCTCTAAGGCGCACATCATCGCCTTACAACCAGTTCTTTATCTGTATTATACCCAGGATCTTTGCAATACACGGTAGGCAATGAAACTTAAATGAACATGCAGCAGCGTCATGCAAAACTCCTAGACAATTAAACAGGAGAGGGTTTGAGGGAAGTAAGACACTTAATCAAGTCATAGCATAGCATACGATTCACTTTTCAACATAAACATAAACTGGGATACAACAATTAGGATTTGGGGAGATGGTTAGCCTAATCAAAAGAGACGACGGGCTAAGGGTCAGACACTACTCAAAAGTGGAACTCCAAAAAAGTCATGGATGCCTAGGCTATCTAAGGGTCGGGCTCGCGGTCATCATCGGGATCCTCGCGGTGCACTGGGTCATACTCCTCCAGGTCTTCCTAGTCATCCTCTTCCTCTTCTTCTTCTTCAAACTCTGGCTCTGGATCTGCTTCATCCTCGGGTTCAGGCTGAGGATGGTAGATGGTGTAACGCCCCGAGTCCTCTGAGGCGCACATCATCGCCTTACAACCAGTTCCTTATCTGAATTATACCCAGGATCTTTGCAACACACGGTAGGCAATGAAACTTAAATGAACATGCAGCAGCGTCATGCATAACTCCTAGACAATTAAACGAGAGAGGATTTGAGGGAAGTAAGACACTTAATCAAGTCATAGCATAGCATACGATTCACTTTACAACATAAACATAAACTGTGATACAACAATTAGGATTTGGGGAGATGGTTAGCCAAATCAAAAGAGACGACGGGCTAAGGGTCAGGCACTACTCAAAAGTGGAACTCCAAAAAGTCATGGATGCCTAGGCTATCTAAGGGTCGAGCTCGCGGTCATCGTCGGAATCCTCGCGGTGCACTGGGTCGTACTCCTCCAGGTCTTCCTCGTCTTCCACTTCCTCTTCTTCTTCTTCAAACTCTGGCTTTGGATCTGCCTCATCCTCGGGTTCAGGCTGATCATGGTAGATGGCCTCTCCGTCAGGGTTGTACTCCTCCTCCAAAGGCTCGTCCTCGGAATCGTCTAGCTCTGCCTCATCCTCCTCGGGCTCGGACTCGTCCGTCTCCATGGGATCTTCGGCATCAGAGGGCCCCACGATGTCGCCATCAATCTCGGGGTTCTGAGACGGTGCCGGCGAAAGGTCTGGATCAGGCGCGGTCTCGGAGTCAATGTGCTCCCCATCAGCAGGGTGTACAATCGAAGGATCCTGCTCGCCAATGACATCCCACGGCACGTCAAAAGTCCTCAGTGGCCTAACTGTGAGATCGCTGTCGCGGTAGAACCATGCTGCGAATCTGTCTGCTCTCCAGTCTGCTAAGCCCACGTCCATCCAGATGGTGCCATACTTCCTAATATAGGCTTTCCCCTCTCCCACCGGGTACTCCGTGGAATACTGCTCTATCCAGACGGGCACCCCAAAAATCGGCGGCGGTGGCATGATCAAGGTTTGGGGTCTGAAAATGGGGGTCCCACGACGGGGTGAGATATACTCAATAAGCTAGCCTAACCCTAAGCTAGACCCTTGGGACTTCCAGACACTTCCCAACACATGCAATGGCCAAACAATCAAACAGCAGGCAATGGCACACAATAGCTCATTTAGAAACATATTTAGTCGTGCAATTCACAAATTAGGCTAGGCAGGACTTGTACTTGGACACATAACATATCATCATTTAGCAGATAATCCACATGTACGATACAATCGAAACTCTCATGGCTTAGCCCGCGTAATAACGCATCAGGTTTAAGAGATCAAGGAACCCGCGTTTAACGCCTCAGGTTTCCAATGCCATTTCTCATGACCCGCGTTTAACGCCTCAAGTCCATCCCGCGTTTAACGCATCAGGATGCCACATGTACTTATACTTATAATTCCCTTCCATCGACATAATTAAATCAATCGCGCGCACACTCATCAAATTGAGCTCGATTCGACCCCTCAAGCTACCATCCCATAACATGGCAATACATCGAAAAATTCAACAAGTCAAGTCCATGGCAATGTCATGCGGTCGATAACACATCAATTGAGATAAATCAATACTTCGAGCATGGCCATTCGGCCATGTTACACAATCAATGGCACATAAATCAATTAAGGTCTAAAACTCACCAATTGATCACACTAGACCCAAAATCGCTAACATAGGGCCACTTAGCTCAATTGAACTTCTTGCTATTTTCTCGACTAGAGTACGATCCATAGGTTAAAAGTCGTTTACTAAACGTGCTCACACGATTTCCCCAAAACCGAATACTCCTAAGCCTCAATTAGGATTCCATCAATTCAAATAGATATAATTCAAGCTCTAGCTAGTCCTAAGACACCATGGGGCATTCGGCCCCCCACCCTAGGACATTCATTCAAATCATTCCATCCATAGTTTCTAGCATTCGATCATCAAAACTCATCAAGGAAAATTCTGATCTCAACATGTAATTTCGGATCTCTATAGTACCCCACCGAAACAGCCCCCTAAAAGCTACCAAATCAACCCCACTTGGTCTTTCCATGCACTCAAGGTCCTAGCAAAGGGTTAGGGGAGCTTACCAAGTCCAAGAGCAAGGCAAGGCCGGCGGCAAGGGGCGGTGAAGCGGCGGAAGAGGGCGCAGCGCACGGCGGTCAGACCTGGTCCGCGGGTTTCTAGGCGAAAATCATCACAAACAAACCTTAACACTACTTTTACCACAAGCCTAAAGCTCCTTAATATGTCTATCTAAGCACTAAGAGCAACTTACCTCAAGATCAAGCAAAGAACTCCCAAGAACAGCCCTAAGAACACACACACACGGTTCGGTTGGGCGAAGGCACGGGCGGCTTACGGGCTTGCACGGTGGTTCACCGAGGCTCAAAGGGATGAGGAGGATGCCTAGATGGTGGTCGGAGGTGGCGGAGCGTCGGCAAGGTGGCGGTGAGCCGCGGTTTGGCCGTGAGAGGAGGAGGAGGCGACGGCGTGAGGGAAGTGAAGAGAGAGCGAACGAGAGAGAGGGAGTGAGAGAGTGAGAGGTCGGCCGAATGGGGGAGGGAGAGAGTGTGTGTGGGTGATAAGAAGCAAGGAAAATTTGGAGGGAAAAGTGGTAGTGGGGTGGTTGACATGCAATAGTGCCCATGAGTGACAAGGTGTAAGAGGTTTGGTCATGGGGAAAATGTCATTCCATAGTCAAGTCAAGTGGTCAAGTGGTCAACCAATAATTCATAAGGTCAAATGACTAAAGGGCCCTCTAATTTTCGGCCAAGGCTAGGGAAGGCAAATGACAATTTTGCCCTTGCTTGGTTTAAGGAAAAAGTGCACTTAACTAAGGGTAAAAGGGTCCTACGGTACTTGGCGATCCGAATTTCGCTTTTCTAACCTATACGGGACAATTTCTAACCTTAATAACCCCCGATGAGGCGACGTCCAAATTTACTCCAATGCGATCTCCGAATGTCCGACCTCCAATCTCGAAATCCAATCTATGGCTAAATTTAGTCAATTGTCATTCCAGTGCGTCTCTGACTAACGGGCGGCTCTTAGGAGTTACGCGTATCGACCCGCGACTTATGTCGCGTTTAAGAGTTACTCAAGCTACGGCGGCTTTGGTTGTCATGTGATCGCGAGGGTCAATTACTAGTTCCGAAGGTTACGACCGTCAGGAATCGAGTTAGGTTGATTCGCAAATCACGCCATGGTCATACGGATTCACCCGTGAACCAATCGCGTGACACTAGCAAATTGTTCCAAAACCATTCTTAGATCGACCTATAGCGGTTCAGAATATTCCCTCGACGATCCTTATGGTCAAAGCACCGACTCGTGGTTAAGCTCTTTGGTCCACGTACTTTAAATCCTATACGGCCATTCCCCACTGGTTAGTCGACTCGAGAGTGATCAGTTCTGAGCTAGATTAACTGGAATACATCGATAGACATTCATTCACTGATAAGTTTCGAGATAGGGTTGTTGACACCTGATTTTTGATCATTTATTATTGTGATTTTTATTCTTTAAAATTAATTAAAAATATCAAAAAAGGTCATAAAATCACAAAATCAACTTTGGAAGCCTTGGTCTAGCCTCGGGGACCAATTTTGAACAAAAAATATTTTTTGGTATTTTATAATATTTTTCGAATTTATTTAATTATAAAAATACCCAAAAAATCAGAAAAATACCATTCGTGGTCAGAAAAATACACAAAAATATTCAATAATTTTGTTTTAATTTCATCTTCAAGTGTGTCACCTTAAATCTTGAAAATTCGGCTCGGGTCACTATGTTTCTTCACAAACATAAACTCGAACCGAGCAAAAAAATTCCTTTGCGAGTCTTTTAATTTTCAATTCTCACTTTTTATAAGCCATGACATTGAATCCTAAAGGCTAGAAGTGCAATTGTGTCAATTTGCCCTCCAATTTGATCAATTTTAACCAAAAGGGCTTAATTGCATATTTTTCTTTCGATTAGTCCCCGGTTTCACGGATCTTGAATTTCACACGGGCATACCCATTAAAATTCAACACCTCTACCCATAATTTTCATCATGCCCAATCCATTGGCGGCCTCAATTCAGGCTAATTTGGTCGTTTGGATGTATACGTATGCTCTACGTATTTATACATCATATGTATTTATACGTTATGCGTATTTATACTGTTTGGTAACCTCTTTAACTCTTGTAATAATAATAATGGTTATTATTTTTAACACCTTTGTTAGTGCTTTTTTAAATAGCATTTTTGTATTGTGAGTGCTATTGTTAGTGCTATTTTTAAATAGCATTTTTGTATTATAAATTGTGAGTGCAATTGTTAGTGCTATTTTTAAATGACATTTATTTATCATAAATTGTGAGTGCTATTGTTAGTGCTATTTTTAAATGGCATTTATTTATCATAAATTGTGAGTGCTATTATTAGATAGAATTTATAATTGTTAGTGCTATTTTTAAATAGCATTTTTGTATTATAAATTGTGAGTGCTATTGTTAGTGCTATTTTTAAATAGCATTTTTGTATTATAAATTGTGAGTGCTATTGTTAGTGCTATTTTTAAATGTCATTTATTTGTGAGTGCTATTTTTAGAAAGTATTTATTATTTGTGAGTGCTATTTTATAATACAATTTATTGGAAGGAATTTTTGGCTATAAAAGGATGGCAAGAGTTTTGAGGTTGGGGGGGAGACATTTTGTAGAGTATGCAAATTTTTGAGAGCTTAGAGAGAAGAACACAAACACTCTCTATATTCTCATAATCTTGAGTGAGCAAAATATACTAAGTTCGGAATATTGATTCCGCATATTGCTAGCACAATTGTTGTGGAGTTATTAGTCGTCTCCCCGTTCGTCAATTGGTGGTGCGTCCGAACTAGATGCCTAACACTTGTGGAGGCTGAGATCGAAGAACATCGAACCGACACCTCCGTTCAAGCACGCTACGAGAGGTAATCCATTTACTCCCTTTGAGGCTTTGTGATTTTTTTTCGATTGAAATGCACGAAGTACGCCTCTGGAGATACATGTATAGGTTGTTATTTATTTCCGCTACGTGTTACGTGGATCCCAACAGTGGTATCAGAGCCGATCCTTAGGTGTTTTCGTGCATTTAATTGATTTTTTTGCAATTTTTGCAATACTATGGCCAATATGTATTAACGAATTGTTCGTCTTACATGGCTAATGGAGGTTGATTATTTTATATGATAAATTAATCAACGTAGCAAAAATTGAGACTAAATCAATTTTGAATCGAAAATTTATGGCTATCTTATTTTACGTAAAAATTCTGAATATGATTCAACGTAGAATTTTTATTGTACCTTCCTAAGTTTTAAATTGTGAATTTATTACTTACGTGGAAGGGTGGTGATCATGGAAAAATCCCTAATCAATGTGATTGATGTATGTATGAATGTATGGTGATTATTTATATATTTGGGGTTGTAATTATTAAATGGAGGCTGCGTACTCCTTTTATTTTTCATGTAATCTTTATTTTTAGCATAGTCAATTGTTGATGTAAATGCTACGAGGATTACGTGGAGGAGCCTTTTAAGTCGGCGAGCTCTTTGGGGCCCGATTCTTGAAGAGTTCAAGAAACCAAGAAGAAGAGAAGAGCGGCTCTCCGTTATTAAAATATTAAAATGATTAAATGTGGTCTCATTGGCTCGAGACCCATTAAATCATAATTCCATGATCACCACGTAGGATAGATGTTTATGTGATTGACATCTATTTTTTTTTTTTATGATTACGTGAGCATGTTAAACTGGTTAATGTGCAAAGTCAGACTTACCTCACCCAAAATTGCGCCTGCATGAAATCCTAGTTAGGGAAAATCACTCGCGTTAGGTACCGAAAGGGCGTTGGTAATGACATCAACGTAACCAAGTCCCCGAACTCAAAATCTCTGGTTCCGCAGAATTGATCGATCTCTCCCAATCGGTCAATAAGGTTTCCGGTCTACCCTCCAAGAAAGACCGGTGGCGACTCCAAATGCATGCACAAGTTGCACATGCCACCACGACCACACTAAGGTCGAAAGCGATCGACTGTTATCGTCGAATCCCTTTGAAAAATACTCCCGCCGCGATTTGGTATGGGCCTGGGAGGGCCCGCGCCGATCCAAGACCCGCGATCGGTAATCCATTAGCCGCGTCCGCTTTCGGACGGGTCGCGACAGCTGGCGACTCCACTGGGGACCTTGTTCTAGAACCTATGGTTCTAGACCTCAAGTGGACTTAGGCCGTAATTAAAACGCTGAGTGATTTTTCTAACCCTGCAAGCGCTCTTGAAGGTGAGGTAAGTCCGCTCATGGTAGGTGTTATATGTTTTTGCAGATTGGAGAGATAAGGGGTGTAGTCCGTGATTAACATTGTCTTATGCAGGTTGGCGTAGGAATGTATGTTGTATGGATGATTTGAAGCGCCGATTGATAAACTGTTGTGCATGACTTGCATTGTGATACTCACAACACATGAACACACACAATCGCGCCTAAAACCCCGGGCGCCGCCTATAGGAAAACAATATAAGGGATTGAAAATGGAATCTCCGTGAGGAAAAACACGGGGTAATCCACTTTTCAATTCCGCTCATTTCGAATTATGGATTGGGTCCCAATGCAACGATAGTTGTGCAATGGAATCTACCCTTTCTAGAACTCGAGGTGGGAGCCTTGGCCTTAGGTTCCAAACCCTATCTTGATTCTTAGAGCCAAACCTCACTGGTCTCATACGTATGTTTGTGAATGATTGGTACACCTCGAAACTAAAAGGTCATTCAGCGCCGCTTATGAATCAAAATCCAAAAACTTGTGTGAAGAATCAATCGCGAGTTGAAACGAACCAGGATGGCATGGAAAAGCGCTGGACCACCTTGGAGAGTCAACTGACGAGGGAAAATGCCTCTTGACCGGGCAACCGAATCAAGGATAAGGACGTGTCATTCCTAATTGATTTTCAATCAGATAATGACATAATATTTCATATCTCTTCCTCTCAGGATAAGATGGTTAAAGACCAACAAAAGGGAGCTTGCCTTCCCTACAAAATGGAAAGGAGTGCACCTTCATCGGGCATCACCCATTGGGTTTGCAAAAACAAGATGGATTTATTGTGATGAGCCTTAAGTAGACAACGTGAAGCTGGGGCAACCTAATTTGGATCGACTCTCCCTAAGTCGAAAAAGTTGTATCCGTTCCAAATCGGATTGACCGGTTCACGAGTTGATATGGTTTTCCATTCTTGCAGGTGATGACAAAAATGAATGGGACCACTGAAAAATTTCCAGCATCTTGGATGCCAGAAGTGACCAGAGCGGGGATAGTAAATCCGTAATCGTTTCAATTAAAGCTCTTTACGCGGTGATTGACTCTTTCACTCCTTTCATCGCGCAGGTTGTTGAAGTACTCAATCACGAGTAAACCCATTTTTGCGGATGTCAAATAGCCTGAATGCGTCAATGCAGCAAAGGGAGTTAGCTGGGGCAAGCGTCACCTAGCTACGACAAATCACGCCCAATTGGGGCAAGCGAATCATTTGTGCGCCGGACAAAGAATAACGTTTATTCTCTGGCAAAATCAATGGACGCAACTGTAGAGTCGTCCGCATCAGAATTAAACCCAAGATACGAATATGGGTGAACGGTAACCTTGTATCGTTCCATTTTGGTCTTCGAAGACCACATGCCTAACATGAGTTTTTACTCATTTAACAGGGAGTCGTTGGCACCGAAAGCCTCAAAAGAAAAGAACTCGCCAACGAGGAGGCGAATAAAGCTATTGACCTTGGGAGTCAGCACTCCAAGAAATGATCTTTGATTATAAGACCTAATGGAGGGAACCTTGAAGAATGGCGCTGGAATGCGCCCAAAAACACAAATGGATCTCCTCTGGGGCAAATCCTTGAGAATGATTCATCACCAACCAAACGGAGGGATCAGGACCACAAGATAGAGGGCCAGATTCTGCAAGCCGCGCGTTTGTGTTCAAATGAAAACGCCAAGCAAGAACAATGCGGTATCGTTCCAATTGGTCTTGAATTTTGGAACACAAACTGACACTTATTGTTTGTTTTTGACAGGGGCTTGCCATTAGGGCAAAACGGGTTTTCACATCCCATGTATTACCCGTTGGAAATACATGACCAAGGGTAAATTGTATCGTTCTAATTTTTTGAAAAATTCGTGAACGTACAATAACATGTTTCTTCCGCATTTTCAGGGATCTCCAGCCTCTGGGGACAGGTAAGTATCCCTTTCCCCAATCCACTAAAGATGTTGAATAAAAAAACAGAGAAGAAAAGAAAAGCCTTCAGAATCTGATGTCTAGAAAAGACATAGAATTCAAACTTCATTGGCATTCATGTTTTAAAACAGGAGGTTGTCTGAACATGAATAAGGACATGCATAGTGCATCTTAAAATCCCCTTGGCGGGTAAAATTTTTGGAGAAAATGAAAGAAATTTTTTCCAATCAAAAGTTCAAAACTTTCAAAAGAATGTTTTCTCAGACGAGAGGCGAAAACCTAATCCAAACATGTCCAACACACACTTGAGAGATGAGTGGAGTGGGTAGATAGCAAAATCTGGGTCTACGGAGGTAGGGACCATTTGCAGCGATTACATGGGTTGGGACGACGGAGGCATTCGTTTCATATCCCCAAACACTACAGGTGACCGTTGATAAACCCCTTTGAACGGCGCTTTTCATTCTTAACCCTGTCAAGAGCCACCCCACACCGGGGCAAAAAGGAAGTAAGTCCAGCAGCGTCAGGAGAAAATGGTTAGAAATTTTCTTGCTCGGACTAACATTAATCTTTGTGTATTGTTTATATGGTAATCCAAGTGCCATAGGATGACGAGAAGCATTCATTCTCTATCCCACACACTGAATCCTTTGCACAGCCAACTTAAGCCTGCGAATTCTTTTCATAAACCCCTGTTGGTGATCATGGCATGTTTCAAGATAGAAACTGCATCACTCCAAGAACGGAAGAATCCAAGAGATGGGATTTATAGAAAAATTTCATATCGGCGTTTAAATGTGCTATGATTCAAGTTGTATATCTAGCACAATTTTCTGAACATCATGGTTCCAAAGGAAAAGAAAAGGCGGGATTTCAACAAAGAAAAATCCCCAGCAGCAAGAAAAAGCAAAGTGCCTGGTAAAAGCAAGGCCGATGCTCGTGAAAACTGTTTGATTGATCCCCAATAAAGCCTAGTTGGGAAGAGAGAAAAACCCATAAAGGAGTCAGATCAAGAAGACTGCTCCCCAAATGATGTCAGCCGTGGTGCAAAAACACGGACAGAATTGTCAATCTCTTAATACCACAAGAGACGTTCTCTAAAGGACTTGTGCACACCTCAAAAACGGTTGCACACCTCAAAAATTGAAGATGCAGAATGGAAAAGACATGTGACAAGTTTGCAATGATCACCAATGTCAATCCCCTCACAAATTCTGGGCCAAAAACAAGCCTTTTTCGGTCCCCAATCCTACAAATGTTACAACCCTGAAACAGTCTTCTCTGACTAAGACACTTGGGTTAACATATTGCTTAGCTCGAAGAAGTACGAGCAAGACTATTTCTTCCTCATTTTGCAGGGTTCTTGACTTGTAAACCCGGAGCAGATGGTGAAGACTTTCATTCAATGGCCTCGACTCCAAAGCGGGTCCCCTTTGAAAACCAATATCCAAGCCTAACATTACGGTCCCGTGGAAGACCTCCCGACCGATCAAAATGTATGCGCTGCGAATGAGCCTAAAACCTAGGCACAGGTTAGTAGGGAATTGAGTGCATCCCCTATAAAAAAACCACTATCGCAAAACAAGTGAGAAGACCTCCTTGTCGAGAAATATTCCAATTGATGTTTTGAACAAACTCTTTTTGGAAGTTTCAAATTGTTGGATCCATATTTTCCGCGCAAGGGATTTGTGATCACATTTGCATGTTGCAAGAATGCTTTGGATAACCTCCAGCAGCAAATTTCATGATTAAAACTTAAAACATACGGTTTTGTCAAAATGGACAGCCGTGGTCTTCCCAAAGATTACTAACGTTTTCTTGGTGAAGAAAAATCTTTCAAGCTCAAACTTCTGCAGGATACCTGGAGAACCCAGCTCCCAGAATGTCGCCTCAACGGACCCAAGTGAAGCTTTGTCAAGATAAAATCTTTCACTGCTTCAAAATTGAATTCCCCGGCAAATTTCGGGATCTTGCAAAAGAAAGGGTGAGGATAGAACCCTTTTTAAAAAGAAGTCAGCAAACTGTCCCAGCAGGACGTGGAGAATCCTCGTCCTAGGTTACCCTTTTCAAAACTTAGGCAGTCTCATCGGATGTGGAAAACCCTCGTCATGAGACACCTTTTCAAATATCAAACTGTCTCATCGGACGTGGAAAACCCTCGTCATGAGACACCTCTTCAAAATTCAGGAAGTCTCATCGGACGTGGAGAACCCTCGTCATGAGATCCCTTTTCAAAATATCAAACAGTCTCATCGGACGTGGAGAACCCTCGTCATGAGACCTCTTTTCAAATATCAAACAGTCTCATCGGACGTGGAGAACCCTCGTCATGAGACCCCTTTTCAAATTCAGGCAGTCTCATCGGACGTGGAGAACCCTCGTCATGAGACCCATTTTCAAATTTAGGCAGTCTCATCGGACGTGGAGAACCCTCGTCATGAGACACCCTTTTCAAATCAACTCAAGGTAGAAACCGCCTGAAGGGTCAATCAAAGGTAGAAACCGCCTGAAGGGTCAACTCAAGGTAGAAACCGCCTGAAGGATCAACTTATGGTAGATACCGCCTGAAGGGTCAACTCATGGTAGAAACCGCCTGAAGGGTCAAAACTAAGGTAGATACCGCCTGAAGGGTCAACTAAAGGTAGAAACCGCCTGAAGGGTCAACTCATGGTAGATACCGCCTGAAGGGTCAAACCAAGGTAGATACCGCCTGAAGGGTCAACACATGGTAGAAACCGCCTGAAGGGTCAACTCAAGGTAGATACCGCCTGAAGGGTCAACTCAAGGTAGAAACCGCCTGAAGGGTCAAACCACGGTAGATACCGCCTCAAGGGTCAAATATGGTAGAAACCGCCTGAAGGATCAGCCTAATGGTCCGATCCACCATACGGATCAAAACCTTGACAAATTCCAGACACGGAAAGAGTCGTTTCCCTAGGTAAACCTTACAGTAGGTGAACCATTTCTGGTTCGATCCACCATACGGATCAAAATCCTTGGCAAATCCCAAAGTGTGGGACGCGCCTTCCTTAGGTTCCTACCAGTTAGGAATCCCATAATGGTATGACCTACCATACAGGTCAGAGCTTAATCTCCCTAGGATATTCTGAATGACGAGTCCTAGGTATCTGATTGAAAGTTGTCGCAACCGGCAGCATCTGACAGGTGAGCTTCAAGTAAGCCTCTCTCACTCCAGCCCATGTTCAAATTGTTAAAGCAAACCGGGGATTAATTTGAGCTTTCATCAAAGGGCCTTAAGCGATCCAATGTCGTAGCATTTCTTCTCTCATTTTCCCAGTTGAGTCGGTTAGAAATCAGGTGCCACCTTATCTTTGAGAGAAACCTCTAACGAGATTCCTCCCAAAGAGGGGCAGCTGTTGACACCTGATTTTTGATCATTTATTATTGTGATTTTTATTCTTTAAAATTAATTAAAAATATCAAAAAAGGTCATAAAATCACAAAATCAACTTTGGAAGCCTTGGTCTAGCCTCGGGGACCAATTTTGAACAAAAAATATTTTTTGGTATTTTATAATATTTTTCGAATTTATTTAATTATAAAAATACCCAAAAAATCAGAAAAATACCATTCGTGGTCAGAAAAATACACAAAAATATTCAATAATTTTGTTTTAATTTCATCTTCAAGTGTGTCACCTTAAATCTTGAAAATTCGGCTCGGGTCACTATGTTTCTTCACAAACATAAACTCGAACCGAGCAAAAAAATTCCTTTGCGAGTCTTTTAATTTTCAATTCTCACTTTTTATAAGCCATGACATTGAATCCTAAAGGCTAGAAGTGCAATTGTGTCAATTTGCCCTCCAATTTGATCAATTTTAACCAAAAGGGCTTAATTGCATATTTTTCTTTCGATTAGTCCCCGGTTTCACGGATCTTGAATTTCACACGGGCATACCCATTAAAATTCAACACCTCTACCCATAATTTTCATCATGCCCAATCCATTGGCGGCCTCAATTCAGGCTAATTTGGTCGTTTGGATGTATACGTATGCTCTACGTATTTATACATCATATGTATTTATACGTTATGCGTATTTATACTGTTTGGTAACCTCTTTAACTCTTGTAATAATAATAATGGTTATTATTTTTAACACCTTTGTTAGTGCTTTTTTAAATAGCATTTTTGTATTGTGAGTGCTATTGTTAGTGCTATTTTTAAATAGCATTTTTGTATTATAAATTGTGAGTGCAATTGTTAGTGCTATTTTTAAATGACATTTATTTATCATAAATTGTGAGTGCTATTGTTAGTGCTATTTTTAAATGGCATTTATTTATCATAAATTGTGAGTGCTATTATTAGATAGAATTTATAATTGTTAGTGCTATTTTTAAATAGCATTTTTGTATTATAAATTGTGAGTGCTATTGTTAGTGCTATTTTTAAATAGCATTTTTGTATTATAAATTGTGAGTGCTATTGTTAGTGCTATTTTTAAATGTCATTTATTTGTGAGTGCTATTTTTAGAAAGTATTTATTATTTGTGAGTGCTATTTTATAATACAATTTATTGGAAGGAATTTTTGGCTATAAAAGGATGGCAAGAGTTTTGAGGTTGGGGGGGAGACATTTTGTAGAGTATGCAAATTTTTGAGAGCTTAGAGAGAAGAACACAAACACTCTCTATATTCTCATAATCTTGAGTGAGCAAAATATACTAAGTTCGGAATATTGATTCCGCATATTGCTAGCACAATTGTTGTGGAGTTATTAGTCGTCTCCCCGTTCGTCAATTGGTGGTGCGTCCGAACTAGATGCCTAACACTTGTGGAGGCTGAGATCGAAGAACATCGAACCGACACCTCCGTTCAAGCACGCTACGAGAGGTAATCCATTTACTCCCTTTGAGGCTTTGTGATTTTTTTTCGATTGAAATGCACGAAGTACGCCTCTGGAGATACATGTATAGGTTGTTATTTATTTCCGCTACGTGTTACGTGGATCCCAACAGTGGTATCAGAGCCGATCCTTAGGTGTTTTCGTGCATTTAATTGATTTTTTTGCAATTTTTGCAATACTATGGCCAATATGTATTAACGAATTGTTCGTCTTACATGGCTAATGGAGGTTGATTATTTTATATGATAAATTAATCAACGTAGCAAAAATTGAGACTAAATCAATTTTGAATCGAAAATTTATGGCTATCTTATTTTACGTAAAAATTCTGAATATGATTCAACGTAGAATTTTTATTGTACCTTCCTAAGTTTTAAATTGTGAATTTATTACTTACGTGGAAGGGTGGTGATCATGGAAAAATCCCTAATCAATGTGATTGATGTATGTATGAATGTATGGTGATTATTTATATATTTGGGGTTGTAATTATTAAATGGAGGCTGCGTACTCCTTTTATTTTTCATGTAATCTTTATTTTTAGCATAGTCAATTGTTGATGTAAATGCTACGAGGATTACGTGGAGGAGCCTTTTAAGTCGGCGAGCTCTTTGGGGCCCGATTCTTGAAGAGTTCAAGAAACCAAGAAGAAGAGAAGAGCGGCTCTCCGTTATTAAAATATTAAAATGATTAAATGTGGTCTCATTGGCTCGAGACCCATTAAATCATAATTCCATGATCACCACGTAGGATAGATGTTTATGTGATTGACATCTATTTTTTTTTTTTATGATTACGTGAGCATGTTAAACTGGTTAATGTGCAAAGTCAGACTTACCTCACCCAAAATTGCGCCTGCATGAAATCCTAGTTAGGGAAAATCACTCGCGTTAGGTACCGAAAGGGCGTTGGTAATGACATCAACGTAACCAAGTCCCCGAACTCAAAATCTCTGGTTCCGCAGAATTGATCGATCTCTCCCAATCGGTCAATAAGGTTTCCGGTCTACCCTCCAAGAAAGACCGGTGGCGACTCCAAATGCATGCACAAGTTGCACATGCCACCACGACCACACTAAGGTCGAAAGCGATCGACTGTTATCGTCGAATCCCTTTGAAAAATACTCCCGCCGCGATTTGGTATGGGCCTGGGAGGGCCCGCGCCGATCCAAGACCCGCGATCGGTAATCCATTAGCCGCGTCCGCTTTCGGACGGGTCGCGACAAGGGTCAGAATTCAGAATGTCACAGATGGCCTCTCCATCAGGGTTATACTCATCCTCCAAAGGCTCGTCCTCGGAATCGTCTAGCTCTCCGTCATCTTCCTCGGGCTCGGACTCGTCCGTCTCCATGGGGTCTTCGGCATCAGAGGGCCCCACGATGTCGCCATCAGTCTCGGGGTTCTGAGACGGTGCTGGCGGAAGATCTGGATCAGGTGCGGTCTCGGAGTCAGTGAGCTCCCCATCAGCAGGGTGTACAATCGAAGGATCCTGCTCGCCAATGACATCCCACGGCACGTCAAAAGTCCTTAGTGGCCCAACTGTGAGATCGCCGTCGCAGTAGAACCATGCTGCGAATCTGTCTGCTCTCCAGTCTGCTAAGCCCACATCCATCCAGATGGTGCCATACTTCCTAATGTAAGCTTTTCCCCTCTCCCACCGGGTACTCCGTGGAATACTGCTCTATCCAAACGGGCACCCCAAAAATCGGCGGCGGCGGCATGCTTAGGGTTTGGGGTCTGAAAATGGGGGTCCCACGACGGGGTGAGATATACTCAATAAGCTAGCCTAACCCTAAGCTAGACCCTTGGGACTTCCAGACACTTCCCAAACACATGCGATGGCCAAACAATCAAATAGCAGGCAATGGCCTATAATAACTCAATTAGAAACATATTTAGTCATGCAATTCACAAGCTAGGCTAGACAGGACTTGTACTTGGGCACTTAACGTTTCATCATTTAGTAGACAATCCAAATGTACGATACAATCAAACTCCCCTGGCCTAGCCCGCGTAATAACGCATCAGGCTTAAGAGATCAAGGAATCTGCGTTTAACGCCTCAGGTTTCCAATGCCATTCCTCACGACCCGCGTTTAACGCTTCAGGTCTATCCCGCGTTTAACGCATCAGGGCGTCATACACTCATAAGCTTATAATTCTCTCACTTAGCAAAAGTCGATCGATTGCGCGTGTTCTTAACCTGTTAAGCTCAATCGGCCCTTCAAACCACTACTCCACGTTACGGCATTGCATCATACAACTTAACAATTCGAGGTCCCGGTGACACTTTGCTATTAACATTTTATCAATTGGAACAATCCATCACCAACACTATTGGCCATTCGACCAAGGCATAAAATCAAGGGCATAACGATCGATCAAGGTCTATAGCTTGCTAATTAAATACTCAAGATCGATACCACTAGCCTGAGTTCCTTTAAATTCGGTCCGGCTCCCTTTGATTCCCACGGCCAAAGCACAACTCCTAGGCTCAATTTAGGATTCCATTAATTCAATCTGACATAAATTAAGTTCTAGTTCGCCCTAAGATACCATGGGGCATTCGGTCCACACCTAGGGACATTCATCAACTCATTTCTTCCATGGTTCTTAACATTCAATCATCAATACACATCAAGGAATTTTCTGATCACACAATGCAAATTCGGATCCCTAGAGGACCCCACCGAAACAGCCCCCTAAATGTTACAAAATCATCCCATTTGGTCTTTCCATGCACTCAAGGTCCTAGCAAAGGGTTAGGGGAGCTTACCAAGTCCGAAAGCAAGGCGAGGCCGGCGGTGGATGGCGGTGGAAGAAGGCGCGGCGTGCGGCGGTCCAAGGTGAACAGACCTGGTCTCGGGGTTTCTAGGCGAAAGCAATCAAAAGCAAACCTCAATAACATCTCTACCACGAGCCTAACACTTCTTAACGCATCTATCCAAGCACTTGCAGCCACTTACCTCAAGACTTCCTTAAGATCCTACCCGGTTTGTATTCTGGTCCGGGGATGAACGCGCGCCTCCAAGCCGAACGGCGGCCCTTCCACGGTCCTAAGGTGAAGAGGGAAACGGGCTGGTGATGGCAAGGGGCGGTGGATTGTGGTGGCCGGTCGGTTTTCCCCCTTGGGACCGAGAGAGAGGGAGAGCGACGAGATGAGAGAACGAGTGAGAGAGAGAGAGATGGCGTGAGAAAAAGAAAAGAGGGAGAGGGAGTTCTGGTGGTGGTCGCCGAATGGGAGAGGGAGAGAAGAGGAAGAGTATTATCCAATGGTGAAAGAAGGAATTTGGAGGGAAACGTGGTTGATGGGGTGAGGTACATGAATAGTAGGCATGGAATGACACAATGAAAGAGGGTTGTTCATGGGGTTTGGGTCTTGTCACTCAAGTCTCTTCCAAGTCAAATAATTTCAACTCCCAAATGACCCTATTGCCCCTAGATTTTCGGCCAAAGACTAGGGGAAGGAAAGGTCCAAATTGCCCTTACTTAGTCCTTGGAAAGTGTGCTCATCCTATGGGTAAAAAGGTCGGTTTCGCTCGTCGGTTCGAATTTCGCTTTTCTAGTCTATACGGGACCATTTCTAATCTTAATAGCTCCCCGATGAGGCGACGTCCAAATTTACTCCAATGCGATCTCCGAATGTCCGGCCTCCAATCTCGAAATCCAATCTATGGCTAAATTTTGTCAATTGTCATTCCAGTGCGTCTCTGACTAACGGGCGGCTCTTAGGAGTTACGCGTATCGACCCGCGACTTATGTCGCGTTTAAGAGTTACCCAAGCCACGGCGGCTTTGGTTGTCATGTAATCGCGATGGTCAATTACTAGTTCCGCAGGTTACGATCGTCAGAGATTGAGTTAGGTTAATTCGCAAATCACGCCATGGTCATACGGATTCACCCGTGAACCAATCGCGTGACACTAGCAAATTGTTTCAAAACCATTCTTAGATCGACCTATAGCGGTTCAGAATGTTCCCTTGACGATCCTTATGGTCAAAGCACCGACTCGTGGTTAAGCTCTTTGGTCCACGTACTTTAAATCCTATACGGCCATTCCCCATTGGTTAGTCGACTCGAGAGTGATCAGTTCTGAGCGAGATTAACTGGAATACATCGATAGACATTCATTCACTGATAAGTTTCGAGATAGGGTCAGAATTCAGAATGTCACAAGTTTTGATGATTGAATGTTAGGAACCATGGATGGAATGAATTGGTGAATGTCCTAGGGTGTGGTCCGAATGCCCCATGGTGTCTTAGGACGAGCTAGAGCTTGATTTATATCTACTTGAATTGATGGAATCCTAAATGAAGCGTAGGAGTATTCGGTTTTGGGGCAATCGTGCGAGTACATTGAGTAAATGACTTTTAACCTATGGATCGTACTCTAGTCGTGGGAAGTTGCAAGAAGTTCAATTGAGCTAAGTGACCCTATGTTAGTGATTGTGGGTCTTGGGTGGTTAATTAGTGAGTCATAGGCCTTAATTGATTGATGCAATGTTGATTGTGTGACATGGCCGAATGGTCAATAGTGATGGCATGGAATTATCTCAATTGATGTGTTATCGACCGCATGACATTGCCATGGACTTGATTTGTTGAATTTTACGACGTATTGCCATGATATGGGATGGTAGCTTGAGGGGTCGAATCGAGCTCAATTTGATGAGAGTGCGCACGATTGGTTTAATTATGTCGATGGAAAGGAATTATAAGTATACGTACATGAGGCATCCTGAAGCGTTAAACGTGGGATGGACCTGAGGCGTTATGTAACGCCCCGAGACCTCAATGGCGCACATCATCGCCTCACAACCAGATCTTCGTCTGTCTTATACTCAGGATCTTGTATGCCATACACGGTAGACAATGAAACTTATATGCACATGCGGAAGCGACACTCAGAACTCCTACCAAATGTATAACATGATGACTTAAGGAAAACAGAGCACTTAATCATAACATATCACAACATCAGTTTTACAACATAAGCATAGATAGAAAATACAACACTTGGGATCGGGGGAGATGGTTAGCCTAATCAAAAGACGACGGGCTAAGGGTCAGGCACTACTCAAAAGAGGAACTCCAAAAAGTCATGGATGCCTAAGCTATCTAAGGGTCGAGCTCGCGGTCATCGTCGGAATCCTCGCGGTGCACTGGGTCGTACTCCTCCAGGTCTTCCTCGTCTTCCACATCCTCTTCTTCTTCTTCTTCAAACTCTGGCTCTGGATCTGCCTCATCCTCGGGCTCGGACTGATCCTGGTAGATGGCCTCTCCGTCGGGGTTGTACTCCTCCTCTAAAGGCTCGTCCTCGGGATCGTCTAGCTCTGCTTCATCCTCCTCGGGCTCGGACTCGTCCGTCTCCATGGGATCTTCGGCGTCGGAGGGCCCCACAATGTCGCCATCAATCTCGGGGTTCTGAGAAGGTGCCGACGGAAGGTCTGGATCGGGTGCGGTCTCGGAGTCAGTGAGATCTCCATCAGCAGGGTGTACAATCGAAGGATCCTGCTCGCCAATAACATCCCCCGGCACGTCAAAAGTCCTCAGCGGCCCAACCTCGAGGTCTCCATCGCGGTAGAACCATGCTGCAAACTTGTCCGCCCTCCAATCTGCTAAGCCTATATCCATCCAGATGGTGCCATACTTCCTAATGTAAGCTTTCCCCTCTCCCACCGGGTACTCCGTGGAATACTGCTCTAACCAGACGGGCACCCCAAAAATCGGCGGCGGTGGCATGCTCAGGGTTCGGGGTCTGAAAATGGGGTCCCACGACGGGGTGAGATATACTTAGTAAGCTAGCCTAACCCTAAGCTAGACCCTTGGGACTTCCAGACACTTCCCAACATATGCAATGTCCAAACCATCAAACAGCAGGCAATGGCATATAATAGCTCAATTTAGAAATATACTTAGTCATGAAGTTCACAATTTAGGCTAGGCAGGACTTGTAGTTGGGCACTTAACATTTCATCACTCAATCAGATAATTCACATGTACGATACGAGCGAACTCTCATGGCTTAGCCCGCGTAATAACGCTTCAGGCTTAAAAGATCAAGGAACCCGCGTTTAACGCCTCAGGTTTCCGATGCCATTTCTCATGACCCGCGTTTAACGCCTTAGGTCCATCCCGCGTTTAACGCATCAGGATGCCTCACATACGTATACTTATAATTTCTTTCCATCGCCATAATTAATTCAATCATGCGCACTCTCATCAAATTGGGCACGATTCGACCCCTCAAGCTACCATCCCATATCATGGCAATACGTTGTAAAATTTAACAATTCAAGTCCATGGCAATATCGTGCTGTCGATAACACATCAATTGAGACAATTCCATGCTTTCAAGGTAGCCATTCGGCCATGTCACACCATCAAGGGCACATCAATCAATTAAGGCTCATAACTCACTAATTAATCACGCTAGGCCCAAAATTACTAACATAAGATCGTTTAACTCAATTGAACCTCTTGTTATTCTCTTGATTAGAGTACGATTCATAGGTTAAAAGTCGTTTACTAATCGTGCTCGCTCGATTTCCCCAAAACCGATTACTCCTAAACCTCAATTAGGATTCCATTAATTCAAATAGATATAATTCAAGCTCTAGCTAGTCCTAGGACATCATGGGGCATTCGGCCCACACCTAGGAACATCCACCAATCCATTTCATTCACGGTTCCTAGCATTCAATCATCAAAACACATCAATGGATTTTCTGACCACATAATGCAAATTCGGATCCCTAAAGGACTCTACTGAAACAGCCCCCTATACACTTCAAAATCCACCCCAAATGGTCCTTCCATGCACACAAGGTCCTAACTAAAGGTTAGGGGAGCTTACCGAGTCCAAAAGTGAGGCGAAGCCGGCGGTGGATGGCGGTGGAAGGCGCGGCGCACGGCGGTCCAAGGGAAACCAGGTCTGATCCCTAAGAAAAATCCCCCAAATGCCAAGCTAACTTGATGAGAAACACTCCTATCACAACCTATTGATCTCTTAACATGTGTATCTAAGGTTCTAGAGTCACTTACCTCAAGGTCAAGCAAAACCCTACAAGAACAGCCCCGGTTTCCTCCCGGTTCGGTTTTGGTCGGCGACGGTTCGGGCGGCTTCGAGCCGAACGGCGGTCTCCACGACGGGGCAAGAGGGAGAGGAGGTCTTGCTAGTGGTGGTGAGAGGTGGCGGAGTGGCGGCGAAGGGGCGGCCGGTCGCGGTTTGGCCGAGAGGGAGAGGGCGGCGACGGGCGAGAGTGAGAGGAGGAGAGAGCGAACGAGAGAGAGTGGAGAGAGAGAGTGATCGTCCGAATGGGGGAGGGAGAGAGAGAGAGAGAAGAATAAGAAGCAAAGGAATTTTGGAGGGAAACGGTGAGTGGAGTGGTTCAAGGGGTAAGGACATGAATAGTGTCTAGGAATGACTTGGGTTAGTGGGGTAGGTTTAAGGGAAATTGTCCAATCAAATTGTCTTCTCAAATCCTCAATAATGCAAAGATCAAATGACCATGGTGCCCTTGGGATTTTCGGCTGAAGGTGGGGGAGGCAAATGACCATTTTGCCCATGCTTCGGTCTTGAAAAAGCGTGCTAATCCTATGGGTAAAAAGGTCGATTTCGCTTGCCGGTTTGAATTTCGCTTTTTCTAACCTATACGGGACTATTTCTAACCTTAATAACCCCTCGATGAAGCGACGTCCAAATTTACTCCGTGGTGATCTTCGAAAGTCCGGCCTCCAATCTCGAAGTCCAATCTATGGTCAAATTCAGTCAATTGTCATTCCAGCGCGTCTCTGACTAACGGGCGGCTCTTAGGAGGTACGCGTTTCGACCCGCGACTTATGTCACGTTTAAGAGTTACTCGAGTCACGGCGGCTTTGGTTGTCATGTAATCGCGAGGGCCAATCGCTAGTCCCGAAGGTTACGACCGTTAAGAATTGAGTTAGGTTAATTCGCAAATCACGTCATGGTCATACGGAATCACCCGTGAACCAATCGCATGACACTAGCAAATCGTCCTAAAACCATTCTTAGATCGACCTTTAGCGGTTCAGAATATTCCCTCGACGATCCTTATGGTCAAAGTACCGACTCGTGGTTAAGTTCTTTGGTCCACGTACTTTAAATCCTATACGGCCATTCCCCATTGGTTAGTCGACTCGAGAGTGATCAGTTCTGAGCGAGATTAACTGGAATACATCGATAGACATTCATTCATTGAAGAGTTTCGAGATTGGGTCAGAATTCAGAATGTCACAACTCTTCCCCCCTTACAAAAATTTCGTCCTCGAAATTTACATTACAACCACCTACTCAAACAAGTGGGGGTGCTGACGCCTCATCGCTTCCTCACTTTCCCAAGTGGCTCCTTCAGTTCCATGGTGCTCCCAGATCACCTTTACTAACGGGATCGTCTTATTCCTTAGGACTTGCTCCTTCCTGTCCTCAATCCTGATTGGTCTCTCCACATAGGTTACCCGATCGTCCACTTCTATCACTTCGTGGTCCAGCACATGAGTTGCATCCGGTTCATACTTCCTCAGCATCGACACGTGGAATACGTTGTGAACTTGTGATAAACTTGGCGGCAGGGCGAGTCTGTAGGCCAGAGTTCCAATTCGTTCCAGAATTTCGAAAGGGCCTACGTACCTCGGACTCAACTTTCCTTTCTTCCCAAACCGAGATAGGCCTCGCATTGGCGACACCTTCAAGAAAACGTGGTCTCCTACTTGAAACTCCAAGGGTCTGCGCCGCTTGTCGGCGTAACTCTTCTGGCGACTCTGCGCGGTTTTCAATCTTTCTCTTATGATTTTCACTGCATCCACTGACTGTTCCACTAGCTCTGGGCCTGTTATGCTTCTTTCACCGACTTCGTCCCAGCATAAAGGAGTCCTACATGCTCTACCGTATAAAGCTTCGAACGGTGCCATTCCGATGCTCTGCTGGTAACTGTTGTTATAGGCAAACTCCACCAAGTGTAACTGATCTTCCCAACCTCCTTTAAAGTCCAATACGCAAGCTCTCAACATGTCCTCAAGCGTCTGAATTGTCCTTTCTGATTGCCCGTCGGTCTGGGGGTGATAAGCGGTACTGTACTGTAGTTTCGTTCCCAAGGCCTCTTGTAGGCTTTTCCAAAATGAAGCGGTAAACTTGGGGTCTCTGTCTGAAGTAATCGTCACTGGAACTCCATGAAGGCGAACTACGTACCTCATGTACAACTCTGCATATCTATCCATCGCGAAATCCTTCCTTACTGCCAAGAAGTGTGCGGACTTAGTCAGCCTATCCACGATCACCCAAATCGAATCATGTCCTCTCTGACTCCTCGGCAAACCCATGACAAAGTCCATGGTGATGTGTTCCCACTTCCACTCGGGGATTTCCAAAGGCTGTAACATCCCACCAGGCTTACAATGCTGAGCCTTAACTTGCTGGCACGTCAAACACTTCGCCACATGCTTAGCTACATCTACTTTCATTCCATTCCACCAGTAGTGTTGACGCAAGTTCTGATACATCTTCGTGCTACCCGGGTGAATACTATAGTTGCTCATATGCGCTTCCGACAAGATCCTTTCTCTTAGCTCGTCACTAGGTACGCACAAGCGTCCACGAAACTTCAGAATCCCATCTTCGGACACTTGAAAGTCGGGTTTCCTTTTTCCGGCATCCGTTTCCAGGATCTTTTGGATGTCAGGGTCCGTAGATTGCAACGCTTTCACCTTCTCATGAATCTCTGGCTCAATCCTCAATGTCGCTAGAAGACAAGACAGCTGGCAAACTTCGAGCCTAAACTCCGAATCCCTTACCTTTTCCAACAAGGTCCATTCCTTAACCAACAAATGTGCGATGCTTGACTTCCGACTCAGCGCATCCGCAACCTTATTTGCCTTTCCGGGGTGATAAAGAATATCACAGTCATAGTCCTTGAGCAGTTCCATCCAGCGACGTTGTCTCATGTTTAACTCCTTTTGGGAAAACAAGTACTTCAAACTCTGGTGGTCCGTATAAATCTGAAACCTTTCTCCGCACAAGTAGTGCCTCCAAATCTTCAAGGCGAAGATGATAGCTGCTAGCTCCAAATCATGTGTCGGGTAGTTCATCTCGTGAGGTCTTAACTGTCTCGATGCATAAGCTACGACCCTTCCATGTTGCATCAAGACGCATCCCAGTCCCTTCAGCGACGCATCGCTATAAATCTCATAACCTCTAGGTCCAGAAGGGATGGTCAACACTGGTGCAGTCGTCAAACGATGCTTGAGTTCCTGAAAACTCCTCTCACACTTATCCGTCCATTCAAACCTCGTATCCTTCTTAGTCAGCCTTGTCAAAGGAGTTGCTATCGAGGAAAACTTTTCTACGAACCTGCGGTAATATCCTGCCAATCCTAGGAAGCTTCGAATCTCCGTCACTGACGTAGGTCTAGGCCAATTCGTTACTGCTTCAATCTTTGCTGGGTCCACAAAAATTCCATTTCCAGAGATGACATGTCCAAGGAATGCAACTTTGTTAAGCCAAAACTCGCATTTACTGAACTTGGCGTACATCGAGTGTTCTCTCAGCGTCCGTAGAACTCTACTCAACTGCTCCTCGTGCTCCTCAGGACTCTTTGAGTAAATCAAAATGCCGTCGATGAAAACAATGACGAACTGATCCAAGTATTCCTTAAACACTCTATGCATCAAATCCATGAAAGCAGCTGCGGCATTAGTCAATCCAAACGGCATGACTGTGAACTCGTAATGCCCATATCTTGTCCGAAAGGCGGTCTTCGGTACATCTTCCTTCTTAATCCTCAACTGGTGATAACCCGTCCTTAGCTCTATCATGGAGAACACAGAAGCTCCTTGAAGTTGATCAAACAAGTCGTCAATTCTTGGCAACGGGTACTTATTCTTGATAGTCACCTGGTTCAACAGCCGGTAATCAATGCATAACCGCAACGACCCATCCTTCTTCCTTACAAACAAGACTGGCGCTCCCCAAGGCAAAGCGCTTGGACGAATAAATCCTTTGTCCAGTAACTCCTACATTTGAACCTTCAATTCCTTCAATTCCGACAAGGACATCCTGTAGGGTGCCTTCGAGATCGGCTCCGTTCCGGGTGCCAACTCGATCACGAACTCTATTTCCCTTTCTGGAGGCAATCCTGGTAACTCTTGAGGGAAAACATCGGGAAAGTCGCGCACTACTGCTATATCCTCTAATTTTGGTTCCTCCACGGTCGGATCCACTACGGCAGCTAGGTAAGCTTGGTATCCTTCGTCCAATAGCCTAGTCACCTCAAGTGACGAAATCAAAGGGATTGTGGTTCCTCCTCGACTTCCCACAAACTCGAATCTAGGGCGATCATTGGGATGGAAATGAATCACCCTGCTACCACAATCAACGACAGCTCTTTGCCTACTTAACCAATTCATTCCGATAATCACGTCAAAGTCAAACATAGGCAGCACAACTAAGTCTATTCGTTCCTCACTACCCCCAATGACTATCTTACAATCTGAACAACCTAAGGAAACCAGCACCTTATCCTTTAAAGGGGTGGTAACATGCAATATCACTTCCAGTGGTTTCAATTCAATTCCGACCAAATCAGCAAACTGAGCAGATATAAACGAATGCGATGCTCCAGGGTCAAACAAGGCATAGGCAGCATGATCACATAAAGTAATCGTACCTGTGACCACGCTAGGCGCGTTCTCCACCTCCCTACGCGCCACAGCATAAACCCTTCCTTGAGCTGGCGGCCTATTGGCATTGTTCTGCGGAGCTCCCGTCTGCGGTCCCGCTGGCGGCCGGTTCCCTTGAGCTTGAGGCCCTGGTGCCTGACTTGGGCAATTCCTTATCTGATGGCCCAACTGGCCACACTTGAAGCAAGCGCCCGTCCTGCTTGGGCAAGGTCCGTTCCCATGTTTCTGTCCACACAAACGGCAGTTCCAACTCGGCCGGGGAGCAGGCTTGCCAATGATCCTTCTGATCGGAGGACGAAACGCCGGTTGTTCACCATCGGCCTTTTGCCGAACTGGCGGTTATCCCTCACGGGAGTAAACCGCGATCCAGATGCTACTCCTCTTTCTCTCATGTCCCTTTCCACCAATTGACCTCTTTCATAGATGGCGTCGTAGCCCTGTAAGTCCAACAGCACCAACTGGCTGCGAAGGTCAGGTCTCAATCCATCTCTGAACCTTCTCGCCCTATCCTCAGGGTTTTCAACCATCCTCGGAGCATACTTGGACAGCCTCGCAAACTCAGCCTCATATTGGTCTATGGTCATCTGGTTCTGGCGGAGATTCTGAAACGCAACTATCTTCTGTTCCCGAGCCGCTCTGGAGAAATATTTGGCAGTAAACACTTCGGAGAAGACAGTCCAGTTGGGTTCTGTGCCTTCTGGGAAAATCCTTCCCTTGGTGGCCTTCCACCAATCATTCGCCGTACCTCGTAGCTGGTACACAGCCAGGACTACCTTCTCGGCCTCAGTACATCCCAATGCCTCAAAGGCCTTTCCCAGTTCTTCAATCCAAGCAGGGGCAGTTCCAGGGTCCCTTGTACCATCGAACTTTGGTGGCTTCAGCTTCATAAAGTGTTCCATCAGCTGGCCCATCCCTCGATTTCCTTGCCCATGGGCGTTGCCACCTTCATTACCATAACCATTGTTCCCGTTATTCCCGTTTGCCAAGTTGGCGGCAGCGACTGCAGCTTCAGCAGCCTGGGCAACGGCAGCAGCCCTCTCCTGGGCTTGCCTGCCCATCAAGTTCCCAATCTCTTCCAAGATCCTCATAACTCCGTCATACCTAGGATCTTCTACCGCTTGCGGCCTAGAGCTAGACGCTCCTCCAGTACCTCTGGTTCGGTTGCTCATCTTGCTAAGTCTCACAACACCTGAGTCACTATAATTCCATTCAGGAATTAGAGACCTAAGTCATCTACTGAAGTCGAACAAGGCTAAGCTACTCTCATAGTAGCAATCACAATTTAAGCCAATCACTACCCAAGCAACCATACGAAGCATCATAAGCAGGGATTCACACGTGAGTCACACAATCAGTTGCTCCAGCAACTTCACCAATTCACAATCATTTAACCAATCCAGCAATCAACAGTCAACACTTAGTGCCAAGTACGAAGCCTTATAGCCTTAAGCCCACCAAAGATGAAGCCAGTCAATATGCCAATCACAAGAGCCATTTCACATGCCATGCATTCTATGCCTAACTCTAGCGAATTCCCTAAGGTCTTGCTACCCAATTATCCTCAAATCTCCACACCTTATTACTCCAGTCCTCAATCAACTTGATCGAGCTAACCTTGCTCTGATACCAATTAAACGAGGATGTAACGCCCCGAGACCTCAATGGCGCACATCATCGCCTCACAACCAGATCTTCGTCCGTCTTATACTCAGGATCTTGTATGCCATACGGTAGACAATGAAACTTATATGCACATGCGGAAGCGACACTCAGAACTCCTACCAAATGTATAACATGATGACTTAAGGAAAACAGAGCACTTAATCATAACATATCACAACATCAGTTTTACAACATAAGCATAGATAGAAAATACAACACTTGGGATCGGGGGAGATGGTTAGCCTAATCAAAAGACGACGGGCTAAGGGTCAGGCACTACTCAAAAGCGGAACTCCAAAAAGTCATGGATGCCTAAGCTATCTAAGGGTCGAGCTCGCGGTCATCGTCGGAATCCTCGCGGTGCATTGGGTCGTACTCCTCCAGGTCTTCCTCGTCTTCCACTTCCTCTTCTTCTTCTTCTTCAAACTCTGGCTCTGGATCTGCCTCATCCTCGGGCTCGGACTGATCCTGGTAGATGGCCTCTCCGTCGGGGTTGTACTCCTCCTCTAAAGGCTCGTCCTCGGGATCGTCTAGCTCTGCTTCATCCTCCTTGGGCTCGGACTCGTCCGTCTCCATGGGATCTTCGGCGTCGAAGGGCCCCACAATGTCGCCATCAATCTCGGGGTTCTGAGAAGGTGCCGACGGAAGGTCTGGATCGGGTGCGGTCTCGGAGTCAGTGAGCTCCCCATCAGCAGGGTGTACAATCGAAGGATCCTGCTCGCGAATAACATCCCCCGGCACTTCAAAAGTCCTCAGCGGCCCAACCTCGAGGTCTCCATCGCGGTAGAACCATGCTGCAAACTTGTCCGCCCTCCAATCTGCTAAGCCTATATCCATCCAGATGGTGCCATACTTCCTAATGTAAGCTTTCCCCTCTCCCACCGGGTACTCCGTGGAATATTGCTCTAACCAGACGGGCACCTCAAAAATCGGCGGCGGTGGCATGATCAGGGTTCGGGGTCTGAAAATGGGGGTCCCACGACGGGGTGAGATATACTCAGTAAGCTAGCCTAACCCTAAGCTAGACCCTTGGGACTTCTAGACACTTCCCAACATATGCAATGTCCAAACCATCAAACAACAGGCAATGGCATATAATAGCTCAATTTAGAAATATACTTAGTCATGAAGTTCACAATTTAGGCTAGGCAGGACTTGTACTTGGGCACTTAACATTTCATCACTCAATCAGATAATTCACATTTACGATACGAGCGAACTCTCATGGCTTAGCCCGCGTAATAACGCTTCAGGCTTAAAAGATCAAGGAACCCGCGTTTAACGCCTCAGGTTTCCGATGCCATTTCTCATGACCCGCGTTTAACGCCTCAGGTCCATCCCGCGTTTAACGCATCAGGATGCCTCACATACGTATACTTATAATTTCTTTCCATTGCCATAATTAATTCAATCATGCGCACTCTCATCAAATTGGGCACGATTCGACCCCTCAAGCTACCATCCCATATCATGGCAATACGTTGTAAAATTCAACAATTCAAGTCCATGGCAATATCGTGCGGTCGATAACACATCAATTGAGACAATTCCATGCTTTCAAGGTAGCCATTCGGCCATGTCACACCATCAAGGGCACATAAATCAATTAAGGCTCATAACTCACTAATTAATCACGCTAGGCCCAATATTACTAACATAAGGTCGTTTAACTCAATTGAACCTCTTGTTATTCTCTTGATTAGAGTACGATTCATAGGTTAAAAGTCGTTTACTAATCGTGCTCGCTCGATTTCCCCAAAACCGATTACTCCTAAACCTCAATTAGGATTCCATTAATTCAAATAGATATAATTCAAGTTCTAGCTAGTCCTAGGACATCATGGGGCATTCGGCCCACACCTAGGAACATCCACCAATCCATTTCATTCACGGTTCCTAGCATTCAATCATCAAAACACATCAATGGATTTTCTGACCACATAATGCAAATTCGGATCCCTAAAGGACTCTACCGAAACAGCCCCCTATACACTTCAAAATCCACTCCAAATGGTCCTTCCATGCACACAAGGTCCTAACTAAAGGTTAGGGGAGCTTACCGAATCCAAAAGTGAGGCGAAGCCGGCGGTGGATGGCGGTGGAAGGCGCGGCGCACGGCGGTCCAAGGGAAACCAGGTCTGATCCCTAAGAAAAATCCCACAAATGCCAAGCTAACTTGATGAGAAACACTCCTATCACAACCTATTGATCTCTTAACATGTGTATCTAAGGTTCTAGAGTCACTTACCTCAAGGTCAAGCAAAACCCTACAAGAACAGCCCCGGTTTCCTCCCGGTTCGGTTCTGGTCGGCGACGGTTCGGGCGGCTTCGAGCCGAACGGCGGTCTCCACGACAGGGCAAGAGGGAGAGGAGGTCTTGCTAGTGGTGGTGAGAGGTGGCGGAGTGGCGGCGAAGGGGCGGCCGTTCGCGGTTTGGCCGAGAGGGAGAGGGCGGCGACGGGCGAGAGTGAGAGGAGGAGAGAGCGAACGGGAGAGAGTGGAGAGAGAGAGTGATCGTCCGAATGGGGGAGGGAGAGAGAGAGAGAGAGAACAATAAGAAGCAAAGGAATTTTGGAGGGAAAGGGTGAGTGGAGTGGTTCAAGGGGTAAGGACATGAATAGTGTCTAGGAATGACTTGGGTTAGTGGGGTAGGTTTAAGGGAAATTGTCCAATCAAATTGTCTTCTCAAATCCTCAATAATGCAAAGATCAAATGACCATGGTGCCCTTGGGATTTTCGGCTGAAGATGGGGGAGGCAAATGACCATTTTGCCCTTGCTTCGGTCTTGAAAAAGCGTGCTAATCCTATGGGTAAAAAGGTCGATTTCGCTTGCCGGTTCGAATTTCGCTTTTTCTAACCTATACGGGACTATTTCTAACCTTAATAACCCCTCGATGAAGCGACGTCCAAATTTACTCCGTGGTGATCTTCGAATGTCCGGCCTCCAATCTCGAAGTCCAATCTATGGTCAAATTCAGTCAATTGTCATTCCAGCGCGTCTCTGACTAACGGGCGGCTCTTAGGAGTTACGCGTATCGACCCGTGACTTATGTCACGTTTAAGAGTTACTCGAGTCACGGCGGCTTTGGTTGTCATGTAATTGCGAGGGCCAATCGCTAGTCCCGAAGGTTACGACCGTTAGGAATTGAGTTAGGTTAATTCGCAAATCACGTCATGGTCATACGGAATCACCCGTGAACCAATCGCATGACACTAGCAAATCGTCCTAAAACCATTCTTAGATCGACCTTTAGCGGTTCAGAATATTCCCTCGACGATCCTTATGGTCAAAGTACCGACTCGTGGTTAAGTTCTTTGGTCCACGTACTTTAAATCCTATACGGCCATTCCCCATTGGTTAGTCGACTCGAGAGTGATCAGTTCTGAGCGAGATTAACTGGAATACATCGATAGACATTCATTCATTGAAGAGTTTCGAGATTGGGTCAGAATTCAGAATGTCACACGTTAAACGCGGGTAATGAGAAATGGCATTGGAAACCTGAGGCGTTAAACGCGGGTTCCTTGATCTCTTAAGCCTGATGCGTTATTACGCGGGCTAAGCCATGGGAGTTTGATTGTATCATACATGTGGACTGTCTGCTAAATGATGAAATGTTAAGTGCCCAAGTGCAAGTCCCGTCTAGCCTAGCGTGTGAATTGCATGACGGAATATGTTTAATTGAGTTGTCACGTGCCATTGCTTGTTATTGCTCGTTTAGCCATTGCATGTGTTTAGGAAAGTATGGAAATCCCAAGTGTCTAGCTTAGGGTTAGGCTAGCTTATTGAGTATAGCTCACCCCGTCGTGGGACCCACCTTTTCAGACCCCAAACCCTGATCATGCCACCGCCGCCGATTTTTGGGGTGCCCGTCTGGATAGAGCAGTATTCCACGGAGTACCCGGTGGGAGAAGGGAAAGCTTATATTAGGAAGTACGGCACTATTTGGATGGATGTGGGCTTAGCATACTGGAGGCCAGACCGAGTCGCAACATGGTTTTATCGAGATGGCGACCTCACAGTCGGACCGTTGAGGACTTTTGACGTACCGTGGGATGTCATTGGCGAGCAGGACCCTTCGATCGTGCACCCTGCGGACGGAGAGCCCACTGATTCCGAGACCGCTCCCGATCCGGATCTTCCGCCGGCACCGTCTCAGAACCCCGAGGTTGACGGCCACGTCGTGGAACCCTCTGACGCTGAAGATCCCATGGAGACGGACGAGTCCGAGCCCGAGGAAGATGACGAAGAGTTAGACGATTCCGAGGACGAGCCTTTGGAGGAGGAGTACAACCCTGATGGAGAGGCCATCTTCCATCCTCAGCCTGAACCCGAAGAAGAAGCAGATCGAGAGCCAGAGTTTGAAGAAGAAGAAGAGGAGGAGGAGGACGAGGAAGACTTGGAGGAGTATGACCCAGTGCACCGCGAGGATCCCGATGATGACCGCGAGCTCGACCCTTAGATAGCCTAGGCATCCATGACTTTTGAAGTTCCCTTTTTGAGTTGGTGCCTGACCCTTAGCCCGTCGTCTCTTTTGATTAGGCTAACCATCTCCCCTGACCCCAATTGTTGTATCCCAGTTTATGTTTATGTTGTAAATTGAATCGTATGGTATTCTATGACTTGATTAAGTGTCTTACTTCCCTCAAACCATGAAGTGTTTAACTGTCCAGGAGAATTGCATGACGCTGCTGCATGTTCATTTAAGTTTCATTGTCTACCGTGTATGGCATAGACCCCTGAGTATCATTCAAGTAAGGAACCGGTCGTAAGGCGATGATGTGCGCCTGTGAGGACTCGGGGCGTTATAGTCTCTCTACAAATTCATATTCATAAATGCCGCTTATCCGTCAGTCATTTCCATTTCGACCTATTGCCTAATCCACTGTCGATCTCTGGACTATAACCACAAATAACCTTAAAGGTCATTAATTAAAGTCGGTACTAAGACCATCAAAAGGCAACAAAAGTTCAAGCCTATAATCCTTGAGACACTCCCTGGCGACTTTTGCTCTTAACACCTAGGCAATAGAATTCCTCTTATTTCCACGCTAGGGTCTCTCACCCTATGAGGAGGACTATACACTTCAGCAGCATCTTCATGCCTCGAATCCTACCTTGTCTTCCTCGTTCTATATAACGTCAATCTTAGAGCTTGCGCCAACAGCGATACCTTTACTCCAGGACTCAGACGTCACCATGCTTGACATTCTCCTTCCCATAACTCTGTCACCTCAAACAACAAGGTTCTAATGGATCGAGATCCTCTTTCGGCCTTCATCGGTCCATACCTTGATTATTCAACTTGATTGACTCAAATACCTTGCTGTCATAACCCTAGCACTCCCTTTTTTTTTTGCTTACTCATCTGTCCATTAAATTTACGAGTGACCAAGACCATCAGGCCCATTCACTTTCCTTCCCAACAACAACCACCTCATGGTCCGATCGTCCTTTAGAATAACACCTTATCTTTTAGGGGACAACAACTCATAACTCCATTTCCGATGGTTCAGTTCAATCTCAACCAACTTCATAGGATCATTGGACTCAAGCAAGCTAGCACGTCGATTTTCCTTAACACTTCCCACATGACGAGAGAGACAGACCACCAATTTTGTAATGCCTCGAGTCCCTCCTGGCGCACATCATCGCCTTACAACCAGTTCTTTCTCTTAATATATTATACCCAGGATCTTTGGTATGCATGGTAGGCAATGAAACTTAAATGAACATACAGCAGCGTCATGCAAAACTACTAGGCAATTAAACACGAGGGGGTTTGAGGGAAGTAAGACACTTAATCAAGTCATAGCATGCCATACGATTCACATTACAACACAAACATAACTGGGATACAACACTTGGGATCAAGGGAGATGGTTAGCCTAATCAAAAGAGGCGTCGGGCTAAGGTCAGGCACTACTCAAAAGCGGAACTCCAAAAAAAATCATGGATGCCTAGGCTATCTAAGGGTCGAGCTCGCGGTCATCGTCGGAATCCTCGCGGTGCACTGTGTCGTACTCCTCCAGGTCTTCCTCGTCTTCCACTTCCTCTTCTTCTTCTTCAAACTCTGGCTTTGGATTTGCCTCATCCTCGGGTTCAGGCTGATCATGGTAGATGGCCTCTCCGTCAGGGTTGTACTCCTCCTCCAAAGGCTCGTCCTCGGAATCGTCTAGCTCGGCCTCATCCTCCTCGGGCTCGGACTCGTCCGTCTCCATGGCATCTTCGGCATCAGAGGGCCCCACGATGTCGCCATCAATCTTGGGGTTTTGAGACGGTGCCGGCGGAAGGTCTGGATCCGGTGCGGTCTCGGAGTCAGTGAGCTCCCCATCAGCAAGGTGTACGATCGAAGGATCCTGCTCGCCAATGACATCCCCCGGCACGTCAAAAGTCCTCAGCGGCCCAACCTCAAGGTCTCAATCACGGTAGAACCATGCTGCAAACTTGTCCGCCCTCCAATCTGCTAAGCCTATATCCATCCAGATGGTGCCATACTTCCTCATGTAAGCTTTCCCCTCTCCCACCAGGTACTCCGTGGAATACTGCTCTATCCAGACGGGCACCCCAAAAATCGGCGGCGGTGGCATGATCAGGGTTTGGGTTCTGAAAATGGGGGTCCCACGACGGGGTGAGATATACTCAATAAGCTAGCCTAACCCTTAGCTAGACCATTGGGACTTCCAGACACTTCCCAACACATGCAATGGCCAAACAATCAAACATCAGGCAATGGCATATAATAGCTCATTTAGAAACCTATTTAGTCGTGCAATTCACAAATTAGGCTAGGCAGGACTTGTACTTGGGCACTTAACATTTTCATCACTGGCAGACAATCCACATGTACGATACAACCGAAACTCTCATGGCTTAGCCCGCGTAATAACGCATCAGGCTTAAGAGATCAAGGAACCCGCGTTTAACGCCTCAGGTTTCCAATGCCATTTCTAATGACCCGCGTTTAACGCCTCAGGTCCATCCCGCGTTTAACGCATCAGGATGTCTCACATACGTATACTTATAATTTCTTTCCATCGCCATAATTAATTCAATCATGCGCACTCTCATCAAATTGGGCTCGATTCGACCCCTCAAGCTACCATCCCATATCATGGCAATACATCGTAAAATTCAACAGCCAAGTCCATGGTAATGTCATGCGGTTGATACGCATCAATTGAGATAAATCAATACTTCGAGCATGGCCATTCGGCCAGGTTACACAGTCAATGGCACATAAATCAATTAAGGCCTAAAACCCGCCAATTAATCACACTAGACCCAAAATCGCTAACATAGGGCCACTTAGCTCAATTGAACTTCTTGTTATTCCCTCGATTAGAGTGCGATCCATAGGTTAAAAGTCGTTTACTAAACGTGCTCGCACGATTTCCCCAAAACCGAATACTCCTAAGCCTCAATTAGGATTCCATCAATTCAAACAGATATAATTCAAGCTCTAGCTAGTCCTAAGACATCATGGGGCATTCGGCCCACACCCTAGGACACTCATCAATTCATTCCATCCATGGTTCCTAACATTCAATCATCAAAACTCATCCATGAAAATTTTGATCACAATATGCAAATTCGGATCCCTAGGGGACCCCACCGAAACAGCCCCCTAAATGTTACAAAATCATCCCCAATTGGTCTTTCCATGCACTCAAGGTTCTAGCAAAAGGTTAGGGGAGCTTACCAAGTCCAAGACCTAGGGCGAGCCGGCGGCAAATGGCGAGGGGAGGCGCGGCGCACGGCGGTCTGATCTGGTCCGCGGGGTCCTAGGCGACAATCATCACAAACAAACCTTAATACTACTTTTACCACAAGCCTAAAGCCTCTTAATATGTCTACCAAAGCACTAAGAGCAACTTACCTCAAGATCAACAATGGTCTCCCAAGAACAGCCCAACCTCTTCCTCCTCGGTTCGGTTCGGTCTTGGGGTCTACGGGCGGCTTCGGGCCGAACGGCGGCTGCTAGGGTGGTCTAATGGTAAGAGGGACGTGCCTAGGTGGTGGTTCGAGGCGGCGGAGCGGCGGCGGAGTGGCGGCGAAGCGGCGGTTGGCCGCGGCTTGGACGAGAGAAGAGCGGCGACGGCGTGAGGGAAAAGGAAGAGAGAGCGAACGAGAGGGAGAGAATGAGAGGGAGAGTCGGCCGAAATGAAGAGGGAGAGAGAGAGAGTGGGTGATAAGAAGAAAGGAAAATTTGGAGGGAAAAGTGGTAGTGGGGTGGTTGACATGCAATAGTGCCCATGAGTGACAAGGTGTAAGAGGTTTGGTCATGGGGAAAATGTCATTCCATAGTCAAGTCAAGTGATCAAGTGGTCAACCAATAATTCATAAGGTCAAATGACTAAAGGGCCCTCTAATTTTCGGCCAAGGCTAGGGAAGGCAAATGACAATTTTGCCCTTGCTTGGTTTAAGGAAAAAGTGCACTAAACTAGGGGTAAAAGGGTCCTACGGTACTTGGCGATCCGAATTTCGCTTTTCTAACCTATACGGGACAATTTCTAACCTTAATAACCCCTCGATGAAGCGACGTCCAAATTTACTCCAAAGCGATCTCCGAATGTCCGGCCTCCAATCTCGAAATCCAATCTATGGCTAAATTCAGTCAATTGTCATTTCAGTGCGTCTCTGACTAACGGGCGGCTCTTAGGAGTTACGCGTATCGACCCGCGACTTATGCCACGTTTAAGAGTTACTCAAGCTACGGCGGCTTTGGTTGTCATGTAATCGCGAGGGTCAATCACTAGTCCCGAAGGTCACGACCGTTAGGAATCGATTTAGGTTAATTCGCAAATCATGTCATGGTCATACGGAATCACCCGTGAACCAATCGCACGACACTAGCAAATCAGTCTAAAACCATTCTTAGATCGACCTATAGCGGTTCAGAATATTCCCTCGACGATCCTTATGGTCAAAGCACCGACTCGTGGTTAAGTTCTTTGGTCCACGTACTTTAAATCCTATACGGCCATTCCCCATTGGCTAGTCGACTCGAGAGTGATCAGTTCTGAGCGAGATTAACTGGAATACATCGATAGACATTCATTCACTGATAAGTTTCGAGATAGGGTCAGAATTCAGGATGTCACAACTCTTCCCCCCTTACAAAAATTTCGTCCTCGAAATTTACATTACAACCACCTACTCAAACAAATGGGGGTGCTGACGCCTCATCGCTTCCTCACTTTCCCAGGTGGCTCCTTCAGTTCCATGGTGCTCCCATATCACCTTTACTAGTCGGATTGTCTTGTTCCGTAGGACTTGCTCCTTCCTATCCTCGATCTTGACTAGTCTCTCCACATACGTTACCCGATCGTCCACTTCTATCACTTCGTGGTCCAGCACATGAGTTGCGTCCGGTTCATACTTCCTCAGCATCGACACGTGGAATACGTTGTGAACTTGTGATAAGCTTGGCGGCAAGGCGAGTCTGTAGGCCAGAGTTCCAATTCGCTCCAGAATTTCGAAAGGGCCTACATACCTTGGACTCAACTTTCCCTTCTTCCCAAACCGAGATAGACCTCGCATTGGTGACACTTTCAAGAAAACGTGGTCTCCTACTTGAAACTCCAAAGGTCTGCGCCGCTTGTCGGCGTAACTCTTCTGGCGACTCTGCGCGGTTTTCAATCTTTCTCTTATGATTTTCACTGCCTCCACTTACTGTTCTACTAGCTCCGGGCCTGTTATGCTTCGTTCACCAACCTCGTCCCAGCATAAGGGTGTCCGGCAGGCTCTACCGTAAAGTGCTTCGAACGGTGCCATTCTAATGCTCTGTTGGTAACTGTTGTTTTAGGCAAATTCTACCAAGTGCAACTGATCTTCCCAACCTCCTTTAAAGTCCAAAACGCAAGCTCTCAACATGTCCTCAAGCGTCTGAATTGTCCTTTCTGATTGTCCGTCCGTCTGGGGGTGATAAGCGGTGCTGTACTGTAGTTTCGTTCCCAAGGCCTCTTGTAGGCTTTTCCAAAATGAAGCGGTAAACTTGGGGTCTCTGTCCGAAGTAATCGTCACTGGAACTCCATGAAGGCGAACTACGTACCTCATGTACAACTCTGCATATCTATCCATCGCGAAATCTTTCCTTACTGCCAAGAAGTGTGCGGACTTAGTCAGCCTATCCACGATCACCCAAATCGAATCATGCCCTCTCTGACTCCTCGGCAAACCCATGACGAAGTCCATGGTGACGTGCTCCCACTTCCATTCGGGGATTTCCAAAGGCTGTAACATCCCACCAGGCTTACAATGCTTAGCCTTAACTTGCTGGCACGTCAAACACTTCGCCACATGCTTAGCTACATCCACTTTCATTCCATTCCACCAGTAGTGCTGACGCAGGTTCTGATACATCTTCGTGCTACCCGGGTGAATACTATAGTTGCTCCTATGCACTTCCGACAAGATCCTTTCTCTAAGCTCCTCGTCATTGGGTACGCACAAGCATCCACGAAACTTCAGAATCCCATCTTCGGACACTTGAAAGTCGGGTTTCCTTTTTCCGGCATCCGTTTCCAAGATCTTTTGGATGTCGGGGTCCGTAGATTGCAACGCTTTCACCTTCTCATGAATCTCTGGCTCAATCCTCAACGTCGCTAGAAGACAAGACAGCTGGCAAACTTCGAGCCTAAACTCCGAATCCCTTACCTTTTCCAACAAGGTCCATTCCTTAACCCACAAATGTGCGATGCTTGACTTCCGACTCAGTGCATCCGCAACCTTATTTGCCTTTCCGGGGTGATAAAGAATATCACAATCATAGTCCTTGAGCAGTTCCATCCAGCGACGTTGTCTCATGTTTAACTCCTTTTGGGAAAACAAGTACTTCAAACTCTGGTAGTCCGTGTAAATCTGAAACCTTTCTCCGCACAAGTAGTGCCTCCAAATCTTCAAGGCGAAGATGACAGCTGCTAGTTCCAAATCATGCGTCGAGTAGTTCATCTCATGAGGTCTTAACTGTCTCGATGCATAAGCTACAACTCTTCCATGTTGCATCAAGACGCACCCTAATCCCTTCAGCGACGCATCGCTATAAATTTCGTAACCTCGAGGCCCAGAAGGGATGGTCAACACTGGTGCAGTCGTCAAACGATGCTTCAGTTCCTGAAAACTCCTCTCACATTTATCCGTCCATTCAAACCTCGTATCCTTCTTAGTCAGCCTTGTCAAAGAAGTAGCTATTGAGGAAAACTTTTCTACGAACCTGCGGTAATATCTTGCCAATCCTAGGAAGCTTCGAACCTCCGTCACTGACGTAGGTCTAAGCCAATTTGTTACTGCTTCAATCTTTGCTGGGTCCACAGAAATTCCATTTCCAGAGATGACATGTCCAAGGAATGCAACTTTGTTAAGCCAAAACTCACACTTACTGAACTTGGCGTACAGCGAGTGTTCCCTCAACGTCCGTAGAACTCTACTCAACTGCTCCTCGTGCTCCTCAGGGCTCTTCGAGTAAATCAAAATGTCGTCGATGAACACAATGACGAACTGATCCAAGTATTCCTTAAACACTCTATGCATCAAATCCATGAAAGCAGCTGGGGCATTAGTCAATCCAAACGGCATGACTGTGAACTCGTAATGCCCATATCTCGTCCGAAAGGCGGTATTCGGTATATCTTCCTTCTTAATCCTCAACTGGTGATAACCCGTCCTTAGGTCTATCTTGGAGAACACAGAAGCTCCTTGTAGTTGATCAAACAAGTCGTCAATTCTTGGCAACGGGTACTTATTCTTGATGGTCACCTGGTTCAACTGCCGGTAATCAATGCATAAGCGCAACGACCCATCCTTCTTTCTTACAAACAAGACTGGCGCTCCCCAAGGCGAAGCGCTTGGACGAATAAATCCTTTGTCCAGCAATTCTTGCATCTGAACCTTCAATTCCTTCAACTCTGACAAGGACATCCTATAGGGTGCCTTTGAGATTGGCTCTGTTCCCGGTGCTAATTCAATCACGAACTCTATTTCCCTTTCTGGAGGCAACCCTGGTAACTCTTGAGGAAAGACATCAGGATAATCACGTACTACAGCTATGTCCTCTAGCTTTGGTTCCTCAACGGTCGGATCCACTACGGCTGCTAAGTAAGCTTGACATCCTTCGTCCAATAGCCTAGTCACCTCAAGTGACGAAATCAAAGGGATGGAGGTTCCTCCTCGACTTCCCACGAACTCAAATCTAGGGCGATCATTAGGATGGAAATGAATCACCCTGCTACCACAATCAACGACAGCTCTTTGCCTACTGAACCAATCCATTCCGATAATCACGTCAAAGTCAAACATAGGCAGCACAGCTAAATCTATTCGTTCCTCACTACCCCCAATGACTATCTTACAATCTGAACAACCTAAAGAAACCAGCACTTTATCCTTTAAAGGGGTGGTAACATGCAATATCACTTCCAGTGGTTTCAATTCAATTCCGACCAAATCAGCAAACTGAGCAGATATAAACGAATGCGATGCTCCAGGGTCAAACAAGGCATAGGCAGCATGATCACATAAAGTAATCGTACCTGTGACCACGCCAGGCGCTTTCTCCGCCTCCCTACGCGCCACCGCATAGACCCTTCCTTGAGCTGGCGGCCTTTTGGCATTGTTCTGCGAAGCTCCCGCCTGCGGTCCCGTTGGTGGCCGGTTCCCTTGAGTCTGAGCTCCTGGTGCCTGACTCGGGCAATTCCTTATCTGATGGCCCAACTGGCCACACTTGAAGCAAGCGCCCGTCCTGCTCGGGCAAGGTCCGTTCCCATGCTTCCGTCCACACAAACGGCAGTTCCAACTCGGCCGGGGAGCAAGCTTGCTAATGCTCCTTCTGATCGGAGGGACGAAACGCCTGTTGTTCACCATCGGCCTTTTGCCGAACTGGCGGTTATCCCTCACGGGAGTAAACCGCGATCCATATGCTACTCCTCTTTCTCTCATGTCCCTTTCCACCAACTGACCTCTTTCATAGATGGCGCCATAGCCCTGTAAGTCTAACAGCACCAACTGGCTGCGAAGGTCAGGTCTCAATCCATCTCTGAACCTTCTCGCCCTATCCTTAGGGTTTTCGACCATTCTAGGGGCATACTTAGACAGTCTTGCGAATTTGACCTCGTACTGATCGATGGTCATCTAATTCTGTCGAAGATTCTGAAATTCAATCATCTTCTGTTCTCGAGCCGCTCTGGAGAAATACTTGGCAGTAAACACTTCAGAGAAGACAGAGTTGGGTTCTATGCCTTCTGGGAAAATTCTTCCCTTGGTGGCCTTCCACCAATCATTCGCCGTACCTCGTAGCTGGTATACAGCTAGGACTACCTTTTCAGCCTCAGTACAACCCAACGCCTCAAAGGCCTTTTCCAATTCTCCAATCCAAGCAGGGGCAGTTCCAGGGTCCCCTGTACCATCGAACTTTGGTGGCTTCAGCTTCATAAAGTGTTCCATCAGCTGGCCCATCCCTCGATTTCCTTGTCCATGGGCGTTGCCACCATCATTACCATAACCATTGTTCCCGTTATTCCCGTTTGCTAGGTTGGCGGCAGCGACTGCAGCTTCAGCAGCCTGGGCAACGGCAGCAGCTCTTTCCTGGGCCTGCCTGCCCATTAAGTTCCCAATCTCTTCCAAGATCCTCATAACTCCGTCATACCTAGGATCTTCTACTGCTTGCGGCCTAGAGCTAGACTCTCCTCCCGTACCTCTGGTCCGGTTACTCATCTCGCTAAGTTTCACAACACCTGAGCCACTATAATTCCATTTGGGAATTAGAGACCTAAGTCATCTACTTAAGTCGAACAAGGCTACGCTATACTCATAGCAGCAATCATAGTTAAAGCAACCAATAAAAGCATCACAACGAGGGAATCACCATTGCACCACGCAATCAGTTGCCTCTGCAACTTAGCCAATTCGAATCAATTACCCAACCAAGCAAGCAGCAGTCAACACTCAGTGCCAAGTACGAAGCCTTATAGCCTTAAGCCTACCAAAGATGACGCCAGTCAATATGCCAATCACAAGCGCCATTTCACATGCCATGCATTCTATGCCTAACTCTAGCGAATTTCCTAAGGTCTTGCTACCCAATACTCCTTGAATCATTACACCTTATTACTCCAGTCCTCACTCAGCTTGATCGAGTTGACCTTGCTCTGATACCAATTAAACGAGGATGTAACGCCCCGAGTCCCTCCTGGCGCACATCATCGCCTTACAACCAGTTCTTTCTCTTAATATATTATACCCAGGATCTTTGGTATGCATGGTAGGCAATGAAACTTAAATGAACATACAGCAGCGTCATGCAAAACTCCTAGACAATTAAACACGAGGGGGTTTGAGGGAAGTAAGACACTTAATCAAGTCATAGCATGCCATACGATTCACATTACAACACAAACATAACTGGGATACAACACTTGGGATCAAGGGAGATGGTTAGCCTAATCAAAAGAGGCGTCGGGCTAAGGTCAGGCACTACTCAAAAGCGGAACTCCAAAAAAAATCCTGGATGCCTAGGCTATCTAAGGGTCGAGCTCACGGTCATCGTCGGAATCCTCGTGGTGCACTGTGTCGTACTCCTCCAGGTCTTCCTCGTCTTCCACTTCCTCTTCTTCTTCTTCAAACTCTGGCTCTGGATTTGCCTCATCCTCGGGTTCAGGCTGATCATGGTAGATGGCCTCTCCGTCAGGGTTGTACTCCTCCAAAGGCTCGTCCTCGGAATCGTCTAGCTCTGCCTCATCCTCCTCGGGCTCGAACTCGTCCGTCTCCATGGGATCTTCGGCATCAGAGGGCCCCACGATGTCGCCATCAATCTCGGGGTTCTGAGACGGTGCCGGCGGAAGGTCTGGATCCGGTGCGGTCTCGGAGTCAGTGAGCTCCCCATCAGCAGGGTGTACGATCGAAGGATCCTGCTCGCCAATGACATCCCCCGGTACGTCAAAAGTCCTCAGCGGCCCAACCTCAAGGTCTCCATCACGGTAGAACCATGCTGCAAACTTGTCCGCCCTCCAATCTGCTAAGCCTATATCCATCCAGATGGTGCCATACTTCCTAATGTAAGCTTTCCCCTCTCCCACCGGGTACTCCGTGGAATACTGCTCTATCCAGACGGGCACCCCAAAAATCGGCGGCGGTGGCATGATCAGGGTTTGGGGTTTGAAAATGGGAGTCCGACGACGGGGTGAGATATACTCAATAAGCTAGCCTAACCCTAACCTAGACCCTTGGGACTTCCAGACACTTCCCAACACATGCAATGGCCAAACAATCAAACAGCAGGCAATGGCATATAATAGCTCATTTAGAAACCTATTTAGTCGTGCAATTCACAAATTAGGCTAGGCAGGACTTGTACTTGGGCACTTAACATTTCATCACTGGCAGACAATCCACATGTACGATACAACAGAAACTCTCATGGCTTAGCCCGCGTAATAACGCATCAGGCTTAAGAGATCAAGGAACCCGCGTTTAACGCCTCAGGTTTCCAATGCCATTTCTCATGACCCGCGTTTAACGCCTCAGGTCCACCCGCGTTTAACGCATCAGGATGTCTCACATACGTATACTTATAATTTCTTTCCATCGCCATAATTAATTCAATCATGCGCACTCTCATCAAATTGGGCTCGATTCGACCCCTCAAGCTACCATCCCATATCATGGCAATACATCGTAAAATTCAACAGCCAAGTCCATGGTAATGTCATGCGGTCGATACGCATCAATTGAGATAAATCAATACTTCGAGCATGGCCATTCGGCCAGGTTACACAGTCAATGGCACATAAATCAATTAAGGCCTTAAAACCCGCCAATTAATCACACTAAACCCAAAATCGCTAACATAGGGCCACTTAGCTCAATTGAACTTCTTGTTATTCCCTCGATTAGAGTGCGATCCATAGGTTAAAAGTCGTTTACTAAACGTGCTCGCACGATTTCCCCAAAACCGAATACTCCTAAGCCTCAATTAGGATTCCATCAATTCAAACAGATATAATTCAAGCTCTAGCTAGTCCTAAGACATCATGGGGCATTCGGCCCACACCCTAGGACACTCATCAATTCATTCCATCCATGGTTCCTAACATTCAATCATCAAAACTCATCCATGAAAATTCTGATCACAATATGCAAATTCGGATCCCTAGGGGACCCCACCGAAACAGCCCCCTAAATGTTACAAAATCATCCCCAATTGGTATTTCCATGCACTCAAGGTTCTAGCAAAAGGTTAGGGGAGCTTACCAAGTCCAAGAGCTAGGGCGAGCCGGCGGCAAATGGCGAGGGGAGGCGCGGCGCACGGCGGTCTGATCTGGTCCGCGGGGTCCTAGGCGACAATCATCACAAACAAACCTTAATACTACTTTTACCACAAGCCTAAAGCCTCTTAATATGTCTACCTAAGCACTAAGAGCAACTTACCTCAAGATCAACAATGGTCTCCCATGAACAGCCCAACCTCTTCCTCCTCGGTTCGGTTCGGTCTTGGGGTCTACGGGCCGCTTCGGGCCGAACGGCGGCTGCTAGGGTGGTCTAATGGCAAGAGGGACGTGCCTAGGTGGTGGTTCGAGGCGGCGGAGCGGCGGCGAAGCGGCGGTTGGCCGCGGCTTGGACGAGAGAAGAGCGGCGACGGCGTGAGGGAAAACAAAGAGAGAGCGAACGAGATGGAGAGAATGTGACATTCTGAATTCTGACCCTATCTCGAAACTTATCAGTGAATGAATGTCTATCAATGTATTCCAGTTAATCTCGCTCAGAACTGATCACTCTCGAGTCGACTAACCAATGGGGAATGGCCGTATAGGATTTAAAGTACGTGGACCAAAGAGCTTAACCACGAGTCGGTGCTTTTACCATAAGGATCGTCGAGGGAATATTCTGAACCGCTATAGGTCGATCTAAGAATGGTTTTAGAACAATTTGCTAGTGTCATGCGATTGGTTCACGGGTGAATCCGTATGACCATGGCGTGATTTGCGAATTAACCTAACTCAATCTCTGACGATCGTAACCTGCGGAACTAGTAATTGACCCTCGCGATTACATGACAACCAAAGCCGCCGTGGCTTGGGTAACTCTTAAATGCGACATAAGTCGCGGGTCGATACGCGTAACTCCTGAGAGCCGCCCGTTAGTCTGAGATACGCCGGAATGACAATTGACTGAATTTAGCCATAGATTGGATTTCGAGACTGGAGGCCGGACATTCAGAGACCACAATGGAGTAAATTTGGACGTCGCCTCATCGGTCGGTTATTAAGGTTAGAAATAGTCCCGTATAGGTTAGAAAAGCGAAATTCGAACCGACGAGCGAAATCGACCTTTTTACCCATAGGATTAGCACGCTTTTCCAAGACCGAAGCAAGGGCAAAATGGTCATTTGCTCCCCTAAGCCTTCAGCCGAAAATGCAAGGGCAAATAGGTCCTTTGGTCTTTGAATTATTGAAGTGAATGACACCAAGATTGATTTGACAAATTTCCCTTAAACCTACCCCACTAACCAAGTCATTCCTAGACACTATTCATGTACCATACCCCATGAACCACCCCAATACCCTTTCCCTCCAAATCTTCCTTTGCTTCTTATCATTCACACACACTCTCTCTCTCTCTCCCATTCGGCCGACTCCCTCACTCTCTCACTCCCTCTCTCTCGTTCGCTCCATCCTCTCTCCCTCACGCCGTCGCCTCCTCTTCCTCTCACGGCCAAACCGTGGCTCGCCGCCACCTTGCCGCCGCTCCGCCGCCTCGAATCGCCATCAAGACCCCTTGATCAGTCCGTGAACCGCCCGTGCCGTCGCCAAAACCTAACCGGGGCTGTCCTTGTAGGAGTTGGGCGATCGTGAGGTAAGTTGCTCTTAGGGCTTAGGTAGACATATTAAGAGGTTTAAGGCTTGTAGTAGAAGTAGTATTAAGGTTTGTTTGTGATGTTTCCCGTTTAGAACCCCACGGATCAGATCTGTACGCTGAGAGCCGCCGTGTGCCGCGCCGTGCCTCCTTCCGCCACCTCACCGCCGGCCTTGCCTTGCTCTTGGACTTAGTAAGCCCCCCTAACCTTTAGTTAGGACCTTGTGTGCATGAAAGGACCATTTGAGATGGATTTCGAAGGGTATAGAGGGCTGTTTTGGTAGGGTTCATTGGGGACCCGAATTTGCATTTTGAAGCCATGATTTCCCTTGATGAGTTTTGGTGATTGGATGCTAAGAACCATGAATGAAATGAATTGGTGGATGTTCCTAGGTATGGGCCGAATACCCTATGGCACCTTAGGATGAGCTAGAGTTTGATTTACACCCAATTAACTTGATGGAACCGTAAATGAATCATAGGGATGTTCGGTTCGGGACAATCGTGCGAATGCATTGAACACATGACCTTTAATTTACGGATCGTATCCTAGTCGTGGAAAATTGCAATAGGTTCGATTAAGCTAAGTGACCCCATATTAGTGATTTGGACCTAGTATGATTAATTAGTGAGATATAAGCCTTAATTAATTGATGTGCAATTGAAGGTGTGACATGACCGAATGGCCATTTAAGAAAGTATGGAATTATCTCAATTGATGTGTTATCGACCGCATGACATTGCCATGGACTCGATTTGTTGAATTTCACGACGTATTGCCATGTTATGGGATGGTAGCTCGAGGGGCCGAATCGAGCTTAATTTGATGAGAGTGCGCACGATTGATTTAATTATGTCGAGGGAAAGGGATTATGAGTATATGTACATGAGGCATCCTGATGCGTTAAACGCGGGATGGACCTGAGGCGTTAAACGCGGGTCATGAGAAATGGCATCGGAAACCTGAGGCGTTAAACGCGGGTTCCTTGATCTTTTAAGCCTGATGCGTTATTACGCGGGCTAAGCCATGAGAGTTCGATCGTATCGTACATGTGAATTATCTGATTAAGTGATGAAATGTTAAGTGCCCAAGTACAAGCCCTGTTTAGCCTAGCTTGTGAATTGCATGACTAAATATGTTTCCAATTGAGCTATTATATGCTGCTGATTGTTTAGCCATTGCATGTGTTTGGGAAGTGTCTGGAAGTCCCAAGGGTCTAGCTTAGGGTTAGGCTAGCTTACTGAGTATATCTCACCCCGTCGTGGGACCCCCATTTTCAGACCCCAAACCCTGATCATGCCACCGCCGCTGATTTTTGGGGTGCCCGTCTGGTTAGAGCAGTATTCCACGGAGTACCCGGTAGGAGAGGGGAAAGCTTGCATTAGGAAGTATGGCACCATCTGGATGGATATAGGCTTAGCAGACTGGAGGGCGGACAAGTTTGCAGCATGGTTCTACCATGATGGAGACCTTGAGGTTGGGCCGCTGAGGACTTTTGACGTGCCGGGGGATGTCATAGGCGAGCAGGATCCTTCGATCGTACACCCTGCTGATGGGGAGCTCATCGACTCCGAGACCGCACCCGATCCAAACCTTCCGTCGGCACCGTCCCAGAACCCCGAGATGGATGGCGACATCGTGGGGCCCTCCGACGCCGAAGATCCCATGGAGACGGACGAGTCCGAGCCCGAGGAGGATGAGGCAGAATTAGACGATCCCGAGGACGAGCCTCTGGAGGAGGAGTACAACCCTGACGGAGAGGCCATCTACCACGATCAGTCCGAGCCCGAGGATGAGGCAGATCCAGAGCCAGAGTTTGAAGAAGAAGAAGAAGAGGAAGTGGAAGACGAGGAAGACCTGGAGGAGTACGACCCAGTGCACCGCGAGGATTCCGACGATGACCGCGAGCTCGACCCTTAGATAGCCTAGGCATCCATGACTTTTTGGAGTTCCGCTTTTGAGTAGTGCCTGTGTGACATCCTGAATTCTGACCCTATCTCGAAACTTATCAGTGAATGAATGTCTATCGATGTATTCCAGTTAATCTCGCTCAGAACTGATCACTCTCGAGTCGACTAACCAACGGGGAATGGCCGTAAAGGATTTAAAGTACGTGGACCAAAGAGCTTAACCACGAGTCGGTGCTTTGACCATAAGGATCGTCGAGGGAATATTCTGAACCGCTATAGGTCGATCTAAGAATGGTTCTAGAACAATTTGCTAGTGTCATGCGATTGGTTCACGGGTGAATCCGTATGACCATGGCGTGATTTGTGAATTAACCTAACTCAATTTCTAACGATCGCAACCTTCGGGGCTAGTGATTGACTCTCACGATTACATGACAACCAAAGCCGCCGTGGCTTGAGTAACCCTTAAACGTGACATGAGTCGCGGGTCGATACGCGTAACTCCTAAGAGCCGCCCGTTAGTCAGAGACGCACTGGAATGACAATTGACTGAATTTAGACATAGATTGGACTTCGAGATTGGAGGCCGGACATTCGAAGATCACAGTGGGGTAAATTTGGACGTCGCCTCATCGGCGAGCTACCAAGGTTAGAGATAGTTCCGTATAGGCTAGAAAAGCGAAATTCGAACCGACGAGCGAAATCGTCCCTTTTACCCGTTGGATTAGCACGCTTTTCAAGGTCAAAGCAAGGGGCAAAATGGTCATTTGCCCTCCCCCATCTTCAGCCGAAATTCCAAGGGTAAAGTGGTCATTTGAGTGATGAATTATTGAAGTGCAATCCACCAAGCTTGATTGGACAATTTCCCTTAAACCTACCCCACTAACCAAGTCATTCCTAGACACTATTCATGTACCATACCCCATGAACCACCCCACTACCCTTTCCCTCCAAAATTTCCTTTGCTTCTTATTCTTCTCTCTCTCTCTCTCCCTCCCCCATTCGGACGAAGACTCTCTCTCACTCTCCCTCTCTCGTTCGCTCTCTTCTCTTCCCTCTCCCTCACCGTCGCCCTCCTCTCGGCCTCAAGGAAGACCGGCCGACCACCACCGCTTCCCACCACCTTCGACCACCACCAAGGCGACCTTCCCTCGCCCTTTCACCTATTGGAACCACCGTGGAAGCCGAGCGCCGCGCGAAGAGCCCCAAGGTCAGATTCGGACCAAAGAAGGAGCAAAGGAGTTCTTGGGGAAATCTTGATCCTTCTTGAGGTATGTGATTCTAGGGCCTTAGATATATGTGTTAAGAGGTTGATAGCTTATGTTAGGAGTGATTCTCATTGTGTTAGCTTGGCATTTGGGGGATTTCTCTTAGGGATCAGACCTGTTCACTTTGGACCGCCGCACGCCGCGCCTTCTTCCGCCACCTCACCGCCGGTCTTGCCTTGCTCTTGGACTTGGTAAGCTCCCCTAACCTTTAGTTAGGACCTTGTGTGCATGGAAGGACCATTTAGAGTGGATTTTGAAGTGCATAGGGGGCTGTTTCGGTAGAGTCCTTCAGGGATCCGAATTTGCATTATGTGATCAGAAATTTCCTTGATGTGTTTTGATGATTGAATGCTAGGAGCCGTGGATGAAATGGATTGGTGGATGTTCCTAGGTGTGGGCCGAATGCCCCATGATGTCCTAGGACTAGCTAGAGCATGAATTATATCTATTTGAATTAATGGAATCGTAATTGAGGCTTAGGAGTAATCGATTTTGGGGAAATCGTGCGAGCACGTTTAGTAAACGACTTTTAACCTACGGATCGCACTCTAATCGAGGGAATAGCAAGAAGTCCAATTGAGCTAAGTGGCCCTATGATAGCAATTTTGGGTCTAGTGTGATTAATTGGCGGGTTTTAGACCTTAATTGATTTTTGTGCCATTGATGGTGTGGCATGGCCGAATGGCCATTTAGGAAAGCATTGATTTATCTCAATTGATGTGTTATCGAACGTATGACATTGCCATGTACTCGATTTGTTGAATTTTACGATGTATTGCCATGATGTGAGTGCGAGGGGTCGAATCGAGCCCGACTTGATGAGAGTGCGCATGATTGAATTAGTTATGGCGATGGAGAGAAATTATAAGTATACGTATGTGAGGCATCCTGATGCGTTAAACGCGGGATGGACCTGAGGCGTTAAACGCGGGTTCCTTGATCCTTTAAGCCTGATGCGTTATTACGCGGGCTAAGCCATGAGAGTTTCGATTGTATCGTACAAGTGAATTATCTGCTAAATGATAATATGTTAAGTGCCCAAGTACAAGTATTGTTTAGCCTAGCCTGTGAACTTCATGACTAAATATATTTCTAATTGAGCTATTATATGCCATTGCCTGCTGTTTGATTGTTTGGACATTGCATGTGTTGGGAAGTGTCTGGAAGTCGCAAGGGTCTAGCTTAGGGTTAGGCTAGCTTACTGAGTATATCTCACCCCGTCGTGGGACCCCCATTTTCAGACCCCAAACCCTGATCATGCCACCGCCGCCGATTTTTGGGGTGCCCGTCTGGTTATAGCAGTATTCCACGGAGTACTCGGTGGGAGAAGGGAAAGCTTACATTAGGAAATATGGCACCATCTGGATGGATATAGGCTTAGCAGATTGGAGGGCGGACAAGTTTGCAGCATGGTTCTACCGTGATGGAGACCTTGAGGTTGGACCGCTGAGGACTTTCGACGTGCCGGGGGATGTCATAGGCGAGCAGGATTCTTCGATCGTACACCCTGCTGATGGGGAGCTCACCGACTCCGAGACCGCACCTGACCCAGACCTTCCGTCGGCATCGTCCCAGAACCCCGAGATTGATGGCGACATCGTGGGGTCCTCCGACGCCGAAGATCCCATGGAGACGGACGAGTCCGAGCTCGAGGAGGATGAAGCAGAGCTAGACGATCCCGAGGACGAGCCTTTGGAGGAGGAGTACAACCCTGACGGAGAGGCCATCTACCATGATCAGTCCGAGCCCGAGGATGAGGCAGATCCAGAGCCAGAGTCTAAAGAAGAAGAAAAGAGGAAGTGGAAGACGAGGAAGACCTGGAGGAGTACGACCCAGTACAACGCGAGGATTCCGACGATGACCGCGAGCTCGACCCTTAGACAGCCTAGGCATCCATGACTTTTTGGAGTTCCACTTTTGAGTAGTGCCTGACCCTTAGCCCGTCGTCTTTTTTTGATTAGGCTAACCATCTCCCCCGATCCCAAGTGTTGTATTTCCTATCTATGCTTATGTTGTAAAACTGATGTTGTGTTATGTTATGATTAAGTGCTCTGTTTTCCTCAAGTCACCATGTTATACATTTGGTAGGAGTTCTTAGTGTCGCTTCCGCATGTGCATATAAGTTTCATTGTCTAGTGCGCGTCGTTGGATCTTGGGTATCATTCTAAGTAAGAAGGTGGTTGTAAGGCGATGATGTGCGCCTTTGAGGATTCGGGGCGTTACATCCTCGTTTAATTGGTATCAGAGCAAGGTCAGCTCGATCAAGTCGATAGAGGATTGGAGTAATAAGGTGTACTGATTCAAGGAGTTTTGGGTAGCAAGACCTTAGGAAATTCGTTAGAGTTAGGCATAGAATGCATGGCATGTGAAATGGCGCTTGTGATTGGCATATTGACTGGCGTCATCTTTGGTAGACTTAAGGCTATAAGGCTTCGTACTTGGCACTGAGTGTTGGCTGCTGCTTGCTTGGTTGGGTAATTGATTTGATTTGGCTAAGTTGCAGAGGCAACTGATTGTGCGGTGTAATGGTGATTTCCTCGTTGTGGTGCTCTAATGGTTGCTTGAGCTATGATCGCTTTGTCTATGATTGCTGCGATGAGTGTAGCATAGCTTTGTTCGACTTAAGTAGATGACTTAGGTCTCTAATTCCTGAATGGAATTATAGTGGCTCAGGTGTTGTGAGACTTAGCGAGATGAGTAACCGGACCAGAGGTACTGGAGGAGCGTCTAGCTCTAGGCCGCAAACGGTAGAAGATCCTAGGTATGACGGAGTCATGAGGATCCTAGAAGAAATTGGGAACTTGATGGGCTGGCAAGCCCAGGAGAGAGCTGCTGCCGTTGCCCAGGCTGCTGAAGCTGCAGTCGCTGCCGCCAACTTAGCAAACGGGAATAACGGGAATAATGGTTATCGTAATGAAGGTGGCAACGCCCAAGGACAAGGAAATCGGGGGATGGGCCAGCTGATGGAACACTTTATGAAACTGAAGCCACCAAAGTTCGATGGCACAGGGGACCCTGGAACTGCCCCCGCTTGGATTGAAGAATTGGAAAAGGCCTTTGAGGCGCTGGGTTGTACCGAGGTTGAAAAGGTAGTCCTGGCTGTGTACCAGCTACGAAGTACAGCGAATGATTGGTGGAAGGCCACCAAGGGAAGAATTTTCCCAGAAGGCACAGAACCCAACTGGACTGTCTTCTCCGAAGTGTTTACTACCAAGTATTTCTCCAGAGCGGCTCGGGAACAGAAGATAGTTGAGTTTCAGAATCTCCGCCAGAACCAGATGACCATAGACCAATATGAGGCTGAGTTTGCGAGGCTGTCTAAGTATGCCCCGAGAATGGTCGAAAACCTTGAGGATATGGCGAGAAGGTTCAGAGATGGATTGAGACCTGACCTTCGCAGCCAGTTGGTGCTGTTGGACTTACAGGGCTATGACGCCATCTATGAAAGAGGTCAGTTGGTGGAAAGGGACATGAGAGAAAGAGGAGTAGCATCTGGATCGCGGTTCACTCCCGTGAGGGATAACCGCCAGTTCGGCAAAAGGCCGATGGTGAACAACCGGCGTTTCGTCCCTCCGATCAGAAGGAGCATTAGCAAGCCTGCTCCCCGGCCGAGTGGGAACTGCCGTTTGTGTGGACGGAAGCATGGGAACGGACCTTGCCCGAGCAGGACGGGCACTTGCTTCAAGTGTGGCCAGTTGGGCCATCAGATAAGGAATTGCCCGAGTCAGGCGCAGAAAAGCTCAGATTCAAGGGAACCGGCCGCCAGCGGGAGCTCCGCAGAACTATGCCAATAGGCCGCCAGCTCAAGGAAGGGTTTATGCTGTGGCGCGTAGGGAGGTGGAGAACGCGCCTGGCGTGGTCACAGGTACGATTACTTTATGTGATCATGCTGCCTATGCCTTGTTTGACCCTGGAGCATCGCATTCGTTTATATCTGCTCAGTTTGCTGATTTGGTCGGAATTGAATTGAAACCACTGGAAGTGATATTGCATGTTACCACCCCTTTAAAGGATAAAGTGCTGGTTTCTTTAGGTTGTTCAGATTGTAAGATAGTCATTGGGGGTAGTGAGGAACGAATAGATTTAGCTGTGCTGCCTATGTTTTACTTTGACGTGATTATCGCAATGGATTGGTTGAGTAGACAGAGAGCTGTCGTTGATTGTGGTAGCAGGGTGATTCATTTCCATCCTAATGATCGCCCTAGATTCGAGTTTGTGGGAAGCCGAGGAGGAACCACAATCCCTTTGATTTCGTCACTTGAGGTGACTAGGCTATTGGACGAAGGATGTCAAGCTTACTTAGCTGCCGTAGTGGATCCGACCATAGTGGAACCAAAGCTAGAGGACATAGCCGTAGTACGTGATTACCCCGATGTCTTCCCTCAAGAGTTACCAGGGTTGCCTCTAGCAAGGGAAATAGAGTTAGTGATTGAATTAGCACCGGGAACAGAGCCAATCTCGAAGGCACCCTACAGGATGTCCTTGTCAGAGTTGAAGGAATTGAAGGTTCAGATGCAAGAATTGCTGGACAAAGGATTTATTCGTCCAAGCGCTTCGCCTTGGGGAGCGCCAGTCTTGTTTGTAAGAAAGAAGGATGGGTCGTTGGGCTTATGCATTGATTACCGGTAGTTGAACCAGGTGACTATCAAGAATAAGTACCCGTTGCCAAGAATTGACGACTTGTTTGATCAACTACAAGGAGCTTCTGTGTTCTCCAAGATAGACCTAAGGACGGGTTATCACCAGTTGAGGATTAAGAAGGAAGATATACCGAAGACCGCCTTTCGAACAAGATATGGGCATTACGAGTTCACAGTCATGCCGTTTGGGTTGACTAATGCCCCAGCTGCTTTCATGGATTTGATGCATAGAGTGTTTAAGGAATACTTGGATCAGTTCGTCATTGTGTTCATCGACGACATTTTGATTTACTCGAAGAGCCCTGAGGAGCACGAGGAGCAGTTGAGTAGAGTTCTACGGACGTTAAGGGAACACTCGCTGTACGCCAAGTTCAGTAAGTGCGAGTTTTGGCTTAACAAAGTTGCGTTCCTTGGACATGTCATCTTTGGAAATGAAATTTCTGTGGACCCAGCAAAGATTGAAGCAGTAACGAATTGGCCTATACCTACGTCAGTGACGGAGGTTCGAAGCTTTCTAGGATTGGCGGGATACTATCGCAGGTTCGTGGAAAAGTTTTCCTCGATAGCTACTCCTTTGACAAGGCTGACTAAGAAGGATACGAGGTTTGAATGGACAGATAAATGTGAGAGGAGTTTTCAGGAATTGAAGCATCGTTTGACGACTGCACCAGTATTGACCATCCCTTATGGACCTGGAGGTTATGAGATTTATAGCGATGCGTCGCTGAAGGGATTGGGATGCGTCTTGATGCAACATGGAAGAGTTGTAGCATATGCATCGAGACAGTTAAGACCTCATGAGATGAACTACCCGACGCATGATTTGGAACTAGCAGCTATCATCTTCGCCTTAAAGATTTGGAGGCACTACTTGTGCGGAGAAAGGTTTCAGATTTACACGGACCACCAGAGTTTGAAGTACCTATTTTCCCAAAAGGAGTTAAACATGAGACAACGTCGCTGGATGGAACTGCTCAAGGACTATGATTGTGATATCCTTTATCACCCCGGAAAGGCAAATAAGGTCGCGGATGCGCAGAGTCGGAAATCGAGCATCGCGCATTTGTTGGTTAAGGAATGGACCTTGTTGGAAAGGATAAGGGATTCGGAGTTTAGGCTCGAAGTTTGCTAGCTGTCTTGTCTTCTAGCGACATTGAGAATTGAGCCAGAGATTCATGAGAAGGTGAAAGCGTTGCAATCTACGGACCCCGACATCCAAAAGATCTTGGAAACGGTTGCCGGAAAAAGGAAACCCGACTTTCAAGTGTCCGAAGATGGGATTCTGAAGTTTCGTGGACGTTTGTGCGTACCTAGTGACGAGGAGGTAAGAGAAAGGATCTTGTCGGAAGCTCATAGGAGCAAGCATCCATTCGGGTAGCACGAAGATGTATCAGAACTTGCGTCAACACTACTGGTGGAATGGAATGAAAGTAGATGTAGCTAAGCATGTGGCGAAGTGTTTGACATGCCAGCAAGTTAAGGCTCAGCACTGTAAGCCTGGTGGGATGTTACTGCCTTTGGAAATCCCCGAATGGAAGTGGGAACACATCACCATGGACTTCGTCATGGGTTTGCCGAGGAGTCAGAGATGACATGATTCGATTTGCGTGATCGTGGATAGGCTGACTAAGTCTGCACACTTCTTGGCAGTCAGGAAAGATTTCGCGATGGATAGATACGCAGAGTTGTACATGAGGTACGTAGTTCGCCTTCATGGAGTTCCAGTAACGATTACTTCAGACAGAGACCCCAAGTTTACCGCTTCATTTTGGAAAAGCCTACAAGAGGCTTTGGGAACGAAACTACAGTACAGCACCGCTTACCACCCCCAGACGGACGGACAATCAGAAAGGACAATTCAGACGCTTGAGGACATGTTGAGAGCTTGCGTATTGGACTTTAAAGGAGGTTGGGAAGATCAGTTACACTTGGTGGAGTTTGCCTATAACAACAGTTACCAACAGAGCATCGGAATGGCACCGTTTGAAGCACGGTAGAGCCTGTAGGACACCCTTATGCTGGGACGAGGTTGGTGAACGAAGCATCACAGGCCTAGAGTTAGTAGAACAGTTAGTGGAGGCAGTGAAAATCATAAGAGAACGATTGAAAACCGCGCAGAGCCGCCAGAAGAGTTACACCGACAAGCGGCGCAGACCTTTGGAGTTTCAATTAGGAGACCACGTTTTCTTGAAAGTGTCACCAATGCGAGGTCTATCTCGGTTTGGGAAGAAAGGAAAGTTGAGTCCGAGGTATGTAGGCCCTTTCAAAATTCTGGAGCGGATTGGAACTCTGGCCTACAGACTCGCCTTGCCGCCAAGCCTATCACAAGTTCACAACGTATTCCACGTGTTGATGCTGAGGAAGTATGAACCGGACGCAACTCATGTGCTGGACCACGAAGTGATAGAAGTGGACGATCGGGTAACATATGTGGAGAGTCCAATCAGGATCGAGGACAGGAAGGAGCAAGTCTTAAGGAACAAGACGGTCCCACTAGTAAAGGTGATCTGGGAGCACAATGGAACTGAAGGAGCCACCTGGGAAAGTGAGGAAGCGATGAGGCGTCAGCACCCCCATTTGTTTGAATAGGTAGTTGTAATGTAAATTTCGAGGACGAAATTTTTGTAAGGGGGGAAGAGTTGTGACATCCTGAATTCTGACCCTATCTTGAAACTTATCAGTGAATGAATGTCTATCGATGTATTCCAGTTAATCTCGCTCAGAACTGATCACTCTCGAGTCGACTAACCAACGGGGAATGGCCGTATAGGATTTAAAGTACGTGGACCAAAGAGCTTAACCACGAGTCGGTGCTTTGACCATAAGGATCGTCGAGGGAATATTCTGAACCGCTATAGGTCGATCTAAGAATGGTTCTAGAACAATTTGCTAGTGTCATGCGATTGGTTCACGGGTGAATCCGTATGACCATGCCGTGATTTGTGAATTAACCTAACTCAATTTCTAACGATCGCAACCTTTGGGGCTAGTGATTGACTCTCGCGATTACATGACAACCAAAGCCGCCGTGGCTTGAGTAACCCTTAAACGTGACATGAGTCGCGGGTCGATACGCGTAACTCCTAAGAGCCGCCTGTTAGTCAGAGACGCACTGGAATGACAATTGACTGAATTTAGACATAGATTGGACTTCGAGATTGGAGGCCGGACATTCGAAGATCACAGTGGGGTAAATTTGGACGTCGCCTCGTCGGCGAGCTACCAAGGTTAGAGATAGTTCCGTATAGGCTAGAAAAGCGAAATTCGAACCGACGAGCGAAATCGACCCTTTTACCCGTAGGATTAGCACGCTTTTCAAGGTCAAAGCAAGGGGCAAAATGGTCATTTGAGTGATGAATTATTGAAGTGCAATCCACCAAGCTTGATTGGACAATTTCCCTTAAGCCTACCCCACTAACCAAGTCATTCCTAGACACTATTCATGTACCATACCCCATGAACCACCCCACTACCCTTTCCCTCCAAAATTTCCTTTGCTTCTTATTCTTCTCTCTCTCTCTCTCCCTCCTCCATTCGGACGAAGACTCTCTCTCACTCTCCCTCTCTCGTTCGCTCTCTTCTCTTCCCTCTCCCTCACCGTCTCCCTCCTCTCGGCCTCAAGGAAGACCGGCCGACCACCACCGCTTCCCACCACCTTCGACCACCACCAAGGCGACCTTCCCTCGCCCTTTCACCTATTGGAACCACCGTGGAAGCCGAGCGCCGCGCGAAGAGCCCCAAGGTCAGATTCGGACCAAAGAAGGAGCAAAGGAGTTCTTGGGGAAATCTTGATCCTTCTTGAGGTAAGTGATTCTAGGGCCTTAGATATATGTGTTAAGAGGTTGATAGCTTATGTTAGGAGTGATTCTCATTGTGTTAGCTTGGCATTTGGGGGATTTCTCTTAGGGATCAGTCCTGCTCACTTTGGACCGCCGCACGCCGCGCCTCCTTCCGCCACCTCACCGCCGGTCTTGCCTTGCTCTTGGACTTGGTAAGCTCCCCTAACCTTTAGTTAGGACCTTGTGTGCATGGAAGGACCATTTAGAGTGGATTTTGAAGTGCATAGGGGGCTGTTTCGGTAGAGTCCTTTAGGGATCCGAATTTGCATTATGTGATCAGAAATTTCCTTGATGTGTTTTGATGATTGAATGCTAGGAGCCGTGGATGAAATGGATTGGTGGATGTTCCTAGGTGTAGGCCGAATGCCTCATGATGTCCTAGGACTAGCTAGAGCTTGAATTATATCTATTTGAATTAATGGAATCCTAATTGAGGCTTAGGAGTAATCGGTTTTGGGGAAATCGTGCGAGCACGTTTAGTAAACGACTTTTAACCTACGGATCGCACTCTAATCGAGGGAATAGCAAGAAGTCCAATTGAGCTAAGTGGCCCTATGATAGCAATTTTGGGTCTAGTGTGATTAATTGGCGGGTTTTAGACCTTAATTGATTTTTGTGCCATTGATGGTGTGGCATGGCCGAATGGCCATTTAGGAAAGCATTGATTTATCTCAATTGATGTGTTATCGAACGTATGACATTGCCATGAACTCGATTTGTTGAATTTTATGATGTATTGGCATGATGTGGGATGGTAGTTCGAGGGGTCGAATCGAGCCCGACTTGATGAGAGTGCGCATGATTGAATTAGTTATGGCGATGGAGAGAAATTATAAGTATACGTATGTGAGGCATCCTGATGCGTTAAACGCGGGATGGACCTGAGGCGTTAAACGCGGGTCATGAGAAATGGCATTGGAAACCTGAGGCGTTAAACGCGGGTTCCTTGATCCTTTAAGCCTGATGCGTTATTACGCGGGCTAAGCCATGAGAGTTTCGATTGTATCGTACAAGTGAATTATCTGCTAAATGATAATATGTTAAGTGCCCAAGTACAAGTATTGTTTAGCCTAGCCAGTGAACTTCATGACTAAATATATTTCTAATTGAGCTATTATATGCCATTGCCTGCTGTTTGATTGTTTGGACATTGCATGTGTTGGGAAGTGTTTGGAAGTCGCAAGGGTCTAGCTTAGGGTTAGGCTAACTTACAGAGTATATCTCACCCCGTCGTGGGACCCCCATTTTCAGTCCCCAAACCCTGATCATGCCACCTCCGCCGATTTTTGGGGTGCCCGTCTGGTTATAGCAGTATTCCACGGAGTACCCGGTGGGAGAAGGGAAAGCTTACATTAGGAAATATGGCACCATCTGGATGGATATAGGCTTAGCAGATTGGAGGGCGGACAAGTTTGCAGCATGGTTCTACCGTGATGGAGACCTTGAGGTTGGACCGCTGAGGACTTTCGACGTGCCGGGGGATGTCATAGGCGAGCAGGATCCTTCGATCGTACACCCTGCTGATGGGGAGCTCACCGACTCTGAGACCGCACCTGACCCAGACCTTCCGTCGGCACCGTCCCAGAACCCCGAGATTGATGGCGACATCGTGGGGCCCTCCGACGCCGAAGATCCCATGGAGACGGACGAGTCCGAGCCCGAGGAGGATGAAGCAGAGCTAGACGATCCCACGGACGAGCCTTTGGAGGAGGAGTACAACCCTGACGGAGAGGCCATCTACCATGATCAGTCCGAGCCCGAGGATGAGGCAGATCCAGAGCCAGAGACTGAAGAAGAAGAAGAAGAGGAAGTGGAAGACGAGGAAGACCTGGAGGAGTACGACCCAGTACACCGCAAGGATTCCGACGATGACCGCGAGCTCGACCCTTTGACAGCCTAGGCATCCATGACTTATTGGAGTTCGACTTTTGAGTAGTGCCTGACCCTTAGCCCGTCGTCTTTTTTTGATTAGGCTAACCATCTCCCCCGATCCCAAGTGTTGTATTTCCTATCTATGCTTATGTTGTAAAACTGATGTTGTGTTATGTTATGATTAAGTGCTCTGTTTTCCTCAAGTCACCATGTTATACATTTGGTAGGAGTTCTGAGTGTCGCTTCCGCATGTGCATATAAGTTTCATTGTCTAGTGCGCGTCGTTGGATCCTGGGTATTATTCTAAGTAAGAAGGTGGTTGTAAGGCGATGATGTGCGCCTTTGGGGATTCGGGGCGTTACAGCCTGACCCTTAGCCCGTCGTTTTTTTTTTATAGGCTAACCATCTCCCCCGATCCCAAGTCTTGTATTTCCTATCTATGCTTATGTTGTAAAACTGATGTTGTGTTATGTCATGATTAAGTGCTCTGTTTTCCTCAAGTCATCATGTTATACATTTGGTAGGAGTTCTGAGTGTTGCTTCCGCATGTGCATATAAGTTTCATTGTCTAGTGCGCGTCGTTGGATCGTGGGTATCAATCTAAGAAAAAAAGGTGGTTGTAAGGCGATGATGTGCGCCTTAGAGGATTCGGGGCGTCACATCCTCGTTTAAGGATGTATCAGAGCAAGGTCAGCTCGATCAAGCTGATTGAGGACTGGAGTAATAAGGTGTAATGATTCAAGGAGTATTGGGTAGCAAGACCTTAGGGAATTCGCTAGAGTTAGGCATAGAATGCATGGCATGTGAAATGGCGCTTGTGATTTGCATATTGAGTAGCGTCATCTTTGGTAGGCTTAAGGCTATAAGGCTTCGTACTTGGCACTAAGTGTTGACTGTTGATTGCTGGATTGGTTAGCTGATTGTGATTTGGTGAAGTTGCTGGAGCAACTGATTGTGTGACTCAAGTGTGAATTCCTGCTTATGATGCTTCGTATGGTTTCTTGGGTAGTGATTGGCTTAAATTGTGATTGCTACTGTGAGAGTAGCTTAGCCTTGCTAGACTCAAGTAGATGGCTTAGGTCTCTAATTCCTGGATGGAATTATAGTGACTCAGGTGTTGTGAGACTTAGCAAGATGAGCAACCGAACCAGAGGTACTGGAGGAGCGTCTAGCTCTAGGCCGCAAGCGGTAGAAGATCCTAGGTATGACGGAGTCATGAGGATCCTAGAAGAAATTGGGAACTTGATGGGCAGGCAAGCCCAGGAGAGGGCTGCTGCCGTTGCCCAGGCTGTTGAAGCTGCAGTCGCTGCCGCCAACTTAGCAAACGGGAATAACGGGAACAACGGTTATGGTAATGATGGTGGCAACGCCCAAGGACAAGGAAATCGAGGGATGGGCCAGCTGATGGAACACTTCATGAAGTTGAAACCACCAAAGTTCGATGGTACAGGGGACCCTGGAACTGCCCCTGCTTGGATTGAAGAATTGGAAAAGGCCTTTGAGGCGTTGGGTTGTACTGAGGCTGAAAAGGTGGTCCTGGCTGTGTACCAGCTACGAGGTACGGCGAATGATTGGTGGAAGGCCACCAAGGGAAGAATTTTCCCAGAAGGCACAGAACCCAACTGGACTGTCTTCTCAGAAGTGTTTACTGCCAAGTATTTCTCCAGAGCGGCTCGGGAACAGAAGATAGTTGAGTTTCAGAATCTCCGCCAGAACCAAATGACCATAGACCAATATGAGGCTGAGTTTGCGAGGCTGTCCAGTTGGTGCTGTTGGACTTACAGGGCTATGACGCCATCTATGAAAGAGGTCAATTGGTGGAAAGGGACATGAGAGAAAGAGGAGTAGCATCTGGATCGCGGTTTACTCCCGTGAGGGATAACCGCCAGTTCGGCAAAAGGCCGATGGTGAGCAACCGGCGTTTCGTCCCTCCGATCAGAAGGAACATTAGCAAGCCTGCTCCCCGGCCAAGTTGGAACTGCCGTTTGTGTGGACAGAAGCATGGGAACGGACCTTGCCCGAGTAGGACGGGCGCTTGCTTCAAGTGTGGCCAGTTGGGCCATCAGATAAGGAATTGCCCGAGTCAGGCACCACGAGCTCAGACTCAAGGGAACCGGCCACCAGCGGGACCGCAGGCGGGAGCTCCGCAGAACAATGCCAATAGGCCGCCAGCTCAAGGAAGGGTTTATGCTGTGGCGCGTAGGGAGGCGGAGAACGCGCCTAGCGTGGTCACAGGTACGATTACTTTATGTGATCATGCTGTCTATGCCTTGTTTGACCCTGGAGCATCGCATTCGTTTATATATGCTTAGTTTGCTGATTTGGTCGGAATTGAATTGAAACCACTGGAAGTGATATTGCATGTTACCACCCCTTTAAAGGATAAAGTGCTGGTTTCTTTAGGTTGTTCAGATTGTAAGATAGTCATTGGGGGTAGTGAGGAACAAATAGATTTAGCTGTGCTGCCTATGTTTGACTTTGACGTGATTATCGGAATGGATTGGTTAAGTAGGCAAAGAGCTGTCGTTGATTGTGGTAGCAGGGTGATTCATTTCCATCCTAATGATCGCCCTAGATTCGAATTTGTGGGAAGTCGAGGAGGAACCATAATCCCTTTGATTTCGTCACTTGAGGTGACTAGGCTATTGGACGAAGGATGTCAAGCTTACTTAGCTGCCGTAGTGGTTCCGACCATTGAGGAACCAAAGCTAGAGGACATAGCTATAGTACGTGATTACCCTGATGTCTTTCCTCAAGAGTTACCAGGGTTGCCTCCAGAAAGGGAAATAGAGTTCGTAATCGAATTAGCACCCGGAACGGAACCGATCTCGAAGGCACCCTACAGGATGTCCTTGTCGGAGTTGAATGAATTGAAGGTTTAGATGCAGGAGTTACTGGACAAAGGATTTATTCGTCCAAGCGCTTCGCCTTGGGGAGCGCCAGTCTTGTTTGTAAGAAAGAAGGATGGGTCGTTGCGATTATGCATTGATTACCGGCAGTTGAACCAGGTGACTATCAAGAATAAGTACCCGTTGCCAAGAATTGACGACTTGTTTGATCAACTACAAGGAGCTTCTGTGTTCTCCAAGATAGACCTAAGGACGGGTTATCACCAGTTGAGGATTAAGAAGGAAGATGTACCGAAGACCGCCTTTCGGACAAGATATGGGCATTACGAGTTCACAGTCATGCCGTTTGGATTGACTAATGCCCCAGCCGCTTTCATGGATTTGATGCATAGAGTGTTTAAGGAATACTTGGATCAGTTCGTCATTGTGTTCATCGACGACATTTTGATTTACTCAAAGAGCCCTGAGGAGCACGAGGAACAGTTAAGTAGAGTTCTACGGACATTGAGGGAACACTCGCTGTACGCCAAGTTCAGTTAGTGCGAGTTTTGGCTTAACAAAGTTGCGTTCCTTGGACATGTCATCTCTGGAAATGGAATTTCTGTGGACCCAGCAAAGATTGAAGCAGTAACGAATTGGCCTAGACCTACGTTAGTGACGGAGGTTCGAAGCTTCCTAGGATTGGCAGGATATTACCGCAGGTTCGTAGAAAAGTTTTCCTCGATAGCTACTCCTTTGACAAGGCTGACTAAGAAGGATATGAGGTTTGAATGGACGGATAAGTGTGAGAGGAGTTTTCAGGAACTGAAGCATCGTTTGACGACTGCACCAGTGTTGACCATCCCTTCTGGACCTGGAGGTTACAAATTTTATAGCGATGCGTCGCTGAAGGGATTAGGGTGCATCCTGATGCAACATGGAAGAGTTGTAGCTTATGCATCGAGACAGTTAAGACCCCATGAGATGAACTACCCGACGCATGATTTGGAACTACCAGCTATCATCTTCGCCTTGAAGATTTGGAGGCACTACTTGTGCGGAGAGAGGTTTCAGATTTACATGGACCACCAGAGTTTGAAGTACTTGTTTTCCCAAAAGGAGTTAAACATGAGACAACGTCGCTGGATGGAACTGCTCAAGGATTATGATTGTGATATTCTTTATCACCCCGGAAAGGCAAATAAGGTTGCGGATGCGCTGAGTCGGAAGTCAAGCATCGCACATTTGTTGGTTAAGGAATGGACCTTGTTGGAAAAGGTAAGAGATTCGGAGTTCAGGTTCGAAGTTTGCCAGCTGTCTTGTCTTCTAGCGACATTGAGGATTGAGCCAGAGATTCATGAGAAGGTGAAAGCGTTGCAATCTACGGACCCCGACATTCCAAAGATCTTGGAAACGGATGCCGGAAAAAGGAAACCCGACTTTCAAGTGTCCGAAGATGGGATTCTGAAGTTTCGGGGACGCTTGTGCGTACCCAGTGACGAGGAGCTAAGAGAAAGGATCTTGTCGGAAGCGCATAGGAGCAACTATAGTATTCACCCGGGTAGCACGAAGATGTATCAGAACTTGCGTCAACACTACTGGTGGAATGGAATGAAAGTAGATGTAGATTTAGCCATAGATTGGATTTCGAGACTGGAGGCCGGACATTCGGAGACCACAATGGAGTAAATTTGGACGTCGCCTCATCGGTCGGTTATTAAGGTTAGAAATAGTCCCGTATAGGTTAGAAAAGCGAAATTCGAACCGACGAGCGAAATCGACCTTTTTACCCATAGGATTAACACGCTTTTCCAAGACCGAAGCAAGGGCAAAATGGTCATTTGCTCCCCTAAGCCTTCAGCCGAAAATGCAAGGACAAATAGGTCCTTTGGTCTTTGAATTATTGAAGTGAATGACACCAAGATTGATTTGACAAATTTCCCTTAAACCTACCCCACTAACCAAGTCATTCCTAGACACTATTCATGTACCATACCCCATGAACCACCCCACTACCCTTTCCCTCCAAATCTTCCTTTGCTTCTTATCATTCACACACTCTCTCTCTCTCTCTCCCATTCGGCCGACTCCCTCACTCTCCCACTCCCTCTCTCTCGTTCGCTCCCTCCTCTCTCCCTCACGCCGTCGCCTCCTCCTCCTCTCACGGCCAAACCGTGGCTCGCCGCCACCTTGCCGCCGCTCCGCCGCCTCGAACCGCCATCAAGACCCCTTCCTCTTCCACTTGGACCGCGAAGGACCGCCGTCCAAGCCCGTGAGCCGCCCATGCCGTTGCCAAAACCGAACCGGGGCTGTCCTTGTAGGAGTTGGGCGATCGTGAGGTAAGTTGCTCTTAGGGCTTAGGTAGACATATTAAGAGGTTTAAGGCTTGTAGTAGAAGTAGTATTAAGGTTTGTTTGTGATGTTTCCCGTTTAGAACCCCACGGATCAGATCTGTACGCCGAGAGCCGCCGTGTGCCGCACCGTGCCTCCTTCCGCCACCTCACCGCCGGCCTTGCCTTGCTCTTGGACTTAGTAAGCCCCCCTAACCTTTAGTTAGGACCTTGTGTGCAAGCAAGGACCATTTGAGATGGATTTCGAAGGGTATAGAGGGCTGTTTTGGTAGGGTTCATTGGGGACCCGAATTTGCATTTTGAAGCCATGATTTTCCTTGATGAGTTTTGGTGATTGGATGCTAAGAACCATGAATGAAATGAATTGGTGGATGTTCCTAGGTATGGGCCGAATACCCTATGGCACCTTAGGATGAGCTAGAGTTTGATTTACACCCAATTAACTTGATGGAACCGTAAATGGATCATAGGGATGTTCGGTTCGGGACAATCGTGCGAATGCATTGAACACATGACCTTTAATTTAAGGATCGTATCCTAGTCGTGGAAAATTGCAATAGGTTCGATTAAGCTAAGTGACCCCATATTAGTGATTTGGACCTAGTATGATTAATTAGTGAGATATAAGCCTTAATTAATTGATGTGCAATTGAAGGTGTGACATGACCGAATGGCCATTTAAGAAAGTATGGAATTATCTCAATTGATGTGTTATCAACCGCATGACATTGCCATGGACTCGATTTGTTGAATTTCACGACGTATTGCCATGTTATGGGATGGTAGCTCGAGGGGCCGAATCGAGCTTAATTTGATGAGAGTGCGCACGATTGATTTAATTATGTCGATGGAAAGGGATTATGAGTATATGTACATGAGGCATCCTGATGCGTTAAACGCGGGATAGACCTGAGGCGTTAAACGCGGGTCATGAGAAATGGCATCGGAAACCTGAGGCGTTAAACGCGGGTTCCTTGATCTTTTAAGCCTGATGCGTTATTACGCGGGCTAAGCCATGAGAGTTCGATCGTATCGTACATGTGAATTATCTGATTAAGTGATGAAATGTTAAGTGCCCAAGTACAAGCCCTGTTTAGCCTAGCTTGTGAATTGCATGACTAAATATGTTTCCAATTGAGCTATTATATGCTGCTGATTGTTTAGCCATTGCATGTGTTTGGGAAGTGTCTGGAAGTCCCAAGGGTCTAGCTTAGGGTTAGGCTAGCTTACTGAGTATATCTCACCCCGTCGTGGGACCCCCATTTTCAGACCCCAAACCCTGATCATGCCACTGCCGCCGATTTTTGGGGTGCCCGTCTGGTTAGAGAAGTATTCCACGGAGTACCCGGTGGGAGAGGAGAAAGCTTACATTAGGAAGTATGGCACCATCTGGATGGATATAGGCTTAGCAGATTGGAGGGCGGACAAGTTTGCAGCATGGTTCTACCGTGATGGAGACCTTGAGGTTGGGCCGCTGAGGACTTTTGACGTGCCGGGGGATGTCATAGGCGAGCAGGATCCTTCGATCGTACACCCTGCTGATGGGGAGCTCACCGACTCCAAGACCGCACCCGATCCAGACCTTCCGTCGGCACCGTCCCAGAACCCCGAGATGGATGGCGACATCATGGGGCCCTCCGACGCCGAAGAACCCATGGAGACGGACGAGTGCGAGCCCGAGGAGGATGAGGCAGAACTAGACGATCCCGAGGACGAGCCTTTGGAGGAGGAGTACAACCCTGACGGAGAGGCCATCTACCATGATCAGTCCGAGCCCGAGGATGAGGCAGATCCAGAGCCAGAGTTTGAAGAAGAAGAAGAAGAAGAGGAAGTGGAAGACGAGGAAGACCTGGAGGAGTACGACCCAGTGCACCGCGAGGATTCCGACGATGACCGCGAGCTCGACCCTTAGATAGCCTAGGCATCCATAACTTTTTGGAGTTCCGCTTTTGAGTAGTGCCTGACCCTTAGCCCGTCGTTTTTTTTTATTAGGCTAACCATCTCCCCCGATCCCAAGTGTTGTATTTCCTATCTATGCTTATGTTGTAAAACTGATGTTGTGTTATGTCATGATTAAGTGCTCTGTTTTCCTCAAGTCATCATGTTATACATTTGGTAGGAGTTCTGAGTGTCGCTTCCGCATGTGCATATAAGTTTCATTGTCTAGTGCGCGTCGTTGGATCCTGGGTATCAATCTAAGAAAAAAAAGGTGGTTGTAAGGCGTTGATGTGCGCCTTAGAGGATTCGGGGCGTCACAGAGAATGAGAGGGAGAGTCGGCCGAAATGAAGAGGGAGAGAGAGAGTGGGTGATAAGAAGAAAGGAAAATTTGGAGGGAAAAGTGGTAGTGGGGTGGTCGACATGCAATAGTGCCCATGAGTGACAAGGTGTAAGAGGTTTGGTCATGGGGAAAATGTCATTCCATAGTCAAGTCAAGTGATCAAGTGGTCAACCTAATTCATAAGGTCAAATGACTAAAGGGCCCTCTAATTTTCGGCCAAGGCTAGGGAAGGCAAATGACAATTTTGCCCTTGCTTGGTTTAAGGAAAAAGTGCACTAAACTAGGGGTAAAAGGGTCCTACGGTACTTGGCGATCCGAATTTCGCTTTTCTAACCTATACGGGACAATTTCTAACCTTAATAACCCCTCGATGAAGCGACGTCCAAATTTACTCCAAAGCGATCTCCGAATGTCCGGCCTCCAATCTCGAAATCCAATCTATGGCTAAATTCAGTCAATTGTCATTCCAGTGCGTCTCTGACTAACGGGCGGCTCTTAGGAGTTACGCGTATCGACCCGCGACTTATGCCACGTTTAAGAGTTACTCAAGCCACGGCGACTTTGGTTGTCATGTAATCGCGAGGGTCAATCACTAGTCCCGAAGGTCACGACCGTTAGGAATCGATTTAGGTTAATTCGCAAATCATGTCATGGTCATACGGAATCACCCGTGAACCAATCGCACGACACTAGCAAATCAGTCTAAAACCATTCTTAGATCGACCTATAGCGGTTCAGAATATTCCCTCGACGATCCTTATGGTCAAAGCACCGACTCGTGGTTAAGTTCTTTGGTCCACGTACTTTAAATCCTATACGGCCATTCCCCATTGGCTAGTCGACTCGAGAGTGATCAGTTCTGAGCGAGATTAACTGGAATACATCGATAGACATTCATTCACTGATAAGTTTCGAGATAGGGTCAGAATTCAGGATGTCACAAATTTCCCTTCTAGGCCTTACGCTCAGGTATCAACCATTCCTTACGGGTACATTCCATGTTCTATAAGTGGAAATCCTCTCAACTCATGGTTTCTCCAGTCATTTTGCCCTTCGGGATGGAATCCATCATAACATCTCAGATTTAAGAACACCAATTCGCCACGATGTTTCGAACTTTGCTTCATTCCTGAATTTCCTTGTCTCATCCAAAGGGTCTCTATCCACCCTTGGTACGTGCTTAGGCAATTTCAAGAACTCTACTCTGCAATGGCAGATCCACCTCTGGTTCTCACGATCGTCAAGGATTGTAACACTCTTGCCACTTAACAAGCTTAGTAATGTATTCCTCATTGATAAACTAGATTAAGGCAAATCCGACTACGTGCTACGCCTTCAAGAAAAATTCTTCGTTTGGTAACTATTCACCGATCATTAGCAGCACCTTGGAGTGTTAATCGCTAGGGTCATTTTCTCCTCAATATACCCGCGCCTCTAAGGCTTCCTTACAAATCCTCATTCCAAATAGGAGTAAACTCATACTTACATTTCCTGCCAACTCCGTCAGACTTCGACTCCACAAACTATTCCAGAAGCTAGTCCATATGTCGGCTCCTAATCGTGTCTCCAAGATCATCCTTCCGATCAGCACCATTTGCTATAATAATCACAACAGCAATAGCCTCAACTGGCTAAGTCACAATAGCAGCCCAATCTCGAGCCTACCTACTCATCAAATTTTCGATTTCTTTTAAGGCTCTCTCGACTTTACCAACTCTTGAATCTCCCACAACTTGTGGTATGGAGTTAGGCGCTCCTCTAACGCTTTTTATCTCGATTGTTCATTCCCATTAAGCTCTGACATCATAGGAGCTACCACAGTTCCACCAAAGGATTCAAGGACATAAGCCATCTACTCAAGTCTAGCAGCTCAAGTCTAGCAGTCCTAAACTGCTCACCACAACGATAATCATAAGCCAGCTACTAATTACCAAACAATTACAAGCAACACTCAACCAGGAGTCAATCATCAAGCAGGCCTCAACTAGGCAAACATCAAGGAAACACTCAAGGCATCAACTCTGTGAGGCACTTACTCATATCTTTAGTCCTGCCGCACCTGCGACTTAGCAGAATTACAACATGCTATTTAGCTGCTTAAAAAGACCATGGCCAAACAACAACTTGATGCCAGGTAAGCCAATCATAAATCAAGCAATCAGAGGCATATATCAAGAAGTTCTCATTCGTACCTCAAGTCCAGATGCATTTGCAAGCTAGCACAACTACAATCAGCTATCCAACCAGTATCTAGCGAACAACACTTAGTGCCAAGTACGAAGCTCTAGGACCTCTAATCGCCTGCGACGATGCAAACCAATAATGCCATTCACATGCGCCATATCAAATGCCATGCAATGTTTGAAAATTCATATTGAGGATCAGCTTTAATGTAATAAATCCTTTGATAAAAGAATCAGACTTAGCCCGATACCTAGACCCATCCCTTTCAATGTATGGTTAAGGTCATTCATGCCTCCCTTTTTGTCTTGGAAGCTTGCCAGGAGCCGCTCCTTGTCCGGACTTCTATGTCCCGGCGAACACTCCCCGCCCTCATCAGACCTGGTCTTTGCATGTTGTCCCAAGTCATACACCTACGAGGAGAGTCCCGTTCCACACGTCCCATAACATGCTTCATTACGGTTTATAGGTATCCCATCAGCTTGTCCCATACCAAGCGATGGTTTATCGAGTCCGATAATGATATGTTCATGCATTCACATTACTCAACTTTTATTCTGACGTCATAAACACATGCAATGCATGATCGTACTCATTGCTCGTCACATCACAGTCGTTTCCCGATCAATTCTTATCCATAGAGGACTTCTAATTCCACAAATGACCATCCATCTCACGAATCAATTGCCTACGTTCACTATGTACCTCAAGATCACAATGACGATCATAAAATCCAATGACCCTATGCTCGTAAGCAATCCTCTATTAACCTCAAGCACCTTTACAACCTCAAATCCATGCTTATAGCTCAATTTCTGTTTGCTTCCTCATGAACCTCAATCATATCTAATCCTCAATCATTTCTTCACCTAAGATTATCAATCAAAATCGATACTATAACCATCAGAGCACGACACAAGTTCAAGCCTACAGTCCTTAAAGTTCAGTGATCAATGCCTAATCTTAATGGTCTCACTATCTAATTGTCCCCAAGTCATCACTCCTTATTACTCCAAGTCTCAATCACATTGGATCGAGCTGACCTTGCTCTGATACCACTTAAACGGGGATGTCACGCCCCGCGTCCTTCACGAGCACGCGAACATCCCTTCTATGGTCTTTCATCGCGATTTACCCCAGGATCGAATCGTCTAACGATACACTCGCAGAATCAAAATGCACATGCGGAAGCGATAAATAAAACTCCATACATAACACTTAGACAAGATGGCTTGGGACATAAAAATGTGCACTCCTCAATTTCTTTCAAATACACTTCAAGGTTACAGTCGTCCAACACCAATGGTTCAAATCTAAATCCACAAATAGAAGCAAAATTTCTAAGACCACAAGTGAGTTTATATCCATTCTCTCCATACCACTTCTTCGAATGCCAGTCCATGGCAACCATGATTTCCATCGCTTAGGACCTGAAAAAAGGTTGTCTCACGACGGGGTGAGATAAATCTCAATAAGCTAATCCTAACCCTAAGCTAGGCACTTAGTACTTCCAGACACTCCCAAACGTATGCAATGACCAAACCACAAACACAAGGCAAACGGCATGCGGCGATTCGATTAATGCTCATACTGTCATTCAATTCACAATTCTAGGCTAGGCTTCGTACTTTGGCACTTATATACTCATCTCATCTAAAATAGCACTCATGCTTGGTACAACCTTACATTTTGTGGTCAAGCCGCGTCATATAGGCGCCTCAGGCATTTTCATCAAACAATCCCGCGTCGTATAGGCGCATCAGGAATTTCTTATTACGCAATCCCGCGTCGTATAGGCACATCAGGATATTCTCATTTCACACAATCCCGCGTCATATAGGCGAATCAGGATATTCTCATGGCTCAGCCCGCGTAATAACGCCTCAGGCTTGGTTAACCAATGAACCCGCGTTTAACGCATCAGGTTCCAAATGCCATCTCTCATGACCCGCGTTTAACGCCTCAGGTCTATCCCGCGTTTAACGCATCAGGATATCACTTAGCCCCGCGTTTAACGCATCAGGGCGCTATATGCACATAGGCTTATAATTCAACCAATTATAGCATAATATAATCACATGTGCATATCATCATCACAAGCATCATTCGGCCATTAAAACCACAATTCCATATCATGGCATTTCGTCACATCATAATCAATCAAGGCCATTGCAATGCTTCATGATCAATCATATTTCAATTGAGATCACTCATCAATCATCACTATAATCATTCGACCGTGCCACAAAGTCATGGAACCCATCAATCGACGAAGTCACGAAATGCATCAATTAATCACACACGGCCGACAATCATAATCACGGTGCCGTTTCCATCACTTAATCCCTTATTATTGCTCACGGCTGGAATAGGAATAAGGGCCATTAGGTTATTTTCATGCATTGAGTCATTAGATCACAACCACGGTCGAACACTCCTAAGCTTGATCGAGGATTTCAATAATTTAAGCAAGCTCTATCAAGTTCTATCACTTCCAATGGCACCATGAGGTGTTCGGCCCACACTAGCACTTATCCACTAACTTACTTCAACCATGGGATCAACACTACAAGCCCTACAAGATGCAACCATGCTCGGTTTCCCCAAGGACAGAATCGGTCCACCAAGGTTCCCGCCAAAACAGTCCATAAAACTCATTTAATCTAACTCTCACTCGGTCCTTCCATCACACAAGGTCCTAAGATAAGGTTAGAACAAGCTTACCGAGCTCAAAAGTCCAAGAAAACCGGTTGGAAGTGGCTGAGGAGCTTGTGGCGCGACTTGGGTCACCGGCGGCAGATTTGGTTCCTAGGAGGTCCAACCGAAAATCACCAACGAAACTCAGCCTATAGCACTTCTAATACAACCGTACAACCTCTAAAGATGGTAAACAAGGTCCCAAAGGTCACTCATCTTAAGATGGTACAAGATTTCCTCAAGAGCAGCCTTTGTTCTTCCTGGTTCTAAGTAGAGCAGAAATGGTCCGGTTTTGAACGACCAAGAACAACAAGAAATCGATCCATTAAATCCATTAAAACCCAAAATAAATCTTAGGGATATGTTACTCAATATCTTAACAAGGTTTAGGGAGTGTCTTACCCCAAGGATTTGCCTCAACAAACTCCCAAGGTCGGATTCTTGCAACTCGGGTCTGGCTGATTCTGGGCAGCGACCTTTCCTCCTTAAAACAGTTTCACGGGTCGATTGGCTGGGTGGATTTGGACCCAAAATATGTCATTGGAACGGCAAGACGATAAGCTTTCCAACCGTATATGGCTCGTCGAAATCTAACAAGGGACGAAGGAGATATGGGGCAAACAAGGAGCGACTTCAGAACTGGTTCGACGGGCAGCGAGCGAGAAAGAGAGAGAGTTTGAGAGAAAAATCAAAATGGAGGGGGAGGTGGAGCTATGGCCGGCCAAATGAGGTGAGAGAGAGTGAGATTGTGTTATCCAAATGAAGGAGAGGGAAAAAGTGAGTGGGGTTGGTGTATGACAATGAATAGTGGCATAGAATGACTAGTAGTTGGTAGTGGGTAATGGGGAAAATGCTATGTCAATCAATCCATCCTTGTCATCCAATAATTCTATAGCCAAAAGACCATCTTACCCTTGAAATTTCGGCTGAAGTAAGGGGGTGGCAAATGTCCATTTTGCCCTTGCTATTTCCAAAGAGAAGTGTACCAATTAAGGGGTAAAAGGGTCATTTCCAATCGTCGGTCCGAATTTCACTTTTCTGATCGACATGGGACGAACCACAACCTTAATGGTTCTTGGTGAGGCGACTTCCAATCTATTACCGTTGGAATTCTCGAATATCCGACGTCCAATTCCGAAGTCCAATTCGTGGCTAAAATCCGTCAATGGCGACTCCAGAGTATCTCAAACTAACGGGCGGCTCTCAGGAGCTACGCGTATCGACCCGTGACTAATGTCACGTTTAAGAGTTACTCGAGTCATGGCGACCTTGGTTGTCATGTAATTGCGAAGGTCAATCGCTAGTTCCAAAGGACGCGATCGTCAGGAATTGGTTTAGGTTGATTCGCAAATTATACGATGGTCAAACGGAATCACCCGTGATCCAATTGTATAACACTGGCAAATCGTTCCAAGACCAACCTTGGACCGGCCTATCATGGCTCAAAATATCCCCTTGGCAATCCTTATGGTCAAGGCACCAATCCATGGTCGAGTTCTTTGGTCCACGTACTTAAATCCCATTTAGCCTTTCCCCATCGGTTAGTCTTCTCAAGAGTGGCCAACTCTGAGCGAGATTTATCTGAAATGCACTGACGAGATGTCTCATGAAATCCTACTTCGAAAAGGGCCGGATTTCAGAATGTCACATCTAGTCACGATTACATCGGACCGAGATCCCAAATTTACGACGAATTTCTGGAAGAGTCTTCAAGAGGCTTTGGGAACTAGATTGCAGTTTAGTACAGCTTATCATCCACAGACCGATGGACAATCGGAAAGGACGATTCAGACACTCGAAGATATGTTGCGAGCTTGTGTGATAGATTTAAAAGGTGGATGGGAGGATCAACTGCATCTAGTGGAGTTTACGTACATTAACAGCTACCAGCAGAGTATTGGAATGGCACCATTTGAAGCCTTGTATGGTAGAGCTTGTAGAACTCCAGTATGTTGGGATGAAGTTGGAGAAAGAAGTATAACCGGCCCGGAATTAGTGGAACAATCAGTTGAGGCGATTAAGATTGTTAGAGAAAGGTTGAAAACGGCACAGAGTCGTCAGAAAAGCTATGCTAATAAAAGACACAAGTCTTTGGAATTCCAAGTTGGAGATCATGTGTTTCTGAAGGTATCGCCAAAGCTAGGGTTATCACGATTCGGAAAGAAAGGAAAATTGAGTCCGAGGTACATAGGTCCTTTTGAGATCCTAGAACGAATTGGGACTTTGGCTTACCGACTCGCTCTGCCGCCAAATTTGTCTCAAGTGCATAATGTGTTCCATGTGTCGATGCTAAGGAAGTATGAGCCAAATCCAACGCATGTTTTGGATTTTGAGACTATTGAACTGGATGACAAGGTGTCTTATGTGGAAAGGCCGGTTAGAATTGAGGATCGGAAAGAGCAGGCCTTGAGGAATAAGACGATCCCACAAGTCAAAGTGATCTGGGAGCATCACGGAACAGAAGGTGCCACGTGGGCAAGCGAGGAAGCTATGAGACGTCAATACCCCCATTTGTTTGGTTAATTAGGTTTGTTGTAAATTTCGAGGACGAAATTGCTATAAGGGGGAAGAATTGTAACATTCTAAATTTCCTGTCATTTTGAGACTATGGAATGAGAAGAATCTATTGATGTATTTCAGTTTTATTTCGCTCGGATCTGATCAATCCTGAGTAGACTGACCAAAAGGGAAAGCCTAATGCGCGACAAGGTACGTTGTCACGCCTCGCGTCCCAACGAGCGCGCCAACATCACCCTAACGTCGTTCCTTGTTACAGACATACCCAGGATCGAATGACTCACGATATACAAACGAATACAAATGCTCATGCGGAAGCGACAACTTAACTCCATATCAAATATAAATAGAAGATGACTTTAGGAAAACAACAATGATACATAACATAGGGTAGTTCCAGTTTTACACAGCGACTTAAAACATAAAAGACAAACATAAAAAGGATTAGGGAAAGGGTGGTTAGCTTAAACAAAAAGGATCAATAGGCTAGGTTAAGCGTCACTATCCTAAGGGCGCTTCCAAAAGGTCAGGGTGACTAAGTCATCTAAAGGTCAGGCTCACTAGCATCAGAAAAGTCCTTGTTCGCCACGTGGTCGCACTCAACCCAGTCACCCGGCTATACTTCCCTTGGGACCTCTTCTTCTTCCTCTTCCTCGGGGTCAGCCACCCACTCCATAGCTTCGCCTTCTGCACCTGCAATAACTGGCTCCGGTTCCACTGCATCCAAGGGATCGTCATCTGCATCAGAGAGCTTGATAACTTCACCATCGGCGATAGGATTCTGAGATGGCGCTACCGGAAGGGGTATCTCGGTCTCGGGATCGGTTTCCGGATCAGAAATCTCGCCATCTAGAGGGTAACAATTCGCCGGATCCAACTGCTCGCCTATCACGTCCCAGGGTACATCAAAAGTCCTCAGAGGGCCATGGGTAGTGTCGCCATCCCGGTAGAACCAAGCTGCATACACGTCCAACCTCTAGTGATCCATTCTTATGTCCACCCAAACTGTACTGCGCTTCCTAATAAACTACTTTCCTTCCCCATGCGGGTACTCAGTGACAGACAAGTCTGTACGCATGGGCACCCTAAAAACTCGCGGCGTCATGTCTAGGGCTTAGGGTCTGAAAAAGGTTGGTCCCACGACGGGGTGAGATAAATCTCAATAAGCTAATCCTAGACCCACACTAGGCACTTAGTACTTCTAGACACTACCTAACACATGCGATGACCAATAAATCAAGACTGAGGCAAATGGCACGTAATAATTTAATCAAGGCAATTGGCACATAACAATTCCAATAAGACAAAGTATTAGTGACATTCTCAATTATAGGCTAAACTTCGTACTTAGGCACTCAATTACTCATATTTCATACAATGTACTCATACTTGATATCACCACAATTCCCATGGTCAAGCTCGCGTCATAAAGGCGCCTTAGGCATTTATCAATACACTATCCCGCGTCGAATAGCCGCCTGAGGATTTCACATTTCTCATCATTTAACCCGCGTCATATAGGCACATCAGGTAATTATCAATACACTATCCCGCGTCATATAGGCGCCTCAGGATTTCACATCAAATAAGCTCATAATTAAAACAAGTATGGCTAAATACAATCAATTGAGCATTTTAATAAGTCAAGGCATCAATTAGTCATCGCCTCCTCAATGTCACATTATGGTGCCACATTGCCTTAATAAATCAAGCTGGGCCATATTAGTCCTTCATGATCGAATATAATTCGATTTAGGAATTCGTCAATCATTATCACTCCAATTCAACCATAGTCACGACATAGAATGTCAATTCCTCAATTTAGTCATTTCATGCACCACATGCACTAATGGCCGAATCCACATAAGCCTCAATTTAGAATTCCACATCAATTCAATCACCTAATTGATCACATCATTACACGGCCAAGGCAATAATAAGAGCCATAGTCATTTTAATTCAGCGAAACGTGGTGATCTTCTCATGGCCGAATGTTCCTAAGCTTTACTCATCATCTCAATCAATTATTCATGCAAACTTAGTCCATGGCCGAACACACTTAGGGTAGAATAGGTCATTCTCATTTGTTAACACATTAACCCTATCATGGCCGAATATACATATAGGCACGAATCAAGTATTCCATTATTCCAATCAAGCTTAAACAAGTTCTAGTCTTCTCAATGACACTATATAGCATTCGGTCCTCTTATAAACATAACCCATAGACATTTGCAACCAAGGTTCCATCATCTCAAGCGTCACAATTCAAGATCTCACTTTGCACACAAGGCACACATTCGGGTTCCTCAAAGATACTACAAGATCAATCCACGAAATTCAAGCTAATCAAGACTCTCAAGCGTCCTAATGAGGGTTTAGAACTAACTTACCAGTCAAAGGGCCAAGGGAGACTGGCGAAAGTGGCGGAGGAAGGCGCGGCTAGGTCCGGTTCGGCGGTGAGCAGCCCGGTTCCTTGAAGTTCAACCACAAAATAGTCAAGAACAAGCATCGATGACACCCCAAGGACAAGCCTCTAACACCCTAACATAATTAATTAAGCCCTGGGAGTCGCTCACCTCAAGAACTCCTCATGGACAGCCCCGGTTTGGATTCTGGTCGGGGGAAAAACGTGCGGCTCTGGGCTCGAACGGTAGCCTTTCTACGGTTCAAGGGTGAGATGAGGATGTCTTAGTGGCGGCTTGAGGTGGTGGAACGGCGTCAAGGTGGTGGTCGGCTGTAGCTTTGCCTAGAGAGAGAGCGAGAGAGAGGAGAGAGCGAACGAGAGAACGAGAGAGAGAGAGAGAGAGAGCAAACGGGAGAATGAGCGTGAGTGAGAGAGAGGATGTTGGCCGAATGGTGTGGGGGAGAGAAGAGTGAGAAATGTTCTACACATTTCAAAGGCAAGAGGCAAAGATTGAGTGGGGTGGTTGATGGGGAAAGTACAATGACTAGCAACAAGGAATGACAAGGGTGGTTCATGGGGAAGTCAAGTCCAATGGTCAAGTCGGTCATTCCATCCTCAAATAATTCAAGTGGGGCCAAAAGACCACTCTACCCTCACATTTTCGGCCAAGGATGGGGGATGGCAAAAGTCCAAATTGCCCTTACTTAATTCTAAAGCAAATGATAATTATCTAAGGGTAAAAGGGTAATTCCTTAACCGTCGATCAGAAATTCACTTTTCTAAATGCTAAGGACGTATTCTAATCCTAATGGTTCCTGATGAGGCGATGTCCAATTTATTCCCATTGGAATCCTCGAATAATCGGCCTCTAATCTCGAAGTCCAATTTATGGCTAAATTGAGTCGTTTGTCATTCCGACGTATCTCAGACTAACGGGCGGCTTTTAGGAGTTACGCGTATCGACCCGCGACTAATGTCACGTTTAAGAGTTACTCGTGCCACGGCGACTTTGGTTGTCATGTAATTGCGAGGGTTAATTGCTAGTCCCAAAGGTTACGATAGTTAGGAATTGGTTTAGGTTTATTCGCAAATCATGCTATGGTTTTCCGGAATCACCAGTGTACCAATCGCATGACACTAGCAAATTTTTCTGAAACCATTCTTAGATCGACCTTTAGCGGTCCAAAATGTTCCATCGGCAATCCTTATGGTCAAAGTACCGACTCGTGGTTGAGTTCTTTAGTCCACGTACTTAAATCCTAGTTAGCCTTGCCCTTTTGGTTAGTAGACTCAAGAGTGATCAATTCCGAGTGAGATTTACTGAAATACATCGATAGGCATTCATTCATTCATAAGCTTCCAGATAGGGTCGGAATTCAGAATGTCACAACTCTTCCCCCTTACAAAAATTTCGTCCTCGAAATTTACATTACAACCACCTACTCAAACAAATGGGGGTGATGACGCCTCATCGCTACCTCGCTTTCCCAGGTGGCTCCTTCAGTCCCGTGGTGCTCCCAAATCACCTTTACCAACGGAATCGTCTTGTTCCTCAGGACTTGTTCCTTCGTGTCCTCAATCCTTATCGATTTTTCCACATACGTTACCCGATCGTCCACTTCTATCACTTGATGGTCCAGTACATGAGTTGCGTCTGATTCATACTTCCTCAGCATCGAAACATGGAACACATTGTGGACCTACGATAAACTTGGCGGCAAGGCGAGTCTATAGGCCAGAGTTCCAATCCGTTCTAAAATTTCAAAAGGGCCCACGTACCTCGGACTCAGCTTTGCCTTCTTTCCAAGCCGAGATAGACCTCTATTGGCGATACTTTTAAGAAAACATGGTCTCCCACTTGAAATTCCGAAGGCCTACGCCGCTTGTCGGCATAACTTTTCTGGCCACTCTGTGCGGTTTTCAATCTTTCCCTTATGAGCTTTACTACCTCCTCTGTCTGCTCTACTAATTCTAGGCCTGTTATACTTCTTTCACCGACCTCATCCCAACATACCGGAGTTCTGCATGCCCTACCATACAATGCCTCAAACGGTGCCATTCTGAAACTCTGCTGGTAGTTGTTATTATAAGCGAACTCTACTATGTGTAGCTGATCTTCCCAACCTCCCTTGAAATCTATCACACAGGCTCTTAGCATATCCTCAAGTGTCTAAATTGTCCTTTCAGACTGTCCGTCCGTCAGAGGGTGATAGGCCGTGCTATACTGCAACTTCGTCCCCAAAGCCTCTTGTAGGCTTTTCCAAAATGAAGCGGTGAACTTGGGATCTCTATCTAAAGTAATTGTCACAAGGACTCCATGAAGACGAACTATGTACCGCATGTACAGTTCTGTGTACCTATCCATGGTGAAATCCTTTCTCACTGCCAAGAAATGCGCGGACTTAGTTAGTCGATCCATTATTACCCATATCGAGTCATGTCCTCTCTGACTTCTCGGTAAGCCCATCACAAAGTCCATGGTGATGTGTTTCCATTTCCACTTCGGAATCTCCAAAGGCTGTAACATTCCACCAGGCTTACAATGCTTAGCTTTAACTTGCTGGCATGTCAAACATTTCGCTACGTGTTTAGCTACATCCACTTTCATTCCGTTCCACCAGTAGTGCTGTCGCAAGTTCCGATACATCTTCGTGCTACCCGGATGAATACTATAGTTGCTCCTATGAGCTTTTGATAAGATCTTTTCCTTTAGTTCCTCGTCATTGGGTACGCACAGGCGCCCACGAAGCTTCAGAATTGCATCCTCCGATACTTGAAAGTCAGGTTTCCATTTCGTGGCATCCATTTCCAAGATCCTTTGGGTGTCGGGGTTCGTAGACTGCGAAGCCTTTACTTTTTCTTGAATTTTCGGTTCGACTATTAAAGTAGCCAGTAGACTGGACAGTTGGCAAATTTCAAACTTGAACTCTGAATCCCTTATTCCTTCCAATAGAGTCCATTCTTTAACCATCATGTGCGCGATGCTCGATTTCCGACTAAGTGCATCCGCAACCTTATTTGCCTTCCCGGGGTGGTATAGTGTAACGCCTCGAGTCTTCACGGCGCACATCATCGTCTCTAGACCAGTTCCCTTAATTCTTTACCCAGGATCCATGCAACGCGCGGTAGACAATGAAACTTAAATGAACATGCGGAGGCGTCATGCACAACTCCTAGACAGTTAAACACCAGATGGTTCGAGGGAATGAGGCACTTGATCAAGTCATAGCAAAGCATACGATTCGTTTTTACAACATAAGCATAAACTGTGATACAACACTTGGGATCAGGGGGAGATGGTTAGCCTAATCAAAAAGAGACGAAGGGCTATGGGTCAGGCACTACTCAAAAAGTAACTTCAAAGGTCATAGGCGCCTAGGCTATCTAAGGGTCGAGCTCGCGGTCATCATCTGGATCCTCGCGGTGCACAGGGTCATACTCCTCAAGGTCTTCCTCGTCTTCCTCCTCTTCTTCTTCTTCTTCCTCAAACGCTTGCTCTGGATCTTCATCTTCCTCGGATTCAGGCTGAGGGTGGAAGATGGCCTCTCCGTCAGGGTTGTGCTCCTCCTCCAAAGGCTCGTCCTCGGGATCATCCAGTGCTTCTTCATCTTCCTCGGGTTCGGACTCGTCCGTCTCCATGGGGTCTTCGACATCATAGGGTCCCACGATGTCGCCATCGGTCTCGGGGTTCTGAGACGGTGCCGGCGGAAGATCCGGATCAGGAGCGGTCTCGGAGTCAGTGAGCTCCCCATCAGCAGGGTGTACAATCGAAGGATCCTGCTCGCCAATGACATCCCACGGCACGTCAAAAGTCCTCAATGGCCCAACTGTGAGGTCGCCAATGACATCCCGCGGTAGAACGATGCTGCGAATCTGTCTGGCCTCCAGTCTGCTAAGCCCACATCCATCCAGATAGTGCCGTACTTCCTAATATAAGCTTTCCCTTCTCCCACCGGGTACTCCGTGGAATACTGCTCCACCCAGACGGGTACCCCAAAAATCGGCGGCGGTGGCATAGTCAGGGTTTGGGGTCTGAAAAGGTGGGTCCCGCAACGGGGTGAGATAAACTCAGTAAACTAACCCTAACCCTAAGCTAGGCACAAGAGACTTCCAGACACTCCCAAACACATGCAATGACCAAATACGCGGAAACAAGTCATGGCACTCAACGGCTGAAATAGAGTGTATTAAGGCATACAATTAGCATTTCATATATCGGCTTGGCTTCATACTTCGTAACCTGGCGCCTATCAGTGTATGGAATAAGGATAGCACTCATAATAAGATTGCACTTCACGTGGCAAGGCCCGCGTAATAACGCATCAGGCTTAGATATCAAGGATCCCGCGTTTAACGCCTCAGGCTATCCTTTGCCATTCCCATGACCCGCGTAATAACGCCTCAGGTCCCTCCCGCGTTTAACGCATCAGGGTAAGATATGCACATAGGTTCATAATATAACAATCATGGCATCAATCAATCATATATGCATAATTCCACCATGAGTACCGATTGACTAATTGAACTAGCAACCGTAGCATAGCAATTCATCTCGTCGTAAACAAGCAAGGCCACGGTCATATATCTTAATTGCTCGTGATTAAATCACCTTGCCTCATTTCAAGCATTAGGGCTATTTTAACCACCTATTCATCACAGGGCAATTGTATCATAATCTCACTCAATTGAGGCTAATGCAACATTCTACCATAAGTCTCTTGTTTTTCTATTAAATGGATCACTTCCCACCACTATGGCATTCGGCCATCACGATTTCTTAGAGCCATTCGAGCCATGTCACCACGAAATGCATTAGTTCACCACATAAGGCCTAATGCATAATCCTTGTCCCAATTCAACCATTAAATCCCACGCCGACCTTTACGACCAGAATGCTAAACGGCCCATTTGGTCATTAACGAACAATGTGTCACTCCAATTAGTACAAAGCCGAATACTCCTAGGCCAAACATGGGTTGCATAGATTAAGTCGAGTTCAAACCAAGCTCTCTCACTTCTTAGGGCGACACAAGGCATTAGGTCAGCATGCAAGGGCATTTACCAACTCATTTACACCATGATTTTCACATTCAAAGCGTTAATTTCCACCAAGCACAATCAGCGCTCTAAAACACAGATTCGGATTTGTGACATTCTGAATTCTGACCCTATCTCGAAACTTATCAGTGAATGAATGTCTATCGATGTATTCCAGTTAATCTCGCTCAGAACTGATCACTCTCGAATCGACTAACCAATGGGGAATGGCCATATAGGATTTAAAGTACGTGGACCAAAGAGCTTAACCACGAGTCGGTGCTTTGACCATAAGGATCGTCGAGGGAATATGCTGAACCGCTATAGGTCGATCTAAGAATGGTTTTAGAACAATTTGCTAGTGTCATGCGATTGGTTCACGGGTGAATCCGTATGACCATGGCGTGATTTGCGAATTAACCTAACTCAATCTCTGACGATCGTAACCTGCGGAACTAGTAATTGACCCTCGCGATTACATGACAACCAAAGCCGCCGTGGCTTAGGTAACTCTTAAACGCGACATAAGTTGCGGGTCGATACGCGTAACTCCTGAGAGCCGCCCGTTAGTCTGAGATACGCCGGAATGACAATTGACTGAATTTAGCCATAGATTGGATTTCGAGACTGGAGGCCGGACATTCGGAGACCACAATGGAGTAAATTTGGACGTCGCCTCATCGGTCGGTTATTAAGGTTAGAAATAGTCCCGTATAGGTTAGAAAAGCGAAATTCGAACCGACGAGCGAAATCGACCTTTTTACCTATAGGATTAGCAAGCTTTTCCAAGACCGAAGCAAGGGCAAAATGGTCATTTGCTCCCCTAAGCCTTCAGCCGAAAATGCAAGGGCAAATAGGTCCTTTGGTCTTTGAATTATTGAAGTGAATGACACCAAGATTGATTTGATAAATTTCCCTTAAACCTACCCCACTAACCAAGTCATTCCTAGACACTATTCATGTACCATACCCCATGAACCACCCACTACCCTTTCCCTCCAAATCTTCCTTTGCTTCTTATCATTCACACTCTCTCTCCCTCTCCCATTCGGCCGACTCCCTCACTCCCTCTCTCTCGTTCGCTCCCTCCTCTCTCCATCACGTCGTCGCCTCCTCCTCTTCTCATGGCCAAACCGTGGCTCGCCGCCACCTTGCTGCCGCTCCGCCATCAAGACCCCTTCCTCTTCCACTTGGACGGCGAAGGACCGCCGTCCAAGCCCGTGAGCCGCCCGTGCCGTCGCCAAAACCGAACCGGGGCTGTCCTTGTAGGAGTTGGGCGATCGTGAGGTAAGTTGCTCTTAGGGCTTAAGGTAGACATATTAAGAGGTTTAAGGCTTGTAGTAGAAGTAGTATTAAGGTTTGTTTGTGATGTTTCCCGTTTAGAACCCCACGGATCAGATCTGTACGCCGAGAGCATCCATGTGCCGCGCCGTGCCTCCTTCCGCCACCTCACCACCGGCCTTGCCTTGCTCTTGGACTTGGTAAGCCCCCCTAACCTTTAGTTAGGACCTTGTGTGCATGAAAGGACCATTTGAGATGGATTTCGAAGGGTATAGAGGGCTGTTTTGGTAGGGTTCATTGGGGACCCGAATTTGCATTTTGAAGTCATGATTTTCCTTGATGAGTTTTGGTGATTGAATGCTAAGAACCATGAATGAAATGAATTGGTGGATGTTCGTAGGTATGGGCCGAATACCCTATGGTACCTTAGGATGAGCTAGAGTTTGATTTACACCCAATTAAGTTGATGGAACCGTAAATGGATCATAGGGATGTTCGGTTCGGGACAATCGTGCGAATGAACACATGACCTTTAATTTACGGATCGTATCCTAGTCGTGGAAAATTGCAATAGGTTCGATTAAGCTAAGTGACCCCATATTAGTGATTTGGACCTAGTATGATTAATTAGTGAGATATAAGCCTTAATTAATTGATGTGCAATTGAAGGTGTGACATGACCGAATGGCCATTTAAGAAAGTATGGAATTATCTCAATTGATGTGTTATCGACCGCATGACATTGCCATGGACTCGATTTGTTGAATTTCACGACGTATTGCCATGTTATGGGATGGTAGCTCGAGGGGCCGAATCGAGCTTAATTTGATGAGAGTGCGCACGATTGATTTAATTATGTCGATGGAAAGGGATTATGAGTATATGTACATGAGGCATCCTGATGCGTTAAATGCGGGATGGACCTGAGGCGTTAAACGCAGGTCATGAGAAATGGCATCGGAAACCTGAGGCGTTAAACGCGGGTTCCTTGATCTTTTAAGCCTGATGCGTTATTACGCGGGCTAAGCCATGAGAGTTCGATCGTATCGTACATGTGAATTATCTGATTAAGTCATGAAATGTTAAGTGCCCAAGTACAAGCCCTGTTTAGCCTAGCTTGTGAATTGCATGACTAAATATGTTTCCAATTGAGCTATTATATGCTGCTGATTGTTTAGCCATTGCATGTGTTTGGGAAGTGTCTGGAAGTCCCAAGGGTCTAGCTTAGGGTTAGGCTAGCTTACTGAGTATATCTCACCCCGTCGTGGGACCCCCATTTTCAGACCCCAAACCCTGATCATGCCACCGCCGCTGATTTTTGGGGTGCCCGTCTGGTTAGAGCAGTATTCCACGGAGTACCCGGTGGGAGAAGGGAAAGCTTACATTAGGAAGTATGGCACCATCTGGATGGATATAGGCTTAGAATATTGGAGGGCGGACAAGTTTGCAGCATGGTTCTACCGTGATGGAGACCTTGAGGTTGGGCCGCTGAGGACTTTTGACGTGCCGGGGGATGTCATAGGCGAGCAGGATCCTTCGATCGTACACCCTGCTGATGGGGAGCTCACCGACTCCGAGACCGCACCCGATCCAGACCTTCCGTCGGCACCATCCCAGAACCCCGAGATGGATGGCGACATCGTGGGGCCCTCCGACGCCGAAGATCCCATGGAGACGGACGAGTCCGAGCCCGAGGAGGATGAGGCAGAACTAGACGATCCCGAGGACGAGCCTTTGGAGGAGGAGTACAACCCTGACGGAGAGGCCATCTACCATGATCAGTCCGAGCCCGAGGATGAGGCAGATCCAGAGCCAGAGTTTGAAGAAGAAGAAGAAGAGGAAGTGGAAGACGAGGAAGACCTGGAGGAGTACGACCCAGTGCACCGCGAGGATTCTGACGATGACCGCGAGCTCGACCCTTAGATAGCCTAGGCATCCATGACTTTTTGGAGTTCCGCTTTTGAGTAGTGCCTGACCCTTAGCCCGTCGTCTTTTTTTGATTAGGCTAACCATCTCCCCCGATCCCAAGTGTTGTATTTCCTATCTATGCTTATGTTGTAAAACTGATGTTGTGTTATGTCATGATTAAGTGCTCTGTTTTCCTCAAGTCATCATGTTATACATTTGGTAGGAGTTCTGAGTGTCGCTTCCGCATGTGCATATAAGTTTCATTGTCTAGTGCGCGTCGTTGGATCCTGGGTATCAATCTAAGAAAAAAAAGGTGGTTGTAAGGCGATGATGTGCGCCTTAGAGGATTCGGGGCGTCACATCCTCGAGTGGAAGTGGGAGCACATCACCATGGACTTCGTCATGGGTTTGCCGAGGGGTCAGAGAGGACATGATTCGATTTGGGTGATCGTGGAGCCATTGCATGTGTTTGGGAAGTATGGAATTATCTCAATTGATGTGTTATCGACCGCATGACATTGCCATGGACTCGATTTGTTGAATTTCACGACGTATTGCCATGTTATGGGATGGTAGCTCGAGGGGCCGAATCGAGCTTAATTTGATGAGAGTGCGCACGATTGATTTAATTATGTCGATGGAAAGGGATTATGAGTATATGTACATGAGGCATCCTGATGCGTTAAACGCGGGATGGACCTGAGGCGTTAAACGCGGGTCATGAGAAATGGCATCGGAAACCTGAGGCGTTAAACGCGGGTTCCTTGATCTTTTAAGCCTGATACGTTATTACGTGGGCTAAGCCATGAGAGTTCGATCGTATCGTACATGTGAATTATCTGATTAAGTCATGAAATGTTAAGTGCCCAAGTACAAGCCCTGTTTAGCCTAGCTTGTGAATTGCATGACTAAATATGTTTCCAATTGAGCTATTATATGCTGCTGATTGTTTAGCCATTGCATGTGTTTGGGAAGTGTCTGGAAGTCCCAAGGGTCTAGCATAGGGTTAGGCTAGCTTACTGAGTATATCTCACCCCGTCGTGGGACCCCTATTTTCAGACCCCAAACCCTGATCATGCCACCGCCACCGATTTTTGGGGTGCCCGTCTGGTTAGAGCAGTATTCCACGGAGTACCCGGTGGGAGAGGGGAAAGCTTACATTAGGAAGTATGGCACCATCTGGATGGATATAGGCTTAGCAGATTTGTAACGCCCCGAATCCTCTAAGGCGCACATCATCGCCTTACAACCAGTTCTTTCTTAGAATGATATCCAGGATCCAACGACGCGCACTAGACAACGAAACTTATATGCACATGCGAAAGCGACACTCAGAACTCCTACCAAATGCATAACATGAAGACTTGAGGAAAACAGAGCACTTAATCATAACATAACACAACATCAGTTTTACAACATAAACATAGATAAGAAATACAACACTAGGAATCAGGGGAGATGGTTAGCCTAATCAAAAGAGAAGACGGGCTAAGGGTCAAGCACTACTCAAAAGTGGAACTCCAAAAAGTCATGGATGCTTAAGCTATCTAAGGGTCGAGCTCGCGGTCATCGTCGGAATCCTCGCGGTGCACTGGGTCGTACTCCTCCAGGTCTTCCTCTTCTTCCTCTTCCTCTTCTTCTTCTTCTTCAAACTCTTGCTCTGGATCTGCCTCATCCTCGGGCTCGGACTGATCTTGGTAGATGGCCTCTCCGTCGGGGTTGTATTCCTCCTCCAAAGGCTCGTCCTCGGGATCGTCTAGCTCTGCCTCATCCTCCTCGTGCTCAGACTCGTCCGTCTCCATGGGATCTTCGGCGTCGGAGGGCCCCACGATGTCGCCATCAATCTCGGGGTTCTGAGACGGTGCCGACGGAAGGTCTGGATCGGGTGCGGTCTCGGAGTCAGTGAGCTCCCCATCAGCAGGGTGTACAATCGAAGGATCCTGCTCGCCAATGACATCCCCCGGCACGTCAAAAGTCCTCAGCGGCCCAACCTCGAGGTCTCCATCACGGTAGAACCATGCTGCAAACTTGTCCGCCCTCCAATCGGCTAATCCTATATCCATCCAGATGGTGCCATACTTCATAATGTAAGCCTTCCCCTCTCCCACCGGGTACTCCGTGGAATACTGCTCTATCCAGACGGGCACCCCAAAAATCGGTGACGGTGGCATGATCAGGGTTTGGGGTCTGAAAATGTGGGTCCCACGACGGGGTGAGATAAACTCAGTAAACTAACCCTAACCCTAGACCAGGCACAAGGGACTTCCAGAAACTCCCAAACACATGCAATGACCAAACATGCAAAGGTAGGCAAATGGCACTCAACAGCTCAAATAGAGTATAATAGGGCATACAATTAACATTTTATAGATTGGCTTGGCTTCGTACTTTGTAACGTGGCACTTAACAGTATGTAGTATAGGGATAGCTTATAATCACAATATGGTTGCACTTCGCATGGCAGAGCCCGCGTAACAACGCATCAGGCTTATAATATCGAGGAACCCGCGTTTAACGCCTCAGGTTATCCTTTGCCATTCACATGACCCGCGTAATAACGCCTCAGGTCCACCCCGCGTTTAACGCATCAAGGTTACAATATGCACATAGGCTCATAGTACAACAATCATGGCATAAATCAATCATAGGTGCATAATTCCACCATGAGTACCAATTAACCAATTGAGCTAGCAACCGTATCATAGCAATTCATCACGTCGTAATCAAGCAAAACCACGGTCACATGTCATAATTGCTCGCATTTAAAATCGCAATGCTTCATTTCAAGCGTTAAGGCCAATTTTAAGCTCCAATTCATTACAAGGCAATTATGTCATAATCTCACTCAATTGGGGCCAATGCCATATTCCACCATAAGTCTCATTTCCACTTAAATAAGCTACTTCCCACCCCTATGCCATTCGGCCATCACAATTTCATAAAGCCAATCACGCCATACACCACAAAATGCATCAATTCACCACATAAAGCCTAATGCACAATCATTGTCCCCTTTCACCCATTAAATCACATCACATTGTTCATAACCAGAATGCTACAAGGGCCACTTGACCATTTTCAACGACGCATCATGAAATTTTCTAAATGGCCGAACACACCTAGGTACCAATTAGGATTTCACTAGTCCAAATGAGCTAAATTCAAGTCCTAACACTTCCAAGGGTATCATAGGGCACTGGGTCAGCATGTAAGGGCATCTACCAACCTATTTAAACCATGATTTTCACATTCCAAACATTAATTTCCATCTAGCACAATCAGCCCTCTAAAACCCAATTTCGGGTTTCCTATGCACCAAGCCAAAACAGCCCCTTAAACACTTCAAAACCAACTCTCACTTGATCCTTCCATCACCATGGTCCTAGTATAAGGTTAGGGGAAGCTTACCAAGTCCAAGAGCTTGAGAAAACCGGTTGGAGTGGCTGTTTGGGCGGCAAGGACAGATTCGGTCCCCGGCGAACAGATTGCGCTCCTAGTGGTTTCGCACGAAACAAACAAGAACAAACTTCAATACCACTCTTAACTCATGCCTCTAACACCCTAACATGCTTATCTAAGCTTCTAAGGTCACCTACCTCAAGACTTCCTCCAAGATCCTACCCGGTTTGTATTCTGGTCCGGGGATGAACGCGCGCCTCCAAGCCGAACGGCGGCCCTTCCACGGCCCTAAGGTGAAGAGGGAAGTGGGCTGGTGATGGCAAGGGGCGGCGGGTTGTGGTGGCCGATCGGTTTTCCCCCTTGGGACCGAGAGAGAGGGAGGGCGACGAGATGAGAGAACGAGTGAGAGAGGGAGATGGCGTGAGAGAAAAAAAAAAAGAAAAGAGGGAGAGAGAGTTCTGGTGGTGGTCGCCGAATGGGTGAGGGAGAGAAGAGGAAGAGTGTTATTCAATGGTGAAAGAAGGAATTTGGGGGGGAAACTAGATAGTGGGGTGGTTGATGGGGTGAGGTACATGAATAGTAGGCATGGAATGACATATTGGAAGAGAGTTGTTCATGGGGTTGGTCTTGTCACTCAAGTCTCTTCTAAGTCAAATAATTCAACTCCCAAAATGACACTATTGCCCCTAGATTTTCGGCCAAAGGCTAGGGGAGGCAATGACAATTTTGCCCTTGCTTGGTTTAAGGAAAGAGTGCACTAAACTAAGGGTAAAAGGGTCCTACGGTACTTGGCGATCCGAATTTCGCTTTTCTAACCTATACGGGACAATTTCTAACCTTAATAACCCCTCGACGAAGCGACGTCCAAATTTACTCCAATGCGATCTCCGAATGTCCGGCCTCCAATCTCGAAGTCCAATCTATGGCTAAATTCAGTCAATTGTCATTCCAGTGCGTCTCAGACTAACGGGCGGCTCTTAGGAGTTACGCGTATCGACCCGCGACTTATGTCACGTTTAAGGGTTACTTAAGCCACGGCGGCTTTGGTTGTCATGTAATCGCGAAGGTCAATCATTAGTTCCGCAGGTTACGATCGTCAGAGATTGAGTTAGGTTAATTCGCAAATCACGCCTTGGTCATACGGATTCACCCGTGAACCAATCGCATGACACTAGCAAATTGTTCTAAAACCATTCTTAGATCGACCTATAGCGGTTCAGAATATACCCTCGACGATCCTTATGGTCAAAGCATCGACTCGTGGTTAAGTTCTTTGGTCCACGTACTTTAAATCCTATACGGCCATTCCCCATTGGTTAGTCGACTCGAGAGTGATCAGTTCTGAGCGAGATTAACTGGAATACATCGATAGACATTCATTCACTGATAAGTTTCGAGATAGGGTCAGAATTCAGAATGTCACAAGATTGGAGGGCGGACAAGTTTGCAGCATGGTTCTACCGTGATGGAGACCTTGAGGTTGGGCCGTTGAGGACTTTTGACGTGCCGGGGGATGTCATAGGCGAGCAGGATCCTTCGATCGTACACCCTGCTGATGGGGAGCTCACCGAACTCCGAGACCGCACCCGATCCAGACCTTCCGTCGGCACCGTCCTAGAACCCCGAGATGGATGGCGACATCGTGGGGCCCTCCGACGCCGAAGATCCCAAGGAGACGGACGAATCCGAGCCCGAGGAGGATGAGGCAGAACTAGACGATCCCGAGGACGAGCCTTTGGAGGAGGAGTACAACCCTGACGGAGAGGCCATCTACCATGATCAGTCCGAGCCGAGGATGAGGCAGATCCAAAGCCAGAGTTTGAAGAAGAAGAAGAAGAGGAAGTGGAAGACAAGGAAGACCTGGAGGAGTACGACCCAGTGCACCGCGAGGATTCCGACGATGACCGCGAGCTCGACCCTTAGATAGCCTAGGCATCCATGACTTTTTGTATTTCCTATCTATGCTTATGTTGTAAAACTGATGTTGTGTTATGTCATGATTAAGTGCTATGTTTTCCTCAAGTCATCATGTTATACATTTGGTAGGAGTTCTGAGTGTCGCTTCCGTATGTGCATATAAGTTTCATTGTCTAGTGCGCGTCGTTGGATCCTGGGTATCAATCTAAGAAAAAAAAAGGTGGTTGTAAGGCGATGATGTGCGCCTTAGAGGATTCGGGGCGTCACAGCGAGTGTTCCCTCAACGTCCGTAGAACTCTACTCAACTGTTCCTCGTGCTCCTCAGGGCTCTTTGAGTAAATCAAAATGTTGTCGATGAAAACAATGACGAACTGATCCAAGTACTCCTTAAACACTCTATGCATCAAATCCATGAAAGCAGCTGGGGCATTAGTCAATCCAAATGGCATGACTGTGAACTCGTAATGCCCATATCTTGTCCGAAAGGCGACCTTCGGTATATCTTCCTTCTTCCTCAACTGATGATAACCCGTCCTTAGGTCTATCTTGGAGAACACAGAAGCTCCTTGTAGTTGATCAAACAAGTCGTCAATTCTTGGTAACGGGTACTTATTCTTGATAGTCACCTGGTTCAACTGCCGGTAATCAATGCATAACCGCAACGACCCATCCTTCTTCCTTACAAACAAGACTGGCGCTCCCCAAGGCGAAGCGCTTGCACGAATAAATCCTTTGTCCAGTAACTCCTGCATCTGAACCTTCAATTCCTTCAACTCTGACAAGGACATCCTATAGGGTGCCTTCGAGATCGGCTTTGTTCCAGGTGCTAATTCGATTACGAACTCTATTTCCCTTTCTGGAGGCAACCCTGGTAACTCTTGAGGGAAGACATCAGGGTAATCACGTACTACAGCTATGTCTTCTAGCTTTGGTTCCTCTATGGTCGGATCCACTACGGCAGCTAAGTAAGCTTGACATCCTGCTCGGGCAAGGTCCGTTCCCATGCTTCCGTCCACACAAACGGCAGTTCCAACTCGGCCGGGGAGCAGGCTTGCTAATGTTCCTTCTGATCGGAGGGACGAAACGCCGGTTGCTCACCATCGGCCTTTTGCCGAACTAGTGGTTATCCCTCACGGGAGTGAACCGCGATCCAGATGCTACTCCTCTTTCTCTCATGTCCCTTTCCACTAACTGACCTCTTTCATAAATGGCGTCATAGCCTTGTAAGTCCAACAGCACCAACTGGCTGCGAAGGTCAGGCCTCAAACCATCTCTGAACCTTCTCGCCCTATCCTCAGGGTTTTCGACCATTCTCGGGGCATACTTAGACAGTCTTACGAATTCGGCCTCATACTGATCGATGGTCATCTGATTCTGTCGAAGATTCTGAAATTCGATCATCTTCTATTCTCGAGCCGCTCTGGAGAAATACTTGGCAGTAAACACTTCAGAGAAGACAGTACAGTTGGGTTCTGTGCCTTCTGGGAAAATTCTTCCCTTGGTGGCCTTCCACCAATCATTCGCCGTACCACGTAGCTGGTACACAGCCAGGACTACCTTTTCAGCCTCAGTACAACCCAACGCCTCAAAGGCCTTTTCCAATTCTTCAATCCAAGCAGGGGCAGTTCCAGGGTCCCCTGTGCCATCGAACTTTGGTGGCTTCAGCTTCATAAAGTGTTCCATTAGCTGGCCCATCCCTCGATTTCCTTGTCCTTGGGCGTTACCACCATCATTACCATAACCATTGTTCCCGTTATTCCCGTTTGCTAGGTTGGCGGCAGCGACTGCAGCTTCAGCAGCCTGGGCAACAGCAGCAGCTCTCTCCTGGGCTTGCCTGCCCATCAAGCTCCCAATTTCCTCTAGGATCCTCATGACTCCGTCATACCTAGGATCTTCTACCGCTTGCGGCCTAGGGCTAGACGCTCCTCCAGTACCTCTGGTCCGGTTACTCATCTCGCTAAGTTTCACAACACCTGAGCCACTATAATTCCATTCAGGAATTAGAGACCTAAGTCATCTACTTAAGTCGAACAAGGCTACGCTACACTCATAGCAGCAATCATAGTTAAAGCAACCATTAAAAGCATCACAACGAGGGGATCACCATTGTACCACGCAATCAGTTGCCTCTACAACTTAGCCAAATCGAAATCAGTTACCCAACCAAGCAAGCAGCAGTCAACACTCAGTGCCAAGTACGAAGCCTTATAGCCTTAAGTCTACCAAAGATGACGCCAGTCAATATGCCAATCACAAGCGCCATTTCACATGCCATGCATTCTATGCCTAACTCTAGCGAATTTCCTAAGGTCTTGCTACCCAATTCTCCTCGAATCAATACACCTTATTACTCCAATCCTCAATCAGCTTGATCGAGCTGACCTTGCTCTAATACCAATTAAACGAGGATGTAACGCCCCGAGTCCTCTGAGGCGCACATCATCGCCTTACAACCAGTTCCTTTCCGAATTATACCCAGGATCTTTGCAACACACGGTAGGCAATGAAACTTAAATGAACATGCAGCAGCGTCATGCAAAACTCCTAGACAATTAAACGAGAGAGGATTTGAGGGAAGTAAGACACTTAATCAAGTCATAGCATAGCATACGATTCACTTTACAACATAAACATAACTGGGATACAACAATTAGGATTTGGGGAGATGGTTAGCCTAATCAAAAGAGACGACGGGCTAAGGGTCAGGCACTACTCAAAAATGGAACTCCAAAAGTCATGCATGCCTAGGCTATCTAAGGGTCGGGCTCGCGGTCATCATCGGAATCCTCGCGGTGCACTAGGTCATACTCCTCCAGGTCTTCCTCGTCTTCCTCTTCCTCTTCTTCTTCTTCAAACTCTGGCTCTGGATCTGCTTCATCCTCGGGTTCAGGCTGAGGATGGTAGATGGCCTCTCCATCAGGGTTGTACTCCTCCTCCAAAGGCTCTTCCTCGGAATCATCTAGCTCCTCTTCATCTTCCTCGGGCTCGGACTCGTCCGTCTCCATGGGATCTTCGGCATCAGAGGGCCCCACGATGTCGCAATCGGTCTCGGGGTTCCGAGACGGTGCCGGCGGAAGGTCTGGATCAGGTGCGGTCTCGGAGTCTTTGAGCTCCCCATCAGCAGGGTGTACAATCGAAGGACCCTGATCGCCAATGACATCCCACGGCACGTCAAAAGTCCTCAGTGGCCCAACTGTGAGATCGCCGTCGCGGTAGAACCATGCTGCGAATCTGTCTGCTCTCCAGTCTGCTAAGCCCACATCCATCCAGATGGTGCCATACTTCCTAATGTAAGCTTTCCCCTCTCCTACTAGGTACTCTGTGGAATATTGCTCTATCCAGACGAGCACCCCAAAAATCGGCGGCGGCGGCATGATCAGGGTTTGGGGTCTGAAAATGGGGGTCCCACGACGGGGTGAGATATACTCAGTAAGCTAGCCTAACCCTAAGCTAGACCCTTGGGACTTCCAGACACTTCCCAAACACATGCAGTGGCTAAACAATCAACAGCAGGCAATGGCATATAATAACTCAATTAGAGACATATTTAGTCATGCAATTCACAAGCTAGGTTAAACAGGACTTGTACTTGGGCACTTAACATTTCATCAAACTCCCATGGCTTAGCCCGCGTAATAACGCATCAGGCTTAAGAGATCAAGGAACCCGCGTTTAACGCCTCAGGTTTCCGATGCCATTTCTCATGACCCGCGTTTAACGCCTCAGGTCCATCCCGCGTTTAACGCATCAGGATGCCTCATGTACATATACTTATAATTCCTATCCATCGACATAATTAAGTCAATCGTGCGCACTCTCATCAAATTAAGCTCGATTCGACCCCTCAAGCTACCATCACATATCATGGCAATACGTCGTGAAATTCAACAAATCAAGTCCATGGCAATGTCATGCGGTCGATAACACATCAATTGAGATAATTCCATGCTTTCTTAAATGGCCATTCGGCCATGCCACACCATAAATGGCACATCAATCAATTAAGGCTTATAACCCACTAATTAATCGCACTAGACCCAAAATTACTAACATGGGGTCACTTAACTCGATTGAACATCTTGAAATCTTCCACGACTAGAGTTTGATCCATAGGTTAAAGTCATTTACTCAACGTGCTCGCGCAATTACCCCAAAACCGAACACTCCTAAGCTTCATTTAGGATTCCATCAATTCAAGTAGATATAATTCAAGCTCTAGCTAGTCCTAAGACATCATGGGGCATTCGGCCCACACCCTAGGACATTCATTCAATTCATTCCATCCATAGTTTCTAACATTCGATCATCAAAGCTCATCAAGGAAAATTCTGATCACAACATGCAAATTCGGATCCCTAAAGGACTCCACCGAAACAGCCCCCTAAAAGCTACCAAATCAACCCCATTTGGTCTTTCCATGCACTCAAGGTCCTATCAAAGGGTTAGGGGAGCTTACCAAGTCCAAGAGCAAGGCAAGGCCGGCGGCAAGGGGCGGTGAAGCGGCGTGGGCAGATCTGGTCCGGCGTGATCAGGTCTGATCCCTAAGAAGAATTCCCCCAAATGCCAAGCTAACTCAATTAGAAACACCCCTAACACAAGCTATTGATCTCTTAACATGACTATCTAAGCACCAAGGGTCACTCACCTCAAGATCACCCAACTTCTTCAAGAACAGCCCCGGTTGTTCCCATTTGGTCCGGTTCTGATCGGCGGAGCTTCGGGCGACTTCGGGCCGAACGGCGGCTGCTAAGGGGGTCTAAAGGCAAGAGGGACGTGTCTTGGTGGTGGTTCGAGGCGGCGGAGTGGCGGCAAGGTGGCGGTCCGCCGTGGTTTGGCCGAGAGAGAGAGCGGCGACGGGCGAGCGTGAGAGGGAAGGGAGAGCGAACGAGAGAGAGTGAAGAGGGAGAGGGAGTCGGTCGAATGGGAGAGAGAGAGAGTGAGTGAGTGATAAGGAGCAAGGGAAATTTTGGAGGGAAAGGGTAGTGGGGTGGTTCATGGGGTATGTGACAATGAATAGTGTCTAGGAATGACTTGGTTAGTGGGGTAGGTTTAAGGGAAATTGTCCAATCAAGCTTGGTGGATTGCACCTCAATAATTCATCACTCAAATGACCTCTATACCCTTGGGATTTCGGCTGAAGATGGGGGAGGGCAAATGACCATTTTGCCCTTGCTTTGTCCTTGGAAAAGTGTACTAATTCTATGGGTAAAAAGGTCGATTTCGTTCGTCGGTTCGAATTTCGCTATTCTAGTCTATACGGGACCATTTCTAATCTTATTAACTCTCCGACGAGGCGACGTCCAAATTTACTCAAATGCGATCTCCGAATGTCCGGCCTCCAATCTCGAAGTCCAATCTATGGCTAAATTCAGTCAATTGTCATTCCAGTGCGTCTCAAACTAACGGGCGGCTCTTAGGAGTTACGCGTATCGACCCGCGACTTGTGTCACGTTTAAGGGTTACTCAAGCCACGGCGGCTTTGGTTGTCATGTAATCGCGAGGGTTAATTACTAGTGCCGCAGGTTACGATCGACAGAGATTGAGTTAGGTTAATTCGCAAATCACGCCATGGTCATACGGAATCACCCGTGAACCAATCGCATGACACTAGCAAATCGTTCTAAAACCATTCTTAGATCGACCCGTAGCGGTCCAGAATATTACCTCGACGATCCTTATGGTCAAAGCGTCGACTCGTGGTTAAGTTCTTTGGTCTATGTACTTTAAATCCTATACGGCCATTCCCCATTGGTTAGTCGACTCGAGAGTGATCAGTTCTGAGCGAGATTAACTAGAATACATCGATAGACATTCATTCACTGATAAGTTTCGAGATAGGGTCAGAATTCAGAATGTCACATCCCGCCTGCGGTCCCGTTGGCGGTCAGTTCCCTTGAGTCTGAGCTCCTGGTGCCTGACTCTGGCAGTTCCTTATCTGATGGCCCAGTTGGCCACACTTGAAGCAGGCGCCCGTTCTGCTCGGGCAAGGTCCGCTCCCATGCTTCCGTCCACACAAGCGGCAGTTCCAACTCGGCCGGGGAGCAGGCTTGCTAATGTTCCTTCTCACTGGCGGGACAAAACGTCGGTTGCTCACCATCGGCCTTTTGCCGAACGGGCGGTTATCCCTCACGGGAGTGAACCGCGATCTAGACGCTACTCCTCTTTCTCTCATGTCCCTTTCCACCAACTGACCTCTTTCATAGATGGCGTCATAACCTTGTAGGTCCAACAGCACCAACTGGCTGCGGAGGTCAGGTCTCAATCCATCTCTGAACCTTCTCGCCCTATCCTCAAGGTTTTCGACCATTCTCGGGGCATACTTAGACAGCCTTGCGAATTCAGCCTCGTACTGATCGATGGTCATCTGATTCTGTCGGAGATTCTGAAACTCAATCATCTTCTGTTCTTGAGCCGCTCTGGAAAAGTATTTAGCGTTGAACACTTCTGCGAAGACGGTCCAATTCGGCTATATCCCTTCAGGGAAAACTCTTCCCTTGGTGGCCTTCCACCAATCGTTCGCAGTTCCACGAAGTTGATACACAGCCAGGATCACCTTTTCCGCTTCAGTACAGCCCAGCACCTCAAAGGCCTTCTCCAACTCCTCAATCCAAGCAGGGGCAGTCCCAGGGTCCCTTGTACCATCAAACTTCGACGGCTTCAGCTTCATGAAGTGCTCCATCAGCTGGCCCATCACGCGATTCCCTTGCCCTTGGGCGTTTCCACCATCAATGTCATGTCCGTTGTTCCCATTATTCCCGTTTTCTAGATTCGCAGCAGCGACTACAGCCTCAGCAGCCTGGGCAACGGCAACAACTCTTTCCTGGGCCTGCCTGCCCATCAAGTTCCCAATCTCTTCCAAGATCCTCATGACTCCGTCATACCTAGGATCTTCTACCACTTGCGGCCTAGAGCTAGACGCTCCTCCAGTACCTCTGGTCCGGTTACTCATCTCGCTAAGTCTCACAACACCTGAGCCACTATAATTCCATTCGGGAATTAGAGACCTAAGTCATCTACTTAAGTCGAACAAGGCTATGCTACACTCATAGCAGCAATCATAGTCAAAGCAACCATTAAAAGCATCACAACGAGGGAATCACCATTGTACCACACAATCAGTTGCCTCTGCAACTTAGCCAATTCAAAATCAGTTACCCAACCAAGCAAGCAGAAGTCAACACTCAGTGCCAAGTACGAAGCCTTATAGCCTTAAGTCTACCAAAGATGACGCCGGTCAATATACCAATCACAAGCGCCATTTCACATGTCATGCATTCTATGCCTAACTCTAGCGAATTCCCTAAGGTCTTGCTACCCAATTCTCCTCGAATCATCACACCTTATTACTCCAATCCTCAATCAACTTGAATCGAGCTGACCTTGCTCTGATACCAATTAAACGAGGATGTAACGCCCGAGTCCTCTAAGGCGCACATCATCGTCTTACAACCAGTTCCTTATCTGAATGATACCCAGGATCTATGCAATACACGGTAGGCAATGAAACTTGAATGAACATGCGGAAGCGTCATGCAAAACACGTAGACAGTTAAACACGAGATGGTTTGAGGGAAGTAAGACACTTAATCAAGTCATAGCATAGCATACGATTCACTTTACAACATAAGCATAAACTGGGATACAACACTTGGGATCAGGGGAGATGGTTAGCCTAATCAAAAGAGACGACGGGCTAAGGGTCAGGCACTACTCAAAAAGGTTACTTCAAAAGTCATAGATGCCTAGGCTATCTAAGGGTCGAGCTCGTGGTTGTCATCTGGATCCTCGCGGTGTACGGGGTCATACTCCTCTAAGTCTTCCTCGTCTTCCTCTTCTTCTTCCTCTTCGAACACTTCCTCTGGATCTTCGTCTTCCTCGGATTCAGGTCGAGGGTGGAAGATGGCCTCTCCGTCGGGGTTGTGCTCCTCCTCCAAGGGCTCGTCCTCGGAATCGTCTAGTACCTCTTCATCTTCCTCGGGATCAGACTCGTTAGTCTCCATGGGATCTTCAGCGTCAGAGGGTTCCACGACGTGGCCGTCAACCTCGGGGTTCTGAGACGGTACCGGCGGAAGATCCGAGTCGGGAGCGGTCTAGGAATCAGTGAGCTCTCCATCAGCAGGATGCACGATCGAAGGGTCCTGCTCGCCAATGACATCCCACGGTACGTTAAAAGTCCTCAACGGTCCGACTGTGAGGTCGCCATCTCGATAAAACCATGCTGCGAATCGGTCCGGCCTCCAGTCTGCTAAGCCCACGTCCATCCAAATGGTGCCATACTTCCTAATATACGCCTTCTCTTCTCCCATCGGGTACTCCGTGGAATACTGCTCCACCCAGACGGGTACCCCAAAAATCGGCGGCGGCGGCATACTTAGGGTTTGGGGTCTGAAATGGTGGGTCCCACGACGGGGTGAGATAAACTCAGTAAACTAACCCTAACCCTAGACTAGGCACAGGGACTTCCAGACACTCCCAAAACACATGCAACGACCAAACATGCAAAGGTAGGCAAATGGCACTCAACAGCTCAAATAGAGTATAATAGGGCATCCAATTAACATTTTATAGATTGACTTGGCTTCATACTTTGTAACGTGGCACTTATCAGTATGTAGTATAAGGATAGCTTATAATCATAATATGGTTGCACTTCGCATGGCAGAGCCCGCGTAACAACGCATCAGGCTTATAATATCGTGGAACCCGCGTTTAACGCCTCAGGTTATCTTTTGCCATTAACACGACCCGCGTAATAACGCCTCAGGTCCACCCCGCGTTTAACGCATCAGGGTTACAATATGCACACAGGCTCATAATACAACAATCATGGCATAAATCAACCATTGGTGCATAATTCCACCATGAGTACCAATTGACTAATTGAGCTAGCAACCGTATCATAGCAATTCATCACGTCGTAATCAAGCAAGGCCGTGGTCATATGTCATAATTGCTCGCATTTAAATCGCAATGCTTCATATCAAGCGTTAAGGCCAAATTAAGCACCAATCCATTACAAGACAATTATGTCATAATCTCACTCAATTGGGGCCAATGCAATATTCCACCATAAGTCTCATTTCCACTTAAATAAGCTACTCCCCACCCCTATGCCATTCGGCCATCACAATTTCATCAAGCCGACCAAACCATGATACCACAAAATGTATCAATTCAACACATAAGGCCTAATGCACAATCGTCGTCCCAATTTGACCGTTAAATCCCACGCCAACCTTCACGACCAGAATGCTAAACGGCCCATTTGGCCATTAACGAACCATGCGTTACTCCATTCATTCCAAGGCCGAATACTCCTAGGCCAAACACGGGTTGCATAGGTTAAGTCAAGTTCAAACCAAGCTCTATCGCTTCTTGGGGTGACATAAGGCATTAGATGTAACGCCCCGAGTCCTCAATGGCGCACATCATCGCCTCCACTACCAGATCTTCGTCTGTCTTACACCCAGGATCTTGTATGCCATACACGGTAGGCAATGAAACTTATATGCGGCCCTTCTATGGCCTTAGGGTGATGAGGAGGACGGCAAGGGGTGAGGGATGTGGTGGTTGGTCGGTTTCCTCCTTGAAGCCGAGAGGGAGGGGCGAGAGAGAGATGAGAGAATGAAAGAGAGAGAGATGGAGGGGAGAACGTAAGAAGGAATGGGAAGTGATCTGATGATGAAGGTGCCGAATGAGGAGGGAGAGAGTGAAGAGAGTGTGCTATCCAACACTAAGAGGTAGTCTTGGAGGGAAACTAGATAGTGGAGTGGTTGTAGTACATGAAAACCAATCGCGTGACACTAGCAAATTGTTCTAAAACCGTTCTTAGATCGACCCTTAGCGGTCCAGAATATTTCCTCGACGATCCTTATGGTCAAAGCACCGACTCGTGGTTAAGTTCTTTGGTCCACGTACTTTAAATCCTATACGGCCATTCCCCATTGGTTAGTCGACTCGAGAGTGATCAGTTCTGAGCGAGATTAACTGGAATACATCGATAGGCATTCATTCCCTGATAAGTTTCGAAATAGGGTCAGAATTCAGAATGTCACAACTCTTCCCCCCTTACAAAAATTTCGTCCTCGAAATTTACATTACAACCACCTACTCAAACAAATGGGTGTGCTGACGCCTCATCGCTTCCTCATTTTCCCAGGTGGCTCCTTCAGTTCCATGGTGCTCCCAGATCACCTTTACTAGTGGGATCGTCTTGTTCCTTAGGACTTGCTCCTTCCTGTCCTCGATGCTGACTGGTCTCTCCACATACGTCACTCGATCATCCAATTCTATCACTTCGTGGTCCAGAACATGGGTTACGTCCGGTTCATACTTTCTCAGCATCGACACGTGGAATACATTGTGAACTTGTGATAAACTTGGCGGCAAGGCGAGTCTGTTGGCCAGAGTTCCAATCCGCTGTAGAATTTCGAAAGGGCCTACATACCTCGGACTCAACTTTCCTTTCTTCCCAAACCGAGACAGACCTCGCATCGGTGACACTTTCAAGAAAACGTGGTCTCCTACTTGAAACTCCAAAGGTCTGCGCCGCTTGTCGGCGTAACTCTTCTGGCGGCTCTGCGCGGTTTTCAATCTTTCTCTTATGATTTTCACTGCCTCCACTGACTGCTCTACTAACTCTGGGCCTGTTATGCTTCGTTCACCAACCTCGTCCCAGCATAAAGGAGCCCTGCATGCTCTACCGTATAACGCTTCAAACGGTGCCATTCCGATGCTCTGCTGGTAGCTGTTGTTATAGGCGAATTCTACCAAGTGTAACTGATCTTCCCAACCTCCTTTAAAGTCCAATACGCAAGCTCTCAGCATGTCCTCAAGCGTCTGTCTTGTTTGTAAGAAAGAAGGATGGTCGTTGCGGTTATGCATTGATTACCGGTAGTTGAACCAGGTGACTATCAAGAATAAGTACCCGTTGCCAAGAATTGACGACTTGTTTGATCAACTACAAGGAGCTTCTGTGTTCTCCAAGTTAGACCTAAGGATGGGTTATCATCAGTTGAGGATTAAGAAGGAAGATATACCGAAGACCGCCTTTCGGACAAGATATGGGCATTATGAGTTCACAGTCATGCCGTTTGGATTGACTAATGCCCCAGCTGCTTTCATGGATTTGATGCATAGAGTGTTTAAGGAATACTTGGATCAGTTCGTCATTGTGTTCATCGACGACATTTTGATTTACTCGAAGAGCCCTAAGGAGCACGAGGAACAGTTGAGTAGAGTTCTACGGACGTTAAGAGAACACTCGCTCTACGCCAAGTTCAGTAAGTGCGAGTTTTGGCTTAACAAAGTTGCATTCCTTGGACATGTCATCTCTGGAAATGGAATTTCTGTGGACCCAGCAAAGATTGAAGCAGTAACGAATTGGCCTAGACCTACGTCAGTGACGGAGATTCGAAGCTTCCTAGGATTGGCAGGATATTACCGCAGGTTCGTAGAAAAGTTTTCCTCGATAGCTACTCCTTTGACAAGGCTGACTAAGAAGGATACGAGGTTTGAATGGACGGATAAGTGTGAGAGGAGTTTTCAGGAACTTAAGCATTGTTTGACGACTGCACCAGTGTTGACCATCCCTTCTGGACCTGGAGGTTATGAGATTTATAGCGATGCGTCGCTGAAGGGATTAGGGTGCGTCCTGATGCAACATGGAAGAGTTGTAGCTTATGCATAGAGACATTAAGACCTCATGAGATGAACTACCCGACGCATGATTTGGAACTAGCAGCTATCATCTTCGCCTTGAAGATTTGGAGGCACTACTTGTGCGGAGAAAGGTTTCAGATTTACACGGACCACCAGAGTTTGAAGTACTTGTTTTCCCAAAAGGAGCTAAACATGAGACAACGTCGATGGATGGAGCTGCTCAAGGACTATCATTGTGATATCCTTTATCACCCCGGAAAGGCAAATAAGGTTGCGGATGCGCTGAGTCGGAAGTCAAGCATCGCACATTTGTTGGTTACGGAATGGACCTTGTTGGAAAAGGTAAGAGATTCGGAGTTCAGGTTCGAAGTTTGCTAGCTGTCTTGTCTTCTAGCGACATTGAGGATTGAGCCAGAGATTCATGAGAAGGTGAAAGCGTTGCAATCTACGGACCCCGACATCCAAAAGATCTTGGAAACGGATGCCGGAAAAAGGAAACCCGACTTTCAAGTGTCCGAAGATGGGATTCTGAAGTTTCGGGGACGCTTGTGCGTACCCAGTGACGAGGAGCAAAGAGAAAGGATCTTGTCGGAAGCGCATAGGAGCAACTATAGTATTCACCCGGGTAGCACGAAGATGTATCAGAACTTGCGTCAACACTACTGGTGGAATGGAATGAAAGTAGATGTGGCTAAGCATGTGGCGAAGTGTTTGACGTGCCAGCAAGTTAAGGCTCAGCATTGTAAGCCTGGTGGGATGTTACAGCCTTTGGAAATCCCCGAGTGGAAGTGGGAGCACATCACCATGGACTTCGTCATGGGTTTGCCGAGGAGTCAGAGAGGACATGATTCGATTTGGGTGATCGTGGATAGGCTGACTAAGTCTGCACACTTCTTGGCAGTCAGGAAAGATTTCGCGATGGATAGATACGCAGAGTTGTACATGAGGTACGTAGTTCGCCTTCCTGGAGTTCCAGTAACGATTACTTCATACAGAGACCCCAAGTTTACCGCTTCATTTTGGAAAAGCCTATAAGAGGCCTTGGGAACGAAACTACAGTACAGTACCGCTTACCACCCCCAGACGGACGGACAATCAGAAAGGACAATTCAGACGCTTGAGGACATGATGAGAGCTTGCGTTTTGGACTTTAAAGGAGGTTGGGAAGATCAATTACACTTGGTGGAGTTTGCCTATAACAACAGTTACCAACAGAGCATCGGAATGGTACCGTTCGAAGCATTATACGGTAGAGCCTACAGGACGCCTTTGTGCTGGGACGAGGTTGGTGAACGAAGCATAACAGGCCCGGAACTAGTGGAACAGTCAGTGGAGGCAGTGAAAATCATAAGAGAAAGATTGAAAACCGCGCAGAGTCGCCAGAAGAGTTACGCCGACAAGCGGCGCAGACCTTTGGAGTTTCAAGTAGGAGACCACGTTTTCTTGAAGGTGTCACCAATGCGAGGTCTATCTCGGTTTGGGAAGAAGGGAAAGTTGAGTCCGAGGTACGTAGGTCCTTTTGAAATTCTGGAACGGATTGGAACTCTGGCCTACAGACTCGCCCTGCCGCCAAGTTTATCACAAGTTCACAACGTATTCCACGTGTCGATGCTGAGGAAGTATGAACCGAACGCAACTCATGTGCTGGACCACGAAGTGATAGAAGTGGACGATCGGGTAACATATGTGGAGAGACCAATCAGGATCGAGGACAGGAAGGAGCAAGTGCTAAGGAACAAGACGATCCCATTAGTAAAGGTGATCTGGGAGCACCATGGAACTGAAGGAGCCACCTGGGAAAGTGAGGAAGCGATGAGGCGTCAGCACCCCTATTTGTTTGAGTAGGTGGTTGTAATGTAAATTTCGAGGACGAAATTTTTGTAAGGGGGGAAGAGTTGTGACATTCTGAATTCTGACCCAATCTCGAAACTCATCAATGAATGAATGTCTATCGATGTATTCCAGTTAATCTCGCTCAGAACTGATCACTCTCGAGTCGACTAACCAATGGGGAATGGCCGTATAGGATTTAAAGTACGTGGACCAAAGAACTTAACCACGAGTCAGTACTTTGACCATAAGGATCGTCAAGGGAATATTCTGAACCGCTAAAGGTCGATCTAAGAATGGTTTTAGGACGATTTGCTAGTGTCATGCGATTGGTTCACGGATGATTCCGTATGACCATGACATGATTTGCGAATTAACCTAACTCAGTTCCTAACGGTCGTAACCTTCTGGACTAGCGATTGACCCTCGCGATTACATGACAACCAAAGCCGCCGTGACTCGAGTAACTCTTAAACGTGACATGAGTCGCGGGTCGATACGCGTAACTCCTAAGAGCCGCCCGTTAGTCAGAGACGCACTGGAATGACAATTGACTGAATTTAGACATAGATTGGACTTCGAGATCGGAGGCCAGACATTCGAGGATCACAACGGAGTAAATTTGGACGTCGCCTCATCGGCGAGCTACCAAGGTTAGAGATAGTCCCGTATAGGTTAGAAAAGCGAAATTCGAACCGACGAGCGAAATCGACCTTTTTACCCATAGGATTAGCACGCTTTCCAAGACCGAAGCAAGGGCAAAATGGTCATTTGCCCTCCCCCATCTTCAGCCGAAATTCCAAGGGTAAAGTGGTCATTTGAGTGGTGAATTATTGAAGTGCAATCCAGCAAGCTTGATTGGACAATTTCCCTTAAACCTACCCCACTAACCAAGTCATTCTTAGACACTATTCATGTACTATACCCCATGAACCACCCCACTACCCTTTCCCTCCAAAATTTCCTTTGCTTCTTATTCTTCTCTCTCTCTCTCTCCCTCCCCCATTCGGACGAAGACTCTCTCTCTCACTCTCCCTCTCTCGTTCGCTCTCTTCTCTTCCCCCTCACGCTCGCCGTCGCCCGCTCCTTTCTCGGCCAAGCCACGACCGGTCGCCACTTGCCGCCTCGAACCACCACCAAGACACATCCCTCTTGCCATTAGACCACCTTAGCAGCCGCCGTTCGGCCCGAGACCGCCCGAAGCGTCGCCGACCAGATTCGGACCGAGGAGAGATGGGAGGGAGTTCTTGAGAAAAGTCTTGACCTTTCTTGAGGTAAGTGATTCTATGGCCTTAGATATATGTGTTAAGAGGTTGATAGCTTATGTTAGGAGTGATTCTCATTGAGTTAGCTTGGCATTTGGGGGATTTCTCTTAGGGATCAGACCTGGTCGCCTTTGGACCGCCGTGCGCCGCGCCTCCAACCGCCAATTGCCGCCGGCCTTGCCTTGCTCTTGGACTTGGTAAGCTCCCCTAACCTTTAGTTAGGACCTTGTGTGCATGGAAGGACCATTTGGAGTGGATTTTGAAGTGTATAGGGGGCTGTTTCGGTAGAGTCCTTTAGGGATCCGAATTTGCATCATGTGATCAGAAATTTCCTTGATGTGTTTTGATGATTGAATGCTAGGAGTCGTGGATGAAATGGATTGGTGGATGTTCCTAGGTGTGGGCCGAATGCCCCATGATGTCCTAGGACTAGCTAGAGCTTGAATTATATCTATTTGAATTAATGGAATCCTAATTGAGGCTTAGGAGTAATCGGTTTTGGGGAAATCGTGCGAGCACGTTTAGTAAACGACTTTTAACCTATGAATCGTACTCCAATCAAGAGAATAACAAGAGGTTCAATTGAGTTAAACGACCTTATGTTAGTAATTTTGGGCCTAGCGTGATTAATTAGTGAGTTATGAGCCTTAATTGATTGATGTGCCCTTGATGGTGTGACATGGCCGAATGGCTACCTTGAAATCTTGGAATTGTCTCAATTGATGTGTTATCGACTGCACGATATTGCCATGGACTTGAATTGTTGAATTTTACAACGTAGTGCCATGATATGGGATGGTAGCTTGAGGGGTCGAATCGTGCCCAATTTGACGAGAGTGCGCATGATTGAATTAATTATGGCGATGGAAAGAAATTACAAGTATACGTATGTGAGGCATCCTGATGCGTTAAACGCGGGATGGACCTGAGGCGTTAAACGCGGGTCATGAGAAATGGCATCGGAAACCTGAGGCGTTAAACGCGGGTTCCTTGATCTTTTAAGCCTGATGCGTTATTACGCGGGTTAAGCCATGAGAGTTCGATCGTATCGTACATGTGAATTATCTGATTGAGTGATGAAATGTTAAGTGCCCAAGTACAAGTCCCGCCTAGCCTAATTTGTGAATGGCACGACTAAATATATTTCTAATTGAGCTATTATATGCCATTGCCTGCTGTCTGATTGTTTGGACATTGCATGTGTTGGGAAGTGTCTGGAAGTCCCAAGGGTCTAGCTTAGGGTTAGGCTAGCTTACTGAGTATATCTCACCCCGTCGTGGGACCCCCATTTTCAGACCCCAAACCCTGATCATGCCGCCGCCGCCGATTTTTGGGGTGCCCGTCTGGTTAGAGCAGTATTCCACGGAGTACCCGGTGGGAGTGGGGAAAGCTTACATTAGGAAGTATGGCACCATCTGGATGGATATAGGATTAGCAGATTGGAGGGCGGACAAGTTTGCAGCATGGTTCTACCGTGATGGAGACCTCGAGGTTGGGCCGTTGAGGACTTTTGACGTGCCGGGGGATGTCATAGGCGAGCAGGATCCTTCGATCGTACACCCTGCTGATGGGGAGCTCACCGACTCCGAGACCGCACCCGATCCAGATCTTCCGTCGGCACTGTCCCAGAACCCCGAGATTGATGGCGACATCGTGGGGCCCTCCGACGCCGAAGATCCCATGGAGAAGGACGAGTCCGAGCCCGAGGAGGATGAGGCAGAGCTAGACGATCCCGAGGACGAGCCTTTGGAGGAGGAGTACAACCCCGACGGAGAGGCCATCTACCAGGATCAGTCCGAGCCCGAGGATGAGGCAGATCCAGAGCCAGAGTTTGAAGAAGAAGAAGAAGAAGAAGTGGAAGACGAGGAAGACCTGGAGGAGTATGACCCAGTGCACCGCGAGGATTCCGACGATGACCGCGAGCTCGACCCTTAGATAGCTTAGGCATCCATGACTTTTTGGAGTTCCGCTTTTGAGTAGTGCCTGACCCTTAGCCCGTCGTCTTTTTTTGATTAGGCTAACCATCTCCCCCGATCCCAAGTGTTGTATTTTCTATCTATGCTTATGTTGTAAAACTGATGTTGTGATATGTTATGATTAAGTGCTCTGTTTTCCTTAAGTCATCATGTTATACATCTGGTAGGAGTTCTGAGTGTCGCTTCCGCATGTGCATATAAGTTTCATTGCCTACCGTGTATGGCATACAAGATCCTGGGTATAAGACAGACGAAGATTTGGTAGTGGAGGCGATGATGTGCGCCATTGAGGACTCGGGGCGTTACAACAAGCCTTTGGAGGAGGAGTACAACCCTGACGGAGAGGCCATCTACCATGATCAGCCCGAACCCGAGGATGAGGTGACCCAGAGCCAGAGTTTGAAGAAGAGAAAGAGGAAGAGGAAGACGAGGAAGACCTGGAGGAGTACGACCTAGTACACCGCGAGGATCCCGATGATGACCGCGAGCTCGACCCTTAGATAGTCTAGGCATCCATGACTTTTTGGAGTTCCACTTTTGAGTAGTGCCTGACCCTTAGCCCGTCGTCTCTTTTGATTAGGCTAACCATCTCCCCAAATCCTAATTGTTGTATCCCAATTTATGTTTGTGTTGTAATGTGAATCGTATGGCATGCTATGACTTGATTAAGTGTCTTACTTCCCTCAAACCCTCTCTTGTTCAATTGTCTAGGAGTTTTGCATGACGCTGCTATATGTTCATTTAAGTTTCATTGCCTACCATGCATACCTATATGGCCATTCCCCATTGGTTAGTCGACTCGAGAGTGATCAATTCTGAGTGAGATTAACTGGAATACATCGATAGACATTCATTCACTAATAAGCTTCGAGATAGGGTCGGAATTCAGAATGTCACAACTCTTGAGTCGACTAACCAAAGGAGAATGGCTAGATAGGAATTAAAGTACGTGGACCAAAGAACTTGACCACGAGTCGATGCTTTGACCATAAGGATTGCCGAGGGAATATTTTGGACCACTAAAGGTCGATCTAAGAATGGCTTTAGAATGATTTGCTAGTGTTGTACGATTGGTTCACGGGTGATTCCGTATGACTATGGCATGATTTGAGAATTAACCTAAACCAATTCCCAATGATCGTAACCTACGGGACTAGCAATTGACCCTCGCAATTACATGACAACCAAAGCCGCCGTGGCTCGAGTAACTCTTAAACGCGACGTCGGTCGCGGGTCGATACGCGTAGCTCCTAAGAGCCGCTCATTAGTCTGAGACGCGCTGGAATGGCAGACGACTGAATTTAGCCATGGATTGGACTTCGAGATTGGAGGCCGAAAAATTCGGGGATTACAACAGGAACAAATTGGACGTCGCCTCGTCGAGGATCCTTAGGATTAAGATTAGTCCATTAGCATTTAGAAAATTAAGTTTGGGTCGATGGTTAAGAAATTACCCTTTTACCCTAGATAATTACCAAATCCTTTAAAAATAGACAAGGGCAAAATGGACATTTGCCTAACCCTAGCCTTGGCCGAAAATTTGGGGGTAGTTTGGTCATTTACCCCCCTTGAATTATTGGATGGATGAGTTGACTTGAATGAGTGACAAGATTTGGATGAGATTTGATTGACCTCTTTGACCAACTCTCTCTCTCTCTCTATGGTCTCTATGGTCATTCCACTCATTTGGATTTTGAATGGTTGAAGCTCTCCTCCTCTTCTTGGAGGCAACCGGCCGAAGCCCCCTTCATCTTCCCTCACTCTCACTCTCACTCTCTCTCTCTCTCTCTCTCTCTCTCTCTCTCTCTCTCTCTCTCTCTCTCTCTCTCTCTCTCTCATTTTCCTCCTTCTCTCAAGCTCACGTTCTCTCTCTCTCTCTCTCTCTCTCTCTCTCTTGCCGTTTCCTCTCCCTCACACTCTCGGTTCCCTCTCGTTCACTCTCCCCCACGGCCGACCGCCGCCTTGACTCCCCTCCACGCCGGTCTTCAAGCTTCGTTGGTGAGCGCCGCGAGCTCTTTTCCCTTGATTTGAACCTCGAGCTTCGCCGCTTCCTTCGCCGTCCTAACTTGCTTGATAGCTTTGTAAGTTAACTCTAAACCCTTATTAGGACCTTGGGTTACCGAAGGATGTGTTAGAGTAGTTATTTAGCAAAGTTCGTGATTGAATCTCCGATGAATTGTGTCTTGCCGAATCTGCCCTAGAAGAAAGGAAGTGGTGTTGTCGTCCTACGGCTTGATTCCATTGCTATTTGATGGCTTGTGATGCTAAGGGTTTGGATAAAGTGAACCATGGAAGCCTAGCTTACATAGGAGTGTCCTTTAATGAAAAATCGCTTGAGTGATTTGCTTAAATGCTTGACTCGCCCATGGTGTGTTCGGCCGTGAGCTTCATTGTAAGAAAATTTTGATTTAATTGATTGTTTGAGGCCTAGGAGTGTTCGGCCATGAGGAAATCTTGGGGGTTTTGCCTAATTAAAACGATTAATGCTCCTAATATTACCTAGACCGTGTGCCAAGAGGATGAATTAATGATTGGTTCGTCTAGAATTCGAAATCGAGGCCTAGGCATATTTGGCATGTGAATTATTTGGCACGTGGAATATTTACGTGGAGTATTTGACACGTAGATTATTTGGCATGTGAATTATTTGGCACGTGGAATATTTACATGGAGTATTTGACACGTAGATTAGTTGGCATGTGAATTAATTGGCACGTGGAATATTTACGTGGATTATTTATGTGGAATATTGGGCACGTGGATTATTTGATTTGGCAATTGGCTATAATAACATGATAATGACCACGTGACAAAATATTAATGGATGCATAGAATTGTTAATGTGCTCAATTGATTGTCTTTGGCCATACGTGTTTAATGATGAATTTATGTGAGCATAGAATCCTGATGCGCCTATATGACGCGGGATTGGTTGAATGGAATCTTGATGCGCCTATATGACGCGGGATTGGTTAGTGGAATCCTGATGTGCCTATATGACGCGGGATTGGCCAAAGTGGAAAATGCCTGAGGCGCCTATACGACGCGGGATTGAGTAATGTGGTAAATGCCTGATGCGCCTTTATGACGCGGGCTAAGTAATGGGAAATGCCTGAGGCGCCTATATGACGCGGGCCTAGTCATGGAATTTATGGGGATATTAAATGTGAGCACCCTGTTTATGATATGAATGTTCTAGTGCCAAAGTACGAAGTCTGGCCTGGTTTTGAAATTTGCTGTTAAAGCTTTGCTTACTTGAGTTGTTTCATGCCAGTTGTTGCATTTTGGGTCTTGTTGGCTATTGCATGTGTTAGGTAGCATCTGGACGTACTGAGTGCCTAGTTTGAGTTTAGGGTTAGCTTATTGAGATTTTATCTCACCCCGTCGTGGGACCAACATTTTCAGGTCCCGAATGACGAGATCCCTGGAGTACTGTGGACTGACTTTCGAAGATACCCTTTTGAAGTAGATGTTTCTTTTTAAAGTCTTAGAGAGCTGCTTTCTTATTTTTGGGTTGTACACGCCTATATAGCTCTGTAGGGTTAAACTTCATCTACCGTTGTTTTATTAAAGGAAGTTGTGTTTTGGGAAATGACAAGTTGTAATCTTGTACTGTATTTGATGTTCTTAAGGAATGTATGAAACAAGTTTTAAATCCCTCTTTTCATCCTGAGTCATTATGTTCAGAAAAGAAAACTGTTGGTATGGAGTTGTGTATGTCGCTTCCGCATGTGCACTTGCATCTACCGCATATCGCGGGTCGTTTGATCCTGGGTACATTCGTAGCAAGAAACGACGCTAGCGGGATGTCGGCGCGCTCGTTGGGACGCGGGGCGTGACATCCCCGTTTGTTTGGTATCAGAGCGAGGTTGGCTCGATCCAAGTTGGTTGAGGACTGGAGTAATAAGGTGTGACGACTTTGAGGATGACTGGGTAGCGAGACCTTAGGGATTCGTTAGAGTAGGCATGAAATGCATGACATATGAATGGCGCTTGTGATTGGCATATCGAATTGACATCACCTTGTGTGATTCTAGGGCTATAAGACTTCGTACTTGGCACTAGGTGTTGTTTGCTGAATGTTTGATTGGATCGTTGATTGTGATTTCACTAAGTTGCAGATGCGTTTGGACTCGAGGTAAGATGGTGGTTTTCTGGTTGTGATGCTTCTGATGGTTGCTTGAGTAATGGGTACTTGATTGTGATTGTTGCTGTGAGAGTAGCATAGCCTTGCTAGACTTAAGTAGATTGCTTAGGTCTCTAAATTCTAGATGGAATTATAGTGGCTCAGGTGTTGTGAGGCTTAGCGAGATGAGCAACCGAACTAGAGGTGCAGGTAGAGCGTCTAGCTCTAGGCCACCAGTAGTAGAGGACCCTAGGTATGATGGGGTCATGAGGATACTAGAAGAAATTGGAAACCTAATGGGTAGACAGGCCGAGGAAAAAGATGCTGCTGTTGCCCGAGCAGCGGTAGCTGCTGTTGCTGCTGCCAATCTGGCAAATGGAAACAATGGTAATAATGGGAACAATGGTCAGGGCAATGATGGTGATAATGCCCAAGGTGCTGGAAATTGTGGGATGGGTCAACTGGTAGAACACTTCATGAAGCTGAAGCCGCCTAAGTTTGACGGCACAGGGGATCCTGAGGCTGCCCCTAAGTGGACTGAGGAACTGGAGAAAACCTTTGAGGTTTTAGGGTGCATTGAGGCTGAAAAAGTGACCTTAGCAGTCTATCAACTCCGTGGAACGGCCAATGACTGGTGGAAGGCCACCAAGGGAAGAGTTTTCCCTGAAGGTACGGTGCCAACCTGGACCGTCTTCTCTGAGGTCTTTAACGCAAAGTATTTCTCGAAAGCAGCACAAGAACAGAAGCTAGTGGAATTCCAGAACCTTCGCCAGAATCAGATGACCATCGAGCAGTATGAGGCTGCGTTTGCAAGATTGTCTAAGTATGCCCCGAGGATGGTTGAGAATCCCGAGGACAGGGCAAGAAGGTTTAGAGATGGACTGAGACCTGATCTTCGCAGCCAGTTGGTGCTGTTGGATTTGCAGGGGTATGATGCAATTTATGAAAGGGGCCAGTTGGTTGAGCCGGACATGAGAGAAAGGAGGACCGCCCCTGTATCGCGGTTTACTCCGGCTAGGGATAATCGCCAGTTTGGCAAGAGGCCAATGTCAAGCAACGGACGCTTTGTCCCTCTAGTTAAGAAGGACATTGGGAAGGCAGCTTGCCAGACGAATTGGAACTGTCGCCTGTGTGGGAGGAGGCATGGGAATGGACCCTGCCCGAGTAAAACGGGTGCTTGCTTCAAGTGTGGCCAGCTGGGTCACCAGATAAGGACTTGCCCGAATCAAGCCCCAGGCCCTCAATTCCAAGGACAACGACTGCCAGCAAGACCACCGGCGGGAGCCCCCCAGGGCAACTTGAACAGACCGCTTCATTTTGGAAAAGCCTACAAGAGGCTTTGGGGACGAAACTACAGTATAGCACCGCTTACCACCCCCAGACAGATGGACAATCTGAAAGGACAATTCAGACGCTTGAGGATATGCTGAGAGCTTGCGTATTAGACTTTAAAGGAGGTTGGGAGGATCAGTTACACTTGGTAGAGTTCGCCTATAACAACAGTTACCAGCAGAGCATCGGAATGGCACCGTTCGAAGCATTATACGGTAGAGCATGCAGGACTCCTTTGTAATGGGACGAGGTTGGTGAAAGAAGCATAACAGGCCCAGAATTAGTGCAGCAGTCAGTGGAGGCAGTAAGAGTCATAAGGGAAAGATTGAAGACCGCGCAGAGTCGCCAGAAAAGTTATGCCGACAAGCGCTGCAGGCGTTTGGAGTTTCAAGTGGGAGACCATGTCTTCTTGAAAGTGTCACCGATGAAAGGATTATCCCGGTTTGGAAAGAAAGGAAAGTTAAGCCCGAGATACGTAGGCCCTTTTGAAATCTTAGAGCGGATTGGGACCTTGGCCTACAGACTCGCCTTGCCGCCTAGTTTATCGCAAGTTCACAATGTGTTCCACGTGTCGATGCTGAGAAAGTATGAACCGGACGTGACCCATGTACTAGACCACGAAGTGATAGAAGTGGACGATCGAGTGTCGTATGTGGAAAGGCCAGTTAGGATCGAGGACAGAAAGGAGCAAATCCTAAGGAACAAGACGATCCCACTAGTAAACGTGATTTGGGAGCACCATGGAACAAAAGGAGCCACCTGGGAAAGCGAGGAAGCGATGAGGCGTCAGCACCCCCATTTGTTTGAGTAGTAGTTGTAATGTAAATTTCGAGGACGAAATTTCTGTAAGGGGGGAAGAGTTGTGACATTCTGAATTCCGACCCCATCTCGAAGCTTATTAATGAATGAATGTCTATCGGTGTATTCAAGTCAATCTCGCTCAGAATTGATCACTCTCGAGTCGACTAACCAAAGGGGAAAGGCCATATTGGATTTAAAGTACGTGGACCAAAGAACTTAACCATGAGTCGACGCTTTGACCATAAGGATCGTCGAGGAAATATTTTGGACCGCTGAAGGTTGATCTAAGAATGGTTTTAGAACGATTTGCTAGTGTCATGTGATTGGTTCACGGGTGATTCCGTATGACCATGACATGGTTTGCGAATTAACCTAAATCGATTCCTAACGGTCGTGACCTTCGGGACTAGTAATTGACCCTCGCGATTACATGACAACCAAAGCCGCCGTGGTTCGAGGAACTCTTAAACGTGACATTAGTCACGGGTCGATACGCGTAACTCCTAAGAGCCGCCCGTTAGTCTGAGACGCGCCGGAATGACAATTGACTGAATTTAGCCATGGATTGGACCTCGAGATTGGAGGCCGGACATTCGAAGATCGCAATTGAGTAAAATTGGACGTCGCCTCATCGGAGAGTTATTAAGATTAGAATTTCCCCGTATAAGTTAGAAAAGCGAAATTCGGATCGACGAGTGAAATCGACCATTTTACCCTAACCTTAGTACCCTTTCCCCATTAGTTAAAGCAAGGGCAATTTGGACATTGCCATCTCCCTACCCTTGGCCGAATTTTGAAGGGCAATTAGGTCTTTAACCACTTGAATTATTGGATGAGACAACCATGACAAGATCAAACCCCACCACCAAATCCCTTACACATGTCACGCATAGTCACTATTCATGTACTTACCCCATTACCAACTCCCACTCACCACTTTTCCCTCCAAAAACTCTCTCCCTCTTAACTCTCTCTCTCTTATTCATTCGGCCATCACCCCATCAGATCCCTCTCTCTCATTTTTCATCTCACGCTTCCACCTCCCTCTCGTCGCTCTCTCTCCCTCCTGTGGCCTCTAGGTGGCCGGCGACCGCCACCACCACCTCAAGCCGCCCTTAGCCGACCTCATCTTCATCCCAAGCTGAAGGATAGCTCCTTTTGAAGCCCGGAGCCCTTTGAACACCTCACGACTAGAATCGAAGCCAAGAGGAACCGCGGGCTGTTCTTGAGGAGTTTGACTTGATCTTGAGGTGAGTTACTCTAGGGCCTTAGATAATCATGTTAGGGTGTTAAGAGCTTGCATTAGAGGTGTTCTTGACCGTGTTTCGTTGGACATTTGTGGTTGAACTCCAAGGGATCAGATCTGTTCGCCGAGGACAAAGCCTTGCGCCGTGAGCTTCCACGCCATCTTCGCCGGTTCTCTTGGAGCTTTAAGCTAGGTAAGCTTGCCCTAACCTTTTGCTAGGACCTTAGGTGATGGAAGGACCGAGTGAGAGTTGATTTTGATGAGTATAGTGGGCTGTTTTGATGAGAACCCCTTGAAATCCGAATTTGAGTGTTGTAGGACAGATTGGTTTAATGATTTATGACCCTTGAAGTGTTAAAACCATGATTGAAAAATACTTTGGGACATGTCCTTGTGGGGGCCGAATACCTTGGAGTGCCATTAGAAGTGATAGGGCATGATTGAGCTTGTTTGAGTTAGCAAAATCCCCGATTGAGCTTAGGAGTGTTCGGCCATGGTTGTGATACGATGATTCAATGCATGAAAGTGGCTTAATAATGACCTCTAATTCTATTCTGGTCGTGATCATTAATAAGGGGATTAAATGATGAAAATGATACTATAAGTGTAATCTCGGCCTTATGTGATTAATTGATGAATTTCCTAACTTTGTTGACTGAGTGCCTCATGATGTTTGTGATGCGGCTGAATGGCCGTGGCGATGACGAGTGAGTTTTTCCAATTAAATATGGTTGATCGCGAAGTATTTCGATGGCCTACAATGATTATGATATGATGATGTGCCACGGTACGGAATTGTGATTTGAAATGGCCAAGTGGTCCTTGTATGGACGTTATGCACATATGGTTGTTTTATGCTATAATTGGTTGAATTATAAGCCTATGTGCATATATTGCCCTGATGCGTTAAACGCGGGGCTTAGTGATATCCTGATGCATTAAACGCGGGATAGACCTGATGCGTTAAACGCGGGTCATGAGATGGCATGTGGAACCTGATGCGTTAAACGCGGGTTCAGTGGTTAACCAAGCTTGAGGCGTTATGACGCGGGCTAAGCCATGAGATTTACAGCTGTATTATATATATATGCTATCCTTTGTATTATGAGATATTGAGTGCCAAGGTACGAAAGCCAAGCCTAGCCTAGATTGGTGAACTTTATGACAATTTGTGCTTTAATTGAGTTGTCGTATGTCATTGCTTGTTCCTGTACAACTGGACATTGCATGTGTTTGGGTGCGTCTGGAAGTCCCGAGTGCCTAGCTTAGGGTTAGGACTAGCTTATTGAGTTTATCTCACCCCGTCGTGGGACCCACTTTTCAGACCCCAAACCTTGACCATGCCGCCACCAGCTTTTAGGGTGCTAGTGATGACCGAGAAGTACGCTACTGAGTACCTAGTGGGCGAGGATAGGGTTTTTATTTATGAGCGTAGTACCGTCTGGGTGGAGGACGGGGCAGACCATTGGAGGCCATATAGGTATGCAGCATGGCGGTATCGAGACGACGTCGCTACTTGGGGACCGCTGAGATCTTTTGATGTGCCTTGGGAGATTGCCGAGGACCAGGACCCGATGATCACGTACCCACCCGATGGCGAGATTTCCGACCCGATGACCGACCTCGAGCCAGGCATGGGCTTTCCAACAGTGCAGCCACAACTTCCCGTTGCAGACGGCGAGGTCATCGAGCCCTCTGATGCCGACGACGTTCCCATGGAGGAGGTAGGGTTCGAGTGGGAGATTGTAGGTGCCGAGGGCGAGCCCATGGACTTAGGGTCCGATTCAGAGGAGGAAGACATCCTAGTGTATTCCGAGTCCGAGTTAGAAGAAGAAGTCCCTGCAGAGCCTCAGCCAGGCGATTGGGTAGAGTACCACCCAGCGGCCGGTGACGCCTGATCCATCAGCAGCGGAGATGTCTCTCTTAGGCCTTGTAGTAGCCCTTGACTTTTGGAGTATCCCTTAGGACAGTGACGCATGCCCCTAGTAGATGTCTTCTTTTGAGTAGGCTAACCCTTTTCCTCTAGCCCTGGTTATCTTTAGTAGTTCTTGTGTATGTTGTAAAACTGAATCTTTATGATTTAATGGTTAAGTGCCTTTTTGCCTCAAGTCATCTTGTTGTCTTATGCATGGAGTTGTGTATGTCGCTTCCGCTTGTGCTTATGAGTCTCATTAGCTAGTGCGTGCCTTTGGATCCTGGGCAAGTGATTTAACAGCTCGGCAGTAAGGCGGTGTTGCGCGCTCGGAAGGACGCGGGGCGTGACAATGTTCTTTCCTTTAGAAATGATTACGGGTAAAATAGTCATTAGTCTAATCCATCTCTGGGCTGAAATTTGTGAGGACATATTAGTCAAATTGCCTCTTGCATTATTGAAGACAAGGAATGACTTGTTTGACTTTGGATTTTCCCCATTAACAACTACCACCAACTACTCATTCCATGGAACTATTCATGTCTTAACCCCATCCACCACCCCCACTCAAGCTCTCCCTCTTACAATTTGAAATGGATGAAGCAAGACTCACTCTTCCTCATCTCCCTCACCATTCGGCCACCACCTCCCCATCTCCCTCACTCTCTCATTTTCATCTCTCTCTCCCTTTCTCGTTGCTTTCAGCCGGCCACCACTAGACCGATCACCGCCGGACCGCCGACCACCAAGCCCAAACGGCGACCTTAGGAGGTTGTTCTTGAGAGTTCCTTGGTTAGTTCAAGGTAAGTGACTCTAGACTTTAGTATAACATGTAGTAAAATCCATGGTTAGTTTAAAGGATCGATTTTTATGGATGTTTTGGATGGAAACTTGCTAGGACCAAACATGACCATCACGTTGCAGCTTGAACTGGAGCTTTATGCCGCCATCCTCGTGAACTTTTGCTTGCTCACACCTTGGTAAGTTGTCCCTAAACCCTTCCTAGGACTTTAGGTTACTAATGTTCATGTTAGAGTTGAAGTATGATGAATTACATGGGCTGTTATGAGATGTTTTTGTGGGAATCCGAATCTGACTTGAAGAGATTGAGTTGTGATGACTTGCTTTGAGCTTGATTTGAGGAATTCATGGCTAGTTTGCGTTGTGATATGTTCGGTCATGAGGGATTAGTGGAGACCGAATTGGAGTTTAGGCTTCATTGGCATGATTTGGTTAATTAGAGGTTCCAATGTTTGAAATATGTCTAAATCAGTTTTTAGAAGTTAGAAATTGAGGAACCCTGTGTAGTTGTGCAACCGAACCATCGCTTTGGCATGTAAAGGGGAAATTAATCGAACTACTCGTTCGATGTGCGACTTGTACCGAGAATTATGTGTTCGTCATGACTTAGTTGTGGGAGTGTGTGATTGATTGAATTGAGAAATGAGAAATGAGAAATCGAGTGATTGTGCCCCTAGAATGTTCGGCCATGGCCTATGGATTGTGAATCAAATGATTAAATGGTTATGAAGCCTTGTTGTATTCGGCCATGAATTGATTGTGGGAGTTAGATCGAGTGAGTCGATGAATTGGTCTCGATATGTTCGATCATGCCTTTAAAATTATGAATCACATGACTAAATTGGCTAGTTATGCCTCATTGTGTTCGGTCATGGTACGTCATGTGAATTCAATGACGAGATTGCCTTGCTTGAGTTTATAATGCTCGGTCATGAAGTTCAAAAGTGATTTATGGCTAAGTGGTGGCGTGTAGTCCAATAATTGAGAATTGAGGCCTAGAGGCCGAATTATGCTCCTTAAAGTAATGAAATGTGTAATTCATTTGATTGGCCAAGGAATGATTGAATCATGAGTGTTTGTGCACACCTTTGACATTGATGCGTGTTACGCGAGGTTTGAACTTATCCTGATGCGTTAAACGCGAGATTGTGACCTGAGGCATTATTACGCAGGTCTATTTAATTGTATTTGTCTGATGCGTGTTACGCGGACATTGAGAAGTGCGACCTGATGCATTATCACGCGGGTCTTGAGAATCGTTACTTAGCCTGAGGCGTTGTGACGCAGGCCTTGATATTGAGCAATAAATTATTAATTGAGAAACAACCCTTAAATGGATATGTGAAATTGTGGATTGCCTTAGTACGAAGCTTAGACCTGGTTATGAGATTGCAATCGATTTCGAGTTGAATTGAAGTGCCTAAGTGTCATGCCATGTTTCATTGTTTTTACTACCATGCTAATTGGATTCTTTTGCCATGTTTGAATTGGTGCATAGAATTGCATCTATAGGATTGTTCGGAGGTACTATTGGCCTAGGTTAGGTTTAGGTTCGACTTATTGAGATTTATTCTCACCCCGTCGTGGGACTACATTTCAGACCCGATCTCTATGTCGCGACGTTTCGGAGTTCCAATGGAAATTGAGACCTGGGATTCGAAGTTTACCATTAGCGAGGGTAAGGTGTATACTAAGACAACGAGCGTGGTCTGAGTCGACGAAGGAGGCACCAGTGTTGACAATTCCTTCTGGGCCTGGGGGTTATGAGATTTATAGCGATGCGTCACTAAAGGGATTAGGATGCGTCCTGATGCAACATGGAAGGGTTGTGGCTTATGTATCGCGACAGTTAAGACCCCATGAGATGAATTACCCGACGCATGATTTGGAACTGGCAGCTATTATCTTCGCGTTAAAGATTTGGAGGCATTACTTGTGTGGAGAAAGGTTTCAGATTTACACGGACCACCAGAGTTTGAAGTACTTGTTTTCCCAAAAGGAGTTGAACATGAAGCAACGTCGATGGATGGAGTTGCTCAAGGACTATGATTGTGATATCCTGTATCACCCCGAAAAGGCGAATAAGGTTGCAGATGCACTGAGTCGGAAATCGAGCATCGCGCATTTGATGGTTAAGTAATGGACTCTGTTGGAAGGAATAAGAGATTCGGAGTTTAAGCTTGAAGTTTGTCAGCTATCTTGCCTCCTAGCCGCGTTAAGAGTCGAACCAGAGATTCATGAGAAAGTGAAAGTGCTGCAATCTACGGACCCCGACATCCAAAAGATCCGGGAAATGGACGCCGGAAAAAGAAAACCTGACTTTCAAGTATCCGAGGATGGGATTCTGAAGTTTCGTGGACGTCTGTGCGTACCTAGTGACGAGGAGCTGAGAGAAAAGATCTTGTTGGAAGCTCATAGGAGCAATTATAGTATCCATCCGGGGAGCACGAAGATGTATCAGAACCTGCGTCAGCACTACTGGTGGAATGGAATGAAAGTAGACGTCGCTAAGCATGTGGCGAAATGTTTGACGTGCCAGCAAGTTAAGGCTCAACACTGTAAGCCTGGTGGGATGTTACAGCCTTTGGAAATCCCCGAGTGGAAGTGGGAGCACGTCACCATGGACTTTGTCATGGGTTTGCCGAGGAGTCAGAGAGGACATGATTCGATCTGGGTGATCGTGGATAGGCTGACTAAATCCGCGCACTTCCTGGCAGTTAGAAAAGATTTCGCAATGGATAGATACGGAGAGTTGTACATGAGGTACGTAGTTCGTCTTCATGGAGTCCCAGTAACGATTACTTCAGACAGAAACCCCAAGTTCACCGCTTCGTTTTGGAAAAGCCTGCAAGAGGCTTTGGGGACGAAACTACAATTCAGCACCGCTTATCACCCCCAGACGGATGGACAATCTGAAAGGACGATTCAAACGCTGGAGGATATGTTGAGAGCTTGCGTATTAGACTTTAAAGGAGGTTGGGAAGATCAGTTACACTTGGTAGAGTTCGCCTATAACAACAGTTACCAGCAGAGTATCGGAATGGTACCGTTCAAAGCATTGTACGGTAGAGCATGTAGGACTCCTTTATGTTGGGATGAAGTCGGTGAAAGAAGCATAACAGACCCAAAATTAGTGGAACAGTCAGTGGAGGCAGTGAAAATCATAAGAGAAAGATTGAAAACCGCGCAGAGCCGCCAGAAGAGTTACGCCGACAAGCGGATCAGGCCTTTGGAGTTTCAAGTAGGAGACCATGTTTTCTTGAAGGTGTCACCGATGCGAGGTCTATCTCGGTTTGGGAAGAAAGGAAAAACTGAGTCTGAGGTATGTAGTCCCTTTTGAAATTCTGGAGCGGATTGGAACTTTAGCCTATAGACTCGCTTTGCCGCCAAGTTTATCACAGGTTCACAATGTATTCCACGTGTCGATGCTGAGAAAGTATGAACCGGACGCTACCCATGTACTGGACCACGAAGTGATAGAAGTGGACGATCGAGTGACGTATGTGGAGAGACCAGTTAGGATCGAGGACAGAAAGGAGCAAGTCCTGAGGAACAAGACGATCCCGCTAGTAAAGGTGATCTGGGAGCACGATGGGACAGAAGGAGCCACCTGGGAAAGCGAGGAAGCGATGAGGCGTCAGCACCCCCATTTGTTTGAGTAGGTAGTTGTAATGCAAATTTCAAGGACGAAATTTCTGTAAAGGGGGAAGAGTTGTGACATTCCGAATTCCGACTCTATCTCGAAGCTTACTAATGAATGAATATCTATCGATGCATTCCAGTTAACCTCGCTCAGAATTGATCACTCTCGAGTCGACTAACCGAAGGGGAATGGCTATGTAGGATTTAAAGTATGTGGACCAAAGAACTCAACCACGAGCTAACGCTTTGACCATAAGGATCGTCGAGGGAACGCTTTGGGCCACTAATGGTCGACCTAAGGATAATTTTAGAACGATTTGCTAGTGTCATGCGATTGGTCCGCGGGTGATGCCGTATGACCATGACTGCGAATTAACCTAAATCGATTCCTAACGATCGAAACCTTTGGGACTAGAAATCGACCCTCGCGATTACATGACAACTAAAGCCGCCGTGATTCGAGTAAACCTTAAACGTGACATTAGTCGCAGGTCGATACGCGTAACTCCTAGAAGCCGCCCGTTAGTCCGAGACGCGTTGGAATGGCAATTGACTGAATTCAGCCATGGATTGGACTTCGAGATTGGAGGCCGGACATTCGAGGGTCGCAATGGTGTAAATTTGGACGCCGCCTCATCGGTGAGTTAATAAGATTAGAATTAGCCCCGTATAAGCTAGAAAATAGAAATTCGATCCGACGAGCGAAATCGACCCCTTTTGGCCCCCAAACTTAGTAACCTTTTCACTAGATAAAGCAAGGGCAAAATGGACATTTGCCTATTCTCCTACCTTAGCAGAAAATCTAGGGGTGTTTTAGTCTTTTGGGGATTGAATTATTTGAGTGGATTGCACTAGCTTGATTGGACAATTTCCCTACAAACTACTCCCACCAACTAGTCACTCAAGTCACTATTCATTGTCATTCAACCCCATCAACCACCCCACTAGCTTTTTTTTCCCTACAAAACCTCCCTTGATATCACTCTCTCTCTCTCCACCCATTTCATTCGGCCACCCCTCCCACCAGACCTCTCTCTCCCTCTCGTCGCCCTCTCCTCTCTCCCTCTCGCCGTCGCTCTCTCTCTCTCGACCCAAGGAGGAGCCGGTCGACCAGCCGCCACTCCGCCACCTTCGACCACCACATAGGCGACATTCCCTTCCCTTTGAACCTAGTCGGACCGCCGTTGGAGCCGGAAGCCGCCCGAGCACACCCAAGACCGAACCCACCCGGGGAGGAAGATGAAGGGTTGTTCTTGAGAGTTCCTTGTTTAAGCTTGAGGTAAGTGACTCTTGGTACTTAGGTAGACATGTCAAGGAGTTATAGGCGTGTGTTAGAGGTAGTATTGACAATTGTTCTTGGCCGTGTGATGCGTGGACACCTAGGGACCAGATCTGATCGCCTTGGGCCGCCGTGCGCCGCGCCACCTTCAACCGCCACCAACAGGCTTTTCCTTGGCTCTTGGACAAGGTAAGCTTGCTCTAACCTTATCTTAGGAATTTGTGTGATGAAAGGACCAAGTTAGAGTTAGATTGGATGAGTTTGATGGGCTGTTTTGGGGTGGAAGTCTTGGTGGCCGAATCTGCTTTTAGAGAGAACCAAGTATGGCCGCGCCTTGTCGTATTTGAAATGTTGATTCCTTGGTTGAAGTATGTAGTGAGCATCCCTAGGTAGGAGCCGAATGCTTATATGAATGTGCTAGGTAGGAGCCGTGTGATGGCAGTTAAGCTTGATCGAAATCATGAATTGCTTGATTGATCCTAGGAGTATTCGGCTATGGCATTGATTGGCGACACACCACGTAAGAATAGCCTATTGACCATTCATTGTGTTCGGCCGTGGGCCATCGGATGAGGTCGTGAGATTTAAAATGGTACCATGCTTGTAAATTCGGCCTTATGCGACGAATCGAGACCTTAAATGTGTTAATTGATCGAGTGAATCCATTGATTGTACTATGGCCGAATGATGGTGTCCAAGAATGATGATTCCTTGATGAACTTGTAATCGGCCACGGAGTATGACATTGGCCTTGTTTGACCGATTATTGTAACCTGGCATCACGATATGAAATTAAGAACGAAACGGCCGGGCGATGTCTTGAATTGATGAAGCGCACATTTGTCGGAGTCATGTCGTGATTAATTGAAATATAAGTCTATGTGCATGAGGCATCCTGATGCGTTAAATGCAGAATGGACCTGAGGTATTAAACGCGGGTTCCTTGATCTCTTAAGCCTGATGCGTTATCACGCGGGCTAAGCCATGAGAGTTTCAATCGTATCGTACCTATAAACTATTCTCTATATGATGAAATGTTAAGTGCCAAAGTACAAGCCCTGTCTAGCCTAATTCGTGAATTACATGACTAGATATGCTTTAATTGAGTTATTACGTGCCATTGCCTGTTGTTCGCTTGTTTAGTCATTGCATGTGTTTGGGAGTGTTTGGAAGTCCCAAGTGCCTAGCTTAGGGTTAGGGCTAGCTTATTGAGTATATCTCACCCCGTCGTGGGATCCACCTTTTCAGACCCCAAACCCTGAGTATGCCGCCGCCACCGATTTTTGGGGTACCCGTCTGGGTGGAGCAGTATTCCACGGAGTACCCGGTAGGAGAAAGGAAGGTGTATATTAGGAAGTACGGCACTATCTGGATGGATGTGGGCTTAGCAGACTAGAGGCCAGACAGATTCGCAGCATGGTTCTACCGAGACAGTGACCTCACAGTCGGACCGTTGAGGACTTTTGACGTACCGTGGGATGTCATTGGCGAGCAGGACCCTTCGATTGTACACCCTGCTGATGGGGAGCTCATTGATTCCGAGACCGCTCCTGACCCAGATCTTCCGCCGGTGCCGTCTCAGAACCCCGAGGCTGATGGCGACATCGTGGGGCCCTCTGATGCCGAAGACCCCATGTAGACTGACGAGTCTGAACCCAAGGAAGATGAAGAAGCACTGGACGATCCCGAGGACGAGCCCTTGGAGGAGGAGCACAATCCCGACGGAGAGGCCATCTTCCACCCTCTGCCCGAATCCGAGGAAGACGAAGATCCAGAGCAAGTGCTTGAGGAAGGAGAAGAAGAGGAGGAAGACCTTGAGGAGTATGACCCTGTACACCGCGAGGATCCAGATGACGACCGTGAGCTTGACCCTTAGATAGCCTAGGCGCCCATGACTTTTGGAAGTTACTTGTTGAGTAGTGCTTGACCCATAGCTCGTTGTCCCTTTTTGATTAGGCTAACCACCTTCCCCTGATCCCAAGTGTTGTATTCCAGTTTATGCTTATGTTGTGAAACGAACCGTATGCTATGCTATGACTTGATTAAGTGCCTTATTTCCTCAAACCATCTTGTCGTCTAACTGTAAAGGAGTTGTGCATGCCGCTTCAGCATGTTCATTTAAGTTTCATTGTCTACCGCGCACTGCTTGGATCCTAGGTATCATTTATATGGAATAGGACGTGAGGCGATGTTGCGCGCCGGTGAGGACTCGGGGCGTTACAATTATAATTCATCTATTCCTAGCTCCGATCATAAAATCATCAACTTGAAACGATGTTTGCTGCAGGGCATCCATGGGCGACCAATTGCTCTTCCAATGATTGGGAAGGGGAAGAAAAAGAAAAGAAAAGAAGAAAGAGGAAAGAAGACAGAAAAAAAAATCAAAAAGTTAAAAGATGAAAATACCATTTGATCATGTATTTCCTTGAAATAATTTGAGCACTTTATACCATCATTTGAAACAATGTTCATTTCAGGCCCTTATTTGAGAAAACGAAGACACTTAGGCGCTTATGTGGAATTTTCTCATCATTTTGTAATTAATTTTTCTTTTTCTTTTCTTTGTTACCTTTTATTTTTGAATTTTTCATTTCTTAAATTCATTTTCTTCTTTTTTATTTTCTTTTTTCCTCTTCTGATCCTCGGCCATAGGCAATGCACAAGCAAAGCTAATAAAGAAAAAAAAAGAAGAGAAAAAAACTAATAAATTCATTAATTTTTTCAAATTACAAAAATTATTCACATTAATGCCAACAGTGCCTTGTAGGATGGTTGAGTCGACGTAAGAAATTTCTGACAAAACAACGACTTATAAAATAAAATCTGATTTTGCTTACTAAATGGCGACATATATTTTTCAATTCACTTTCAAGTGTCAGCCAAACAATAAAAAATATCGTCATTTTCCTGAAAAATGACTTTTTGGTAAATATTTTCCAAAAATAACACATTTTTAATGAAATGAATGGAGCCTTCATGCTTCTTTGAGACCAACAGTATGGAGATGGCTTCTCGAAATCTTACGCTTAATCTAAAAGCAAAAAATAGCAACTATCATAGCTGTGATTTATTGAACCACTGAAATTTATTGTATTTCAATCTCATAGTGAAATACTTCTTTAAATAAGTTGTGCATTTCTTGATTAATGTTGCTTGAATTCAAAACAATCAATCCACAATTTTTTTGTCATCATTTGTCATTACGTTATCACAATGACGGTCCATTATAGTAGGGGCAAGGGCAAATTGGGTTCTGGATCTCAACTGCCAGGTCGCGATCATAACATGTTGGTGGTTATTCCCTTGGTTGTAGTATGTCTCTTGTCAAGGACGACAAGTGCAATAATGGCCTGAACTTCCATAGCCACACAGAGAATGGGGTGGAGGTTTGAAATGATTGAAATGTGAAAATAAAAGTACGAACATGCTGATTGCAATTTTATTTAGCATTTTAATTGTTTTCATCTCTTTCTTCATGTATATCGGTTGACTTGTAGAGTGACAATAGCAAATAAACCAAATCTTTTGTTAGTCTACCATTTCCCTCTACGTATGTGCATCAAGTCGATAGATGATGCATCCCATGTTTAACAAAATCCACCGTGGCCTCTGGAATCTAAATTATTGGACTCGCTCCGTCTTACATGATTGCATCGGCCATTCCACCTTTCGAAGCTATTTATTCGAAGAACATTTTTTCAAGAAATTATTTGCCAACTTTTCAATGTTTTGATAATAGAAAACAAATAGGTATTTGGAGAACTTTTTCTACGTGACCAAAAATAATAAGTTCAGATTAGAGAAAAATGACTTTCGTTTCTCACAAGAAGGAAATCATTTTATCTATATTACAAAATAAATAAAGGCTAACCATTTTTTCTTGAATCTAATTTCTATGGTGTGACATTCTGAATTCCGACCCTATCTCGAAACTTATCAGTGAATGAATGTCTATCGATGTATTCCAGTTAATCTCGCTCAGAATTGATCACTCTCGAGTCGACTAACCAATGGGGAATGGCCACATAGGGCTTAAAGTACGTGGACCAAAGAACTTAACCACGAGTCGACGCTTTGACCATAAGGATCGTCGAGGAGATATTTTGGACCGCTGAAGGTCGATCTAAGAATGATTTTAGAACGATTTGCTAGTGTCATGCGATTGGTTCACGGGTGATTCCATATAGCCATGGCATGATTTGCGAATTAACCTAAATCAATTCCTGACGATCGTAACCCTCAGAACTAGTAATTGACCCTCGCGATCACATGACAACCAAAGCCGCCGTGGCTCGAGTAACTCTTAAACGTGACTTTAGTCGCGGGTCGATACGCGTAACTCCTAAGAGCCGCCCGTTAGTCTGAGACGCACTGGAATGACAATTGACTGAATTTAGCCATGGTTTGGATTTCGAGATTGGAGGCCGGATCTTCGAAGATCACAGAGGAGTAAATTTGGACGTCGCCTCATCGGAGAGTTATGAAGGTTAGAAATAGTCCCGTATAGGTTAGAAAAGCGAAATTCGGACCGCCGAGTGAAATAGGACCCTTTTACCCTTAGTTTAGTGCACTTTTCTCTTAAACCAAGCAAGGGCAAAATAGTCAATTGCCTTCCCTAAGCCTTCAGCCGAAAATTCAAGGGCAATTAGGTCTTTTGGTCATTGCATTATTGGTAAATTGAAGAGACCAAGTGATTGGACTTTTTCCCCAAACCAACCCCCATCAAATGGTCATTCTAGGACACTATTCCTTGTCATTCACAAGCCTAACCACCCCACCATCTCATTTTCCCTCCAAATCCCTTCCTTCTTATTCTTCTCTCTCTCTCTCCCTCCCCATTCGGACGATCACTCCCCCTCCTCCCTCACTCGTCGTTCTCTCCCTCTCTTCCTTATCCCTCGCCCGTCGCCGCTCCCTCACGCCAAACCGTGGCCGACCGCCACTCCGCCGCCACTCCGCCACCACGAACCACCACCAAGGCGCCTCCTTCTTCCTCTTGGACGGCGAAGGATCCCCGTCCAAGCCCGTAGGCCGCCCGTGCCGTCGCCGAACAGAACCGGAGGAGGGGGAAACCGGGGCTGTTCTTGAAGAAGTTGGGTGATCTTGAGAACCCCGCGGACCAGGTCTGACCACCGAGGACCGCCGTGCGCCGCACCATCTTCCGCCGCTCCAACCGGTTCTTGTGGGCCTTGAGGACTAGGTAAGCTTGCTCTAACCCTTTGTTAGAACCTTGTGTGATGAAAGGGCCAAGCAAGAGTAGCTTTGTTATGTTTTAGCGGGCTGCTTCGATGAGAACCTCTAGGAAAATGCCTAGGACCGAATTGGCTTGCTGAGTTTGATGCATTGGAATATTCGATTCGTGAATGAAATGGTTTAGCGGGTATCCTAGGGTGTGGGCCGAATATCTCATGATGTCTTATGATGCATCGGATCATGAGTTACGCTTGATTGAATCAATGAAGTCCTAAAATGAGTCTAAGAATGCTTAATCTTGGAATGACCCTCATTAAGACATCAAAATGACCCTTAACCTAGGTGTGGTATTTCGGTCATGGGAAGTTGAAGAGGAGCCAATCATTATTGAAAGATTTAAGCTAGGTAGTATCGGCCTCTATTAAGTAATTAACGAGTCGTGGCACCTAAGTGAATTAGGTGTGCTTGATCGTGTGCCTTGGCCGAATATCCATGGAGTTAACGATGAATCGACTCAATTGTTATCAGATTGATGGTAAAATCTTACCGTGGCCTTGGCTTGTTAGGTTATGTGATGCAATGCCTCAATGTCGATTTGTAACTTAGAAATGCTAAGTTGCGCTTAATTTGACGAGCATGTGCGCGTTTGATTCAACTATGCTAGTGGGAAGAGTTTGTAAGCTCGTGTGTATGTGGCGCCCTGATGTGTTAAATGCGGGGCTTAACAACATCCTGATGCGTTAAACGCGGGATAGACCTGAGGCGTTAAACGCGGGTCATGAATTGCGGCATTGGAAAACTTGAGGCGTTAGACGCGGGTTCCTTAATCTTTTAAGCCTGATGCGTTATCACGCGGGCCAAACAATGAGGACTTAAATCGTATCGTGTTTATGAATTATCCTTTATGATGTGGAAGTGTGAGTACTAAAGTACAAGTCCTGTCTAGCCTAAGTTGTGAATTCCATGACTAAATATGTTTTAATTGAGTTGCTACGTGCCATTGCTTGTTATTGCTCATTTAGTCACTGCATGTGTTTAGGAAAGTCTGGAAATCCCAAGTGTCTAGCTTAGGGTTAGGCTAGCTTATTGAGTATATCTCACCCCGTCGTGGGACCCACCTTTTCAGACCCCAAACCCTGACTATGCCACCGTCGCCGATTTTTGGGGTACCCGTCTGGGTGGAGCAGTATTCCACGGAGTACCCGGTGGGAGAAGGGAAAGCTTATATTAGGAAGTACGGCACTATCTGGATGGATGTGGGCTTAGCAGACTGGAGGCTAGACAGATTCGCGGCATGGTTCTACCGCGACAGCGACCTCACGGTTGGGCCATTGAGGACGTTTGACGTGCCGTGGGATGTCATTGGCGAGCAGGATCCTTCGATTGTACACCCTGTTGATGGGGAGCTCACTGACTCCGAGACCGCTCCTGATCCGGATCTTCCGCCGGCACCGTCTCAGAACCCCGAGACCGATGGCGACATCGTGGGGCCCTCTGATGCCGAAGACCCCATGGAGACGGACGAGTCCGAACCCGAGGAAGATGAAGAAGCACTGGATGATCCCGAGGACGAGCCTTTGGAGGAGGAGCACAACCTTGACGGATAGGCCATCTTCCACCCTCAACCTGAATCCGAGGAAGATGAAGATCCAGAGCAAGTGTTCGAGGAAGAAGAAGAGGAAGAAGAGGAAGACGAGGAAGACCTTGAGGAGTATGACCCTGTGCACCGCGAGGATCCAGATGATGACCGCGAGCTCGACCCTAAGATAGCCTAGGCGCCCATAACTTTTGAAGTTACTTTTTGAGTAGTGCCTGACCCCTAGCCCTTCGTCTCTTTTTGATTAGGCTAACCATCTCCCCCTGATCCCAAGTGTTGTATTCCAATTTGTGCTTATGTTGTAAAGTGAATCGTATGCTATGCTATGACTTGATTAAGTGTCTTATTCCCTCAACCATCTTGTGTTTAACTGTCTAGGAGTTGTGCATGACGCTTTCGCATGTTCATTTAAGTTTCATTGCCGCGCACTGCAAGGATCCTGGGTATCATATCAAAAGGACTGGTTGTGAGGCGATGATGAGCGTAGTGAGGACTTGGGGCGTTACATCCTCGTTTAATTGGTATCAGAGCGAGGTCAGCTCGATTCAAGTTGATTGAGGATTCGAGTAATAAGGTGTAATGGTTTGAGGGTAATCGGGTAGTAACACCTTAGGGAATTCGCTAGAGTTAGGCATAGAATGCATGGCATGTGAAATGGCGCTTGTGATTGGCATATTGACTTGCGTCATCTTTGGTGGACTTAAAGCTATAAGGCTTCGTACTTGGCACTGAGTGTAAATTGCTGACTGGTGAATTGGATGGTTGATTGTGATCTGGTAAAGTTGCAGAGGCAACTGATTGTGTGATATAACTGTGTGATATGATTATGAATTCTTGATTACTATGCTTCTGAAGGCTGCTTGAGTAATGATTGGCTTAACTATGATTGCTGCTATGAGTGTAGCGTAGCCTTGTTCGACTTAAGTAGATGACTTAGGTCTCTAATTCCTGAATGGAATTATAGTGGCTCAGGTGTTGTGAGACTTAGCGAGATGAGTAACCGAACCAGAGGTACTGGAGGAGCGTCTAGCTCTAGGCCGCTAGTGGTAGAAGATCCTAAGTATGACGGAGTCATGAGGATCCTGGAAGAAATTGGGAACTTGATGGGCAAGCAAGCCCAGGAGAGAGCTGCTGCTGTTGCCCAGGCTGCTGAAGCTGAAGTCGCTGCTGCGAACCTAGCAAACGGGAATAATGGGAATAACGGACACGACATTGATGGTGGCAACGCCCAAGGACAAGGGAACCGCATGATGGGCCAACTGATGGAGCACTTTATGAAGCTGAAGCCATCCAAGTTTGATGGTACATGGGACCCTGGAACTGCCCCAGCTTGGATTGAGGAGTTGGAGAAAGCATTCGAAGTATTGGGTTGTACCGAAGCTGAGAAGGTAACCATAGCCGTGTACCAGCTCCGTGGGACTGCGAATGACTGGTGAAAGGCCACCAAGGGAAGAGTTTTCCCCGAAGGGATAGAGCCGAATTGGACCGTCTTCGCAGAAGTGTTCAATGCTAAATACTTTTCTAGAGCGGCTCAAGAACAGAAGATGATTGAGTTTCAGAATCTCCGACAGAATCAGATGACCATCGATCAGTACGAGGCTGAATTCGCAAGGCTGTCCAAGTATGCCCCGAGAATGGTGGAGAACCCCGAGGATAGGGCGAGAAGGTTCAGAGATGGGTTGAGACCTGACCTTCGTAGCCAGTTGGTGCTGTTGGACTTACAGGGCTATGACGCCATCTATGAAAGAGGTCAGTTGGTGGAAAGGGACATGAGAGAAAGAGGAGTGGCATCTGGATCGCGGTTCACTCCCGTGAGGGATAACCGCCCGTTCGGCAAAAGGCCGATGGTGAGCAACCGACGTTTCGTCCCTCCAATCAGGAAGAGTATTAGCAAGCCTGCTCCCCGGCCAAGTTGGAACTGCCGCTTGTGTGGGCGGAAGCATGGGAGCGGACCTTGCCCGAGCAGGACGGGCGCTTGCTTCAAGTGTGGCCAGTTGGGCCATCAGATAAGGAATTGCCCGAGTCAAGCCCCAGGAGCTCAGACTCAAGGGAATCGACCGCCAGCGGGACCGCAGGCGGGACCTCCTCAGAATAATGCCAATAGGCCGCCGGCTCAAGGAAGGGTGTATGCTGTGGCGCGAAGGGCAGTGGAGAACGCGCCTGGCGGGGTCACAGGTACAGTTACTTTATGCGATCATGCTGCCTATGCCTTGTTTGACCTTGGGGCATCGTATTCTTTCATTTCTGCTCAGTTCGCTGATTTGGTTGGAGTTGAATTAAGACCGTTGGATGTGATATTGCATGTTACCACCCCTTTAAAGAATAAAGTGCTAGTTTCGCTAGGCTGTCCAGATTGTAAGATAGTCATTGGCGGTAGTGAGGAACGGATAGATTTAGCCGTGCTGCCTATGTTTGACTTTGACGTGATTATCGGAATGGATTGGTTGAGTAGACAGAGAGCTGTCGTTGATTGTGGTAGCAGGGTGATTCATTTCCATCCTAATGATCGCCCTAGATTCGAGTTTGTGGGTAGTCGAGGAGGAACCTCGATCCCTTTGGTTTCGTCACTTGAGGCGACTAGGCTTTTGGACGAGGAATGTCAGGCATACCTAGCTGTCGTGATGGATCCGACCGTAGGGGAACCAAAGTTAGAGGATATAGTAGTAGTGCGTGACTTTCCCGATGTCTTCCCTCAAGAGTTACCAGGGTTGCCTCCATAAAGGGAAATAGAGTTCGTGATTGAGTTAGCACCCGGAACGGAACCCATCTCGAAGGCACCCTATAAGATGTCCTTGTCGGAGTTGAAGGAATTGAAGGTACAGATGCAAGAGCTGCTGGACAAAGGATTTATTCGCCCAAGCGCTTCGCCTTGGGGAGTGCCAGTCTTGTTTGTAAGGAAAAAGGATGGGTAGTTGCGCTTATGCATTGACTACAGACAGCTGAATCAGGTGACTATCAAGAACAAGTACCCGTTGCCAAGGATAGACGACTTGTTTGACCAGCTGCAAGGAGCTTCTGTGTTCTCCAAGATAGACCTAAGGACGGGTTACCACCAGTTGAGAATTAAGAAGGAGGATATACCTAAGACATCCTTTCGGACAAGGTATGGGCATTACGAGTTTATAGTCATGCCGTTCGGATTGACTAATGCCCCAGCTGCTTTCATGGACTTGATGCATAGAGTGTTCAAAGAGTACTTGGATCAGTTCGTCATCGTTTTCATCGACGACATCTTGATTTACTCAAAGAGTCCGGAGGAACATAAGGAGCAATTGAGTATAGTTCTACGGAAGTTAAGGGAACACTCGATGTACGCCAAGTTCTGTAAGTGCGAGTTTTGGCTTAACGAAGTTGCATTCCTTGGACATGTCATCTTTGGAAATGGGATTTTAGTAGACCCGACAAAGATTGAAGCAGTAACGAAGTGGCCTAGACCTACGTCAGTAACAGAAGTCCGAAGCTTCCTAGGACTAGCAGGGTACTACCGCAGGTTCGTGGAAAAGTTTTCCTCGATAGCTACTCCTTTGATGAGACTGACTAAGAAGGATACACGGTTTGAATGGACGGATAAGTGTGAGAGGAGTTTTCAGGAACTTAAGCATCGTTTGACAACTGCACCAGTGTTGACCATCCCTTCCGGACCTGGAGGTTACGAGATTTATAGCGATGCGTCGCTGAAAGGATTAAGATGCGTCCTGATGCAACATGGAAGAGTTGTGGCCTATGCATCAAGACAGTTAAGACCTCATGAGATGAATTACCCGACGCATGATTTGGAACTGGCAGCTATTATTTTCGCACTAAAGATCTGGAGACATTACTTGTGTGGAGAAAGGTTTCAGATTTACACGGACCACCAGAGCTTGAAATACTTGTTTTCCCAAAAGGAGTTGAACATGAGGCAACGTCGATGGATGGAGCTGCTCAAGGACTATGATTGTGATATCCTTTATCACCCCGGAAAGGCAAATAAGGTTGCGGACGCACTGAGTCGGAAGTCAAGCATCGCGCATTTGATGGTTAAGGAGTGGACCCTGTTGGAAGGGATAAGGGATTCAGAGTTCAAGCTCGAAGTTTGCCAGCTGTCTTGTCTCCTAGCGACATTAAGAATTGAGCCAGAGATTCATGAGAAAGTGAAAGCGTTGCAATCTACGGACCCCGACATCCAAAAGATCCTGGAAATGGATGCCGCGAAGAGAAAACCTGACTTTCAAGTATCCGAGGATGGAATTCTGAAGTTTCGTGGACGACTGTGCGTACCTAGTGACGGGGAGCTTAGAGAAAAGATCTTGTCAGGAGCTCATAGGAGCAACTATCACCCGGGGAGCACGAAGATGTATCAGAACCTGCGTCAACACTACTGGTGGAATGGAATGAAGGTAGATGTAGCTAAGCATGTGGCGAAGTGCTTGACGTGCCAGCAAGTTAAGGCTCAACATTGTAAGCCTGGTGGGATGTTACAGCCTCTGGAAATCCCCGAGTGGAAGTGGGAGCACATCACCATGGACTTTGTCATGGGTTTGCCGAGGAGTCAGAGAGGACATGATTCGATTTGGGTGATCGTGGATAGGCTGACTAAGTCCGCGCATTTCCTGGCAGTAAGAAAAGATTTCGCGATGGTTAGATATGCAGAGTTGTACATGAGGTACGTAGTTCGTCTTCATGGAGTCCCAATGACGATTACTTCGGACAGAGACCCCAAGTTTACCGCTTCATTTTGGAAAAGCCTACAAGAGGCTTTGGGAACAAAACTACAGTACAGCACCGCTTATCACCCCCAGACAGACGGACAGTCTGAAAGGACAATTCAGACGCTGGAGGATATGCTGAGAGCTTGCATATTAGACTTTAAAGGAGCCTGGGAAGATCAGCTACACTTGGTAGAATTCGCCTATAACAACAGTTACCAGCAGAGCATCGGAATGGCACCGTTCGAAGCTTTATACGGTAGAGCATGTAGGACTCCTTTGTGATGGGACGAGGTTGGTGAAAGAAGCATAACAGGCCCAGAGTTAGTAGAACAGTCAGTGGAGGCAGTGAAAATCATAAGAGAAAGATTGAAAACCGCGTAGAGCCGCCAGAAGAGTTACGCCGACAAGCAGGGAGACCCTTGGAGTTTCGAGTAGGAGACCACGTTTTCTTGAAAGTGTCACCGATGCGAGGTCTATCTCGGTTTGGGAAGAAGGGAAAGTTGAGTCCGAGGTATGTAGGCCCTTTCGAAATTCTGGAGCGGATTGGAACTCTGGCCTACAGACTCGCCTTGCCGCCAAGTTTATCACAAGTTCACAATGTATTCCACGTTTCGATGTTGAGAAAGTACGAACCGGACGCGACTCATGTACTGGACCACGAAGTGATAGAAGTGGACGATCGAGTGACGTATGTGGAGAGACCAGTCAGGATCGAGGACATGAAGGAGCAAGTCCTAAGGAACAAGACGATCCCACTAGTAAAGATGATCTGGGAGCACCATGGCACTGAAGAAGCCACTTGGGAAAGTGAGGAAGCGATGAGGAGTCGGCACCCCCATTTGTTTGAGTAGGTGGTTGTAATGTAAATTTCGAGGACGAAATTTCTGTAAGGGGGGAAGAGTTGTGACATTCTGAATTCCGACCCTATCTCGAAACTTATCAGTGAATGAATGTCTATCGATGTATTCCAGTTAATCTCGCTCAGAATTGATCACTCTCGAGTCGACTAACCAATGGGGAATGGCCACATAGGGCTTAAAGTACGTGGACCAAAGAACTTAACCACGAGTCGACGCTTTGACCATAAGGATCGTAGAGGAGATATTTTGGACCGCTGAAGGTCGATCTAAGAATGATTTTAGAACGATTTGCTAGTGTCTGCGATTGGTTCACGGGTGATTCCATATAGCCATGGCACGATTTGCGAATTAACCTAAATCAATTCCTGACTATCGTAACCCTCAGAACTAGTAATTGACCCTCGCGATCACATGACAACCAAAGCCGCCGTGGCTCGAGTAACTCTTAAACGTGACTTTAGTCGCGGGTCGATACTCGTAACTCCTAAGAGCCGCCCGTTAGTCTGAGACGCACTGGAATGACAATTGACTGAATTTAGCCATGGTTTGGATTTCGAGATTGGAGGTCGGATCTTCGAAGATCACAGAGGAGTAAATTTGGACGTCGCCTTATCGGAGAGTTATTAAGGTTAGAAATAGTCCCGTATAGGTTAGAAAAGCGAAATTCGGACCGCCGAGTGAAATAGGACCCTTTTACCCTTAGTTTAGTGCACTTTTCTCTTAAACCAAGCAAGGGCAAAATAGTCAATTGCCTTCCCTAAGCCTTCAGCCGAAAATTCAAGGGCAATTAGGTCTTTTGGTCATTGCATTATTGGTAAATTGAAGAGACCAAGTGATTGGACTTTTTCCCCAAACCAACCCCCATCAAATGGTCATTCTAGGACACTATTCCTTGTCATTCACAAGCCTAACCACCCCACCATCTCATTTTCCCTCCAAATCCCTTCCTTCTTATTCTTCTCTCTCTCTCTCTCCCTCCCCCATTCGGACGATCACTCCCCCTCCTCCCTCACTCGTCGCTCTCTCCCTCTCTTCCTTATCCCTCGCCCGTCGCCGCTCCCTCACGCCAAACCGTGGCCGACCGCCACTCCGCTGCCACTCCGCCACCACGAACCACCACCAAGGCGCCTCCTTCTTCCTCTTGGACCGCGAAGGATCGCCGTCCAAGCCCGTAGGCCGCCTGTGCCGTCGCCGAACAGAACCGGGGGAGGGGGAAACCGAGGCTGTTCTTGAAGAAGTTGGGTGATCTTGAGAACCCCGCGGACCAGGTCTGACCACCGAGGACCGCCGTGCGCCGCGCCATCTTCCGCCGCCCCAACTGGTTCTTGTGGGCCTTGAGGACTAGGTAAGCTTGCTCTAACCCTTTGTTAGAACCTTGTGTGATGAAAGGGCCAAGCAAGAGTAGCTTTGTTATGTTTTAGCGGGCTGTTTCGATGAGAACCTCTAGGAAAATGCCTAGGACCGAATTGGCTTGCTGAGTTTGATGCATTGGAATATTCGATTCGTGAATGTAATGGTTTAGCGGGTATCCTAGGGTGTGGGCCGAATGTCTCATGATGTCGTATGATGCATCGGATCATGAGTTACGCTTGATTGAATCAATGAAGTCCTAAAATGAGTCTAAGAATGCTTAATCTTGGAATGACCCTCATTAAGACATCAAAATGACCCTTAACCTAGGTGTGGTATTTCGGTCATGGGAAGTTGAAGAGGAGCCAATCATTATTGAAAGATTTAAGCTAGGTAGTATCGGCCTCTATTAAGTAATTAACGAGTCGTGGCACCTAAGTGAATTAGGTGTGCTTGATCGTGTGCCTTGGCCGAATATCCATGGAGTTAACGATGAATCGACTCAATTGTTATCAGATTGATGGTAAAATCTTACCGTGGCCTTGGCTTGTTAGGTTATGTGATGCAATGCCTCAATGTCGATTTGTAACTTAGAAATGCTAAGTTGTGCTTAATTTGACGAGCATGTGCGCGTTTGATTCAACTATGCTAGTGGGAAGAGTTTGTAAGCTCGTGTGTATGTGGCGCCCTGATGCGTTAAACGCGGGGCTTAACAACATCCTGATGCGTTAAACGCGGGATAGACCTGAGGCGTTAAACGCGGGTCATGAATTGCGGCATTGGAAAACCTGAGGCGTTAGACGCGGGTTCCTTAATCTTTTAAGCCCGATGCGTTATCACGCGGGCCAAACAATGAGGACTTAAATCGTATCGTGTTTATGAATTATCCTTTATGATGTGGAAGTGTGAGTACCAAAGTACAAGTCCTGTCTAGCCTAAGTTGTGAATTCCATGACTAAATATGTTTTAATTGAGTTGCTACGTGCCATTGCTTGTTATTGCTCATTTAGTCACTGCATGTGTTTAGGAAAGTCTGGAAATCCCAAGTGTCTAGCTTAGGGTTAGGCTAGCTTATTGAGTATATCTCACCCCGTCGTGGGACCCACCTTTTCAGACCCCAAACCCTGACTATGCCACCGCCGCCGATTTTTGGGGTACCCGTCTGGGTGGAGCAGTATTCCACGGAGTACCCGGTGGGAGAAGGGAAAGCTTATATTAGGAAGTACGGCACTATCTGGATGGATGTGGGCTTAGCAGACTGGAGGCAAGACAGATTCGCAGCATGGTTCTACCGCGACAGCGACCTCACGGTTGGGCCATTGAGGACGTTTGACGTGCCGTGGGATGTCATTGGCGAGCAGGATCCTTCGATTGTACACCCTGCTGATGGGGAGCTCACTGACTCCGAGACCGCTCCTGATCCGGATCTTCCGCCGGCACCGTCTCAGAACCCCGAGACCGATGGCGACATCGTGGGGCCCTCTGATGCCGAAGACCCCATGGAGACGGACGAGTCCGAACCCGAGGAAGATGAAGAAGCACTAGACGATCCTGAGGACGAGCCTTTGGAGGAGGAGCACAACCCTGACGGATAGGCCATCTTCCACCCTCAACCTGAATCCGAGGAAGATGAAGATCCAGAGCAAGTGTTCGAGGAAGAAGAAGAGGAAGAATAGGAAGACGAGGAAGAGCTTGAGGAGTATGACCCTGTGCACCGCGAGGATCCAGATGATGACCGCGAGCTCGACCCTTAGATAGCCTAGGCGCCCATGACTTTTGAAGTTACTTTTTGAGTAGTGCCTGACCCCTAGCCCTTCGTCTCTTTTTGATTAGGCTAACCATCTCCCCCTGATCCCAAGTGTTGTATTCCAGTTTGTGCTTATGTTGTAAAGTGAATCGTATGCTATGCTATGACTTGATTAACTGTCTTATTCCCTCAAACCATCTTGTGTTTAACTGTCTAGGAGTTGTGCATGACGCTTTCGCATGTTCATTTAAGTTTCATTGCCGCGCACTGCAAGGATCCTGGGTATCATATCAAAAGGACTGGTTGTGAGGCGATGATGAGCGCCGTGAGGACTTGGGGCGTTACATATGGAAAGTCTTAAGTTAGGTTGTCTGGCGAGCAACATTCGAGACTGCATATTGGCTATTGTCTTAAGGTAGGTTTAAGATTTGCAAAAAATTTCATCGGGGAATCACTATGCCACCCTTCCTTTTGAAGGTCCCCCCCCATGTCCCATAGTGTTCTAATCATATATAGAGAGATCAAGACTGAATTGTTTGGGTGTGGGGGGAAGGTTCTTTCATTTTAAACACCCGAATGCGCCCTCAATAATCCCCCATGAGCTGATCGGATTGCCCTTTTCTCCATATTATCTTTATGTTGTGAGTACATGGCGAGTACTTGTGACATTCTGAATTCCGACCCAATCTCGAAGCTTATTAATGAATGAATGTCTATCAATGTATTCCAGTTAATCTCGCTCAGAATTGATCACTCTCAAGCCGACTAACCGAAGGGGAATGGCCATATAGTATTCAAGTACGTGGACCAAAGAGCTTGAGCACGAGTCGACGCTTTGACCATAAGGATCGTCGAGGGAATATTTAGGACCGCTAAAGGCCGATCTAAGAATGGTTTTAGAACGATTTGCTAGTGTTATGTGATTGGTTCACGGGTGATTCCGTATGACCATGACATGATTTGCGAATTAACCTAAATCGATTCCTCACGGTCGTAACTTTCGGGACTAGTAATTGACCCTCGTGATTACATGACAACCAAAGCCGCCGTGGCCCGAGTAATTCTTAAACGTGACATTAGTCGTGGGTCGATACGCGTAACTCTTGAGAGCCGCCTGTTAGTCTAAGATACACTGAAATGACAAACGACTACATTTAGCTATGGATTGGACTTCGAGATTAGAGGCTGGACATTCGAAGATCACAATGGAGTAAATTTGGAGGCCGCCTCACCGGAGAACCATTAAGATTAGAATTAGCCCCGTTTCGATTAGAAAAGCGAAATTCAGACCGACCAGTGAGATTGACCCTTTTACCCCTAACTTAGTATCCTTTCCTCTTTAGACCAAGCAAGGGCAAAATGGACTTTTGCCACCCAATGCTTACAGCCGAAATTTAGAGGGCAATTAGGTCATTTAGCCATTGAATTATTTGATGTGGATTGGACTAGCTTGACTTGACAAATTCCCTTCAAACCACCCCACTAAATTGTCATTCCAAGCTCACTATTCATGTACTTAGCCCCATCAACCACCCCACCAATTCTTTCCCTCTAATTTCCACTTCCCTTCAAGACACTCTATCTCTCTCTCTCTCTCTCCCTCATTCGGACGACACCCCTCCCCCTTTCTCTCTCTCTTATTTTTTTTTCTTTCTCTCATTCTCTCCCTCTTCCTCTTTCTCGTTCGCTCGCCCTCTCTCACTCTCGGTCTCCTCCCCCCCTCTCTCGGTGGACCACCGGCGCCGCACCATCGCCACCCTAGACAGCCACCTCACGACTTCCTCTCCCCCCTTGTACCATGAGGAAGTCCGTCCAAGCCCGGTAGCCACCCGAACAACCGCCGGTCAGATTTGGAGTCGAAGGAGAACAAGGGCTGTTCTTGAAGAGTTCTTGAAGTAAGTGACTTGAGGGGCTTAGGTGGGTATGTTAGGGTGTTAGGGGCTTGAGTTAGGAGTATTATTGATGTTGTTCTTGGCCATTTTGTGATTGATCTTCAAGGAGGCCGAATCTGTTCGCCGGAGACCACCTCGTGTCACGCCGCTTCATCGCCGCCTCTAGCCGGTTTCTTGGACCTTCAAGCTAGGTAAGCTTCCCCTAACCCTTAGTTAGTAGCTTGGTTGATGGAAGGACCGAGTGAGAGATGATTGAGAGTGGATTTATGGGCTGTTCTTAGTGAAATCCTAGAGTACCGAATCTGTGGAGGCTAGGGCAGATTGATTTGATGATTTGGAGTCTATGAAATGTCGAAACCATGATTGAGGAAGACTAATGGACGTGTCCTTGTAGTGGCCGAATGTCTTGATGTGTCATTGGAAGTGCTAGACCTTGCTTGAGCTGGATTTCATGAATGAAACTCCTTTTTGGTGCATAGATGTATTCGACCATAATGGAAATCGATGATATGTGCATGTGAGTGTCCTAAATGTCTTACCTCTATTCTGGTCGTGTGCTATGATAGAAGATTAAGTGATGAGAAGGTACCAAGATTAATGAAATTCGGCCTTGCTTGATGTGGTAGTGTATTCTATGACGTAATCGATTGATTTATTACATGAGCTTGTGATGGCCGAATGTTCACAACGACAATTGATGAGTGATGCCGTGGAATTGTACCTTATCGTGAAACATTAAAATGACTGTGCTTGATTAATTGAGACAATATGGCGTCTTGATGAGAAATTGAAAAAGTGGTGGCCGGACGATCCTTGAAATGATGATATGCACGTTTGAGTGGTTTATGTTATAATTGGTTGAATTATAAGTTTATGTGCACATGGCGCCCTGATGCGTTAAACGCGTGGCTTAATGATATCATGATGCGTTAAACGCAGGATAGGCCTGAGGCGTTAAACGCGGGTTCCTTAGTCTTTTAAGCCCGATGCGTTATTATGCGGGCTCGGCCATGAGAATTTCAATCGTACCTTATTTATAAGCTATCCGCTATCCTATGAGATGTCAAGTGCCAAAGCACGAAGCCTAGTCTAGATTGGTAAACTATATGACAAGTTATGCCTTAATTGAGTTATTGTATGCCATTTGCCTTGAATGCTTTGGTTTGATCATTGCATGTGTTTTGGGAGTGTTTGGATGTTCCGAGTGTCTAGCTTAGGGTTAGGACAAGCTTATTGAGTTTATCTCACCCCGTCGTGGGACTTACCTTTTCAGACCCCAAACCCTAAGCATGCCGCCGCCGATTTTTGGGGTACCCGTCTGGGTAGAGCAGTATTCCACGGAGTACCCAGTGGGAGAAGGAAAGGCTTATATTAGGAAGTATGGAACTATCTAGATGGACGTGGGATTATAAGACTGGAGGCCAGACAGGTTTGCAGCTTGGTTTTATCGAGATGGCGATCTCACCGTTGGGCCATTGAGGACATTTGATATACCTTGGGATGTGGTTGGAGAGCAGGACCCCTCGATCGTACACCCCGCGGATGGAGAGCTTACTGATACCGAGACCGTTCCTGATCTAGATCTTCCTCCAGCACCGTCCCAAAACCCCGTCGCTGCTGGCGATGTTGTGGAGCCCTCTGATGCTGATGAAGACCCCATGGAGACAGAGGAGTCTGAGTCGGAGTTCGAGGATGCCGAGGACGAGCCCTCGGAAGAAGAGTTCAACCCCGAAGGAGAGGCCCTCTTCCACCCCGAGCCGGAGCAAGAGGAAGATGAGGAAGTATTTGAGGAAGAAGAAGAAGAAGAAGAAGAAGAGCCCGAAGAAGATTTTGAGGAGTATGACCTTGTGCACCGCGAGGACCCTGCTGATGACCGCGAGCCCGACCCTTAGACAGTCTAGGTGCCCCCTTGACTTTTGGAGTCCCTTTTTTGGTTAGTGCCTGACTCCTAGTTAGATGACCCCTTTTGATTAGGCTGACTACCTTCCCTTGGTCCCCAGTGTTGTATTTCAGTTTGTGTTCATGATGTAAAAACTGAACCTATGTTATGTTATAACCAAGTGCTTTATTTCCTCAAGTCATCTTGCTCATTCATTGCATGGAGTTATGTGTGCCGCTTCCGCATGTGCATATAAGATTCATTTATCTATCGCGCGCCGCTAGATCCTGGGTAAGAAGTCAAGTATGACGGCGTTAGGGCGATGTTAGCGTGCTCGTAAGGACGCGGGGCGTGACCGTACTCGTTTGGGATGGTCATGATCACATCCCGGTTATGTCATCTCCTTATACCAGATTGGCATGGAAAACTAGCAATGATTTTTGCGTAAGATTGCAATTTGCCACCATGCTACTTTATGTTTCTTATTGTTTTTGCCCCTCGATATTTTTTTTTCTCTGTCATTGTCTACTCACTTCATATATTTTCTAGGCTTTTGCTATCTCTTTCTGGGAAAAAATGTACTTGGCTTCACACCAACCGTAACCGATGTTGAATCTTAGCGTGCGTGCCAGCAACGAGTGCCTCGAACTCAAAGTTGTAGTATTTCGTCACGATTTTTTAATTGTTCTATCGTGTTTCAACGGGTTTGTGATTGTTTACCCTTATGCTAATTATGCAAAATAGACTTGAGGATGACTGCTTTCTTGCTTCATTTGGGGATATTCAGTTTGTTGGTGGAGGATCTTGTCCAAAGTTTATTTCGACATGACTCAAGAACTCAATAAATATATAACTTACTTAACCTTGTTCATGTTAATATGCGTGATCACATGATTATGGAAGGAAATTAGTTGGACCGGAGAAGAAGTAGTCGATGTACATGTGTGGTGGTAGGAGATGAAGAAGATGAGGGTCTCGAGTGTGTAGAGTTTGCCCTGCTTGGAGCGGTAGGCGATCTTGATGGCATAGGAGAAGGAGTATTCGGGGCCAAACTGAAACTCATCACCGACACAGAGGATCTTTTCAGTTGCCGCACATGCTGAAGTCGCAGAGGGTGGACATAGAGTTATTTATGGAGCAGGAGACAATGATTGAAAGTTGTGCATTGTATCTAGAGAATCCATTTATATTTAACTCGAAACCAAAGCCTGAATCAGTTTCATTATTTGTGGATGGCCAGAGCGGACTTTCGGTTCCACCTTTATGCTCCCATCCATAATAGACCCATGAGCTTCCTCACTAACTTGACGAGTCAGCTCTTGAAGCCATCCATTCTTCAAATGTAGCATTATATTGAGAAAAAAATGCAAAAAATGTATTAACAGATGGGTCGAATACGAGTTGGATATGAATCAAGTAATTTGCATGGCAAATAAATGGGTAAAAATAGTTTGGCCACCTTACTGCACCCTTAATAGTCCTCCACGATTTGATCTGATTGCCCCTTTCTCCATATTATCCTTATGTGGGGCCCGCATATGGTTTTGATTACATGGCGAGTACTCGTTTGAGATGGTCATGATCACATCTTGGTTATGTCATCTCCCCATACCTGATTGACATGGGAAACTAGCATTGATTTTTGTGTAAGATTGCAATTTGCCCCTATGCTACTTTATGTTTCTTATTGTTTTTGCCCCGAGATATTTTTTCTTTGTCATCGTCTACTCTCTTGAGATATTTTCTGGGCTTTTGCTCTCTTTCTGGGAAAAATGGTACTTGACTTCACACCAACCGCAACCGATGTCGAATCTTAACGTGCATGCCAACAACGAGTGCCTTGAACTCAAAGTTGTAGTATTTTGTCACGGTTTTTTAATTGTTTTATCATCTTTCAACGGGTTTGTGATTGTTTACCCTTATGCTAATTATGCAAAATAGACTTGAGTAGGACTGCTTTCTTGCTTCATTTTGGGACATTTAGTTTGTTGGTGGAGGATGTTAACATGAGCTGTAATTTAGAGCTAATTTAGGAATCTGTAATATATATTTCCTATTTTGTCCCTTGTTGATATTTTTGCTCTTGATAGGGAAGAGTCCTAGGGTTAAGGTCCTCTATTGTGCATATATACAAAGCTTGTAAAACTGAAAAATTAATAGAGAAAATTTCCCTTCATTCCTTATATTTCTACATGGTATCAGAGCATTGATCATAAGGATTTTCTTCGAGAAGGGTTTCACCTCCGTTGTTGAATTCAGAGATTCTCGCGTGGAGTCGTCGGATTATATTGCGGCTGGATTAAATTTCGTTGTTGAATTTGGGGATTCGTTATTGAATTCAGGTTTTGAATCCAGGGATTTTCGCGTGACATTGTTGGAGTTGAGAATTGTTCTTCATAATATACATATTTTCACTTCAGTAGCCATCGGGGCAGAATCCAAATTCGGCGCGCTTGAGGCACAGGTGCACGCGCAATCGCAGGTCTTCAAGCTCACCGACCGTTTGGAGGGCTTCTTCGATTTCGATGCAAGGAACTTGGTGCTACTGGTCTTCACATTAAGCTTCGTGCTACTGCAGGAAACAAGACCAAGACCCCAGATATTCGTATTCGTTTATCAAGCTTCGTGACATTGTTGGATTGGTGCTTCTCGATATTCGGATTCATCTTCTGCTGGTTTTTTAAGCTTGAGTGGATTTTTTTGTCAATATTGGTCTTCTGCTTCTCGATATTCGTATTCGTTTGCTCTGCTGGATTTTTGCCGATATTGGTTCAATCCCGCATATATTGGTTTTTTCGTTGTTTCGTTCTTTAGTTCCTCTCGTAAAGAACTAAACAAATACTTGAATACCTGTTGTTTCGTTCTTCAGCCCCAGCTTGCGTGTGCTTTGCAAATTTGGGATCTTCCACCCTTGTTGTTCGGGTCTGAAACAATATTGTTTTTTGGCGATTTTATTTGCTAATTTTCATTGTGGTTTTTTATTTGCGGTTCGACATTGAATACATGTTGTTTGGTGTTGCTAAAGGCATCGATTAGTTGCTGCAATTTGGTGTTACTGTCCCTCTAGGTGCGAGAGCGAGATCCCTTGGCTATATCAAGGTTGTTGCAGTGGTATCTCGTGGAGGGAGGATGGTGCCACGATCTCTTTACGACATCTCGGAACCAAGAACTACATCTTTGGGTGGCAGGTCTAATACGGGTTCCAAGCACAAGTCACTATCAATTTGGGGATGTTCCCATTGTAGGAATCCAAAAGATACGAAAGAGACTTGCTTTAAGTTACATGGGTACCCCGATTGGTGGAAAGATTTGCAGGCCAAGAAAAAGACTGAGTTTGTAGCAAGTGAGGGTATTTTTATCCATACTTATCGGGATAAGGGCAATAGGTAAATTATTGATTCAGAAGCTACCGATCATATGACGCCTAATCTTGATGACTTCGTCTGTCACACCACTCCGCGAAGACGAAGTGTCACGCCTCGCGTCCTTCATGGCGCGCGAACATCCCTTCCTGCTCGTCCTTCGCGAGAAGTCCCAAGGATCGAATCGTCTATCAATATACTCACGAAATGAAATGCACATGCAGAAGCGATAAATAGACTCCATACATAAAACTACGACAAGATGACTTAGGATGTAATCTACACAATTATAACATGCCGGTTTACAATATTCAGCTTGAACTCACAAAACATGACTAGGTCGGTCCTAAACTTCAAACTGTTTATTTCTAGGAAACATCCGAAAAGAAGTGGTACGACTACTCATACGCCTCTGGTTTGACAACATCCATCGACTTTAGTCCAGACTCTCCAGCTTCAAGTTCAGCATCGGGATTCTCCAGATGACCATCGGGGGGTCAAGGCTTGGGGTCTGAAAAATGGGTCCCACGACGGGGTGAGATAAATCTCAATAAGCTAATCCTAACCTTAGGCTAGGCACTTAGTACTTCCAGACACTAACCTACACATGCAATGACTAATAAATCCAGAATGCAGCAATTGGCATAAAACGACTCAAGTAAGCAAAGCATTAGCAGCAATTTCAAATCCAGACTGGACTTCGTACTTTGGCACTAAATGACTTATATCGTAAACAGCGTGCTCACACTTGATATCACCATAATTTCCATGATTAGGCCCGCATCATATAGGCGCATCAGGCATTCCTCAATGATTAACCCGCGTCATATAGGCGCATCAGGTATTTCTCATTGCTTAGCCCGCGTCATAAAGGCACCTCAGGCATTTCTCATCACTTAGCCCGCGTCGTAAAGGCGCCTAAGGCACTTCTCCTCAGTCATGCCCGCGTCATTTAGGCGCATCAGGCATTAATCATAACTCAATCCCGCATCATATATGCGCCTCAGGATTTCTCATCCAATAAGCTCATGCTTAAAAACAAGTACGACTGAGTAAAATCGATTGAGCAATTTAACAATTCAAGGCATCAATCATTATTTTCGTCACGTGGTCATTATCATATTAATAAAGTCATTTGCCAAATAATCCACGTAAATATTCCACGTGTCAAATAATCCACATAACAATTAATCTACGTGCCAATTAATCCACGTAAATATTCCACGTATCAAATAAATCACATAACAATTAATCTACGTGCCAATTAATCCACGTAAATATTCCACGTGTCAAATAATCCACATACCGAATAATCTACGTGCCAATTAATCCACGTAAATATTCCACGTGTCAAATAATCCACGTTAAATCTCATTAAGACCGAATATACTTAGGTACAAATAAATATCCATCAACTTAATCAAGTTCAAAACATTCTTCGCTTACATCATAGGCACACACAAGCATTCGGCCCACACATGCACATATCCTCTAGTCTAGTTTCCAACATGGTTCCAACCTTTCAATCGTTACAAAAGGACTATCACAATTTGTCCTAGGATCACACTTTCGGTCCCTAGTTGTTCTACATTGACCGGCCCATAAAATCCATTTAACCTAACCTCACTTGGTCCTTCCATACACAAGGTACTAACTAAAGGTTAGGACAAGCTTACCTTGTCCAAAAGTCCAAAGAAAAGCCGGCGGTAATGGCGACGGGAGGCTCGGGCAAACGGGTCCGGCGAGGAGCAAGCTTGGATCCTTGAAGTTCAACCACAAATTAGTCAAGAATAAGCATCAACGACACTCCTAGGACAACCTCTAATCCCTTGACATGATCATCAAAACCTCGACGGTCGCTTACCTCAAGAACAACCAAGAACAACCCTCGGTTCCCCACGGTTCGGTTCGGATCAAGGGTGATCGTGCGGCTCCGGGCTTGGTCGGCGGCTCTCTCACGGACCAAGGAGGATAGGAGGTCGTGATGGTGGCGGCAAGAGGCAGTGGAGTGTGGCGACCAGTCGGTTTTCTCTTGAAACCGAGAGAGAGAGAGATGAAGAGAGAGCGGCGAGAGAACGAGAGGGAGAGTGAACGGGAGAGGGAGCGTGAATGAGAGGGAGAGTGTTGGCCGAATGGTGTAGGGGGGAGAGAGAGAGAATGACAAGAAGATAGAAGAATTGGAGGGAAAGCTTTGGTGGGGTGGTTGATGGGGGAAAGTACCATGAATAGGAACTTGGAATGACCATAGTGGTTCATGGGGAAATCCAATCAATGGTCAAGTAACTTGGTCAATCCATCAACCAATAATTCAAAGGGCAAATGACCAAATGGTCCTCCAATTTTCGGCCATGAGGGAAGGATGGCAATTGTCCAAATTGCCCTTGCTCATTTCTAAAGGAATGGGTAATTATCTAAGGGTAAAAGGGTAATTTCCTAATCATTGATCCGAAATTCACTTTTCTAAATGCTAAGGGTAAGTTCTAATCGTAATGGTTCCCGATGAGGCGACGTCCAATTTATTCCTGTTGGAATCCTCGAATACCTGATGCCCAATTCCGAAGTCCAATTCGTGGCAATCTTACTTTGAAATGGGGGTCGGATTTCAGAATGTCATAACTCTTCCCTCCTTATAAAAATTTCGTCCTTGAAATTTACCATAAATTCCGCCATGCTTAACAACTGGGTGATAACGCCTCATAACTACTTCATCTACCTCGGCGGTCCTCTTATATTGTCAAAATCCCCAAATAGTTCTACACCTTTCAGACTCGATTTTCCAAATCGGACAAGCCTCGCATGAGTGATACCTTAAGGAGAAACATAATCTCTCACTTGAAGTTTTAAAGATCTATACTGTCTGCCTATTTAATTCCTGTGTCGATGCCAAGGACTTCGTAATGGCGCACCGGCCGTCAAACTTGTCCAAGATCCGTGTAACACGCCTCAGATCAGTACACTTTTCTAAAACTCGCGTCTCAACGCTTCAGGTTAACATCTCGCGCGGTAACGCATCAAGAAGGGCACAAATCCCCGCGTCTACATGCTTCAGGGCATTACGTGACGACCTAAACACAAATTCAAGCAATTTGGTCTACAAGGTACTCTAGGGACCCACTCCATGCTACTCAAAAGGCTTAACACAGTCCGATGCCATCATCTGCCAATCTTTAATGAAGTCATTTCAAATCGAGGTAGATCATTCAAAAAGTCCTCACTCAAGTAATCTTGACTAAGGTATGGACTAATCACTAACTAATCATCAAGTCTCTTTGCAGGCAATTGTCACTGCAGGCAACTCCACCAGGTGTAGCTATTCATTCCTACTTCCTTTAAAGCTCGTAGTACCCGCTTGCACCATACTCTCAATTGCCTGATCCGACCTCTCAGGTTGTCCACCTGTCTACGTGAAATAGGGTGCGTTATATCACGACTTCATCCTCATGATGTCTTAAAGACTCTTCCAAAAGTTATGGTGGACTTAGGATCTCTATTCGGCATAGTAGTCACCGAGATTCCATACGAACTACCTGATGCCTAAGCAATTCGGCGTACTCATGATTATACAATTCGACTCATGGCCCTCTTGTCTTTTCAGATAATCCCATGGCCAAATCCATAACAATCCATTCTTGGTTCCATTCGTTAGTTTCCCACGACTAGAGCAACTCGCCAAACTATCCAAGTCATGCTTCCCTTGTTGGCACGCCCGATTCTTAGCCACGAGCTCGATCGGTTCTATTTTCATTCTATCTATTTTCATTCTATTCCATCACTAGTATCAACACACGTCCTAGTACTTTCCTTGTACAATCCAACGGACACTATAATCATCACGATGTGTTTCCAACACGATCTTTCCCTTTAAGTCTTCCATCATTGGATATGTGCACACGTCCATGAAGCTTTGAGTTTTCCATCCTTGGGTACTTAAAAGTCACGATTTTCTCCCTGTCATATTCACTTCCACGATCTTCCGGACATCAGGATTTGTAAGTTGCAATGCTTTGGGCTCTTTTGACTTCCAGGCTTGACGTTCCAAGTAGCCGTCTGACTTGCCTTCGATAATTTCCAATTTAGAAGTTGAATCTCTTATTTCCTTGAGCGAAGTACGTCCTTTACCCACCAATCTCGTGGGGTTCGACTCTCAAGCACAAGAATCCTCCTATCCTTTTTCTTTCCCAAGGTAGCGTAGGGCATCATACTCTAATTCCTGACGCAACTTCATCCGTCCACGTTGCCCCACACATTCAATTCCTCTTTGAGACAATAAGTGCTTCAAGTTCCAATGATCCTCATCAATCTGAAATCTTCTTCACTACTTAAGTGATATCTCTAAATTTCCAACATAAGGATGCAGCTGTCAGCTCTGAATTACCAATTGGGGCATTTATCTCGTTATGTCTACTATCACAACACATAGGTAGTAATCCTTCCACGTTGCATTACCATGAACCATAATCATTTCACGACACATCACCGTAACTCTCTCAACGTTTCTACTCTAATGGAAACACCAATGTCGACGTGGTCACCAACTAGATTTAGGCCCTTGAAACTCCTTTCATTTTCGCTCGCCCATTCGCGCCACACCTCGTCTGTCGTCCATTTCCTTATTAGGACGATTCTTGCCATAATTCGTCAATTACAAGCCATCAATTTCAGCAACTTCAAACTCCAGTAATCCATGTTAATTTCAGACAATTCATTACTTATGCTAATCCTTAAGGGTTCCAAATGAATTCTATTTCTCATAAACCTTATGACCAAGAACTTCGCCTCAATAGACTCAAACCTCTCGCTTTTACATTCCGCATACAGCGGGCGTCCTCTTAGGATCCATGGAATATCCTCTCAAGGTCGTTCACGCTCTTTATGACTTCTTGATTCTGATCAATTCTTATCAATCGAACGTTTCTAATTCCACAGGCAGCTATCACATCTCAAAAATCAATGGCCTAACATAAATCTATAACCTCAAGTCTAGTCGCCATTTAAGTCGAATCCATATGCATTCGATTACAATTAGCCTTTGATCCAAATATCCCTTGTCCACTTCCTTGCATACATCTCGTCTCGCACTGTCTAAGGCCGTCAATAGCAATTGATGACTAAAACCATCAAGATGTAACGTAATCCAAGCCTAAACCCATTAATATCAATCGTCTCTTTATAACTCATATTCACAAATGATGCTTATCAGTCAGCAGTTTCCATTCCGACGTATTGTCTAATCCACTATCGATCTCTGGACTATAACCACGAATAACCGTAAAGTTCATCAATTAAAGTTGATACTAAAACCATCAGAATGCAACAAGGATTCAAGCCTATAGTTCTTCAGACACTACCTGGTAACGTTCGCTCTTAACATTCAGACGAATAGAACTCCTCTTCTTTCCATACTAGGGTCTCTTACCCTATGAGGAAGACTATACACTTCAGCAGCATCCTCATGCCTCGAATCCTACCTTGTCTTCCTCGTTCTATACAATGTCAATCTTAGAGCCTACGCCAACATCGGTACCTTCGTTCCGGGACTCAGATGTCACCATGCTTGACATTCTCCTTTCAATAATTCTGTCACCTCGAACAACAAGGTTCTAAGGGATCGAGATTCTCTTTCGGTCCACCCTTGATTATTCAACTCGATTGACTCAAAATACCTTGCGGTCACAACTCCAGCACTCCTTTTTTTCTTACTCATCTGTCCATTAAAATTACGAGTGACCAAGACCATCAGGCCCATTCACTTTCCTTCCCAGCAACGACAACCTCATGGTCCAATCGTCCTTTAGAATAACACCTTATCTTTTAGGGGACAACTCATAACTCCATTTCCGATGGTTTAGTTCAATTTCAACCAACCTCATAGAATCATTGAACTCAAGCAGGCTGGCACGCCGATTTTCCTTAACACTTGCCATGACAAGGGAGACAGACCACCAATTTCCCTTCTAGGCCTTACGCTCAGATATCAACCATTCCTTACAAGCACATTCTATGTTCTATAAGTGGAAATCCTCTTTACTCAAGGTTTCCCTAATCCTTTAGCCCTTCAAGATGAGGTTCATCATAGTACTTCAGATCTAAGAATACCAATTTTTCACAGTGCTTCGAACCTCAATTCATTCTTTAACCTCCTCGTCCTATCCAACGAGTTCCTAACCATCTTTGAGGGACGCTTAGGCAATCTTGAGAACTCCACCCTACATGGCAGATCCATCTTTGATTCCCACAACTTCAGGGACTCCAACAACTCTTGTTACTTAACAAACTCAGTAATGTATTCCTCATCGATCAACTAGACGAATGCAATCCAATTAAGTGCTATGCCTTCACGAAAAATCCATCCTTTGGTAACTATTCACCGATCATTAGCAGTACCTTGGAGTGTTAACCGTTAGGGTCATTTTCTCCCCAATATGCCCATGCTTCTAAGGCTCCTTTACACATCCTCATTCCAGATAGGAGTAACCTCATAGTTACATTTCCTGCTAACTCAGTCGACTTCGACTTCACAAACTATTCCACAAGCTAGCCCATATGTCGACTCCTATTCGTGTTTCCAAGATCATCCTTCCGATCACCACCATTTGCTCTAATAATCACAGCCGTGACAGTCTCAGCTGGCTAGGTAACAATGGCAGTCCAACCTCAAGCGTAATCATCAAATTCTCAATTTCTTTTAAGGTTCTATCGACCTTATCAACTCTTGAATCTCTTACAACTTGTGGTCTGGAGTCAGGCGCTCCTCCAACACCTTTATCTCGACTGCTCATTCCCACTAGGCTCTAACATCACAAGAGCCACTACAGTTCCACCAAAGGATTCAAAGACCTAAGCCATTTACTCAAGTCTAACAGTCCTAAACTGCTCACCACAAAGGTAACCATAAGCCAGCTACTAATTACCAAGTAATTACAAGCAACACTCAGTCAGGAGTCAATCGTCAAACAAGTCTCAACTAGGCAAACATGAAGTAAACACTCATGGCATCAATTCAATGAGATAATTCCTCGTACCTTAAGTCCTGCCGCACCTGCGACTTAGCAAATTACAACATGCTATTCAATTCTCAAATAAGCCTTGGCCAAACAACAACTCAGTGCCAAGTAAGCCAATCATAGATCAAGCAATCAGAGGCATATACCAAGAAGTTCTCATTGGTACCTCAAGCCTAGATGCATCTCCCCGTTAGCACAACCACAATCAGCTGTCCAACCAAACACTCAGCAAACAACGCTTAGTGCTAAGTACAAAGCTCTAGGACCTCTAATTGCCTACGGCGATGCAAACCAATAGTGCCATTCACATGCGCCATATCAAATGCCATGCAATGTTTGAAATTTCATCTTGAGGATCAGTTTTAATGCAATAAATCTTTTGGTAAAAGAATCAGACTTAGCCCGATACCTAGACCCATCCCTTTCGATGTATGGTTTAGGTCATTCCTGCCTCCCTTTCTGTCTTAGAAACCTGCCAGGAGCCGCTCCTTGTCCAAACTTCTACGTCCCGGTGTACACTCCCCGCCCTCATCAGACCTGGTCTTTGCAGGTTGTCCCAAGTCATACACCTACGAGGAGAGTCCCGTTCCACACGTCCCATAACATGCTTCATTACGGTTTATAGGTATCCCATCAGCTTGTCCCATACCAAGCGATGGTTTATCAAGTCCGATAATGATATGCTCCTGCATGCACATTCCTCAACTTTTATTCTGACGCCATAAACACATGCAGTGCATGATCGTACTCATTGCTCGTCACATCGCAGTCGTTTCCCGATCAATTCTTATTCATAGAGGACTTCTAATTCCACAAATGACCATCCATCTCACAAATCAATTGCCTATGTTCACTATGTACCTCAAGTTCACAATGACGATCATAAAATCCAATGACCCTTTGCTCATAAGCAATCCTCTATTAACCTCAAGCACCTTTCCAACCTCAAATCCATGCTTATGGCTCCTTAATTTCTGATTGCTTCCTTATGAACCTCAATAAAATCACCACCCAAGATATTAATTGAATCAATTCTAGAACCATCGAAATGTACATGAGTTCAAGCCTTCAGTCCTTCAAATTCAATGATCAATGCTTAATCCTAAAGGTCTCACTATCTAATTGTCCCCAAGTCATCACTCCTTATTACTCCAAACCTCAATCAAATTGAATTGAGCTGACCTTGCTCTGATACCAAATAAACAGTGATGTCACGCCCGCGTCCTTCATGGCACGCGAACATCCCTTCCTGCTCGTCCTTCGCGAGAAGTCCCAAGGATCGAATCGTCTATCAATATACTCGCGAAATGAAATGCACATGCAGAAGCGATAAATAGACTCCATACATAAAACTACGACAAGATGACTTAGGATGTAATCTACACAATTATAACATGCCGGTTTACAATATTCAGCTTGAACTCACAAAACATGACTAGGTCGGTCCTAAACTTCAAACTGTTTATTTCTAGGAAACATCCGAAAATAAGTGGTACGACTACTCATACGCCTCTGGTTTGACAACATCCATCGACTTTAGTCCAGACTCTCCAGCTTCAAGTTCAGCATCAGGATTCTCCAGATGACCATCGGGGGGTCAAGGCTTGGGGTCTGAAAAATGGGTCCCACGACGGGGTGAGATAAATCTCAATAAGCTAATCCTAACCCTAGGCTAGGCACTTAGTACTTCCAGACACTAACCTACACATGCAATGACTAATAAATCCAGAATGCAGCAATTGGCATAAAACGACTCAAGTAAGCAAAGCATTAGCAGCAATTTCAAATCCAGACTGGACTTCGTACTTTGGCACTAAATGACTTATATCGTAAACAGCGTGCTCACACTTGATATCACCATAATTTCCATGACTAGGCCCGCGTCATATAGGCGCATCAGGCATTCCTCAATGATTAACCCGCGTCATATAGGCGCATCAGGTATTTCTCATTACTTAGCACGCGTCATAAAGGCGCCTCAGGCATTTCTCATCACTTAGCCCGCGTCGTAAAGGCGCCTCAGGCACTTCTCCTCAGTCATGCCCGCGTCATTTAGGCGCATCAGGCATTAATCATAACTCAATCCCGCGTCATATAGGCGCCTCAGGATTTCTCATCCAAAAAGCTCATGCTTAAAAACAAGTACGACTGAGTAAAATCGATTGAGCAATTTAACCATTCAAGGCATCAATCATTATTTTCGTCACGTGGTCATTATCATATTAATAAAGTCATTTGCCAAATAATCCACGTAAATATTCCACGTGTCAAATAATCCACATACCAAATAATCTACGTGCCAATTAATCCACGTAAATATTCCACGTGTCAAATAATCCACATTAAATCTCATCAAGACCGAATATACTTAGGTACAAATAAGTATCCATCAACTTAATCAAGTTCAAAACATTCTTCGCTTACATCATAGGCACACACAAGCATTCGGCCCACACATGCACATATCCTCTAGTCTAGTTTCCAACATGGTTCCAACCTTTCAAACGTTACAAAAGGACTATCACAACTTGTCCTAGGATCACACTTTCGGTCCCTAGTTGTTCTACATTGACCGGCCCATAAAATCCATTTAACCTAACCTCACTTGGTCCTTCCATACACAAGGTACAAACTAAAGGTTAGGACAAGCTTACCTTGTCCAAAAGTCCAAGGAAAAGCCGACGGTAATGGCGACGGGAGGCTCGGGCAAACGGGTCTGGCGAGGAGCAAGCTTGGATCCTTGAAGTTCAACCACAAATTAGTCAAGAATAAGCATCAACGACACTCCTAGGACAACCTCTAATCCCTTGACATGATCATCAAAACCTCGACGGTCGCTTACCTCAAGAACAACCCTCGGTTCCCCACTGTTCGGTTTGGAACAAGGGTGATCGTGCGGCTCCGGGCTTGGTCGGCGGCTCTCTCACGGACCAAGGAGGATAGGTGGTCGTGATGGTGGCGGCACGGGGCGGTGGAGTGTGGCGACCGGTCGGTTTTCTCTTGAAACCGAGAGAGAGAGATGAAGAGAGAGCGACGAGAGAACGAGAGGGAGAGTGAACGGGAGAGTGAGCGTGAATGAGAGGGAGAGTGTTGGCCGAATGGTGTAGGGCGGAGAGAGAGAGAGAGAGAATGACAAGAAGATAGAAGAATTGGAGGGAAAGCTTTGGTGGGGTGGTTGATGGGGGAAAGTACCATGAATAGGAACTTGGAATGACCATAGTGGTTCATGGGGAAATCCAATCAATGGTCAAGTCACTTGGTCAATCCATCAACCAATAATTCAAAGGGCAAATGACCAAATGGTCCTCCAATTTTCGGCCATGAGGGAAGGATGGCAATTGTCCAAATTGCCCTTGCTCATTTCTAAAGGAATGGGTAATTATCTAAGGGTAAAAGGGTAATTTCCTAATCATTGATCCGAAATTCACTTTTCTAAATGCTAAGGGTGAATTCTAATCGTAATGGTTCCCGATGAGGCGACGTCCAATTTATTCCTGTTGGAATCCTCGAATACCTGATGCCCAATTCCGAAGTCCAATTCATGGCAATCTTACTTTGAAATGGGGGTCGGATTTCAGAATGTCACACGAAGTATCTATAATGCTAATGGTCGTAGCTATCCAGTGATAGAGTCTGGAAGTGTTGCTCTTACGCATTCTCTCTCTTTAACTCACACTTTGCTTGTGCCCTCATTATCTAATCGACTGTTATCTGTTGGACAAGTTACCGAGGAGTTGAATTGCAATGTCCTTATGTATCCCGATTTTTATTTATTTCAGGATATCCACACGAAGGAGATTATTAGACGTGGTACTAAGAGAGAGGGGCTATACTACGTGGATGATCTCACTACTGGCAGAGCTCATCACATCGGAGGTCAGACTACAAGTAAGGAGAAAGAAATATGGTTATGGCACCGTCAATTAGGACATCTGTCTTTTTGGTATTTGAAGTACTTGTTTCCTGAGTTATTTAAGGGTTTGTCAAATTCCGTATTTCAGTGTGAGACATGCATCTTAGCAAAGAGTCATCGTGTTCCTTTCCCAGCGAGTTTTAATAAAAGCACAACACCTTTTGTGTTAATACATTCTGATGTGTAGGGTGCTTCACCGATTACTACACTTTCGAGAATTCGATGGTTTGTGACGTTTGTGGATGATTGCACACGAATGACATGGCTGTATTTGATGAAGCACAAGAATGAAGTCTCTACCATATTTCAAAGATTTTATCTCATGGTTGAAATACAATTTGGAGCACAAATTAGTATCCTTCGTACAGACAATGGGGGTGAATATGTAAATCAGCATTTCACTGAATATTTTCATGAACATGATCTCATTCATAAGACATCATGTCCTCAGACTCCTCAGCAGAATGGAGTTGCGGAAAGAAAAAATCGTCATATTCTAGAGACAGCACGGCTCTATTGAGGAGTGGGCATGTTCCCACTCGTTTTTGGGATGCCACCGTTGTTACTGCAGTTTACCTGATGAATCGGATGCCCTCTCGCATGCTAGATTTCAAGACCCCATTACAAGTACTTTCGACACATGTTATGCTTCCCTCAATATTGACACTTTCTCCTAAAATGTTTGGTTGTGTAGCTTATGTTCATATTCACAAGAACCAAATTGGATCCTTGTGCTATTCGGTGTGTGTTTCTTGGCTATGGAATCCATCAGAAAAGTTGTCATTGCTACAACCCGACCACTAAAAAGACCCATGTCACCATGGATGTCACATTTATTGAGTCTGAGTTCTTCTTTCGCGACACCAATTTTCCCTTTCAGGGGGAGATCCATTGAGAAAGGGAACATTGGTGGAAGAGTGGTGGTGTTTTGGCAGGGGCTGAAGCTGGGTCTAACTCGAGGTACACCTCAATATTGTTGGCAGAAGAGAGATTAGCATCTCAAAACTTGACAGAACCGACAACAGAAGTTGCGAAGGGTGAACAACCGGTATCGATACAAAATGCTTCTAAACAGTCTCTCTCTCTCTCTCTCTCTCTCTCTCTCTCTCTCTCTCTCTCTCTCTCTCTCTCTCTCTCTCTCTCTCTCTCTCTCTCTCTCTCTCTCTCTCTCTCATGATGTCTCCTCCTTAGTACCCAACCATTCTCCTGAGGTAAGTTTTACTATTACGACTGATTCCTTTGATGATTCTGATGTGGTTGTTAGATATAAATTACATGATGGGCTCAATCGTGGCAAACCCCCTAATCGATATTCACCAAAGGTGGAAGAGCGAAGATCAAGGTATCCTATTGCAGATTACGTCTCAACAAAAAGATTATCTGAATCTTTGAAGGCATTTGTATCAAATGTCTCTACAAATCGAGTTCCTACTAGAGTGCAAGAAGCTTTGAGGGATCTCAAGTGGGTTGAGTCAATGAAAGAAGAGATGGAAGCATTGCAGAAAAATAAGACTTGGAGTCTTGTAGAGTTGCCGAAGGGAAAGAAAGCAGTGGGGTGTAAGTGGGTATTTTCTATTAAATACAAAGCAAATGGTTCCTTTGAGAGGTACAAGGCGCGGTTGGTAGCGAAGGGATATACACAAATTTATGGTATAGACTACCAAGAAACGTTTTCTTCTATTGCGAAGCTTAATACTATGAGAGTATTGTTGTCTCTTACAGCAAACCTGGACTAGCCATTACAACAGTTTGATATGAAGAATGCATTTCTTCATGGAGATTTAGAGGAATAAATCTACATGGACGTTTCACCTGGATATAATTGTGTCACGCAACCCAATATGGTGTGCAAATTGGAACGATCATTGTATGGATTGAAGCAATCACCCCGTGCTTGGTTTGGTCGCTTTAGTTCAGCAATGAGAAAGTATGGGTATTCTCGAAGTAACTCGGACACACTTTATTTCTGAAACGACATGAAGGTAAGGTGACAGCTTTGATTATATATGTAGATGATATGATTATTACAGGGGATGACCTTAAAGAGATTTTGAGACTCCAAGAAAAGTTATCATACGAGTTCAATATGAAGAATCTATGAGGGTTGAAGTATTTTTTAGGTATTGAAGTGGCCAGGTCAAAGGGTGGTATTTTCTTGTCACAGAGAAAGTACGTGCTGGACTTGTTGGCCGAAGTTAGAATGCTTAAGTGCAAGCCCGCTGACACACCTATAGTTTAGAATCATAAATTGGGGGAGTATCCGGATTAGGTCCCGACCAATAAAGACATATATCAAAGGTTAGTGGGCAAACTGATTTATTTATCACACACTCGTCCTGATATTGCCTATGCTGTAAGTGTTGTGAGTCAATTTATGCATGCTCCAAGTGAGGATCATATGATGTTGTGACTTGAATTCTACGTTACTTGAAGTTAGCTCCTATAAAAGGTTTGTTTTTTGGAAAGAATGGTCATCTTGAGGTGGAAGGGTTTACAGATGCGGATTGGGCAGGCAGTATCGTGGACAGGACGTCTACGTTTAGATATTTCATATTTGTGGAGGGAAACTTTGTTACATGGAGGAGCAAGAAGTAGAAGGTAGCTTTATCCAGTGCTGAGGCAAAATTCAGAGGGATGTCCAAAGGGTTATGTGAACTACTTTAGCTTAAGAGGTTGATGACGGAACTTGGCTTTCCGCCGAAATCTTAGATGAAATTGTTCTGTGACAATAAAGCAGCAATTGACATTTCTCACAATCCGATACAACATGATCGAACCAAGCATATAGAAGTCGACAGACATTTAGTAAAGCAGAATCTGGACGCTAAAGTGGTTCGGTTTCCCTTTGTCAAATCTGAAGATCAACTGGCAGATATACTTACTAAGGCAGTGTCGAGTAGAGCTTTTCATAGCTCACTTGTCAAGTTGGGTATCAAAGATATCTTTTTACCCACTTGAGGGGGTGAGTTAACATGAGCTATAAATTAGAGCTAATTTAGGAATTTGTAATATTTATTGCCTATTTTGTCCCTTGTTGATATTATCTCTTGATAGGGAAAAGTCCTGGGGTTAAGGTCCTTTATTATGTATATATACAAAACTTGTAAAACTGAAAAACTAATGGAGAAAATTTCCCTTCATTCCTTATATTTCTACAGAGGATCTTGTCCAAAGTTTTTTTTCGACATGACTTGAGAACTCAATTGACATGCGAAGTTATATATATATATATAGCTTACTTAACCTTGTTCAAGTTAATATGAGTGATCACATGATTATGGAAGGAAATTAGTTGGACCGGAGAAGAAGTAGTCGATGTACATGATGTGGTGGTAGGAGATGAAGAAGAGGAGGGTATCAAGTGTGTAGAGTTTGCCCAGCTTGGAGCAGTAGGCGATCTTGATGGCATAGGAGAAGGAATAGTCGGAGCCAAATTGAAACTCATCACCGACACAGAGGATCTTGTCGGTTGCCGCACATGCTGAAGTCGCAGAGGGTGGATAGAGAGTCATTGGTGGAGTAGGAGACAATGATTGAAAGCTGTGCATTGTTTCTAGAGAATCCATTTATATTTAACTCGAAACCAAAGCCTGAATCTGTTTCATTATTTGTGGATGCCGAAGCTGGACTTTCGACTCCACCTTTATGCTCTCATCCATAATCGACCCATGGGCTTCCTGTCTAACTTGACGAGTTGGCTCATGAAGCCATCCATTCTTCAAATGTAGCATTATATGGAGAAAAAAAATGCAAAAAATGAATTACGAGATGGGTCGGATACGGGTTGGATATGAATCAAAATATTTGCATGGCAAATAAATGGGTAAAAACAGTTTAAATGATTTAATATGGATTCGACATGTAGAGTGACAACAGCAAATAAACCAAATCTTTTGTTAGCCTACCATTTCCCTCCACGTATGCGCATCATGTCGATAGATGATGCATCCCGGGTTTAGCAAAATCCAACGTGGCCTCTGAGTTCTAAATTATTGGTGTCACGCCCCGCGTCCTAACAAGCGCGCCAACATCGCCCTAGCGTCGTTCCTTGTTACGAATATACCTAGGATCGAATGACAAGCGATAAGCAAGTAAATTAATGCACATGTGGAAGCGGCATATATAACTCCATGCCATTATTAGAAACAAGATGACTTTAGGAAGAACAACATCATACATAACATAAGGTAAATTCAGTTTTACACGATAGACATAAACATAAAAGACATACATAACAGGGATTAGGGAAAGGGTGGTCAGTCTAAACAAAAGGAATCATCAGGCTAGGTCAAGCGTCACTGTCGTTAGAAAGATTCTCGTCTGCTACGGGGTTGTACTCCACCCAATCGCCCGGCTGAACCTCCCTTGGGACTTCTTCTTCTTCTTCTTATAATTCTTTTTCTTCTTCTTGCTCGGACTCAGGATACACTAAGATATCTCCCTCCTCGGGGTCGGATTCCCAATCCATGGCCTCGTCCTCGGCGTCCGCAATCTCTGGCTCAGGACCTGCTATAACCAAAGGATCGTCATCGGCATCAAAGGGCTCGACAACTTCACCATCGGCGACAGGGTTTTGGGACTGCACCGCCGGAAAACCCACACCTGGCTCGGGATCGGTCTCTGGATCCGTGATCTCACCATCATGAGGGTAAACGTTCATCGGATCCTATTCGCCCACCACGTCCCAAGGCACATCGAAGGTCCTCAGAGGGCCGTGAGTAGTGCCGCCATCCCTATAGTACCAAGCTACATACCTGTCCGGCCTCCAGTGATCTGTCCCTATATCCACCCAAACGGTACTGCGCTTCCTAATATACGCCTTGCCTTCCCCCGTTGGATACTCAGTGGCATACTCTTCGGTATACACGGGTACCCCAAAAACTGGTGGCTTCATGGTCAGGGTTTAGGGTCTGAAAAGGTTGGTCCCATGACGAGGTTAGATAAATCTCAATAAGCTAATCTTAACCCTAGGCTAGGCACTTAGTACTTCCAGACACTCCCAAACACATGCAATGATCAATTAATTGAGAACAAGGCAAATGGCATATAACAATTCAATTAAGGCAAAGTCTTAGTAACATTCTCAATTCTAGGCTAAACTTGATACGATGGTACTTTCCATGGCAAGGCCCACGTCATAACGACTCAGGCAGCCCGCGTGATAACGCCTCAGGCTTAATGAATCAAGGAACCCGCGTTAGTACGCCTCAGGTTAATCCCGCAATTATCTACTCAGGATGTATATAAACCCCGCGTTAGTCGCATCAGGGTACTATATGCTCATAAGCTCATAATTCAATTAATTATAGCTATACACATGCAATCGAGCATTTCACCAATTCAAGGCATCATTCGACCATCACATTCCCAATTTCATGCCACGGAATCACATCATAAAGTTTACTCAAGGTGCACCATTTTAATACTTCATGATCGAATATAATTCGATTAGGGAAATCATCATTCACCATCATCCCCATTCGGCTATTTCTCAAACATTAGGATTGATTCATCAATTTAAGCATCAAATGTACTAAATGGTACTCATGGCCGAATTGTACTAGTTATAACATCAATCCAATCACTTGATTTATACTCATTAACTCACGGCCAACAAAGTAATGGAAGCCATTAGATTATTTCATGCAAGGTGTCATCAATTTACTCCATGGCCGGACACACCTAGGCCCAATCAAGGGATTTCGTTAACCCAATCAAGCTCAACAAGTTCTAGCACATCCAATTGCACCGTGAGACATACGGTTCACTCAAGAATACATCCATTAGCCTTACTCCAACATAATTTCAACATTCCATGTGCTACCAATCGTCAACTAAAATTTATCCTAAAATCGCAGATTCGGACTCCATTGAAATCTACTTAGAACAGCCCATGAAACCACTCTATAACACCTCTCACTTGGTCCTTCCATGACTTAAGGTCCTAACAAAGGGTTAGAGTAAGCTTACCAAGTCCAAAAGCTAAGGAAAAATCGATTGAGGTGGCTGAGGATGGCGCGGCGCAATTCTGATCCTCGGCGAACAGGTTCAATTCCTAGGGGTTCATCCATAAATGGCCAAGGAAACATAATCAAGAACATTCCTAACACAAGCTTCTAACTCCCTAACATGTCTATCTAAGCTCCAAGAGTCACAAACCTCAAGTTGGACGAAGGAACTTCTCAAAACAGTCCCGGTTTCTTCTCGGTTCGATTCTGGTCGACGGTGGTTCGGACGTCTCCCGGGCTTGGACAGCGGTCCTTCACGGTTCAAGAGGGAGTGGAGGTTGTGTTAGTGACGGCTTGAGGCGGTGGAACGGTGGTCGGCGTGGTTGCGCCAAGAGAGAGACCGAGGGAGCGAACAAGAAAGCGAGAGAGAGAGGGAGCGGAGGGAGAGGTGGTCGGGTGAGGAGTGGTGGCCGAATGAGGGAGTGAGAGAGAGTGTGTCATCCAACTTAAGAGAAGAAAATTAGAGGGAAAAGCTTAGTGGAGTGGTTAGTGGGGTATAGGATATGAATAGTGCACTAGAAAGACAAGTTGGTGAAGAGTGGTTCAAGGGGAAATGGTCAAGTCATGGTCAATCCATTCTACAAATATCTAATGGTCAAATGACCATCCTACCCCTCCATTTTCGGCCAAAGAGAGTCTACACCAAAAGACTATAATGCCCTTGCTTAAATCCAAAAGAAAAATGCATTAACCTAAGGGTAAAAAGGTAATCTCCAATCGTCAGTCCGAATTTCACTTTTCTAATCGATAACGGGGGAATTCTAATCTTATTGGTTCTTGATGAGACGAGGTCCAATTTATTCCCGTTGGAATCCTCGAATGTCCGGCCTTCAATCTCGAAGTCCAATTTATGGCGAAATTCAATCGTTTGTCATTCCGGAGTATCTCAGACTAACGGGCGGCTCTTAGGAGTTACACGTATCGACCCGCGACTAATGTCGCGTTTAAGAGTTACTCGTGCCACGGTGACTTTGGTTGTCATGTAATTGCGAGGGTTAATTGCTAGTCCCGAAGGTTGCGATCATTAGGAATCGATTTAGGTTAATTCGCAAATCATACTATGGTCATCCGGAATCACCCATGGACCAATTGTATGACACTAGCAAATTGTTCTGAAACCATTCTTAGATCGACCTTTAGTGGTCCAAAATATTCCCTCGGCAATCCTTATGATCAAAGTACCGACTCGTGGTTGAGTTCTTTAGTCTACGTACTTAAATCCTAGTTAGCCTTTCCCTTTTTGGTTAGTCGACTCAAGAGAGATCAATTCTGAGTGAGATTTACTGAAATGCATCGATAGGCATTCATTCATTCATAAGCTTCGAGATTTGGTCGAAATTCGGAATGTCACAATTGGACTCGCATTGTCTTACATGATTGCATCGGCCATTCCACCTTTCGAAGATATTTATTCGAAGAACATTTTTTCGAGAAATTATTTGCCAACTTTTAGATGTTTTGATAGCAGAAAACAAATAGGTATTTGGAGAACTTTTTCTACGTGACCGAAAATAATAAGTTCATATTAGAGAAAAATGACTTTCGTTTCTCACAAGAAGGAAATCATGTTATCTATATTACAAATTAAATAAAGGCTAACCATTTTTCTTGAATACAATTTATATGGAAAGTCTTAAGTTAGGTTGTCCGGCGAGCAATATTCGAGACTGCATATTGGCTATTAGCTTAAGGTAGGTTTATGATTTGCAGATAATTTCATCAGGGAATCACTATACTACCCTTCCTTTTGAAGTCCCCTCATGTCCCATAGTGTTCTAATCATATATAAAGAGATCAAGACCGAATAGTCCCCCACAATCTGATCTGATTGCCCCTTTCTCTATATTATCCTTATGTGGGCCCGCATACGGTTTTGATTACACGGCAAGTACTCGTTTGGGATGGTCATGATCACATCCTGGTTATGTCATCTCCCTATACCTGATTGGCATGGAAAACTAGCAATGATTTTTGTGTAAGATTGCAATTTACTCCCATGCTACTTTATGTTTCTTGTTGTTTTTGCCCCTCAATATTTTTTTCTTTGTCATTGTCTACTCTCTTCATATATTTTCCAGGCTTTTGCTGTCTCTTTCTAGGAAAGAAGGTACTTGGCTTCACACCAACCGTAACCGATGTTGAATCTTATCGTTCGTGCCAACAACGAGTACCTCGAACTGAAAGTTGTAGCATTTCATCATGATTTTTTAATTATTCTATCGTGTTTCGACAGGTTTGTGATTGTTTACCCTTATGCTAGTTATGCAAAATAGACTTGAGGAGGACTGCTTTCTTGCTTCATTTGGGGACATTCAGTTTGTTGGTGGAGGATCTTGTCCAAAGTTTATTTCGACATGACTCGAGAACTCAATTGAGATGCGAAGTTAGTAATCTTATATATATAACTTACTTAACCTTGTTCATGTTAATATGCGTGATCACATGATTATGGAAGGAATTGGTTGGACCGGAGAAGAAGTAGTCGATGTACATGATGTGGTGGTAGGAGACGAAGAAGATGAGGGTCTCAAGTGTGTAGAGTTTGCCCTACTTGGAGCGGTAGGCAGTCTTGATGGCATAGGAGAAGGAGTAGTCGAAGCCAGACTGATACTCATCACCGACATAGAGGATCTTGTCGGTTGCCGCACATGCTGAAGTCGCGGAGGGTGGACAGAGAGTCATTGGTGGAGAAGGAGACAATGATGAAAGTTGTGCATTGTTTCTAGGGAATCCATTTATATTTAATTTGAAACCAAAGCCTGAATCTATTTCATTATTTGTGGATGGCCAGAGCTGGACTTTCGATTCCACCTTTATGCTCCCATCTATAATCGACTCATGATCTTCCTCACTAACTTGACGAGTCGGCTCATGAAGCCAACCATTCTTCAAATGTAGCATTATATGGAGAAAAAAAATGAAAAAAAATGAATTACGAGATGGATCGGATACAGGTTGGATGTGAATCAAGAAATTTGCATGGCAAATAAATGGGTAAAAATAGTTTAAATGATTTAATATGGATTCGACTATTTATGACCTGATCCAACTCTAACTCGAGTAAACCACCTGTTTGATGGCCCTAGATCTAGATCTAGCCTTAAACAGATATAAACCCTCAACATACACACTCATTTACAAATTTCTCAAAATAAAAAAGACGATGCTGATGTGGTGGTCCACACTGGCTTTAGTGTTGATCGGGCTAATCATCATGTGAAATACACATAAGAGTAATGAGAAATTTATTATTATTGCGGGATGGATAGATATGTTTAATCGACATGTAATTTTTATGCTTCATTTTTAATTTTTTTTTCAATGGTGGGAGATGATCCCGAAGTCACCTCAAAATGAAATTGTACGGATTTTGATAAGAAAAATAAAAATAAAAATGTAAAAAATGGAAAATGTAAAAGAATTTTAAAGTCTTCATGTAAAATACAAAAGTCTAATTATAAGTTAAAATTTTTTTGGACATAGTGAAATTGATTATGTAAAACAATTACCCTTACCAAAAAAAAATGTCAAACAATTACATTATGGACAAATATGCTTTAAAAGATCTAAATCCATAATCTTTCGTACAATACATAATAAATCCAAGTTAACTGCACACAACATAATTGTTTATTATTATTATTATTTTTTTATGACCGAGGTTTCCGCGCAACCGGCGAGCACCGAGCTCAAACCGGCGTGGAGCCCGACTAGTCCTCGGGGCAACACGTGCTAGCCACCACACACGTGTCACCGGTTAAGTCACATTTGCGACGCCCGGGATTCGAATACTCAACCTCTCGTGAAAGGAAGAGCGCCCGCTCCAGCAGCGCCACCCAGGTGGGTGGTTTATTATTATTATTTTCATACAAGCTTAATATGTTAATTTTCTTTTTTAATGAACGACATTTCATAGAGAATGGAAAAACAAAATACCACGCAACACATGAATAACAACATTGGTTTAATATAAATCCACCAAGTCTATACTTAAGAAAAGTAGAAAATAAACTAAAACAAGCTACTCAAATTTATTAACAAAGATTGGACATTTAGGGCCTGCTTTTCTGATTCAGTTCCATGGAATAAAAAAAGATGATAACCTATTTGGTAACATAAATATTATGATTTTGATTCTGTTCCGAAAATCAGTTTTTAGAGAGTCATAATCAGTTTTAGAGCAAAATTCAGAAAAAAAAAAAGAAGTTATTTTTATCACTTTTGGGAATCATAAAATAGAATGAAGTCTCGCATCTCTCACTTTTCCTTTTCAGTTATCTCGTCACTTTTTTCTCAACCTAATAAAAATTAAAATTAAAAAAATTAAAAAATCACTAAAAATAGAAGAAGCGAATATGCTAGTTTGATATCATTTTCATGAATTTGGGCCTAGATTTTCTAAATTTCATAAATTTCACTCTTCTACAAAAAAAAGTCAAAGAAGATGAGGGCATCCAACAAGCGGATGATAATACCTATACTCGTTAGGGATGATTGGTTCCTGGTCCAGTTCGGTGATCCTGCTTCTCAATTTTTTGGAAACTGGGAACCGGACCACCGGTCGGTCCGATTCTCGATTCTCAAAATCGCCAGGCATGGTTGTCACGCCCCGAACCCGTTAGGCACGCAAACATCCCTCCTTCGGCTGTTCCGTTTCGATGATACTCAGGATTCATCGGCCAACAATTTAATACTTCAAAATGATACAAGCACAGGAAAGCGATAATACATCTCCATACGATTTTAATATAAGATGACTCGGGACAAGGGTACATAATCTTATAAACACCAATTATAAGTTCAAAGGTTACAATTCTAACTTCAAGGTGATATAAATTTTCTAAAGTTACAAAAAGGGTTAATATCTATATTCTTCCAATGCCGTCTTCCAATGTCATTCCTCTGCACACTCGATTTGCTACCGCCTAGAACCTGAAAATGTTAATCATACAATGGGGTGAGATATAAATCTCAGCAAACTAACCCTAAACCTAGACTAGGCCATTAGTACCTCCAAACATCTTTTAAAAATGATCAAGTAATATGTCATCGAGAGAATTTACACAAGGCATTCAATGCACTAATATAAGGCATCACCATTGGCATAAAACAAACACAATTCAAGGACCTCCATAAAATCAAGACCAAGCTTCGTACTAGCACAACATTAAGTTCATATACGAGGGTGTATTCTCAATTTCATCACAACTTCAAATTCCAATGGCCAAGCCCGCGTCAACACGCATCAGGCTAAATCAAGATCTCGATTGGCAACCCGTGTCCTGACGCATCAAGTTCCAAATGCCATTTCAATACTCGTGTCGACACGTAACAAGGTTATCCCGCGTTCTGACGCATTAGGGTACCAATCGACCTCGCGTTCTGACGCATCAAGGTTCGATTTGTCATTTCATCAATCTAGAGCTCACTAACCAATACATTTCTCAAGGGCTCAATAGCCAATTGCATATCAAGGGCTCAATAGCCAATTCGTTTCCAAGGGCTCAATAGCCAATCATATCTCAGGGCTCAATAGCCAATTCATTTCCAATGGCTCAAACAATTGACAACCTACGTTTTGTCGCATCAGGTTTCAATGACATTCAATACTTGTGTCGACATGCATCACGTGTGGCATCCCCCGTTTACGACATTCCTAATGAGCAAGGATATCCAAAAGGGATTAGAGAATTGACTATAAGAACAAGAATTCGAGACCTTAATATATTGGATTAACAATGAGAGCATGAAGTGTCAAGGTGACATTGTGGAAGTGAGCTAGGAATTTATAGATTTTGGATTTGTTAAGGCTCAAGTGATAATAAAGGGAATGGCCGTGTGCATTGCAGAATATTATGGCAAGAATTCAAATATTAAGGAGATCAATTGAAGAATTTCGAATTCAAGGACTAAGGTACATTAGTCGAGAATTATAGTCTCAAGAATCATATTGCTATTAAGTGGAGTTGATTGGAAAATAGGAATTTAATTGGATTTATACCATGACCGAGAATATGAGGAACGTTGCCACCATTGGATTATACTTGGAGAGAAAGGAGATTTATTAATGGCCGATTGATCAAGGGCTCATAAGGATTAATATGAGCTTGGTAGTATAATTGATTTTCCCTTAAGATTGGAGGCCAAGAATTTTCGGTCCAATGGGGGTAGGAACATGTGGCGAAGTTGTTCCATGTGCATGAAAAGGCATTGGCCGATTACACCTAGGGAAGATGCAAGGAAGATCATTGGTTAATAGTCTTATCAATATGAAAATGATTTATCACCATTGGGGGTATTGACACTTGGCGAAAATTGGAGGAAGAAATTCTTGCATTATGGGATGAAAGACAAGTGTCAAATCAAGAGCTTCTTATGACATGCAATAGGACATTTGGATTAGAACTATAAGAATTTCGTTGGCCTTCATTAGAATGGGAAATAGCATGAAAAACGTCATTTGACCCGAGAGCCCGTATTTCCGTTTTTCAGCGCGCGTCGAAAGTAAAATGGCCCGTTCGAAGCCGTCCAGAGTCCAAATTGAGCTCCGTTTTCTCCCACGCGACCGTAAGATGACGAGGAACAAGAATATGGGGTCTGATTGCCTAATAAGTTAGCAAAAAATTATCAGTTTGGATGAGAGTGAACCTGGACGAGATTGTGGGACAGATTCAAGTTCTTGTGCATGTGTAACAAGTGGCAAGAAGAAACAATATCAAGGTTGCATGAGGAACAAGTGGCAATACTTTTCTTCTTGCATGAAAATCTATTGGCCATTGGGAACATAGGAATTGGTGTTAGAAGCAAGGTCATCTATTGGTCTAATGTTCCATCCAAAATCTAGCAAATGATTATCAACCACTTGGGGTAAGGACAAGTGGCGGCCATGTCTCAAAGTTTCATGACATTCTATTGGTTGGGCAAGCCTAGGGAAGAGGCAAATTCATCAATTGGTCAAGAGTCCCCTCAAAATCTTCACCCTAGATAATAAGCCATTGGAAGGCATGACAAGTGGCGCATGAGTTCTCCCTTGCATGAAATGTGATTGGTCAATCATTCTTGGGAAGAAGCAAGAAAAGCTATTGGTGGGAAGCCTCTTCAAATTTCAAGGAATGACATATCACCAATAAGGGTAAGGCAAAGTGGCGTGTAATCAAAGGAATAAGGTGCATGTGTCACAAGTGTCAAGTGTCTTCCTTTAATCAACCCCAAGTGTCGCACTCCTCTTGGAAGCCACCCTAAAACCGCTTGCTAGCCCATAGATTAGCATCCCTTCTAGATTTTGGGGTCTCTCACGTTAGATGAATGGGGAAGACAAAGGCAAGAAACCCATTTTTCCCTTGGTTCTATCCAGTACAATGAAGCGAGCAAAAGGAGCGAAACCTATTCTGTTTGGGCTCAGTGGAAATAATGAAGAGAAGGCTGATGATCATCTCTATTTCCCTCCATTTTCGATCAAGAGGAAAGCTAAAGTTGGGGGAGCTCACCAAGGCAAGAGGGAGCAGAAATCTCGGCACGTGAGCGAGCTTGATGCAATTAAAAGGCAATAGATTCATTCAATCTTGCTATAGGATAGATGTTCGTTGTGTTGTCGCCATGCTAGGAGAGTTTGGATCAGGTTTTAGGACAAGAAACCCAATCTGTGAAATTCGGATCTAAGTTATGCTTCCTGTGTTGAGAATTTTGTCGATCCTTGTGTGATGGGAATCTGACCAAACTTCCTTCATGAAACTTGTTCTTCACGCCCTTGGCTATAACTTAATTTAATTTCGAATTTTTTGGATTTGAGGTGATATTTATAATTTCCTTAGAACCACACGGGCTCAACCTGTTTCTGACGAGTTTAGCTGAGACCCCTTACAGTTCGTGAATTTACACTGATTTTTGGAGAATGATTTAGACCAACTTCCCTTCATGAAAGTTTAAGAGGACATCTTGTACTACAACGTATAAAAATTTGGGATTTTTCTGATCTGGATAACCCCACAAAATATATTTATTTCTGTGACGTTGGCACTGGTTCACCGAAGGTTAGTTTTCCTCTAGATTTTGTGAATTACTGCAATTTTTCTAGATGGGATCAATTCTAGATTTCTTGACACAACGTTCCCCATGGTCTTAAGTACAACGTGGTAAAATTTGATGATTTTATGAGCTCATTTGCTAATTTAAAACGGACAACTCGCGTAACTACGCAATGCTGAAATTCCCTGCTTAAGAACCGAGTTATGATTACTTCAGCTTGATAAGAATGTGATTTGATTGGCTAGAACCTCGGTGACCCGAGAGCTTCAAAGAGAGGAAGTGGTAGTCTTTTGGTCTTGATGATTCATTTCTCATGTGCTTTGCTTGATTAAATTCAATGATGTGATATTTGTTTTCCATGTACTTGTCATTGTGGACATTGACATTGATATGTTGGCTTTGCGATTGAGTTATCATCACCTGCAAGAATTGAGATTGTGAATCATTGACATACATGGCCAAGCATACATTGTACATGGAACGATATTGATAAGATATGTGGAGATATTTACTCTTCAGTGCACTGAATTGAGTTGACGCCCCTGAGCTGTGTGCGGGGATTTATACGTACTTGACGACCCTGTGCTGTGTGCTGGATAGAGTCGTACCACGCGTCGTGACACCCCTGGGCTGTATACGGGGATTTGTACGTACTTGAGGATCTTGAGCTGTGTGCGGGAGAGAGTCGTACCATGCGTCGTGGATGCCCTGGAGTAGGGGTCGCAAGTCAATTGACTTGGCGATGGTGAGATGATTGAAGAGCACGTCATTCCATATTGCATTGGCATTCTCATTACTTTATATTGTTGATGCATAATGATCTGAATTGACGTTGTTACATGCTCTTGATGCCTTGATTATATAGTTGTCCTTTTTAGTTGGTTTTAGGGAGTCTTGAGACCCCTATGGTGGGGTTGAATGTTTTTCTTGCTAGCCGTCGTGCTAACCCACGTTGTGGGAACATTTTTCAGATTGGGAGATTTGGCAGCTAGGCTTTGGGTATCAGAGCTAGAGGCTAGGAGGTACCTGGGATGTCACATCACGGCTATCCCGTGTTTTGACGCATTAGGATAGAAATCGAATTACGACTCCACGTTCTGACGCATCATGGTGCAATAGGCCCTTAGGCTCATATTTCATTTCCATTAAACTTGCCATCTCATAATATGATTTTCATCACATAAGGTTCACAGGCCAACTCATCTTTCAAGCGACCTCAAAATCGAGTATAATTCAATCAGGGAATCAAGTAACCTTTCATCAAGAGAATCATCATGGCCGGATTGTATAGACTCTATAGAGTATGGCACAAACTTGTACACCACGACAATTAATCATCTCATTCATTCCCTTGCATTTCAAGCATATTAGCACACAATTGCCATACAAGGGCCAAAGGCCACGCGTCCATGTAAGCATACATAACAACCAATTTCACATATCATCCATTCAGCCATGAGAATTACAATTTCACTCCAAAGCAAGCACACATGGCTCGGTCCACACTAACCTCACTCGGCCATTAGCAATTCAAGCACAATAAGCCCACAAACTTATCAATTCAACACCCGAGCTCGTTCTTAGTACCCTAATGTTCTAATAAAGGTTTAAGGGTCACTTACCAAGCTAATTAAGCTAGAATTTCCAACCAATGACGGCCACAATGCTCGGTGAGGGTCCAACCATAACAGGGCAGTGCAGTCCTAGGGGAATTGGCACAAAAACAACCATCAATCTTCTTCTAAACTCAATCCTATCACACATACACCTTGCCAATACATAAATCTATGACCCTAGGTGTCTTACCAAGAATTTTGAAGTAAGGTGACACCTCCAGGAGCCCCCAAATGGCTCGGTTCCACCCGAACAGCAGGGAAGCAAATTCTGGCCTTGCGAAATCATGTAGAACCAACCATTAAAACCCATTTCAACTCCAAGAAAATTCTCATCTCAACTTGCTAAACCTTTAATCTAGATGTTAAGAAGGTCTCACCGAAAATTGGAGGTCAAAAGAGCTCTTAAAGCCGGCGAAATGCTGCTCCTCCTCAAATCGGGTTCAATTTGATTAGCCTGACCTTTCCCCCTTCAAACTGCTCTACGGGAAAAATGGCTTAGCCAAATTAGGCTTATAATATGTCTTTAGAACCATAAGACGATAAGCTTTCTAATGACAGTTGAATCACCTCAATCTGATGTCAGACGAAGAAGTTATGGCCGGAAAAGTGACCGGCAATGGGTCTGGACGCGAGCTGAGCGAGAGAGAAAAAGAGAGGAAAAGTGAGAGAGATCTAAGGAAACGGGTAGCCGGCGCAAGTGAGAGGAGAGAGGGGGGAAGTCTTCCTTCAATCTCCATTTTGGTCAAAGTTAAATGGTTGGTGGAATAGTGACTCAATTAATGCTAAGCTTCCACTAATGACACATGTCCACTTGCACATAATATCTTGGCATCCAATGACAAAACTACCCCTCAATTTTTGGCAGCCATGGGGGATTCCAAATGACTAAAATGCCCTTAATCCTTTCCTAAGGCAATGTTAGTCTTCGAGGGGCAAAATGGTAATTTCATATTTATCGTCCGAAATTTCACTTTTCCAATATAAATTGCCCTCGATGAGGCGACGTCCAATTCCTTTGAAATGTTATAATTCTTCATTGCCCATTTTTCAATTTCAAGACCTCATTTCATGTCATTAGTCTCGAAGAGGGTCAAAATTCGGAATGTCACAATGGTGATAGTCGAGGAGGAACACGGCGAACAGTTTGGTCCAAGTCGCCATTTGACGAGATTTTCAACTGATTTAATGCACTGGGACAGTTTACTAATCATTAAAATGGTCTTAGAACCAGTGAACATTAGGTATTAGCATGTCCATTGGATTGTGTTGGTCTGGGGCAGCAAAAACTAAGTAGATGTCCCTCATTCCTTGCCTGTTGGCAAAGAAATTTTTATTCAGTTGATCATTCCCATGATGTTTTCCCCAAGATTATGCAGTATAGATGTTTTAAATCGAAAGTTATAGTCATCCCTTTTACTATCTAATGTTGTGATTGTGCTAAATGATGAGACTTAGTGAGAATATGTTATATGCGCTATTTTTGACTAATTTTGTTTCTTGACTCCCTGCCCTCTTTGCTGAATGTTTATTTTTACCTGCTATGGCAGCTTGTTGGATTGGAAAAAATTACAAAGCTCATAAATGCTGGGAAAATTGATTCCCATGAGTTAATTACAATGAAAACTCTCAAGGTGTTGACATTACATATACTTGAGTTTCATCCATGTGTATTTCGATCGGTCCGATCCTGGCGGTCCGATTCTAAGATCCTAGAATTAGGAATCGGACCACTCCCTCTAGAATAGGGAACCAGACCACCGGTCCTGGTCTAGTTCGAGTGGTTCCGATCCGGACGATCTTTTTTGCTCACCCCTAATACTCGTAGCCATGCATCACAAAATGTGACCATTTGCACGTGGAACTAGAACCAAACACCCGCTTGAATTTAGGACAAAAAGTGGAAAATGATAGTGAAGGATTTTGACTTTGTATCAAGGAGGATAATTTGGATGTTTTTGTCAGTGGATAATTTAGTTATTTGACTGTTATGTTTGTATGTACTTTGGGCAGCACAATATTTAAAGAAAAAATAAGTTCTTAATATGATAACTATTTCGTGCTTTAATCGAACATCAAACGTCACATATTAAAATTTTTTATTTATGACTTGCAAAAAAAAAATAATACATTTTAAATTATTTTAAAGTGCATGAAAATTAATCTTCAATTGATGCTGAATTTTTTACTAAGTAATTGCATAGTTATTTGATTCAAATGAAAAAGTTAGGAAGAGAAACAGTTTTAAATTTGTGTAGTTATCAAACGCGTTTTTATTCTAGAAACAGAAATTTTGGGCAGTTATCAAACACATTCTGATTCTCTAAAACTAATCTAGAAATAGAATCAGAAAAAGTCATTTTAACTAGAATTAATTTTTCGGGAAAAAATGATTACCATGCGCTACCTTAAGGACTGCATGATAACACTTCTCCTTCTCCATTTCTCTGTCAGAAATCAATATGATTGAAGTTCAAGCGCTATAAGTTTGTGAATATGCAAAACTGAATTTGAATAATGAAGGTCCATCTATACTAAGATTAAGTGTATTTACCTACCTTGAAGTTGAGCCAGTAAAAATTTTTCTAGGGTGTTGAACGTGCATATATGACAGACAGTTTATGTTCTCGGGTTGTACCCACCGTATCTACCTTTGGACTCATCAAGTTACAATGTTTGAATCAATGTCAGCTTGTTAGCTTCCCTTTGTGACGATTTTTTTTAAATGTTCAGGAACGAAAGGAAAGAAAATGGACAAAAAGCAACAAAAAAAAAAACTACAGCGAAAGAAATGGGGAAAAAAGCTGAAAAAAGTAAAATGCTAGTGGAGAAAAGGAGAAAAACAGAGGATGCCCGGTGAAAGGCATGCATCACAAGTGAGTCCCCTGCTACCTTTCTATTGTAGTAGTCTCTAGTTTTGCTGCATTGGAGCAAATCATAAGTCTTGCAACACCGATATCAGAGTTTGAGTGCTTGTATGGTTTAAGTTATTTTTTTTATTTTGGATCTTATAGACAATTGGATTATTGATGCCTTGTGGCAACTTTTCACTTGTTATGAGAAGAATTGACAGTGCCGGGTTATCGAGTCATGTTGGTGAGTTCTAGCTAATTAGAATGGATGTTAATGTGGTTGATTATGCTTTTTGAAGGCTTGAGTTGTTCGGGACTAGGATGATTCCCCGACTGTGTCCACTCCTAATTTGGTGTTGTGCCCAAACATCGGTCGTTTTCCATGAACCTGCAAATTTCTAAAGTAGACATGAACTTGAGTAATGCAAATGGCCATACCACAGTTGATGCGCAACACCATGGAGGTACTACAGTGCTAAGTATTTTTACTTTATGATCAAACTACATCAATCTTCTTCCGTAAGACATGTTTTTATTCATGAAGGTTAATGTGCTTATAAATAAGGAGTTTAACTTGCACTCATCTTGAGTTTGACATTGCTGGCACAGGACACACAATTTTTCTTCTTTGATCACTTGTTAAGGAAGTTATTGGAAATTGGTTAACTTTTTGTAAAATGGGGTTTACTCTTGGATGTAAATGCTCTGATTGATATTGTGGATTCCTGATCTTGCAAATTAGATTTCATATGGCTTTTAGCTATATTTTGGCTTTGGGCTTTCTATAGCAATGGGTTGGCACTCCCTTGGTGCCTCATAGTTATATTACCTATAGAGGGAAAATGCATTGCTTTCGATTCCGATAAATTTATTTCTTCTTTTGGTACTAATCTTTTTTTTTTTTGTGCTTAATTACTACAGGAAAAGCACAAAGCTATGTGGCGACTTCTACACATCCTACAGGATTGTAGCTTCTCCTCTTGGTGTGATTGCAGTAAGCAAATATTTCTCCTGCTTAATCATTATGGAGGACGCCCGGTGAAAGTGATACATCAAAAGTGAGTCCCCTGCTATGTTTTTTCTTTTTATTTATTTATTTATTAATTTTGTAGTAGTCTCTAGTTTTGCTGCATTGCAGAAACTCATAAGTCTTGTAACATTGATTTTTGTGTCCATGAGTGCTTCTATGGTTTAAGATATTTATTATTTGGGATCTTAACGACAATTGGATTATTGATGCTCTGTGGCATCTTATCACTGGGTTTTTGGGACATTTTTTTGAGTTCTAGCTGATTAGAATGGGTTTTAATGTGGTTGATTAAGCTTTTTGCAGAAAATTTCATTGGATGCCACCGTATCTAGGTCACTGTCAGTACGTTGCGATTATGCTTCAGGAGGGAAAGAAAAGAAAAGGGAAAAAAAGTAAAAAAAGGGCATAGGAAAAGGGAAAAAAATGGCAGGAAAAAGTAAAATGCTTAGAGGAGAAAAGTAGAAAAACGCGGAGGAAGCCTGGTAAAAGTCATACATCACAAGTGAGCCACCTGCTACCTTTTTATTTTACTAGTCTCTAGTTTTGCTGCATTGCGGAAACTCATAAGTCTTGTAACATTGATTTTAGAGTCCTTGAGTGCTTCTATGATTTAAGTTATTTATTATTTGGGATCTTAACGACAATTGGATCATTGATGGTATGTGGCATCTTATCACCGGGTTATCGGGACATTTTTTTGAGTTCTAGCTAATTTGAATGGGTTTTAATGCGGTGGATTATGCTTTTTGCAGAAAATTTCACTGGATGCCATCGTATCTAGGTCACTGTCAGTACGGCGCGGCTATGCTTCAGGAGGGAAAGGAAAGAAAAAGGACAAAAAGCTAAAAAAAAGGAAAAGGCAGTGGAAAAGGGGAAAAAAGGCAGAAAAAAGTAAAATGCTTAGAGGGGAAAAGGAGAAAAATACGGGGGATGCCCGGTGAAAGTCATGCATCACAAGTGAGTCCCCTGCTCCCTTTTTATTGTATTAGTCTCTAGTTTTTCTTCATTGCAGAAACTCATAGGTTTTGTAAAATTGATTTTAGGGTCCTTGAGTGCTTCTATGATTTAAGTTATTTATTATTTGGGATCATAACGACAATTGGATCATTGATGCTGTGTGGCACCTTATCATTGCGCTATCCGGACATTTTTTTTAGTTCTAGCTAATTTGAATGAGTTTTAATGCGGTTGATTATGCTTTTTGCAGAAAATTTCACTGGATGCCATCATATCTAGGTCACTGTCAGTACGGCGCGCGACTATGCTTCAAGAGTGAAAGGAAAGAAAAATGATAAAAAGCTAAAAAAAGGAAAAGGCGGCAGAAAAGGGAAAAAGTGGCAGCAAAAAGTAAAATGCTTGGAGGAGAAAAGGAGAAAAATTCGGAGGACGCCCGATGAAAGTCATACATCACAAGTGAGTCCCCTGCTCCCTTTTTTGTATTAGTCTCTAATTTTGCTTCATTGCAGAAACTCATAACTCTTGTAAAATTGTTTTTAGAGTCCTTGAGTGTTTCTATGATTTATGTTATTTATTATTTGGGATCTAGACGACAATTGGATTAGTGATGCTATGTGGCATCTAATCACTGGATTATCGGGATTTTTTTTTTTTGAGTTCTAGCTAATTAGAATGGGTTTTAATGCGGTTGATTGTGCTTTTTGCGGAAAATTTCCCTGGATGCCATCGTATCTTGGTCGCTGTCAGTACGGCCCGACTATGCTTCTGGAGGGAAAGGAAAGAAAAAGGACAAAAATAAAAAAAAGGCCGAGCAAACGGGACAAAAAGGCAAGGAAAAGTAAAATGCTTAGAAGAGAAACGGAGAAAAACACGGAGGGTGCCCGGTGAAAGTCATACATCACAAGTGAGTCCCCTGTTACCTTTTTATTGTATTGGTCTCTAGCTTTGCTTCATTGCAGAAAATCATAAGTCTTGTGAAACTGATTTTGGAGTCCTTGGGTGCCTCTATGATTTAAGTTATTTAATATTTGGGATGTTAACGACAGTTGGATTATTGATACTATGTGACATCTTATCACTGTGTTGTCTGGACATTTTTTTTTGAGTTCTAGCTAATTAGGATGGGTTTTAATGCTGTTGATTATGCTTTTTGCAGAAAATTTCACTGGATGCCATCGTATCTACATCACTGTCACTGTCAGTATGGCGCGACTATGCTTCTGGAGGGAAAGGAAAGAAAAAGGACAAAAAGCGAAAAAAGAAGAAGAAATGTCATATTCAGAACAAGAGATCTTGTGACTCAAAATGAGACAATAATGGCCAAACACCAAGTAACAGCGAAGGATGAAATTCTTTTTGGGGGTCAATTCCATGATCATTGCTTCACTCGTTCCGAGGTATAAAAAGAAATGTCACTTTTGCTTTGCATGCTCTAGATCTAGTTGAGTTATTTATAAATCAAAACTTTTATGATCCAGTCACCAAACGTGTATCTTATTCTATTTCAGTTGGGCATGTCTTTTTTGTGATATGACCTTAAGTCACTTTGACCATCTTTGGTCACGGCTCCAAGTAATAAGGCCATGTAGTGTGAATTGATAACATATGACTTCTACCTAGTATTTTTGCAAGTTAGCACTTGAAAATTGATGGTTTATTGTGGATATGGGTCTTGAGACTAGTTGAAGGTTCATTGTGCTAAGGAGGCAATTTAGGATATTTACACTTAATCTTTGAATAAGCCAACGAGTTCAATACAAGTGCTTTTAGGGAATCAACTTGGGTTGGGTGTTCCTGCACCTCTTGCGACGACTTGCTCATAACCCCTAAATCGTTTTACCCTTCTTCTGTTAGGATTTCTGGGTCTCCCCTTGACTCTGTCTCTGTGTGTGTGTGTGTGTCTCTCTCTCTCTCTCTCATTCTGTTCTTCTCTCTCTCTGCAGAAGAAGCTGTTTGCGAGGTCCTCCAACTTGACTTATTAGTTATTACTCTAATCTGTCTCATCGGGTGCTTAACATTGGCTCTATTCTTCACCAGTTCGAAATTTCTTTTGACCCTCATTTCCAAATCCTCCAAACTATATCCCGACATGAATCTTGAGTTTGTTGCTGGAAATTCTGTCTATCCTGGAGGCTCTAGTGAGAGATCGACTGGGTCCCTTTGCAGTTTGAATAAACGATTAGTTTGTTCTTTCCTTTTCTGTGGTGGTTCTGCTAAGTTTTTAATCGATGCAACTTTGTTTTCTTTGCCTTTAAGAAAATAAAGCTTTGTTATCTACTCACATTTACTTTGTTGTTGTGTTAGGTTTTTAACCTAGTTGTTTTGCTAATTTTGATAATGCTTCAAAGGTTTTAACTACTTCGCAGCACTGCATTCCGAGTTGTTAGGGAGGAGAAGGTGCGGCATCGAACTCAAAAAGTTTGATGAAACCACGACGAGTATCCATTGCAACTGGGCGAGCTCCTCCTTCAACAGGAGGCGGGTTTCCATTGCTACCCTTTTCCCAGAATTTAGGTTGCCCAAAGCAATGAATGAAATGAAAATCAGGGATGACAATGTAAGTAATGGAACTATTTCGAGACACTTGCATGATTTTCGGTGGTTCTTGTTTCATGCTTATTCTGAGAACTAGAGCGTCATTTTTTTCTTTCCTTGTTGCGTGTGTCGGTATGAATATTTGAAATATTTAGCATCTCATCCTTACTTTTAATCAGGAAATGGACAGGACCGTAGTTGATCGTAATGGCACAAAGGCAGGTTACATCATCGTGACAACTATCTGTGGCAGAAATAGTCCGTCAAAGCCGGTGAGTTTTTAACTCTTAGTAAGTGCTCCCTACTTTCTAACTCTTGTCCACATTTTCATAATCTGACTTCTTGTGCTCATTGTTTAAGTGTATCTGGATCGACTTTCCTCATTGACAAAAAAGGGTTGAGTTAGGAAAAAAGGTGTGCAAAAAGGAAAACGGAACAATTTTTTTTTTTTTTGGTAATAGGAGAACGGAACATTCGATCTGTCTGGGGAGCATCATATAATTTCTCTCTAGTGCTTAAAGGTTATCATGGTGTCTAAATTGCTTGTCATAGCCATTGCCTTTCTATTGACTAATGGATTCTGGTGATGCCGGACCTTGCTTTCTTTTGATGCTGATTACTTGGCTAAATGACTAGTACATGAAGTAAAATGAGGACTTCCACCTGTTTTTTCCCCTTTGAAAGTAGAAATAGATCCTTTATTTTCATCTTATCATTTGCTTCACATTTATCTTTACGTTGTTTTTCACTGGGTTACTCCTCCTGGAACCCCTCTTGTCAAAATTTTGGAGTCTGGGGTCTAAGAAACTCGTTTCATCTCTTTTTGTGTGCAAGTTGAGAGTAGCTTCTTTTGGGTTTTTTCTCGATAGAAAAAGTTGGCATGACTGTTTTTCCGTTAGAATGAATAGCTTGTGTGCGCTTTTTCTTTGTTAATGGGCAGAATCTGAAAAAGATGTTTACTGTTAATATCCCCTCTCCATTACCTGAACTGTTGCTCTATGTACAGGACGGAGGATAACCATTACTTGCAGGAAAAAGATTTTACTCTAGCAGGCAGGTCATACAAAAGACAAGATTTGGAGGAAAGTATGGACAACAATACCAACAAAGTAATAATTGTTCTTCTCGCTTTCGCTACAGTTTAATGTACATTTTGTGTGGTTTCTGATCGTTTATGTCTTGATGCTTCCATTTCAGCTTACCAATAAAAGATGTCATACTCTGAAGTGTAGTCATTATGCTCCTTCACCTATCCCGGAGGAAACACCTCTTCCTTGTGTTTTTTACTGCCGCTGAACAGGTAAAAAATGTCACCATATTTGAAATGAATTTCTTTATCTCAAGAGAGCCTCAGTATTTAATCATTATGTCGTACTATTGACAACCTGTTTTGATGGTGAGCACTTCCATCTTGACAAGTCTTGTTCGTGTTATATAATGAATGTTCTGGATTAAGTTACCAACTACCCTGTGTCATGTAGCCATATGAATGCTGTTTAATTCTGATTAAGTTACCGACTCGCTGTAGCGCAGGTAAGTACCCTTCTCTCTTAAGAAAAATGAAAGTCAGATGTCGAATTTTCATCATAAAGAATAAACTTTTAGTGTTTCCCTGAAAATGAAGATAAAAATGGAAATGCTTTGGAGGAAACAAACTTTTTGTCAGAAATATTTGTCATATGCTTCTTTATTTGAAATTTGTCTTTTTGATTGATGGATCATTCATCTTGAATCAAGATTCCCGTTAGAGATTAGTCTAATCATATGATCTCAACAATATGAAGGGTAAACGTTTAATCATGCCAAATGAGAAACACTTAGAATGAAGAAAGGTATGCTATTCCTAAACACGTCCTATAAACACTTTGAGAGTTGAGCAAAAAAAGAAAACCCGTGTCGTTGAAGGCGAGGGTTTCATTCGCAAGTGGTACATGGATCGGAATGATAAGGGGCATTTCTTTCCTCTATCTTACACACTACAGGTGACCATTGTTAACCTCTTTGAGCCTTTACATGTGAAGAATTTTTGCGAAATAGCCTTGTCAAGAACCACCCCACAATGGGGGCATAAATGGAGGTTTATGTTGGTATCATTTGGTGGAAAAGATGAGAAAGACTTCTTTGCCTTCACTTGCGTCAATCTTCTTGTTGTGTCTTTCGGGTGAGCCCAAATGAAAGTTCGAGACATCCCAAAGTGAAGAAAAGCATTCATTTCTGTACCATAGACACTTATACCCTTTGCAAAGCCAATTTGAGCCTACTAATTGATTTTTCGAACCCTGATTGGTGATCATCTCCCTGCAATGAGGCAAAGCAAATGTTTTAGGTGATTGAAGACATGGAGTCTCGAGAGTCCATAGCACTCCCATAGAAAATTTGTGGAGTTGTGATGTATATATATCCTTTGAAATGGAAAGGCAAAGAGCATGAAAGGAAAAAGATGATAAAGAGCTTGTGGCATGAAAAAGCAGTGCCACGTAAAAAGCAAGGCAAATGCCCAGAAATGTAGAAAAGTGTCGAGAAAGAAAAGAAAGAATATGTGTGTGCATTTCAGTCCCATGTTAAAAGCTCTCATGCGTTTAAAACAATGTGATATGTCCTGTGGACTCTTGAGACTGGTGAATGGACAAAGAATTGAGCAATCTCGGAAACAAGGAAGTTGGTGATGATGCTCAGATGGTCACCAACCGTAAAGCCCCCTTGATACACTTTTGGAGCCTATTGAGCCTTTCATTTCTTAACCCTCACACCGAGCCTACTTTACGTCCCTTAATAAAGTCTTTTCTGATTGGGATTTTTCGGACTAACATATTGGTTTCACATTGAAAGCTGCTGCTCGAGGAAGTGGGAGCAAGGTTGCCTTATCTCATCTTAAGGTTTCTTGACTTGTAAACCTGGCGAAGATGATGATCGATGATTATTTCTTTTCTTAGCTGATCATGCTTATCCATTGTTGAAGCTGTGACCAAGCCCACATTACGTCCTTCTAAAGACCTCTTGGATTGGTCAATGTGTACCTATTGCGAATGTTTCTTGAGCCTTCGACACCGGGAGTGTGAGGTATATGGAGTGATCGGATTTGTATCCCACATTAATGGATGGGATCAAATAGCTTTTTCTTGAGAGCATGTGAGAAGTCCTTGCTGACTAAGAAGCTCTCATTTGGCATGCTTAACTTGCCCTTTTCAGGAGTTAAGTTCATTTTGAAAATGACTTTTCTCTTGAGGGAATTTGATGATTGATGACATATACTCCAAGCCTGATGACAGTTCCATGCTAAACAAATTTATGTTGCTTCGCTCATGTAATCAATGCTTTCATTAAAATCTTGACTTTCATGATGTGATTATGTTTTCGGTTGACTATGGAAATACCTTCTCAGAGTTTTCTTACTGGGTTCATTTGTTGACGTCACCTATACACACTGCATTTTTTTTTTCCCAAGGGAGAAGACACACAGCGAGTTCAGCAAAAATCTTCTCCCGATCAAACAAGTTCCAGATTCTTCTTCCACTGCAATATTTGGCTCTGAGGATTCATTAAATGGATGGAAAAAGATAACATTGCTTGCTTGACTGGTCTCCTTAATTCCCTATATAATACCAACACCATGTCAATTGAATTGCGAAACCGGTTATAGTTCGTGTCTCACTTGCAAGTGATACCTGGATATTTTGCTGATGAGGGAACTCGGTGTAGCTATCATTCTTTACTATGTAATCCTGTTCTCAGGACATCCTTAAGCTTTGCGCACTTATTTATGGAATTCATTTATATATTTTTCTTCTTCTGCAATTTCTGATATGGATGTCTTTGCAGACCTTTGGGGTTCATTGGTGTCCATATGGGAAATTGGCAAGGCTGCCTTCTTTTCAGTAAGAGTTATTTCAATAATGGTTGCATCTTGTTATTTATTGATTATTTCTCTGATCATGCATTAATTCTCATTTTTTGACATGGAAGAACATTCCCGACTTCCATTCTTGGTACTAAAAGTTCTTATACAAGAAAGAAAGGTGAAATTTTTGCTGCCTTCTTTTCAGTAAGAGTTATTTCAATAATGGTTGCATCTTGTTATTTATCGATTATTTCTCTGATCATGCATTAATTCTCATTTTTTGACATGGAAGAACATTCCCGACTTCCATTCTTTGTACTAAAAGTTCTTATACAAGAAAGAAAGGTGAATTTTTTGTAGTAATTTTCTCGTTAGTAGCTGGAAAGTCCATCTCAGCTACTTTCTCAAATGAAACCATTGAAATACTGATGTCTAATGTTTCAGGGCGTCTATATTTGTGCAGTCAGTATATAGATAATTTAATAGTAGTTCATTGTTTTCTTATGTGAAAAGTGGAATAAATTAATTGAAGAGTTGGAACATCAGGAAGAATAAATCTTGGTAACTGTGGGATGCCATTGACGGCTTAGGTGTTGAGAGAAGGGCAAAGAAAGAGAGTAAGAAGATGGAGTTAGCGATGCATGCTCTTTAATCTCTTCAAGTGCATGACTGGTCAATTGTTTTTGGATAGTAAATTTATTCTCGACTCAAGTATTTATTAGGCTTAAAGCAGGATGTGCTTGTGCATGACCCATAAGGGCAATAGTGTTGGCAAATTGATTTCCAAATTTAATGGGGTTGGTGAGAAAGTTGACTTCCGTGGGGTTAAAGTAGCAGATATATGTAGGGTGTTGTTGACAAGCAGTTGCATCCATGAGGAAGATAGGTTGGTTTGGATTTGAAGTTTTCTCCTGTTTTCGTTTTTTTTATTGAAACAGAACGAACATTTTTGAGCTATGAGACTATTGTGAAGAACGTTGAACTGATATAAACTGAAAATCTTCTTTTCTGTTTGTATTTCTGTGTCCAGTAGATAGGGTCAAGGGCATATCTTAATTTAGTCTGGTTCACTATACTTTGAGTCAAGCGGATAGAATTCATTTTGCAAGGATTGGACACATCTGTCTATGGGTAGAAGGCACCTTGTGAGTCAATGAGAATGGAGTGGACCCGCTCATGCAGGTTCTTCTTTAGGGTTCTGTTGCAGTAAACCGAGCTTAGTTTAAAATAATGTTTTGAAATTTTCTCGTTCTTTTGATTATCAATTCTATAATGCTACTGGATTTGACAAAGGAGCACACTACTCTATCTTGCTGGGCCCGAACGTATTGATACATTTGATCAACTCAGCAAGTGCTCTCTACTTTCTAACTCTTGTCCACATTTTTGTGCTCTGATTGCTTTGTGTTCATTGGTTTCCTATGTATGATTGGTAGGCAAAGAGAATGAAAGATTAAAGTACCATGAGGTGTCATATGAAAGAAAGAGAATGAAAGATTAAAGTACCTTGAGGTGTCTTATGAAAGAAAAACCGTACAATGAAGTAATGTGTCTTCTGTGGATGTAGACCATTAAACTCTGAAGAAATTGCAAGTGGCTCAGCTTGTGTGGTAAAATTTGACCCTTGTCAGGTCAATGAAATTCAGGTACTTTCCTCTGATTCCTCGGAGAAGCTTTAATTCGATCATGTGTTTAAGCCTGAGGATAACGAAGGTATCGTGACTAACTTTCTTGCAGAAATTAACCACATCGTCACATGTTTCGGAATCTATTCTTCAGCCTCTCATCTTCTGCGTCATGCAGAGGCTGTTTTGCTCAGACAAAACCTATTATCGCTTCATTAATGGATGGATATAACGTGTGAATTTCCGCACTCTCTCTTCCCTTTTTTATGGTTATGTATCACTGGTGTTGCACTCTAATTACTTCATTCCTGAACAAAAACTCAAAGCTCACGCACATGCTGCAGAGTTCTCTAGGTGGCCCTTTCTCTAGTACTAATAAGGTTCTGATCTACCAAGCTCCCAAGACTTATTTCATAATATAGTTAAATATGCTTTGCAGGTGTAGATTTGCAGGGTGTTTGTCCAGATCAGGGCAAGTTGTACAGATCTATGGGAAACCTTTTTTCTCGTAACTTTGCCAGCTGGGTCCGGGGAGTTGAGAGTGAACCGGCTCACTAGCCGGCAGATCTTTCGGAACTGTTCAATTTATATGTAGATGGTACGGAACAGCATTCAGAACCTCTGGAAGTTTCACGTTCTTTCCGCTTATGGTGCTGCTTCTGAACTATTCTTTTTTGACTGGAAAAACTACGGCATGATGATAAAGAAACAAAGAAAGAGGCAAGACAATTTGCAGTCATTGCAGTTGTGCTTGCTGAGAGAGAGCATGCTTGCGGAAACCTTCAAGAAAACGTTAGAGCTATACGTGGATTTGCTCCCTTATTTTGCTTTTTATCTTTCCAGCAAGTCAGTAAATTGTGTTAATCCTAGAGTTACATTGACACTACATATGGTATGAACAACGGAATTTTTTCCGTTGTCATTCGCAACATTGGCCCTAGTCAAATCAACAAAAGCTTATCACGTTCATAGTAATTGACTATTTATTTACTTCAGGAAGGTTTGAAACTTTAAGCAGCAAATAGCAGAAGAAAGGAAAACTAGAATAAAACAGTGGCCTAGCACCTTAACAGAATCTTTCACTCAGTCTAAAGCAATGCCATCTTATAGGTAGCAACTTCTCAAGACATTGCCAGAGCAAAAGCCACTGCTAGGCCCCCCAAACTGAGGTAGCCACTCCAGAGAGCTATAAATTTCCTTCCACCGCCATCTTCATCAGACAGAACAGTCAGTAAAGGCCCAATTTTAGCAGTGGACAAAGAAAACATTACCAGAGCAGGTGCGGCAGCGAACACAAATAGTTTGATGAAACCAAGACCAAGTGAGGGAACTATTTCGAGACACTTGCATAGTTTTCTGTAGTTCTCGTTTCATGTTTATTCTGAGAGTTAGACAAACAATTTTTATTTCGTTGTCGTGTGTCTGTCAGTATGAATATTTAAAATATTTAGCATCTCATCGTCACTTTTAATCAGGAAATGGAAAGGACAGTAGTTGATAGCACTGGCACAGAGGCTGGTCACATCATTGTGCTACTATCAGCGTCAGAAATAGTCAGCTAAGGCAGGTGAGTTTTTGGAATTTTTATGATATTTCACAACATCTACTCCTTCCCCCAACACTCCCCTATTTCTTCTTCTTTCTCCTTTTTGTGCGCTTTGTGTTTGTCAATTGGAATGGTTGATGGATTGCCCATAGAACATAGAAACTAATGTTTATACTCTTCATCATCAAATACTCCATTTAATCTAGCTTAGTTTGAAAATAATTGTTTGTAATTTTCTTGTTCATTTGATTAATATTTCGATAGCGCTTCAGGATTTGAGAGTAGCACACTGCTCTCTCTGAGGAAATGACGGGTATAAATCCGAATGCTTTTGCTGGGGCCGAACTAATTGATACACTTGATCAACTCAGTAAGTGCTCTCTACTTTCCGACTCTTGTCCACATTTTCATAATCTGACTTCATTGTGTTAATTGTTTAAGTCCATCCGGATCCACTTTCCTCATTGACAAAAGGGGGTTGAGTCAAGAGAAAAGGGTGTGCAAAAAGGAAAAAAGAACTTTTTTTTTGGCAATAGGAGAAAGGAACCTTCGATCTCTCTGGAGGAGGATCATATAATTTCTCTCTTGCGCTTAAAGGCCATCATGTTGTCTAAATAGCTTGTCATACCATTGCCTTTCTATTGATTAATGGATTCTGCTGACGCCGGACCTTGCTTTTATTTATTTATTTATTTATTTATGCTGATTACTTGGCTTATTGACCAGTACATGAAGCAAAATGAGGACGTCCACCTGTTTTTTCCCCTTTGAAAGTATATTCTTAAACGAATACTAGATCCTTTTATTTTGATCTTATCATTTGCTCTAGATTTATCTTTACATTGTATTTCAGTAGGTTACTCCTCATGGAACCCCTCTCATCAAAATTTTGTAGTCTGCAGTCTAAGAAACTCATTACGGTTTCCATCTCTTCTTGTCTACAAGTTGAGAGTAGCATCTTTTGGGTTTGTCTCAATAGGAAAAGCTCGTATGACTGTTTTTCTGTTAAAATGTATAGCTTATGTGCGCTTGTTCTTTGTTAATAGACAGAATTGGAAAACATGTTGATGGTTAATGTGCCCTGTCCATTACCTGACCTGCTGCTCTATATATAGGGCAGAGTACAACCCTGACCAATGCTTGTGGGAAAAAGATTTTACTCAAGCAGGCAGGTCATACAAAAGACTAAGATTTGGAGGCAAGTATGGACAACAATAACGAGAAAATAATAATTGATTTCTTCGCTTTTGCTACGATTTAATATAAATTTTCAGTGGTTTCTGATCGTTTATGTCTTGAATCTTGATGCTTCCATTTCAGCTTACCAACAAAAGAGACCATACTCTTAAAAGTATACTCATCATGCTCATTCACCTTTCCCCGGAGGAAACACCTCTTTCTTGTGTTAGTTGCTGCCACAGGAACAGGTAAAAAATGTCTTCGAATTTGAAGTGAATTTCTTTATCTCAAGAGAACCTTAGTGTTCAGTTTGCCTCTCGAGGTGTGGAGGACTAGATGCCTTGTGCATTCACCCTTTTGTTGCTTACTTTTAAATTGTTTTGTCTCCTGTGCCATGGCTTTTATTTTCTAGGAATCATTAAGTGAAGTGAAGCTTATCGTTCAACTTCGGTGGTTTTGTGTGGGGAAGGTGCTGTTTATTCGTTTCGGTGGTGGGAATGTGTGGTTGAAGCAGTTGCTAGTAATGTTGAAGCAACAAAAGGACAGAAATCTTATGAGGGATAGGTAAAACTGAGAATGTAACGAGTGAAATGAAATGCGTAGGAAGAGATGAGGGCAATTTTGCCGAACAATAGAAGGAAAGAATTTTTTTTTTCTAATGCTAGACCAGTTTGAGATTCTTTTTCAGTGTTGGGCCAAGGACCATAATATGAGTGCACGGCTCTGGTACTGATTTCACATATCAGATCACCATTTTCTGACACGTGAGTTTGAGAATAGTGAGTTTTATACATAGATAGGATGAAGGCCACTAGGTTTGAAGTAGTTTCTTAGCTCATAACAGTAAGCTCGATCGAATTATGGGACTGTTCAAGGCCCCACTGGGTTTGAAGGAGTTAGGCCAGCTTGTAAGCACATAACAATGAATTTGATCGAATAATAGGAATGTTCATGGCAAGTTTGATAAGTGCAAGGGAAGTATGTATGGTAGGATTAAATATTGATGTGTTTTAGTACTGTTATTCGGGTCGGGTATGAGTCACTAAGTTTGATTTATATAAATAGGTCAATTTGGGTAGGACCATTCTCGACCCGACACACTCATTTGACGGCCCTACCATCTGAGATTGCTGTATTCTCTTTTCCTTCTTATTCAGTTGTTTTTTCCTTGATTCCATTGTGATGGATATCAGATTCTTATTTGTGAAGATTTTTCACAGAACCTATCTTGGTCATTGCTCCTTATCTTCTGTTGTCATTGAGATTGATGGTCCTTTTGATAGGATGCACTAGATAGTTGATTAGAAGTTGATCTTTGAGAGTTTTGGTACCTCAGCGAGTTACTCCGAGTAATGTTACCTTTTTTGGTTATACAGGTACTTGCCAGCCACTATGTTATGGGTATATAGTCGATTCTCTTGTATAACTCCGAGTGCTTTTGCTGGAACCGAAGTCATTGATACGCTTGATCAACACTGTAAGTGTTTCTAACTCTTGTGCACGTTTTGATTGGTACGCAAAGAGAATGAGAGATTAAAGAAGCAGTACCTTGAGGTATCATATGAAGGAAAGAGACCGTATCAAAAGGGTTTTCTGTTGATGTAGACCCTTAAAAATCAGAAGAAATCGCAAGTGGCTCATCTTGTTTGGTGGAATTTGACCCTTCTCGGGACAGTGAGATTCGGGTCCTTTCCTCTGATTCGTCAAAGAATTAGTTGAAAATTGATCTTGTGTTTAGGCCCGAGAATACTTATCTTCATCCTGTTTCTGCTCAGACGAAGCATAATAATAATTATTAATTATTAGTTATTTCTCTGATTATCCCTTAATTATTAATTATTTCTCTGATTATGCCTTAATTCTCATATTTTGACATGGAAGAACATTCCCGACTTCCTTGCTTGGTACTATAAGCAAGATCCTTTCATGGTTATTGTAGAAAATAAATGGTTAGTCGTATTTAATAAAAGTCAGTATAAGTACAGAATAAGCACTAAAGCTCCAAGGACTATTTTAGCCTTCCATGCCTCTAACACTGCCTCTCAGACTGGAGCATAGATATTAATCATGCTCAGCTTGTTATAAATATATTCTTTCCTCCCATTACCCAAAGGTTTATTAAAGATGTCTGCAACTTGTTCACTGGTCCTAATATTACTAGAAAGTTATGAGATATGAATTGTTTGTCAGCATGCTGGAAGTGTACAATGAGATGATAAGAGACCTCTCTGTCGAATGCTCAGAACAACCTGCTACCTACAGCTAATATATTCTTATTGCATATGGCGTGTCAAAATTATGCTAGCTTCCCGTTCTTTGGACTAGCATGGAGTTATGGAACAGCCGAGGCACCTACTATTGCCACCACGTACTCCTAGCTACTGAAGTTCAGGTTTGACAACTTTGATGGGATATAGTCCACACAAACTCTCTTATCCAGTAATACCCAACATTTCAGCATCAGGCATTAAGAAAAGCATAGACTAATTCAAAATGGCTTTGTTGTCACGTATATGTATATTGGATTGTCGACTGAGAGGCATTGCAATAGTCACGTTGTTGTTGGACTCCCAAACATAACTTTTGGCATAGATTGTTTATTTTCTTTTGAAATGATTTGTTTTTTATTGTGGTCCTTCTTGATCATCATTTGTGGCTATTATTCATATTTGATTGTTTATTTCTTCCTGTGATTGAAGGTTTGAAGATAAAGCAAGCCGCAGAGTGGGCTCAAGATGTTCCAAGGCTGGTTCAATATCGTGTTTTCCGTACAGAGGAAGTGTGGGAGCTACTGAAGTCTAGAAGTCGAGCTAGTCAGTCGGATCCACAAGTGCTATTGGCTCTCACTGGTGATTTTTCTAATTTATGCCTTTCCTAGATTATGTTTCACTTAATTCAACTGCTGGATGTGTGCTTTTTTATCTCATTCAAAAGAGTACTGAGATCCATAATAATATACTATGGCACTAGCTTATGGTATAAGCGGATGGTATGGGACAGCATTCAGAACCTCTGGATGTTTCACCTTCTGTCAGCTTATGTCACTGCTTCTGAACTATTCTTTTTTAACATGTGGAAAAACTAAAGCATGATGATAAAGAAAAGAAAAAGTTTCACGACAATTTTTAGTCATGGCCGTTGAGGCTTGCTGGGAGAGAGTATACTTGCAGAAGCCTTTAAGAAAGGGTTAGATATATACTTGGATTTTCTCCATTAGTTTGCTTTTTTATCCTTCATACGCAAGTCCGTTTGAGTATACTATGTTACAGGAGTTATATTTGACATTACATATGGTATGAGAAAAAACAAATTTTCCCAGTCTGTCTTCGCGGTCCTCTAGGAATAACTGTATCTTAAAGTCAATTGTGTTCCTATGCCTAGGGTTCTTTTTATCAGGCCCATTATCTGTGTTTTTTTTTTTTTTGTGGTAAGGACACCCAGTATCTGTTGCGCTCTTCAAATGCCTCTTTTTCCCCCTATTTCCTTTAAGATAAATAAGGATATTATGGTCAAATGTGGTAGGTAAATGGCTTCTGAAATATAGTAACAGACAGCTCGTGGTTGAAATTTTAGGATCTCTTTCTTCCTCTTCATCTCCTCTCATGCTTCTCCTCTCTTTGTTATTTACCGTAGATTCTCTAATCGCTTTGTGACAGTAATAATTAGTTGTGCGAGCTAACTGAGAAGGTACAATTAATTACTTTATCACAAGTACTGTCAAGTGTATAGCTGAGATTCTTTAGACCATAATAATATAAAAAATAGGAATAATTGGCAATAATAATTGGCCTGGGTTTTCGTAAATTGCTGTGCGACATATTTCTATCAATTCGTTAATGGCAATGTGTTTTAGCAGAGATTTCAAGTTCAACTGAACCTTATGTATTACCTGAAACAAAATCAATGCAGGTCATTGCAGCAATGATGTGGGCTCAGGAGACTGATCCAACTAATTTGGAAGTGCTTCTTTGCCTGGTGTCAGTCACAGAAATGGTAGGTGCAAAGTCAATAGCAAAAGTTACCAAACAAACAAGTATGCGTTTTTATGTTACTTTTAGCGTTGGCAGGATTCATCAGTTAATGAATTACATATTTGGGACTCTGCTTCTTTCCTAGTACTTAGTAGTGCAGATGAAGCTATTTGCGAGCTCCTCTAACTTGAATTATTTGTTGTTGCTCAAATCTGTTTTATCCGGTGCACATTGGCTTTATTCTTCACCAGTTCAAGTCAAGTTTATCAGCTCCTGAGCTTCTTAAGAGTTGTTGAGAAACATATATGTAGCATGTTAACATACCTTATTGTGGGTGGTGCTAGTTGGTTCAAGTTGATGATGATTAGCTTACCACCTTGTCATGCCCCTAGAAAATTTCTCGCAATCCCAAAAATCGCCTTGGAATTAAAGTTTTTGCTTTCCGATTTTTTATTCAATAGGTCACCACCAATCTATTTGTTGTAATGTTTGGATTGATTGGAAAACTAAAATCCTGGTCTTGATGTGTAAGTTGTCTGATTGCTTTGTTTACCACCATGTGTACTTTAATGTACCAAGTTTTCGTCTTCGTTGAATTTTCTTCACCAATGGACAATTTAGGCAACTGATATCGAGATACACTGAATTGCAACAAGAGGTCCTTTTACCCCGAGGGCTATGGAGAAGGCTCAAGTACCATGGACTCATACAACATTGCATTCTGTGTGTGCGTATTCCCAGTACTCGATCTTTTAGTCTTCCTTTATTGAGAAAGCGGGCACCTATCCTTTTCGAGTGCTTTGGCGGTATTACGATTTATGCAGTTCGTGGGATATGTTTGACAGTTGAATCACCTATTTAGAACGAGAGATCTTGTGACTCGTAATGCGACAAATGGCCAGAACAGCAAAGGATGAAATACTTTCTGGTGGTGAATTCCTTGATCATGGCCTCACTCATTGCAAGACATAAAAAGAAATGTCACTTCTTCTTTGCATGTTCTACATCTAGTTGAGTTATTTATAGAGTAAAAACGACTGTGAGTACTTACTACATTTAATGACTGACCTTGCTACTTACAATGGCTTGAGCAAAATATCGTCCTTCGTTAAAATAAGAATCCTTTCCGCAAACCGTTCAAAATATCTTGTTGTTACTCATTTCCAAATCCACCAAGCTACTATTCCCGACATGAATCTTGATTTTGTCGTTGAAAATTGTTTCCTCGATCTTGGACGCTCCGGTGAGAGAGATCACACATGTTGCATTGTGTCTCTTTGCCCTTCGAATGAACATTTAGTTTGTTCCTTTCCTTTCTGTGGTGAGTTTCAATTAATATTACTTTGTTTTCTTTGCCTTCAAGAAATGAAAACGTTGTTATTCACTATCACATTTACGTTGTCCTCATGTTAGGTTTTAACTTAGTTGATTTGTTAATTTCGATAATGCTTTTCAGGTTTTCATGCTTTTGCCACTTAGTAGCACTGCGTTCCTAGTTCTTAAAGAGGGGCTAATACAGCTGACACCTTAAAATGACGAGGTACAATTTAAGTTTGTTGGTTAAAGCCGTTGACCTAGTGTTGAAAGTTCTACTGATTTTGCCGCATTGTATCTTGTAAGTGCTGAAAATTCAAACCATTTGGCCAAAATATCCATTTATGTATTATGAACTAAACATGGTTACACTCTTAGGTGTTTATATCTTCTCATGTTGGGTCCCTTTGGAAAGAGTGAGATATCTGCAGCAACTTTGGATAATGTTGGAACATATAAATATCAAACCACGCTTTCTTCTAATGGCTTCAGCTTTTAGAGCAGTTGGTAGTGGTCCCATAAAATCTTTCAGATATTATTCTTAAGCTCCTTCAATGCTGTAATTTGGATATCCGGCGCTTTATGCCAATGATTGCATGGCATAATTGGTTTGCCAATTGTTAATTTGGATTCCGCTACAGCAGTTTGCTGTAATTTTTGTTTGTACGTTCTTTGTTTTGAGACTATTGTGGGGGGTACTGGTTGGTTTAAGATGAAGATGATTAACTTACCACCTTGTCATGCCCCTAAAATTTGTCTCAATCCCAAAAATCTCCCTAGAATGAAAGTTTTTGCTGTCTGATTTTTATTCAAAAGTCACCACTAATGTATTTGTAATATTGTCTACCTCCATGTGTACTTTAATGTACCAACATTTCATTTTCATTGAATTTTCATCACTACTTTTATATTTTAGGCAACGGCTATCCAGATATACTAAATTCCAGCAAGCGGTCCTTTTATCCCGAGGGCTACGGAGAAGGCTTGTACCATGGACTCATACAACATTGCATTCTGTGCGTGCCTACCTTCCCTGTACTTGATGTTTTAGTCTTCCTTTGTTGAGAAACCGGTCTCCTTTCCTTTTCGAGTCTTTTGGTGGCATTATACTGTTCATGGGATAAGTTTGACAGTTGAATCACATATTCAGTACAAAAGATTTTGTTACTCGAAATGATACAATAATGGCCAAACACGGAGTAAACAGCGATGAAATATTTTCTGGTGGTGAATTCCTTGATTATGGCTTCACATTAGTCAACCCAAACGGCATGACCGTAAACTCATAATGCCCATATCTCGTCCGAAAAGCTGTCTTCGGTATATCTTCCTTCTTAATCCTCAACTGGTGATAACCCGTCCTTAGGTCTATCTTGGAGAACACAGAAGCTCCTTGCAGTTGATCAAACAAGTCGTCTATCCTCGGCAACGGATACTTGTTCTTGATAGTCACCTGGTTCAACTGCCTGTAGTCAATGCATAAACGCAACGACCCATCCTTCTTCCTTACGAACAAGACTGGTGCTCCCCAAGGCGAAGCACTTGGACGAATAAACCCTTTGTCCAGCAGTTCTTGCATCTGAACCTTCAATTCCTTCAACTCCGACAAGGACATCCTGCCTTCGAGATCGGTTCCGTTCCGGGTGCCAATTCGATCACGAACTCTATTTCTCTTTCTGGGGGCAACCCTGGTAACTCTTGAGGAAAGACATCGGGAAAGTCACGCACCACAGCTATATCCTCTAGCTTTGGTTCCTCTACGGTCGGATCCATCATGACAGCTAAGTATGCTTGACATCCTTCATCCAAGAGCCTAGTCACCTCAAGTGACGAAATCAAAGGGGTTGAGATTCCTTCTCGACTTTCCACGAACTCGAATCTAGGGCGATCATTAGGATGGAAATGAATCACCCTGCTACCACAATCAACGACAGCTCTCTATCTATTCAACCAATCCATTCCAACAATCACGTCAAAGTCAAACATAGGCAGCACAACTAAATCTATCTGTTCCTCACTACCACCAATGACTATCTTACAACCTGAACAGCCTAAAGAAACCAGCACTTTATCCTTTAACGGGGTGGTAACAATATCACTTCCAGTGGTTTTAATTCAATTCCAACCAAGTCAGCAAACTGAGCAGATATGAACGAATGCGATGCTCCAGGATCAAACAAAGCATAGGCAGCATGATCACACAAAGTAACCGTACCTGTGACCACGCCAGGCGCGTTCTCTGCCTCCCTTCGCGCCACAACATACACTCTTCCCTGAGCTGGCGGTCTATTTGCGTTGTTCTGCTGTGCTCCAGCCTATGGTCCCACTGGTGGCCGGTTTCCTTGAGCTTGAGGTCCTGGTGCTTGGCTTGGGCAATTCCTTATCTGATGGCCCAGCTGGCCACACTTGAAGCAGGCGCCCGTCCTGCTCGGGCAAGGTCCATTACCATGCTTCCGCCCACACAAGCGACAGTTCCAGTTTGACTGGTGAGCAGGCTTGCTAATATTCTTTCTGGCTGGAGGAATAAAACGTCGATTGCTTGCCATCGGCCTCTTACCGAGCTGGCGGTTATCCCTGATAGGAGTGAACCGCGACCCAGAAGCGATCCCTCTTTCCTTCATATCCCTTTCCACTAATTGACCTCTTTCATAGATTGCATCATAGCCTTGTAAGTCCAAAAGCACTAACTGGCTGCGAAGGTCAGGTCTCAATCCATCTCTGAACCTTCTCGCCCTGTCCTCAAGGTTTTCAACCATCCTCAGGGCATACTTGGACAGCCTCGCGAATTCAGCCTCATACTGATCGATGGTCATCTGATTCTGGCGGAGATTCTGGAATTCAACCATCTTCTGTTCTTGAGCCGCTCTGGAGAAATACTTAGCATTGAAAACTTCAGAGAAGACAGTCCAATTCGGCTCCGTTCCTTCAGGGAAAACTCTTCCCTTGGTGGCCTTCTACCAATCGTTCGCAGTCCCACGAAGTTGGTACACAGCTAGGATCACTTTCTCAGCTTCGGTACAACCCAACACTTCAAATACCTTTCCCAACTCCTCAATCCAAGCAGGGGCAGCTCCAGAGTCCCCTGTACCATCAAACTTCGATGGCTTCAACTTCATAAAGTGCTCCATCAGCTGACCCATCACGCGATTCCTTTGCCCCTGGGCATTCCCACCTTCATTGTCATGTCCATTGTTCCCGTTATTCCCGTTTGCTAGGTTGGCGGCAGCGACTGCAGCCTTAGCCGCCTGGGCAACGGCAGCAGCTCTTTCCTGGGCCTGCCTACCCATCAAGTTCCCGATTTCCTCTAAGATCCTCATGACTCCGTTGTACCTAGGATCTTCCACCACTTATGGCCTAGAGCTAGACGCTCCTCCAGTACCTCTGGTTCGGTTGCTCATCTTGCTAAATCTCACAACACCTGAGTCACTATAATTCAATTCAGGAATTAGAGACCTAAGCCATCTACTTAAGTCTAACAAGACTACGCTACTTTCACAGCAGCAATCATAGCCAAGGCAATCATTACTCAAGCAACCATCAGAAGCATCACACTCAGGAAATTACAATCGTACCACACATTCAGTTGCTTCAGCAACTTCACCAAATCACAATCAGCTATCCAATCCAGCAATCAGCAATCAACACTAAGTGCCAAGTACGAAACCCTATAGCCTTAAGTCTACCAAAGATGATGCCAGTCAATATGCCAATCACAAGCACCATTTCACATGTCATGCATTTCATGCCTAACTCTAGCGAATCCCTAAGGTCTCGATACCCAGTTATCCTCAAATCATCACACCTTATTACTCCAGTCCTCAACCAACTTGGATCGAGCTGACCTTGCTCTGATACCAAACAAGAGGGGATGTCACGCCCCGAGTCCAGTCGAGAGTGCTACATCGCCCTACTACCGTATTCTTTCTATTTATTACCCAGGATCCAACGGCGCACACTTGATAATGAGACTCATATGCACATGCGGAAGCGACATACATAACTCCATGCAATGAATAACAAGATGACTCGAGGAAAATAAACACCATCGCATAGCATGAAACAGATCCAGTCTTACAACATAAACATGAACTGAAATACAACACTAGGAATCAAGGGGAGGTAGTTAGCCTAATCAAAAGGGGTCATCTAGCTAGGAGTCAGGCACTATCCAAAAGGAAACTCCAAAAAGTCAAGGGGCACCTAGACTATCTAAGGGTTAGGCGCGTGGTCATCAGTAGGGTCCTCACGGTGCACTGGGTCATACTCCTCTAGGTCTTCTTCGGGCTCTTCTTCTTCTCTCTCTTCTACCTCGAAAATTTCCTCAAGCTCGGGGTGGAGAGGGCCTCTCCTTCGGGGTTGAATTCTTCCTCTAAGGGCTCGTCCTCGGCCTCCTCAAATGCTTCCTCTTCCTCAAGCTCGGATTCTTCTGTCTCCATGGGGTCTTCATCAGTACCAGGGGGCTCCACAACTTCGCCATTCGCGGCGGGGTTCTGGGACTATACTGAAGGAAGATCTGGATCAGGGACGGTCTCGACATCAGTAAGCTCTCCATTCGCGGGGTGCACGATCGAGGGGTCCTGCTCTCCAACTACATCCCAAGGAACATCGAATGTCCTCAATGGCCCTATAGTAAGATCGTCGTCTCGATAGAACCAAGCTGCAAACCTGTCTGGCCTCCAGTCTTGTAATCCTACGTCCATCTAGATAGTGCCATACTTCCTAATGTAAGCCTTCCCTTCTCTCACAGGATACTCCGTGGAGTACTGCTCTACCCAGACGGGTATCCCAAAAATCGGTGGCGGCGGCATGCTCAAGGTTTGGGGTATGAAAAAAAAGTGGGTCCCACGACGGGGTGAGATATACTCAATAAGCTAGCCCTAACCCTAAGCTAGGCACTGGGGACTTCCAGACACTCCCAAACACATGCAATGACTAAACATGCGAATAACAGGCAATGTCATGCGAACACTTGATTAGGGCATAGTTTGACACACGATTCACAATTCTTAACAGGGCTTGGCTTCGTACTTCAATATTTGGCAATTTATAGCATAGGATAACATATATATAATATGGTTGCAATTCTCATGACTGAGCCCGCGTAATGACGCATCAGGCTTAAAAGATCAAGGAACCCGCGTTTAACGCCTCAGGTTCCCAATGCCATTACTCGTGACCCGCGTTTAACGCTTCAGGTCGATCCCGCGTTTAACGCATCAGGATACCATTAAGCCCCGCGTTTAACGCATCAGGGCGCCACATGCACATAGACTTATAATTCCCTCAATTATGGCATAATTCAATCGATTGTGCGTATCATCATCAAGTCAAGCTCAATTCGGCCCTTTAGACTATCATTCCATATCATGGCATCACATCACACAATGCAACAAATCAAGGCCAGGGTAATACTTAGCGACCAATATCATTTCAATTGAGATAAATTCTTGCCAACACCATTGGCCATTCGGCCAAGTCACACAATCGAGGGCACGTCAATCACTAAGGCCTATAACTCGCTAATTAGTTACACGAGGCCAAAATCACTAACATAGGGTCACTTAACTCAATTAGACTCCTTTCAATTTCCCACAACCAGAATACAATTCATAGGTTAAAGGTCATTTGCTCAATGCATTCACAAGATCATTCCATGATCGAACACTCCTATGCTCAATTTAAGATTTCATCGAACATGATTCAAGTTCTAACGCATCACACGGTACCATGGGGCATTCGGTCCACACCTAGGGACATCCTCTAGCTTACATCAACCATGAAATCAACACTACGAGCCCTACAAGATGCAACCATGCTCGGCTTTTCCCAAGGACAGAATCGGTTCACCAAGGTTTCCGCCAAAACATCCCATAAAACTCATTTAATCTAACTCTAACTTGGTCCTTCCATCACACAAGGTCCTAAGATAAGGTTAGGACAAGCTTACCTAGTCCAAGAGTTCAAGGAAACGGGCTAAGGAGGGCGTGGAAGTGGCGCGGTGTAAAGCTTGCCCTTGACGGACAAATCTGGTCCCTCGAAGTTCATGCATCAAACGGCCAAGAACGACTTCAATAATACTTCTAACACAAGCTCTTAACCTCTTAACATGATTATCTAAGGCTCTAGAGTAACTCACCTAAAAAACAATCAAGGTTTCCTCAAGAACGCCCTTGGTTCTTCTTCGGTCCGGATCTGGTCATGGGGGTACACGTGCGGCTTCTGGCTCCAACGGTGGTCCAGCTAGGTTGAAGGGAGAGGGAAGGTCACCTAAGTGGTGGTCGGAGGTGGTGGAGTGGCGGCGGCCGGTCGGTTTCCCTTGAAACCGAGAGGGCGAGCGGTCGAGAACGGGAGAGAGAGAGAGAGAGAGAGAGCGAATGAGAGGGAGAGAACGAGAGAAAAGGGAGGGGGCGTGAGGTCTGGTGGGGTGGCCGAATGGGAGAGGGAATGAAGAGGGAATGTGTTGTCTAAGTGTGAAGGAAAAGTTTTGGAGGGAAACTAGATAGTGGGGTAGGTGTATGACATGAATAGTTATAGTGAATGACAAGTTTGTGGGGTGGTTTGAAGGGAAAGTGTCTAATCCATTTTGTCTCTTCAATCTTCCAATAATTCAACACCCAAAAGACCAAAATACCCTTAGAAATTCGGCTGATAGCTAGGGAGGGGTAAATGACCATTTTGCCCTTGCTCATCTAATGAAAAAGGGTACTAAGCTTAGGGCTAAAAAAGGGAATTCTGCTTGTCGATCCGAGTTTCGCTTTTTCTAACTCATACGGGGCTAATTCTAATCTTAATAACTCTCCGATGAGGCGACGTCCAAATTTACTCCTTTGTGATCTTCGAATACCCGGCCTCTAATCTCGAAGTCCAATCCATGGCTAAATTCAGTCAATTGTCATTCCAGCGCATCTCAGACTAACGGGCGGCTCTTGGGAGTTACGCGTATCGACCCGCGACTGACGTCACGTTTAAGAGTTACTCGAGCCACGGCGGCTTTGGTTGTCATGTAATCGCGAGGGTCAATTACTAGTCCTGAAGGTTACGATCGTTAGGAATCGGTTTAGGTTAATTCGTAAATCATGTCATGGTCATAAGGAATCACCCGTGAACCAATCGCACGACACTAGTAAATTGTTCTAAAACCATTCTTAGATCGACCTTTAGCGACCCAAAATATTCCCTCAACGATCCTTATGGTCAAAGCGTCGACTCGTGGTTAAGTTCTTTGGTGGCAGAAGAACACTAGAAGTGCCAATATTTGTGTACGGCGCTCACTTTAGTGCCAATTTTTTTCGTTGGCTCACTTAAGTGCCAATTTTTTTGAAAAACGGTTATTTGAGTGACAACTCCGGCGAACATTGCCGGAAATTTGATGTGACGTCCACGTGGCTCGCCGGAGCATCCTAATCAGCAAAATAAAAAAAACCAATTTTTTTTAAAAATCCAAGTCATATTAAAAAATAAAAAAATGAGTAAAAAAAATGCAGGGGAGGGCTGTGCTGCCCCGTCGCCACTGCCCCACCGCCAAGCTCTCCAATGGATCGCCTCCTCGTCATCACCATCCCAGTTCTCTCTCTCCTCACCCTCTCTCTTCTGTAAATCCCATTGCAGACCCACAAACAAGAAACTGTCTTTTTTGCAATTTCCCTCGTATCGTCCTGCGGATTCCCTCTCCACCCTTTTCTTGATTTTGTGTTCAATCTCTTGATTCGACACCCTCGCAGAAGTACAATCGACTTCTTTCAAGATCGTCAACAAGTGCCGCCGCACAGTCTTGCTCGGCTTGCTCTCCGACGCCAACACCGCCTAGCTCCCCACCACCGGCTTCGCCCTCCCCGGCGACGCCTCCCTGTCGCGACCCTCTCGAGGTTCGCCGTGGGCTCTCGAGGGCTAATGGGCCGTCCAGTCTGGTCGGAAGCGGGCCTCTCCCAAGGCCCGTTACCCAAATCGCAACGGAGGTATACGTAGTCGACCTTCAGTGTGGTCTAGTGATATGTGCTAAGTGTGCATGCCATGGAGTCGCCACCAATCATTTTTTGGAGGGTATGATTGGACCACCCTATTGAATAGTCGGGAGTTTCTATTCAATTCTGCGATAACCAGAGAAATGGGTTCGGGGACTTAGTTACGTCAACTGTCAGAGTTGACGCCCTTTCGGTACCTAAGTTGATTGAATTTTCTGACCTAAGATTTCATGCAGATGAGTGGAGTACGAATCCTAAATCTAGGAATTCATGCAAATAGGAATGACTATCCTGGCAATCACAATCAATAATAAAATGCGCAAATCAATGAATCCAAATATGCAAAATAAACACATCAAATCAACATGACACTCATAAGAAGGCTCTATTAACCTAAATAAGTATCAATCAAGCTTAGGAATGATTTAGACATGATTTTACCCATAAGGGGTAAAGTCGTAATTTTGAGACAAAAGGGGAAAATTTGCCCAAAAAGGACAAAATCATCATTTTGGAATGAATCTGGAGTCAAAACAGGTTTGGTCACTCAATTGACCCATTTCCTATTTTTTGGCAATTTTCGTGATTTTCGGGAATTTTAGAAACCGATTTACCATTCGAAGGGTAAAATCGTCATTTTCTAAAAATGAAAATGAAATGTGGAAATCTTAGACATAAGGTTTAACCACCCATCTGGCCCATCATCAAATTCTAAGCAATTTCCACAATTCATCAGAATATCAAAGACGATTTACCCTTTGAGGGGTGAAATCGCCATTTTGGATTAAATGGGAGAAAATCCCAAAAATGAAAACAAATCAATTTTTTTGTCATTTTCAGCCATGGACAATTTTTATAATTTTTCTGCATTTTTTCTCAATTTTTTTGTTTTTCTTTAATTTTTCCATTTTTTTGGCATTTTTTTATTTATTAATATTTTTTTATATTTTCAGAAAATATTTTAACAAAAAGCATGTCTTTGACAATAGATAACACTCAACCAGATAAATAAGCTAACCACTAGACTGAAACAAATAAATACAAATCAAGTCTATAAATGCAATATTTTAGAAAGATAATCCTGATATACGGATCGGGTACGTAAAACATACCGGATTGGACACCGGCCTTCAATCGCCCAGCCCCAGCCTGCGACCATCCCCATGCCCGTTACCTGTCGATCACCATTAGAATGTCGATAGTCAATTTCACAAATTAAGACTAAAAAATAAAATAAAAATTAAAAAATTAAAAAATTGGACACTGTTCATGCACTGTTCCGACACTGTTCCGGCACTGTTCCGACACTGTTCCGACACTGTTCCGACACGCTCGGACACGGCTTCGACACGCTCGGACACGGCTCAGACACGGCTACACTTTCCGACACGCCGACACGCTCCGACACGGCCCGACACTCTCCGACACGGCCCGACACTCTCCGACACGGCCCGACACGCTCCGACACGGCCCGACACTCTCCGACACAGCCCGACACGCTCCGACACGGCCCGACACGCTCCGACACGCCCGGACACGGCCCGACACGCTCCGACACGCCCGGACACGGCCCGACACTCTCCGACACGGCCCGACACGCTCCGACACGGCCCGACACGCTCCGACACGCCCGGACACGGCCCGACACGCTCCGACACGGCCCGTCACGCTCCGACACGCCCGGACACGTTCCGACGACGAGACGGTGACCCGAGGCCGTTTCTGAGCTCCACTAGCGGCGCGTAGGCTCCACAAGCTCCGAAGGAGGAGGTAGGACTCCGGAGCAGTCGCCGGAGGCGATAGCGCGCTTTGGCGATGACGGATTTGGCCCGATCCGAAACAAACCCGAACCAAACTCCGAAACGGGTGGAGGCCGCGGGTCTTGGGTTATTCACGGCGGCTTTGAGGTACGACGGCTAGCGACGACGGCGGAAGGGGGGGTTCCATTTTAGGCGTCCACGAAGAAGAAGAAAAGAAAAGGAAGAAGAAGCTACGGGAGAGGAAGGAGAGGAAGAAGACCAAGAAGAAGGAGCCGAAGAGGAAGAAGAAGCCAGCGATGGATGAGGGGGAAAGGTGAGTAAATAATAATAAAAAATAAAATAATAATAAAATAAAAAATTAAAAAGTAAGAATAATAATAAAATAATCAAAAGCAAAGACAAAATGATTAGTTCCATTTTCCTTTTGAATGATGATGTTTTTCCACTCCTTTTCCTTTTAATCATTACTAATATTTTTGCCAAATTCAATTTTATGGTGATCAGAAAACACCCAAAATCGAACTTGAATTTTACTATTTTATGAGGTCCAAAAGTAAAGAAAATTAAAAATAAAAATACTGACTATTTTTCTATATTTTTGTGACCTCGAATACTACTTTTCTTGATTTTTATTTTATTTTTATATTTTTCGAAAATAATAATAATAAAAAATACGAAAAAATACGAAAAATATTTTTTTTTATCCAAAATGGTCCCTTTAGCTTGGCCAAGGTTACCAAAGTTGATTTTGTAATTTTTCAGCTTTTTATGGATTTTCTATGAATTTTTTTAAAAAATAAAGGAAACAAAAAGGTTGATCAAAATTTAGGTGTCAACAGCTGCCCCTCTTTGAGAGGAATCTCGTCAGAGGAATCCCCTCAGAGGTTTCTCTCAAAGACAATGTGACACCTGAGTCCTGATCGACTCGACTCGTGAAACTAAAGGAAAAGGAGTCATGACATCCGGTTTTTTTTCATGCTTGTCGATGTATGCTCTTTCTTGATAGGGGAAACATTTATTTGACATGAGAGAGTGAGATAGTAGAGAAACATACCTGCCACTTACCTATTCGATGTTTGTGCGATTTTCGCAGTGTCTGATGGATTCAAGAGAATTTCTAGGGACTCGTTTCTAGAGTGTCCTAGAGAGGTTAAGCTCTGACCCGTATGGTAGGTCAAACCATAATGGGATTCCTAACTGATAGGAATCTAAGGAAGACGCGTCCCATTTGGGATTTGCCAAGGATTTTGATCCGTATGGTGGATCGGACCATTGAGTTGACCGTTTAAGTGATTTTCACTATTGGATTGACCCTTCAGGCGGTTTCTACCTTTGATTGACCCTTCAGGCGGTTTCTACCATTGTGTTGACCCTTCAGGCGGTTTCTACCATGAGTTTGACCCTTCAGGCGGTTTCTACCTTTGTATTGACCCTTCAGGCGGTTTCTACCTTTGGTTGACCCTTCAGGCGGTTTCTACCTTGGTTTGACCCTTCAGGCGGTATCTACCTTGGTTTGACCCTTCAGGCGGTTTCTACCTTTGTTTTGACCCTTCAGGCGGTTTCTACCTTCAATTTGCTTTAAAAAGGGGTCTCTTGACGAGGGTTCTCCACGTCCAATGAGACTGCCTAAATTTTGAAAAGGGGTCTCATGACGAGGGTTCTCCACGTCCGATGAGACTACCTGAATTTTGAAAAGGGGTCTCATGACGAGGGTTCTCCACGTCCGATGAGACTACCTGAATTTTGAAAAGGGGTCTCATGACGAGGGTTCTCCACGTCCGATGAGACCGCTTGAATTTTGAAAAGGGGTCTCATGACGAGGGTTCTCCACGTCCGATGAGACTGTTTGATATTTTGAAAATGGGTCCTAGGACGAGGGTTCTCCACGTCTGACAGGACTTTTTCCTTTAAAAGGGTTTTTCTTCCCCCCTTTTTTTTGAGATCCCGAAGTTTGTCGGGAATTCAGTTTTTTTTTAAGCAGTGAAAGATTTTATTTTGACAAGGCTTCACTTGAGTCTGTTGAGGCGGCATTCTGGGAGCTGGGTTCTCCAGGTATCCTGCAGAAGTTTAAGCCTGGAAGATTTTTCTTCACCAAGAAAATGTTAATAATCTTTGGGAAGACAATAATTGTCCAATTGACAAAATTTTATGACTTAAGTTTTAGTCATGAAATGTGCATTTTGATGCTGGAGGTTATCCAAAGCATTCTTACAACATGCAAATGTGATCACAAATTCCTTGCATGGAAAATTTGGATCAACAGTTTGAAAATTCCAAAAAGAGTTTGTTCAAAACATCAATTGGAATATTTCTCGACAATGAGGTCTTCTCACCTGTTTTGAGATAGTGGTTTTTATAGGGGATGCACTCAATTCCCTACTAACCTGTGCCTAGGTTTTAGGCTCATTCGCAGCGCATACATTTTGATCGGTCGGGAGGTCTTCCACGGGACCGTAATGTTGGGCTTGGTTATTGCTCTTCAAGGGGGAGTCACTTTTGAGTCAAGGTCATTGAATGAAAGTCTTCACCATCTGCTCCGGGTTTACAAGTCAAGAACCCTGCAAAATGAGAAAGAAATAGTCTTGCTCGTACTTCTTCGAGCTAAGCAATATGTTAACCCAAGTGTCTTGGTCAGAGAAGACTGTTTCAGGGTTGTAGTATTGGTAGGATTGGGGACCGAAAAAGGCTTGTTTTTGGCCCAGAAATTATGAAGGGTTTGACATTGGTGATCATTGCAAATTTACCACCTGCCCTTTTCCTCTCTGCGCCTTCAGTTTTTGGGATGCGCAACCGATTTTGAGGTGTGCACCAGCTCTTCAGAGAGCATTTCGTCGCATTAAGAGACTGATGACTCTGTCTGCGTCTTTGCTCCACGCTTGACACCATTTGGGGAGTAGTCCTTTTGATCTGACTCCTTTAGGGATTTCTTCTTTTCCCATTCGGCTTCATTGTGGATCAATCAAACAACTTACACGAGCATCGGCCTTGCTTTTACCAGGCACTTTGCTTTTTCTCGATGCCGTGGATTTTTCTCATTCATTTCATTTTTTTTGAAATCCCATTTTTTTTCATGGGATCGTGTTAGACCTACTATCAAAAGTCTAACAAGGTTAAGCATTAACTTAGGAATTTTTTTTGCAAACCCTAAGTCTTGAACTCCTTCGTTTTTGAAGTGATGCTGCATCCGTCTTGGAATGTGCAATGATCACCAACGGGTTGATGAAATGATTTTGCAGGCTCAACTTGGCTATGCAAAAGGATTCAGTGTGTGGGATAGAGAAATGAATGCTTCTCATCATCCTATGGCACTTGGATTACCATATAAACAACACACAAAGATTAATGTTAGTCCGAGCAAGAAAATTTCTAACCATTTTCTCCAGATGCTGCTGGACTCACCTCCATTTTGCCCCGATGTGGGGTTGTTCTTAACAGGGTTAAGAATGAAAATCGCCGTTCAAAGGGGTTATCAACGGTCACCTGTAGTATTTGGGGATATGAAACGAATGCCTCCGTCATCCCAATCCATGTGATTGCTGCGAATGATCCCTACTTCCGTAGGTCCAGATTCTGCTATCTGATCCGCTTCACTCCTCTCTCAAGTGTGTATAGGACGTGTTTTGACTTAGGCTTTGCCTCTTGTCTTTAAGAAAACGTCCTTTTGAAAGTTTTGAACTTTTGATTGGAAAAAATCTCTTTCATTTTCTCCAAAAAATTTTACCCGTCAAGAGGATTTTATGATGCACCATGCATGTTCTTATTCACGTTCAGACAACCTCCTATTTTAAAACATGAATGCCAATGAATTTTGAATTCTATGTCTTTTCTAGACATTAGATTCTGAAAAGCTTTTCTTTTTATTTAACACCTTCAATGGATTGGGGAAAAGGATACTTACCTGTCCCCCGCGGCCGAAAATCCCTGAAAATGCGGAAGAAACATATTATTGTATGTTCGCGAATTTTTCAAAGAATTAGAACGATACGTCTTACCCTTGGTCATATACTCCAACGAGTATACCGGGTTTGTAGGAAATCTGCCCGCCTTGATGACGATTTCCTGTCAAGGATAAATGATAAGTGTCAATTCATGTTCCAAAATTCAAGATAAATTGGGACGATACAACTTTACTCTTGGTTCTCATCCCGTTCTGATGTTGCGTATTGATATGAACAACATCTATCAAATCCGCCTATCCATTCTTGGAGTGTTTGCAACATCAATGGTTCATCTGCCCCCAGTTGGGCAACGTCTGTTCTGTTATTCGAACAAATGGCTCATTGAGTGATTTATCCACGTTTATCACCTGAGAAGGGAAAGAAAGGAGACATTACTTCGGTATTCGATTGAAGATTGTTTAGGAACGATACATCGTTTTACCAAATAGGTGGCTTCGCGGCCAAACGTATTTCGTATTGAAGGGGTAGATCCCATTATGCTCCGCGGGTGATAGTTATTGTTCATGGAACTTGCTCCACGGATTAAGTGATTAATCCACGGCCCTCGGCTTGAAGATGCTCAAAGGGTGATGTTGACACTCACGCGCAATTAGTTCTAGATATTAATGAAAGATGTTCCCGTGGGAACCTTACAGTGCGATCAACAACATATTCAATAGGAGTATTCAACCCCTTTCCTCTAAGCATTTTTCATCGAGTAGCCATGCCTTGCATCAGACGTTTGATCACCGGCCTTGCGTCACCACTGCGGTGGTCCTTCGGCTCCAAATTGATCGAGCCAAAGATTGAACTCATCGCCAAGGAAATTGCTCGGGTCTTCGAGCCATTGATGTTCAAGTTGGGTATCAACGATTGTTGGGGGCAGATTTCTTTCATTGCCTTCGTTGTGAGGGATTGGAGTCTTTGAGCTGGAACCTTCATCATTGCCCTGTTGGGGTTGAGACATACATTCCCGAAGAGTATTGATCCAAGTGTCCAGCTCCTCATCAAGGAAATCACATGTTCTTTTTAGCCCTTGGTGCCCAGATTGGGTGTCGTCGACTGCAGGCGAGGGATTCCTCTCTTTGCTCTCGCCGTGAGCAATTTGACCCCTCGAATTGGAACTTCCTCCGATGACCGGCAGGTTCATATGTGCACTCTCTACCAATGCCAGATCCGCTTCAGGGATAGCATTAATGACTGATTCGCGCTCAAACTGAGGAATCCCTATGTGCTGGAACTGTGGCATATACTCTTGAGGAGTATTGAGATAGCTCGGCGGAGCATTCTGATTTGGGTTAGAAGAGTCGCTGACACGACTGCCAGTCCCGTCATTGCTGAAACACGGTTGGGTGCTCTCGGCTTTCCAATCATCGTGGTTGTAATTCTGCCCAGCACTTGAGCTCCAACCGGCTTTATGATGGTTTAACGCTATCCTTCCATCCCTTAGGAATCTCCTATAGTACTTGAGGTGAGACTCAACGTTAATTCTAGAGAGCCCCGGCACATTCATAATCTCGAGTATGCGTAATGGGCTAGCTGAATCAACTCCCAGCTCTCGAATCGCATCAACAAATTTGGTGTGAAGTTCATAGATCCAGTAAAACCTTGTTCTCTTATCACCCAAAATATCGTCAATACTTCGGTAGCTATTCTCTACGGGATCTAGTCGTTTCAAAAGTTGTCCAGGGAGGGACTCACCGACTTTGGATTGGCTGGCTGCGACAGCGAGTTCGTCATTGGGAGAACTCCACCTGTGATGATTCAGGTCCCATTTCTCAAAGGGTGTTGGTGTTGACCCTATGGTGTTGACTTGCTCATGCAGATCTCCAACGGTATCTGGCTGTGTCGGAAAATGTTGTGGAAAATACGGTAACAGCTGAGCGTTATTCGTCAACAGGGATGGTTCATCGAGGAACACCTCGCCGAGGACAACAGGATTACCACAATTAAGGCAGGTGGCCTTGGTCAGAGCTTCCTTATATCTCGCACTTTCAGCTTGAAGCTTCTCATTCTCCTCCTTCAGGACCAGTAACTCATGGTCTGCGTATTGCTGTTTCACCCGGGTTCGTTTGTTGGCGAACCAAAACTTGACCTTCGAAAGCTCCAATCCTATCTTTCGGCTCAACTCCATTTTCTGTTGTCTGCTTGGAGTGGGGCATTCATTGAAGAAAGCTTCGAGCTCTCGGATTTGGCCTGGAGTGTGGCGTTGTAGCTGCTTCCTTTTCCGACTCCGGTCATCATTGTATACTCCTTCTTCGTAGCTGAAACCTAGAATTTCATCGCTGGAGGAGTCAGTCTCTATGGCCTTCGGGCAGGATTCAGCTCCAGGATCTTCAAAGTCTCCCAGCAGTTCGTGCTCGGAAATGTCCAGGTCGGGCGTTTCTAGCAGATGGGAATAGCTTTTAAACATGATGGATCGGAGTATCTCGGGCTGATCTAGTTCACTCAGCTTTCTCTATTCGCTCTTACGTGTTTGTTCACTCTAGAAATTTTCTCAAGTGATTGTGCGTGTCCTGGAACCATCCTTCAGGCTGCATATGAAGGCCAGCAAGCAAGCGCTCCTCCCGAGACCCTGCAATTACTCCTCGTCTGTATTCCCCCTTTCTTTTTCCTCGTGATAGGATCACATACTCTCTTGCATTGATTCTGTTTCATAGAGTATTGCGCTTGTCCCCTAGTTCAGTCTTCAAAGTGGTGGGTCTACAATCTTTCGGCGCCCTTTTATGATTTGCTAGGCCCGAGAACGTGGGGAACAACGGTGGACCCGCAATTAATGACTCCTTTTAATTCATTTAGCTCCAAGGGAATTAACGCTATGATCTTCTCTCAACCCCTTTTTCATCGTTCAAACGAAAGTGGCATTTTCCCTGTGCATGCTGCTACTCTTCATTTCAGCATCCCGGGCGCTTGGTGAGGAATGAGTTCGTGGCCACTCAAAATTTTAAAGACCGTCTCTGGTTTCAGACTTAATCTAACAAGGGATCATCGCAACTGAGTATGACGATGTTCGTCGATAGCGTTGGTTTTCATACATAATTAACTATAGCCATTAAAGAAAAATGTTCCCATAGGAACTTTACAATGGATAAAAAGAGTGATCCACTCGTGAACATGTTCTTCTTTCTATGGGTGATCGTAGCGACCAACCCATCGTGCCCCGAGTCAGGTGCTGGATCATGGTTGTCCAAGCATGCCAGCTTCCCATTGATTGAACAAGGCATCGAGCCCATCATCAAAGAAATTGTCTGTCGTGGGTTGACCAGCGGCAGGCAGAGCACCAGCCGACTGCTGCTCGAATGGAGGAGTGCGCACTCGCTGTACTTGTGACACGTGCTCTTGAAAAGTGTTGAAATGGCCCGGAAGGACATTCTGATCAGCTTTCAGTTTGCCGGTGGTCGGGTTGCTAGCTTGATTGATGCTTAAATTTGGCCGGGTACCTCCTGATGCCTGAGCATTACAATGGCGGTCCCCCCTAGCTTTTGAGCTCGAGACGGATTCCTCTCGGCTTAGCTCTGCTCGACGCTGTTTTAATAGCTTTATGTAGGCAGCAAGGTGATTCCTGACCAGTTCCTTACTAAGCCCCGGTACACTCATGGCCTTAAATATGCGTGTCGGAGTTGCTGAATCGATCCCCATTTGGTGAACCACGTCTAGGAATCTGAAATGCAGTTCAGGGGGCCAAGCGAACCTCTTCCTATCGTGGCCCAAAATTGCATCGATGGCTTGACGACTGATTAACTCATCTCTAGCAGGACCCGACCCTATCGAAAATTGTTGTGCATGAGGCTGATATGCTTTGAGCTGGTCGGCGGTAACATCCAGCTCCTTGAAACTGTAGCTCCAATCAAAGCGATGCAAATCCCATCCCCCAGGAGGCATTTGTATCGTCTTCGTAGGATCATCCTGCTCATGCGTGACTCCGGCAAAATCTGGTTGAGCAGGAGATGCCCCGAGGGAGTAGGGTGGTAAATGAACGTCTTCAATCATTGCGTGAGGCTTATCGGGGAATATCTTACCGAGGGCGATGGGGTTATCGCAATGAGGGCAAACGGTAATATTGAGAGCTTCTTCATACCTCATGTTTTATGTTCGCAGCTTTTGGTTTTCTTCCTTTAAAATCTCGACCACCTGACGTTTGCGTTGAGCCTTCGATTTGGATCTCCTATTTTGAAACCAAAACTGGATCCTCGACTGATTAATCCCCAACTCTCGGCTCAATTCAATTCTCCACTTCTTTTTCATGTGAGGGCTTTTACTGAAGAGGGTTTCCAGCATTTGGGTTTCCTCTTGAGAGTATTGGTGATGACGTCTTCTTTTCCCGAGTTGAGCATCGTGGATGTCGTTGTCGTCGTCGCCGTGATTTTGATTTCCGTTGCCAGAAGTGTTGGGCTCCATGGTTTTGGTGTTAGACTTGGTCTTGGAATCTTCGAGATCACTCAGTAGTTCAATTTCTGAGATTTTTGAGTCAGTCGCCTCTAGCAGCTGACAGTAACCTCTTAAATATGTTGGATTGAGAAATGTTTGATTGGTTCTTGCCCACTCAGAGTTCTCTACTCTCTCCTGTATGCTCACTCCCTATAAATTTTTCTTCGAGTGACTTTGTATGTTTAGGAGACGCTCTTCAAGCATGAAAGAAAACCATTAGGCAAACGCTCCCCGTCAAGACCTTGAATTTCTCGCTTAGCTTTTCAACGTGATGTGAGTGCTGAATCCTGTTAGGGCTTTTTTCGATAGTTGCGCTTACCTCCCACCTAACTCTAATAATGGTGATCCCGACAAATCTTTTACATCTTTTAATTGATAAGCCGGAAATCGCGGACCAAGACGAATCCAATGGTTCACGTGAGGGGACCTCCTGCTTTACCCCCTAACTGGGCTCTACCAGCATTATTACTGAGACCCTTCATCATCCTCGAGTTGCTATAAAATGAGGAATTAATGTATGGAAGGTTAACGTTCTCGCATAATCAGCTTCTTCCTTCTAATCTCTCTGTTAGCCTCGTCTTATTCTCAAGCCAACCCAACGCAAATGGCCTCCTCTCCCGTACGCACTTTTTCAATTGATGTCTTGGCCCAGTGGGAAAAGCTTTATAACCTACTGGGTCGCGGTTACGCACACATAACCGATCATTCTGCGACCGAGGATGAAATCCGTGTCCTGCTCGAGGACCTTGATACCACTTCTCTCGAAGGTACTACACTGGGGAGGGAATATAGAATTTTCCTGACTCTCTTTGCACACTCCTTAGAGGCCTACCGTGCTGCTAATCGGGAGGTTCTCGTGGCTCGCGTCTTGCGAGCTCGTTATGAGGATCGATCTGATCATTTGGTGCTGACCAACTATCTGGCCGATAGTTACAAAAAGGCCGTCGAGTTTGCTAATGAGCGGGTCGCGACGTTGCTTCGCGAGAGGAGAAATCTGGTGGAGCAATTGGCCCTATCCCTGACCACCGGCGAGCATGACCGCCGCAATGTCCTGTTGAGGCTTCAGAGCGACTGGCAGGAAGAACGGCTCGACAAAATAACCGCGGACATAGCTCGCGGGAATGGACTGGTTCGAGACCTGGAAACAATCGCCGAAGAACATGAGGCCAAGGTCGCCGAAGTTAAGGGAGAATGCAAAAGTCTTCTCCTCAGGCTTGCCGACCATGACATGCGGAGTTGGGAGTATGAGCAGAGCATTAATAACATGGAGGGTCAGTTGGGCTCCTTCGTGTCGTTAATTAGGGCTCACTCCGGCTTTACTTTTCTACCCCGAATTGTATGACCTGCTTTTGAAAACCCTCCACTGAGCAAAATAAATGAGAACTCTTGTGTGTGTGTTTTAACTTCTGTATGGTTCATTTCTTCGAGCATCCGAACATCTTCAACTTGGGTGAGCCGAACCACAATATCAATAAGCCGAGCAAATATGTCCTGATTTTATGACTCCCTCATGATCAGATGAGATAATAGCCTTAGACTTGTCCAGGAAAAGATTTCTCTCTATTACCTATTTTTTTACCTGCAAATAAAAAGACAGAATCAGAAGGAATAATTTGAAAAAGAAATCAAAAACCCCTTTCAATCCTATGCTTGCCCATGATTAATAAAGACAAGAACTTTTACAAGGGTTTTAATCTTGCGCGAAAAGTTTTTATCAATATTCCTCGAAAGAAAGCATACTATTGAAAGGAATGTAATTCACAATAATCGCTTTTGATCAATTTCGAGAGGAACGAATTACTCAATAGTGCGAGGCATAATAACGTGTTTTAAATTTAATTGAAGATACGGCATCCAAATCAAGGCCGTTTTGTTAAGAACGAGAGTAATTTGGACATCTATCTCGTCATTAAATTCAAAACAACGCCGATATTCTCGATCAATTATCGTGGATTACCAGCGACGTAAAACATGCATGGACCAATTCAAGTGTATAATTCCTTCTAGCGAAATTAGGGTTGGATTACCCTATACGACCAAAAAGGTCGTGTAAGATTTCCAATTTTAATTTCCTCTAAAGGAATTATAAACTTGACTTGGGAGTATTCAGATGATTAGAGAAAATGCCACTATCACATTCCCATGACCTGTCAAAAGAAATGCAACCAAGTTCCATCTAAATGTATACACCAATAGATCCCTAATACAATCACTCTAAGGGGTGAGATAGAGAAAGCCTCGATAAAAATAAACCCTATACAAGAGGACTAGTAATGGAAAATTAAACAAAGGAATGTGATCCTAACGTTTAAGGATGCCCCAAGTTCGATCTGTGACTTCCGGATCACTTGCCCCAACTCGTCATCTTCATTGGACGATATCTCAATAATGTCCATAGTAGGCTCCTTTGTTGCGCACTCGGTGCTTGTCATGGGATATCATCCTCTTCGTCTTCTATCAAGGACGTTTGGGAAAAACACATACATCTATCCTTGAAATGGCATTTAATCTAATCACCAGAATGCAATGAATGAAATGCCAATATTTATATGAACTGTAATAGATTCGAGGTATAGAGAGTCTTACCAACCAAACTCGTCGACTTATGTGCGGTTTTAGATGTACCAACCGCCCAAAGACATGCGCATGAGACAAGTTATGGTGAACTTCTAAAAATCAGAGGGTTTGGCACCTAAGGTTAAGGTTCCCACTTCGAGTTCTAGAAAGAGCCGATTCCAATGCACAGCTATCGTTGCATTGGGACTCGATCCATAGTTCGAAGCGAGCGGAATTGAAAAGTGGATTACCCCGCGTTTTTCCTCACGGAGATTCCATTTTCAATTCCTTCTATTGTGTTCCTATAGGCGACGCCCGGGGTTTTAGGCGCGGTTGTGTGTGTCCACGTGTTGTGATCATCACAATGCAATTCATGCATAGCAGTTTATCAATCAGCACTTCAAATCATCCACACAACATACATTCCTACGCCCAACCTGCATAAGACAATGTTAATCACGGACTACACCCCTTATTTCTCCAATCTGCAAAAACATATAACCCCTATCATGAGCGGACTTACCTCACCTTCAAGAGCGCCTGCAAGGTTAGAAAAATCACTCAACATTTTAATTACGGCCTAAGTTCTCTAAAGTCCCCAGCGGAGTCGCCAGTCTGTCGCGACCCTCTCGAGGTTCGCCGTGGGCTCTCGAGGGCTAATGGGCCGTCCAGTCTGGTCGGACGCGAGCCTCTCCCAAGGCCCGTTACCCAAATCGCAACGGAGGTATACGTAGTCGACCTTCAGTGTGGTTTAGTGATATGTGCTAAGTGTGCATGCCATGGAGTCGCCACCAATCATTTTTTGGAGGGTATGATTGGACCACCCTATTGAATAGTCGGGAGTTTCTATTCAATTCTGCGATAACCAGAGAAATGGGTTCGGGGACTTAGTTACGTCAACTGTCAGAGTTGACGCCCTTTCGGTACCTAAGTTGATTGAATTTTCTGACCTAAGATTTCATGCAGATGAGTGGAGTACGAATCCTAAATCTAGGAATTCATGCAAATAGGAATGACTATCCTGGCAATCACAATCAATAATAAAATGCACAAATCAATGAATCCAAATATGCAAAATAAACACATCAAATCAACATGACACTCATAAGAAGGCTCTATTAACCTAAATAAGTATCAATCAAGCTTAGGAATGATTTAGACATGATTTTACCCATAAGGGGTAAAGTCGTAATTTTGAGACAAAAGGTGACAATTTGCCCAAAAAGGACAAAATCATCATTTTGGAATGAATCCGGAGTCAAAACAGGTTTGGTCACTCAATTGACCCATTTCCTATTTTTTTGGCAATTTTCGTGATTTTCGGGAATTTTAGAAACCGATTTACCATTCGAAGGGTAAAATCGTCATTTTCTAAAAATGGAAATGAAATGTGGAAATCTTAGACATAAGGTTTAACCACACATCTTGCCCATCACCAAATTCTAAGCAATTTCCACAATTCATCAGAATATCAAAGACGATTTACCCTTTGAGAGGTGAAATCGCCATTTTGGATTAAATGGGAGAAAATCCCAAAAATGAAAACAAATCAATTTTTTTGTCATTTTCAGCCTTGGACAATTTTTATAATTTTTCTGCATTTTTTCTCAATTTTTTTTGTTTTTCTTTAATTTTTCCATTTTTTTGGCATTTTTTTATTTATTAATATTTTTTTATATTTTCAGAAAATATTTTAACAAAAAGCATGTCTTTGACAATAGATAACACTCAACCAGATAAATAAGCTAACCACTAGACTGAAACAAATAAATACAAATCAAGTCTATAAATGCAATATTTTAGAAAGATAATCCTGATATACGGATCGGGTACGTAAAACATACCGGATTGGACACCGGCCTTCAATCGCCCAGCCCCAGCCTGCGACCATCCCCATGCCCGTTACCTGTCGATCACCATTAGAATGTCGATAGTCAATTTCACAAATTAAGACTAAAAAATAAAATAAAAATTAAAAAATTTAAAAATTGGACACTGTTCATGCACTGTTCCGACACTGTTCCGACACGGCTTCGACACGCTCGGACACGGCTTCGACACGCTCCGACACGGCTCGGACACGCTCCGACACGGCTACACTTTCCGACACGCCGACACGCTCCGACACGGCCCGACACGCTCCGACACGGCCGACACGGCCCGACACGCTCCGACACGGCCCGACACTCTCCGACACGGCCCGACACGCTCCGACACGGCCCGACACTCTCCGACACGGCCCGACACTCTCCGACACGGCCCGACACGCTCCGACACGGCCCGACACTCTCCGACACAGCCCGACACGCTCCGACACGGCCCGACACGCTCCGACACGCCCGGACACGTTCCGACGACGAGACGGTGACCCGAGGCCGTTTCTGAGCTCCACTAGCGGCGCGTAGGCTCCACAAGCTCCGAGGGAGGAGGTAGGACTCCGGAGCAGTCGCCGGAGGCGATAGCGCGCTTTGGCGATGACGGATTTGGCCCGATCCGAAACAAACCCGAACCAAACTCCGAAACGGGTGGAGGCCGCGGGTCTTGGGTTATTCACGGCGGCTTTGAGGTACGACGGCTAGCGACGACGGCGGAAGGGGGGGTTCCATTTTAGGCGTCTACGAAGAAGAAGAAAAGAAAAGGAAGAAGAAGCTACGGGAGAGGAAGGAGAGGAAGAAGACCAAGAAGAAGGAGCCGAAGAGGAAGAAGAAGCCAGCGACGGATGAGGGGGAAAGGTGAGTAAATAATAATAAAAAATAAAATAATAATAAAATAAAAAATTAAAAAGTAAGAATAATAATAAAATAATCAAAAGCAAAGACAAAATGATTAGTTCCCTTTTCCTTTTGAATGATGATGTTTTTCACTCATTTTCCTTTTAATCATTACTAATATTTTTGCCAAATTCAATTTTATGGTGATCAGAAAACACCCAAAATCGAACCTGAATTTTACTATTTTATGAGGTCCAAAAGTAAAGAAAATTAAAAATAAAAATACTGACTATTTTTCTATATTTTTGTGACCTCGAATACTACTTTTCTTGATTTTTATTTTATTTTTATATTTTTCGAAAATAATAATAATAAAAAATACGAAAAAATACGAAAAATATTTTTTTTATCCAAAATGGTCCCTTTAGCTTGGCCAAGGTTACCAAAGTTGATTTTGTAATTTTTCAGCTTTTTATGGATTTTCTATGAATTTTTTTAAAAAATAAAGGAAACAAAAATGTTGATCAAAATTTAGGTGTCAACACTCCCGCACCGTCCCCTTGCCCATGTCCTGGTCGCGTCGGATCTGGGGTCGGACCCTCTGCAACCATGACTCCTAGGGCAGGTTCGCCTGCGTCACGGGCGACTACGGCTCCGGGAAGCTCGAGTGCGCCGGTGGCGGTACCAAGCCCCCGGCCACCCTCGCCGAGTTCACCCTCAACGGCACCGGGCTGGCGTCGCCCAGCCCCGACGGGGCTCGACCTTGCCCAGATCTGCGAGGTCGAGCCCTCGCCAGCTACCGACGGGGGTCGTCGGCCACTGGCTGAGGTCGCCAGTGGTCGGCGACCGCCGCCGACCCATCCCCCACTTCGCCGTCCATTTCCGACGGTGGTGGGCCGGTGGCGGTGAGGGCTGGGCAACCCTCGCCGCCCCATCTATGTTTTCTTTTATTTTTTGTTTTTAAAATTTTTAGTTTATTTCTTAATTATTTAGCTTTTCTTTTTAAATTTCAATATTATGTGGAAATTATTTTAATTTTTGGCTTTTTCTTTTGCCACATGTACAGTTTTTTTTTTAACAATTGCCACGAAATATCAAAAAATTAATAAAAAAATGCCACGTATACGGTTTAGCCGGAATTGGCACTTAAGTGATCACTTTTTGTCGGAATTGGCACTTAAGTGAGCTGGCGAAAAAAATTGGCACTAAAGTGAGCGCCGTACACAAAAATTAGCACTTCTAGTGTCCTTCTGCCGTTCTTTGGTCCACGTACTTTAAATCCTATAAGGCCATTCCCCTTTGGTTAGTCGACTCGAGAGTGATCAGTTCTGAGCGAGATTAACTGGAACACATCGATAGACATTCATTCATTAATAAGCTTCGAGATAGGGTCGGAAATTCAGAATGTCATAGTCGTTGTCATCGGGGGAGGTTGGCGGAGATCTTGATTGTGGTCCTGATTAAAAAGAATAGAGAGGGTCTTGTAACAATCATATCAACCAAACCATCCGGAGCATGAAAAAGAAGCTTCTTTCGACTTGAGAAATAATGAAACATAATAAAGGAACGATCCATCTCAAAATAAAAGGAGGTTTCATGAGTTGATAAAATATTTAACTCATACTAGGATCAAAATTAGCTTGAAAGGGAACCTCAACAACATTGCCGATACGTCTGAAGAGGAAAAATTCTTGTTTGACAACGATTAGAGTGGATAAATCCTTGAGATATGCTGTCCATCTCGTTACGCCTGCTTTTTTTTTGCACTCCAAAAGAGGTAGGGAAAAATTATGGAGGTTTTGGACATCATGCTAGTCTACGCACTTGTTTTGGAAGTGTAAAGATTAACATAGTACTTGGTGGAGTATCAAAGTCAGAATATTTTCAGCGAATTTGGTAATGCTGAGGAAGATGGAGCCAACGTGATGATTTCCTGAGGTAGTCCCTCATCAGCAATGATGTAAGTTGTTGTTTTTCCAAATGTTGAGCTACTTGAAAAGTGTGGTAGTTCTCTCTGCTTTATAGTCCAAAACAGCTGTAACTTTTGAGATTCAGGAGTTGCATTTTTTTGCATGATCTTTAAATTTTACAAAGTTTAATGAGCCTTTTTGTCATTTAAGTCAAGAAGCAAAACATCAACGACATGGTCTTCTATCCTTGTAAAGGGAGGAAAAAATAAAAAGAACGAAAATGAGGTATGTTCCTCTTTGTTAGCTTTTAATGCCTGATTTGGGGTTCTGAAGAGGGTTCTCAAAGCCACTACACATGGAAAGTTGGGGATAAGTATACCGCAAGCGTCGTAACTTGTGTACAGTGGTCACTTGTGTAATAACTTATTTTTTGCTCACTTGAGAGTCAAATTGGAGCAAACCGATCACTTGAGCTTCATGTCGGGCAAATCGGCCTACGTGGCTTTTTTTTTATTAGTTTCTTCGTCACACGTTAGATTTTTTTATCACTATTTTATATTATTTTCATTTTTTTTTATTTTTATTTTATTTTTTATTTCCATTGGCAAGGGGCAAGGACCGCTTCACCCCTCGACCTACGGGGTCGCAACGGCAGGGGTGTGGGTCGTCGAGCCACCATCGCGATATCGCCGGCGAGGCCACAAGGGCCCTCGCCCAAATCTGGCTAGGGCCTTTGCACCCTCGCCCACTACCAGTGAGGTGGTGACGGTCTTCGCCTAAGGCCGTCGCAGCCCCGTCGGCCAAGGGCTACTTGGCCCTCGCCCCTTGGTGATTAATTCATAGCCGGCGAGGGTCGCCGGTGACCCTCGCCTGCCAATGTCAAAAACCAAAAAAAAAATTACATAGGAAAATAAAATAATAATAATTTCCAAAAAATATTACAAAATTCAAAAAAAAAAATCACTCAGCGATGACACGTCGGACATTCGGTGAGCAAAATCACAGACGACATTCAAGTGATCGATTTTTAAAAGTTGTAGCACTCAAATGAGCGAAAAAAAAAATTGTGGCACTCAGTGAGCGCCATACACAAATTATGGCACTTGTAGTATACTTATCTCGAGAAAGTTGGTAGAAAATTAGAAACCTCATCTCACCGTAAAGTGAAACTTATCCTTCCCACACATTGGCATTTCGTTACTTCTCTTTGAAATGCCAAGCTTATTGATCATCCTTCTTTATCGACTATCGGTGTCCAGAATTCTCATGCAGACCTTTAGAACTACCTGGGTTTATTTTTTGGTCGATTTCGTTTCACTGTGTTTATGCCCTTGGAACTCATATCGGCAATGTTGTTGAGGTTCCCTTTCAAGCTAATTTTGATCCTAGTATGAGTGTTATTTAGTATATTTAGACTTCGTTTATTTTGCAAAAAAATGAATGATTTAAAAATATTTTAGGATCGCTTGTATCGCATAAAATAATTAGCCGATGAAAATAATTTCATTATCAACATCAATTTATATTTGAATGCTAATTTTTTTTATTTTTTTATTTTGTAAGCAATATAAATTATGTTTTTAGAAAACTGTTTTCAAATTATTTGCTTTTTGCAAAAGAAATGAAGTTTCGGCATTACTCCAAAATGGGAAGAAAAGGCACGTCCTAACCCTACAAAGAGCTACGACCATCTAATCGGAGGCCACATCCCACCCTCCAAAGTGATTGCAAAAGTGGTAGAGAGACGAGTGTTCCATGCGGTGCCTGTTGGGCCCCAGATGATGATCTGTCAAAGATGCTATAATTTTATTTGGAAAAATTACTACAAAAATATTTAATTTATTGTAATTATGTCAAGTCAATCCTTTTTTTTTATTCAATCCTAAACCTTTTGCAATATTGTTAATTTAGTCCGTCAAGCCAAATTTGGCTAGCTAAGCCAGCTCTGGTAGTTCGAAGACATAATATTTTAATATCTTTTTTTCTTCTCTCCAATTCTTCTTCCTCAGGCACGTGAACGGCCACAGGCAATTGCCGGCGAGGTCAACCTCGCTGATCTCAAGTGAAGCTCACCACCATTGGTCCTTGAGGAGGGCGAGCCTCGCCATCGCTGGGTGAGTTCGGCCACACCAGCCCGGATATAATGAGGTCTCAACTGGCCTCGTCTGTTGATGGCAAGGTCAACCCAAATATCATTTAAGTTGGTAAGTCATTATTGCCTTGTGTATACCTTGGAGCTCTCAGCAAATTGTGAGTTTGCGCTCTTGATAAATTGAGGCCATACCATATCGTCATCGTTTAAGTTGGCAAGTCATTGTTACCTTCTATACATGATGGAGCTTCAAGTAGATTCTAGGTCTGAGTCAGATTGAGGACATGCCAGATTTGGCCCTTGCTGTCAATGGGAGAAAATGGCCTAGATCTTGCTTGTGGTCCTGATTTAAAAGAATAGAGAGGGTCTTGTAACAATAATATCAACCAAACCATCCGGAGCATGAAAAAGAAGCTTCTTTCGACCTGAAAGGGAACCTCAACAACATTGGAGATATGAGTTCCAAGGGCATAAACACAGTGGAACAAAATTGACCAAAAAATAAACCCAGGTAGCTCTAAAGGTTTGCATGAGAATTCTGGACAATGATAGTCGATAAAGAAGGATGATCAATAAGCTTGGCATTTCTTAGAGAAGCAACGAAGCATCAATGTGGGGGAAGGATAAGTTCCACTTTACGGTGAAATGAGGTTTCTAGTTTTTTGCCAACTTTCTCTAGGCAAGTACGCTACTATTGTCATAACTTATGTACGACGCTCATTTTGAGTGTTATAACTTTTTTTTGCTCATTTGCGGAGGGATGGTCCGCGCGGGTTCGGGTCTAGGTCGGGTTCCGGTCCACATGGATCGGGTTGACCCGATCCGAATCATTTTTTAAATAAAAAAATTAAAAAACGATTTTAAAAATAAAAAAAAATCTTAGAAAATTCTAAAAAGTTGTTAGAAAATCTTAGAAAATAAAAAAAATAAGAAAAATTGTAGAAAAATACCTAGACACTCTAGAATTTCCCAAAAATTGAGGATTGACCATTTACAACTGGTCGATCCTATTTTTGGGACTTCTCATCCGTTCTTCCTAGAAATGACAATTTTGCCCTCAGGGGTAATTCGAATCCTCTTTACATATAAGATAGGTCGAAAACGCCAAGATTAGGATATGGCTAGTTAGGTGGTGAATCTTTATGTTAGGATTTTCGAATCTCATCATTTTCCCTGAAATAATGATTTTACCCCTCAAAGGGTAAATCGCCTTCTAAAAATTCCAAAAAATTCAGGAAATTGCCAAAAAATAGAAAATGGGTTGATTCGATGATCAATCCTATTCCCAACCCCTTTTTGACTTTAGATTTCTTCTGAAATGACAATTTTTCCCTTTTGGAGCAAATTATCCCGAATTTCTTCAAAATTATGATTTTGCCCCTTATGGGCAAATTTTGTTTAAATCACTCTTGAGCTATGATTGACACTTCTCTAGGTGAATAGGGTCTTACTAGGGATGCCATACTGTATTCATGTGATTTATCCGCATGTCTTAAATCCTTGATTTGCGCATTGTTTTACTGATTGTGAGTGTTAAGGTAGTTACTCCGATCTGCAAGAACTCCTAGATTTATGGTCTGTACTCCACTCATCTACATGAAATCTTAAGGTTGGATAATTCATTCAACTTAGGTACCGAAATGGCGTCAACTTTGACGGTTGGCGTAACTAAGTCCCGATCCCATTTCTCTAGTTCTCGCAAAATCGAATAGGAACTCCCAACCATTCGATAGGGTTTCTAATATTACCCTCCATGAAACAATTAGCGGCGATTCCTTGGCATGTACACATATCACATGTCACTAGACCACACTAAAGGTCGACTACGTATACCTAAGTTGCAATTTGGGTAATGGGCCTTGGGAGAGATCCACGTCCGACCAGATCTGGACGGCACATTAACTCTTGATATCCACGTGAAAGAGTGGAGAAGAAACCGTAAGGGGTCGCGACAGACTGGTGACTCCATTGGGGACTTATTCCAAACTAGAATCTCTAGTTATGAATTTTAAAGGACATGAGCCGATTAAAAAGTTGATTGGTTTATCTAACCCTATTTTATGCAAATGCTCTCAAAGGTGAGGTACGCACCCTAACCACTGTGTTATATGTTTTTGTAGATTAGAGAAATAAGGGGTGGAGTGACTGCTGACGTTTTTCTGCAGGTTGGAGTTGGGAATGTGCGTTTACTTTACGCACATATTGAAGCGGTGTTTGATACAAACTGATGTGCATGACCTTGCATTGTGATGATCACGACACATCGCACACACTGGCGGTCAAACCCTGACTGCAACCACCTTTTAGGTTACTTTAGATAGGAAAAGGGTGCGAAAGGATCTCGTGTTTATGGCATTTGAGACTTTCGTATCCGTTCCCGCTCACAATCCAAATTGGTGATATCTAGCCCTATTGGGTGGGTACTCTTGGGGAAGGATTTGCCATATTTGGATCGTGGGAGCCTGAGCCATAGATTCCTTGCGCATGTCTATGGAATGTTAGTATACCTAAAACCACTCATGTTACAAGGGTACTACAAGCAGCAATCACAATCAAGGCATTCATTCACCAAGCAACCATCAGAAGAGTCATAATTGGGAATTCACAATCGTACCTTAAGTCTAGACGCATTTTCAACTTAGTATAATCACAATCAGCTATTCCATCAACTATTGAGCAAACAACACTTAGTGCCAAGTACGAAGTTCTGTAGCCTTATAATCACCCAAGGTGATGCCAATCCAATGTGCCAATCACAAATGCCATTTCACATGTCATGCATTTCATGCCTAACTCTAGCGAATCCCTTAGGTCTCGCTACCCAGTTATCCTCAAAGTCATCATACCTTATTACTCCAGTCCTCAACCAACTTGGATCGAGTTGACCTTGCTTTGATACCAACAAAACGAGGATGTCACGCCCCGCGTCCTACCGAGCGCGCCAACACCATCCTAGCGTCGTTCCTTGTTACGAATATACCCAGGATCGAACGACAAGCGATAGACAAGTGAATACAAATGCACATGCGGAAGCGACATACACAACTCCATACCATAATCAAATAAAAGATGACTTTAGGAAAATAGCACTGATACATAACATAAGATAGATTCATTTTTACACGATAAACATAAATGACATACATATCAGGGATTAGGGGAAAGTGGTCTGTCTAAACAAAAGAGGTCATCTGATTAGGTCAAGCGTCACTGTCTTAAGGGATGCTCCAAAAAGTCGGAGACTACTATAACATCTAATGGTCAGGCTCACTGTCGCCCGAGTAATCCTCGTCAGCCACGGGGTTGTACTCCTTTGGATCATCGGGATCTGAATCTACTGGGACCTCTTCCTCGGGATCGGACTCGGGGTACACAGGAATATCTCCCTCCTCGAGGTCAGACTCCAACTCCAGAGGCTCGTCCTCGGCATCTGCAATCTCCAGCTTCGGCGCTGCCATGTCCATAGGATCGTCATCGGCGTCAGAGGGCTCGACGACCTCACCATCAGCGACAGGGTTCTGGGACGGCATCGCCGGGAGGTGTACATCAGGCTCGGGGTCGGTCTCCGGATCAGAAACCTCGCCATCATGAGGGTAAATGTTCATCGGGTCCTGTTCGCCCACCACATCCCAAGGCACATCGAAGGTCCTCAGAGGTCCCCAAGTGGTATCGCCATCCCGATAAAACCATGCTGCATAACGGTCTGGCCTCCAGTGGTCTGTCCCTATGTCCACCCAGACGGTGTTACGCTTCCTAATGAAAACCTTATCTTCTTCCCCCACTAGATACTCAGTGACATACTCTTCAGTAAGCACGGGTACCCCAAAAACTGGCGGCGTCATGATCAAGGCTCTTAGTACCTCCAGACACTCACTAACACATGCAATGACCAAATAATTGAGAATAAGGCAAATGGCACATAACAATTCAATTAAGGCAAAGTCTTAGTAGAAATCCTCGATTCTAGACTAAACTTCGTACTTTGGCACTTAAGCACTCATATCATAAAGAATAGTACTTATACTTATTACGTTTGTACTTCCCATGGCTAGGCCCGCGTATTAACGCCTCAGGCTTAATTAATCAATGAACCCACATTAACACGCCTCAGGCTCTAATGCCATGTTTAAAACTCGCGTTAGTACGCCTCAAGTCAATCCCGCGTTTAACGCTTCAGGATATATTTAAACCTCGCGTTTTACGCATCAAGGTACCATATGCACATAAGCTCATAATTCAATTAATTATAGCTAAATACATTCAATTGTGCATTTCATCAATTCAAGGCATCCTTCGGCCGTCACATTCTCAATTCCATGCCACGGAGTCATATTATAAAGTTTACTCAAGGCGGCACCATTTTAATACTTCATGATCGAATATAATTCGATTTAGGAAATCATCATCCATTATCACCACAATTCGACCATCGCCAATAACGATGGAACAAATCAATCAATTAGATCATCCAAAGTACCCATTTAGCATCCACGGCCGAATTCACATAATCCCTATTTTAGAGTTTCTTGTCAATTCAATCACTTAATCACACACCCTAGTTCACGGCCAAATAGCAATAAGAGTCAATAGCCATTTTAATGTGATGAAACACCCCAATTCTCTCATGGCCGAATACTACCAATTGTGGTCATCAATTCAATCATTCATTCCTTGCATTTTAGTCCATGGCCGAATAGCACTAGAGGGTCAATAGGTTATTTTTTATACAATGTCTCACCGAACCACATCATGGCCGAATTCACATAGGCCCAATCAAGAGTTTTCATCAATTCGTTTAGGCTCAAACGATTCCTAGCATTCTTAGTGGCACATTAAGGCATTCGGCTCCCTCATGGTCTTGTTCTTTAGACAACAACCACCAAAGTTTCAACATTTCAAATGTCATAAATCAACCTTTCCCTTAACACACAAAACACAGATTCGGATTTCTAAAAGTCCTCACAAGAACAACCCATGAAAACCATCCAAACTACATCTAACTTGGTCCTTTAGTAGCTTAAGGTTCTAGGAAGGGTTTAGAGCTAACTTACCAAGTGAGCGAGTCAAGCGAAATCGACGAAGGAAGCGGCGAAGCTCGAGGTTCAAATCTGGTCCGGCGGTGGTTGTTCGGTTCAAGCAAGAACAAACTAAGTTAGTCATGGATTCTAGTTCAAAAATCACTCTAACTTCCATCACTAACCGAAAATCATACAAGCTCAAGTCTTTAAAGTTACTCACCTTACTTTCGCTAAGAGAACTCCAAGGGACAGCCCTTAAGTGTCTATGGTTCAAGGCTGGTCGGTGTGAGGGAGAGCTTGAGAGGAAGAGAGAGTTTGAGAGGAAGAAGGAAAAATGAAAGTGAGAGTGAGGGAGGGTGGTGGTGTTCGGCCGAACATAGAGAGGGAGAGGGAGAGTTTGTTTCTTCCACATTCAAATGAGTGAGAGAGCTTAAGTGGGAGTGGGTGATGGGGTTATGACATGAATAGTAACTAGGAATGACTAGTTGGTGGGGAGTGGTTCATGGGGAAGACATCAAGTCATTCAAGTTTAATCTTGTCATTTCCTTGTCATTCTTTGTCCTCAAATAAATCAAGAGCTAAATGACCAAAAGGTCCTCCAATTTTCGGCCAAAGGGAGCCTACACCAAAAGAGTATTTTGCCCTTGCTTAAATCTAAGAGAAAAGGTATTAACCTAAGGGTAAAAAGGTAATTTCCAAGTGTCGGTCCGAATTTCACTATTCTAAACGATAATGGGCGAACTCTAATCTTAACGGTCCTTGATGAGGCGACGTCCAATTTAATACCGCTGGGATCCTCGAATATCCGGCCTCCAATCTCGAAGTTCAATTTATGGCCAAATTTGGTCGTTTGTCATTTCGGCGTACCTCAGACTAACGAGCGGCTCTTAGGAGTTACGTTTAAGAGTTACTCGTGCCACGGTGACTTTGGTTATCATGTAATTGCGAGGGTCAATCAATAGTTCCAAAGGTTACGATCGTCAGGAATCGATTTAGGTTAATTTGCAAATCATGCTATGGTCATCCGGAATCACCCGGGGACCAATCGTGTGACACTAGCAAATTATTCTGAAACCATTTTTAGATCGACCTTTAGTGGTCCAAAATGTTCCCTCGGCAATCCTTATGGTCAAAGTACTGACTCATGGTTGAGTTCTTTAGTCTACGTATTTAAATCCTAGTTAGCATTTCCCTTTTGGTTAGTCGACTCAAAAGAGATCAATTCTGAGTGAGATCTACTGAAATACATCGATAGGCATTCATTCATTCATAAGCTTCGAGATAGGATCGGAATTCAGAATGTCACAGCGATAGTCTTTTCCTTTCGATCAGTTAACTCGGGAGTGGCCAACTCCGAGCGAGTTATAACTGAAACACATCGATCGATATCTTTCCAATCCATAGCCTCGAGAGGGGTCGAAATTCGGAATGTCACAGTTGTCATGTAATTGCGAGGGTCAATCGCTAGTTCCAAAGGACGCGATCGTCAATAATCGGTTTAGGTTAATTTGCAAATCATACAATGGTCAAACGGAATCACCCACAATCCAATTGTATGACACTGGCAAATCGTTCTAAAATCAATCTTAGACCGGCCTATAATGGCTCAAAATATTCCCTCGATAATCCTTATGGTCAAGGTGCCAATTCATGATCGAGTTCTTTGGTCCACGTACTTAAATCCTAGTCAGCTTTTCCCCATCGATTAGTTTTCTCAAGAGTAGCCAACTCTGAGTGAGATTTAACTGAAATCCATCAATGGAGCAATTCACTCATTCATAACATCGAAAAGGGTCGAATTTTTAGAATGTCACACTTATTGTGAAGTTGTAAAATGAATCATCATATAAGTATATTGGAGAGACAGCAATGGCAGAGAAACCAATGGTTTTGTGGATTTGGATCAATGCAGGTCTTTTGCAGGGTACTTGTTTACGCTTGCAGGTGGTGTAGTTAGTTGGAAGACATGCTTACAAGACCACGCTGCCTTGTCGTCGACTGAGACAGAGTACATAGCACTTACCTTTATAACGAAAACAGGCGATATGGTTACAGGATTTGCTCTTGGACCTTGGATTAGAACATAAAAGTGTTGATATACACTGATAACCAATATGCGATATATCTGACGTATAATCCGCTTCATCCTAGATGTCCTGGCGAAGGGTAAAGTTGTTGTGAAATAGATTGTTATAGCAGAAAACCCAGCAGATATGATGACTAAGCCCGTTCCTAAGCTCTGCTTGAGCACTATTGGCGTATGCAGAGAGTGAGCGCCCTTTTGGGGCGATGGAAGAGCAGCTTGGATGATGGGTACCATAACTTGGCTTCAAACGTCGATCTAAGGTAGAGAATTATTAAATTTATGTCTCAACTTTAAACCATTTACAGATACTTATCGATTCATTAAAGAAAAAGAAAATCTTTAACATATTAAGATGTAGACTTGATATGTGCGAGAGGTTGGCCGAATTAAAGAAAAGGGGGCTAACATATGTATTATGAGAGTAAAAAGGTCATTGCGAGGGAAAGAAAAAAAATAAGGTTTTTTTTTTAGTCTTTTCATCCTGCAACAGCCGTACAATAGAAAGAGCAGGAGCCGCATTAGAGGAGGGAAAAAAAAAAGCATCCTAAAGGAAGCCACAAAAGGACGAAGTGAAGGGGCACCAGTTTGTGCCACCAGTTTTAAATATTCAATTGAGAGTTGTTTATTTATAAACACTTTGGATTTGAGTGTAATTTAAGTGCGAGAAACACGAGCATATTAAGCGATTGTAACTTTAATTCTTCGATTATAGTGGACTGTTTTTTATGGCTCTTCTCTTCGATATAGGTACATACATTCGGATTGAACCATGTAATCTCTAGTGTCTTTTATCGTTCCTCGTTATTGCTCTGGGTTTTCACATTAACTTAATTTGCAACATCCTAATTAGTTTTCACGTACTTGTGTCTATTTCAAATCAATGGTGAGAAAACTTCAAGCTTTGATGGACGCAATCGATGCGTCCATTGCTTGAACAGCTTCACCTTTTGGTCCTTTTGCTTGAATCAAGTAACTTTAGCCATTTTGCGACAGGAGACCAAATGGTTGCTCTATTACCCGCTTCTATGACTTCAAGAGGAAGAAAGAGTTGAGAAGACAAGAAAGGGCCATAACGTGGGCCATATTACTATCAGAATTGCCTTCCTGACCAGGCTCCCCTCGGCCCGGCCCGAACAAAAATTTCCGGGAGAGGCCGAAGACAAGATTTTCCAGAATCGACGGCGTCTTCTTCCTCCGGCATAACTGAAGCCTGAAGGAGCAGAGATAAGAGCTTCGCAACACAGAACAACAATGGCGGTGAGGCAGAGGCTTCCCGATCTCATTCGCAACCTGAAACGCGAGCTGAATCCGAGGCCCTCGAATCAACTCCTCCCCTCGCTTCGACGCGCCTTCTCTCTCTACGATCAGATCAACCTCATCGACAACGTCCCCGAGGACCAACTCCGGTTTCAACAGTGCGTCCTGATTTTTTTACTTCCTTCGCTCTGAGTCCGCCGCCGAGCTATTGTTCGTTTTTCTATTTTATGGTGAAGTTTTTTGTGGGGTGGAGGTATTCTCATTTGGGATATTCTGGCTGTCTTTTGCTCGCTCTTCCTGCGATGCACAGATATACAGAAACGGGTTTCAAGGTGAATGGAGTGATGTACGAAGGAAGTTTGCTTTGTGTGGGGAATCTGCTAATGTCTTGGAGCCCACAAAAGTTTTCTGACATAACTCCCGACAGGCAATTGCTCATCTTCTCTCTATCATTGTTTTTGAAGTGCCAAACTCCACAGATATGGTCAAGAAAACTGGGAGACTGGGTTGGAACATGAATTTGACGGGAAAATTGAAGAATCATGACCAGGCTCTGATGAGTTTCTTTTATTTTTTTTCTTTTTGTGCCTTACGAATTACATCTGTCAGTGACGGGGATGCGTTCTTTAACCAAATGGTATGAGTTCCCATGAAAACAGCGTATCTGATTACCAAGCTCAGAAGAACATTATCCATGAGTGCAAGATGAATTATGTGCTTGCTCAAAGCAGTGATTTTGGTTCTAGAAGCGCTGTTATAATCCCTCAGAAGAGCTTTAGGATGGTTGGAGTTGTTGGGGGACATGGTAAGTGGCTGGAATGAAGTCTCCAAATTGTCAGCCCTGCTATGTTAAAGCCACTCTGCTATGGAAGCCAAAAAAGTGGAGTGTTAGTGACTAACATGTATATCTGAAATAAGTTGTAAATGGAATTTGTTACTGCCGTTACTTGACAATGGACAGGATAGTGAATACTGCAAGGAGTGTTTATGGGGTAGTTTTTGGATTTGACTCATGTGAGGTCCTTGAGCATTTCATTTGATTATTTAGAGTATATGTTATCTTAGATATTCTCAAACATTAGAGCTGGATGTATATAAAATTCTTTCATCTTTGTTTTATGCGCAGCTAGGGCTCGATTTCTTTCAGCTTTTGACCTCTATTCGACATTTTGTGCTTTTCTTCTCTTCTGCAGCTTGTCCATCTTCCAGACTGTTCGACCCATACCAGGTGAGAATCTGTGCACCATGTCTGAACCTACCTGTCGAATTCGCTTAAATGTTTTACCTTACAATTGTAACTCCTTTATTTGGTAGAAGTATGTGTGGACTATTCTTCCTTCGCCCCCCCCCCCCCCCCCCCCCCCCCCCCCCCCGCCCCACCCCACACCCCCCCCCCCTCTCACAACTTGGTTTTTAGAAGAGCACCAAGAGGTGCCTCTCATAAACACCCGCATGTTAAAAAAAGATCTAAAAAATAATTTCAGAAAAGACTGAGTGTCTAAAGAACTAACGACAACAAGTAGACATGGACTATGAACTGCCTACAGTTTTAAGGGGCTTCAACTTAATTTAGTGGAAATTGCTTTTTCCAACATTCAACTGCAATGCTGGTAGCATAATTCATTCATTAGCCGTCTCAATCTGTTGGATAGGAGAAGTTTTCTGCATCCCTTAGCTGGGTGCTACATTGCATCCAATCTCATGAAGGGAATGCCTGTTATACTATTTATGCTTTTAGGCATTTAGTATGGAATTGAATGCTGACAGAAATACTTTTCATATAAATTGGCACTCGAGAATTCCTTTTAATAAGCTATCTAGTGGGCATCTTCTTGTGTCATTACATTATATGACTGTATCAGCATTGTATACTGAATCTGAGTATTGTTTGTAATATATTTCAGAGATTCTCATCCTTGGCTGTGGGAGGCACATACAACCCGTTGATCCCAATCTTCGGCGTTTCATTCGATCCACTGGCATGAAGTTGGAAGCTCTTGACTCGGTACGCGACTATATTTGTGTTCATCTTCTAGATCACTTCTCACATCTATGTAACTAATGGCAATAACTTATTCTCCATTATTTCTCATCTGTACTTAAAAATTGCAGTCAAATTCTCTAATGTTCCTCGTGATTGTGATTAGGATTATGAAAGGATTACTTATTCTTTATTATTATTGATGACTAGGTCAATGAAGTTGGAGAAGAAACTCATTTTAGGGTGTGTTTGTTTAATGAAAAACTTTACGTTGAAGGAAATAGTTTTACGCGAAATTTATTTTGAGGAAAGTAATTGATTTTCCCTTATTTGGTTATGAGCATGAAAATGAGAGGGAATTAGTTTTCCGGTGATCGAAGAATTTTATGGGAAGCAAAGAAATTCATAAAAGTTATGGCAAAAGTAACGTAGATCAAGTTTAGAGAGAGAGAGAGAGAGAGAGAGAGAGAGAGAGAGAGAGAGTAGTGCTCATCGGTGCTCATCGGTGCTGCGTTGGCAGCACGATAGTGGTGTCTCTTCGAGGAAGTTATTTCCCTTTTAACGGGAGGGAAATTCATTTTTCAAAGTTCTAGCCTACCAACTTTGGTCAATTGGAAATATTTTCTGTTGACTGGTTCAATTTCTGGTGTCCAAGACTGATAAAATGTCCGAAAACATTTTCCTGGGAATGGTTTTACTCTAAATGAACGCACCCTTAGATTCTCTTTCTGAATCTTATATGTTGGAAAACCTAGTGGTATATACTAGTTTTGCCTAACGTTGAGATAATTTTGTGTCTATAGCCAATTTTCGATGAGCTATGTTTAGGATGGCTGAGGCTTTTGGCCAGGCTTTTACACGTGGATTTTGGCTTTTGTCCAAGGGTTTGGTAATCTGATTTTTAACTTGTGATTAGCCATGACTTAATCACTAATTTCAGCTGAATTTCTCAAACCGTAGTGATTTATTTTCTTTTATAGTTCATGGTATTAGAATTTTGACTGAAAGCCAGAAGCTTGTTAACATATTTCTTTTGGTGTGGCTTCCTGGTTCATTCCCACACGTGAACCTGTCACAAGTGCTAGTTTATTCAACATGACTTGGTGAAGGCTTGCCTTGCCCAATTAAAGGGAAGGGAGTCAAGACCTTGCCACTTGATAAAGGAACACAACCCACTGACCATCCCACTATTTGCTTCCCTGGTCCAAAGTTAGGAGTTGTGGCCAATTTAAGAAACAACCTTTGCTTCTTGGACCAAGTGCTAGAAGTGCCAACAAGAGCTGTGTGTTTGGAGTTATTTTTGCTTTATCTTTTAACTTGAACTTTTACTCATGTAGATAAGGCTTTTATTATATGAAAATGTGAACTCGTGACATCTGAAGTAAGTTGGACTTTTTTGTTTTTATAAAAGTTAAAATACAAGTTATTCTTCCTTACCCAAAAAAAAAAAAAAAATACAAGTTATTCTTTATTTTTGCAAGAAAGCCGAAGCCCAACCAAATGATCCCCGGCAACGTGCTGCTAAATGGATTGGTACAGTTATAAGCCAAAACAATTCACTCTTCCTAGGAAATCGTCCAAGGGGTCATAGCATATCTGTCAACATCTCAAAATATAATCTAATATAGCTCAGAGGAGCATGGGCTGTGATATAGCTCAAAATATAGTCTAGCATTATGTAGTTGGCTATGCCGATCAGCAAGTTCTGTTTCTGTCCTACTCAAAATTTTCGCAATAAACCTCCATAGATGAACACGGATGAGGCCTTTGACGGCTAGTGTTTGTAATTTCCCTCCGCAAGTATGATCTGGATGAGTGATTGGTAGAGCATGCCTAATTCAAGGCAAGGCTGTCCACTACTAGTAGTGGCGCATGGCCAACTGAGCATAGTTGTACGCTTGTTAGACAACACCATGTTGCCATCGTGGCGGTGGGAGGGAAGTGGGTTCCCCTTAAATGTGCTGTGGGGAAAGGGCTTTGACAAGAGTTGAGTGGGTAGGCAGGTCAAACTTAATACTTAGTTTCCTGAATCAAATAAATCCCTTCGAAGGAAAAGTGCACCAGGGGTCTTGAGAACAGAATGCAATTAAGTCCCAAACTTTTCAATTGATTTAATTAAGTCTTAGAACTTTTTTTCAAAAAGTGCGATTGATAATTCTGATAAACAATGCCTACAATTAGCTGTGTGTCACTCAAAAAGTGCTTATGTGGCATCATTAAATTGCACTTTTCAAAATAATTTGAGGACCTAATGGCATTTTGGGATAAAGGTTGACTCAATTCCATTCCTACATGGAGTTTACGTCTTGTCGTGCAATTTTTTCCCAATTTCAATTATTGAACCCTGAAAATGAGGTACTTGGCTCAACAATAGGTTGCGGTGGAGTTACCATAACCTAGTTATGTCTACCTGTGGTTGAGGTGCATTTTGTTTCCTCCAGTTGAGTCTTTGTCATTCTTCTAGGAATATTTCGGTTTTCCCAATGCACTTATCCACAAGATTTTCCTCCACTTTGTCCGCCATAAATAAAGATGAATATCATCTATATGAGCTTCACTATTTATGGATGATGCAGCGTTTTTTCTGGAAAATTTGACCATGAATGCTGCCCCATTCCAAGCCTTTTTATTTATGCACTGAGGTTAAGCTTAGAGCTGTTAGGTGAACATTATTACGGGATATATCCTAATGGAAGTGGACCAGAGGTTCTTGAGACACATGAAGCTGCATACTACTGAATAAATGACACTATTATTCTACTAAATTGGATGCTTGGTAAACCAAACAGTATGGTGTGGTTCTGAGTTTTTGTATTTTCGTATTCTGTCAGCATGATTACAGCTAAAATGGATCAGAAAAAGGTAAGTTTCTTCTTGTGATGGTTTTCAGGGCTTGAATTTAACATGCATAGTTATCCTCATGTTGATGTAACGTCGCAATATCTTGCCAATAGTTTGCTCAATTACATTGCTTGTCATTTATATTTGCAGAGAAACGCTTCATCAACTTACAACATACTGAACGAGGAAGGAAGGATAGTGGCTGCTGCATTGCTTCCATATGGAACTACTTAAAGATGTATCAAAGGCGATGAAGCACGTGGGAACTTTCTCACTTATGCTGATGTGCTTGATCTGTAAACCATTTTGCTGATTTGTTTGCAGATTCGGTGAAAGCGTCATTGCAAAGGCGGATAAGTAGATCTGTCAATGGAGATGAATTTGTTACGGAATAAAACTGAATGTGTCGAATCTTTATGGTTCTATATTCGGTACTGGTGTCTTTGTCGTTTGTCTAGGTTTCTGCTGGGTATTGGTACTAATACCGAGTTGTTGCCAACCCACGACAATTTCAACTGCGAGCCAAGTTTGCCAAAGAGATTGCAAATAAATTGGTAGTCAGGAGAAACGATGGTCTGGATTATTCCGATTATTGATCATGTGGGGCTCATAAGATCTAAAATGTAGCAATGAAATTGGATGAACATAGATTGGAAGCAAGCCCAATCTGATGAACATAGATTGGAAGCAAGCCCAATCTGTGGCCAACCCATGACAATTTCGCCTGTGAGCCTAGTTTGTTTGTATGAATTTGGGCCGAGGGAGTTGTTATACGTGGCCAAAAAAATTGAGCAAGAAAATACAGAAAGTAGGCTTCCTAGAGTCAATGGTTCACCTCAAAAGTACACAAAGGTTTCCTAAAACCTTGGCTAGCTACCCTTGCCGTTGTCCAAATTTAGGCTCGTTACTGGAGCCCTCATGCTCGGTGGTTGTGCCATCGCTTGCCATCCCTGCATAAGGGTTTAGCTAGCTCTCGAGTGGCAGTCGCCAATCGTCACTCTATGGTGGCGAGTAGTGGCTCCACCGGTGACCTCGAGGGCAGCCCTTGCCTTCTCAGGGTCGAGGATGCGCAGCCCTCACTAATCCTAGGTGAAGCGACGCCCCTCCTCCAAACACACGCACTCTCTATCTGTTCTAAAATTTCTCCTTTTTTTGTTATTTTTGTCAAATGTCCATAACATGGCCGGACATAGCCATGTCAACACATGTAAGTCTCATGCTTAAGTTAAATTGTCATGTCAGAAGGAATAGATTGGCTCAAAAAACATGTATAGTGAGGTGGATTTAGTCTAGGAGGTAGAAAGCCCCACCCAATATTTTATTCTATATAATATAGCATGCTATTTTCTTTAATTCTGATCAATTTGGTAAAAGATAAAAGTACCTTCAATCATTCAATGTCAATTTAAAGTGATAGGGGCCTTCAATCATTCAATTGCCTTCAACCATTTATTCTTTTTCTTTTGTTTTTTTTTCTTTTTTATTTAGGATCTAGTTATCATAATTAAGCATTTCGCATATTTTACATACTCCTTCTATAATTATCCTGCCAATAGTAAGAAAGAAAGACATTCTTTGATATAGTAAAAAACAAAAAGTGATCTTACAGCAACTTATCTATTCTTTGTTCTTATTATCTCAAAAGCTCTCTTTATTAATGAAATTTTTATTTTTGTTAATCCTATTAGGAAAAATATGTACTCATGGATATTCATTAAATATAAAATAGAAATCACTACTGCATTTATCAACAAAAGAGATGGTTGCTTGAACGAGGAAGTGTTACCACAGCAAGCACCTGTGGGCATTGGCGGCGTGCGGCCAGGTGGCGGCATGAATCAGACGACGGCGATGGTGCTAACGTCGGCGACAGTCGAAGGGGTAAAGTATTTGTAGGTGTCGTATATAGGTGTTCATACACATAAAAGAAGGATTGATTGACAAACCTGAAGCCAAATGCAAACAAGCAACACATTGTAGACAAATGATCCGAGCCCAATGAATTCATGTTGTGTGACATTCTAAATTTTCGACCCTATCTCGAAGCTTATGAATGAATGAATGCCTGTCGATGTATTTCAGTAAATCTCACTGAGAATTGATCTCTCTTGAGTCGACTAACCGAAGTGGGATGGCTAAATAGGATTTAAGTACGTGGACTAAAGAACTCGACCACGAGTCGGTACTTTGACCATAAGGATTGCCGAGGAAATTTTTGGACAACCAAAGGTCGATCTAAGAATGGTTCTAGAACGATTTGCTAGCGTCATGCGATTGGCTCACGGGTGATTCCGTATGACCATAGTATGATTTACGAATTAACCTAAATCGATTCCTGACGATTGCAACCTTCGGAACTAGTAATTGACCCTCGCAATTACATGACAACCAAAGTCGCTGTGATTCGAGTAACTCTTAAACGTGACATTAGTCACGGGTCGATACGCGTGACTCCGAAGAGCCGCCCGTTAGTCTGAGATACGCTGGAATTACAAACGATTGAATTTGGCCATAAATTGGACTTCGAAATTGGAGGCCGGACATTTGAGGATTCCAATGGTATTAAATTGGACGTTGCCTCACCAAGAACCATTAAGGTTAGGGTTCGCTCCATATCGATTAGAAAAGTGAATTTTGGACCGACGATTGGAAATTACCCTTTAACCTTTAGGATAATGCCCTTTCCCTTAGAATTAAGCAAGGGCAAAATGGATAATTGCCACCCCCATCTTCAGCCGAAATTTCAAGGGTAAGGTGGTCATTTGACCATTGAATTATTAAGGACAAGATTTGACTAGGTTGACTTGACTACTTCCCCAGGAACCACCCCAACCACTAGTCATTCCTAAGAACTATTCATTGTCATACAACCACCCCACTCATTTTTCCCTCCATTTCCCTTCCCCTTCAAGATGGACATCACTCACTCACTCACTCTCCCCCTCTTCCTCCCCATTTGGTTGAATGCTCCCTCTCTCCCTCACTCTTCATTTTCATTTTTCTTCTTCTTCTCAAAGCTCTCTCTCTTTCTCTCTTGCTCGCTCGGCCGCCCGACGCCACTCCACCACCACACGACCACCATCCACCACCACCTCGACTCCTCTTCGCCGTGAGCCGTGACCATTTGAACCCCAAGAGCTCAAAGAACCGCCCAACCAGACTTGATCAAAAGCAAAACCGTGGGGGTCAAGGGCTGTTCTTGGAAGTTTTCTTGTGTAGTCTAAGGTAAATGACTCTTAGAGATCCTTCTAGCCTTTTGTCAAGTTAGTGGTTAACTTAGATGTGAGTTTTAATGAAATATCTTGGATGTTACGTCAAGGAATCGAGCCGATCCGATCCTTGTTCGACCCCAATCTGACCGCTGGCTTCAAGAAGGATCTTGAGAACTTTTGGTTGCTTAACACCTTAATAAGTTAGTTCTAAACCTCTTCTAGGAAGTTAGGATATCGAAGGATGAGTTTGAAAGGTTATTGAACGATTTTTGTGGATGAACCTCCAAAGAACTTTCGAAGGCCGATTCTGACCTTGGGGACCGATTATGAATTGTTTGTCCTAAAGCATGAAAATATTGAATTTATGATGATTTGTGATGTTAAGGGTTCGGTTGGGTATGATCCTTGACAACCGAATTGCCTAGGAATGTTTTACGACTTGAAATCTCTTGATTGAGTTGTTTGAATGCCTAATTAGACCCATTGTGTATTCGACCATGATGAAGTGTTGTGGTAATACTATTTGGCCGCGAATGACAACTCGAGAATTAGATGTTTAATTGAATGCTATGATTGTGTGATTTGGCCTTGTGTGCTAAAGCGGTAGGTGAAATGATGGAATTGACCCATTGAGGGCCTTATAGCATTCGGCCATGGTTGGTTCTTAGGACTAAGATTTGTGACTTGCCGGATCGAATTATATTTGACATGAAGTATTAAAAAAGGAGAAGAAATGGCTAATGGGGTGATATGCTTGAATCGTAAGAATGGTACATGTATTGTCATGAGTTAGCTTCGCTTGATAGTATCGCAAGCCTATGTGCATATAGTACCTTGATGCGTTAGACGTGAGGTTTAAATGTATCCTGAGGCGTTAGACGCATGATTGACTTGAGGTGTACTAACGCGAGTCTTGAAATGACATTAGAAACCTAAGGCGTGCTAACGCGGGTTCATCGATTAATTAAGCCTGAGGCGTCGATACGCGGGCCTAACCGTGGAAATTGCAATCGTGATAAGTATAATGCTATCCTACATATCATGAGTTATTAAGTGCCAAGGTATGAAGCTTAGCCTAACATTGAGAATTTTATGAAGTTTTATATCTTAATTGAATTGTAATGCGTCATTGCCATATAACTCAATTGTTTGGTCACTGCATGTTTTCAAAAGCGTCTGGAGATACTAAGGGCCTAGTTTAGGTTTAGGATTAGCTCATTGAGATTCATTCTCACCCCGTTGTGGGCTTAACTATTTCAGACCCTAAACCCTAAGCATGCCACCGCCAACTTTTGGGGTACCCGTGTATACTGAGGAGTATGTTACCGAGTACCCAGTGGGAGAGGATAAGGTTTTTATTAGGAAGCGTAGCATTGTCTGGGTGGACGTGGGGACGGACCACTAGAGGTCGAATATGGTATGCAGCTTGGTTCTATTGAGATGGTGACACCACTTTCGGACCTCTGAGGACTTTTGACGTGCCCGGGGATGTGGTAGGCGAGCATGACCCGATGATTGTGTACCCTCCAGATGGCGAGATCTCGGACCCGGAGACCACACCCGATGCGGACCTTCCATCGACGGAGTCCCAGAACCTTGTTGCAGATGGTGAGGTCATTGAACCCTCTGACGCCGATGACGATCCCATGGACATCGCAGAGTCTGAGCCGGAGATTGAAGATGCCGAGGACGTACCTTTGGAGTTGGAGTCCGACCGTGAGAAGGGAGACATCCCTGTGTATTCTGAGTCCGATCTAGAAGAAGAAGAAATCCCTGTGGATTTAGAGCCGGAAGACCTGGTGGAGTACGACCCCGTGGCTGATGAGGACTACTTTGACGACAGTGAGCTTGACCCTTAGATGACATAGTAGTCCCCGACTTTTTGGAGCTTCTCTTAGGATAGTGACGTATGACTTGACTAAACCTACCCTATGTTATGTATAAGTGTTATTTTCCTAAAGTCATCTTTTGTTTATTCATGTCATGAAGTTGGGTATGTTGCTTCTGCATGTGCATTTGAATCTTACTTGTCTATTGCTTGTCGTTCGATCCTGGGTATTATTCAAGTAGGAAGGTGTTCGTTTGATGGACGCAGGGCGTGACATCTCCGTTTTATTGGTATCAAAGCAAGGTCAGCTCGATCCAAGTTGATTGAGGACTGGAGTGATAAGGTGTGATGACTTTGAGGATGACTGGGTAGCGAGACCTTAGGGATTCGCTAAAGTTAGGCATGAAATGCATGACATGTGAAATGACGCTTGTGATTGGCATATTGGATTGGCATCACCTTGGGTGATTATAAGGTTATAGAGCTTCGTACTTGGCACTAAATGTTGTTTGCTAAACGTTTGATTGGATAGTGGATTGTGATTACACTAAGTTGCAGATGCGTCTGGACTTGACGTACGATTGTGAATTCCTAATTATAACACTTCTGATGGTTGCTTGATGAGTGAATGTCTTGATTGTGATTGCTGCTGTGATGGTAACATAGAATTACTAGACTTAAGTAGACGGCTTAGGTCTTTGATTCCTAGATGGAATTATAGTGATTCAGGTGTCGTAAGGCTTAGTAAGATGAGCAACCGCACCCGAGGAACTAGGGGAGCGTCTAGCTCTAGACCCCAAGTGGTAGAAGACCCTAGAGTTGATGGAGTTATAAGGGTACTGGAAGAGATTGGGAACCTGATGGGCAAGCATGCCTAGGAAAGAGCTGCTGCTGTTGCCCAGGCTGCTGAGGCTGCCGTTGCTGCCGCCAATATGGCGAATGGAAACAATGGAAACCATGGCAACATCGGGAATAATGGTCAGGGTAACGAGGGTGGCAATGCCCAAGGAAATGGAAATCGCTTAATGGGTCAGCTAGTGGAACAATTCATGAAGCTGAAGCCATCTAAGTTTGATGGCACAGGGGACCCTGAGACTGCCCCTAGATGGACTGAGGAACTAGAGAAGGCCTTTGAAGTTTTGGGGTGCACTGAAGCTGAGAAAGTAATCAGCTCCACGAGACCGCGAATGATTGGTGGAAGGCCACCAAAGGAAAAGTTTTCCCTGAAGGCACAGTGCCAAATTGGACTGCCTTCTCTGAAGTCTTCAATGCGAAGTATTTCTCTAAGGCGGCCCAAGAGCAGAAGTTGGTTGAATTCCAAAACCTCTGCCAGAACTAGATGACCATTGATCAGTATGAAGCTGAGTTCTCCAGACTATCTCAGTATGCCTTGAGGATGATTGAGAATCCGAAGGATAGGGGAAGGCGATTTAGAGATGGGCTGAGGCCCGACCTTCGTATCCAGTTAGTGCTTTTGGACTTGCAGGGCTATGATGAGATTTATGAAAGGGGCCAGTTTGTGGAAAGAGATATGAGAGAAAGAAGAACCGCTCCTGGACAGCGGTTTACTCCAGGTAGGGACAGCCGCCAGTTCGGCAAGAGGCCGATGACAAACAATAGATGCTTTATCCCTCCAACTAGGGAGAACATTGGAAAACCTGCTCACCAATCTAATTGGAACTTGTCACGCCCCGACTCTCGAGCTCGCGACATCCCTTGCCAAATCGCCACGAGGTCATAGAGATAGCTTCCCAGGCACGCTATCGACCTATCACATAACTACGCATGCGGAAACGTTCTAACCCCCTGACAGCATAAATAAACAGGGATAGCAAAGTAGGCAGTCACAATCGACATTCACAAAATGAAAATCCCAATTCAAACATATCAGCAAACCAATCAAGATCTTATTCATACTAACAACGAATGTACACAACCCCATACTTTGGGGCGACTAGACAAAACCTCAAAAGGTCACTTGGTCAGGTGAGGTCAACTTCTCACTTACTTCAATAGACTACTCCAACAGCCAATTCATGGCGTCCGCGAGGCTCCGTCACGTGGGACCTGAGAATGTTATCCCACGACGGGGTGAGAATAAATCTCAGTGAATCAAGCCTAAGCTCGGTTAGGAAATTGATTCGCCCAGGACATCCTAACCGAAGCTCACAAATCTCACATGCACATATAGCAACTATCCACAGTTAACAATATAACCATCATTCACATGCACACTTACCAGCTTCAGCCATACGTAATGCAATGCTCGACATGACTCAGCATGTCAACGTCAATCGGTCACTCAATCACAGCATTACATCCACCAGTATGCACAGGATATTCACCAGGACAATGTACACGACACAATAATAACTCGAACACAAGTGAGTATGAACTTCCTTCTTCCTACTCCATTCGTCCCATTCCAAACGTCGTAGTCGGGATACGTTCACACTTACCCATGTACGAAGTTACATTGCACTCAATTCTTTTATTAACGATGATCGTGCCACCGGCACATGAGAGGATCTACGCGAAAGAGGGCGTGATTCGACTCTCACACATAACGCGATCCAACACCTCAGTGTGATCCAGCGTTCTACCGGTAAAACTGGGCTACGTTCCTTTACTCTCGGCAACGGCTACTACAAGCGGTGTATCCAGTGCGTCTGGCACGGCACCAGCAAGTAGGCATCCCTATATGGGGCGTCGGTCCAACATCCATTGCGACCGGCATCCGACCAACTCTGCATCCGTACTAGTTAACACCGAATCAGAGTTTTCGTGCTTTTGGCAAGTCGTATGGTTCCGTCCAAATCATAGAACACGAGCTTGCCAGGAACATCATCGTTTTTCGTCATATGACCATACAATCCACATCCAGCAATCAACCCATTTCATTATCTTGGTTAAGGCCGGATGCTCACTCAGGCATGTAAAAACTTTGGCCAAATGCCAATTTCGTGCCAAAATATGTATTTTGACTTCGCACACGGTCATATGCAATGCAGACTAACCACTAGTCACCACACACAGGGCGATTAGCCCCCAATCAACGATCGACGCCAAACAGTCATTCCAGTCAATCAATCACACCATCCAACGAGGCAATCAACACAAACACGAACAACCAGTCCAATTAGGCCACATAAAGGCTCGAGTTCATGCGATAATTATTTATTAGTCAATCCGACTTAAACGTCGTCGATCGCTCGCTCGTCTCTAGCCTATCGCTCGCTCGCGATCAAACAACGGCAATCCATTGCCCAATCAATCAATCAATAATTTTCTAACAACAACTAGCCACAGACAGTTTAATCAGTCCGGCTAACCAAAACGATCGGCCATTTATCCTAATCCCAATTTCTATTTAGACCGGCCCCGATCGTGTACCTAAAATCCACAATTGACTAAATAACTAATCCTAGGCGCAATTAGCGCCCTAACCAAGGATTAAGGTCAACTCACTATCAATTTGAGCTCGGGCGGTCTCAACGGCCGACGACGGCGAACGGCAACGGCGGCGGCGGCGGCGGCGACGGCGGCGGCGGCGGCGGCCCAAAAACCTAAAATCTCGGTAATGCCTCAAGGAAGTCTCGCGAGGTCAACGGGACAGGTGGCCGGCGACGGCGACGCTCCGGCAAGCAGCGGCGGCCTAAAACACAACCGGCCAGCAGGGTTAAATAGGGGAACCGGGCTGTTTTCCTGCGAAACACGGCCCCACGGGCCGGGATGAGGCCGGCCGAGGCCGGCCAAGGCCGGGGATCTCACCTAGGGGTCGAGGGGAGGTGATCGGGACCGGCGGCAGCGGCTGAGGGCGATCGACGGCGGCGTGGCAGCAGCGAACAGAACCGGGCGATTTCGGCGCCGAAAACAGGGGGAGCTTGCGGGCGGTCCTCCGGCCACCACGCGCGGCGGCGAGCTCGGCCGAGCTGGGGGAAGGTAGAAGGGAGGTTGGGGAGTCTGTTGGTGGCGGCGGTGCGCGGCGGTGGGCGGCGGAACGGCGGGATCGAAGAAAACACGAACCGAGCCCTAAAACAGGGCACCGGCGATTTCGGGGCTGATTCCGGCGGCTCCGGCGGCTAATCGGCGCTGGGGTGGCTTCGGCTTGGTCGAGGGTAGGCTGAGGGTCACAACCGAGGTGGTGGGTGGCGGCGGTGACGCCACGAGCGGCCGGGGGAAGCCCCGACGTCCTCGGGTCTTCGCGGGCGAAAACAGGGGCTACGGGCCGGGGCTTAGGCGGCGGTTTCGCGGCTGTCCGGTGGCCAACGACGGTGCCAGGGAGGTCGACGATGGTGGTGGCGGTCTGCTGGAGGTCGTGGCTGGGCGTAGTGGTGCCGGCTGAGGTGGTGGTCGGCCAAAATGACCCACGAAGAAGAAGAGGAAGAAGAACAGGGAAGGGGGGTGAGCGTCCGCGAACAGGAGAGAGAGAAAGAGAGAGAGAGAGAGAGAGTGAGAGAGTGGGCTGATGACTAGGGACCCACAAGAAGACTTTTGGGCATTTTTGTCCCATTAGCAAATATCCAAGGGCAAAACGGTCTTTTGACGATTCGGGACTGAAACGAATTTTCGATACAATGGACGAAGGGTATTTTGGTAATTTCATAGGCTAGGCTCGGTCGGGATTAGGCTCGGGTCGCGAGGATTGAAATCCTAATTTACGGTGACTAGGAATTTCGAACCTAATCTAAACCGACTGAATTTCAGAATTCGTCCAAACATCGTCTCTTCAGTCCTTTCGATCCCATAATATTTAACAACTGAAATTTCAATCTTAATTCCTTTTATCGAATTCAGGGACTTCACCGGGGTAGGATATCTAGGGCGTCACAACTCTCCCCCACTTAGGAAATTTCGTCCTCGAAATTGAAGTACTGTTATGACCCTTCAAGCAAATCAGAATACTTAGTCCTTACCACATCGGTCCTTAAAACTTCTTCAGTCTCTCTAATAGTTCCTTCAGGTTCATGGTGTTATTAAACCACCTTGACTAGCAAGACCGTCTTGTTCCAGCGCACTTGCTCTTTCCTATCCACTACCCTAGTTGGCCTTTCCAAACACGATGCTTGCTCATTCCCTTCACTTTTCCTCTTAACACCGCACACGCGCGGGATTCGGTTCGCACTTCCTCCATATCGACACATGGAAGACACTATCCTTGGACAAGTTTCGGCGACAACACCAGAGAGCACACTAAACTCTCAATTCTTTCCAAAATCTCAAAAGATCTGACATACCTTGGGCTTAACTTTCCTTTATTTCCAAAACGAGATGTCCCTCTTCTTAGGCGACACATTCTAAAAGACATAATTGTCCATCTGAAATTCCATAGGCCTTCGCTTCTTATTGGTGTAACTTTTCTGTTGACTCTGCACTGTTCTCTGTCTGGTTCTGATAACCCTGATAGCGTCTAACGACTAATCCACTAATTCTGATTCAGTAACTTCTTTTCTTTTTCCAACTTCATCCAAATAGATTAGCTTTCTACACACTCTACTACACGATGTCCCAAAAAGCACTACTTTAATGCTTCACTACTGTCTGTTAGTTAGGTAACTCCAACAGGTACAACCGTTCCTCCTAATTACTCTTGGAATTCAACTCCAAGTCTTAAACCTGTACTCCAAAGTCTGATTTGTCCTTGCAAACTGACCATCAAACCCTTCTGTCTTGTTCAACTGTTGATTGTCCTAGTAACCGCAGTAATTATCCATTTCCCCACAACTCGATTTAGCTATTTCCTTACTTCCAATGAGCAGAGTTTAACGCTGCTTCTCCTCTTGGTCCAAAGATGTCAATCCTGACTAACACTAATGGCAATTTGGGCATTCTGTTTACATGAAGAAGGTCGACTACTGATTCGTCTTTTTATCCGTCAACTCCTTGTGGTCTGAAGTTATCACTTGTTGATTCTAGAAACAACTGACGAATTACCGAACTCGGGCTCCAAATCCAACTGAGGGTCAGGACATCCATTCTGTCGAACAGTGTCAACTCACAAGCGACTGGCGAGTCGAGGACCACCTCAATATTCCGGTTTAGGGTTGGAATCACCCGTTCCTAGACCGGTGGTACAATCGAACACTATCGAGATCACCTCTCATGACCAACTCAAGTTGATGCAGGATTAGTTCAACTCGACCCGCATTCTTCCAACAACACGTCACATGACTCAGGGTGATCAGCCCTTCGGCTAGTGCGCGGTTGGTACGGGGTTCTAGTACAAATCGTCCTCACTGGGTCCATGGCCATCCTGAATATCGATCAATGTCAGCTCACAAATCATGCCACGAATCAATCCCTGGTTAACTTCAGGGTGATCCTATGGTTAACTTACAGCTGAGCCAGATCAACCCAAATCGTTCCGTGCTTGATTTCAGATCGTCACACAGTCGAACCTCAATCAGCACAGCCAACTGGTAAATCAGGCCATCATCCACGTCGAGGGCGACCTCTAAACTCTCGATGGCTTCCTCAACCATTGGTCGTTGTTTGCGAACAGTCCGAGTCTTAAGCTTGGGTGGGTTCTAGATCTTGGAGCATCACTTTCATACCAAATTGAATCTCTTCACACTGTTAAAATCTGCACCTGTATCATCAATCTGCTTACTGCACTCCAAACTGAGTCATTTACCCTTCGACTACTAAGAAGTTTCATCACGAATCCATTGTGATCTTCTCCTACCTTGACCTTAGAATTCCCAATGACTGCAATAGTCCGCTAGGTTTGTAATGCTGCTCTTCAACTTACCGATATGCTAGCTCTTCGCCATAAGCTTGGCCGTATCAATCTTTCTGCCAATCCCTTAGTGACCTTACCTTTAAATCTTGGTGTCTCATCCAGCTATTCGGACCAACACTGAAACTACTAGGGTGAGTTCCGATCGACTTTCTGTTTTACCAAAAGCAAGACCCTTATAATCATTACTCCGAGAAATCATGCGGTCCTACGATGCTTCCAATGCGCTACTCTGATAACTAGCCAATCTTAATTGTCACATCTCGCAATCTTAATCTTATTCAAGGGTATCACCAATCTCCATAGCCTAAGCAACCAACTGGCGACCTACCATGTCGTCTAACACCAGATTGTTCCTTACGAACTTTCCCTGTTCGTCTTTACCGTCCTTGTTCTATACACATGTCTAAGGTTTCGTCAAATATAGTCTTCAGGCAGTGTACACTTCCTCACGACCTTAATAAGTTACTAGCCCACTGGACCATACAGGCCTCAAGTCCTCCCGAGACTACCTTTGCCATGCAGCAAGGCCTTCTCCGATCAAGATTCGGAGGTATAACCCATCCTTCACCGATTCTGCAAAGTACATAAGTCTTACTTATCCATGACATCTCAACTCAACACGTGTAGTGAAAGATTTTTTTTTTCCTAATACTCATCACCCATTAGCTGCATTCACATCGGTCTTATCAATGGTACCTTCTGACTAATTGGGAGCTCACTATACCTTAAGGATCAATATCACAATTCACGTTCGCTCCACTGCGAATATTCATCTAGCTATTAATTAGGATCCACAGAAAAACAACCGCTAAGACAGTCCAAGCCAAACGACACTTTAAACTTATGCAATCCACAAAGTACCACTCGTCTTAATACAAACCCATATCCATAAGCCTTATCCACAAAAATTTTTTTCCACCCAACCTGTCACGGCTAGTTAATAACTAGTACATCTTAGCTCAAAAGTTACTCTACTCCCAGTCGAGTCAATCCTGGTTGTCCTGCTGAACAATTCCTCGAGTTTGTCTTCCTCGCGGCAGCGGCGCTTGCTCTGTCTTATTTCTCATTGGGCAGTCCTTCACTTGGTGTCCCGGCTGGTAACATTTAAAGCATTCTCCACCTCTATACGGGCAGGGACCAGACTCATGCCTTAGACGACACAGGCGACACTTCTCACTTTGGCGGAATATCGGCTTCTTGATTGTACTCCTTCGGTTAGACGGAATGTGATACTTGTTGGCAAACATCGGCCTCTTCTCCATCCGACGGTTATCCCTAAAAGAAAGCGCGAATCGCGATCCAGATGCGATTGCTCTGTCAGTCCTACTCTTCTCCACAGATTGAGCCCTTTCGAACAACTCTCCATAACTCCTTATGTCCAACGATACCAGTCGGTCCTTAATCTCAGGTTTCAATCCATCATAAAATATTCTCATCCTATTCATAGGATCTCTAATCGTCCATGGTGCAAACTCAGATAGCTCAGCAAATTTCACTTCATATTGTTCTACTGTCAAATGGTCCTGACGAAGCTGCAGGAATTCAATCATCTTTTTCTCTCGCCTACAGTCCAAAAAGTACTTGCCAAAGAAGGCTTCCATGAAGGCATCCCATACCGGTACCATACCTTCGGGAAAGATCTTTTCTTGTGTAACTTCCCACCACGCCTTAGCTTCACCATGAAGTTGATAAACGGCTAATGTCACCTTGTCCTCTTCAGAGCATCTCAACAGGGCGAATGCCTTCTCTATTTCTAAAATCCACCAGATTGTAGCCTCTGGATCTCCTATCTCTTCAAACTTCGGTGGTCTTAGGTCTAGAAACCTTTCCATTAACTCTGGTATTGGTCGTATACCACTCTCATTTCCAGACACTGAGTCTTCCTACGAAACGGCGGTGGCGGCAGCATTAACTTGACTACCCACTTGCTGCCCAACTACAGCTTTCAAAATTTCCAATGTCTGCAGGATCCCTTCTACTCTGGGACCTTCTCGAACTAACCTTCCACTAGGCACCATCTCATTACGGTCGCTCATTATACAGGTAATTTACGGAGTCCTGACCACCCCAGGCAACACATAATGAGATAACCAATAAACAGTCAAAAGCATCGATAACAAACACATGCAAAAGCTTATAATCCTACTAACTATCCCAAATCCCAACGCTCCTTATCACTCCAAGCCAATGACCAGATGAATCAGGCTGACCTTGCTCTGATACCACCTTGAGCGGGGATGTCACGCCCCGACTCTCGAGCCCGCGACATCCCTTGCCAAATCGCCACGAGGTCATAGAGATAGCTTCCCAGGCACGCTATCGACCTATCACTTAACTACGCATGCGGAAACGTTCTAAATCCCTGACAGCATAAACAAACATGGATAGCAAAGTAGGCAGTCACAATCGACATTCACAAAATGAAAATCCCAATTCAAACATATCAGCAAACCAATCAAGATCTTATTCATACTAACGAATGTACACAACCCCATACTTCGGGGCGACTAGACAAAACCTCAAAAGGTCACTTGGTCAGGTGAGGTCAACTTCTCACTTACTTCAATAGACTACTCCAACAGCCAATTCATGGCGTCCGCGAGGCTCCGTCACGTGGGACCTGAAAATGTTATCCCACGACGGGGTGAGAATAAATCTCAGTGAATCAAGCCTAAGCTCGGTAAGGAAATTGATTCGCCCAGGACATCCTAACCGAAGCTCACAAATCACACATGCACATATAGCAACTATCCACAGTTAACAATATAACCATCATCCACATGCACACTTACCAGCTTCAGCCATACGTAATGCAATGCTCGACATGACTCAGCATGTCAACGTCAATCGGTCACTCAATCACAGCATTACATCCACCAGTATGCACAGGATATTCACCAGGACAATGCACACGACAAAATAATAACTCGAACACAAGTGAGTATGAACTTCCGTCTTCCTACTCCATTCGTCCCATTCCAAACGTCGTAGTCGGGATACGTTCACACTTACCCATGTACGAAGTTACATTGCACTCAATTCTTTTATTAACGATGATCGTGCCACCGGCACATGAGAGGATCTACGCGAAAGAGGGCGTGATTCGACTCTCACACATAACGCGATCCAACACCTCAGTGTGATCCAGCGTTCTACCGGTAAAACTGGGCTACGTTCCTTTACTCTCGGCAACGGCTACTACAAGCGGTGTATCCAGTGCGTCTGGCACGGCACTAGCAAGTAGGCATCCCTATACGGGGCGTCGGTCCAACATCCATTGCGACCGGCATCCGACCAACTCTACATCCGTACTAGTTAACACCGAATCAGAGTTGTCGTGCTTCTGGCAAGTCGTATGGTTCCGCCCAAATCATAGAACACGAGCTTGCCAGGAACATCATCGTTTTTCGTCATATGACCATACAATCCACATCCAGCAATCAACCCATTTCATTATCTTGGTTAAGGCCGGATGCTCACTCAGGCATGTAAAAACTTTGGCTAATCGGACTGGATTTTGGCACGAAATTGGCAATCAACACAAACACGAACAACCAGTCCGATTAGGCCACATAAAGGCTCGAGTTCATACGATAATTATTTATTAGTCAATCCGACTTAAACGTCGTCGATCGCTCGCTCGTCTCTAGCCTATCGCTCGCTCGCGATCAAACAACGGCAATCCATTGCCCAATCAATCAATCAATAATTTACTAACAACAACTAGCCACTGACAGTTTAATCAGTCCGGCTAACCAAAACGATTGGCCATTTATCCTAATCCCAATTTCTATTTAGACCGGTCCCGATCGTGTACCTAAAATCCACAATTGACTAAATAACTAATCCTAGGCACAATTAGCGCCCTAACCAAGGATTAGGGTCAACTCACTATCAATTTGAGCTCGGGCGGTCTCAACGGCCGACGACGGCGAACGGCGACGGCGGCGGCGACGGCGGCGGCGGCGGCGGCGACGGCGGCCCAAAAACCTAAAATCTCGGGAATGCCTCAAAGAAGTCTCGCGAGGTCAACGGGACAGGTGGCCGGCGACGGCGACGCTCCGGCAAGCGGCGGCGGCCTAAAACACAATCGGCCAGCAGGGTTAAATAGGGGAACCAGGCTATTTTCCGGCGAAACACGGCCCCACGGGCCGGGACGAGGCCGGCCAAGGCTGGGGATCTCACCTAGGGGTCGAGGGGAGGTGATCGGGACCGGCGGCAGCGGCTGAGGGCAGTCGACGGCGGCGTGGCAGCAGCGAACACAACCGGGCGATTTCGGCGCCGAAAACTGGGGGAGCTTGCGGGCGGTCCTCCAGCCACCACGCGCGGCGGCGAGCTCGGCCGAGCTGGAGGAAGGTAGAAGGGAGGTTGGGGAGTCTGTTGGTGGCGGCGGTGCACGGCGGTGGGCGGCGGAACGGCGGGATCGAAGAAAACACGAACCGAGCCCTAAAACAAGGCACCGACGATTTCGGGGCTGATTCCGGCGGCTTCGGCGGCTAATCGGCGGTGGGGTGGCTTCGGCTTGGTCGAGGGGTGGCTGAAGGTCACAACCGAGGTGGTGGGTGGTGGCGGTGGCGCCGCGAGCGGCCGGGGGAAGCCCCGACGTCCTCGCGTCTTCGCGGGCGAAAACAGGGGCTACGGGCCGGGGCTTAGGCGGCGGTTTCGCGGCCGTCCGGTGGCCAACGACGGTACCAGGGAGGTCGACGATGGTGGTGGCGGTCTGCTGGAGGTCGTGGTTGGGCGTGGTGGTGCCGGCTGAGGTGGTGGTCGGCCAAAATGACCCACGAAGAAGAAGAGGAAGAAGAACAGGGAAGGGGGGGAGCGTCCGCGAACAGGAGAGAGAGAAAGAGAGTGAGAGAGTGGGCTGATGACTAGGGGCCCACAAGAAGACTTTTGGGCATTTTTGTCCCATTAGCAAATATCCAAGGGCAAAACGGTCTTTTGACGATTCGGGACTGAAACGAATTTTCGATACAACGGACGAAGGGTATTTTGGTAATTTCATAGGCTAGGCTCGGTCGGGATTAGGCTCGGGTCGCGAGGATTGAAATCCTAATTTATGGTGACTAGGAATTTCGAACCTAATCTAAACCGACTGAATTTCAGAATTCGTCCAAACATCGTCTCTTCATTCCTTTCGATCCCATAATATTTAACAACTGAAATTTCGATCTTAATTCCTTTTATCGAATTCAGGGACTTCACCGGGGTCGGATTTCTAGGGCGTCACAGAACTGCCGCCTGTGTGGAAGGAAACATGGGAACATACCTTGCTCAAGTAGGACAGACGCCTGCTTTAAGTGTGGCCAGCTGGACCATCAGACGAGAAACTGTCCGAGTTAAGCCCCAGGACCTCAGTTTCAAGGGAAACGACATCCAACAGGACCGCCGGCTGGAGCCCCGTAGAACAACTTGAATAGGCCGCCAGCTCAGGGAAGAGTTTATGCTGTGGTGCGTAAGGAGACGGAGAATGCGCTTGGCGTGGTCACAGGTACGGTTACTTTTTGCGATCATGCTGCCTATGCATTGTTTGACCCTGGAGCATCGTATTTGTTCGTATCTGCTCAGTTTGCTGATTTGGTTGGAATTGAATTGAAACCGCTGGATGTGATATTGCATGTTACTACCCCATTAAAGGATAAAGTGTTAGTCTCACTAGGTTGTTCGGGCTGTAAGATAGTCATTGGTGGTAGTGAAGAACGTATAGACCTAGCTGTGCTGCCTATGTATGATTTTGATGTTATTATTGGAATGGATTGGTTGAGTAAACAGCGAGCTGTTGTTGATTGTGGTAGCAGGGTGATCCATTTCCATCCGAATGATCACCCTAGATTCGAGTTTGTGGGAAGTCGAGGAGGAATCTCGATTCCTTTAATTTCGTCGCTTGAAGTGACTAAGCTTTTGGATGAGGGGTGCCAAGCGTATTTAGCTGCCCTGGTTGATCCGACGATCGAGGAACCAAAACTAGAGGATATAGCTGTGGTGCACGACTTTCCAGATGTCTTTTCTCAAGAATTACCAGGGTTGCCACCAAAAAGAGAAATAGAATTCATGATTGAGTTAGCCCTTGGAACGGAGCCAATCTCAAAAGCACCCTATAGGATGTCCTTATTAGAGTTAAAGGAATTGAAGGTTCAGATGCATGAATTGCTGGACAAAGGATTTATTCATCTGAGCGCGTCACCGTGTGGAGCGCCAGTTTTGTTCGTGAAGAAAAAGGATGGATCGTTACGCTTATGCATTGACTACAGGAAATTGAACCAGGTAACTATCAAGAACAAGTATCCGTTGCCAAGGATATTCAACTTGTTTGATCAATTGCAAGGAGCGTCTGTATTCTCCAAGATAAACCTGAGGACGGGTTATCACCAATTGAGGATTAAGAAGGAGGATATACCAAAGATAGCCTTTCGGACGAGGTACGGGCATTATGAGTTTACAGTCATGCCAATTTGGTTGACAAACGCCCCGGCCGCTTTTATGGATTTGATGCATCGAGTATTCAAGGAGTACTTAGACCAGCTCGTCATTGTCTTCATCGAAGACATCTTGATTTACTCAAGGAGCCCTGAGGAGCATGAGAAGCAATTGAGTGTAATTCTACGGATGTTAAGAGAACACTCACTTTACGCCAAGTTCAGTAAGTGTGAGTTTTGGCTTAACGAAGTTGCATTTCTTGGACACATCATCTCTGGAAATGGAATTTTAGTGGATCCAGTGAAGATTGAGGTAGTAACGAATTGGCCTAGACCTATGTCAGTAACAGAGGTCCGAAGCTTTCTAGGTTTGGCAGGCTACTATAGGAGGTTCATGGAAATGTTTTCCTCGATAACCACTCCTTTGACGAGGTTGACGAAGAAGGATACGCGGTTCGAATGGACGGATAAGTGCGAAAGGAGTTTTCAAGAACTTAAGCATCGATTGACGACCGCACTAGTGTTGACGATTCCTTCTGGACCTGGAGGTTATGAGATCTACAGTGATGCGTCGCTAAAGGGATTAGGATGCGTTCTAATGCAGCATGGGAGAGTTGTTGCTTACGCATCGCGACAATTAAGACCTCACGAGATGAATTACCCAACACACGATTTGGAATTGGCAGCTATCATCTTCGCGATGAAAATTTGGGGGCATTACTTGTGCGGGGAAAGATTTCAGATTTTTACGGACCATCAAAGTTTGAAGTACTTATTTTCCCAAAAGGAGTTGAGCATGAGGCAACGTCGGTGGATGGAGTTGCTCAAGGACTATGACTGTGACATCCTGTACCACCCTGGGAAGGCAAATAAAGTTGCGGATGCACTTAGTCGGAAATCGAGCATCACATACATGATAGTTAAAGAATGGACTCTGTTGGAAGAGATAAGGGATTCGGAGTTCAGGTTCGAAATCTGCCAACTGTCTAGTCTACTAGCTACATTGAGAATCGAACCGAACTGAAAATTCAGGAAAAGGTGAAGGCTTCGCAGTCTACGGACCCTGACATCCAAAAGATCCTGGAAATGGATGCCGCAAAGAGAAAACCCTGCTTTCAAGTATCAGAGGATGGAATTCTGAAGTTTTGTGGATGCCTGTGCATACCCAATGACGAGGAACTAAGGGAAAAGATCTTATCAGAAGCCCACAGGAGCAACTACAGCATCCATCCGGGAAGTACTAAGATGTGTCAGAATTTGCATCAGCACTACTGGTGGAACGGAATGAAGGTGGACGTAGCCAAGCACGTGACTAAGTGTTTGACGTGCCAGCAAGTTAAGGCGCAACATTGTAAGCTGGTGGAATGTTATAGCCTTTGGAGATTCCCGAGTGGAAATGGAAACATATCACCATGGACTTCGTGATGGGTTTACCAAGAAGCCAGAGAGGACATGACTCGATCTGGGTAATAGTGGATAGACTGACTAAGTCTGTGCATTTTTCCCGAGTCGGCCGATTGGTCGGCAGGCGGCGGCGGCGACGATGGCGGGGCGCGCACGTGTGCTGACTCAACTTTGTGTAGGTCATTTCCTGTCCACAAAATGGGGTGGCCCTTGGGGCCTAATGTAACATCCCATGTTTAGTAGATTTTTTTTAGGGGTCACTGAAGACCGAAATGAGTTTTAATACGACCTAAGTATGGTGATTGGTATTATTAGTTAAATTGAAAGTACATGTTGTGCATACCCATGGTTGGCTAAATTTTATTAGTTTTCAGCTCAAGGAAAATGATGACTTTTTAGTAGGAATTCATGAGGTTGTCATTCACGTGATCTTTTGGGCAGTAATTGTAACGCCCCGTGCCCTTCTCGGGCTTGCTAATATCCCGCCACGGCCGTTTGCATTGAGTAGTTCCCAAGATCAACGGCGAACGACTTAAGTGCAATACCAAATGTACTTGCGGAAGCGACGAACCATCTTCTTTACAAAAATTTTCTTTCTGAACACAATGACTCAGGATGAAAAAGAGAGATTTAAAACTTACTTCATACACTCCTTAAAAGCGTCAAATACACAACAGAGTTACAACTTGCCATATCCCAAAATACAACCTCCTTTAATAAAACAACGGTAGATGAAGTTTAACCCTACAGAGCTATATAGGCGTGAACAACCCAAAATAAGAAAATAGCTCCCTAAGTCTTAAAAGGGAAATACAGTCAGGTAAGGTTAACGGTTCATCTTCTTCAAAAGGGTATCTTCAAAAGTCAGTCCATAATATTCAAGGAACCTCGTCATTCGGGACCTGAAAATGTTGTCCCACGACGGGGTGAGAATAAATCTCAGCAAGTCATTCCTAACCCTAAACTAGGCCATTAGTACCTCCTAACACCTGAAAATAAACAATTCTAATATAAAGCATAATCATGGCATTTAAGACAATAAATAGGAGTACAAGACATAGACACTCCATTCAACCCAATTCAAGATGCGATTTCACGATTTAAGCTAAGCTTCGTACTTTAGACATCTAAACAATCAACTGCTCAAATAAGGCAACCCATCAATAACTCGATTCTAGCTATCCAGCCCTCGCCGTAGCGCCCGAGACATAGCTTAATAATCACATTGTATTAGGCAGGACCCTCGTCATAACGTCCAGGTCTAATAAATTCATCTGCCCGGACCCCCCGTAAAAACGACTCTTAGGTCATACTTGCATTTGGTAAACGCCCTCGTCATAACGCCCAGGCTATTATATGTTTACCAGGACCCCCCGTAAAAACGGCTCTCGGGTCATGCTTGCATTTGGTAAACGCCCTTGTCATAACGCCCATGCTATTATATGTTTACCAGGACCCCCCGTAAAAACGATTCTCGGGTCATGCTTGCATTTGGTAAACGCCATCGTCATAACGCCCAGGCTATTATATGTTTACCAAGACCTCCCGTAAAAACGGCTCTCGGGTCATGCTTTAACCTTAATAGGTTAATATGTGATTTAGTACTCATACATCTCATTCCAACGGCCAATTGCACTCAAGATCACACAGTCAAGCAATTAACCATCAAGGCACATAGCCACGATCATAGGTCATCCATGAGCATTCGATTATTTTACACTTCCCATTCAAACTCCGGTTTAGTCTATTAAACCACTTCACTTGCTCAAATTAAGTTAAAATGACTTCGACACATGCTCAAGACCCTAAGGTCATTCATGACCAGAATAGGACTTCATCATATAAACTCAATTTCGCCATTTTTAATCCAAGAAACGACCAAGCGCGGTTCATCCATTTCTTGACAGGTTCGGTCTTTCCATGACCAGGCTTACTCTCAGAAAAACTGACATAAATATGTTTAGTGTTTTAGCAATCTAAGTTTAGAACCTCGTTCTTCATGATCTTACGGTCGCGTGGGCGAAAACGGAGCTCAATTTGGACTCCGGACGACTTAGAACGACCCATTTCATTTCCGACGCGCGCTGAAAAGGGGATTACACGGGCTCTCGGGTATTAACATTTTTCTCACAAAAACAGCCCTTAAACTCTACCAATCCAACCATAAAACATCTATTAGTAACCTAACATCCTAATAAAGGGTTAGGGATAACTTACCAAGTCCAAGAGCTAAGGAAAACCGGTTGAGATAGCGTGAAAGGAGCGGCGCAAGTCCTGTCCGGCGGCGAACAGAATTGATTCCTTGAAAAACATCCACCAAAGGCCAAGGAAACTTGGTCAAGAACACATCTAACACAAGTCTCTAACCCCCTTAACATATCTAACTAAATTCTAGAATTCGCTCACCTCAAGAACAACCAAGGACTTCCCAAGAACAGCCCGCGGTTTGCTCATGGCTCGGTTCGGATCGGGGTGCTCACGCGGCCTAAGGGCTTGAACGGAGATCCTTCACAGTTCAAGAGGAAGAGGAGGTCGGTTGGTGGTGGCTTAAGGTGGTGGTGGTCGGCTTCCGCCTAGAGACCGAGAGAGTGAGCGACAGAGAGAGCGTAAGGGAGAGAGATGAGAGAATGAGAGAAAATGAGAAAAATAGGGGGAGGGGAAGAGTGGTCGGCCGAACAATGGAGGTGAGATGGAGAGATAGAGTGACATGAAACAAGGAAGAAATGGAGGGAAAGATGAAGTGGAGTGGTTGGGAATGAATGACCATGAATAGTGCAATTGATTGACAGCTTGTAAGAAAGTGGTTCATGGGGTAATTGTCTAGTCATTCTAGTCAAATCCAATCATCAAATATCTAAGGGTCAAATGACCATACTACCCCTTAAATTTCGGCCAACGGTGGGGAATGGCAATTGTCCATTATGCCCTCGCCTATTTCTAAGGAAAGGCACTAACTTAAGGGTAAAAGAGAAATTCCCAATTGTCAGTCCGAGTTTTCTTTTCTAATCGATAACAGGAGAATTCTAGTCTTAATGGCTCTTGATGAGGCGACGTCCAATTTTATTACAGTTGGAATTCTCGAATATCCGATGCCCAATTCCGAAGTTCAATCCGTAGTTAAAATCCATCAATGGTGATTTCAGTGTATCTCAAACTAACGGGCGGCTCTTAGGAGTTACGCGTATCGACCCGTGACTAATGTCACGTTTAAGAGTTATTCGAGTCATGGTGACCTTGGTTGTCATGTAATTGCGAGGGTCAATCGCTAGTTCCAAAGGACGCGATCGTCAAGAATTGGTCTAGGTTGATTCGCAAATTATACGATGGTCGAACGGAATCACCCGTGATCCAATTGTATAACACTGGCAAATCGTTCCAAGACCAATCTTAGACCGGCCTATCATGGCTCAAAATATCCCCTCGGCAATCCTTATGGTCAAGATACCAATCCATGGTCGAGTTCTTTGGTCCACGTACTTAAATCCTACTTAGCGTTTCCCCATCGGTTAGTCTTCTCAAGAGTGGCCAACTCTGAGCGAGATTTAACTGAAGCGCACTGACGAGATGTCTCATGAAATCTTACTTCGAAAAGGGTCGAATTTCAAAATGTCACAACTTTTCTCTCCTTATAAAAATTTCGTCCTCGAAATTTACCATAAATCACATCGTACTCAACAACTGGGTGCTGACGCCTCATCTCTACTTCACCTTCCTCGGCGGTCCTCTTTTTAATTGCCAAAACCCAAATAGGTCTTCACACCTCGGACTCGACTTTCCAAATCGGACAGGCCTCGCATGGGTGATACTTTAAGAAAAACATAATCTCTCACTTGAAGTTCTAAAGATCTATACCGTCTGTCCATTTAATTTCATTATCGATGCCAAGGCCTTCGTAATGGCGCACCGTCCGTCAAACTCACCCACGATCCGCGTAGCACACTTAAGATCCGTATATCGTTTTGAAACCCGCGTCTCAACACTTCAAGTTAAAATCTCATGTACCAACGCATCAAGAAGGGCACAAATCTCCGCGTCAACACGCCTCAGGGCATTGCGTGACGACCTAAACATAAACTCAAGCAATTTGGTCCACAACATACTCTAAGGACCCACCCATGCTATCCTGAAGGCTTAATACAGTCCAGTGCCACCTCCAGTCAGTCCCTCATGAAGTAATTTCAACCCAAGATAGAAGTCATTCGCAATAAGTCCCTACTCAAACATCATTAATAAAGGTATGCACCAACCGGTCATCCAATCTGTCTACAAGTAATTGTTACTTTGGACATCTCCACCAGGCATAGCTACTCATTACCACGTCCTTTAAAGTTCGTGATACACGCTCGCAACCTAATCTCATGCATCTAGATCATTTTCTTAGGCCATCTATTTGTCTGCACACGACAGGACGTACTATATTGTAACTTCGTCTTTATGACGTCTTGAGGACTCTCCCAACAGTTAAGGTAAACTTAGGATCTCTACTTGGTACAACCATCGTTGAAATTCCACTCGAGTTGCCTAACGCCTTCACAAATCGTCCCATGGTCCTCCTAACCTTTCAGGTGACCCCACAGCCAAATCCACAACAATTCGTTCCTAGTTCCACTCGAGAGCTTCCTACGGCTGGGGCAACTCGTCGACTTATTGAGTCGTGCCTTCCTTTGTTGACACGTCCGATCCTTATCCACAAACTTGACTATTTCTCTTTTCATTATATTCCACCACTAGTGCAGACTAAGTCCTGGTACTGCTTGGTAAATCCATGGGACATTATAGTCATCACGATGAGTTCCCAACATGACCTTGCCCTCTAAGTCCTTCATCATCGTATACTTACATTCGTTCATGAAGCTTCTAAGTCTCTATCCGTGGGTACTTAGGAGTCTGGATTTTCTCCCTGTTGTAATCTCTTCCATGATCTCTTGGCATCAGGTCTCTCAGGTCACAACGCTTTAGCCCCCGAAACTCCTTTCATGTTCATTCGGCCATTCGCGCCATATCTCGTCCTTAGTCCATTTCATTAATAGGACGACTCCTGCCATGATTCGTCTATAGCAAACCATCAATTCCAGTAACTCCAAACTCTAATAATCCATACTGTTTTTCGGCAATCCATTACTTATACTAATCCTTAAGGGTTCCACAGGAAATCCATTTCCCAGAGGTTTTATGACCTAGAACTTGCCTTATTAGACCCAAATCTCGCGCTCTTATATTCTGCATACCTCGAGCGTCCTCTTAGAGTCCATGGAATACCTTCCAAAGGCCGTTCGTGCTCTTCATGATTTCTTGATTCCGATCAATTCCTTTCAATCAAAATTTATAGTTCCACAAGCGACTATCACATCTCAAAAATCAACTACCTAATATTAATCTATAACCTCAAGTCTAGTCGCCATTCAAGTCGAATCCATATGCCTTCGATTACAACTGGCCTTTGATCCAAATATCCCTTGTCCACTTCCTTGCATACATCTCGTCTCACACTGTCGAAGACCGTCAATAGCAATTGATGACTAAAACCATCAAGGTGTAACGCAATTCAAGCCTAAACTCATTAATATCAATCGTCTCTTTATAACTCATATTCACAAATGAAGCTCATCAGTCGGTCGTTTCCATTTCAAAACATTGTCTAATCCACTGTCAATCTCTGGCCTATAACCATAAATAACCATAAATGTCATCAATTAGAGTTGATACTAAAACCATCAGGATGCAACAAAAGTTCAAGCCTATAATCCTTGAGACACTACCTGGTGGCGTTCACTCTTAACACCCAGACAATAGAATTCCTCTTCTTTTCGTACCGGGGCCTCTTACTCTATGAGGAGACCACATTTCTTAGTGGCATTCTCTTGTCTCGAATCCACATTGTCTTCCTCGTTCCATAGAATGTCAATCTTGAAGTCTGCATCAACAGCGGTACCTTTACTCCAGGATTCAGATGTCACCATACTCGACATTCTCCTTCCAATAACTCTATCACCTCAACGACAAAGTTCTAAGGGATCGAGGTTTCTCCTTGGTCTTTACAAATCCACACCTTGGATATTCAACTCGATTAATTCAAATCACTTTGCGGTCATAATCTAAGCACCCCTGTTGCTTACTCGTGCACCCATTCGTAACCAAGACTATCAAGTCCGTCTTCTTTCCGTCCCAACAACGACCATCTCAGGGTCCGATCGTCCTTTAGAACGTCGCCCTATCCTTTAGGGGACAACAACTTATAACTCCATTTCCGATGGTTCGGTTCAATCTCAGTCAACCTCATAGAATCATTAGACTTAAGCAGACTAGCATGCTGATTTCCCTTAACACTTCCCACATGACGAGAGAGGCAAACCATCAATTTTCCTTCTAGGCCTTGCGCCCTCGTATCAACCATTCCTTACAAGTACATTCTATGTTCTATAAGCGGAAATCCTCTTTACTCATGGTTTCCCCAGTCATTTAGCCCTTCAAGATGAAGTTCGTCATAACACTTCAGATCTAAGAATATCAATTCGCCACGATGCTTCGAACCTCAATTCCTTCTTTAACCTCCTTGTTCTTATTCAACGGGTCCCTAACCATCTTTGATGCATGTTTAGGCAGTCTCGAGAACTTTACCCCACAATGGCAGATCTTTCTCTGATTCTCACAACTTCAGGGACTCCAACAACTCTTGTTCCTTAGCAAACTCAGTAATGCATTCCTCATTGATCAACTAGATGAAGGCAAATCCGATTACGTGCTACGCCTTCAAGGAAAATTCCCTTTGGTAACTATTCACCGATCATTAGCAGTACCTTGGAGTGTTAATCGTTAGGGTCATTTTCTCCTCAATATTCCCACGCTTCTAAGGCTTCCTTACACATCCTCATTCAAAATAGGAGTAATCTCATACTTACATTTCCTGCCAACTCCGTCGACTTCGACTTCACAAACTATTCCACAAGCTAGTCCATATGTCAGCTCCTATTCGTGTCTCCAAGATCATCCTTCCGATCAGCACCATTTGCTCCAATAATCACAACAGCAATAACCTCAACTGGCTAAGTCACAATAGCAGTCCAATCTCGAGCCTACCTACTCATCCAATTCTCGATTTCTTTTGAGGCTCTCTCGACTTTACCAACTCTTGAATCTCCCACAACTTGTGGTCTGGAGTTAGGCGCTCCTCTAACACTTTTATCTCGATTGTTCATTCCCACTAAGCTCTAACATCATAGGAGCTCCTACAGTTCCACCAAGGGATTCAAAGACCTAAGCCATCTACTCAAGCCTAGCAGTCCTAAACTGCTCACCACAACGGTAACCATAAGCCAGTTACTAATTACCAAACAATCACAAGAGACACTCAACTAGGAGTCAATCATCAAACAAGTCTCAACTAGGCAAACATCAAGCAAACACTCATGGTATCAACTCTGTGAGGCACTTACTCATACCTTTAGTCCTGCCGCACCTGCGACTTAGCAAAATTATAACATGCTATTCAGTTCTCAAATAAGCCTCAGTCAAAATACACTTGATGCCAAGTAGGCCAATCATAGATCAAGCATTCAAAGGCACACATCAAGAAGTTCTCATCCGTACCTCAAGTCTAGATGCACTTGCAAGCTAGCACAACTACAATCAGCTATCCAACCAAACACTTAGTACACAACGCTTAGTGCCAAGTACGAAGCTCTAGGACCTCTAATCGCCTACGGCGATGCAAACCAATAATGTCATTCACAGGCGCCATATCAAATGCCATGCAATGTTTGAAATTTCATCTTGAGGACCAACTTTAATGCAATAAATCTTTTGATAAAAGAATCAGACTTAGCCCGATACCTAGACCCATCCCTTTCAATGTATGGTTTAGATCATTCCAGCCTCCCTTTTTGTCTTAGGAGCCTGTCAGGAGCCGCTCCTTGTCCGAACTTCTATGTTCCGGCGTACACTCCCCGCCCTCATCAGACTTGGTCCTTGCAGGTTGTCCCAAGTCATACACCTACGAGGAGAGTCCCGTTCCACACGTCCCATAACATGTTTCATTACGGTTTATAGGTATCCCACCAGCTTGTCCCATACCAAGCGATGGTTTATCAAGTCCGATAATGATATGCTCATGCATGCACATTCCTCAACTTTTATTTTGACGCCATAAACACATGCAGTGCATGATTGTACTCATTTCTCGTTATATCTCAGTCGTTGCCTGATCAATTCCCTATCAATAGAAGGTTTCTAGTTCCACAAATGACCATCACACAGATCAATGGCCTAGGATCAAGCATATACCTCAAAGTCACAATCATGATCATAAAAATCCAATCGATCCTTTACCCACAAGAAATCCTCTATTAACCTCAAACACATTTTCAACCTCAAGTTCAGGCTTATGACTCCCCAATCTCTGTTCACTTCCTTGTAAACCTCAATCATCACATCACCCAAGACCATCCACTAAAATCGATACCATAACCATCAAGACACGGCACAAATTCAAGCCTACAATTCCCAATATCCAGTAATCCATACCTAACCCTAAGGGTCCTGCTATCTAATCATCCTCAAGTCATCACTCCATATCACTCCAAGTCTCAATCAAATTGGATTGAGCTAACCTCGCTCTGATACCACTTAAACGGGGATGTAACGCCCCGTGCCCTTCTCGGGCTCGCTAACATCCCGCCACGGCCGTTTGCATTGAGTAGTTCCCAAGATCAACGGCGAACGACTTAAGTGCAATACCAAATGTACTTGCGGAAGCGAAGAACCATCTTCTTTACAAAAATTTTCTTTCTGAACACAATGACTCAGGATGAAAAAGAGAGATTTAAAACTTACTTCATACACTCCTTAAAAGCGTCAAATACACAACAGAGTTACAACTTGCCATCTCCTAAAATACAACCTCCTTTAATAAAACAACGGTAGATGAAGTTTAACCCTACAGAGCTATATAGGCATGAACAACCCAAAATAAGAAAATAGCTCCCTAAGTCTTAAAAGGGAAATACAGTCAGGTAAGGTTAACGGTTCTTCTTCTTCAAAAGGGTATCTTCAAAAGTCAGTCCATAATATTCAAGGGACCTCGTCATTCGGGACCTGAAAATGTTGTCCCACGACGGGGTGAGAATAAATCTCAGCAAGTCATTCCTAACCCTAAACTAGGCCATTAGTACCTCCTAACACCTGAAAATAAACAATTCTAATATAAAGCATAATCATGGCATTTAAGACAATAAATAGGAGTACAAGACATAGACACTCCATTCAACCCAATTCAAGATGCGATTTCACGATTTAAGCTAAGCTTCGTACTTTAGACATCTAAACAATCAACTGCTCAAATAAGGCAACCCATCAATAACTCGATTCTAGCTATCCAGCCCTCGCCGTAGCGCCCGGGACATAGCTTAATAATCACATTGTATTAGGCAGGACCCTCGTCATAACGTCCAGGTCTAATAAATTCATCTGCCCGGACCCCCCGTAAAAACGGCTCTTAGGTCATACTTGCATTTGGTAAACGCCCTCGTCATAACGCCCAGGCTATTATATGTTTACCAGGACCCCCCGTAAAAACGGCTCTCGGGTCATGCTTGCATTTGGTAAACGCCCTCGTCATAACGCCCATGCTATTATATGTTTACCAGGACCCCCCGTAAAAACGGTTCTCGGGTCATGCTTGCATTTGGTAAACGCCATCGTCATAACGCCCAGGCTATTATATGTTTACCAAGACCCCCCGTAAAACGGCTCTCGGGTCATGCTTTAACCTTAATAGGTTAATATGTGATTTAGTACTCATACATCTCATTCCAACGGCCAATTGCACTCAAGATCACACAGTCAAGCAATTAACCATCAAGGCACATAGCCACGATCATAGGTCATCCATGAGCATTCGATTATTTTACACTTCCCATTCAAACTCCGGTTTAGTCTATTAAACCACTTCACTTGCTCAAATTAAGTTAAAATGACTTCGACACATGCTCAAGACCCTAAGGTCATTCATGACCAGAATAGGACTTCATCATATAAACTCAATTTCGCCATTTTTAATCCAAGAAACGACCAAGCGCGGTTCATCCATTTCATGACAGGTTCGGTCTTTCCATGACCAGGCTTACTCTCAGAAAAACTGACATAAATATGTTTAGTGTTTTAGCAATCTAACTTTAGAACCTCGTTCTTCATGATCTTACGGTCGCGTGGGCGAAAATGGAGCTCAATTTGGACTCCGGACGACTTAGAACGACCCATTTCATTTCCGACGCGCGCTGAAAACGGGATTACACGGGCTCTCGGGTATTAACATTTTTCTCACAAAAACAGCCCTTAAACTCTACCAATCCAACTATAAAACATCTATTAGTAACCTAACATCCTAATAAAGGGTTAGGGATAACTTACCAAGTCCAAGAGCTAAGGAAAACCGGTTGAGATAGCGTGAAAGGAGCGGCGCAAATCCTGTCCGGCGGCGAACAGAATTGATTCCTTGAAAAACATCCACCAAAGGCCAAGGAAACTTGGTCAAGAACACATCTAACACAAGTCTCTAACCCCCTTAACATATCTAACTAAATTCTAGAATTCGCTCACCTCAAGAACAACCAAGGACTTCCCAAGAACAGCCCGCGGTTTGCTCATGGCTCGGTTCGGATAGGGGTGCTCACGCGGCCTAAGGGCTTGAACGGAGATCCTTCACAGTTCAAGAGGAAGAGGAGGTCGGTTGGTGGTGGCTTAAGGTGGTGGTGGTCGGCTTCCGCCTAGAGACCGAGAGAGTGAGCGAGAGAGAGAGCGTAAGGGAGAGAGATGAGAGAATGAGAGAAAATGAGAAAAATAGGTGGAGGGGAAGAGTGGTCGGCCGAACAATGGAGGTGAGATGGAGAGATAGAGTGACATGAAACAAGGAAGAAATGGAGGGAAAGATGAAGTGGAGTGGTTGGGAGTGAATGACCATGAATAGTGCAATTGATTGACAACTTGTAAGAAAGTGGTTCATGGGGTAATTGTCTAGTCATTCTAGTCAAATCCAATCATCAAATATCTAAGGGTCAAATGACCATACTACCCCTTAAATTTCGGCCAACGGTGGGGAATGGCAATTGTCCATTATGCCCTCGCCTATTTCTAAGGAAAGGCACTAACTTAAGGGTAAAAGAGAAATTCCCAATTGTCAGTCCGAGTTTTCTTTTCTAATCGATAACAGGAGAATTCTAGTCTTAATGGCTCTTGATGAGGCGACGTCCAATTTTATTACAGTTGGAATTCTCGAATATCCGATGCCCAATTCCGAAGTCCAATCCGTAGTTAAAATCCATCAATGGTGATTTCAGTGTATCTCAAACTAACGGGCGGCTCTTAGGAGTTACGCGTATCGACCCGTGACTAATGTCACGTTTAAGAGTTATTCGAGTCATGGTGACCTTGGTTGTCATGTAATTGCGAGGGTCAATCGCTAGTTCCAAAGGACGCGATCGTCAAGAATTGGTCTAGGTTGATTCGCAAATTATACGATGGTCGAACGGAATCACCCGTGATCCAATTGTATAACACTGGCAAATCGTTCCAAGACCAATCTTAGACCGGCCTATCATGGCTCAAAATATCCCCTCGGCAATCCTTATGGTCAAGATACCAATCCATGGTCGAGTTCTTTGGTCCACGTACTTAAATCCTACTTAGCCTTTCCCCATCGGTTAGTCTTCTCAAGAGTGGCCAACTCTGAGCGAGATTTAACTGAAGCGCACTGACGAGATGTCTCATGAAATCTTACTTCGAAAAGGGTCGAATTTCAAAATGTCACAGTAATTGAAGAGACCTTAACGGAAATATTCCGATTTAAGCCCTCTCATTTATTCTTTTGGAACTTACATGCGCGTTAATGGTTTAAAGCACAGGTAGGCGCAAGGATTGAGGGAGTGGGAGTAAAGAGCTTTGATTAAACCCTTGGGACTACAGATGTAGTTATGGTCACGCGGCCCTGGTGGCATGCTTAATGAATGGGGGGAGATGCTTAATAGAGGAATTACGATTAAATGGTCTCTTCTTTAATCCATACACGCCTTTATTAAGAGGATTAACCGAGTAGAAGCATATTGAATGATCGCGGGCAAGTGAAGGGCCATGAAGAGAAGGAGAAAAGTTACACGACTCGGCTCTTCATTAAACTCGCGCCCGACCATTAGTAATTGGGCAATAATGTTACAGCGTAAAGGGGGGGTGTGATTAAAGATTCTTGTGATCAGAGCATGTATTTAAGTCTCTTGAAACCTAAAGAGGCATGCTTAAAGTCTGGTACTCGTGGACGGATAGAGGGTGTACAACTTTAATTGGTTTCCTCGATTTTAATTCCGAGTATTTATAGCCTTGGAGGCGTGCGGGATTGAAGGCCGTGGTTGAGAGCATTAATTTCCCTTGATTCCTATTCAAGCATTCATGGTTAGGTGGTTTTAATAGGCTATTAAAGGCGTGGAGGTGAGTGGCCTTCCTCATTCCTCGTACTCATTTAGTTAGGGGAGTTAATGAGCAGAATTAAGAAGCTATTAATGGTTGATGAGCATGAAATTCGTGTGTCAAGGGGCGTGCCATTAAAGATCACGAGACCCTATAGGCGCATGTCTACATCCCTAGTAGTCTAGATGAGTCAAATTCTAGTAATCACCTATGTAGCACCGACACGCCTACCACGAGAGATATTGCGTGTCGGCGATACGTCTGGGACACAACCTGCCGCGTGTCCGAATGGGCAAAAAAAATTGGACAGGCGTGTCCGGCACCACGTCGCACGGACGCATCCCTGCAAAGCATTTTCGTGTGGTCAACAAAATAAACTTGCACGGACACGCAGAGCCCAAACCTTAAAAAAAAAACTCACTTCGGCAAAGGCCCAGCCCAATGAGCCGAAGCCTCTCTCAAGGAGACACTCAAGCCCATTCCACCCAAACCCTCCATGCGCTACAGCCATTTATAGGACTTTTCCCACCAGCTCCTTCTACTTGTGAGCGATGTGGGACTCTCCGCTAGGCATCAAATCATCACAGCCTCTAGCGCCAGCTTCCTCTCCTTCTTCCTCTTTGTTCTTTGGGATGTGGGACTCGTAAGGCAAGATCAGCTAGCAAAATAAAAAGTTGTCGGGTGTGTTTAGAATTAGAACTATGGTTACTGAAGTTGGATTAACATGGTTGATCACAAACTCTGGAGGAGAGCTCTTTTGCAGGGCGGCAGATAAACCGAATTAGTTGGAGGAGATGTAGGAACCGAATCCATGCCGAACGTTTTCAGAAGGAAGTGTCTCTCCTGAAAAAGAAAACCCAAATAAGCATCTAGTCTCACACCATCTTAGCAAATAGGCTGTGCAAATGAATTCGTTATGGAAAACTCAAGTTGGAATGTAATAGGGACATATTAACTCCAAGGCCTAATGAGCAATCTTCACAAGTAGAAAGGATAACACATATCAACTCTAAAGCCTAATGAGCAATCGTCACCCGCAGAAAGCATGACACATAACAAGCAATAAACACATTTCCGTCTTTTCTTCTTCCTCATTTTATGTTTTCTATCATTTTACTTTGTGTTTGGAAGGGAGGGGGAGAGTGGGTTTGCCACATGCCAAAGCTTATGCTTGACCCGCCATCTCTTGCAGACATAGAGACAGCATGGGGAATATAGCTATTGAGAAGAATATACTTCTTTAGGGATTTAGGGAGAAATTCCCTATCTATTTCTATTCTGGTTTTACGTAATTGTGGATTCGCACTTAGATGCTGGTGTAGGAGAAATTCCCCATCTATTTCTATTCCCATATATATGCCGTGTCACGGCGTGTTTGAATTCTCTATTTTTTGAGGACTGCCGTATCGACGTGTCGTGTCTCCGTGTCCGTATCGTATCGGTGCTACATAGGTAATCACGCCGAGGCAGACGAAAAGGCTAATAGGTAGAGTAATAATTACCTCTTGGAAAGGGGCGTGCATCAACCAATCCTAGGAGAATTCTTGATTTGGGTGTGCATAGAAGAAGGTGAAGACCAATGGCCGCGAAGGGACAAGTGGCGAATGGGGGCACAGCAGGAATGTTGGAAATTGATCACCAGATGCGGCAAAAGGAAACGTAACAAGTGGCGTGACCCTATAGGAACATACCAACGACCAATGGCCATTTGTCACAAACACCACTCCTCGCCGAGCCTATAAATACACCCGAGAACCCTTCATCCCTTTTGACCTTTTCGTTTCCCTCATGACCAGCAAACATTCTTGAGGGAAAAAGTTTGGAAACTCTTCCCTTGTCACCCCTCTCATTCAAGGTCGACGACTAGCCTGCTGCAGGAGGGAGACTGAGACTATCTCGACAACGGTAAGGTAGGAGGAGGCTTGTCGGACGGAGGTGCACTTCACCCTAAGGCAAGGAATCTTTCAATGGTCTTGTTCAATCCATATTATGCATAGAACAATCATTTTAGGGTTTGGTTTAAGTCTGGTTCTTGATAAACGGCAAGAACAGCCCGTTCTCTTGGGTTATGGTCAAAATTTTAGCAACTTAACACTAAGGATTAAGAGAAATGAGACCTAGTAGGGGAGCATGCAATGTTTAAAGTTCAAATAGGGTAGATCCAAATGCATGCATGGTAGCGCGGAACAAGCGATCGATCGAAAAATAGACAGAACGAGCAAAGTAAAACGGACACCAGATGTACGTGGTTCGGTCGTAAAGACCTACGCCCACGGGGAGAGCAGCAATGAATTCCACTATAGAACGAGCGATACACGGAGATTACAATTCACTCGAGTTACACAAACACACTCTTGGTGTTTCCCAGCCCCAATTACATTCAAGAACGCACACAGTGTTTAGCCCCCAATTCCTAGCGAAATAATCTCTCAATCTCACGAAGGAATTAAAACACAAATCTAACCTTAAGATTTAATCGGCTTCGACACTTGAACTCTTGATGTAATTCCGTGAACAAAACCAGCGACGATAAACCTTTGCCAAGCACTCGACGAACGGCGCTTCAAGACTTCCCACAAGCACTCACACGAAGCGGCGCTACAAACTGGAGTCTTCTGCACAAGCCCTCAATTAGCGGTTCTTCCCACGATCCACATTTACAGCGGCGTATCGTCTTGAGAATAAACCAACCCCATATATATATATGAGTGACCAAGCAAGATGAGGGCTCCCGAAGAGTCAACGTGGAGAATAAAAAAGGAAAACTGCATCCATCGCATTCTATTGTAATTCGGTCAACAAAAGTGCAAAAGGACAAGATTCTTGTTTTATTATTTTATTTCCTTTACTGGGCAATGCAGGAAATCTTCTTTGTGTCATCGCCACATTCCACTATATCAACTCCTCGCTGGACGAATTTTTTTTTTTCAAATCTTCGCCTGACGCCTTTCCTCACGGTGATATCAAGATATATATCTACAGTTTGAAATATTCAATTCGGAATATTCAAATTTTCACTTCGGGCTTAAACTCGAGACATAATTTAACAGTTACCTAATAGGAGGTGAGGTATTTAGGAGCCTATTCACCGAGTTATTGTGATACTCATCGTGTAGTAAATTTGTGAAGTCAGGTTGGTTAGGATTTCGCATAGAGAAGCACCGTGGGGATTTTGTCCGCGACTTTGCGATACTAGGATTATGCTTTTGTCAATGAGTTAGGCTCGAGGTCGGGTTATAGCTAGAATTGTTTAATTCATCAAAGGAAGTTGGTGAGGTTTTGTTGCGTTCGTGGGGCTTGTTCGGTTCGCATGCTTAACTTGCTGAGTTGTGGTATAAAGAAAAGTTTGCTGAGAACTATGTAATCTATTTCTTAGGTTATGTTTGAGAAAGGTTGTTGTTAATGTATTTTCTTGCATTTCACCGTGGCATATTGTTTGCGCCTTATGAATATGGAACGCATTCCATTATTTGCATTCAAAGTTGAGTACGAGAGGTGCTATACGGATATCCGATGAGCCCCGGAGTAGGGGATAGCACAACAATTGGGAGCCCCAGGGGCCAGAGTAGGGAAAATGAAAACTGGAGTGTCCGCAAATGAATAATCAACCGTGGGTTGATGGAGTTTGTGCATGAGACAAGAACACTATCCTTATTTTCTGTTGGTGATTTATCTTTACGATGTTCGTATTTTTATTTTGCACGTGCAGTCATTGTTGAAAACCTCAGTTTAAAGCAGAATTCTCGTGTTCGCGCTATCGTATAGACCTGATTTAAATTCTGTTTTACCTTGTAATTTATGTTAGAAGTTACGTTATATTTTAGGAATGTTTTCCATTAGAAGATGTATATTGCTAGCTATTTTGCTAACCCACGTAGTGGGATTTTTTTTTTCCAGATTAAATCGAAATCTCTATGGGAAGTTTTGGAGTACCACTTGACATTACTCAAGAATATCGTGACTTAATCCATTTAGATATTCCTCATGTTAGCTTATCTATGTATATATCTACCTTGTGGGTTGACGAAGGTGCCGGTCGTGGGATAGTTATGTATAGGTGGTATGCTCTTTATGTATGCCATGGAAATCAACTCATAGGACCCCTCCCTATTGAAGTTTTTGATGTGCCGATGGAACCTATAGAACCTGCGCCTATGCCGGTTCTCGTCCCCACTCCCGTCGCACCGTCACCTGAGCCTTTTATACCACCACCCGAGCCGGTTTTGGAGCCAAACCCAAATGAAGATGAAGAGGAGGAAGAAGAGTTGATTCAAGATTCTGACCTATCCGAGGTTTAGGGAAATGGTTAGCGAAGTAGGAGGAGGAAGTTCCTTTTTGTTGTGGGGTGTTACAAGTTTGTTTTGAAGTAGGTATTCCCCAGCCCCTCCCAGGTAGTAATTAAATAAAACTCGGAACTTGCATGGGTGTAATCTCGGATATGGAGTTTGCTAGAGAAAAAAAAAATGAAGCCGGTGTTTGTTTTATTCGGTTGTAATAATTTGTGATGTGAGAAAATCCAATATGCGAAGTAGCGTCAGAATGGCTGAGTGGGATTTCTTTCCCCTTAATCATGTTGTTTGTTCTCTCCAGTAGTTTAAATTTTGTTTGTTTTGTCCTCGCCTTACACGCATGAGTTAGAGTATCTAGGTACAAGTCCTGCAAGTTGATTTTTTTTTTTATGTGTCATAATGTCATGATCGGCTTCCCTAGAGGAACCTTCATACAAAAATCAACTTTAATTTTCTAGACTCGTCCTTTTGATCCCTATAAGAGTTTCTTATCCAAGATGTTTTACCAGGCTTAAACCAGACAATATTTGGAAAGTTTATCCAGGTTCACCTTTGATGACTGTATCAAGTATAACAAGATGTATCTTGTTGACATTAACCCGCGTAATTTTCTCTAATTCAGGACCATTTGTCTCCCTTCTTATCAACTGAGGGTTATACCATTGGACGAAACAATTTTTTTTTTTTCATTCTTCTGACGGCGTTCCTTATTGATGTCCAAATCGAGCAACCCTGGTACACGCCCACTTGACTGGGTTGCAAGACATAAGCTTCCAATGAAAACCAACCGATAAGACTTTTCAACCTAATGGGTTCGCAAGCACCTGGCTTACTAAATATTATCCTCAGAAACTATCGTCATCCAAAGTCAATTACTAAACCTTAATTCATAATTTCAAGGTCAAACCTAAGCTTGATAACCTCCACATGCTCATTTCCGAACCCATGAGTAATGGTCCCACATTCACATTCATGGCCTTTAGATACAAATCGATGTCTATCATCCACAATACAATGATGTAGATTCAAGCCTATACCTCCCAAGTATCCTTAACTTCATCTTAAGTTCAAAAATGTCAATCGAACAGAGGCGATTCCTTAAACCCACAAGTGGATATATCAGACTATCCATCGAACCATGACAATGTCAGTTTATATTAGACTATCACCAATCCCTCAAGATCAACGCAAATATTCAAGCCTATAACTCTCAAGCATTCTTCACTTTATCTCATGTCCAAGGAATCCATCACAAAGAAGCAATACCAATATTCCAAAAGTGGATATATTAAACTATCCATCGAATCTCACTATTCAAGCCTAATGCACAATTACTCTTGTTTCATTGTCCAATGATATCGAACACAAGAAGTGATTCCATAATCCGAAAGCTGTTATATCATGCTGGCCATCAAACTCTGTCAACGTCAATTTATAAGAATGCTATGACTAATCCATCAAGATCAAACGCACATATTCAAGCCTATGATCCACAATTGCTAATTCATATCCAGAATCCGTCATAAAAAGGCTAACTACCAAGCTTCACATTTCAAACCTATTAGTAGATGAATTACCCTTTCGACATAACGTCCAATTCACTTGTCAGTCACCAACGATATTTACTATTAAGTAGCAAGCTACTATCAATCAAATAACAAGCACAAGTGATTGTGCTTGCAAGTTCTAAATGCGTTCATGCCTACTAACTACCTCAACCACTAGCGCACCTTATCACTTCATTTAACCTAAGCTCCGATACCACTAAAGGGATGTGGCACCATGAGCCTCTTATCCTCCAGTTCGATACCAACCCAAAGCCCAGCTGTCGTATCTCCTAATCTGAAAAATGTTTCCACAACGTGGGTTAGCGCGACGGCTAGCAAGAAAAACATTCAACCCCACCATAGGGGTCCTAAGACTCCCTAAAACAAACTAACAAGACATCATATAATCGAGACATATGATCACGTAACAATATCAATCAATGATCAATAGGCAAGATGAATGTGAAGCCATAAGAATGCCAATGCAATATGCAATGACGCGCTCTTCACTCATTTACGCCATTGCAAAGCATTCCACCTTGCAATCCCACTCTCCGGGGTTCCACGACGCATGGTACGACTCTACCCAGCACACAGGACAGGGTTGTCAAGCACGTACAAATCCCCGCACACAGCCCAGGGGCGTCAACTCGATTCAGTGCACTGAAGAGAAATAACTCCACATATCTCATCAATATCGTTCCATGTACAATGTATGCTTGGCTATGAATTCACATGATTCACAATCTCAATTCTCGTAGGCAATATCTCAATTGCAAAGCCAACATACCAATGTCAATGTCCACAAATGACAAGTACATAGAAAAATCACAGCATTGAATTTAATCAAGCAAAGCACGTGAGAATTGAATCATCAAGGCCAAGTGAATATCCAATCGAAGCTCTCGGGTCAACCATGTTCTTGATCCATAAATTCACAATTTCATCAAAGAAATTCATCACAACTCAGTCTTAAGATCCACAAGAGATATTCCTTAACTTCTCCATTTCATTTCCTCAAAAACTAAATTTTTAATTGTCCATTTCCAAAGCTAACTCAGACCCGAAAATTTGATCTTCATTATACCCGAACAGAATCGATTTAAACAAAATGGCAAATGAGCTCCTAAAATTTTCAAATTTCACTATGTTGTATTTAAGACCTTGGGGAACGTTGTGTCAAGAAATCTCGAATTGATCCTGTTGGAAACACATTCCTAATTTGTATACGAAATACGTGGGGAAAACTATTGATTAATGCACAAAATCAACTTACTTGTATCACCAATCGGAATACGATCACACGAGGAACCGTACCCACTGTCCATAGATTAGATGTCGCCTTCGCATTCCCGAGAGTCCTTTGTCGCCTTCGATGCGATTCAATGTTGGAGGAGGGAGTGACATATGTTGTCGTTTTTCAACGACAGTATGTCTATCTTAGGGGGGAGAGAGGAAGAGCGTCAGTCTCTTTGACACTTCCCAACTGACGTGATTTCTCACGTCTTTTCAAATTGCAGATAATCGTTATTGCGGTTATCTATGGAGGCGGGTGTGATTTCCCGCATGGGCGCACACCGTAAGTCCTATATTCTATCATCTCCCACTCGCCTATGTAGGGCAAACAACTCCCACATGTTCACGGAGGACAAACAACTCCCACTCGCCCACACAGGACCAAGCATAACTCTCTTTATAACTGCAAAATTCATATTGACAAATAATCCGTGCGACCAGCATACACTGAGAGCTCGTTGTCACACATCCGTTGGAAGTATATGACTGCTCATATGGACATAATCAAAAGTATATTTTCGTATGCTGTACCCTAGATTGATCAGTCACATACATATCTATCTGGATCTCATTTAAGTATGATATGTTATATTCACAATTATGATCACACTAAATAATCATAACCGGCCGGTCTGTGAATATAAATCTATAATGTGACTCAAAAAACTCGAAATCGATCTTCCTCTTCCATTACACCTCTCAATTTCAGTTCAGCTCGCTTTTCTAGAAGTGTCACTTTAGATCGAATCAATTTCATGACCATAGGCAACACCCTAAGATAGCGAACACTAAATATAAATCTTGAGAATAACGAAGGGTCGTGAGGGCACCAAATGAGGAATTTTTATCCTCAAGAGTCTCACACGGCATAGAAAAGTGGAGATCATAACTTTTGCCAACTCTCATTGGTCGACAATGCATACGTAATACGAAGTATGTATTACGGTATTTTCTCCTTCCCCATGGAGCGTATGTCTTTCTATTTTAATACCGTACAGATGATCACTCAAACATACTCAATGTCTAACCATAGTTCACGTAATAACTCCAACCAAGAGTTTCCATCAGAACTCTCATCTGGCAATAAAGACAGATAAATTGAAATACGTGGGATGGCTAATAATAATAATAATAATAAATCCTTTTATTTCACTTTCGGACATTATAAATAATAAGTCCCCATCTTAACATTCTGTTAAGCCGGCATAAATATTTTAAGCTTCAGCTCTCAATTATCACCTAGATAATAAGTTTAAAATTGCCTCAGCTCTATTCATCACTGTGACATCCTGAATTCTGACCCTATCTCGAAGCTTATTAATGAATGAATGTCTACCGAAGTATTCCAGTAAATCTCGCTCAGACTTGATCACTCTTGAGTCGACTAACCAAAAGGGAAAGGCTAAATAGGATTTAAGTACGTGGACTAAAGAACTCAACCACGAGTCGGTACTTTGACCATAAGGATTGCCGAGGGAATCTTTTGGACCGCTAAATGTCGATCTAAGAATGGTTTCAGAACAATTTGCTAGTGTCGTGCAATTGGCCCACGGGTGATTCCAAATGACCATGGCACGATTTGCGAATTAACCTAAATCGATTCTTAACGATCGCAACCTTCGGGACTAGCAATTGACCCTCGCAATTACATGACAACCAAAGTCACCGTGGCATGAGTAACTCTTAAACGCAACATTGGTCGCTGGTCGATACACGTAACTCCTAAGAGCCGCTCGTTAGTCTGAGACGCGCTGGAATGACAACGACTGAATTTAGCCATGAATTGGACTTCGAGATTGGAGGCCGGATATTCGAGGATTCCAACAGGAATAAATTGGTCGCCACCTCATCGGGGATCATTAGGATTAGAATTTGTCCATAGCATTTAGAAAAGTGAAATTTAAGTCGACGATTAGGAAATTACCTTTATGCCCTTAGATAATTACCCTTTCCTTTAGTAATGAGCAAGGGCAATTTGGACAATTGCCACCCTTTCTTCTTGGCCAAAAATTGGAGGGCTTTTAGTCATTTGGCCCCTTGAATTATTGGTTGGCATGAATGACAAGTTGATTGACCCTTGACAACCCCATACCAACTCTCTTACACATGTCAATCTTGGATACTATTCCCTTGTACTCTCCCCCAACCACTCCCTCTCTTGGAACTTGAATGGAAGAAGCTCCCCTACCTCTCCCTCACTTCCTCTTGTTCGGCCGACCACCTCTCCTCCTCCTTCTCTCTCTCTCTCTCTCTCTCTCTCTCTCTCTCTCTCTCTCTCTCTCTCTCTCTCTCTCTCTCTCTCTCTCTCTCTCTCATTTTCTCACGTTCTCCGTCTCTTCATCTCTCTCGCTCGCTCGCCGCTCTCTCTCTCTCACTCTCGGCCGCCGTCTCACCGCCGCCCCTCGCCGGCCTTCGAGCCTCATTCGTGAGCTCATCGACTTCATTTTCCACGGTAAGTTCCCCTGAGACTAAGTCCTATACATCGCTTAGCGAGTGATTAAGGGACGGTGCGATTTTGAGAGGTAATCCGTGGCTAACTTGTGTTGTTCTTGTGGAAACCGAACCGGCCCTCTTCTTGGACAGATTTGAACCCCGGGCTTCGCCGCTTCCTTCGTCGTCCTCACTTTCTTATTGGCTTGGTAAGTTAGTCCTAAAATCATATTAGGACCTTAGGTGTAACGCCCCGAGTCCTCACGGCGCACATCATCGCCTCTAGACCAGTTCCATGAATTTAATACCCAGGATCCAGGCAACGCGCGGTAGACAATGAAACTTAAATGAACATGCGGAGGCGTCATGCACAACTCCTAGACAGTTAAACACCAGAGGGTCTGAGGGAATGAGGCACTTAAGTCATAGCAAAGCATACGGTTCGTCTTTACAACATAAGCATAAACTGGGATACAACACTTGGGATCAGGGGAAGATGGTTAGCCTAATCAAAAAGAGACGACAGGCTACGGGTAAGGCACTACTCAAAAAGTAACTTCAAGAGTCATGGGCGCCTAGGCTATCCAAGGGTCGAGCTCGCGGTCATCATCTGGATCCTCGCGGTGCACATGGTCATACTTCTCACGGTCTTCCTCTTCTTCCTCTTCTTCTTTTTCTTCCTCAAACACTTGCTCTGGATCTTCGTCTTCCTTGGATTCAGGCTGAGGGTGGAAGATGGCCTCTCCGTCGGGGTTGTGCTCCTCCTCCAAAGGCTCGTCCTCGGGATCGTCCAGTTCTTCTTCATCTTCCTCGGGCTCGGACTCGTCCGTCTCCATGGGGTCTTCGGCATCAGAGGGCCCCACGATGTCGCCATCGGTCTCGGGGTTCTGAGACGGTGCCGGCGGGAGATCCTGATCAGGAGCGGTCTCGGAGTCAGTGAGCTCCCCATCAGCAGGGTGTACAATCGAAGGGTCCTGCTCGCCAATGACATCCCACGGCACGTCAAAAGTCCTCAATGGCCCAACTGTGAGGTCGCTGTCACGGTAGAACCATGCTGCGAATCTGTCTGGCCTCCAGTCTGCTAGGCCCACATCCATCCAGATAGTGCCGTACTTCTTAATATAAGCTTTCCCTTCTCCCACCGGGTACTCCGTAGAATACTGCTCCACCCAGACGGGTACCCCAAAAATCGGTGGCGGTGGCATAATCAGGGTTTGGGGTCTGAAAAGGTGGGTCCCACGACGGGGTGAGATATACTCAATAAGCTAGCCTAACCCTAAGCTAGACACTTGGAACTTCCAGACCCTTCCCAACACATGCAATGGCTAAACAATCAAACAGTAGACAATGGCATGTAATAACTCAATTAGAAACATATCTAGTCATGCAATTCACACGCTAGGCTAGACAGGACTTGTACTTGGGCACTTAACATTCCATCATTTAGCAGATAGTCCACATGTATGATACAATCGAAACTCTCATGGCTTAGCCCGCGTAATAACGCATCAGGCTTAAGAGATCAAGGAACCCGCGTTTAACGCCTCAGGTCCACCCCGCGTTTAACGCATCAGGATGCCTCATGCACATATACTTATAATTCCTTTCCATTGACTTAATTAAATCAATCACGCACATTCTCATCAAACTGAGCTCAATTCGGCTCTTTAAGTTACCATCCCATATCATGGCAATACATCGTAAAATTCAATAAATCAAGTCCATGGCAATGTCATGCGGTCGATATCACATCAATTGAGATAATTCAATGCCATCACTATTGACCCTTCGGCCATGTCACCCAATCAATGGCACATCAATCAATTAAGGCCTATAACTCACTAATTAACTACACGAGACCCAAAATCACTAACATAGGGTCGCTTAGCCCAATTAGACTCCCTTCAAATCCCACGACCAGAATACAATTCATAGGTTAAAGGTCATTTACTCAATGTATCCGCACGATTGTCCCATGGCCGAACACTCCTATGCTTCATTTACGATCCCATCAAATCAATCGGATGCAATTCAAGCTCTAGCTCATCCTAAGGTGCCATGGGCATTCGGTCCACACCTAGGAACATTCACCAATTCATTTCATCCATGGTTCTTAACATTTCAAGCATCAAAACTTGTCAAGTCCAATGTACCCTACACATCACCAATTCGGATTTCTATAGAACCCCACCTAAACAGCCCATGAAATACATCAAAACAACCCTTTCATAGTCCTTTCATCACACAAGGTCCCACCAAAGGGTTAGGGGAGCTTACCAAGTGTCAAGAGCTAGGGGAACTCGGTGGCAACGGCGGAGGAGTGGCGCGAGTGGTCTGGTCCGGCGCGATCAGACCTGGTTCCTTAGGGAAATCCACAAATGGCCAAGGTAATTTAGTGAAAAGCACTCCTAACACAAGCTTTCAACCTCCTAACATGGATATCTAAAGCCCTAGAGTCGCTTACCTTAAGATCAAGCAAGGGACTCTCAAGAACAGCCCTTCATCATCCTTCTCGGTTCGGTTCGGCCTTGGGGTGTTCGGGCGGTTTCCGGCTCCAACGGCGGTCCAGCTAGGTTCGGGAGGGAAGGGGGCGTCGCCAAGATGGTGGTCGAAGGTGGCGGAGCGGCGGCGAAGTGGCGGCCGGCCGCGGCTTGGCCGAGAGAGGAAGAGGCGACGGCGAGAGGGAGAGAGAGGAGAGAGCGAACGAGAGAGTGGAGAGAGAGAAGAGTCGGCCGAATGAGGTGAAGGGAGGGGGTTGTGTGATATGAAGAGAAGGATTTTTGGAGGGAAAGTGGTAGTGGGGTGGTTCATGGGGTATGTGAGAAGGAATAGTGCTTAGGAATGACAAGGTTAGTGGGGTAGGTTTGGGGAAATTGTCCTATCAAGCTTGGTGTATTGCACTTCAATAATTCATCACTCAAATGACCACTCTACCCTTGGGATTTCGGCTGAAGGTGGGGGAAGGCAAATGACCATTTTGCCCTCGCTTTGTCCTTGGAACAGTGTGCTAATCCTACGGGTAAAAAGGTCGATTTCGCTCGTCGGTTCGAATTTCGCTCTTCTAGCCTATACGGGACTATTTCTAACCTTGATAGCTCTCTGATGAGGCGACGTCCAAATTTACTCCAATGCGATCTTCGAACGTCCGGCCTTCAATCTCGAAGTCCAATCTATGGCTAAATTCAGTCAATTGTCATTCAAGCGCGTCTCGGACTAGCGGGCGGCTCTTAGGAGTTACGCGTATCGACCCGTGACTAAGATCACGTTTAAGAGTTACTCGAGCCACGGCGGCTTTGGTTGTCATGTGATCGCGAGGGTCAATTACTAGTCCCGAAGGTTACGATTATTAGGAATCGATTTAGGTTAATTCGCAAATCACGTCATGGTCATAAGGAATCACCCGTGAACCAGTCGCATGACACTAACAAATCGTTCTAAAACCATTCTTAGGTCGACCCTTAACGGTCCAGAATATTTCCTCGACGATCCTTATGGTCAAAGCGTCGACTCGTTGTTAAGTTCTTTGGTCCACGTACCTTAAATCCTATATGGCCATTCCCCATTGGTTAGTCGACTCGAGAGTGATCAATTCTGAGCGAGATTAACTGGAATACATCGATAGACATTCATTCACTAATAGGCTTCGAGATAGTGTCGGAATTCAGAATGTCACAACTCTTCCCCCCTTACAGAAATTTCGTCCTCGAAATTTACATTACAACCACCTATTCAAACAAATGGGGGTGCTAACGCCTCATTGCTTCCTCACTTTCCCTAGTGGCTCCTTCAGTTCCATGGCGCTCCCAGATCACCTTTACTAGTGGGATCGTCTTGTTCCTTAGGACTTGCTCCTTCCTGTCCTCGATCCTGACTGGTCTCTCCACATACGTCACTCGATCGTCCACTTCTATCGCTTCGTGGTCCAGCACATGAGTCACGTCCGGTTCATACTTCCTCAGCATCGACACGTGGAATACGTTGTGAACTTGTGATAAACTTGGCGGCAAGGCGAGTCTGTAGGCCAGAGTTCCAATCCGCTCCAGAATTTCGAAAGGGCCTACATACCTCGGACTCAACTTTCCTTTCTTCCCAAACCGAGATAGACCTCGCATCGGTGACACTTTCAAGAAGACGTGGTCTCCTACTTGAAATTCCAAAGGTCTGCGCCGCTTGTCGGCGTAACTCTTCTGGCGGCTCTGCGCGGTTTTCAATCTTTCTCTTATGATTTTCACTGCCTCCACTGACTGTTCTACTAATTTTGGGCCGGTTATGCTTCTTTCACCGACCTCGTCCCAGAATAAAGGAGTCCTACATGCTCTACCGTGTAATGCTTCGAACGGTGCCATTCCGATGCTCTGTCGGTAACTGTTGTTATAGGCAAACTCCACCAAGTGTAACTGATCTTCCCAACCTCCTTTAAAGTCCAATACGCAAGCTCTCAGCATGTCCTCAAGCGTCTGAATTGTCCTTTCTGATTGTCCGTCTGTCTAGGGGTGATAAGCGGTGCTGTACTGTAGTTTCGTTCCCAAGGCCTCTTGTAGGCTTTTCCAAAATGAGGCGGTAAACTTGGGGTCTCTGTCCGAAGTAATCGTCACCGGGACTCCATGAAGACGAACTACGTACCTCATGTACAACTCTGCATACCTATCCATCGCAAAATCTTTTCTCACTGCTAGGAAGTGCGCGAACTTAGTCAGTCTATCCACGATCATCCAAATCGAATCATGTCCTCTCTGACTCCTCGGCAAACCCATGACAAAGTCCATGGTGATGTGCTCCCACTTCTACTCGGGGATTTCCAGAGGCTGCAACATCCCACCAGGCTTACAATGCTGAGCCTTAACTTGCTGGCACGTCAAACACTTCGCCACATGCTTAGCTACGTCTATTTTCATTCCATTCCACCAGTAGTGTTGACGCAGGTTCTGGTACATCTTCGTGCTACCCGGATGAATGCTATAGCTGCTCCTATGCGCTTCCGACAAGATCTTTTCTCTTAGCTCCTCATCACTGGGCACGCATAGGCGTCCGCGAAACTTCAGAATCCCATCTTCGGACACTTGAAAGTCGGGTTTCCTTTTTCCGGCATCCATTTCCAGGATCTTTTGGATGTCGGGGTCCGTAGATTGCAACGCTTTCACTTTCTCATGAATCTCTGGCTCAATTCTTAATGTCGCTAGGAGACAAGACAGCTGGCAAACTTCGAGCCTAAACTCTGAATCCCTTATCCCTTCCAACAGGGTCCACTCCTTAACCATCAAATGCGCGATGCTTGACTTCCGACTCAGCGCGTCTGCAACCTTATTTGCCTTTCCGGGGTGATAAAGGATATCACAATCATAGTCCTTGAGCAGCTCCATCCATCGGCGTTGCCTCATGTTCAACTCCTTTTCGGAAAACAAGTATTTCAAACTCTGGTGGTCCGTGTAAATATGAAATCTTTCGCCACACAAGTAATGTCTCCAGATTTTTAGTGCGAAAATAATAGCTGCCAGTTCCAAATCATGCGTCGGGTAATTCATCTCATGAGGTCTTAACTGTCTTGATGCATAGGCCGCGACTCTTCCATGTTGCATCACGACGCATCCTAATCCCTTCAGCGACGCATAGCTATAAATCTCATAACCTCCAGGTCCAGAAGGGATGGTCAACACTGGCGCGGTCGTCAAACGATGCTTGAGTTCCTGAAAACTCCTCTCACACTTATCCGTCCATTCAAACCGCGTGTCTTTCTTAGTCAGCCTCGTCAAAGGAGTAGCTAACGAGGAAAACTTCTCCACGAACCTACGGTAATACCCTGCTAGTCCTAGGAAGCTTCGAACCTTTGTCACTGATGTAGGTCTAGGCCAATTCGTTACTGCTTCAATCTTTGCTGGCTTTATTGAAATTCAATTTCCAGAGATGACGTGTCCAAGGAACGTAACTTCGTTAAGCCAAAACTCGCACTTACTGAACTTAGCGTACATCGAGTGTTCCCTCAACGTCCGTAGAACTATACTCAATTGCTCCTCGTGCTCCTCAGGACTCTTTGAGTAAATCAAAATGTCGTCGATGAAAACAATGACGAACCGATCCAAGTACTCTTTGAATACTCTATGCATCAAATCCATGAAAGCAGCTGGGGCATTAGTCAATCCGAACGGCATGACTGTGAACTCATAATGCCCATACCTCGTCCGAAAGGCCGTCTTAGGTATATCCTCCTTCTTAATTCTCAACTGGTGATAACCCGTCCTTAGGTCTATCTTGGAGAACACAGAAGCTCCTTGCAGCTGGTCAAACAAGTCGTCGATCCTTGGCAACGGGTACTTGTTCTTGATTGTCACCTGGTTCAACTGTCTGTAGTCAATGCATAATCGCAACGACCCATCCTTTTTCCTCACAAACAAGACTGGCGCTCCCCAAGGCGAAGCACTTGGGCGAATAAATCCTTTGTCCAGCAATTCTTGCATCTGAACCTTCAATTCCTTCAACTCCGACAAGGACATCCTATAGAGTGCCTTCGAGATAGGTTCCGTTCCGGGTGCTAACTCAATCACGAACTCTATTTCCCTTTCTGGAGGCAGTCCTGGCAATTCTTGAGGAAAGACATCGGGAAAGTCACGCACCACTGCTATATCCTCTGACTTAGGTTCCCCGACAGTCGGATCCCTCACGACCGCTAAGTAGGCTGGACTTCCTTCGTCCAAAAGCCTAGTCACCTCAAGTGACGAAATCAAAGGGATCGAGGTTCCTCCTCGACTTCCCACAAACTCGAATCTAGGGCGATCATTAGGATGGAAACGAATCACCCTGCTACCACAATCCATGACAGCTCTCTGTCTACTCAACCAATCCATTCCGATAATCACGTCAAAGTCAAACATATGCAGCACAGCTAAATCTATTCGTTCCTCACTACCCCCAATGACTATCTTACAACCTGAACAACCTAAAGAAACCAGCACTTTATCCTTTAAAGGGGTGGTAACATGCAATATCACTTCCAGTGGGTTCAATTCAATTCCAACCAAATCAGCAAACTGAGTAGATATAAACGAATGCGATGCTCCAGGATCAAACAAGGCATAGGCAGCATGATCACATAAAGTAATCATACATGTGACCACGCCAGGCGCGTTCTCCACCTCCCTACGCGCGCGCCACAGCATAAACCCTTCCTTAAGCTGGCGGCCTATTAGCATTGCTCTGCGGAGTTCCCGCCTACGGTCCCGTTGGTGGCCGGTTCCCTTGAGCCTGGGGTCCTGGTGCCTAGCTCGGGCAATTCCTTATCTGATGGCCCAACTGGCCACACTTGAAGCAAGCGCCCGTCCTGCTCGGGCAAGGTCCGTTCCCATGCTTCCGTCCACAAAAGCGGCAGTTCCAACTCGGCCGGGGAGCAGGCTTGCTGATGTTCCTTCTCACTGGAGGGACAAAACGTCGGTTGCTCACCATCGGCCTTTTGCCGAACGGGCGGTTATCCCTCACGGGAGTGAACCGTGATCCAGATGCTACTCCTCTTTCTCTCATGTCCCTTTCCACTAACTGACCTCTTTCATAGATGGCGTCATAACCTTGTAGGTCCAACAGCACCAACTGGCTGCGAAGGTCAGGTCTGAATCCATCTCTGAACCTTCTCGCCCTATCCTCAGGGTTTTCGACCATTCTCGGGTCATACTTAGACAGCCTTGCGAATTCCGCCTCGTACTGGTCGATGGTCATCTGATTCTGTCGGAGATTCTGAAACTCAATCATCTTCTGTTCTTGAGCCGCTCTGGAAAAGTATTTAGCATTGAACACTTCTGCGAAGACGGTCCAATTCGGCTCTATCCCTTCGGGGAAAACTCTTCCCTTGGTAGCCTTCCACCAGTCATTCGCAGTCCCACGGAGTTGGTACACGGCTAGGGTTACCTTCTCAGCTTCGGTACAACCCAATACTTCGAATGCTTTCTCCAACTCCTCAATCCAAGCAGGGGCAGTTCCCGGGTCCCCTGTACCATCAAACTTGGATGGCTTCAGCTTCATAAAGTGCTCCATCAGCGGGCCCATCATGCGATTCCCTTGTCCTTGGGCGTTGCCACCATCAATGTCGTGTCCGTTATTCCCATTATTACCGTTTGCTAAGTTCGCAGTAGCGACTGCAGCTTCAGCAGCCTGGGCAACGGCAGCAGCTCTTTCCTGGGCCTGCCTGCCCATCAAGTTCCCAATCTCCTCTAGAATCCTCATGACTCCGTCATACCTAGGATCTTATACCACTTGCGGCCTAGAGCTAGACGCTCCTCCAGTACCTCTGGTTCAGTTACTCATCTCGCTAAGTCTCACAACACCTGAGCCACTATAATTCCATTCGGGAATTAGAGACCTAAGTCATCTACTTAAGTCGAACAAGGTTACACTACACCCATAGCAGCAATCATAGTTAAGCCAATCATTACTCAAGCAGCCTTCAGAAGCATAGTAATCAAGAATTCATAGTCATATCACACAGTTATACCACACAATCAGTCGCCTCTGCAACTTTACCAGATCACAATCAACTATCCAATTCAGCAGTCAGCAATTTTACACTCAGTGCCAAGTACGAAGCCTTATAGCCTTAAGTCCACCCAAGATGACTCCACTCAATATGTCAATCACAAGCGCCATTTCACATGCCATGCATTCTATGCCTAACTCTAGCGAACTTCCTAAGGTCTTACTACCCGCTTATCCTCAACCATTACACCTTATTAGTCCAATCCTCAATCAACTTGAATCGAGCTGACCTCGCTCTGATACCAATTAAACGAGGATGTAACGCCCCGAGTCCTCACGGCGCACATCATCGCCTCTAGACCAGTTCCATGAATTTAATACCCAGGATCGAGGCAACGCGCGGTAGACAATGAAACTTAAATGAACATGCGGAGGCGTCATGCACAACTCCTAGACAGTTAAACACCAGAGGGTCTGAGGGAATGAGGCACTTAATCAAGTTATAGCAAAGCATACGGTTCGTCTTTACAACATAAGCATAAACTGGGATACAACACTTGGGATCAGGGGAAGATGGTTAGCCTAATAAAAAAGAGACGACAGGCTACGGGTCAGGCACTACTCAAAAAGTAACTTCAAGAGTCATGGGCGCCTAGGCTATCTAAGGGTCGAGCTCGCGGACATCATCTGGATCCTCGCGGTGCACAGGGTCATACTCCTCACGGTCTTCCTCTTCTTCCTCTTCTTCTTCTTCTTCCTCAAACACTTGCTCTGGATCTTCGTCTTCCTCGGATTCAGGCTGAGGGTGGAAGATGGCCTCTCCGTCGGGGTTGTGCTCCTCCTCCAAAGGCTCGTCCTCGGGATCGTCCAGTTCTTCTTCATCTTCCTCGGGCTCGGACTCGTCCGTCTCCATGGGGTCTTCGGCATCATAGGGCCCCACAATGTCGCCATCGGTCTCAGGGTTCTGAGACGGTGCCGACGGGAGTTCCGGATCAAGAGCGGTCTCGGAGTCAGTGAGCTCCCCATCAGCAGGGTGTACAATCGAAGGGTCCTGCTCGCCAATGACATCCCACGGCACGTCAAAAGTCCTCAAGGGCCCAACTGTGAGGTCGCTGTCGCGGTAGAACCATGCTGCGAATCTGTCTGGCCTCTAGTCTGCTAGGCCCACATCCATCCAGATAGTGCCGTACTTCCTAATATAAGCTTTCCCTTCTCCCACCGGGTACTCCGTGGAATACTGCTCCACCAAGATGGGTACCCCAAAAATTGGCGGCGGTGGCATAATCAGGGTTTGGGGTCTGAAAAGGTGGGTCCCACGACGGGGTGAGATATACTCAATAAGCTAGCCTAACCCTAAGCTAGACACTTGGAACTTCCAGACCCTTCCCAACACATGCAATGGCTAAACAATCAAACAGTAGACAATGGCATGTAATAACTCAATTAGAAACATATCCAGTCATGCAATTCACACGCTAGGCTAGACAGGACTTGTACTTGGGCACTTAACATTCCATCAATGCCATCACTATTGACCCTTCGGCCATGTCACCCAATCAATGGCACATCAATCAATTAAGGCCTATAACTCACTAATTAACTACACGAGACCCAAAATCACTAACATAGGGTCGCTTAGCCCAATTAGACTCCCTTCAAATCCCACGACCAGAATACAATTCATAGGTTAAAGGTCATTTACTCAATGTATCCGCACGATTGTCCCATGGCCGAACACTCCTATGCTTCATTTACGATCCCATCAAATCAATCGGATGCAATTCAAGCTCTAGCTCATCCTAAGGTGCCATGGGCATTCGGTCCACACCTAGGAACATTCACCAATTCATTTCATCCATGGTTCTTAACATTTCAAGCATCAAAACTTGTCAAGTCCAATCTACCCTACACATCACCAATTCGGATTTCTATAGAACCCCACCTAAATAGCCCATGAAATACATTAAAACAACCCTTTCATAGTCCTTTCATCACACAAGGTCCTACCAAAGGGTTAAGGGAGCTTACCAAGTGTCAAGAGCTAGGGGAACTCGGCGGCAATGGCGGAGGAGTGGCGCGAGTGGTCTGGTCCGGCGCGATCAGACCTGGTTCCTTAGGGAAATCCACAAATGGCCAAGGTAATTTAGTGAAAAGCACTCCTAACACAAGCTTTCAACCTCCTAACATGGATATCTAAAGCCCTAGAGTCACTTACCTTAAGATCAAGCAAGGGACTCTCAAGAACAGCCCTTCATCATCCTTCTCGGTTCGGTTCGGCCTTGGGGTGTTCGGGCGGCTTCCGATTCCAACGGCGGTCCAGCTAGGTTCGGGAGGGAAGGGGGCGTCGCCAAGATGGTGGTCGAAGGTGGCGGAGCGGCGGCGAAGTGGCGGCCGGCCGCGGCTTGGCCGAGAGAGGAAGAGGCGACGGCGAGAGGGAGAGAGAGGAGAGAGCGAACGAGAGAGTGGAGAGAGAGAAGAGTCGGCCGAATGAGGTGAAGGGATGGGGTTGTGTGATATGAAGAGAAGGATTTTTGGAGGGAAAGTGGTAGTGGGGTGGTTCATGGGGTATGTGACAAGGAATAGTGCTTAGGAATGACAAGGTTAGTGGGGTAGGTTTGGGGTAATTGTCCAATCAAGCTTGGTGTATTGTACTTCAATAATTCATCACTCAAATGACCACTCTACCCTTGGGATTTCGGCTGAAGGTGGGGGAAGGCAAATGACCATTTTGCCCTCGCTTTGTCCTTGGAACAGTGTGCTAATCCTATGGGTAAAAAGGTCGATTTTGCTCGTCGGTTCGAATTTCGCTCTTCTAGCCTATACGGGACTATTTCTAACCTTGATAGCTCTCTGATGAGGCGACGTCCAAATTTACTCCAATACGATCTTCGAACGTCCGGCCTTCAATCTCGAAGTCCAATCTATGGCTAAATTCAGTCAATTGTCATTCCAGCGCGTCTCGGACTAGCGGGCGGCTCTTAGGAGTTACGCGTATCGACCCGTGACTAAGATCACGTTTAAGAGTTACTCGAGTCACGGCAGCTTTGGTTGTCATGTGATCGCGAGGGTCAATTACTAGTCCCGAAGGTTATGATTATTAGGAATCGATTTAGGTTAATTCGCAAATCACGTCATGGTCATACGAAATCACCCGTGAACCAGTCGCATGACACTAGCAAATCGTTCTAAAACCATTCTTAGGTCGACCCTTAACGGTCCAGAATATTTTCTCGACGATCCTTATGGTCAAAGCGTCGACTCGTGGTTAAGTTCTTTAGTCCACGTACCTTAAATCCTATATGGCCATTCCCCATTGGTTAGTCGACTCGAGAGTGATCAATTCTGAGCGAGATTAACTGGAATACATCGATAGACATTCATTCACTAATAGGTTTCGAGATAGGGTCGGAATTCAGAATGTCACATTAGGTTACCGAAGGATACTTTAGACAGGCTATTGAGTGGTTTCCATGAGCAAACTCCCATTAAACCCATGCTTGCCGAATATATCCTTGAGGATCCGAAGTTGATTTGTAGTTTAAGCCTTGAAATTGTTGCTTGCTTGATGACTTGCGATGCTAAAGGTTAGGATAGAATTGATCCGTGGAAGGGATGATCGCATAGAAATGTTTCTTAATATATAATCGCTTGGTTGAGTTGCTTGAATGCCTAGCTAGACTTAAAGGTACATTCGGCCATGGTAGGACTTGATGTGTTGGAAGTTGAAAATCACCCAATGACCCCTAAGTATATTCGGCCATGGACTAAGAAATAGGTAGGATCGAGCCAATTGATGCATGAAAGCTCTTGTGTGTTCGACCATGAGGAGGAATTGCAAGAAGATTGAATTAAAATGTCTATTGACTCCTATTGCCAATTGGCCGCGGGCTCAAAGGGACGTGCCGAAGTGTTAAAATTGATAGAAAACCTTGATTGAGGCTTAAGAGTATTCGGCCTTGGGTATTAATTGGCACGTGGATTATTTACGGGGATTATTTGGCACGTAGATTATTTGGTATGTGGATTAATTGGCACGTGGATTATTTACGGGGATTATTTGGCACGTAGATTATTTGGTATGTGGATTATTTGGCACGTGGATTATTGGCACGTGGATTATTTGGTTTGGCAATTAGCTATATTAATATGATAATGACCACGTGACGAAAATAGTAATTGATGCCTCGAATGGTTAAATTGCTCAATGGATTGTACTCAGTCATACTTGTTTAAATTATGAGCTTATTTGATGTGAAATCCTGAGGCGCCTATATGACGCGGGATTGGTCAATGCGATATCCTGATGCGCCTATACGACGCGGGATTGAGTAATGTGATAAATGCCTGATGCGCCTATATGACGCGGGCTTGACTGAGGAGAAATACCTGATGCGCCTATATGACGCGGGTTAATTATTGTGATAAATGCATGATGCGCCTTTATGACGCGGGCTAAGTAATGGGAAATGCCTGATGCGCCTTTATGACGCGGGCTAAGCAATGAGAAATGCTTGAGGCGCCTATATGACGCGGGCCTAGTCACAGAAATTATGGTGGTATCAAATGTGGATACTCTGTTTATGATGTAAATATTTTAGTGCCAAAGTACGAAGTTTAGCCTGGGCTCAAGAATGTTACTATGCCTCCGCCTTATTTGAATTATTATGCGCCAATTGCTTTATTCATGATTTGTTGGTCATTGCATGTGTTAGGTAGTGTCTGGAAGAACTAAGTGCCTAGTTTGGGTTTAGGGTTAGCTTATTGAGATCTTATCTCACCCCGTTGTGGGACCAACATTTTCAGGTCCTAGGCGATGGAAACCCGAGGTTGCCATGGATTGGCATTCGAAGAAGTGATGTGGAGAGAATGGATATAAACTCACTTGTGGTCTTAGAAATTTTACTTTGATTTGTGAATTTAGAATTAAACCATGGGTATTGGACGACTGTAACCTTTGAAGTGTATTTGCCAATATTGAGGAGTGCACATTTTTATGTCCTAAGTCATCTTGTCAAAGTTTTATGTATGGAGTTTATTCATCGCTTCCGCATGTGCGTTTGATTCTGCGAGTGTATCGTTAGACGATTCAATCCTGGGGTAAATCGCGATGAAAGACCATAGAAGGGATCTTCACGCGCTCGTGAAGGCCGCGGAGCGTGACAATCACGCAGTGAATAGAGGCGATTACCTATGTGAGTGGACTAATCTCTCATATGTCCGACATACTTTCTCAAAGAATAATGTATGAACATTAATATGTATAAATGTTACCCAAAATCATAGACAACAATAATAATAACAAATATCATTAAAGCATTAACTGTCATAGGCATCAGTAATGATAACAAATATCATTAACTCATTTACTGTGAACTTTGGGGAACATAAACATTTAATACTCTAATTTCTACGCCCTTCTAGAGATTCTAATTTAAAAAACTAATATTTCTTGTCGACAAATGACCAAGTTAAAACATCTCTAGTAATACATTTCATCATAGGATCCTCTTTCATTCTATTCGTAGATATGCACTATATGTTCACATCTTTTCATACAAACATGTCTTCCACAACATCATATTCCGAGTCAATATGTTTGGTCTTGCAGTGGATCCTTAGTGTAAGCTTTTGCTACTTAACTATCACAATTAACTAATAATTGGACATGTAGCATTCTTAGCAACACTTTATTGATCCAAACATCTCTTAAGTCAAACACCACGAGAACATCTTCCATCGTGGATAAGGCCATACACATTTACTTATTACTTTTCCATTATATGGCGCCATTACTCAGTAAAAATGTAAATCCAGAGGTAAAATTCCTTTTATCTATATCTCCCCCTCAATCAATATCAATATACCAACAAACGTCTCTGTTCTTCAAAATTAGTTTCCTTCCGTCCCCAATCCGTACTTGCCTTTCGACTAATGATGTTTCATTGTCCACCTTTATAACTTCACTCTTCACGATTAGAACTGGTCCGGCTCGCACTTCCTTAACGCAGCTATTCTATGTTCAACTCTCCTTTCCTTCAGATCGAAATGGGTCATTTCTTTGCGACACTTTGAAGTACACATAATTTTCCTCCTTGAACTCCCAAAATCCGTGTCGTTTATTCATTTGTTTCCTCTTCAATATTCTTAGGCTTTCATTAACCATCCTTGGTTGGCTCAATTAATGGTCAAGCTTGCCTCAGACCTTCTCATTTTCTTTCGCCAGTCACGTTCCAGTACGCAGGGTTTTGTAAGTTCTATCATTCAACGTCTTAGGTGTTGCCAAACCGATCCTCTATTGACCACTGCCACTTTAGGCGAACTCTGTCAAAAGTAATCGTTTCTCTTATTCTTTCTTGAATTTGATAACTTTGGTTCATAAGACATCCCTAGTCCGTTCTCTTCAGACTGTCTATTGGTCCGAAGGCAATAAGCATACCATGCGACTACATCACTTCGTTAATCCTTTAACTTGCAGACTCTTCCAAAACATAGCATCAAACTTAAGATCTTCGTCCGTCGCCATCATTTTCAACTCACCATGTTATTAACTTCTAATACCCTTTTCACACTATTTAGCACATGTAGTTTTTAGTCGGCTTGTAATTCTTTCATCTGATTCATAGCCTTCTTGTTTCTTAGGCAAATTCATGATTAAATCCTTAGTAGTTCGTTCTCGATTCCATTCGAGATTCTCCAATGGCCAACTAATCCACCAACTTACAACGATTTTTTCCTTTCCTTGTTGACAAGTTTCAACTTCCAGCCACGTGTTTGATTTCCTTCGCTTCCATTTCTCTCATTACTAGTACCAATGTAGGTCTTGGCACATCCTCGTGCTATCCTAACTTGATGCCATGATCCCTCCTATGAGTTTCTCATTAGGTCTTCTCTTTAGGTTCCCCCTTCATTAGTGGTATGTGCCCTTATCCATGAAACTTTGAAGCTTCCATCCTCGATTTCACTATTCTTTCTTCTTCTTTTTTTTCCCAAGTACTTAGAAGTCTAGATCTTCTCCTTGTTACTTTTATCCATTCTATCCTTTGGACGTTAGGGTTCATCCATTTTAGCATCTTAATCCCTTCCTGACTTTTAGGTCCAATGCTTGAGGCATTCATCTAATTAGCCCTTTGGCAAATCTTCGATTTAGAAGTTGAACTTTTATTGCTTGGATAAGGTCTGTCATTTCATCCCTAATCGTACAACGCTCCCTTTTGAATTATAGGCATCCGTTTCTTTGTTCGCCTTTCCGGTATGACATAAAGTATCACAGTCACCACCCTCGGGTAACATCCTCTATCAACATGACTTTTCTTTAAGTTCTCTTTGAAGCAGTCAATACTTACAGTCCTTATAGTTCACCTACTCGCGAGATTCTTTTTTAGACAATCCACGCTTCCATAACCTTAAGCAACTTTATCCCTATACATTGTTCTCCGTCTAATTCTTATCGGAAAAACTAGTACTTCAAATTTCGGCGGTCCGCACAACTTCGAGATCTTCCTTATCTCAAAATAACATTCCTCATTTCTCTCGCGTAGGCGGCAACCGACTATTCCAAGCCATACTTTGGGGTTACTTGTCCTTTTAGGTCTTACCATCTCAGCATATAAGCAACAAGTCCCCCACATTGCATGGATACGTATTCTAATTCCTTTTGTGACATGTCACTATAATTCACGAGGCTTTTCATGTCTAGGTGGAATCGCTTATATTGATGTAGTTATCATTCCATACTTAATCACCAAAATTCCTTTCGCACTTAACCATTCATTCATGTGGTATTTCATCCTCAGACGATCTTGTCACCAGAAGTATTTTCGTGGGGAACCTCCCTATGAATCGTCTATGACAGTCCGTCATTCCAGGAAGTTTCAAACTTCGGTAATTCACCTCAGTCTCAATTGACTCTTTACTCATTCTAGTTCTCAAGGGTTTCCTCAGGAATTCCATTTCCCAGAAGTTTTATGATCAAGAAATTTTCACCCTATTAAGTCCAAGACTCGCACTTCCTATGCTTCGTATTCAGTGAGTGCTTCCTTAGGGTCCATAGGGCAATTCTTAATTTCCATTTACGCTTCTCATGACTCCTCAATAAATCCATTTATCATTCACGGAAACGACACCAGGTCAGTTTAATCGTTCCTTTAATGTTCAATCGAGCTTTCCATCTTCTTCTTTATTACCAAATGTTGAACTACTCCAATTGTTCCTTGCATCATTCACATGATAGTCTACCATTTGGCTCCCTGCTTCCTTAGATATCCTATTAGACCATGCAACATTTTGTTCATCATTTTTTCACTCTTCCCAGAAAGCATCAACATCCAACTACAGGATTCATGGTCCACCGATGCAACTTTCCTTTAATTTCCATCCGTTCGGCTAAACATCCACTCTATCCTGGGATTCAGTGTTGTTCCCAAAACATGCCCTCTTAGGATTTATTCTCTGGAGATTCTTTGAGTTCTGTGCCTTCCTTTCCATTTCAGACGCTCAATCTTAATTTCAAGACATTTAGAATCTCCCATTTCTTCCACACTAGGGTTTCTTACCCTAAGAAGGAATCATACACTTTAGTAACATCTTCTTGCTTCGAATCTACTTCATCTCTTACGCCTCACGGTACTAGACTTGGAGTCTGTGCCCATGGCAACAGTTTTGTTCTCTAGCTAAAATACCACGATATTTGACATCCTCTTGTTAACAATTCAATCCCTTCAAGTGACGAGGCTCCAAGGAGCGAGGTTTGTCATACCGTGACCCCGGCGGGCAAACCAACATCCCACAAAGCCGTCAATCTTAGTAAGATAACCCAGGACCCAATAGATTTACTCGTGGAGAGCGATCTGAAAAATGCATGCGGAAGCGAAATAAAACCCCAGACATAAAAGAAAAAGACATAAGGCGACATAGGATTTAAAAACAACACACATCGTCTTACAGTTAAAAAGGTCTAGTACATCAAAAGACAGAAGGGTTCAGAGGAAGGCACTATGGGACTTGTGACATTCTGAATTCCGACCCTATCTCGAAGCTTATTAATGAATGAATGTCTATCGATGCATTCCAGTTAACCTCGCTCAGAATTGATCACTCTCGAGTCGACTAACCGAAGGGGAATGGCTATATAGGATTTAAAGTACGTGGACCAAAGAACTTAACCATGAGTTAACGCTTTGACCATAAGGATCGTCGAGGGAACATTTTGGACCACTAAAGGTCGATCTAAGAATAGTTTTAGAACGATTTGCTAGTGTCATGCGATTGGTTCGCGGGTGATTCCGTATGACCATGGCATGATTTGCGAATTAACCTAAATCGATTCCTAACGATCGTAACCTTCGGGACTAGTAATCGACCCTCGCGATTACATGACAACCAAAGCCGCCGTGGCCTGAGTGACCCTTAAACGTGACATTAGTCGTGGGTCAATACGCGTAACTCCTAAGAGCCGCCCGTTAGTCCGAGACTCACTGGAATGGCAGTTGATTGAATTTAACTATGGATTGGACTTCGAGATTTGGAGGCCGGACATTCGAGGGTCGTAATGGAGTAACTTGGACGTCGCCTCATCGGAGAAGTAATAAGATTAGAATTATCCCAATATAGACTAGAAAATAGAAATTCGAACCGACGAGCGAAATCGACCCTCTTACCCCTAAGATTAGTACACTTTTCACTAGTTAAGGCAAGGGCAAAATGGACATTTGCCTATTCTCCTACGTTGGCCGAAAATCTAGGGGTGTTTTAGTCATTTGTGGATTGAATTATTTGAGTGGAATTGCACTAGCTTGATTGGACAAATTCCCCAAGACCTACCCCACTAAGTTGTCATTCATGAACACTATTCCATGTCATTCACTCCCCTAACCACTCCACTAGCCTTTCCCTCCAAAAACTCTCTTAATATCACTCTCTCTCTCCCTCACTCTTCCTCATTCGGCCGAACTCCGTCCCACCATCACTCCCTCTCTCTCGTTCGCTCTCTCCCTCTCTCGCCCGTCGCCCGCTCTTCCCCCTGCCGAACCGTGGCCGACCGCCACTTCGCCACCACTCCGCCACCTCACACCACCACCAGCAAGGCCTCACCTCCCTCTTGGACCGTTGGTGAGCCGCCGTTCAAGCCCGGAGCCGCCCGTGTCACCGCCGATCAGAATCGGACCGAGCGAGGAATCGGGGGCTGTTCTTGTGAAGTCCTTAGCCTATCCTAAGGTAAGTGACCCATTGAGCTTTAAGGATCTTGTTAGAAGAGACTTATGTTAGAGGAGTATTGATGATTGTTCTTGGCCATGGATGCGCGAACACACGGGACCAGGTCTGATCGCCGATGGACCGCCGCGCACCGCGCCACTCCATCGCCATTCACCGCCGGTTTCACCTAGCTCTTGGACTTGGTAAGCTTCCCTAACCCTTTGGTAGGACCTTGTGTGATGGAAGGACCAAGTGAGGGTTATTTTAGAGCATCTATTGGGCTGTTTTGATGGAAGCTTTGAAGAATCGATTCTGCCCTTAAAGGAAACCGAGCATGGCCGCACCTTGTGATGCTTGTAGTGTTGATTCCTTGGTTGAAATGCGTGATGAAAATCCCTAGGTAGGAACCAAATGCTTATATGGATGTGCTAGGTGAGCTAGATGGGAGTTAAGCTTGATCGAAGTCATGAATTGCTTGATTGATCCTAGGAGTGTTCGACTATGGCATTGCTTGGCGACACACCACGTAAGAATAGCCATTGACCATTCATTGTGTTCGGCCGTGGGCCATCGGATGAGGTCGTGAGATTTAAAATGGTACCATGCTTGTGAATTCGACCTTATGCGACGAATCGAGACCTTAAATGTGTTAATTGATCGAGTGAATCCATTAATTGTACTATGGCCGAATGATGGTGTCCAAGAATGATGATTTCTTTAATGAACTTGTAATCGATCACGGAGTATGACATTGGCCTTGCTTGACCGATTAATGTAAAATGGCATCATGATATGAAATCGAGAATGAAACGGCCAGGTGATGTCTTAAATCGATAATGTGCAGATTCGATTGAGTCACATCATAATTGATTGAAATATAAGTTTATGTGCATGAGGCTTCCTGATGCGTTAAACGCGGGATGGACCTGAGGCGTTAAACGCGGGTCATGAGAAATGGCATCGGAAGCTTGAGGCGTTAAACGCGGGTTCCTTGATCTTTTAAGCCTGATGCGTTATTACGCAGGCTAAGCCATGAGAGTCTCAATCGTATCGTACGTATAAACTATTCTCTATATGATGGAATGCTAAGTGCCAAAGTACAAGTCCTATCTAGCCTAAATTGTGAATTTCATGACTAGATACGTTTTAATTGAGTTATTACGTGCCATTGCCTGTTGTTTGCTTGTTTAGTCATTGCATGTGTTTAGGAGTGTCTGGAAGTCCCAAGTGCCTAGCTTAGGGTTGGGGCTAGCTTATTGAGTATATCTCACCCCGTCGTGGGACCCACCTTTTCACACCCCAAACCCTAAGTATGCCGCCGCCGTCGATTTTTGGGGTACCCGTCTAGGTGGAGCAGTATTCCACGGAGTACCCGGTGGGAGAAGGGAAGGCGTATATTACGAAGTACGGCACTATCTGGATGGATGTGGGCTTAGCAGACTGGAGGCCGGACAGATTCGCAGCATGGTTCTATCGAGACAGCGACCTCACAGTCGGACCGTTGAGGACTTTTGACGTACCGTGGGATGTCATTGGCGAGCAGGACCCTTCGATTGTACACCCTGCTAATGGGGAGCTCATTGATTCCGAGACCGCTCCTAACCTAGATCTTCCGCCGGTGCCGTCTCAGAACCCCGAGGTTGATGGCGACATCGTGGGGCCCTCTGATGCCGAAGACCCCATGGAGACTGACGAGTCTGAACCCGAGGAAGACGAAGAAGCACTAGACGATTCCGAGGACGAGCCCTTGGAGGAGGAGCACAATCCCGACGGAGAGGCCATCTTCCACCCCCTGCCCGAATCTGAGGAAGACGAAGATCCAGAGCAAGTGCTTGAGGAAGAAGAAGAAGAGGAGGAAGACCTTGAGGAGTATGACCCTGTACACCGCGAGGATCCAGATGACGACCGTCAGCTCGACCCTTAGTTAGCTTAGGCGCCCAAGACTTTTTGAAGTTACTTTTGAGTAGTGCCTGACCCATAGCTCGTTGTCCCTTTTTGATTAGGCTAACCACCTTTCCCCTGATCCCAAGTGTTGTATTCCAGTCTATGCTTACGTTATGTAACGAACCGTATGCTATGCTATGACTTGATTAAGCGCCTTGTTTTCCTCAAACCATCTTGTTGTCTAACTATTTAGGAGTTGTGCATGCCGCTTCAGCATGTTCATTTAAGTTTCATTGCCTACCACGCACAGCTTAGATCCTGGGTATCGCTTATAAGGATTAGGACATGAGGCGATGTAACGCGCCGGTGAGGATTCGGGGCGTCACAGCCTCATTTAATTGGTATCAGAGCAAGGTCAGCTCGATCCAAGTCGATTGAGGATTGGAGTAATAAGGTGTGATGATTTGAGGAGGACTGGGTAGCCAGACCTTAAGGATTCGCTAGAGTTAGGCATAGAATGCATGGCATGTGAAATGTCGCTTGTGATTGGCATATTGGGTGATGTTATCTTTGGTAGACTTATGGCTATAAGGCTTCGTACTTGGCACTAAATGTTGATTGCTGATTATTAGATTGGATAACTGGTTGTGATTTGGCTAAGTTGCAGAGGCAACTGAATGCATGATGTGATTGTAATTCCCTCATTGTGATGCTTCTGATGGTTGCTTGAGTAATGATTGCCTTCACTGTGATTGCTGCTATGATAGTGGCGTAGTCTTGCTAGACTTAAGTAGATGGCTTAGGTCGCTAATTCCTGGATGGAATTATAGTGACTCAGGTGTCGTGAGGCTTAGTGAAATGAGCAACCGAACCAGAGGTGCTGGAGGAGCGTCTAGCTCTAGACCGCAAGTGGTAGAAGATCCTAGGTATGACGGAGTCATGAGGATCCTGGAGGAGATTGGGAACTTGATGGGCAGGCCGGCCCAGGAAAGAGCTGCTGCCGTTGCCCAGGCTGCTGAAGCTGCAGTCGCTGCCGCCAATCTAGAAAACGGGAATAATGGGAACAACGGACATGACAATGATGGTGGCAATGCCCTAGGACAAGGGAATCGCGTGATGTGCCAGTTGATGGAGCACTTTATGAAGCTGAAGCCATCAAAGTTTGATGGTACATGGGACCCTGGAGCTGCCCCTACTTGGATTGAGGAGTTGGAAAAAGCATTTGAAGTATTGGGTTGTACTGAGGCGGAAAAGGTGATTCTAGCTGTGTATCAACTTCGGGGAACTGCGAACGATTGGTGGAAGGCCACCAAGGGAAGAGTTTTCCCCGAAGGGACGGAACTAAATTGGACCGTCTTCGCGGAAGTGTTCAATGCTAAGTATTTTTCCAGAGCTGCTCAAGAACAGAAGATGATTGACTTTCAAAATCTTCGACAAAATCAGATGACCATCGATCAGTATGAAGCGGAGTTCGCGAGACTGTCTAAGTATGCCCCGAGAATGGTCGAAAACCCTGAGGACAGGGCGAGAAGGTTCAGAGATGGATTGAGGCCTGACCTTCGTAGTCAGCTGGTACTGTTGGACTTGCAAGGTTATGACGCCATCTATGAAAGAGGTCAGTTAGTGGAAAGGGACATGAAGGAAAGAGGAATCGCTTCTGGATTGCGGTTCACTCCTGTGAGGGATAACCGTCAGTTCGGCAAGAGGCCGATGATAAGCAACATGCGTTTTGTCCCTCCAGCGAGAAGGAATATTAGCAAGCCAGCTCCCCGGCCGAGTTGGAACTGCTGCTTGTGTGGACGGAAGCATGGGAGTGGACCTTGCCCGAGCAGGACGGGCGCTTGCTTCAAGTGTGGCCAGTTGGGCCATCAGATAAGGAACTGCCTGAGCCAGGCACAAGGACCCCAAGCTCATGGAAACCGACCACCATTGGGACCGCAGGCTGGAGCTCCTCAGAACAATGCCAATAGGCCACCAGCTCAAGGAAGGGTTTATGCTGTGGCGCGTAGGGAGGTGGAGAACGCGCCTGGCGTGGTCACAGGTACGGTTACTTTATGTGATCATGCTGCCTATGCCTTGTTTGACCCTGGAGCATCGCATTCGTTTATATCTGCTCAGTTTGCTGATTTGGTTGGAATTGAATTGAAACCCCTAGATGTGTTACTGCATGTTACCACCCCGTTGAAGGATAAAGTGTTGGTTTCGCTAGGCTGTTCAAATTGTAAGATAGTCATTGGTGGTAGTGAGGAATGGATAGATTTAGCCGTGCTGCCTATGTTTGACTTTGACGTGATTGTTAGTATGGATTGGTTGAGTAGACAAAGAGCTGTTGTTGATTGTGGTAGCAGGGTGATTCATTTCCATCCTAGTGATCACCCTAGATTCGAGTTTGTGGGGAGCCGAGGAGGAACCTCAATCCCTTTAATATCGTCGCTTGAGGTGACTAGGCTTTTGGACGAAGGATGTCAAGCATACTTAGCTGCCGTGTTGGACCCGACCATAGAGGAACCAAAGCTAGAGGACATAGCTGTAGTACGTGACTTTCCCGATGTCTTTCCTCAAGAGTTGCCAGGGTTGCCTCCAGAAAGGGAAATAGAGTTCGTAATTGAGTTAGCACCCGGAACGGAACCGATTTCGAAGGCACCCTATAGGATGTCCTTGTTAGAGCTGAAGGAAGTAAAGGTACAGATGCAGGAATTACTGGACAAAGGATTTATTCGTCCAAGCGCTTCGCCTTGGGGAGCGCCAGTCTTGTTTGTAAGGAAGAAGGATGGGTCGTTGCGTTTATGCATTGACTATAGACAGTTGAACCAGGTAACTATCAAGAACAAGTACCCGTTGCCAAGGATAGACGACTTGTTTGACCAGCTGCAAGGAGCTTCTGTGTTCTCCAAGATAGACCTAAGGACGGGTTATCACCAATTGAGGATTAAGAAGGAGGATATACCGAAGATAGCCTTTCGGACGAGATATGGGCATTATGAGTTCACAGTCATGCCGTTTGGATTGACTAATGCCCTAGCTGCTTTCATGGATTTGATGCATAGAGTGTTCAAGGAGTCCTTGGATCAGTTCGTCATTGTCTTCATCGACAACATCTTGATTTACTCAAAGAGTCCTGAGGAGCATGAGGAGCAGTTGGGTATAGTTCTACGGACGTTAAGGGAACACTCGATGTACGCTAAGTTCAGTAAGTGCGAGTTTTGGCTTAGCGAAGTTGCGTTCCTTGGACATGTCGTCTCTGGAAATGGAATTTCAATAGACCCAGCAAAGATTGAAGCAGTAACGAATTGGCCTAGACCTACGTCAGTGACAGAGGTTCGAAGCTTCCTAGGGTTGGCAGGGTATTACCGAAGGTTCGTGGAAAAGTTTTCCTCGATAGCCACTCCCTTGACGAGGCTGACCAAGAAAGATACGCGGTTTGAATGGACGGATAAATGTGAGAGGAGTTTTCAGGAGCTCAAGTATCGTTTGATGACTGCACCAGTGTTGACCATTCCTTCTGGACCTGGAGGTTATGAGATCTATAGCGATGCGTCGCTGAAAGGATTAGGATGCGTCCTGATGCAACATGGAAGAGTTGTGGCTTATGCATCACGACAGTTAAGACCCCACGAGATGAACTACCCGACGCATGATTTGGAACTAGCAGCTATCATCTTCGCCTTAAAGATTTGGAGGCATTACTTGTGTGGCGAAAGATTCCAGATTTACACGGACCACCAGAGCTTGAAGTACTTGTTTTCCCAGAAGGAGTTGAATATGAGGCAACGTCGATGGATGGAGTTGCTCAAGGACTATGATTGTGATATTCTTTATCACCCCGGAAATACGAATAAGGTTGCGACCGCGCTGAGTCGGAAATCGAGCATCGCACATTTGATTGTCAAGGAATGAACCCTGTTGGAAGGAATAAGGGATTCGGAGTTTAAACTTGAAGTTGGCCAGTTGTCTTATCTCCTAGCAACGTTGAGGATTGAGCCGGAGATTCACGAGAAAGTGAAAGCGTTACAATCTGCGGACCCCGACATCCAAAAGATCCTGGAAATGGATGCCGCGAAGAGGAAACCTGACTTTCAAGTATTTGAGGATGGAATTCTGAAGTTTCGTGGACGTCTGTGCGTACCTGGTGACGAGGAACTTAGAGAAAATATCTTGTCAGAAGCTCATAGGAGCAACTATAGTATTCATCCGGGTAGCACAAAGATGTACCAGAATCTGCGTCAGCACTACTGGTGGAAAGGAATGAAGGTAGACGTCGCTAAGCATGTGGCGAAGTGTTTGACGTGTCAGCAAGTTAAGGCCCAGCATTGTAAGCCTGGCGGGATGTTGCATCCTTTGGAAATCCCCGAGTGGAAGTGGGAGCACGTCACCATGGACTTTGTCATGGGTTTGCCGAGGAGTCAGAGAGGACATGATTCGATTTGGGTGATCGTGGATAGACTGACTAAATCCGCGCACTTCCTGGCAGTAAGAAAAGATTTCGCGATGGATAGATACGCAGAATTGTACATGAGGTACGTAGTTCGTCTCCATGGAGTTTCAGTGACGATTACTTCGGATAGAGACCCCAAGTTTACCGCTTCATTTTGGAAAAGCCTACAAGAGGCTTTGGGAACGAAACTACAGTACATCACCGCTTATCACCCCCAGACAGACGGACAATCAGAAAGGACAATTCAGACGCTTGAAGATATGCTGAGAGCTTGTGTGTTAGACTTTAAAGGAGGTTGGGAAGATCAGTTACACTTAGTAGAGTTTTCCTATAACAACAGTTATCAGCAGAGCATCGGGATGGCACCGTTCGAAGCTTTATACGGTAGAGCATGTAGGACTCCTTTATGCTGGGATGAGGTCGGTGAAAGAAGTATAACAGGCCCAGAATTAGTAGAACAGTCAGTGGAGGCAGTGAAAATCATAAGAGAAAGATTGAAAACCGCGCAAAACCGCCAGAAGAGCTACGCCGACAAGCGGCGCAGGCCTTTGGAGTTTCAAGTAGGAGACCATGTTTTCTTGAAGGTGTAACCGATGCGAGGTCTATCTTGGTTTGGGAAGAAAGGAAAACTGAGTCAGAGGTACGTAGGCCCTTTCCAAATTCTGGAGCGGATTGGAACTTTGGCCTATAGACTCGCCTTGCCGCCAAGTTTGTCACAAGTTCACAACGTATTCCACGTGTCGATGCTGAGAAAGTATGAACCGGACGCTACCCATGTACTGGACCAGGAAGTGATAGAAGTGGACGATCGAGTGACGTATGTGGAGAGACCAGTTAGGATCGAGGATAGAAAGGAGCAAGTCCTGAGGAACAATACGATCCCGTTAGTGAAGGTGATCTGGGAGCACCACGGAACTGAAGGAGCCACCTGGGAAAGTGAGGAAGCCATGAGACGTCAGCACCCCCATTTGTTTGAGTAGGTGGTTGTAATGTAAATTTCGAGGACGAAATTTCTGTAAGGGGGAAGAGTTGTGACATTCTGAATTCCGACCCTATTTCGAAGCTTATTAATGAATGAATGTCTATCGATGCATTCCAGTTAACCTCGCTCAGAATTGATCACTCTCGAGTCGACTAACCGAAGGGGAATGGCTATATAGTATTTAAAGTATGTGGACCAAAGAACTTAACCACGAGTTAACGCTTTCACCATAAGGATCGTCGAGGGAACATTTTGGACCACTAAAGGTCGATCTAAGAATAGTTTTAGAACGATTTGCTAGTGTCATGCGATTGGTTCACGGGTGATTCCGTATGACCATGGCATGATTTGCGAATTAACCTAAATCGATTCCTAACGATCGTAACCTTCAGGACAAGTAATCGACCCTCGCGATTACATGACAACCAAAGCCGCCGAGGCCCGAGTGACCCTTAAACGTGACATTAGTCGCGGGTCGATATGCGTAACTCCTAAGAGCCGCCCGTTAGTCCGAGACGCGCTGGAATGGCAGTTGACTGAATTTAACCATGGATTGGACTTCGAGATTTGGAGGCCGGACATTCGAGGGTCGTAATGGAGTAACTTGGACGTCGCCTCATCGGAGAAATAATAAGATTAGAATTATCCCCGTATAGATTAGAAAATAGAAATTCGAACCGACGAACGAAATCGACCCTCTTACCCCTAAGATTAGTACACTTTTCACTAGTTAAGGCAAGGGCAAAATGGACATTTTCCTAATCTCCTACCTTGGCCGAAAATCTAGGGGTGTTTTAGTCATTTGTGGATTGAATTATTTGAGTGGAATTGCACTAGCTTGATTGGACAAATTCCCCAAGACCTACCCCACTAAGTTGTCATTCATGAACACAATTCCATGTCATTCACTCCCCTAACCACTCCACTAGCCTTTCCCTCAAAAAACTCTCTTAATATCACTCTCTCTCTCCCTCACTCTTCCTCATTCGGCCGAACTCCCTCCCACCATCACTCCATCTCTCTCGTTCGCTCTCTCCCTCTCTCGCCCGTCGCCCGCTCTTCCCCTTGCCGAACCGCGGCCGACCGCCACTTCGCCACCACTCCGCCACCTCACACCACCACCAGCAAGGCCTCACCTCCCTCTTGAACCGTTGGTGAGCCGCCGTTCAAGCCCGGAACCGCCCGTGTCGCCGCCGATCAGAATCGGACCGAGCGAGGAATCGGGGGCTGTTCTTGTGAAGTCCTTAGCCTATCCTAAGGTAAGTGACCCATTGAGCTTTAAGGATCTTGTTAGAAGGTTATAGACTTATGTTAGAGGAGTATTGATGATTGTTCTTGGCCATGGATGCGCGAACACACGGGACCAGGTCTGATCGCCGAGGGACCGCCGCGCACCGCGCCACTCCATCGCCATTCACCGCCGGTTTCACCTAGCTCTTGGACTTGGTAAGCTTCCCTAACCCTTTGGTAGGACCTTGTGTGATGGAAGGACCAAGTGAGGGTTATTTTAGAGCATCTAGTGGGCTGTTTTGATGGAAACTTTGAAGAATCGATTCTGCCCTTAAAGGAAACCGAGCATGGCCACACCTTGTGATGCTTGTAGTGTTTATTCCTTGGTTGAAATGCGTGATGAAAATCCCTAGGTAGGAATCGAATGCTTATATGGATTTGCTAGGTGAGCTAGATGGGAGTTAAGCTTGATCGAAGTCATGAATTGCTTGATTGATCCTAGGAGTGTTCGACTATGGCATTGCTTGGCGACACACCACGTAAGAATAGCCATTGACCATTCATTGTGTTCGGCCGTGGGCCATCGGATGAGGTCGTGAGATTTAAAATGGTACCATGCTTGTGAATTCGACCTTATACGACGAATCGAGACCTTAAATGTGTTACTTGATCGAGTGAATCCATTAATTGTACTATGGCCGAATGATGGTGTCTAAGAATGATGATTTCTTTAATGAACTTGTAATTGATCACGGAGTATGACATTGGCCTTGCTTGATCGATTAATGTAAAATGACATCATGATATGAAATCGAGAATGAAACGGCCAGGTGGTGTCTTAAATCGGTAATGTGCAGATTCGATTGAGTCACATCATAATTGATTGAAATATAAGTTATGTGCATGAGGCATCTTGATGCGTTAAACGCGGGATGGACCTGAGGCGTTAAACGCGGGTCATAAGAAATGGCATCGGAAGCCTGAGGCGTTAAACGCGGGTTCCTCGATCTTTTAAGCCTGATGCGTTATTACGCGGGCTAAGCCATGAGAGTCTCAATCGTATCGTACGTATAAACTATTCTCTATATGATGGAATGCTAAGTGCCAAAGTACAAGTCCTGTCTAGCCTAAATTGTGAATTTCATGACTAGATACGTTTTAATTGAGTTATTACGTGCCATTGCCTGTTGTTTGCTTGTTTAGTCATTGCATCTGTTTAGGAGTGTCTGGAAGTCCCAAGTGCCTAGCTTAGTGTTGGGCTAGCTTATTGAGTATATCTCACCCCGTCGTGGGACCCACCTTTTCAGACCCCAAACCCTGAGTATGCCGCCGCCGTCGATTTTTGGGGTACCCGTCTGGGTGGAGCAGTATTCCACGAAGTACCGGGTAGGAGAAGGGAATGCGTATATTACGAAGTACGGCACTATCTGGATGGATGTGGGCTTAGCAGACTAGAGGCCGGATAGATTCGCAGTGTGGTTCTACCGAGACAGCGACCTCACAATCGGACCGTTGAGGACTTTTGACGTACCGTGGGTTGTCATTGGCAAGCAGGACCCTTCGATTGTACACCCTGCTGATGGGGAGCTCACTGATTCCGAGACCGCTCCTGACCTAGATCTTCCGCCGGTGCCGTCTCAGAACCCCGAGGTTGATGGCGACATCGTGGGGCCCTCTGATGCTGAAGACCCCATGGAGACTGACGAGTCTGAACCCGAGGAAGACGAAGAAGCACTAGACGATTCCGAGGACGAGCCCTTGGAGGAGGAGCACAATCCCGACGGAGAGGCCATCTTCCACCCCCTGCCCGAATCCGAGGAAGACGAAGATCCAGAGCAAGTGCTTGAGGAAGAAGAAGAAGATGAGGAAGACCTTGAGGAGTATGACCCTGTACACCGCGAGGATCCAAATGACGACCGTCAGTTCGACCCTTAGTTAGCCTAGGCGCCCATGAATTTTTGAAGTTACTTTTGAGTAGTGCCTGACCCATAGCTCGTTGTCCCTTTTTGATTAGGCTAACCACCTTTCCCCTGATCCCAAGTGTTGTATTCCAGTCTATGCTTATGTTATGTAACGAACCGTATGCTATGCTATGACTTGATTAAGCGCCTTGTTTTCCTCAAACCATTTTGTTGTCTAACTGTTTAGGAGTTATGCATGCCGCTTCATCATGTTCATTTAAGTTTCATTGCCTACCACGCACAGCTTAGATCCTGGGTATCGGTTATAAGGATTAGGACATGAGGCGATGTAACGCGCCGGTGAGGATTCGGGGCGTCACAGGACTACAAAAGAAGAACTTCAAAAAGAAATCTACAAACTAGGCAAACTCGTCTTCATCTTCCTCCATTTCCCTTCTTCATCACCTCCGAGGCATTCTTCAAGGCTTTGGGTCTGAAATTGTTGGTGCCACAACGGGGTGAGATAATAATCTCAGTAAGTTAACCCTAACCCTAAGCTAGACTATTGGTACCTCCAGGCACGTTTGAAAATATGCAAGTTTTGGCAAAATACTTTTCACACAAGACATTCAAGCAATTGGCATAATAAAGCAACTCATGCATATCAGGCACCAGGTTCATTTCTTTCATACTTTCACTTACCAATCTGAGTTTCTCAAGCCATACAGGCATAATAAACATTCCATGCACTTTAGGCATTCCAGGCGTTCCAGCCAATTCAAGCATACAGACTCGGAAACATATCAAGAACCATGTTTCAGTCTTTTATCTTCTTTACGCCCACCGAGAGCCGCCCTACTTGGGGCCGCGAGATGATTCAGTCAATCACATGACTCTTGACGTCTTATCGAGATGATTCGGTCATCATGACTCTCGCTGCGAGATGATTCGGTCTCTATAGCGACTCTCGACACTCCGCGCCATCGAGATGATTCGGTCAACTATAGGACTCTCGCGTTCGGACCTAGAGATGATTCGATCACTACCTGACTCTCGATTCTTACAACCCTCGAGATGATTCGGTCAAGGTAGGACTCTCTAGCCGCAAGACCTTGTCAGGTCATTGGGAGTAACTCCCTCCCCAGCTCAATGCATTGGCCATAAAACATCATTGTGAACCTTATCATTAATCCCAATTTCACAATCACAAGCAAATTCATGCCATCGCCATTTAAGGCATGCTTTCAAGCACATCCAGTTCATCAATTAAAACAAGCCATTCAGCCATCATACACATGCACCTTGTCACACTATGCATCATTCGACATCAATTGTGAAATCGAACATTAAATCCCTCGATTGAATCCCAATTAATTAACACATGCCCATTTTCTCACATAGCATTTCATCATCAAACAATCACAACATCAATCAAGAAAAGTCATCAATGACCCCAATCCCCAGGACAACCTCCCACGACCAGGTTCATTCTCATGAAAACTGTAATTTTTCTACTGAATTTTTTGGGAAAACAAATTTTATAATCCTGTTCTTTAAGATCTTATGGTCATGTGGGCGAAAACGGTACTCAATTTGGACATCGGATGACTTAGAACGGCTCGTTTTAAAAACGGTGCGCACTGAAAACGGGATTGCATAGCTTTCGGTCCCTCACGTTTTTCACACCAAAAATTGCCCTTTAAACCCTTTCAATTCCACCAAAATTCCACCATTTAGTGACTCAACATCCTAACAAAAGGTTAGAAGTCTTCTTACCTGTGGTAGTCGGCGGTGGTGAGGCGACGGCGGGAGAGGCCGGTAGTACGGACCGAACAGGGGGCTCAGAAACTGTCTTTCGGCAGTTTTTTGGTAAGAAGGAAAAAGAGAGAAAAACCAAAGGGAAATGGTGAGGGAGTGTCATCCACGACCAAAGGGCTGTAAATTGGGTGTTTCACACATATAATTGAGGCAATGATTGACAAGATGAGATTAGATGGGTATTTAATGCCAAGTTAACCCTAGCTTGACACTTGTCCTTGCACCAATTATTGATCCAATGGCCATTGAACCTCATTGAGTTTCCTTGCCTTCTTCTCCAAGTATTTTAGGCAGCCTCTAAGTGTGGGAGAAATGACCATTTTGTCCTTCCAACTTCCTTAAGGCAAAGATAAATGGGCGAGGGGTAAAACGGTCATTTGTCATTTTTCGTCCGAAACTTCATTTTTTTCACTTTCAATAGCTATTGGTGGGAAGACATCAAATCCTTTTCCAATTTTGAAATTCTTCATTTCCATTTGCCAATTTGAGCTTCCATTTCATGATCGATCGCCCGTCGATCGTATCTCCAGCTTATCTCGAACTAACAGGCGGCTTTTACAGCTGCTACGCATATCGACTCTGTGAGTCTCGTCACACTTAGGACGACTCAAGTTACGGCGGCTTTGGTTGTCTTGCAATTGCGAGGGTTTATTACTAGTTCCGACGGTCTCGATTGTCATTGTTCGAGTTAGGAAAACTTCGCAAATTATACATTGGTTAAACGGCATCACCTGTGTTCCAATCGTATAACGCTAGCAATGGATTCCTTAATCGTTATTGGATCAGCCTTTAATGGTTCTAAATGTTCCCTCAGCAATCTTATGGTCAAAGCGTCATTTCCTTTTTCGAGTTTCCCAGGTCCACGCACTTGTCATGCGTTAGCCTTTCCCTTTCTGGTCAGTTAACTCGAATTGATTAGGTCCGAGCGAGATAAAATTGAAATACATCGATAGATACTTCTCATTTTATAGTTTCAAAATGGCAGGAATTCAGAATGTCACAACTCTTCCCCTTTTACAAAAATTTCGTCCTTGAAAATTGTGATAACCCAGATCAACTCAAATAAATGGGGGTACTAGCGCCTCATCTCTTCTTCACTTTCCCAGGTAGTGCCTTCTGTTCCATGGTGTTCCCAGATCACCTTGACGAGTGGAATCATCTTGTTCCTCAGGACTTGCTCCTTTCGATCTTCAACTTGTATTGGCCTTTCCACATATGATATCTTATCGTCCACTTCAATGACTTCATGATCCAGTACATGAGTCGGGTCCGATTCATATTTCCTCAGCATCGACACATGAAACACATTATGAACTTGCGATAAGCTTGGCGGCAAGGCAAGACGATAAGCTAAAGTCCCAATCTTTTCTAATATCTCAAATAGACCTACGTACCTTGGACTCAGCTTTCCTTTCTTCCCAAATCGGGATAATCCTCGCATAGGTGACACCTTGAGAAAGACATGGTCACCACTTGAAATTCCAAAGGCCTTCGTCGCTTATCCGTATAGCTTTTTTGGCGACTCTGGGCCGTCTTAAGCCTTTGTCGAATGATCTTAACAGCCTCAACTGATTGTTCCACCAATTCTGGGGCTGTTATACTCCTCTCGCCAACTCCGTCCCAGAAGATCAAAGTCCTGCACGCTCTGCCGTATAACGCTTCAAATGGTGCCATTCTGATACTTTGCTGGTAGCTATTATTGTACGTAAACTCCACTAAATGTAACTTTTCTTCCCATCCGCTTTTAAAATCATTGACACATGCTCGCAGCATATCGTCGAACATCTGAAAAGTCCTCTCAGACTGTCCATCGGTCTGTGGATGGTACGCCGTACAAAACTGCAATTTCGTTCCCACTTCTCCAAAGGTTGCAACATGCCACCAGGTTTACAATGCTGCGCTTTCACTTGCTGACACGTCAGACACTTAGCTACATGCTTAGCCACATCCACTTTCATCCCATTCCACCAATAATGCTGACGTAAGTTTTGGTACATCTTTGTTCTACTCGGATGAATACTATAATTGCTCTTGTGAGCTTCAGACAAAATCTTTTCCTTAAGTTCCTCGTCATTGGGTACACACAGTCGTCCTCGGAACTTCAGTATTCCATCTTCAGATACTTGGAAGTCAAACTTCCTCTTGTCCGCATCCATTTCCAAGATCTTCTGTATATCACGGTCCGTGGATTGCAATGCCTTAATCATCTCCTGTATTTCTGGTTCGACTCTCAAAGTTTCCATCAAACTTGACAATCTGCAAACTTCCAAATTAAACTCTGAATCTCTCAGTCTTTCCAGTACAGACCATCTGTGACATTCTGAATTCTGACCCTATCTCGAAACTTATCAGTGAATGAATGTCTATCGATGTATTCCAGTTAATCTCGCTCAGAACTGATCACTCTCGAGTCGACTAACCAATGGGGATTGGTCGTATAGGATTTAAAGTACGTGGACCAAAGAACTTAACCACGAGTCGGTACTTTGACCATAAGGATCGTCGAGGGAATATTCTGAACCGCTATAGGCCGATCTAAGAATGGTTTTAGAACAATTTGCTAGTGTCATGCGATTGGTTCACGGGTGAATCCGTACGACCATGGCGTGATTTGCGAATTAACCTAACTCGATCTCTGACGATCGTAACCTTCGGGGCTAGTAATTGACTCTCGCGATTACATGACAACCAAAGCCGCCGTGGCTCGAGTAACTCTTAAACGTGACATTAGTCGCGGGTCGATACGCGTAACTCCTAAGAGCCGCCCGTTAGTCAGAGATGCACTGGAATGATAATTGACTGAATTTAACCATAGATTGAATTTCGAGATTGGAGGCCGGACGTTCGAAGATCGCATTGGAGAAAATTTGGACGCCGCCTCATCAAAGAGTTAATAAGGTTAGAGATGGTCCCGTATAGGCTAGAAAAGCGAAATTCGAACCGACGAGCGAAATCGACCTTTTTACCCTTAGGATTAGCACACTTTTCCAAGGACAAAGCAAGGGCAAAATGGTCAATTGCCATCCCTAAGCCTTCAGCCGAAAATGCAAGGGCAATTTGGTCTTTTAACCTTGAATTATTGATGAAGTGATGAGACTAGCTTGATTGGACTAATTCCCCAAACCAACCCCACTAAGTTGTCAATCTAAAGCACTATTCCATGTCATCCAACCACTCCACTACCTTGTTTTCCCTCCAAAATTTTCCTCACACTTGGACAACACATTTTCCTCTCTCCCTCTCCCTCTTCATTCAGCCGAACTCTCACTCTCTCTCCACTCTCTCGTCGCTCTCTCTTCCCTCTCACTCTCGCCCGTCGCCCTCTCTCTCTCTCGGCCAAACCGCGACCCACCGCCTCTTCGCCGCCACTCCGCCGCCTCGAACCACCACCAAGGCACGTCCCTCTTGCCATTAGACCGCCTTAGCAGCCGCCGTTCGGCCCGGAACTGCCCGAAGCGTCGCCGACCAGAACCGGAGCTTGAGGGAAACCGGGGGCTGTTCTTGTGGGGTTTTGTTTGATCTTGAGAACTTCTAAGGACCGAACTTGGCCGCCGAGGAACCACCGAGCGCCGCGTCGCCTCCCGCCGCTTCAACCGGTTCGTGTTGGCCGTGAGTGCTAGGTAAGCTCCCCTAACCCTTTGTTAGGACCTTGTGTGGATGGAAAGACCAATAAGGATGATTTTGGGAGTGCTTAGGGGGCTGTTTCGGTGGGATTCTCTAGGGATCCGAATTTGCAATGTGTGGGTTGGAGTTTTCCTTGATGAGTTTTGATGATTGAATGTTAGGAACCGTGAATGAAATGAATCGGTGAGTGTCCCTAGGTGTAGGCCGAATGCCCATGGTACCTTAGGATGAGTTAGAGCTTGATTTATGTCCGATTGAATTGATAGAATCTTAAATGAAGCATAGGAGTGTTCGGCCTTGGGACCATCGAGCGAATACCTTAAGTGAATGACCTTTAACCTATGAGTCGCACTCCGGCCGTGAGAAATTGAAAGGAACCTATTTGAGCTAAGTGACCCCATGTTAGTGATCTTGGCCTCGCGTGATTAATTAGCAAGTTTTAAACCTCGATTGATTCATGTACTCTTGATTTGTGTGACTTGGCCGAATGGACTAAGGTGTTTGTGATGAATTGTTTCGATTGATAAGTTATTGATTGGATAGTGTCGCCGTGACCTCGAATAGTCAATTGGTGTGACGTGGTGCCATGATGTGGAGTGGTAGTTTAAGGGGCCGAATCGAGTTCAATTCGATGAGAATGCGCGTAATTGACTTGATAATGCTAATGGAAAGAATTATGATCCCCTGTGCATGTGGTGCCCTGATGCGTTAAACGCGAGACTAAACGACATCCTGATGCGTTAAACGCGGGATAGACCTGAGGCGTTAAACGCGGGTCATGAGTTTTGGCATTGGAAACCTGAGGCGTTAAACGCGGGTTCCTTGATCTCTTAAGCCTGAAGCGTTATTACGCGGGCTAAGCCATGAGAATTTCGAATGTACCATACATGTGGACTGTCTGCTAAATGACGGAATGTTAAGTGCCCAAGTACAAGTCCTGTCTAGCCTAGCTTGTGAATTGCATGACTAAATATGTTTCTAATTGAGTTATTACATGCCATTGCCTACTGTTTGATTGTTTACCCATTGCATGTGTTTGGGAAGTGTCTGGAAGTTCCAAGTGTCTAGCTTAGGGTTAGGCTAGCTTATTGAGTATATCTCACCCCGTCGTGGGATCCACCTTTTCAGACCCCAAACCCTGATCATGCCACCGCCGCCGATTTTTGGGGTGCCCGTCTGGATAGAGCAGTATTCCACGGAGTACCCGGTGGGAGAAGGGAAAGCTTATATTAGGAAGTACGGCACTATTTGGATGGATGTGGGCTTAGCAGACTGGAGGCCAGACAAATTCGCAGCGTGGTTCTACCGCGACAGCGACCTCACCGTTGGGCCATTAAGGACTTTTGACGTGCCGTGGGATGTCATTGGCGAGCAGGATCCTTCGATTGTACACCCTGCTGACGGGGAGCTCACTGACTCCGAGACCGCTCCTGATCCGGATCTTCCGCCGGCACCGTCTCAGAACCCCGAGACCGATGGCGACATCGTGGGACCCTCGGATGCCGAAGACCCCATGGAGACGGACGAGTCCGAGCCCGAGGAAGATGAGGAAGAACTGGACGATTCCGAGGACGAGCCTTTGGAGGAGGAGCACAACCCCGATGGAGAGGCCATCTTCCACCCTCAGCCTGAATCCGAGGAGGACGAAGATCCAGAGCAAGTGTTTGAGGAAGAAGAAGAAGAATAAGAGGAAGACGAGGAAGACCTCTAGGAGTATGACCCTGTGCACCGCGAGGATCCCGATGATGACCGCGAGCTCGACCCTTAGATAGCCTAGGCATCCATGACTTTTGAAGTTCCCATTTTGAGTAGTGCCTGACCCTTAGCCTGTCGTCTCTTTTGATTAGGCTAACCATCTCCCCTGATCCCAAGTGTTGTATCCCAGTTTATGCTTATGTTGTAAAGTGAATCGTATGCTATGCTATGACTTGATTAAGTGTCTTACTTCCCTCAAACCCTTTCGTGTTTAACTGTCTAGGAGTTTTGCATGACGCTGCTGCATGTTCATTTAAGTTTCATTGCCTACAGTGTATTGCAAAGATCTTGGGTATCATACAGATAAGGAACTGGTTGTAAGGCGATGATGTGTGCCTTAGAGGACTCGGGGCGATACACCATCCCTTGACCAACAGATGCGCAATGCTCGACTTTCGACTAAGGGCATCTACTACCCTGTTAGCGTTTCCAGGGTGGTATAGAATGTCACCGTCGTAATCTTTAAGCAACTCCATCCACCTACGTTGCCTCATATTCAATTCCTTTTGAGAGAATAAATATTTTAGACTCTGATGGTCCGTATAGATCTGGAACTTCTCACCACACAAATAATGTCTCCAAATATTTAACGCAAAAACAATTGCGGCCAATTCCAAATCGTGTGCCGAGTAGTTCATCTCATGAGGTCTTAACTGACGCGACGCATACGCCACTACTCTCGCATGTTGCATTAAGACGCATCCTAGTCCCTTCAAGGACGCATCACTATAGATCTCATACCCTCCAGGACCAGACTAAATTGTCAGTATCGGTGCAGTCGTCAAAGGTCGTTTAAGCTCCTGAAAACTCCTTTCACATTTGTCCGTCCATTCAAACCGTGTATCTTTCTTAGTCAACCTCGTTATTGAAATAGCTATAGACGAGAACTTCTCTACAAAGCGTCTATAGTAACCTGCCAATCCCAGAAAACTTCGGACTTCTGTGACTGTTGTAGGTCTAGGCCAATTCATAACTGCCTCGATCTTCAAAGGGTCCACAGAGATTCCATCTCCAGATACTACGTGACCGAGAAACGCTACCTTATTCAACCAGAACTCGCACTTACTAAATTTAGCATAGAGCGAGTGTTCCCTTAAGGTCTGTAAGACAATCCGCAAATGACGTTCATGATCCTCATTGCACCTCGAGTAAATCAAAATATCATCAATGAAGACGATAACAAATTGATCCAGCCACTCCTTGAATACTTGATGCATCAAATCCATAAATGCAGCTGGGGCGTTAGTCAACCCAAACGGCATGATGGTAAACTCGTAATGTCCATACCTCGTCCTAAAAGTTGTTTTCGGTATATCCTCTTTCTTGATCCTCAACTGATGATAACCTGTCCTTAAGTTAATCTTAGAAAGCATGGACGCTCCTTGCAACTGATCGAACAAGTCATCTATCCTTGGCAATGGATACTTGTTCTTAATAGTAACTTGATTCAGTTGCCTATAGTCAATGCACAGGCGCAATGACCCATCCTTTTTCTTTACAAATAACACAAGTGCACCCCACAGCAACGCACTTGGACGAATGAATCCCTTGTCCAGTAATTCCTGCATATGTACCTTTAGTTCCTTTAATTCCGACAAAGACATCCTATATGGTGGTTTCGAAATTGGTTCCATCCTAAGGGCTAATTCAATCGAGAACTCCACTTCTCTTTCAGCTGGTAAACCAGGAAACTCTTGAGAAAATACATCAGAGAATTCACGTACCACTGCTATTTCTTCTAGCTTAGGCTCCTCAATCGTTGTATCCACCACAATGGCTAAATAAGCCTCACATCCTTCAGTCAATAGTTTAGTCACCTCTAGTGACGAAACCAAAGAAATCAAGGTTCCTCCTCGGTACCCCACAAATTCGAAACTATGGCGATCGACAGGATGAAATCGAATTACCCTACTACCACAATCCATTACAGCCCCTTGTTTACTCAGCCAGTCCATTCCAATAATGACATCAAATCAAACATGGGCAACACAGCCAAATATATTCGTCCTTCACTACCTCCGATAATTATTCTACAATTCCGACATCCTAGTGAAACAAGCACTCTATCCATTAAGGGTGTTGTCACATGCAAGATAACATCCAGCGGTTCCAATTTCATTTCAGTCAAATCAGTAAACTGGACAGACACAAACGAATGCAACGCTCCAGGGTCAAACAAGGCATAAGCAGCATGATCACAGAGAGAGATCTTACCCCTGACCACGCCATGCGTTTCCTCCATCTCCTTGCGAGCTATAGCTTACACCCTTCCTTGAGCCGGCGGCCTATTTTGATTGGCCTGCGGGGCAGCTCCAGTTTGTGGTTCTAGTTGAGCTCGTGGCAGTTGATATTGAGGACCGACATTTTGTTGTCCACATTCCCTTGCCTGTGGTCCATCTTGCAACACTTAAAACATCCTCCCATTTGCCTTGGACATGGTCCACTTCCATGCCTTTGCCCACAGAGGCGACAACTCCAGTTGTTCTGGTGAGCATGCTTCACGATATTCCTCTTAACTGGGGGAACAAACTTCCTGTTGTTCACCATAGGACCTTTGCCCAAATTTCGATTGTCTCTGACTGGATTAAACCGCGGTTCTTAGGAAATTCCTCTATTCCTCATATCTCTTTCAATCATCTGGCTCCTGGTATAGATCTCATTGTAATCCCTCAGGTTCATTGAGATCATCTAGCTGCGAATATCGGGCCTTAGTTCATCTCGGAACCTTTTCGCCCGATCCCACGGATTCTCCACCAGCCTTGGTGCATACTTCGACAACCTTGCAAATTTCGCGTCATACTGATCAACAGTCATTTGATTCCGACGAAGGTTCTGGAATTCAGCCAACTTCTATTCTCGGGCAGCTTCAGAGAAATATTTCACATTAAAAGTCTCCGCAAAAGGTGCCCACATCGGTTCAGTCCATTCAGGAAGAACCATTCCCTTGGTGGCCTTCCATGAATCATTCGCAGTTCCTTGGAGCTGGTAAGCCGCTAGGGTCACCTTCTCAGTTTCAGTGCTCCTTCAAACTGTAAATGCTTTCTCCAGCTCTTCGATCCATCTAGGAGCTAACTCAGCTTCTCCTCTGCCATCAAACCTCGATGGTTTTAGCTTCAGAAATTGCTCCATCAACTGACCCATAACACAATTCTCAAGGCCTTGCACATTGCCACCTCCAACTCCTTGGCCATTATTTTCATTCGCTAGGTTCATAGCAGCTACTGCCGCTTCAGCAGCCTGAGCTATTATCTCCATTCTATCTTCGACCTATCGAAGGGCCGTAGCAGCCCTATCTTGGGCTTCCTTTCCCATTATCTCTCCAATTTGCTCCAGCGCCCTCAAGACCCCATCAACTCTTGGATCCTCGGTTGCTGGTGCTCTCGAGCTAGACGCTCCTCTAGTATTCCTACCTCGGTTGCTCATCTTGCTAGTTTCCACAAACCTGGACCACTACAATTCCATTCAGGAATTAGAGACCTAAGTCACTTACTTAAGTCTAACAACTCCAGGCTACTTATCATCTCAACAATCACAGCTAGCCATTCATCACAACTCAAACAATCAGAGACATCACAATATGGAGATTTCACTCATACCTCAGGTCTAGACGCATCTGCCTATTAGAAAAATCGCAACCAGCTTTCAAAAGCATATCAACATATCACAATCAGTCATCCTTGAACACAATGCCAATCCCAAGCGCCAATTCATATGTCGTGCCTAACTCTAATGAATCCCCTAGAGTTTCACTACCCAACCATCCTATAGTCACCACTCCTTATCACTTCAGCATTGAAAAGATTGGATCAAGCTAATCTCGTTCTAATACCACTAAAACGGGTATGTCACGCCCCGGCCCCGACGGGCACGCCAACATCCCACAAAGCCTTCAATCTTAGTAAGATAACCCAGGACCCAACGGCTTTACTCGTGGAGCGCGATATGAAAAATGCATGCGGGAGCGAAATAAAACCCCAGACATAAAAGAAAAAGACATAAGGCGACATAGGATTTAAAAACAACACACATCGTCTTACAGTTTAAAAGGTCTAGTACATCAAAAGACAGAAGGGTTCAGAGGAAGGCACTATGGGACTACAAAAGAAGAACTTCAAAAAGAAATCTACAAACTAGGCAGACTCGTCTTCATCTTCCTTCCTTTCCTTTCTTCATCACCTCAGAGGCATTCTTCAAGGCTTTGGGTCTGAAATTGTTGGTCCCACGACGGGGTGAGATAATAATCTCAGTAAGTTAACACTAACCCTAAGCTAGACTATTGGTACCTCTAGGCACTTTTGAAAATATGTAAGTTTTGGCAAAATGCTTTTCACACAAGACATTCAAGCAATTGGCATAATAAAACAACTCAGGCATATCAGGCACCAGGTTCATTTCTTTCATACTTTCACTTTCCAATATGAGTTTCTCAAGCCATACAGGCATAATAAACATTCCATGTACTCTAGGCATTCCAAGCGTTCTAGCCAATTCAAGCATACAGACTCGGAAACATATCAAGATGGCTCTACATGGCTGATGAGGCTTCAATATACTTGTCTCACATATATAATTGGGGGTAATTTGATTAGACTTGATTAGGTGAGGTCATTAATGCTTGAAGGCCTCAATGGTTGACATGTGGCAAGAGACCAATAATGCAACTTAACCTTTGACTCATCCATTGACTCCTTGGGCAGCAAGTTTCGGCAGCCTATAAGGGTAGGAGAAATGTCCATTTTGTCCTTCTTGAGTTCTTTAGGCGTGGGCAAATGGTCTAGGGGAAAAACGGTATTTTCGTACTTTCAGTCCAAACTTCACTTTTCAAATTCGAAATTACCATTTGGCGAGACATTGCCAAATTCCTACTCATAATTGGAATTCTCTATTTCAATTGCCAATTTTGAGCTTTCATTTCATGATCATTCGTCCGTCAATCGTAATTCCAGTTTGTCTCAAACTAACGGGCGGCTTTTGCAAATATTACGCATATCGACTCTGTGATTCCCATCACACTGAGGATAACTCAAGTTATGACAGCTTTGATTGTCATGTAATTGCGAGGGTTCATCGCTAGTTCCGACTACTTCGATCGTCATTGTTCGATTTAGGAAAACTTCACAAATTATACATTGGTTAAACGGCATCACTCGTGCTCCAATCGTATAACGCTAGCAATGGATTCCTTAATCGTTATTTTATCGGCCTTAATAGTTCTAAATGTTCCCTCGGCAATTCTTATGGTCAAAGCATCATTTCCTTTTTCGAGTTTCCCATGTCCAAGTACCTGTCATGCGTTAGCCTTTCCCTTTCTGGTCAGTTAACTCGAATTGATCAGGTCCGAGCGAGATAAAACTGAAATACATCGATAGATTCTTCTCATTCCACAGTCTCAAAATGGTAGGAATTCAGAATGTCACACACTAGACCACTTAATAACACAATAGTCCTCATTAAACAATCTTTCACCCAAGGGTTTCAAGCAATTGTCAACTAATTGCCATCTACTAGGCAAGGCTCATCCAAGCAGCTTCAAGAAACACATCAAGGTGCTAAATCAAGGAACATAATCTCGTGCTCTAAATCCAAACACCTCTGTAACTTAGCAATGACTCAATAGGCTACCTCAATTCCAGAGGACACCAGTCAAGACAGCATTCAGTGCCAAGCAAACAATCTCACCAAACAGGCCAAACATATGTGTCAATTCTTTTCTTTTAAAGAACACCCACTGCCAAGTACGAAACTTTTAATGATGCCATACACATGCGCCATTACAAATGCCATGCAAATTGTGCCTTACGACCACCTAAGGTCTTACCATCTAATCGCTCTAAAGTCCTTACTCCTTATCACTCCAAGTCTCGACCAGATTGGATCGAGCTGACCTTGCTTTGATATCAACCAAACATGGATGTCACGCCCCGAGCCCGGCGGGCACGCGAACATCTCTCCTATGCCGTTACCTTTGATGATCGACCAGGATCTGACGGCCAAAATCTCAGTGGACATAAATGAGGCATGCATGCGAAAGCGAGAGAACAACCCCTATACTTAATTACAAAAGAGGACTCTAGAACGACATAGTAAATACATATAATCAAAATGTCAAGTGGCTTCGATTTCACAAAAGTAGGGTCATACAAAATCACGGGCCTAAAATACAACAAGTGCTTCTTCGGCTATTCATCTTAGGCCTCCACGGGACTTCGTCTTTAGGGACCTGAAAAATGTGATCCCACGACAGGGTGAGATAAAAATCTCAGTAAACTAGACCTAACCCTAAACTAGGTCGCTAGTACCTCTAGACACTTTTGAAAATAGGTATTTTCGAATAAAAAGATTTTGGCATGGTAAAAGTATGATAGTCTTGGCAAAACACGATGATTCACAAAACAAGGCACAATTTTTGACCAAAAGTGGCATTCCAATCTTTTTCAAATGACATGATAGTCAGAATCATAGAAAACAATTCTTCGTTCCAAAACTATCAATCGATCTCATTGTCTCGTAAAGCTTGACAGTCAATTCCATTTCCTTTCCTCATAAAACTTTGACTCTCGGTCAATGGTAGCAAGTCGTTACCCACCCGCGCCAAAGCGCCTTGGGCCTCAAGATGAATTCCCTTTAGTCAAGCCATTTCTTGCTATGTAATCAATTCGCCACAGAAAATATTTCATCTTTTCACTTTAGTACGACGAGATGATTCGGTCGTCATAGTGTGTGACATTCCGAATTCCGACCCCTCTCAAGGCTATGGAATGGAAGGATATCGATCGGTGTATTTCAGTGGTATCTCACTCGGAGCAGGCCACTCTCGAGTTAACTGACCGAAAGGGAAAGACTAACGGAAGGTCAGGTACGTGGACCTGGGGAATTTGAATGAGAAATGGCACTTTGACCATAAGGATTGTCGAGGGAATATTTTGGTCCAGCAGAGAACGATCTAGGAACGATAATGGAATGCCTTGCTAGCGTTATACGTTGGGACGCAGGTGATTCCGCTTAACCAATGTGTAATTTGCGAGAATTTCCTAAATCTGATTCCGATGATCAGGACCGCAGGAGCTAGCGATAAACCCTCGCAATTACATGACAATCAGAGTCGCTACGGCTAAAAAAAAAAAAAAAATCCCAAGGTCGATACGCGTAGCGCCTGCAAGAGTCGCCCGTCAGTTTGAGATATTGGAATTACAGTCGACGATAATTCAACATGAAATTGGACCTCGAGATTGGGGTAATGGACATTGAGGAATCCCAACATTTGAATTGAAATGAACGTCGCCTCATCGAGAGCAGTTTAGATTGGAAAAATGAAATTTCGGACGACACGTGCAAAATGACCATTTTGCCCCTCGAGGCCTACCATTGTCTTAAGCTTCATGAAGGGCAATTTAGTCATTCTCTCCACCCCTTTGTTGGCCGAATAAGTGAGGGCAAATTAGCCATTTGAGCCCTAGATTTTTATGTGGCAAATGACAAGTGTCATGAATTTGGATGGTGAGCCTACTTAGGCCATAGGTTATAGGCTTAGGTGTATTAATTGACCTTGTCACATCCTCACCTACCATTCTCTCTCCCCTTGGCTTGCAAGAGAAGCCATCTCCTTCTTCTTCCTCCTTCATTTTGGCCGAGCAAGCCCTCCCTCTCTCAAAATTCTCTCTCAAGCTCTCTTTCTCTCGTTGCTCAGCTCGTCGCCCAGCCACGAAACCGTCCATTATTTTGACCATAACTTCTTCGTCCGTTATTGTATGGAGACGAGCAACCTACCATTAGAAAGCTTATTCTCTTGCCGTTCTAACGAGATATTGTGAACTCAATTTGGCCAAGCCGTTCGTCCCGTAGAGCCGTTTGAAGGAGCAAAGGTCAAACAGGTCAGATTGAACCCGAGAGCTCCAAAGTTGGATTTTGAGCTCATTTCGCCCCAATCATGGGTAAGACCACCTCTCAAGCATAGATGAGACATATATCATTGTGTTTATGGGTACAAGAATGGATTTTGATAAATTTTAATGGTTGAATCTTCATGGACTTCGAAAGGACAGAATCTGTCCACCGGAACTCCAGCCTGAACCCGCGAGCTTTTGCGACTCCCTTGACAAATTTGCGGGGCACCAATCCTTGGTAAGTCTCTTAGAACCTTTCTTGACATGTTAGAGTAGCTAGTGGGTGAATTTGGGTGTGGATTAAGGAAGTTTGATGGATTAAATCTCGGTGATCTTTCAAAGGACAGAATCTAGAACCTTTCTTGACATGTTAGAGTAGCTAGTGGGTGAATTTGGGTGTGGATTAAGGAAGTTTGATGGATTAAATCTCGGTGATCTTTCAAAGGACAGAATCTGCCCTGTTGAACCGGTTTGGGGACCGTAGCACTTCGAGGTCCGTCGAGGCGTCACTTGGCTTGGAAATTTGTGGTGAGTCACCTTAAGACATGACGTTGTGTGTTGACAAGGTGTATGAGAATTAGAACGGAGTATAGATGAGCTTTAATGGTTGATTTTGTGTAGATTTCCTCTGAGAACAGAATCTGTTCGCCGCAGACAATAGAGGAACTGTGACATTTCAAGGGTCACCGAGGCCTTGTCTTGCTTGGACTTCATCGGTAAGTTACCATAGGACTTGGTATTATGTATAGACGAAGTGTACATGGATTAGAGTGACCTTTAAATGGTGTTTAATGACCCATTTTGTGTGGTATACTCAAGGACATAAAACTGCCCTGTTCTGACCGGTTGGATTGGGAGGCTTCGACCAGCCAATTGTGGGATTTGCTTGGCCTAGGCTCAAAATAAGTTATTCCTAAACCTTTATTAGGATGTTAGCTTACTAAAGGACGAAGCTTTGGGTTGGAATGAAAGGATTTATGAAGTGATTTTGTGAGAGATGGGAGAAAACCCAAATCTGTCCTATTTTGAGAAATTGAGCTTGAGTGGGTTATGGCATGGAAATTTTGAAATCAAGGTTGAATTGAGGAGTCTTAACTTGATCATGGAATGTGGTTGGGCTTTTGACATGCTTTGTGGATATTTCCGTTTCGTTTGAGTATTTTGAGTGAATTGAATCACCAATTGAGTTTCGAGATGATTTATGAAACCATGACTTTGTGTCAAGCCTTGAGTTTCGTGAAATGGCCGTGTTCATTAAATTGTCCGAGGCCTTGTTTGAATTAATTCGAGTGATGCATGTGCTTGACTGAGAATTTTATGATGGGGAATATGTTTTGTCCAGTTGAGGGACATTTGAAACGAATGCCTTGTTTTGGCAATGAATCTCCTGTGTTGTTTTTTAATGATGAATTTTGAGTCATGAATTGTTTTCTTGAAATGAAAAAGCTGAGGCTTTCTATGACTGAAATTTTTATGAATAAATGGCGTGTGGGATCGCCGAGGAAATTATATGTGCACTGGCGTGTGGGATCGCCAATGGCGTGTGGGATCGCCGGGAAAAATTATAAGTGCACTGGCGTGTGGGATCGCCGAGAATTTATAATTTGGCCAACGTATTGGGAGGGAGTTACTCCCATTGGACCTGACGAGGTCGTGCGGGTAGAGAGTCCCATACTGACACGATTCATCTCGATTGATAATGGGCGTCGAGAGTCGTATGGTGACCGAATCATCTCTAGGTCCGGACGCGAGAGTCTCATATGTACCGACGGGTCATATGGAGACCGAATCATCTCGCAGCCCTAAAGTGGGCGGCCCAAGATGGGCGAAAATGGAAAGACATGTTTTATGAGAAATTCAAAGAATGGGTTTTGAGAAATCGAAAATGCCTCATGTTTGAAAATTTGCCTCATGATTTGAAATTGGCCCAGAGAGGGGCGTGAAAGGAAATTGGTCCAGAGAGGGGCGTGAAAGAAAAGAACGTATTTTCTGGATATTTCAAGAAATGATACTTTTGAGAAAGAAGTGAAAGTTGCGTCGTGTTTTTGAGATCGCATCGAGTGCTTGCTTATGATTGAAAACCCTGCCATTGTACGAAGCTCAATTTTACTCATGGAGTCCTTTGTCACTAGGTCAAGTCTTTTGTTTTGAAAGTACTAAAATGCCATGTTTTTGACAAGTACCCTGTTTTACCATGCCAAAGTTTTTAATACCAAAATACCCACATTTTTCAAAAGTGTCTGGAGGTACTGGCAGCCTAGTTTAGGGTTAGGTTTAGCTTACTGAGATTTATATCTCACCCCGTTGTGGGACAACATTTTCAGGTCCCAAACGAAGGAAATCCCAACTTGCTATGGATTGGCATTTGAGGAAGTCATTTGAGGCAATGGAGATTAATCTGATTAAAACCTTAGGGATTGAATATATTCATTGGAGTTAGAATTGTACCTGACTTTGATATTAATGAGAAGAATACCCTTTTGTCTCAAGTCATCTTGTGTTGTTTTGTCGTATGGTGTTGTTTCACGTTTCTGCATGCATCTCATTTAGAAGCCTTGAGTTTATTGTTGGCCGTTGGATCCTGGGTAATATCTTGATAAGAAGAACGGCCTAGTGGGATGTTCGCGTGCTCGCCGGGTTCAAGGCGTGACATAGTGACTCTCGCTCCCCATCGCCGTCGAGATGATTCGGTCAACGATGAGACTCTCGTCATGGCCAATCCTGCAAGATGATTCGATCTAACATGTGACGCCCGATACCTTAACTCCCTCGAGACCGTTGACATGAAGACTCTCGTGTCCGGACCTAGAGATGATTCGGCCAATACAGTGACTCGTTACTCTAGCTGTCACGCCTCGAACTCGACGAGCTCACGAATATCCAACTGGCCGTAATCAATCTGTGCCACCCAGGATCCTTCGGCCTTTGTCACCATAATCATATACATGCGGAAGTAAGAAACTACTCCGTACACAAATAAAATCAAGATGACTTAGGACAGAAAAATAATAGTACACTTCTCAAATCTATAAAATGCGCCTCAATTATATCCATGGTCAAAACTAAAGGTTTAGTTTCTACCTCCACCAAGCAATATACAATCTCTACGGTCACTCAACGTATTAAAAACATTTTATCAACTACTTCCTCGAATACTCAATCCTTGGCAAGTTCAGGCTTTCTTCGCTTGGGACCTGAAAAAGTTAAGCCCCCACTGGGGTGAGATATAAATCTCAGTAAGTGAAACCTAAACCTAAACTTGATAACAAGTCCCCCCAGACCAACTCAACAACACTAGATGCGGGCATTCATCAATGCAATGTCTCAATGCCTACATAAATCGAACATTTCAATGTAACTGGCATGAGTCACAATCATAGTCAGGTACATCATACACAATGGGTCCCAAGCTTCACGCACTAGCACCAAAATGAACTCAGAACTTCTTTTTCATCACAATGATATAACATTTCCCATCGCCAAGGGCTCCCGGGCCGCGATGTAATTCACAGGGCACTCTTGCCAATTCTATCACTAGGGCTCTCTGGCCATTTAATATCATAGGGGCTCTCTAGCCATTTGATATCACATGGCTCTCTGGCCATTTTATTTGCATTAGGGCACTCTGGCCATGCAAAATATCAGGGCACTCTGGCCAATTACGATGCACAAGGGCTCTTTGGAGAATTACAAAGCATCATGGTACTCTGGCCAATTACGATGCACAAGGGCTCTCTGGCCGATTATCAAGCATCAGAACAAAATAACCATACTTCCACATAATAAGCACTATAGCCATTTCATTTGCATCAGGGCACTCTGGCCATGCAAAGCATCGGGGCACTCTAGCCAATTACGATGCATAAGGGCTCTCTGGCCAACTACAAAGCATTAGGGCACTCTGGCCAATTACGATTCACAAGGGCTCTCTGGCCGATTATCAAGCATCAGAACAAAATAACCATGCTTTCACATAATATGCACTATAGCCATTTCAATAATAGGGCTCAATAGCCGTACTATATCATAGGGTGATCAATCTTACAATTAATTTTCTTTGCCATTTCAATCGACCAATCAAGCAATTTAAGCTATAGGCTTCAGCAAGCAATCCAATCATCCAACCAATCTATCCAGTAGTGTCCTAACGTTCGAGTAAAGGTTTAAGGGACACTTACCTCATCAAGTAAGCTAGCATATTCCATCCTAATGAGCTACCTAGCTCAGCAAGCACTCGGCCAAACATGGCTCTCACGGCGCGCCTGGGAAAACCACATCGAAACTCGATTATTTCTCAATCCCATCGCGTCAATTCCTTAATAACATCGACAACACTTATTCTCAGGTCATCACAGTGTTAATTTGATGCTCCTAAGCATGTCAATTCTCGTTCTATCAAGGTAAGTCATCCAAAGTCTCAATTCATCAAAACTGCCCAATTTGAGCCCCCAACAGCCAGGTTCAGTCTCATGAAAATTGTAATTTTTCTACTGAAGTTTTGGGAAAAAAATTTTAGGATCTTAAACTTCAAGATCTTACGGACACGTGGGCGAAAACAGAGCTCAATTTGGATACCATATGACTTAGAACGACCCAATTCAAAATCAGTGCGCGTTGAGGACAGATTGGTTGGCTTATCACGTTTTTCACTTCAAACAATCCTTAATCACTTCTAAACTCCAATTCCTCACAAAATCAACTTTCCATAACCTCAATATACAAGTTTAGGAAGCTCACCAAGAGTTTCGTCGCGAAATAACTCCACCAAACCTTCGAACAGCTCGGTTCCTTCACGGTCTCTCCACGATCAAAATCTGTCCGATTTTAATCACCCACAATCAGCCATAAAAGCCTATTTTAACACCACCAAACTTATGACCAAAGTTCATCTGACATGAGTACTAGATGTTATGAAGCTCTCACAAAAAGTTTGAGGTCATTTGGAATTTCTAAGGGCTAGAACCCAGACTTTTCCTCAGCTAGCTCAGAATCTGTCCCATTTTCTTCCAAAAATTTTCATAAATTAACAAGACCACCAAAAATCATGAAACCAATTGGAAATTGTCAAGGACATCCTGAACTAACCTATGGTGGTAGGAGACGGCGAGGCGACGACGAGAGGGGCTTGCACGGTTTTTTTTTTGTGGTTGCTAGGAGAGGATATCCACAAATTACTGAGGTCAAATTGATAAGATGCATTAGGTATGGGTAATTAATGCCATGGACGCCTTCCTTGAGTGACATGTGGCATGGACCAATAATTCCATTGACTTCTTGCACTTGAAGTTTCGACAGCTCATGAGGAGGGGAAAATGACCATTTTGAAATTCAATTATCCTTAAGACAAAGGCAAATGGGCGAGGGGTAAAACGGTCGTTTGGCATTTTTCGTTCGAAACTTCGTTTTTCTCACTTTGAGTGACCATTGGAGAGGTGAAGTCAAATCCTTTTCCAATTTTTAAATTCTTCATTTTCAATTGCCAATTTGAGCTTTCATTTCATATCTCAAGCCTCGAGGGGCGAAAATTCAGAATGTCATAATTTTCCCCCCTTAAAGAAATTTCGTCCTCGAAATTTGCAACCTTCCAACCACTCATCCTTTGGGCATCGACGCCTCACCGCATACTCATTCCTCAGGATAATTCCTGTGGCATCCCCTGTTTACTAGATTCCTAATGATCAGAAATGGTCAAATGGGTTTTGAAGTTGACTTTTGACATAGGGATTTAGAAATTTGAAAGGTGAGGCGGGAAGAAGAAAATAAGATAGATTAAAATGACCTAGGTGACAGAGAGAATTAGAGATAGTCATTAAGAGTTTTGCCAGTTAAGATTAGCGAAACACGACTAAAGGATTTTCACGCCATTAGAGTGAACGTGGAAATCAAGTCTATAAGGGTGATCGATTATTAAGGGTTCACGGCAATGTTCTTCTTCCCATGAAAGATAAATGGCCGAAGAAACCTAAGGGAGTGGCGAGAAATAAATGTAGTCATAGGTTGACAAATTCGCAAGAAACATCACAAGTGATGATCGGCCGTTAAGGGACTAGACAAGTGGCGGTAACATTTCTTTTGCGTGGAAGAGTTATTGGCCGATCGTGCATGGGAAATACAAGAAAGATCATTGGTTGTCAATCCCCATGAAATCCCACAATGATCACCAACCACTTGGGGTTAGGACAAGTGGCGGCCTTGTCTTAAGATTGCACGAAATGCTATTGGTCGGGTGAGCCTAGGGAAGGACAAAGTCATCCATTAGCCGAACATCCCCTCAAAATCTTACCTTGGATGATAAACCACTAGAGGACTAGACAAGTGGCAACATTCTTCTTCTTGCATGAAACACCATTGGTCGATAGTCCTAGGGAAAACGCAAGAAGAGCTATTGGTGGGAAGCCTCATCAAAATTTGATGAAATGACTTCTCACCACTAAGGGCAATGCAAGGTGGTGTGTGGTCACTTGGGGGAAGAGCATGTGTGACAAATGTCACTTGTGGACTTCTTAAGGCATGCAACAAAAGGACTCTTCACCTTCTCCCTTCCCTTTTTTCGACCGAGCAAGCAAGTGAGAGAGAGAGAGAGAGAGAGAGAGAGAGAGAGAGAGAGAGAGAGAGAGAGAGAGAGTTCGTGAGGAGGAACGAGAGAGGCCGAGAGCAAGAGGAAAGGAAGAAGAGGCGGCTCGGCATTGCCGAAGAAATCAAGAGGAAGAAGGCGTCAAGCTCGAGCAAGAAACAAGCTACTAAAGGCAAGAATTTCTTCAATCTCGCTATAGGTTAGAGGTACATTGTGGTTTTGTCTCATCAAGGAATTCATGTGAGGATTTCAAAGCTGGAAATTATTTTTGTGGTTTGGCGTAGGGACTAATGTGTTACGGCTTGGTTCATTTATTGAGTTGAGAATTTCTTGGGGTTACATTGCTTGGAATTGGAGGTGAATCTCGAGGAAAAGGAAGGGAATGTCGTGGAGATACGATTACCTAGCTAGATTGGGATGGTTTGAAATAAATTGTATGCTAGGACCGAAACTTGGTTCGGTTTTAGTGTTGTCTTTTCTGCCCCGTCGAATAAATGGAGTTAGATCAAGAAGCATTGTTAGCTCTTAAGCCACTTATTGAAGAACTAGCATAAGATGACATGAGTGAGATTTAATTATTGTGGAATTGTTGATATCTAGTTAGAATGATACGTTTTAAATAAAATCCCCTAGTAGAACCGAAACTGGGTTCGGTATGCAGAAAAGGTCTATTCGAATTCTTTCGAAGTTGTCCTTTGGGTTAAAATTTGTTTTCTTAGAACTAAAATTCCTATTTGTTATATATATTTATCCTACATCATAAGGCTATGTATAGGTAGCCAATTGGGAGATACTAGACTCGTTTTGAGGTTCAAAATCGTGTTTGATCAGTGGTTAAAACGGAATAGTTTTTCGTGGCTTAAAGAAAAAAAATCTGATCGGTTCTAGTGCAATAATAGGTTCGGTTAAGTGGAATGGTTTGACTATTTTCTTAGTCGATGAGATTCTAGACATGATGCCTTGTCCGAATTGATTAGTATATCATAATTCTTGATCATATCTTTATGAATTGGCATGTTTGTTTATCGGCCTGGCATTGTTACATCATATACAGTATCGATACTGAGAATTCTATGATTCATGGCCGAGCATGCATTGGTATATGGTACCTGATTGATATCTGATGAGATATGTGGATTATTTGCTCTTCAGTGCACTGAATCGAGACGACGCCCCTGGGCTGTGTGCGGGGATTTGTACGTGCTTGATGACCCTGAGTTGTGTGGGGGTAGAGCCGTACCATGCATCGAGGACGCCCTGGAGTAGGGGTCGCAAGTCATTGGGCTTGGAGATGGTTGTATGAACGAAGAGCATGTCATTTTCATGATATCATGGCATTTATGCATGTCGTGATCCTTGTTTGATATTTCTTAAAATGCTACTGTATTTTACTGTCACAGGATTGTTTATAGTTGTCCTAGGGAGTCGTAGGACCCCTATGGTGAGATTGAATATTTTCTTGCTAGTCGTCGTGCTAACCCACATTTGTGGATATATTTTCAGATTAGTATCCATGGCGGCAGTTCACAGACGATTTGGAGTTCCATATGACTATGATTCCTATTATCGTGATATGATACACCTTGATGTACCGCATTTGAAACTTGTCGTGCATGTTTATACTATGTGGGTAGATGAGGGAGAGCATGCATTGACCATATATCGTTGGTACGCTATTTATATTTGAGTAGGTAATAGATTGGTAGGTCCATTCTCTGAGAGTACTTTTGATGCACCCCCAGCTCCTACTGAGCCTGTAGTTCCTGCACCTTCCGTAGCTGTGCCTCCTGTAGCCCCTGTGCCTCCTCCACCTATTGCTGCTGCTGCTGCTGCTGTTGCTGCAACTATCCCTCCTCCTCCAGAGCCTGCTATGCCAGATGTGTATGTTCCACCGCCCGAGCCACTCGAGGAGTCTGAGGATGAGGAGATGTTTCTGTCCGAGGAGGATTGAGGACTGGAGACAGTCTTGGCGACTTTTTTGTGTAGGCGACTACGTAGGTTGATGGAGTAGTTTTTTTTTTGGCCATCCCAGTATGCCTATGGATCGACGACCCGAGTCTTCTTTTGTTTATATATATGAACTCCTATATGGTCTTGTATTATGTTTATAAATAAAAGTTTTAGTCCTTCTGTTATGAATGCCTCATATTGCTTTCTAAGTTATTTTCTTTTTAAATATTGTCTTGTAGTGTTTGTGGCATGTGGATCATAGACCTTAGTCTATTGATTGTTATAAGAATAATCTCTAATTATCGTTATTAGAGACCTCTATGATTGTAGGGTGGCGGTTTGGGACGCCACAATTCCTTTCATGACTTAACGTTCTTACTTGTCCTTTCCGACAAAAATCGTCTTTCCCCAGGACTTGTTCCCTTCAGTCCTCAATCTGTATTTACTTCTCTCTATTCTCTTTCGACATCCACGCATCCGTTAGCAGTTTACCCTCAAGCATTTACGTCGTCTCTTCCATTTGTCTATCACCATTATTACTAAACCTTCGCCAAAATGTACTCTTTAGTGCCCATACCATTTGGCATATCACTCCATTCATATGTTCTTTCATACCATCAGAGATTCATGGGCTTTATCAACTTGCCCTCCATTATCCTAATCGAGTTATAGCCTTCTCGATTCCACTCGAAAATCTCTAATTGTCATAGTGATCCATCAACTTTCGTGGCCCCGGTTCTTCCTCCTGTCGACATGTCTAATGCTCGACTACACGTGAGACTAATTCGACCTTCATTCCATATCACCGATAGTATTAAGGCAATCTTGGCACACCTTTGTTCCATCACAAGGAACACCTTAATTATCCATGTTCTAATCATTTCCATCCCCTTTGATATCGGGGTTCAATCATGGCAATATTTTGATTCCTTTTTGACCTTTAGATTTGACGCTTCAGGTAGCCATCAGACTGGTCAATTGGCGAACTTCCAATTTAGAAGTTGAATCTCTTATTTCTCGAGGGAAGATCTGTCCCTCCATCACCAATTACACAATGCTCAACTCTCAACCTCGCATAACTTCGAGGTCTTTCTTTATACAAGCGATGCTCTCATATTCATAAGCAATTACATACCTCAGCGTTGCCTCTTCTTCAATTTCCCTCGAGAAATGTCACGCCCCGAACCCAGCGAGCATGCGAGCATCCCACATTCGCCGTTATCTTTGATGATCTCACAGGAACCAACGGCCAATGCTTAAAGGTATATATGAAACATGCATGCGAAAGCGAGGACAACTCCATAAAAATAACTTTTCAAGATGACTTAGGAAAAAAGAAAGGGATACACTTCTCATCAAAGCCAAGTCAAGTATAATTCTAACTACAAAGAATATATAGTCTCTAAGGTCTCAATCAAAGATAATCTTCACATCCTTCAAAAACTCCTTCCAATGCCAGTCCATGGCAAGCTCAGGTCTCCATCGTCTAGGACCTGAAAATGTTGTCCCACGACGTGGTGAGATATATAATCCCAGTAAGTCAAACCTAACCCCAAACTAGGCTGTCAGTACCTCCAGACGTTTTGGAAAACATGGTAATTTAGAATTAAAAACTTTGGCATGGTAAAACGAGGTACTTTCCAAAACATAGCGTTTCAGTACTTTCAATACAGCGTGACTCAGTCAAGAAAAATCATGATAACTCTAAGTTTCGTACAATGGCAGGGTTTTCATTCTAAAGCAAGCACTTGACACTAATTCAAAAACATGAGGCAACTTTCATTCATTTCTCAAAAGTATCATTCATTGAAATTTCCAGAAAACACATTCTTTTCTCTCACGCCCCTTCCTGGGCTAATTTCAATTCATGAGGCAACTTTCCATATATGAGGCATAATCAATTTTCTCACAAATTATTCTTTGATTTTCCCAGAAAACATATCATTTCATATCCGCCCATCTTGGGCCTCCCATCTTGGGGCTGTGAGATGATTCGGTCTCCATATGACCCGTCGGTACATATGAGACTCTCGCGTCCGGACCTAGAGATGATTCAGTCACCATACGACTCTCAACGTCCATTTTCAATCGAGATGAATCGTGTCAGTATGGGACTCCCTAGCCGCACGACCTCGTCAGGTCAAATGGGAGTAACTCCATCCCAATACATTGGCCAAATTTCATAATTCCTTGGCGATCCCACACGCCAATGGCAATCCCACACATTAGTGCACTTATAATTTTTTTTTTCCGGCGATCCCACACGCCATTTTATTCATAAACATTTCAATTATAGAAAGCCTCAGATTTTCATTTAAAGAAAATAATTAACGCCTCAAAATTCATCATTCAAGAACAACTCTTCAAATTCGATGCCAAAATAAGGAATTCGTTTCAAATGTCCCTCAACTGGATAAAACACACTTCTCATTATGGAATTCTCAGTAAAACACAAGCATCACTCAGCTCAAATCGATCAAATCTCAAATTTGATCATTCACAAGTTATCTCTAGACTCGATTGGTAAACCAATCCGCTTAATGCACTCATATCAATGAGAATTTCCACAAAGCACGCCGTATGGCCCAACCACATGCCACAACTAGATTAGAGCTCCTCAGTTCAACCTCGATTTCAAAATTTCCATCCCATAAAACCACTCAAGTTCAATGCATCAAAATAGGGAAGATTTGGGTTTCCTCGCATCTCTCACAAAATCAGTTCATAAAACCCTTCAATCCGACTCAAAACTCCATCCTTTGTAACATAACATCCTAATAAAGGTTTAGGAACAACTTACCTCGAGCCTAAGCCAAGCGATTCCATAAAACGATCAACGTAACGTCACGGTACCAAACTGTCCATTATTAGCCTTCCAAGACCAGATTCAGTCCCGAATAAACTGGTATTGATCAGTTGACCTTTCGAGAAATATACTCTCATATACTTATCCTTCAAGGTCTTATGGACGTGTGAGCGAAAACGGAGCTCAATTTGGACACCGAACGACCTAGAACGAGCCATTTCAAAATTAGTGCGCGCTAGGGTCAAATTTACACGGTTTTCAGTTTTCACCTCAAATCAGCCCTTCAAACACTTCTAAACTCCAATTATTTGCAAGAGCTCCTTGCCAACACATCATACAACATCAATAGAGGTCTTACCAAGTAATCCATAGCAAGGCGATGCCCCAAAGCCCTTCGAACAGCCTCGGTTTCTCACGAACAGAACCGGCACAAAAACCGACTTTGGAATATCACACAAAACCAACTTCAAAATCCATCCTAACTCCATCTAATTCTCAAAAATAACTTGTTCAGATCTTAAACTAGAAGTCAAGAGGATCTCACCGAAATTTTGGAAGCAATCGAGCCCTCGAAGTGGACGAACGAAGACTCTTTCCCAAACCGAGTCAGATATTCGACCAGCCTGACCTTTGCTCCTTCAAACAGCTCTACGGGACAAATGGCTGGGTATATTTTGGTTCATATTAGAACGGAAAGAGGATAAGCTTTCTAATGGTGGTGGTCTCGCCTCAATCTGATGTCGGATGACAAAATTATGGCCGAAACAGTGAGCCTGGTCGGAACTGGACAGTGTTGAGAGAGAGAGAGAATTTGAGGGAAAGTGAAAAATTGAGGGTTAGGGAGAGAGAGGGCACTTCGGCCGAGCTTGGGGAGGAAGAAAGAGAGTTTGCTTCCTCTCAAAGGCAAGGAGAGAGAGAAGAATGGTAGGTGGGGGATTGGACAAGTTAATTAATACACCTAAGCCTATAACTTATGGTCTAAGTAGGCTCAACATCCAAATTCATGACACTTGTCCTTTACCACACAAAAAATCTAGGGCTCAAATGACTATTTTGCCCTTACTTATTCGGCCAATATAGGGGTGGAGGGAATGACTAAATTGCCGTTGCTCACACTCAAAAGAAAGAATGTCCATTGAGGGCAAAAAGGTAATCTTTCCACTTTCAGTCCAAATTTCACTTTTCCAATATTAAGTACCCCCGATGAGGCTGTTGGGATCCACGTAACACGTACGGGCAAATAAAAATTAGTAAACGCAGCGGAAATAAATAACAACCCATACATGTATCTCCAGAGGCGTACTTCGTGCATTTCAATCGAAAAATCACAAAGCACCAAAGGGAGTAAATAGACTACCTCTTGTAGCGTGCTTGAAACGGAGGTGTCGGTTCGATGTTCTTCGATCTCAGCCCCACAAGTGTCGGGCCTCTAGTTCAGACACACCACCAATTGACGAACGGGGAGATGACTAATAATTCCACAACAATTGTGCTAGCAATTTGCGGAATCAATATTCCAAACCAATTTACGGAATCAATATTCCGAACTTGGTATATTTTGGTCACTAAAAATTATGAGAATATAGAGAGTGTTTGTGTTCTTCTCTCAAAGCTCTCAAAAATCTGCTCACTCTACAAATGTGCTAACCTTAACCTCAAAACTCTTGCCATCCTTTTATAGCCAAAAATACCTTCCAATAAATTGTATTGTAAAATAGCACTTACAAATAATAAATGCTTTCTAAAAATAGCACTCACAATTTATGATAAATAAATGCCATATAAAAATAGCACTAACAATAGCACTCACAATTTATAAATAGCACTCACATCTTATAATACAAAAATGCTATTTAAAAATAGCACTAATAATTATAAATGCTATCTAAAAATAGCACTCATAATTTATCATAAATAAATGCCATTTAAAATTAGCACTAACAAATATAAATGCTATCTAATAATAGCACTAACAATTTATCATAAATAAATGCCATTTGAAATTAGCACTAACAATTATAAATGCTATCTAACAATAGCACTCACAATTTATAATTAGCACTTACATTTTACAATACAAAAATGCTATTTAAAAAATAGCACTAACAAAGGTGTTAAAAATAATAATAACCATTATTATTATTACCGGAGTTAAAGAGGTTACCAAATAGTAAAATACGTATAACGTACAAATATGTATAACGTACAAATACGTAGAGCATATGTGTACATCGTATATACACGTGCAAGTGACCAAAAAGAGAAATAAAATTAAATCTCATTTAATTTAATTTCAACCCAACTAATTGGTATAATTGCAAACAAATTTGCAATGTCGTCTTTCCACAATGCGTTGTCATGTATTGGTTAAGGTGTGTGACATTCCTAGGTTCATCACCGAGCTGGCAGTAAGACATGTACTAACACATTAGTACTTCCAAGAGAATTGATTGTCCCGATCATCCTCTAGGTCCTACAAGCCACGAGTGACATCTAGCAATATGTCATGGCTACCCAGACAGTGTGAATTCTTTTTAAGAACATTATGAACCTGTCAGCTTTGGCTACAGTGTAATTCAATTCTTCTGTCTACCTATGTCCCGATCGAACAAAGGCCATGGAATATTTGTCAAGCCACCAATTCGATCATATGTACAAATCTAACTTGACATGCATTTATATGAGACATGAACATTTCATTCTCAATCATGACCCCGGCCGAGGATTTCAATGCATTGTTACAATCAGATCACATAGGACATCATACCTTTATTAATAAGGAGACAGATTCCATATTGCGTACACATGTGACTTCGTATGTGCCTGAACTACGACCATCAAGTACAGAGACGAATCAACGACCCGCCAATATGCGCACTTGTGAACCATAGCCATTTATCACACAAGTCAACACTGTACCTCAGGTATAAGGATTATTTACACAAGACCAAAGCATGAACGATTAGACATTGACCACGCAAAAAGCTTCCATGTCGCTAATCATTCAATATGTGTCACGTTCAGTGAACTTGTCCGATACAAGCACCTATGTTCTAACTCGGATATCGCAATACCCAATGACTTGTGACTCGTCATTCACTTAAGTATCTGATACTTAATTATGAAGTTACGAACATACCGACCTCAACAGGATCATTGATATCCATTCAATAATCCATTGATCGGGAACTGTTTTAAAGATTCAGTCTAACCGTAAACCTGTCACACATATTCTCAACGCCTTAAGAATAGGTTCGGCTACAACTGATCTTATGGATTTTATTCATTTACATTTGGACAAATGAATAAACACGTCTTTGCCATTGATAATAAATCAGAAGTGCAACGGATATACTCAATATGTGACTATTACACAATTGCTTTAGGGCATATCTCTAACAATCTCCCACTTGCACTAAAGCCAACTAGTTTGGTACCTCAAACCCATTTTATCAAGGTGTCTTTCAAATAAAGACTGAGGTATTGCTTTAGTAAAGGGGTCTGCCACGTTTTCCGCTGAGGCAATTTTCTGCAAGGCGATATCACCTCTCCCAACTATTTCTCTGATGAGATGGAAGCGTCTCTCAATGTGCTTGGATTTCTGATGAGACCGTGGTTCCTTAGCTTGCGCTATAGCCCCATTGTTGTCACAAAACAATGTAATCGGCTGCTCAATGGAAGGAACTACTCCAAGTTCAGAAATGAACTTCTTCATCCAAACAGCTTCCTTCGCCGCTTCAGAAGCAGCTACATACTCTGCCTCAGTAGTGGAATCAGCAGTTGTGCTTTGTTTGGAACTCTTCCAACTAACTGCACCACCATTGAGTGTAAAAACAAACCCAGATGTAGACTTAAAGTCATTCGGATCTGATTGAAAATCAGAATCAGTATACGCTTCAACTTTAAACTCTCCTTCTCTGTATATCAAAAATAAATCCTTAGTCCTTCGCAAGTACTTCAGGATATTCTTGACAGCTATCCAGTGCTCTTCCCCTGGATCAGACTGATATCTGCTAGTAACACTTACAGCATGCGCGATATCAAGTCGCGTACATAGCATAGCATACATTATGCTTCCAACAGCGGATGCGTAAGGTATATTTGCCATCCGCTGTCTTTCTTCAGGAGTGTTGGGACACATCTCCTTGGAAAGACGGATTCCATGCCTAAAAGGCAATAATCCTCTTTTGGAACATTGCATGTTAAACCGTGTTAACACTTTATCTATGTACGTAGATTGTGAGAGGCCAATCAATCGTCTCGATCTATCTCTATATATCTTGATACCTAAAATATAGGTTGCCTCTCCTAAATCTTTCATGGAGAATTTCTGTGACAAGAATAGTTTGATCGATGATATCATCGGTACATAATTCCCGATCAAGAGTATATCATCGACGTACAAAACTAGAAACGCAATTACGCTTCCGCTGACCTTCTTATATACACATGATTCATCCGGATTTTTAATGAAGCCAAACGATTTGATTACTTCATCAAAACGGATGTTCCAACTTCTGGATGCTTGTTTGAGTCCATAAATGGATCTCATAAGCTTACACACCTTTCGACTTTCACCACAAGATTCAAAACCCCGTGGTTGTTCCATATAGATATCCTCCTCGAGGAAACCATTTAGAAAAGCCTTTTTGACATCCATTTGGAATATCTCATAATCAAGGTGCGCAGCTATAGCCAACATAATCCGAATAGATTTCAGCATGGCTACAGGTGAGAAAGTTTCGTCATAATCGATCCATTCTTTTTGACGATACCCTTTCGCCACCAGTCGTGCTTTGTAAGTTCCAACCTGACCATCAGCGTTTATCTTCCTCTTGAAGATCCATTTACAGCCAATTGGTACAATACCATCAGGCAGATCAACTAGAGTCCAAACATCGTTGGAATACATTGAATCCATTTCGGTTTGCATGGCTTCTAGCCATTTACCAGAATCGATGTCCAACATCGCCTCCTCATAGGTGCTTGGATCACTCAATTGATTACTATCATTCATAATGAATAGTGACTCAATATTTTCAACCGAGTGTCCATAGCGAATAGGTATACGAGACGTTCTCGCACTTTTCCTAAGAGGTTGTGTATCAGAAGCTCCCACTGAATCAGAGATCGTTGTCTGAACTTGGTTATTTGATACTTCATTATTATCTTCTTGTAAGACTATTTTCCGCCCAGCACCACCTTCCTGAACGAACTGATTCTCCAGAAAAGAAGCGTGCCTGCTGACCGAAACTTTTTGGTCAGAGTGAAAATAGAAATAATATCCAAGAGTTTCTTTTGGATATCCAATGAAGCGACCATGTTCAGACCTTGCCTCCAATTTTTCTGTTCTCAGCTTCTTGACAAAAGCTGGACAACCCCAAATCTTGATATGATTAAGACTTGGTTTCCTACTATGCCATATCTCATAAGGCGTAGTTGGAACAGATTTGGATGGCACTCTATTCAGTAAATATGCAGCTGTCTCAAGGGCATATCCCCAAAGGGACATAGGCAAATCGGTGTAGCTCATCATAATCGCACCATATCTAATAAAGTACGATTTCTTCTTTCAGATACACCATTATGCTCTGGAGTTGCAGGAGGTGTCCATTGTGATAAAATGCCATTATCTTTAAGATAATCCAAGAATTCAGTACTAAGGTATTCACCTCCTCGATCCGATCGAAGAGCCTTAATACTTTTTCCTGTTTGTTTCTCAACTTCATACCTAAATTCCTTGAACTTTTCAAAGGATTCAGATTTATACTTCATTAAGTACAAATAGCCATACCGTGAACAATCATCGGTAAAGGTAATGAAGTAAGAATAACCACCCCTAGCAGTTTGATTAATTGGTCCACATACATCTGTATGTATCAATCCTAGTATGTCAGCAGCTCGCGCACTATGTCCTACAAAGGGCGCTTTGGTCATTTTTCCTAGAAGACAAGCATTACAAGTCGAGTATGGTTCAAAACCAATTGGATCGATATATCCATCATTACTCAACTTGTTAATCCTATCTTCTCCAATATGACCTAATCGAAGATGCCAAACATACTTTGGATTTGGAGTATCTCTAGGGCGTTTATTGGTTATGGCATTTACATCATGATTATTTTGCTCATTGGTAATCGTATTACCGGACATTGTAATGGTATAGAGATTATTCATTAATAATCCAGAACCAACACATATTCTATTATAATAAATAGAACATACATCATCAGCAAAAGAAAATTCATAATTTTCTTTGCCCATACGAGGTATAGAAATGATGTTTTGTATAGCATTCTTATAATGCAAACAGTTCTTTAAAACCAAAACATGTCCTGAAGGCAAACATAAACGAAAAGTCCCTATAGCTAATGCAGCAACTTTTGCCCCATTTGCAAATGTCAGGACAATCTCATTTTGCCCCAGCATCCTGCTTATTTTCAGATTCTGCAAAGACATACAAATATGTGACGTTGCAGCAGAATCTAGAATCCATAAGCTGGATTCAGCACTAACCATAAGATTAGTTTCAATAATCATAAACATCATACCTTCACAAGGTTGGTTCTTTGGCTTGACCTTCAAGCTTGCGAGGTACTTCTTACAGTTCCTCCTCCAGTGCCCCATGACACCACAATAATGACATTTCCCTTTTTCAATTTTGGGTTTTGATTGCACAACAGTTTTTACAGGCTTCTTCCATTTCTTTTTCTTCAAAATAGTCTTACTATTTGAAGAAGAAGCCTTAGCCAAAGCCACAACATTTGGCCTTGTATTGTGCATTTCCTTCTCATAAATTACCAGCATGCTATGTAACTCAGCAAGAGTTTTTTCCATTTTATGCATGTGGAAGTTTTGAACAAAACTAGAGAAGGAATCAGGTAAGGATTAGAGGATCAAATCCACAGCTAAGTCATTGTCCATGACAAGATTTAGCCTAGCCAATTCTTCTATGTGCCAGATCATTTTCAAGACATGATCATTAATAGATGATTTGTCAGCCATCCTCATGCGGTACAATGCTTTAGATATCTCATATCTTGAGGTTCGACCATTCTCATCAAAGAATTCCTTTAGATGCAATATGATCGACCTAGCATCTACCATTGCTTCATATTTTTTCTGAAAGTCATTGTTCATTGAAGCAAGCATATATGACCTAACTTTTAAGTCATCGTCATGCCACTTATCATAAGTGATACGTTCCTCTTGGGTCCCACCCTCAGGAAAAGAGACTGGCATTTTTTCATCAAGCACATACCCGAGTTTTTCAGAATTGAGAACAATTCTCAAATTCCTTACCCAGTCAGTGAAATTGGGACCAGTCAAACAATTCTTGTCGAGTATTGAAGCGAGCGGGTTTGTATTCACCATTTTTCAGAGTAATTTATATCTGTGCAGAAAATAAATTGTTAGCCGTTGTCTTTCAAAATAACTATTTCATTTTGGCCTTTAAATGAAATAGATCCTCCCACTAAATTTATACACGGATCCCATACTCCTTAAAATGAGAAACGGTAATCTTTGTTGGGTAAAGATTACTAGCGGGGATTGGAGTCCCACGAGCTCATAGTCCACCTCACCTAACAGTTATTGGTGTTCTATAAACTTAGTGAGTGAATCAACTTATTCAACGCATCATATGCGAGTCCCAATCATAACTTTGGCCTCTAGATCATGAAAGTCTCACCTGACAGTTATTGACTTCATAATCGTAGTTAAGTCTTACCCATCGTCTCATGTAAATATTGAAAACACAAACGATCCCCTCACCTGACAGTTATTGGAAATCGTTTGGTCTCAACCCCACAACATCATATGCTTAATGGATTGGTCCACAATTATAAATGACAATTGACCCCTATGTATCCATAACCGATCAATCAACCACTATAATATAGGATCAAACCACGACGATGGAAGGCCACGAGTCCGAAACCCGTCACGACTTAATATATATTAAAGGAGATTTTGAGTCGTTTATAGGTCTCACTTTGCACATTAGCCGGTTTAACATGCTCACGTAAACATAATAAATAAATAGATGTCAATCACATAAACATCTATCCTACGTGGTGATCATGGAATTATGATTTAATGGGTCTCGAGCCAATGAGACCACATTTAATCATTTTAATGTTTTAATAATGGAGAGCCGCTCTTCACTTCTTCTTGGTTCCTTGAACTCTTCAAGAACCGGGCCCAAAGAGCTCGCCGGCTTAAAAGGCTCCTCCACGTAATCCTCGTAGCATTTACATCAACAATTGACTATGCTAAAAATAAAGATTACATGAAAAATAAAAGGAGTACGCAGCCTCCATTTAATAATTACAACCCCAAAAATATAAATAATCATCATACATTCATACATACATCAATCATATTGATTAGGGATTTTTCCATGTAAGTAATAAATTCACAATTTAAAACTTAGGAAGGCACAATAAAAATTCTACGTTGAATCATATTCAGAATTTTTACGTAAAATAAGATAGCCATAAATTTTCGATTCAAAATTGATTTAGTCTCAATTTTTGCTACGTTGATTAATTTATCATATAAAATAATCAACCTCCATTAGCCATGTAAGACGAACAATTCGTTAATACAAATTGGCCATGGTATTGCAAAAATTACTACGAACAAAAATCAATTAAATGCACGAAAACGCCTAAGGATTGGCTCTGATACCACTGTTGGGATCCACGTAACACGTACGGGCAAATAAAAATTAGTAAACGCAGCGGAAATAAATAACAACCCATACATGTATCTCCAGAGGCGTACTTCGTGCATTTCAATCGAAAAATCACAAAGCACCAAAGGGAGTAAATAGACTACCTCTTGTAGTGTGCTTGAAACGGAGGTGTCTGTTCGATGTTCTTCGATCTCAGCCCCACAAGTGTCGGGCCTCTAGTTCAGACACACCACCAATTGACGAACGGGGAGACGACTAATAATTCCACAACAATTGTGCTAGCAATTTGCGAAATCAATATTCCAAACCAATTTACGGAATCAATATTCCGAACTTGGTATATTTTGGTCACTAAAAATTATGAGAATATAGAGAGTGTTTGTGTTCTTCTCTCAAAGCTCTCAAAAATCTGCTCACTCTACAAATGTGCTAACCTTAACCTCAAAACTCTTGCCATCCTTTTATAGCCAAAAACACCTTCCAATAAATTGTATTGTAAAATAGCACTAACAAATAATAAATGCTTTCTAAAAATAGCACTCACAATTTATGATAAATAAATGCCATATAAAAATAGCACTAACAATAGCACTCATAATTTATAAATAGCACTCACATCTTATAATACAAAAATGCTATTTAAAAATAGCACTAATAATTATAAATGCTATCTAAAAATAGCACTCACAATTTATCATAAATAAATGCCATTTAAAATTAGCACTAACAAATATAAATGCTATCTAACAATAGCACTAACAATTTATCATAAATAAATGCCATTTGAAATTAGCACTAACAATTATAAATGCTATCTAACAATAGCACTCACAATTTATAATTAGCACTTACATTTTACAATACAGAAATGCTATTTAAAAAATAGCACTAACAAAGGTGTTAAAATAATAATAACCATTATTATTATTACCGGAGTTAAAGAGGTTACCAAACAGTAAAATACGTATAATGTACAAATACGTATAACGTACGTGTACATCATATATACACGTGCAAGTGACCAAAAAGAGAAATAAAATTAAATCTCATTTAATTTAATTTCAACCCAACTAATTGGTATAATTGCAAACAAATTTGCAATGTCGTCTTTCCACAATGCGTTGTCATGTATTGGTTAAGGTGTGTGACATTCCTAGGTTCATCACCGAGCTGGCAGTAAGACATGTACTAACACATTAGTACTTCCAAGAGAATTGATTGTCCCGATCATCCTCTAGGTCCTACAAGCCACGAGTGACATCTAGCAATATGTCATGGCTACCCAGACAGTGTGAATTCTTTTTAAGAACATTATGAACCTGTCAGCTTTGGCTACAGTGTAATTCAATCCTTCTGTCTAACTATGTCCCGATCGAACAAAGGCCATGGAATATTTGTCAAGCCACCAATTCGATCATATGTACAAATCTAACTTGACATGCATTTATATGAGACATGAACATTTCATTCTCAATCATGACCCCGGCCGAGGATTTCAATGCATTGTTACAATCAGATCACATAGGACATCATACCTTTATTAATAAGGAGACAGATTCCATATTGCGTACACATGTGACTTCGTATGTGCCTGAACTACGACCATCAAGTACAGAGACGAATCAACGACCCGCCAATATGCGCACTTGTGAACCATAGCCATTTATCACACAAGTCAACACTATACCTCAGGTATAAGGATTATTTACACAAGACCAAAGCTTGACCGATTAGACATTGACCACGCAAAAAGCTTCCATGTCGCTAATCATTCAATATGTGTCACGTTCAGTGAACTTGTCCGATACAAGCACCTATGTTCTAACTCGGATATCGCAATACCCAATGACTTGTGACTCGTCATTCACTTAAGTATCTGATACTTAATTATGAAGTTACGAACATACCGACCTCAACAGGATCATTGATATCCATTCAATAATCCATTGATCGGGAACTGTTTTAAAGATTCAGTCTAACCGTAAACCTGTCACACATATTCTCAACGTCTTAAGAATAGGTTCGGCTACAACTGATCTTATGGATTTTATTCATTTACATTTGGACAAATGAATAAACACGTCTTTGCCATTGATAATAAATCAGAAGTGCAACGGATATACCCAATATGTGACTATTACACAATTGCTTTAGGGCATATCTCTAACAGAGGCGACGTTCAATTCTTTTCCAAATGTTGGAATTCCTCAATGTCCAATACCCAATCTCGAGGTCCAATTTCATGTCAAATTCTCGTCGACCGTAATTCCAATTTATCTCTAACTGACGGGCGACTCTTGCAGGCGCTACGCGTATCGACCTTGGGATTTTTCTCAAACCGTGGCGACTTTGGTTGTCATGTAATTGCGAGGGTTTATCGCTAGCTCCTGCGGTCCTGATCATTGGAATCCGATTTAGGAAATTCTCGCAAATCACACATTGGTTAAGCGGAATCACCCGCGTCCCAACGTATAATGCTAGCAAGACATTCCATGATCGTTCCTAGATCGATCTCTACTGGCCCAAAATATTCCCTCGACAATCCTTATGGTCAAAGTGCCATTTCTCATTCAAATCCCCCAAGTCCACGTACCCGACTCCGTGTTAGTCTTTCCCTTTTGGTGAATTAACTCGAGAGTGGTCAACTCCGAGCGAGTTATAACTGAAATACACGATTGATATCCTTCCATTCAATAGCCTCAAGAGGGGTCGGAATTCAGAATGTCACAACTTTTCCCCCTTAAAGAAATTTCGTCCTCGAAATTTGCAATCTTCCAATTATCCAATCTCATGGGGTACTGACGCCTCATCGCATCCTCACTTTTCCAAGATAACTCCTCCCATTAATAGACGTTCCCATTTGCCCTCTTTTGGCAAAAGTTCTCTTCCTCCGGAACTTGTTTCCCTTCGTCTCCAACATGTACTTGTTTTTTTTCTCTACTCTCCTTCGACATTCATAACCTTGGTTGGTGGTACACTCTCGAGCATTCGAACCTTCCTTTCAATTTGTCTGCTGGTCCGCGAATAATACACGTAACATAATGTAACCCCTGATTTTCAAATTTCTTGTCGAAAGGCTTTTCCTGGATGCCGTAGTAGACTCAAGATCTTTTTCTATCACGATCATTTCATGAAATCGTACTCTTCTGTGTTTCCACCTTTCAAGCATAATCCTTTAATCCATACACCGTCCTTTCGTATCGTCGGGGATGCACAAGTTCCATTTGCCTAACGTCGATTGCCCAAATTGAACTATAGCCTCCTCAATTACCCAGGCAAACCCATGATTGAATCTTTAGTAGTCCTTCCTTGATTACATTCAAGTTTCTCCCACGACTAATTAATCCATCACTTGCAATGGTTATACTTTCCCTCAATGGCACGCGTCAACTTCCAACCATGTACTTGGTCTCCTTCTCTTCCATTCCTTACATTTCTAATACCAATGTAGGTCTTAACATACTTTCGTGCTATTCGAATTTATGTCATGATTCTTCATATGAACTTCTCATAAGATCCTCTCTCCAAGCTTCCCTTTTGATCGTGGGCACGCTTCATTGTCCATGAAACTCCAAGGTTTCCCAAACTTCGCCACAGGGGCAGTTGTATATCAATTCTAATCATGCATGGCGTATTCCTACTCATAGGATCTTACTGTCACGACGTACATGCAATGTCATTTCAGATCTACTTGTTACGCCTCAAATTTTCTTTCTACGACACGTCGTTATGATTCTCACGATCTTTTCACTTTCCAATGGAAGTACTCATATTGGCGCGGTCAACAACTAGGCTTAATTCCTCGGAATTTCCTTTTCATGTTTGTTCATCCACTCATGCTACATCTCGTCCTTATTCTGTTTCTTCAATGGAGTAAGTCTTCTGGGAAATCTTCCCACAACATCCATAGCATTCCATTACGATCCATCAGACTTAGGAAACCTCACGCCTCAGCAACTCTCGTTAGCCTTAGTCAATCCACCATCGTTTGTTACCTCCTCAAGTATTCCATTTCCTAGAAAATTCATGACTTAAGAAACACCACCTTAACCAGCTGAAACTCGCATCCATTGCTCTTAGCATACAGTGAGTATTTCCTTAAGGTCCACATGATACTTTTCATAGGCCATTCGTGTTCTTCATGACTCCTTGAATGAATCCGGCCATCGTCTCTCAAGACAATAATAATCAATCCAATTATTTCTTGAGTACTCGATTCAATCGTCATCAGTTTCCTCACTACCAGGTGTCGAATTATTCCAACCATCCTTTACACCATCTACTTGAGAGCATATGTTTTGACTTTTTCCGATTCCGCGGATCCCCAATTAAACCATGCAGCATTTTGTTCATTTTTGTCATTTTTTCCTCAGGAAGCATCAGTGCCATACACGCTAGATTCCATAACCATCCAATGCGACTTTGTCTCAATTCAAGCCATTCGACTGAAAGTCGACATTATCTCAGAATCCAACATTGTCCACAAGACAAGTCTCTCAGACTTAATTCTCAGAAGTCATTCAAGCTTTGCATCTACATCCTTAATCAAGGCGTTCAACCTTAACACCAAGATATTTAGGATTTTCTCTTCCTTCCACACTAGGGTCTCTTACCCTATGAAGGAAGCTATATACTTCAGTGTCATTCTTTTACTTCGAATCCACCTCGTCTTTATCGTTCCATAAGACGTCAATCTCGGAGCCTACGCCACAGCAGTACCTTTACTCCAGGATTCATATGCCACCATATTCGACATTCTTTTCCCAATAACTTAGTCACCTCAAGTGACAAGGTCCCAAGGGGTCGAAGTTCCTCCTCAGTCTCCATAAATCCACACCTTGGATATTCGAATCAAATTAAACCAAGCCACCTTACAGTCATAATCCGAGCAACCCTTTTTGCTTGCTCAACCATCCATTAGAATTACGAGCAGTTAGGACTATCAAGTCCGTTCACTTTTCTTTCCATCCACGACCATCTCATGGTCCATCGTCCTTAAGGACATCGCCCTATCTTTTAGGGACAAAGAATCGAAATCTCCACTTCTATTGGTTCCAGTTTGATCTCAACCAATCTCATTAGAATCAACAAGGTCCGACAGACTGACACATTAGTCTCCTTAATATCTCTCATGACAGCAAAATGTTAATCACCATAAGCCTTATGCCAATGTAACGACCATTCCTTACAGGCGCATTCTATGTTCCACAAATGAAAATTTCCTTACTCGTAATCCATGAGCGATAATGCTCTTACTTACACCTCTTCCAACCATCCACTTAGGATCCATTACTGTTCCTCAGAATCAGGAATAATAGCTAGCCATAAGGCTTCCAAACCTCAATTCACTTAGGGACTTTACGTCTCATTCAAAGGGTCATTAACCACCCTTAATACATTTCGACAACCTTGAGAACTCTGTCTCACAGTGGTCGACCTTCCTCAAGTCCCTACAAGGTTATCGGAGTTTAGCCAACCTTCGCTCTCGAGTAGCATCAGAAAGGTACCTCTCGTCAGTCAATTTGACAGGGCAATTCAATTAGGCACCATGCCTTCAAGGAGATTCCTCTTTTGGTGACATTTCACCAGTCATCAACAGCCTCTTAAGGCTAACAATTGCCAAAGTTACTTCCTTTCTTCAGTAGACTCAGTATCCCTAAGGTTCCTTTCCAAGTTCTCGATCCAGAGAAAGGCAGTTTCGGGATCATCTTTTCCATCGAACCTCAATCGATCTCAACCTCATGATTCACTTCACAAGTTATTCAAAACTCTCGTGGTTCTTTTCCACATTTCCCAATTAAGAACGAATAGTCTCAGAGTCACTTTCCTCATGACTTCCATCACTTAATTCATCAGTACTAGCATCAGTCACCTCAGTGACTTGGGCAACAATGGCAGCTCCTTCTTGAGTCTACTCACATCTTTTAGATTCTTATTTCCATTCAGGTTCTCACGACCCCTTCATTTCTTGGGTCTCGCGCACTTTTCCAACTTGAGCCAAATGTTCTTCCAGTGCTCATACTTCAATTGTTCATCTTTACTTAGTTCTCACGGCTCTTTTCAATTTCTAGAGTTCTCTCATATCTTGCATACTCGAGCCAATGCTCCTCTAGTGACCAAACTCTAGTTGTTCGACCTCATTAAGTTCTCAGGGCACTTGAACCACTACAATTCCCTCTAGGAATTAAAGACTTGAGTCATCCTCTCGAATCTAGCAGTCTCAGGCTACTCAACATCATGGCAATCTCAAGCAACCAGCCAATCATCCAGGGATTCCAAGTAATCCTTAATTGGCAATCACTTATCCAGCCAGCCTCAACTAGGCAATTTCTCAACTAATCGCCATCTACCAGGCAAACTCTCTAGTCACAATTCATTGGATCAAGTGCTTGCACCATAAGTCCAGACGTATCTATGACTTAGCAATAACTCAATAGGCTAACTCAATTCACAAGATACTAATCAAACAGCATTCAATGCCAAAACTCGCCATACAGGCCAAACACACGCGTCAATTTTTTTTTTTCAAACAACACCCATTGCCATGTACGAAGCTCCTAACCATGCCAATAACATACGCCATTACAAATGCCATGCAATTTTGAAATTCACTGTGAGGATCACCTTGGTGCAATACATCTCTTAACCAAAATTAGACTCAATTCGGTACCTAGGATCTCTTTCAATTTATAACTTGGGCCATTCTTGCCTCCTTGCTATCTTAGAAGCCTGTCAGGAGCCGCTCCTTGTCCGAACCTCTCTGTCCCGGCGTACACTCCCCGCCCTCGTCAGACCTGGTCATTGCAGGTTGTCCTAAGACATACATCTACGAAGAGAGTCCCATTCCACACGTCCCATAACATGCTTCATTACGGTTTGTAGGTATCCCATCAGCTCGTCTCATACCAAGAGACGGTTTATCAAGTCTAATAATGATAAGCTCATGCATTCACCTTCCTCAACTTTCATTTTAATGCCACAAACACATGCACTGAATGATTGTCCTCAAAACTCGTCATATCACATTCACTTCTAGATCAATTCTTATCAACAGAAGATTTCTAGTTCCACAAATGACCATCTCACTGATCAATTGCCTAGGATCAACCATATACCTCAAAGTCACAATCATGATCATAAAATCAAATCGACCCTTTACTCATAAGCAATTCTCTATTAACCTCAAACACACTTACACTTCAAATCCATGCTTATTGCTCCTCGACTTCTGTTTGCTTCCTCGTGAACCTCAATCATATCACCACTCAAATTCATCAATCGAGATTGATACTATAGCCATTAAAGTGCAACACAAGTTCAAGCCTATAATCCTTGAGATTCAGCAATAAAAGCTTAGTCCTAAAGGTCTCATTATCTAATTGTCCTCAAGTCATCACTCTTTATCACTCCAAACCTCAATCACACTGGATCGAGCTGACCTTGCTTAGATACCACTTAAACGGGGATGTCACGCCCCGAACCCGGCGAGCACGCGAGCATCCCACATTCGCCGTTACCTTTGATGATCTCCCAGGAACCAACGGCCAATGCTTAAAGGTCTATATGAAACATGCATGTGAAAGTGAGGACAACTTCATAAAAATAACTTTTCAAGATGACTTAGGAAAAAAGAAAGGGATATACTTCTCATTAAAGCCAAGTCAAGTACAATTCTAACTACAAAGAATATATAGTCTCTAAGGTCTCAATCAAAGATAATCTTCACATCCTCCAAAAACTCCTTCCAATGCCAGTCCATGGCAAGCTCAGGTCTCCATCGTCTAGGACCTGAAAATGTTGTCCCACGACGGGGTGAGATATATAATCCCAGTAAGTCAAACCTAACCCCAAACTAGGCTGCCAGTACCTCCAAACGTTTTGGAAAACATGGTAATTTGGAATTAAAAATTTTGGCATGGTAAAACGAGGTACTTTCCAAAACATGGCATTTCAGTACTTTCAATACAGCTTGACTCAGTCAAGAAAAATCATGATAACTCTAAGCTTCGTACAATGGCAGGGTTTTCATTCTAAAGCAAGCACTCGACACTAATTCAAAAACATGAGGCAACTTTCATTCCGTTCTCAAAAGTATCATTCATTGAAATTTCCAGAAAACACATTCTTTTCTCTCATGCCCCTTTCTGGGCTAATTTCAATTCATGAGGCAACTTTCCATATATGAGGCATAATCAATCTTCTCACAAATTATTCTTTGATTTTCCCAGAAAACGTATCATTTCATATCCGCCCATCTTGGGCCGCCCATCTTGGGGCTGCGAGATGATTCGGACTCCATATGACCCGTCGGTACATATGAGACTCTCGCGTCCGGACCTAGAGATGATTCAGTCACCATACGACTCTCAACGTCCATTTTCAATCGAGATGAATCGTGTCAGTATGGGACTCTCTAGCCGCACGACCTCGTCAGGTCAAATGGGAGTAACTCCATCCCAATACATTGGCCAAGTTTCATAATTCCTTGGCGATCCCACACGCCAATGGGAATCCCACACGCCAGTGCACTTTTAATTTTTTTTCCCGCGATCCCACACGCCAGTGCACATATCATTTCCTCGGCGATCCTACACGCCATTTTATTCATAAACATTTCAATTATAGAAAGCCTCAGATTTGCATTTAAAGAAAATAATTCACGCCTCAAAATTCATCATTCAAGAACAACTTTTCAAATTCATCACCAAAATAAGGCATTCGTTTCAAATGTCCCTCAACTGGACAAAACACACTTCTCATTATGGAATTTTCAGTAAAACACAAGCATCACTCAGCTCAAATCGATCAAATCTCAAATTTAATCATTCACAAGTTATCTCTAGACTCGATTGGTAAACCAATCCGCTTAATGCACTCATATCAATGAGAATTTCTACAAAGCACGCCGCATGGCCCAACCACATGCCACAACTAGATTAGAGCTCCTCAGTTCAACCTCGATTTCAAAATTTTCATGCCATAAAACCACTCAAGTTCAATGCATCAAAATAGGGAAGATTTGGGTTTCCTCGCATCTCTCACAAAATCAGTTCATAAAACCCTTCAATCCGACTCAAAACTCCATCCTTTAGTAACATAACATCCTAATAAAGGTTTAGTCACAACTTACCTCTAGCCAAAACCAAGCGATTTCATAAAACGATCAACGTAACGTCGCGGTACCAAACTATCCATTACTAACCTTCCAAGACCAGATTCAGTCTCGAATAAACTGGTATTGATCAGTTGACCTTTTGAGAAATCTACTCTCATATACTTATCCTTCAAGGTCTTATGGACGTGTGAACGAAAACGGAGCTCAATTTGAACACCGGACGACCTAGAACGAGCCATTTCAAAATTAGTGCCCGCCAGGGTTAGATTTACACGGTTTTCAGTTTTCACCTCAAATCAGCCCTTCGAACACTTCTAAACTCCAATTCTTTGCAAAATCTGCTTGCCAACACATCATACAACATCAATAGAGGTCTTACCAAGTAATCCATAGCAAGGCGATGCCCCAAAACCCTTCGAACAGCCTCGGTTTCTCACGAACAGAACCGGCACAAAAACTGACTTTGGAATATCACACAAAACCAACTTCAAAATCCATTCTAACTCCATCTAATTCTAAAAAATAACTTGTTCAGATCTTAAACTAGAAGTCAAGAGGATCTCACCGAAATTTTGGAAGCAATCGAGCCCTCGAAGTGGACGAACGAAGACTCTTTCCCAAACCGAGTCAGATATTCGACCAGCCTGACCTTTGCTCCTTCAAACGGCTCTACGGGACAAATGGCTGGGTATATTTTGGTTCATATTAGAACGGAAAGAGGATAAGCTTTCTAATAGTGGTGGTCTCGCCTCAATCTGATGTCGGATGACAAAGTTATGGCCGAAACAGTGAGCCTGGTCGGAACTGGACAGTGTTGAGCGAGAGAGAGAATTTGAGGGAAAGTGAAAAATTGAGGGTTAAGGAGAGAGAGGGCACTTCGGCCGAGCTTGGGGAGGAAGAAAGAGAGTTTGCTTCCTCTCAAAGGCAAGGAGAGAGAGAAGAATGGTAGGTGGGGGATTGGACAAGTTAATTAATACACCTAAACCTATAACCTATGCTCTAAGTAGGCTCATCATCCAAATTCATCACACTTGTCCTTTACCACACAAAAAATCTAGGCTCAAATGACTATTTTGCCCTTACTTATTCGGCCAATATAGGGGTGGAGGGAATGACTAAATTGCCCTTGCTCACACTCAAAAGAAAGAATGTCCATTGAGGGCAAAAAGGTAATCTTTCCACTTTCAGTCCAAATTTCACTTTTCCAATATTAATTACCCTCGATGAGGCGACGTTTAATTCTTTTCCAAATGTTGGAATTCCTCAATGTCCAATACCCAATCTCGAGGTCCAATTTCATGTCAAATTCTCGTCAACCGTAATTCTAGTTTATCTCTAACTGACGGGCGACTCTTGCAGGCGCTACGCGTATCGACCTTGAGATTTTTCTTAAACCGTGGCAACTTTGGTTGTCATGTAATTGCGAGGGTTTTTCGCTAGCTCCTGCGGTCCTGATCATTGGAATCCGATTTAGGAAATTCTCGCAAATCACACATTGGTTATGCGGAATCACCCGCGTCCCAACATATAATGCTAGCAAGACATTCCATGATTGTTCCTAGATCGATCTCTACTGGCCCAAAATATTCCCTCGACAATCTTTATGGTCAAAGTGCCATTTCTCTTTCAAATCCCCCAAGTCCACGTTCCCGACTCCGCGTTAGTCTTTCCCTTTTGGTCAGTTAACTCGAGAGTGGCCAACTCCGAGCGAGTTATAACTGAAATACACGATCGATATCCTTCCATTCAATAGCCTCAAGAGGGGTCGGAATTCAGAATGTCACAAGAAACTACTGCCTTATTTCCTTGTGGCAGTTTAAAGACTCAAAATCTTCTTCCATCCAAACAAGGTTTTCCAAACTTCGTCGTGAGGACATTCGTAAACCAATTCCAATCATGCTCTAAGCATTCCAACTCATATGGCATTAATTTTACGACGTACAAGCAATACTCATTTTAAATCACCTTATTACGCCTCAAATTTCCTTTCTACATCACATCATCAAGATTCTATCGATTCTTTTAATTCCTAACAGGAACGCAACCATCAGCGTAGTCGTCAACTTGACTCAAATCATCGAAGACTCATTTCACGTTCGTTCCTCCCTTCGCACTACATCTCGTCCTTAGTCCATTTCATCTATGGAACAGCTCTTGTGTGGAATCTTCCCATGATCCGTCTATAACAATCTATCAATCTCAGGAAACTTCAAATTTCAGCAACTCATATCGACCCTAGTCGATTCATCACTCATTTCAATTCTCAAAGACTCGACATGGATTTCATTTCCCATAAATCTCTTGACGGAGGAATCTTACCTCATCCAGTCCTCAGCTCACGTTCTTCCCATTAATATACAATGAGCATCTTCTTTGAGTTCATATGATACTCTCGAAAGTTGTTCATATTTCTCATGACTCCTTAGATGAGTCCAATCATCGTCTCTCTAGACGGTAACAACCAACTCAATCATTTCTTGGACACCAAACTCGACTGTTATCCACTTCATTACTACCAAGTGTTGAATCACTTTAACTGTCCATGGTACCATTCACTTGAGAGCTCATATCTTGGCTGTCTGCTCTCAAGGGTCTCCACTTGGACCATAGAACATTTTGTTCATTTATTTGTCACTCTTTCCTCAAGAAGCATTAGTGCCCTGGTCTCTTGGTTTCACAACCATATAATGTTACCATGCCTCAATTTCATTCATTCAGCTGAACGTCAACATTATCCTGGAATTCAACGTTGTCTACATGACAAGTTCTCAAACTTAACTTCCAGGAATCATTCAAGTTCTGCGTCTTCTTCCTCAGTCCAGACGCTCAATCTCAATACCACGACAATTCATCTTTTCTCTTCCTTTCACACTAGTGCCTCTTACCTTACGAAGGAAACTATACACTTTAGTGGCATTCTTTTACTTCGAATCCACCTTATCTTTTCCATTCCTTAAGGTGTCAATCTTGAAGTCTGTGCCAACGGTAGTACTTCAATCCCAGGATTCAAATTTCACCATGTCTAACTCTCTTCTTTCAGTGACTCAGTCACCTCAAGTGACAAAATTCCAAGGAGTCGAGGTTCTTCCTCGGTCTCTACAAATTCCCGTATCGAATACTCAATTCGACTACCTCGAGTCACTTTGTAATTACACTCTAAGCGCTCTTTTTCGCTTAATCAATCATTCATTAGAATTACGAACAACCAGGACTATCAAGTCCATTCACTTTCCTTTCCCTCAATGACCATCTCATGGTCCAATCGCCCTTTAAGAACGACACCTACTATTTAGGGCTGACAACACACAATTCCACTTCTAGTGGTCCCGATTCAACCTTCATCGGCCTCATAAAATCATCAATGTCAGACAACTGACATAACTCTTTTCTCAACTTTCCCCACGACAGAAGGAACGACATGCCAGTCTCTCATTACGAGACTCATGCTAGGTAAAAGCATTTTCTCGCAGGCACGTTCCATGTTCCATAATGAACATCTCTTTGCTCGTAATCCATGAGCATAAGTTCTCTTATTCCCATGTGTTCCGATCATTCAATTCTCTTACTGAGTCCCATTAACATTCCTCAAAGTTAGGAATAACTACTAGCCACAAGGCTTTCAAATTCCAATCCACTCGGAGACCCACGTCTTACTCAAAGGGTCATTAACCACCCTTAAGATACTTAAACGACCTTGAGAACTCTGTCTCACACTGGTCGATCGTCCTCAGATCCTTGCAAAATTATTAGGATCCACACAACTATTGTTCTCAAGCAATTCTAAGAAGGTACTTCCATTGAACAATTCAACGAAGGCGATCCAAACATATACCATACCTTCAAGGAAAACTCTTCTCTTGGTGACACTTCACCAATCATCAACAGCATCTCAAGGCTAATAACTTCCAGGATTACTTTCTTTCTTTGGTACACCCAAAATATCTAAGGTTTTCTCATGAAACCCTCAATTTAAAAGAAGACAGTTTCAAATTTCATCCTTTCTTTAGATTCAGTCAATCTCAACTTCATACATAGCTTCACAAGCTTTTCAAAACTCTCGTGGTTCCTATCCACGTTTCCACTTTGGAAATGAGTAATTTCAGAGTCACCTTTCTTGTGACTTCCATCACTTAACTCATCAACACTAGTATCAGTCGCCTCAGCGACTTGGGCATAAGGGCAGCTTCTTCTCGAGCTTGCCTACCCATCAAATTTCTCATTCCCACTTAAATTCTCATGACCCCTTATTACACTTGGGTCTCGAACGATTAACAAATCGAGTCATATTCTCTTCCAGTACTCGTACTGGAGTCACTTGTCTTTACTCAATTCTCACGATCTCTTTCTATTCTCGGATCTTCTCATATCTTGCACACTTGAGCCAAATACTCCTCTAGCGACCGTACTCTAGTCTTTCAACCTTATCAGGTTCTCATGTCACTTGAACCACTATGATTCCCTACAGGAATCAAAGACTTAAGTCATCTACTCAGTCTAGCAATCTCAGACTGCTCATCTCATCATCTTTCACCATCAACCTTCTAGTGGTTCCCAAACAACTTTCAACTAGTTGCTCATTATTCAAGGATTTTAACTCATCCTTATGCAGCAACCATACATCAAGCAAGCCTCCACGATGCAACTTCTCAAATAACAGCTAATTACTAGGCAAGCCTCACAATGCTAAAACTCAACTAAGCCAACGTCAAGCAAGTACTCAAAGTGTCATTTCAATCGTCCATGCCATAAATCCAAGGGCATCTGCCACTCTAGCATAAACACAACATGCTATCTCAATCTCAACAGGCATCAGTTTAATGGGTATAAACCCTGCATGCCGTCTAATCTCTCAGTTAGACTTCGTCCACAATAATTACATGATGCCAATTACAACATATGCCAACTAGGCCAATCACAACATCGATTTTCTTTTTCAAACGGCACTCACTGCCAAATACAAGGCTCTCAGCCATGCCTATCACAGGCGCTATTACAAATGCCATGCCACTTTTGAACATTCACTATAAGAATCAATCATGTTCCATACATCTCTTAACCATAATCAGACTCAACCCTGATACCCAGGCTTTTCCTTTCAATTTATGACTTGGGTCATCCCTGCCTCATCGCTATCCTAGAAGCCTGCCAGGAGCAGCTCCTTGTCCGGATATCTCTCTATCCCGGCGATCACTCCCCGCCCTCATCAGACCTGGTTGTTACAAGTTGTCCCAAGTCATACATCTACGGAGGAAGCCCCGTTCCACACGTCCCATTACATGCTTCCTTACAGTTTATAGGTATCCCATCAACTCGTCCCATACCAAGCGACAGTTTATTAAGTCTGACAGCGATAAGTTCATGCATGCACCCTCATCAACTTTTATTTTAATGCCACAAACACATGCACAACATGTTTGTTCTCACTACCTGTCATACCACAATCGTCTCAAATCAATTCTTATCCATCGAAGATTTCTAATTCCATCAATGACGGTCACATCTCACAGATCAATTGCCTATATTCCATCATATACCTCAAGTCTAGTCGCTATTCAAGTCAAGTCCAAATGCATTCGATCACAAGTAGCCTTTAATCCCAATATTCCTTGTCTGCTTCCTCGTATGCATCTCATACCATATTATCCAAGGTTGTCAATAACAACCGATAACCAAAACCATCAAGATAGAATACAATTCAAGCCTGAATCCACTAATACCAGTCGTCGCTTTATAACTTATATTCCTCAAGTTGGGTCATTAACAGACCACAATCACAATCAGGAAATCCAATTGACCCCTAATTTATAAATAATTTTCTACTAACCTTAAGCACAATTACTACCTCAAAATCCAGGCTTAGGTCTCTTTAGTTTCAGCATGCTTCCACTTAAACCTTAATCACCACATCACTCAAGATCATCCATTAAAGTTAATACTAGGACCATTAGAATACCACACAAGTTCAAGCCTATAGTCCTCAAGATTCAATGATCAACGCTTAATCATATTTGTCCCACTATCTAATTGTCCTCAAGTTATCACTCCTTATCACTCCAAGCCTCAATCACAATGGATCGAGTTGACCTTGCTCTGATACCACTTGAACGGGGATGTCACGCCCCGAACCCGACGAGCTCACGATTATCCAACTGGCCGTAATCAATCTGTGCCACCGAGGATCCTTCGGCCCTTGTCACCGTAATCATATACATGCGGAAGCAATAAACTACTCCGTACATAAATAAAATCAAGATGACTTAGGATAGAAAAATAATAGTACACTTCCCGTATCTATAAAATGCGCCTCAATTATATCCATGGTCAAAACTAAAGGTATAGTTTCTACCTCCACCAAACAATATACAATCTCTATGGTCACCCAACGTATTAAAAACATTTGATCAACTACTTCCTCGAATACTCAATCCTTGGCAAGTTCGGGCTTCCTTCACTTGGGTCCTGAAAAAGTTAAGCCCCCACTAGGGTGAGATATTGTCACGCCCCGAACCCGGCGAGCACGCGAACATCCCACCAGGCCGTAACCAAGCTGTGGCATCCAGGATCCTTCGGCCATCATCAACCTTATATCTTACACATGCGGAAGCAAGACACTCCTTCGTACACAAATAAAATCAATAATGACTTAGGATAGAAAAATAATTGTACACCTCTCGTAGTATAAAATACACCTCAATTCTTTTTAGTGGTCAAGACTAATCCACAAAACAATATACAATTTCTAAGGTCATCCAACGTCTTAAAAATGCTTGGTCAACTACTTCCTCAGATGCCAATCATTGGCAAGTTCGGGGTTCCTTCGCCTGGAACCTGAAAAAGTTAAGCCCCCACTGGGGTGAGATATAAATCTCAATAAGTGAAACCTAAAACTAGACCTGAATACCAGTCCCCCTAGATCACAATTGCCACTCAAAATGCAGAATCACAAGCAATGCAATGGCACCAGGCATCTCACAAGACAATATCAATTATAGACATGGACGATCAATACAACAATCATGCTCAATTGCCGGGTCTCATACCCGAGCACATATACTCAAATACACCACAATCACCACTTTCTCATCCACCCACATATTCCACTGGCACTCCTACCACCCGACATCGCTGGGGTCATCAGACCAAATGATGTCCACATACCACGGGGATCATCAAACCAATCGTACACTCCAGGCTTACAGCCACTTCATGCCGTCGGGGTCTCACTAGACCAAATGGTATTCACATTTTCATTTTATTTCACCACCCTCCGATACCGTCGGGGTCTCACTAGACCAAATGGTATCCTCACATTTTCATTCAATTTTATCACTCTCCGATACCGCCGAGGTCTCACTAGACCAAATGGTATCATCAAGGCTCCAAGCCAAATCATCGCCAGAGCCCATGGCCGCGATGTAATTCCCAAAACACTCTGACCATTCATTTGCATCAGGGCTTCAAGCCAATTACGATGCGAAAGGGGCACCAAGCAATGGTCATTCATTTACATCAGGGCTCCAAGCCAATTACGATGCAAAAGGGGCACCAAGCCAATTACGATCTCCGGGGCACCAAGCCAACAATCAATGGGGCAATATAGCTCATCCAATAACATGGCATCACAACCACTTTAATAAAATGGCATACAAGCCAATCAATATCACACAGGCGCTATAGCCATATAAATCACGTAGGCGTCACAGCCAATTAAACAATCGAGGGCTTAATAGCCAAATATGTCATCAAGGCATACCGCAGTTCAATTGTCATGCTATGCCATTCAAGTCAAGGACTTCACCAAGAAATCAAATTACTCAACCACTTTATCCAGTAGTGTCCAATGATTCAAGTAAGGGTTTAGGAACCACTTACCTCTTCAAGCAAGCTAACAAATGCCACGTGCAATTCCTTCTAAGGCCCACAAATTCATAGCCAAATCACGTCAAGCGTCGTCCAACAAACAATGTACAATTCCCGTCAATTAACTCCGCCAAATTTCAATCCGATCGAACTAATTTCTTGCCGAGACATCAATTGACATCCTAGGACATCTTACGAACCAATTTGGACCATAAAAACACTTCCTAGAACCACCCAAGAGGTTGGACCAAGGCTGGACAGAATTGGACAGCATTCTGTTCTGCCTTTGCCCTATTCCAACGGCCCATAATTCACCTCAATTCACCATTTTATTGTCCAATCTTCTTGCCAAGACCTATATTTACATGTCTAGGACATCCCCTAATGATTTGGAAGCAAAATAACACCCCTAGGATGTTCAAATGGTTCAACCTCCACAGATTGTCCACCGATCAGATATTCACTCAATTCTGTCCACTCAATCTCAGCCATGAAACACCCCTAAATCTCAATTTAAAAAATCAATTCTGCCCATCCACATGTATTAATATAAGTTATGAAGCTACCCTCGAAAATTTGAGGTCATTCGGATTTTCCATGAGCTAGAAACACCACCTTTCCTCAGCTAGCTCAGAATCCGTCCGTTTTACTTCCAAAAATCACCATAAATTAACCACACCTCCAAAAATCATGAAACCAATGGAAAAATGTCAAGGACATCTTAAACTAACCTGTGGTAAGAGGGCGTGACCAAACAACGCCGGAAAGAGCTGCTAGACTGCACCGAACAGAAGGCTTCAAAACTATTTTTCTGGGCAGTTTTTGGTTGAGGTGTTTTTGGAGAGAAAATGAGGTGAACGTGTAAGGGGAGGCTACACAGCAGATGAAGTCCTTAAAACCATTGTCTCACACATATAATTGAGCCCCAAATTGATAAGACAAGGTTAGGTGGGCATTTAATGCCAAATACTCCCAATGGTTGACAAGTGGCACTCCCCCAATAATTCAATCTTAGCTTTGACTCATCTTTGGCCATTGTACAAGATATTTTGGCAGCCCTATAGGATAGGATAAATGTCCATTTTTCCATTCTTGAATTCTTAAGGCATATGTAAATGGTCTTGGGGCAAAATGGTCATTTTGCACTTTCAACCCAAACTTCACTTTTCGAATCCGAAATTACCATTTGGCGAGATATTGACAAATTCTTATCCAAAATTGGAATTCTCTATTTCCAAGTGCCAATTTTGAACCTCAATTTCATGATCATTCGTCCGTCGATCATTATCCTTTCATTCAATAGTCTCAAGAGGGTCGGAAATTCGGAATGTCACAATTCTTCCCCCCTTAAAGAAATTTCCTCCTCGAAATTTGCCACTTCCCAATTATCCAATCTCATGAGGTATTGACGCCTCATCGCATCCTCACTCTCTAAAGTAGATCCTCCAATTACTCGATGTTCCCATTTGTCTTCTTTTTTTTTTTGTTGACAAAAGTCATATTCCTCCAAGACTTATTTTCCCCAGTCCTTAACCTATACTTGCTTTGCTCTATTCTCTTCAGACATTCATGATACCTGTCGGTGATACACCTTCGAGCATTCGAATCTTTCGTTCAATTTGCCTATTAGTCCGAGGATAACACGTGCATCACACTGCAGCCCTGCTTCTGAAATTCCCCATCGGAAGACTTTTTCCCAAAACATCGCAGTAGATTCGAGATCATTTTCTATCACAATCATTACCCGACCATCATGAAATCGTATTCCTTAAGTGTCTCTATCAATTGGCATAATCATCCTTTTCAAACGTCATGTTGTGCTGTCAGGGACGCACAAGTTCCATTAATACCATCGGTTGTCCAAATCGAACTATAGCCTTCTCGACTTCATTCGAAGATCTCTAATGATCGTCCATCAACCTTCAAGATCATATCTCTCTCTCTTGTCGGCTTGTCTAATGCTCGACCATACGTTATGTTAATTTAACCTTCGATCCACATCATCGATAGTGCTAAGGCAATCTTGGCACACCTTTGTGCCATCCCCAGGAGCATCTTAGCTTTCCATGTTCTAATCATTTCCATACCTCTTAGATATCAGGGTCTGATCATGGCAATTTCTCAATTCTTTTATATCCTTCAGGCCTGATATTTCAAGTAGCCATCAAACTATCTACACGGCGAACTTCCAATTGAAAAGTTGAATCTCTTATTTCATGAGGAAAGATCTATCCCTCCATCGCCAATTATACAATGCTTAATTCTCAACTATAAGCATCCGCGAAACCCGCGAAATAGTTCACCCTTCCTTAGCGATATGAATATCGCCATAACAACATTTGAGTGATCTCTTTGTTCCGCATGACTCGCCCCCAATTGTCTTTAGGCAGTCCCTGCTCTCAATCTCTTATAGTTCACATAATTTCGAGGTCTTTCTTTATCCAAACAACTGCTCTCATATCCACAAACAACTTCACGCGTCAGCATTGCCTTTTGTTCAATTCCTCTCAGGAAACTACTACATTCTTTTCTCATGTTAGATATTGACCTGGAGTCTCCTTTTACTCACAATGTTTCCCGAACTTTGCCGCAAGGACATTCGCAATCCAACTCCAATCATGCTCTAAGCATTCCAACTCATATGGCCTTATACAATGCCTACTTATGGTTGCCTCGTTATACCTCAAGTTTCATTTTGCGTCACGTCATTACGACCTTCATAAGCTTTTCCACTTCAAACTGGAAACGCCATTAACAGCGTAGTCATCAACTTGACTTAAGTCCTCGAAAACTCTTTTCACGTTTATTCATTTATTTGTGTTACGTCTCGTCCTTAATCCATTTTACCAATGGAACAATTCTTGTGGGGAATCTTCCCACGATCTGTTTACAACGATTTACCAATCTTGAAAAATCTCAACCTCCAGCAACTCACATCGACTCCGTCGATTCATCACTTATTCTAATCCTCAAAGGCTCCATGGGGATTTTCTTTCTCAGAAGTTTCACAACTGAGGAATCTTACCTCGTCAAGTCCACAGCTCATACTCTTCACATCCAGCATATAACGAACATCTCCTTAGAGTCCATAGGACTCTCTCAAAAGCTGTTCATATTTCTCATGACTCCTTAAATGACTCCAATCATCGTCTCTCAAGACAGTAACAATCAACTCAATCATTCCTTGGATACCCAATCCGACTGTTATCCACTTTATTACTACCAAGTGTCGAATCACTTCAACTATCCATGGTACCATTTACTTGAGAGCTCATATCTTGGTCCTCTGCTCTCATAGGTCTCTACTTGGACCATACCACATTTTGTTCATTTTTGTCGCTCTTTCCTCAAGAAGCATTAGTGCCTTGGTTTCTTGGTTTCACAACCAGCTAGTGCGATCTTACCTCGATTTCATCCATTCAACTGAATGTCAACATTATCCTGGAATTCAACGTTATCTATAAGACAGTTTCTCGGACTTCACTTCCAAGAATCATTTAAATTTCGCGTCTTCTTTCTCAGTCTAGTCACTCAATCTTAATACCAAGACAATTCAAACTTCCTTTTCCCTTCACACTAGGGTCTCTTACCCTACGAAGGAAACTATACACTTCAGTGGCATCTTTTACTTCGAATCTACCTTGTCCTTCCCATTCCTTAGAGTGTCAACCTTGGAGTCTGCGCCAATGGAGATGTCTTTGCTCCAGGATTCAAATGCCACCATGCTTTCATATTCTCCTTCCCATAACTCAATCATTTCAAGTGACAATATCCGTTCGTCCTTGGTCTCCACCAGTTCACAAATCGAATGCTCAATTCGATTACCTCAAATCACTCGGCAAGTACTCTCTACGCGATCTTTTTGCTTACTAAATCAGTCATCAGAATTACAACCAACCAGGATTATCAAGTCCATTCACTTTTCTTTCCCTCAACGACCATCTCGTGGTCCAATCGCCCTTTAAGAACGACACCCTACTCTTTAGGGCTGTTAACACACAATAGCACCTCATTCGATCTCATAAAATCAATAGGGTCTAACAGACTGACACATCAGTCTCGTTTATATTCCTCACAACAACCAGAGGTTAATCACCATAAGCCTTACGCCGAGGTAATAGCCATCTTCACAAGCACACTTCATGTTCCATAATGAACATCTTTTTGCTCGTAATCCATGAACAGAAGTTCTATTATTCATAAGTCTTCCGATCATTCTCTTCTCTTACTGAATCCCATTAACATTCCTCAAAGTCAGGGATAACTACTAGCCACAAGGCTTTCAAATTTCAATCCATTCGGAGACCTCACCTCTCACTCAAAGATTAACCACCCTCAATACACTTAAACGACCTTGAGAACTCTGTCTCATAATGGTCGATCACCTTCAGATCCTTATAAGACTATTAGGATTCAAACAGTCTTTTCTCTCAAACAATCCCAAGAAGGTACTTCCATTAAACAACTCAACGAAGGCAATCCAAACATATACCATGCCTTCAAGGAAAACTCTTCCTTTGATGATATTTCACTAATCATCAACAGCCAATTACCAGGCAAGTTTCAACTAGGCCAAAACTCAGCTAGGTCAAAACCTAGTAAGTACTCAAAGTGCCTTTTCAATCATTCACACCATAAATCCAGGGGCATCTGCCACTCTAGCATAATCACAACAGACTATCTCAATATCAACAAGCATAAGCTCAATGGGTATAAACCCCGCATGCCGTCTAATCCCTCAGTTAGACTTCGGCCACAACAATTACATAATGCCAATTACAAAACATGCTTATCAGATCAATCACAACATCAGTTTTCTTTCTCAAATGGCACTCACTGCCAAACACAGGGCTCTCAGCCATTCCACTCATAGGCATCATTTCACATGCCATGCCACTTTCGATCATTCACTTGAGAATCAATCACGTGCCATACATCTCACTTAACCACAATCAGACTCAACCTGATACCTAGGCTTTCCCTTTCAATTTATGACTTGGGTCATTCCTGCCTCTTCGCTATCTTAGAAGCCTGCCAGGAGCCGCTCCTTGTCCGGACCTCTCTGTCCCGGCGATCACTCCTCGCCCTTATCAGACCTGGTTGTTACAGGTTGTCTCAAGTCATATATCTACGGAGGAAGCCCCATTCCACACGCCCCATAACATGTTTCATTACGGTTTATAGGTATCCCATCAACTCGTCCCATACCAAGCGACAGTTTATTAAGTCTGATAGTGACAAGCTCATGCATGCACCCTCATCAACTTTAGTTTCAAAGCCATAAATACATGCACAGCATGTTCGTTCTCACCACTTGTCATACCATAATCATCCCCAGATCGATTCTTAACAGCAGAAGGTCTCTAATTTCCACAAGTGGTCAGCGCCTCTCACCGATCAATCACCTATATTCACTTATATACCTCAAGTCCAGTCACCATTCAAATCAAATCCCAATACATTCGATCACAACTGATCTTCAACCCAAATATTCCTTGTATCCATCTCATCTCATATCCACCAAAGCTATCAATAGCAACCAATAACTAAAAGGCATCAAGACATAACGCAATTCAAGCCTAAATCCACTAGTGCCAGTCGTCTCTTTATAACTCACATTCCTCAAGTTAGGTCATTGACAAACCACAATTTCAATCATATGCTTCAATTAACCCTCTAATCATAAGCAATTCTCTACTAACCTCAAGCACAATTACTACTTCAAAATCCATACCCATGTCTCTTTAATTTCAGCATGCTTCCACTTGAACCTCAATCACAACACCACCCAAGATCATTAATAAAAATCGATTCTAGAACCATCGGAATACAACACAAGTTCAAGCCTATAATCCTCAAGGTTCAGTGATTAATGATTAATCCTAAAGGTCTCACTATGAATTTGTCCCAAAGTCATCACTCCTTATCACTCCAAACCTCAATCACATTGGATCGAGCTGACCTTGCTCTGATACCACTTAAACGGGGATGTCACGCCCCGAACCCGGCGAGCACGCAAACATCCCACCAGGCCGTAACCAAGCTGTGCCATCTAGGATCCTTCGGCCATCATCAACCTTATATCTTACACATGCGGAAGCAAGACACTCCTTCGTACACAAATAAAATCAATAATGACTTAGGATAGAAAAATAATTGTACACCTCTCGTAGTATAAAATACACCTCAATTCTTTTTAGTGGTCAAGACTAATCCACAAAATAATATACAATTTCTAAGGTCATCCAACGTCTTAAAAACGCTTGGTCAACTACTTCCTCAGATGCCAATCATTGGCAAGTTCGGGCCTCCTTCGCCTGGAACCTGAAAAAGTTAAGCCCCCATTGGGGTGAGATATAAATCTCAATAAGTGAAACCTAAACCTAGACCTGAATACCAGTCCCCCTAGATCACACACAAATGCCACTCAAAATGCAGAATCACAAGCAATGCAATGGCACCAGGCATCTCACAAGACAATATCAATTATAGACAAGGACGATCAATACAACAATCATGCTCAATTGCCGGGTCTCATACCCGAGCACATATACTCAAATACACCACAGTCACAACTTTCTCATCCACCCACATATTCCACTGGCACTAGTACCACCTGACATCGCTGGGGTCATCAGACCAAATGATGTCCACATACCACAGGGATCATCAAACCAATCGTACACTCCAGGCTTACAGCCACTTCATGCCGCCGGGGTCTCACTAGACCAAATGGTATTCACATTTTCATTTTATTTCACCACCCTCCGATACCGCCGGGGTGTCACTAGACCAAATGGTATCCTCACATTTTCATTCAATTTTAACACTCTCCGATACCGCCGGGGTCTCACTAGACCAAATGGTACCATCAGGGCCCACGGCCGCGATGTAATTCCCAAAACACTCTGACCATTCATTTGCATCAGGGCTTCAAGCCAATTACGATGCGAAAGGGGCACCAAGCAATGGTCATTCATTTGCATCAGGGCTTCAAGCCAATTACGATGCAAAAGGGGCACCAAGCCAATTACGATCTCCGGGGCACCAAGCCAACAATCGATGGGGCAATATAGCTCATCCAATAACATGGCATCATAGCCAATTCAATAATAGGGCATACAAGCCAATCAATATCACACAGGCGCTATAGCCATATAAATCACGTAGGCGTCACAGCCAATTAAACAATCAAGGGCTTAATAGCCAAATATGTCATCATTGTCATGCTATGCCATTCAAGTCAAGGACTTCACCAAGAAATCAAATTACTCAACCACTTTATCCAGTAGTGTCCTAGAATTCAAGTAAGGGTTTAGGAACCACTTACCTCTTCAAGCAAGCTAACAAATGCCACATGCAATTCCTTCTAAGGCCCACAAATGCATAGCCAAATCACGTCAAGCGTCGTCCTACGAACAATGTACAATTCCCGTCAATTAACTCCGCCAAATTTCAATCCGATCGAACTAATTTCTTGCCGAGACATCAATTGACATCCTAGGACATCTTAAGAACCAATTTGGACCATAAAAACACTTCCTAGAACCACCCAAGGGGTTCGACCAAGGCTGGACAGAATTGGACAGCATTCTGTTCTGCCTTTGCCCTATTCCAACAGCCCATAATTCACCTCAATTCACCATTTTATTGTCCAATCTTCTTGCCAAGACCTATATTTACATGTCTAGGACATCCCCTAATGATTTGAAAGCAAAATAACACCCCTAGGATGTTCAAATGTTTCAACCTCCACAGATTGTCCACCGATCAGATTTTCACTCAATTCTGTCGACTCAATCTCAGCCATGAAACACCCCTAAATCTCAATTGAAAAAAACATTTCTGCTCATTCACATGTATTACTATAATTTATGAAGCTACCCTCGAAAATTTGAGGTCATTCGGATTTTCTATGAGCTAGAAACACCACCTTTCCTCAGCTAGCTCAGAATCCGTCCGCTTTGCTTCCAAAAATCACCATAAATTAACCAAACCTCACAAAATCATGAAACCAACGGAAAAATGTCAAGAATATCTTGAACTAACCTGTAGTAAGAGGGCGTGACCAAACAACGCCGGAAAGAGCCGCTAGACTGCACCGAACAGAAGGCTTCAAAACTATTTTTCTGGGCGGTTTTTGGTTGAGGTGTTTTTGGAGAGAAAATGAGGTGAACGTGTAAGGGGAGGCTACACAGCAGATGAAGTCCTTAAAACCATTGTCTCACACATATAATTGAGCCCCAAATTGATAAGACAAGGTTAGGTGGGCATTTAATGCCAAATACTTCCAATGGTTGACAAGTGGCACTCCCCCAATAATTCAATCTTAGCTTTGACTCATCTTTGACCATTGTACAAGATATTTTTGGCAGCCCTATAGGATAGGAGAAATGTCCATTTTGCCCTTCTTGAATTCTTAAGGCATATGTAAATGGTCTTGGGGCAAAATGGTCATTTTGCACTTTCAGTCCAAACTTCACTTTTCGAATCCGAAATTACCATTTGGCGAGACATTGACAAATTCTTATCCAAAATTGAAATTCTCTATTTCCAAGTGCCAATTTTGAACCTCAATTTCATGATCATTCGTCCGTCGATCATTATCCTTTCATTCAATAGTCTCAAGAGGGTCAGAAATTCCGAATGTCACAGATATAAATCTCAGCAAGTGAAACCTAAGCCTAAACTTGATCACCAGTCCCCCCCAGACCAACTCAACAACACCAAATGCGGGCATTCGTCAATGCAATGTCATAATTCCTTCATAAAACGAACATTTCAATGTAACTGGCATGAGTCACAATTATAGTTAGGCACACCATACACAATGGGTCCCAAGCTTCATGTACTAGGACCAAAATGAACTCAGAACTTCTCTTTCATCACAGTGATATAACATTTCCCATCGCCAAGGGCTCTCGGGCCGCGATGTAATTCACAGGGCACTCTGGCCAATTCTATCACATGGGCTCTCTGGCCATTTAAAATCACAGGGGCTCTCTGGCCATTTGATGTCACACGGCTCTCTCGCCATTTCATTTGAATTAGGGCACTCTGGCCAATTACGATGCACAAGGGCTCTCTGGACAATTACAAAGCATCAAGGCACTCTGGCCAATTACGATGCACAAGGGCTCTCTGGCCTATTATCAAGCATCAGAACAAAATAACCATACTTCCACATAATAGGCACTATAGCCATTTCATTTGCATCAGGGCACTCTGGCCATGCAAAGCATCAATGCACTCTAGCCAATTACGATGCACAAGGGCTCTCTGGCCAATTACTAAGCATCAGGGCACTCTAGCTAATTACGATGCACAATGGCTCTCTGGCCGATTATCAAGCATCAGAACAAAATAACCATACTTCTACATAATAGGCACTATAGCCATTTCAATGACAAGGCTCAATATCCGTACTATATCATAGGGTAATCAATCTCACAATTAATTTTCTTTGCCATTTCAATCGACCAATCAAGCAATTCAAGCTATAGGCTTCAGCGAGCACTCCAATCATCCAATCTATCCAGTAGTGTCATAACGTTCGAGTAAAGGTTTAAGGGACACTTACCTCATCAAGCAAGCTAGCATATTCCATCCCAAATGATCTACCTAGCTCAGCAAGCACTCGGCCAAACATGGCTCTCACGGCGTGCCTGGGAAAACCACATCGAAACTCGATTATTTCCCAATCCCATCGCGCCAATTCCTTAATAACACTGACAACACCTTATTCTCAGGTCATCATAGTGTTAATTTGATGCTCCTAAGAATGTCAATTGTTATTCTATCAAGGCAAGTCATCCAAAGTCTCAATTCATCAAAACTGCCCAATTTGAGCCCCCATAGCCAGGTTCAGTCTCACAAACATTGCAAATTTTCTACTTATTTTTTGGGAAAACAAATTTTAGGATCTTAAACTTCAAGATCTTAGGGACGCGTGGATGAAAACAGAGCTCAATTTGGATACCGGACGACTTAGAACGACCCAATTCAAAATCAATGCGCGTTGAGGACAGATTGGTCGGCTTATCATGTTTTTCACTTCAAACAACCCTTAATCACTTCTAAACTCCAATTTCTCACAAAATCTACTTTCCATAACCTCAATATACAAGTTTAGGAAGCTCACCAAGAGTTTCGTTGCAAAATAACTCCACCAAACCTTCGAACAGCTCGGTTCCTTCACGGTCTCTCCACGGTCAGAATCTGTCCAATTTTAACCTCCCACAATCAGCCATGAAAACCTATTTTAACACTACCAAACTTATGCCCAAAGCTCATCTGACATGAATACTAGATGTTATGAAGCTCTCACGAAAAGTTTGAGGTCATTTGGAATTTCTGAGAGCTAGAACCCACACTTTTCCTTAGCTAGCTCAAAATCTCTTCGCTTTTCTTCCAAAAATTTTCATAAATTAACCAGATCTCCAAAAATCATGAAACCAAGTGAAAATTGTCAAGGACATCCTGAACTAACCTATGGTGGTCGGAGACGGTGAGGCGGTGATGGGAGGGGCCGGTCGTACCAACCGAACAGAAGGCTCAGAAACTATTTTTCTGGGCAGTTTTCAGTTGGGTGAAGATGAAGAGGAAAATGAAGAAAATGGAGGAGGGGAAGGGCTTCCACAATTTTTTTGCAGCTGCTATGAGAGGATATCCACAAATTATTGAGGTCAAATTGATCAGATGGATTAGGTATGGGTAATTAATGCCAAGGGCGCCTTCATTAAGTGACATATGGAATGGACAAATAATTCCATTGACTTCTTGCACTCCAAGTTTCGGCAGCTCATGGGGAGGGAAAAATGACCATTTTGACCTTCAATTATCCATAAGACAAAGGCAAATGGGCGAGGGGTAAAACGGTCATTTGGCATTTTTCGTCCGAAACTTCATTTTTCTCACTTTGAGTGACCATTGGCGAGGCAACGTCAAATCCTTTTCCAATTTTGAAATTCTTCATTTCCAATTGCCAATTTGAACTTTCATTTCATATCTCAAGCCTCGAGGGGCGAAAATTCAGAATGTCACACCAGCACCACGAGATGATTCGGTCGACTGTAAGACTCTCTAGCCGCGGTGACCTCGTCAGGGCAAATGGGATCAAGTCCCTGAGCTCATAAACTTTGGGATCAAACACCCGTCATTAAAAGTTGGGATCAAACACCCGACTAGATTACCCTTAAGTTTTCTTACGAATTCCAGACATTCTCACAAAGACAAACGGCATAAGCCTTAATTCACATGCCAAGACCACCATCACGCTCGTGATCACACAAACCACAATAACAAGTTATGCAATCGGTAAACCTTGGAAAAAATCATGACCGCGTTATCACAACATCATTGACTTAGCACAAAAAGTCAATTTATCACTCTTTCAATTAGAGGCATGCCATTATTAACTCAACTTCAAGCTCTCGGTGTCTCGAGAGACTAAAAGTTCGGTTATGCTACTCAAGGTACTCAATTCATTCCACAATCGACACAAGGCACATTCAAGGTCCAATCCATCATTCATATCCAAGTTAGAACAATACTAATAGACCTTGATTCCACAAATTTTAACAGTGAAACATTCAAGTTCATTTCAACCAATAAAAGGGCAGGTTCGGGTTCGGCATTTCCTAGCCTAAACCGGTTCATAAAATATCAATTTCTCAAATGGGATCGTCCTTTAGTACCCTAACTCCCTAGTAAAGGTTTAGGAATAGCTTACCGAGCTATCCAAGCAAGCAAACCTCCTCAAGAACAGCAACAAGGTCACGGGTTAAGCATGGACAGAACAGGGCAGATTTCGGTTCCTAGGAGTTTCACAAGATTCCAACCATCAAACTCCTTTATCCGCTTCCAATTTCAACCATAAGCTACCCTAGCATGTCGAGCAATGTCCTAAGAGGCTTACCAAGGATTTTCAGCCAAGAAAATCGACCAAAGGGCTGCACGACGCCCACAAGTTCGGCTGAAGCACCAGCGGACAAATTCTGTCCATATGAGAACCGCTCCAAAGTTATCTACTAAACTACTTCTAAATCACACCAAAATTGTCCACAAGATAAATAACACTTAGGCCTAAGTTATAGGATGTCTCACCGACAATTTCCAAGCCAAACGACGCCTCAACGAACCTCAAAGATCCACGGTTCCAAACCAGGTCGGCGGCGGCAGTTTCTGTCCTATTGAAGATCACAAGGATTCAACCATAACAATCCATCAAAAATCCGTCTAAACCTTAAATACATGTTGCCAAATGTCCTAACTAGGTTCAAGGAGTGGCTTACCAAATATTGGAGCGAAAAGAGCTCGGAAATCCTACATAGGAGCTCACGGCGTCAAAACTGACTAATCCGACCTTTGCTCCTTCAAAAAACTCTACAGGACGAACGGCTGGGTGGATTTGGACTCATAATACTTTTTTAGAATGGCAAGAGAAAGATATTTCTAATGATGGGTGGATCGTCGCTATCGGATAAGAGACGAAGAAGTTATGATTGAAACAGTGAGAGGCATCGGGGTTGGGCGGCGAGAGAGAAAGAGAGAGTTTGAGGGGAAAATGAAAATGAGGGTTAGGGAGAGAGAGAGAGAGAGAGAGAGAGAGAGAGAGAGAGAGAGAGAGAGAGAGAGAGAGAGGTGTCTTCCATGCTTATCCTCAAGTCAAGAGAGAGTGGAAATGGTAGATGGGATTTGACTAACAATTAATGCAATTTAGGGGTCTAACCTAAGGCTATTTGGTTGTCTTGTCTCTAAGCAAAATATCAAGGGCCTAAAATAACTCTCTTACCCCTAGAATTTCGGCCAAGTGGGGTGAGGGGAGAAAGACTAAAATGCCCTTGCTTGCTCTTGAAAGAAAGAGTATCCTTGAGGGGAAAAAAGGTAATTTTACACTTTCAGTCCGAACTTTACTTTTCCAAATCTTAATTACCCTCGATGAGGCGACGTCAAATTCTCTTCCAATGTTGGAATCCCTCAATGTAAGATACTCAATTCATGTCAAGCTCTCGTCGATTATGATTCTAGTTTATCTCAAATTGACGGGCGACTCTTGCAGGCGCTACACGTATTGACCTTAGGATTTTCTCAAGTTGTGGCAACTTTGGTTGTCATGTGATTGTTAGGGTTTATCGCTAATTCTTGCGGTTCTGATCGTCGGAATCCGATTTAGGAAATTCTCTCAAATTACACATTGGTTATGCGGAATCACCAGCGTCCCAACGTATAATACTAGCAAGGCATTCCATGATCGTTTCTAGATCGATCTCTGCTGGCCCAAAATATCCTCTCGATAATTCTTATGGTCAAAGTGTCATTTGTCATTCGAGTCTCCTTGGTCCACGTATTAACTCTGCGTTAGTCTTACCCTTTCAGTCTGTCTACTCGAGAGTGGCCAGCTCCGAGCGAGATATTACTGAAACACACCGATCGATGCCTTTCCAATCAATTGCCTCGAAAAAGGTCGGAATTCGGAATGTCACAAGTAGTTAAGTTAAGGGTAGGAAAAATTTTGGTGTGAGGCTTAGGCAGGCAAGGTGGATTAGCCTGTTTAATGTGAGCCTGAGAGCCTACCCAGTCTAGTATGTGATTTCTGATTAAGACCTTTCCCACCGTCGTTTGTATCAACTTTCGAAGTATGTTGTGTATATATGTGTGTGCTTCCATGTCATCCTAAATTGCATCTGTTATGTATTGTATGGAGTGTTGTTTCCTTCCGCATGTGCTTTTCATTTCATGTTAGGCCACGTATTGTTCCTGGGATTTCATTTATGGCTAGTGGCGGATGTGATGAGCTCGCTAAGGTAAGCGGGGCGTGACAGAAGAGGTCCCTCTAAAACTTCCTGTTTGGACTAGACATACCAAAAGAAGATCTCGTAGCCGTTGGGGATCGCCAAAGGAAAGTCTTCCCCGTTCGGGTCAAATCACCCATACAATTATGATCCTGGGTTTCCATAGATGATTTTACTCATTTGGAAAGTCGTATGTTTGTCTCCTTGATTTCGCATCCTTGATTGATCTCTATCCTCGAGAATCCTCAAGAATGATCCAGCTCGATTGTATCTGTTGTAGTATTTCAAATAAGCGCATTTGAAAGTCCCCTTCAAGTTTTGATTACTGCACGTGAATACTCCACTCAGAGCTTGAGCATCAGTCCAACGTCTGAGCTATCTCCGCTTAACGTTCAAAGTTTGAGTTATCCCCACTCAACGTCTGAGCTCCAACCAGCATCTGAGTCCCTCAGAAATGCGATATGAGCAAAACCTTTTTGACAGATTCAATCATGTGCATCCCCGTACCAAAGGATAATCTACAAAACAAGTATTCCACTGCATTATCTCGAAAACTTAAGAGTACTTGGATTGTTTTGTCAACTTCAAAATCACCTAGGGGTTTTTCTGAACACATTTGGGTTCGCTCTTATGGTTTGAGACATGACCTTTTGGGTTCGCTATTATGGTTTGAGACATGACCGTTTGTGACATTCTGATTTTCCTGTCATTCCGAGACCTTTGACTGTAAGAAATATATCGAAGTATTTCAGTTATGTCTCTCTTGGATCTGATCAATCTCGAGTTAATTAACCGAAGGGGAAAGGCTAACGCATGATGAGATACGTGGACTTAGGAAACTCGATTAGAAAACGGCACTTTGACCATAAGGATCGTCGAGGGAGTATTTAGAGCCGAGGCCGAACTAAGGACGATTAAGGAACACATTGCTAGCGTTATACGATTGGGACGCGGGTGATGCCGCTTAACCAAAGTATGATTAGCCAAATTTTCCTAAATCGATTTACAACGATCGTTGCCATCGGGGCTAGCGATAGACCCTTGTGATTACATGACAACAAAATCGCCGTAGCTTGAGTTATCCAAAGTGTGAGGAGAATCATAGAGTCGATACGCATGACGTCCGCAAAAGCCGCCCGTTAGTTCGTGACAAATTGGAATTTCGATCGATGGGAGTTTCGATCACAAATTAGGATCTCGAAATTCGAAATTGGAAATGAGGGATTACCACATTTGATATGGATTAGGCGCCATTTTATCGTGGACGAAAATATCGAAAACTGAAATTTTGGACGAAATGTGTGAAAAGACCATTTTGCCCTTGAAGAGTTAACCTTGCCTTAATGATTTAAGAAGGGCATTTTAGTCATTTGACATTTCTTTCTTCCCCAAGGAGGCTGCAAACAATCTGAGGGGCAATTTAGTCATTGGAGCTTTGATATTATTGATATGTGAACAAGTGTCATTATTTGGGTGAGAGTAATTAATTATCCACTAAGCTAAACCTTCTAGAATTTTGACCAAAGCTTAATATAGCCTCATTTCATCTGTCATCTCCTCAGAATTTCGTGGTTCAGCCCTCCATCACCTTCATTTTGAGCTTTTTCACCGAGAACAGAAAACTGCCCAGCTCGCCCAATTCTGCTAACCCCGTTCGGTCCGTACGAGCTCCATCTCGGGTGACTTTTTAGCTAGCTGCCGACCACCACAGGTTAGTTTAACTTGTCCTTGACAATTTCCTGTTGGTTTCATGATTTTTGGAGGCCTGGTTAATTAATGGGAATTTTTGGAATAAAAGCGGACAGATTCTAAGCTAGCTGAGGAGAAGTGTTGGTTCTAGCTCTTAGAAATTCCAAATGACCCCAAAATTTTTAGGAGAGCTTCATAACATCTAGTACTATGTTCAGATGGCTATGGCTACAAATAGATGGCTTTAAAATAAGTTTTCATGACTATTTTTGGATGGTTAAAACTGACCAGAAAACTGATCGTTGCGCGGCAAGAAGAATCTGAGCTGTTGGAGGTCTTCGAGGTGTTATTTCTCTTCCAAACTTTCGGTGCGCCTCCCTAACACTTATATTGAGGTTCTAGCAAGTTCATTTCATAAGAAATTGGGACCTAAGATCGAAGTATGGACTGATTATGCGAGATAGGCTCAAACCGATTGTGTTCTATTTCTGCCCTATTTTGACCAATGCTGTTGGGGATGCTTTAAGTGGTATTTTGGCATCAAAATAACTCATGAGACCTTATGAGATGTTGTGTGAGGTGTTAATTGGAAGTATATGAAGTGGCTTGGGATTTATGAGTGATTTAAGGGCTATTTTGAGTAGGAAACACCAAGTTATAATCTGCTCTGCATTTTACTATTTAAATAGATTATATTAAGGGTTTGTGGAAGTATTGTGGTGTATTCGATCATTTGATTAATGATTGAGGGATTGGTATCAAGGATGTGAGAATTGATTGGATTTTGATCCAAAATTGATGAATTTCCTAGGACGATACGAGAACCTTGGGTTGCCGAACATTTGTGGGGTTGAGGAAGATTGATCGAAGTGGATTTTTGCTAATTGTTTGAGGTAAGTAGTTCCTAAACCCTTACTTAAACCCTAGGACGCTACTGGATAATTGTCCTGTGTAGCGTGACTGTATGGTAAAAGCGTAGTGAATGATGATGTGTTATTGAGTGGCTAGTGAGCCCTGTCGATTAGTGTGAATGATGAGCTTTGATGAGTTACAATGACTATAGAGTCTATGCTATAAAGCATTCATCGATCGTGGCTTGGTGCCCCGGAGATTGAATTGGCTTGGTGCCCCGAGAAATATGTTGGCTTTATGCCTCAGTTATTGCATGGCTATAATGCCTCAATGCAAATATGTTGGCTTAGTGCCCCGGTTGTCATGGCTAGAGTGCCTTGAGTTATATTGAGGTTTATATACCTTGGAAATGGGATTTGTGTGATATCACTAGTATAAATGAGAATCTATTATGTGCTAATGTGTGAAGCTTGGGTCACAAGTGATGTTGTGTGCTTGATGGTTACTTCTTTATATCAAGTACTTGAAAGAAATGATAATCATTTGCCATATGACTTTGCTTGCTAAACTCCTTGCATCTTGTTGCATTATTGTGTGGATTAGTGGGACTAGTGATTTAGTTTGGGTTAGGTTTTACTTGCTGGGATGCAAATCTCACCCCCGTAGTAGGACTTACATTTTCGGACCCAAAGCCTTGAAGAAGGTCTTGAAGATGACAAGGAAGGAAAAGGGAGGATGATGAAGGCGAGTTCGTCTAGTCTATAGCTTTCTTTTTTAAGTTCATCTTTTTCGTCTTATAGTGCCTTCCTCCGAACCCTACTTCCTTTTGTTGTAATAGACCCTTTTATTTGTAAGACAATGCATGTTAGTTTTAATCCTATGTTACCTTGTGTTTATTTTATGTATGGGGTTTTGTTTTCGCTTCCGCATGTGCTTTTCATATCGCATTCCGAGAGTTAAGCCGTTGGATCTTGGGTTATCTTATTATGATTGACGGCTGAGTGGGATGTTGGCGTGCCCACCGGGGTCGGGGCGTGACATCCCGTTTAAGTGGTATCAGAGCAAGGTTAGCTCGATCCAAGTAGATTGAGGATTAGAGTGATAAGGAGTGATGGAATTTGCATGATGGGGTAGTGAGACCTTAGGGGGAATTCGTCAGAGTCAAGCATGAATGCATGGCATATGAGTGGCGTATGTGATTGGCATGATTGTGGTGACACTATGAGGACCAAGCTTCACACTTAGCATTGTGAGTTGTTTGTGGATGTTGGTTGACGAATGAGCTCTTACCTCTGATTATACTAAGTTGCAAATGAGTCTGGACATGAGGTATGGTTGTGAACCTTTGTTGATGTGCTCATGAGAATGCCTGAGTGATTGGCTGTTGTGTTGTGATTGCTGCCTTGCTATGTAGCATGGAATCACTAGACTTGAGTAAGTAATGAAATTCTCTAATTCCGTGGTGGAATTATAGTGACTCAAGTGAATTAAGGTTGAGCAAGTATGAGCAATAGACCAGGAAGGACGAGAGGAGGAGCCTCTAGCTCAAGAGCACCAAAGGCTGAAGGTCCTACCATGGAGGGAGTTTTGAGGGCTTTGGCCCAGATTGGAGAGATAATGGGGAAAGAAGCTCAAGATAGAGCAGCAGCTGCTCTTCATCAGGCTGAAGAAAGATAAGTTTCTACATTTGCAAAACATGAAGACCCACGTATGGCAGGTTTCCGATCAAGGCAAGATTCCTAAGGAAAGCTTGTGATATTCGATTACCCTGATATCCCTTCCAATCAATCAAGGGACCTTCTACAATGGGATATCATCTTCTAAGGAATATTCTTTCGGGAACCAACTCAAACTTATCACACTTATGGAAGCTGGAGATTTAGTTGTATGGGCGACTGAATCTGAAGGGTTCAATATCTCACTCAACGGTCTACATATCTTCTGAAGATACAGTCTCGTTCAATGACGATTGATGACGTCCAATCAAGGATTGAAGAGCGATCCCTTGGCCGGGAATCCAACGGCTAGTTTGGAGGCAGGGGAGTATAAAAGAAGAACCATGATGGACTAAAGAAAAAGGGGGGAACAACAATCCAAAGTGCAAGCATAATCTGAGTTCTATCTGAAAATATTCTGTGTACCAAAAATCCTATTCATTGTGAAAATCTGTGAGAGAGAAAAACCAAGTGATTGAGTGTTTGTAATTCTCGTGATTCTTCATAGTGAAATCCAGCTGATCGGCTGTCATCGTTGGAGAGTGGACGTAGGCTTAATCTAAGCCGAACCACTATAATCATCGTGTGCAATATTCTCTACTCTAAACTCTTACTTTTGTGTTTAGACTTTTTGCACACTGTTATGCCGTTCCTGATTCTAATCGTACATTGAATTATTTTTTATTCCGTAAGAAATTTCATTTATATTCAGAATCACCTATTCACCCCCTCTCTAGGTGATATTGCTAGATCCATCAATTGGTATCAGAGCATGTTGCTCATATTTACGAAGTGTTTATTGACTTCAGAGCTAACGATCTACTATGTGTAGAAATCACTCTTTAGGAACAAGCGATTCGCACTTTGCCAACAAGCCACCATACTTTGATGGGAGGGACTACAATATGTGGAGCAACAAGATGAAGTGGTTCTTTAAAGCCTATGATGATCTGATGTGAGATGTTGTTACGAATGGAGTAGTTCCTACAACTGCTATAAATCCAACCTCTGCTGACGGAGCAAATCCTGTCACAACAATGACCGATGCTAAAAAGGCTAAAAGAAGAGGCCTTGATTCTAAAGCTGTCAATGCTCTCTTTTGTGCCTTATCTACCCCTCTCTATAATCGTGTCTCAGAGGAAGAATCATCTAAGGCAATATGGGATAGACTTCATATTACCTTTCAAGGAAAAAATCGAGTAAAAGAAACGAAGCTCAGTATTTTACTGAGTGACTATGAAGCATTCCAAATGAAATCTGATGAATCTATTGCAGATATGATAGACAGGTTTCAGACTTTGGCAAGTGGACTTGCAAGACAAGACGCACATATTGCTGAACCAATGCAAGTCAGGAAAATACTACATGGACTCACAGATGATTGGAATTACATCAAACCATCAATTCAAGAATGTCAAACAATCAGACTACTCTCGGTGGATGAGCTAGTCGGGACTTTGCAATCTTATGAAATAGAACGAGCAAACAAGAAGGGAGAACAAAAAGATAAAAAATCTATTGCCTTGAAAACTGAAATTGCTCAATGTCTTTCTGATATAGATGATGAAGATGAAGATGAGGATGATGAAGAATTAGCCCTCATGGTCAAGAAATTTAGAAAGATGGCTCGGAAAGCCAGAAATATCAAAGGGAAGAAACCTTGGAAGAAGAATGATATGAAAATGTCAAGCAACGACTCACAAGATAGCAAAGACGTGATCTGCTTTCACTGTAAGAAGGTAGGACATATCAAACCGAACTGTCCAATTTTGAAGAATGACAAACTCAAGTATGAGAAGTACAAGAAGGCCCTAAAGGCAGATACTCTAAGTGATTCTAATGAAAGTGAAAATGATTACGCAAACATCTGTCTCATGGCCGAATCAGATTCAAATTCAGACTCAGAAACTGAGGTATGTTCATCTGAACTCCCTGATGAAGTTACTGAGTATATTGATGAATTGTGTAGAAACTACAAAGAAGCTCTTGAAAAAGTTTCTGGTTTGAAAAAGGAAAATCCGTCCTTAAAACAGCAGAATTTATCTCAAAAAAAAGAAATCCATTTTCTACAACAAGAGTTTCACCAATTGAAAGAAAATCATGAATTGATTTAAAAAAAAATGCTTCTCTGAAAGAAAAGGTTTTCGATATCTCAAAAAGGTTTTCACAAAGCTCAGAAACTCTGAATAACATTATTTCAAAACAAATACCCTTCAATGACCGATCTAGGTTAGGTTTTAAAAAAGAGAGTAATCTCAAAAATTCCTTTAAAACTGAATTTCGAAAACCAACATTTTCTAATTACAAGCATCATTTTCATAAGCATTTTACTAGATCTTATATTCGACAATCCTGTGTGAACTGTGGTGATCTTAGTCATACTAAGGATTATTGCAAGAAAATTTGAAGACCCGTTAAAAGGTCAAAACCTACTAACACAGAAGGACCCAAGAAAGCATGGGTACCAAAGAAACAGTAAGTTGTTTATTTCTTGCAAGTACCAAAGAGAATGAAGAACAAGTGGTTTCTCGATAATGGCTGTTCAAGTCACATGACTGGAAATCCATATGTATTTATGTCCTTCTCAGATTGTAATGGTAGAAGCGTGTCCTTTGGAGGAAAGAACAAGGGAAAGGTCATTGGGAAGGGAAATGTAAAGATTGGAAATCTGACGGTTAAAGATGTCTCTCTAGTCAGAGGATTGAACTATAACTTAATTTCTGTAAGTCAAGTCTATGACTCTGGCTATGATATTTGCTTCCAAGATTTAAAATGAACCGGTATGAGCAAGGACAAGAAGCAATCCTTCACGGAACGAAGGCATGGGAATATTTACCTTTTAGATATTGATGCTAACTGTGAAAGTGCAAAATGTCTTATTTTTGTTAAGGATGAATCTGATCTTTGGCACAGAAAGTTAGGTCATATTAGTGTAAAACACATCTCAAAGCTTTCCAAGAAGGGACTTGTTCGAGGGTTACCTCAAACGAAATTTGAGAAAGGTGGACTATGTCATGCATGCACACTAGGCAAGCAGGTAAGAAGTTCTTTTAAGTCCTTAAATCAAGTGTCCACTAAGCATTGTCTACAGCTACTTCATATGGATATCTTTGGACCGAACAGAACCTTAAGCCTTGGAGGTAAGAAATACTGTCTTGTCATAGTTGATGACTTCTCTAGATTTACATGGGTTTTATTTCTAGCTAACAAAAGTGAGACTTTTATGTCCTTTTCAAAACTTGCCAAAAGGATTCAAAATGAAAAGGGCTACACCATTTCTAGTTTGAGAACGGATCATGGGGGAGAATTTGAAAATCAAAGTTTCTCAGATTTTTGCACTGATTTTGGAATTCAGCATAACTTCTCTGCACCTTATACTCCTCAACAAAATGGGGTAGTAGAAAGGAAAAACATATCCTTGCAAGAAATGGCCAGAACTCTTCTTATTGAGAGTAAAATTGCTTCTAATTTTTGGGCTGAGGCCGTTTCAACAGCTTGTTATATCTTAAATCGAATTTCTCTCAAACCTTTTTCCGAGAAAACCCCCTATGAAATTTTCAAAGAAAGAAAGCCTGATGTTGCATATTTTCATGTATTTGGTTGTAAATGTTTTATTCTAAAGAATGCTAATGTTCGAATTGGAAAGTTTGATGAGAGATCAGATGAAGGAATTTTCTTGGGATATTCAACAACGAGCAAAGCCTACAGAGTCTACAACAAGAACACTCGCGTTGTTGAAGAGTCAGTAAACATCAAGTTTGATGAAAGCCATCAAAATGATGAACCTCAAATCAATCAAGTTCATATACCTCCTCAAGTCTCAGATTCACACGAAGAATCAGGAGAAAAACAAGACTCAATTGTGGATTATGGTTTGGAGAATGTTCAGAAGGAAATTCTCTCAGTTGAAGAAAGACCAGAATGAACCCACAACATCCTCAAATGATTGCTTCGACAAAAGTTGAAAGCACAAGTCAAGTCATCCAAAAGAACTTATCATAGGAAGTATAAGTGATGGCATAAAGACAAGATCAAAATTCAAGCAAGCAATGAGCAACATAGCATTGATATCTGAATTAGAACCAAAAAGGATTGAAGATGCATTAGCCAATGAGAACTGGATAAATGCAATGCAGGAAGAGTTACATCAATTAAAAGTCAACAATGTTTGGGAATTGGTCAACAGACCCAAAAATCGTCCAGTGATTGGAATTAAGTGGGTATTCAGAAACAAACTGGATGACAAAGGAAAGGTTGCGAGAAACAAAGCAAGAGTTGTAGCAAAAAGGCTATACTCAGGAAGAAGGAATAGACTATGATGAGACCTACGCACCGGTTGCCAGGTTAGAAGCCATTAGGCTACTTCTTGCTTATGTTTGTTACAATGATTTCAAACTTTTTCAGATGGACATGAAAAGTGCTTTTCTAAATGGCTACATCAAAGAAGAGGTATATGTTGAACAACTCCCCGGCTTCGAAGAACCTAGAGAAAAGGATTTGGTATTTGTTTTAAAAAAGGCACTCTATGGACTGAAACAAGCACCTCGTGCTTGGTATGAAAGGTCGAGTAACTTTCTATCTCAACACAACTTTACAAAAGGTAATGTAGACACTACTTTTTTTATTCAAAGAAAAGGTAAGGATATTCTTCCAGTTCAAATCTATGTTGATGATATTATATTTGGTTCTTCTAATGAGCTTCTCTGCAAGAAATTTTCTAAAGTAATGTAGGATGAATTTGAGATGAGTATGATGGGAGAATTACGATTCTTTCTTGGTCTTCAAATTCATCAATCTCAGAAAGGAACTTTCATATATCAAGAAAAGCATGAACTGGAAATGGTGAAGAAGTTTGGTTTGGAGAACGGCAAAAAGACAGAAACTCCTATGTCTCACTCCTCCAAATTAGATAAAAATGAAGATGGAAAGGAAGTTGATCCCAAACTATATCGAAGTATGATTAGATCACTACTCTATCTCACAGCTTCAAGACCAGACATCCTATATAGCGTCTGTTTATGCGCAAGATTTCAATCAAGCCCAAGAGAATCACACCTATCAGCCGTCAAAAGAATAATCAAATACATTGGGACGTATCCCAACTATGGTTTGTGGTACTCTAAATCTTCTGCTTTTATACTAAAGGGATATTCAGATGCAGATCTTGCAGGTTGCAAAATTGATAGGAAAAGTACATCTGGAACTTGACAGCTCATGGGAAACATGCTTGTCTCATGGTATTCCAAGAAGCAAAATACAGTGGAACTTAGTACAGCTGAAGCAGAATACGTATCTCTTAGAAGTTGCTGTACTCAAATACTTTGGCTAAAATAGCAGCTCAAAGATTATGTTGTTGAAGAATCAATTGTGGAAATCCTTTGTGACAACACAAGTGCCATAAATCTTACAAAAAATCCCATACTTCACTCAAGAACAAAGCACATTGAGATCAAGCATCACTTCATACGTGATCATGTTCAGAATGGTGATGTTAACATTCAATACATTGATACGAAAAATCAACTTGCAGATATTTTCACTAAACCATTGGATAAGCAGACTTTTAATTTTATTAGAAATGAATTATCCATCATTAACCCTCCTTCTTAAGTATATTTTAGAACAGGGAGAGTCAGAAGGAGAATCAGAAGGAGCGTCAGAAGGAACATCAGAAGGACCGTCAGAAGCAACATCAGAAGGAACGTCAGAAGGAGCATTAGAAGGAACGTCAAAAGGAGCGTCAGAAGGAACGCCAGAAGGAGCGTCAGAAGGAGCATTAGAAGGAACGTCAGAAGGAGCGTCAGAAGGAACGTCAAAAGGAGCGTCAGAAGGAGCATCAAAAGGAACGTCAGAAAGAACACTAAAAGGCGCGTAAGAAGAAATTCACATCTTTTTGGAAAAGTTCATAAATCAAGGTCAGTTAACTCTTAAAATTCTCTTTAAGGTAAGTTTCTCATATGAATATATATCTCCGAATATCTGATTGACGGTGATTAATTGATTTGTTAAAGAAATTCTTTTATTTCTTTTTAGAAGATCAGAATTTTCTTTTATTGATTTTGTTTCCAAAAATAACCGCCACTTTTATAAAACACCGAACCGTCACCTCTGTTCTCTCATTTTCAAATCTCTCTCAAATCGAAACCCTAAAACCGTATTCAAGATATCTCGCTCTCGATTTCTTCCTCAAAACAACACTCTTTCATCCAAAGTTTCAAACTTTCTACGTATCAATGGCTCCAAAATCAGCCTCTGACTCGAAGAAGACTCCTCAGTTGAAGAGAAAGTTTTCCGCCTCAACTGCAAGCAGCGCCGAACCTACGGAAATCCAAATCAACGAACAGCGTGAGGCATTCCGATTGGCAAAAGGTTTGTCTCTATCTGCTTTTGAAGGAAAAGAAGCAATGGCACATTCTATTAAGCCAATGTACGATAGTATTAAGGCAGCAATGGATTCTAGCAATGAACTTAGAAGATTGCTGAATGCTCATCAGTTCGAAAGTGAAGGTAAACTGCTCGAGTTTATTAGTTTACCTGGAAAAATAGTTGATCCAATTGCTGTAGAAAAACATGAATCGGCATCTAGAAAAGGAAAAGCGAAAATGGCAGAGCCTAGTTCGAAGTCAAGAAAACCATCCCCTATAAGACCTGGCGGAACTAGGGCAAAGGTTGAAGATGATGATGACATTCTGTTCAATGATTTTGTGAAGAATATCGGGTTTAATATGGATAAAAGCTTTCCTGATCTCATGTTCCAAAATCAGGCTCACAAAGACAAGTTTGAATTCATGAAACAGAGAGGTGTTATACCTCACAGGGTATTTGAGTTAAAGTACTTTGATAGTAACGGCATTTATCTGAGGAAGCATCTACAAAAGGTGAAGATAGATCAATTCATAACGCATAGGGGCTATACCTTTCCTGATCTGGTAGCCTACTTCTACTCAAATCTTCAGTTTGTCAACTTCAACTTCTTGGCTTTCACGATGAAAAGAAAGCGGTATATTTTGACTGTTGATGAATTGGCATCTATCATGGGAACCAGAAAGAGAGATTTCATACCTCTAGATGTCACTGCAGAAGAAGCATTTTGCTTCCTAACTGGCAAATCAAGCTTCTCAAGGGAATCGAAGTCGCATATTGCCTACAGTGACTTTCCCTTAAAACACATCATGATGCACAAGGTCATCATTGAATGTCTTAGACCCAAGGCAGCCTCTAAAACAGACATCTCGAAGTATGAGGTAAAACTGTTGTGGGGCATCTTGACAGGAAAGAGGATTTCTTTTGCTCACACAGTCCTATTACACATGTACAAGTCTATTCTCAAGCCAAAGGGACAACTACCTTATGCTGCTTTGATCTACAGAATAATTGATCATTTCAAGATCGGAGGTCTGGGCTCTCTTGTCAAATAAGATATCCCTCTGATGACTGCTGGTGAAACTATGGTGACAAAGATGGGATACAAGATGACTCCTACTGGATTGAGGACAAAGAACAATGAACCAGTCATTGTGGATTTCGAGGATGAGTCCAAGCAGAAATCTCCAAAGAGGAGAAAAGTTATGGTTGTCAAGGGACAACAAAACGACAGCTCAACTGATAAGGACTCAGAGGCAAGTGAAGAAGGAACAGGGGAGTATGACTCTGAAGCTACACAATCTCGAGGTGGATCAGATTAAGAAGGTGAATCTGAGGATCACAGTGTTGAAAGGAATGAGGAAGGAGGAGATGAAATAGAAACACAACCAAAAGAAAAGGTTGTATATCCTTGTGATCTGATTGAGGAAGAATTTCTCACAATGTGGAATGAGGAGCATGCTGCCAAAATTGAAGATAAAATAGAGTATGACAATACCCTTGTCAATTTTGATCATGAGCAGTTACTAGCACAAGTCCTAGCTAAGTTGGCCTCAAAAGAGCAGGAGAAAGAGCCAGATGACATTGAGGCTTATTCTGTATCCTCCACCAGACAAACAATTCACAAAGCTGCTACAAGTTGGCTTCGGCTATTGCACGAGAAGATCAACTCTTGAGTGCTCAGTCCATACCAATGGACATTGATGAAGATGTGAATCTGTACCCAGCTTACGAGCTAAAGGGAAGAAGGCTCAAACTCAGGGGGAGCCCTTGCCTGCAACATCTGGTGTCTTTCTCACTGAAGTGTTTGCCTCTCAAGCTTTTCTTAAAGCACAAACTGAGGGGTAGAATTTACCTACAAAAGGGATTGACACCTCATATCAAGAACCTGCTCTTACAGAACTACAGGTGGACCTTCAAGGACACTTTGAAAATCTTCAACATATCCTTCTTCAGACTCTGGCTGCTATGGAAACAAGGTTAGATCAGAAACTGCAGACTTTTGAACAGAAGATCGATAGGAAGTTGCAGGGTATGACTAGTCAGGTGAACAAGTTGGAGAAGTCAATTGATCTATATGACAGAATGTTTTGTGCTGTGGTTGCAAACATGCCTACCTACACACTGGTCAGAACTGACAGAACAGATTCAGAACTGCCTTCATCTCATGCTGTTAGAAGCCGTGCTCAGCAAATGGGAAGAAGCTCTGAAGTACCTTCCCCAGTGGAGGCTGATAATGAGCCTGAAGATCATCCATCTTCTTCAAAAATGCCTCCACCCACATCTTATTAGTTTTATTTTTTTTTGGACCAAAAGTTGCTCTTTGCTATGATACAATCTTTACTCTATTTGTTTAACATTGACTCGATTCAATTTTTTTAACTTTATACAATCTTTCTAATGTTGACAAAAAGGGGGAGAAGAGTTGATATCCATTTTGTGCAGGGATTGATATCATCTTGAGCAGAGATATCTATACGCTATTTATACTCTGATTACATACCTCTGATTATACTCCAATTCAGAAAGAGGGAAAAGAGTTTATTCTTGTGCAGGATAACCATACTCTGATAGATATCTACACTCTATTTATATTCTGATTATGCATCTATACTCTGATCGTGTTTTCCTACAGGAGTATTTTCAGTACAAGATCTCTAATGATGATTACCTGCAGGAGCAAATCGGATGATTACTCGTTTTTGTCACTGTTTAAAATCTTTAAATTTACATATATGTATCTATAATAATAGTAGTTTTGCCACCATAAAAAAGGGGGAGATTGTTGTGGAAATTCTCCCATATTTTGATTATGACAAAACTATCGAGAGAAATTGTATAACGTTCTGTGATGCAGAAAGAATGTGTAAGCAGTAGGTTGAATGGATCTAATTCTGTCAGGTGGACGAAGGGTCAGATGGAAGTACTTCTGACGAAGGGTCAAATGGAAGTGCTTCTGACGAAGGGTCAGATAGAAGTGCTTCTGAGGAAAGGTCAGATGGAAGTGCTTCTGACGATCTAAACAGTGACGGATGGATCGCATCAAATCTCCGTATTACCATTCCATGTCAACTGATCAAGTAAGAAGCAAATCTATTTTAAGATGAAACCCAAGAAAGATCAGTTTCTGCATTTGCAAAACATGAAGACCCACGTATGGCAGGTTTCCGATCAAGGCAAGATTCCTAAGGAAAGCTTGTGATATTCGATTACCCCGATATCCCTTCCAATCAATCAAGGGACCTTCTACAATGGGATATCATCTTCTAAGGAATATTCTTTTGGGAACCAACTCAGACGTATCACACTTATGGAAGCTGGAGATTTAGTTGTATGGGCGACTGAATCAGAAGGGTTCAATATCTCACTCAACGGTCCACATATCTTCTAAAGATACAGTCTCGTTCAATGACGATTGATGACGTCCAATCAAGGATTGAAGAGCGATCCCTTGGCTGGGAATCTAACGGCTAGTTTGGAGGCAAGGGAGTATAAAAGAAGAACCATGATGGACTAAAGAGATAAGGGGAACAACAATCCAAAGTGCAAGCATAATCTGAGTTCTATCCGAAAATATTCTGTGTACTAAAAATCCTATTCATTGTGAAAATCTGTGAGAGAGAAAAATCAAGTGATTGAGTGTTTGTAATTCTCGTGATTCTTCATAGTGAAATCCAGCCGATCGGCTGTCATCGTGGGAGAGTGGATGTAGGCTTAATCTAAGCTGAACCACTATAATCATCGTGTGCAATATTCTCTACTCTAAACTCTTACTTTTTTTGTTTAGACTTTTTGCACATTGTTATGTTGTTCCTGATTCTAATCGTACACTGAATTATTTTTTATTCCGCAAGAAATTTCAATTAAATTAGAATCACCTATTCACCCCCCCTCTAGGTGATATTGCTAAATCCATCAACTGTGTATCAGCTGGAAGGGACCGCGAACGACTGGTGGAGTGCCTCTAAGGATGGAGTGTTTCCTGAAGGTACAGCTTTGACTTGGGCTGCCTTCACTGCTGCTTTTAATGATAAGTACTTTTCGGAGACGGCACGTGAAAGGAAGCGATTAGAATTCCAACAGTTGAGGCAGAATCAATTGACTGTAGATCAGTATGAAGCTGAGTTCGCGAGATTATCAAGGTATGCGCCAAGATCAGTTGAGGATCCGCTTGAAAAGGCGCAGAGGTTTTGAGATGGTTTGAGACTAGAGATTCGAAGCTGGATAGTGACTGTGGATTTAAAAACGAATAAAGAGATTTATGAAAGGAGTCATAAGATTGAGAGGGACATAAAAGAAGGAGCTGCTGCTTCTGAATCGCAATTCACTCCTTCGAGAGATGATCGACAACTGGGCAAGAGGCCGATGATGAATAACAGACGTTTTGCTCCTCTAGTTCGAAGGAATATAGGGAAGCCACCGAGTCAATCAAACTGGTATCGTCGTTTGTGTTGCAGGAGGCATGGCGGTAGGCCATGTCCAAGCAAGACAGGTACATGTTTTAAGTGTGGTCAGCTGGGCCACCAGATAAAGAATTGTCTAAGCCAAGCTCCAGTAAATCGAGCTCAAGGACAGAGACCGCAGGCTGGACAGTTAGTTGTAGCTCCACAGAACGAGCATAATTGACCACCAGCCCAAGGAAGAGTATATGCTGTGGCACGCAGAGAGGCGGAAGAAGCACCGGGCGTGGTCATAGGTACGATATATTTATGTGATCGGGCTGCCTATGCTTTATTGGATCCCGGGGCTTCACATTCTTTTATATCTGCATAGTTTGCTGATTTGGTGGGTGTAGAGTTGAAACCGCTAAATATGACGTTGCATGTTACTACACCATTAAAGGATAATGTGCTAGTATCGTTAGGTTGTGCAGACTGTAAAATAGTGATTGCTGGCAGTGAGGAAAGAATAGACCTGGTTGTGTTGCCTATGTGTGATTTTGATGTGATAATTGGGATGGAATTGTTGGGGAATGCCGCGACCCTCTCGAGGAGGAGGAGGCTAATGGGCCGCCCGATCGTCGCCTGATCGGACGCAGGCCTCTCCCAAGGTCCATTACCCAAATCGCAACGGCTGGATATACGTAGTCGACCTTCAGTGTGGTCTAGTGACATGTGATATGTGTACATGCCAAGGAGTCGCCACCAATCGTTTCGGGGAGAGTACGATCGGAAACCCTATCGAATAGTTGGGAACGATCTATTCGATTCTGCGGAAACCAGAAAAGTAGGATCGGGGACTTAGTTACGCCAACTATCAGAGTTGACGCCCTTTCGGTACCTAAGCTGAATGGTTTATCTGATTTTAGGATTTCATACAGAGGAGTGGGGTTCAGATCCTAAATCTAGGAGTTCATGCAGATGAGAATGACTACCCTATCACTCACAATCCATGAAAATAAATGCGCAAATCAAGGATCCATAACATGCGGATAAATCACATGAAATCAGCATGGCATCCCTAATGAGGCCCTATTAGCCTAGAGAAGTCTCAATCAAGGCTTATGAGTGATTTGACATGATTTGCCCATGAGGGGCAGAATCGTAATTTTGAACAATTCAGGGATGATTCGCCTTGAAAGGGCAAATTTGTCATTTTAGATGAATTGGGAAGTCAAAAGACGGGGAAAATAGGATTGGCCATCAATCCAATCAATTTCCTATTTTTCGGGAATTTCCAGGATTTTTCTAGAATTTAAAAGTGATTATACCCTTAGAGGGGTAAAGTCGTCATTTCGGACAAAGACGAGGGTTGAAAATCTTAAAATTTAGGATTGGTCGACCACCTGACCCAAATCCTATTTTTAAGCAATTTCCAAAAATTCAATTGGAACAGGAAAGACAATTTACTCTTTGAGGGGTAAAATTGTCATTTCAAGGAAAATAGTGAGATTAGAAAACCTAAGCAGAAGGATTCGCCACCTAACTGGCCATATCCTAATCTAGGCATTTTCAATCTATCTCGAATACAGAACAGGGACGAATTACCCCTAAAGGGCATAATCGTCAATTATCGGAAGAACAGATAAGAAACCCAAAAAATAAGACTGACCAGTTGTCTATGGTCAATCCTCGATTTTTGGGGATTTCTAGAGTGTCTAGGATTTTTCCATAATTTTTTGGGATTTTCTGGGATTTTCTAACATTTTTTTTAGAATTTTCTAAGATTTTTTTTCTGATTTTTTTATTTTTTATTTTTTTAAAAAAATATTTGCTAAATTTTTTATTATTAAAATATGTTTCTGACCGGGTTGACCCGACCCACGCGGGCCGGAACCCGGCCCAGACCCGAACCCGTGAGACCAACTCCCAAAAACGACGTCGCATCTGCCATTTTTTTATTTTCGATTTATTCGGCTTTGATCTGACGGTTCCTATTGAACCGCGTGGCTAATCCATGCCCGTCAGATTTGATTACTAAATCCTACGGCTCGGATTAAATGAAGACTCGATCAGGGCCGTCTGATCTAACTACTTAAACCTACGGCCACGATTAAAACACAAGACTCGATCTATACCGTCCACTCATACTAACCTAAACGACGCCGTACTACTACTAATCTAAACGGCACCGTTTCAATCAGTTTTGATTTTCCAATTTAAAACTATTTCCGGATAATCCTAATTTCTAATCGGACGATCACCATTCATTAGACTCGATTAATCTTAGCCGTTGGATCAATTCCATCTCAGCCTAACAACCTAACGGTCGAGCTGACTCGACATCCACGTAGGACTTTGACTCTTTGACTCGCCAGGTCAGCATCGTCTTCAACCTGTCGACCCCAGCGGAATGGACGGCTGAGGAACTCCAGCACCGATCCAACGGTGAAACCTTGATGAAATTGTGCGAAACCAACGCCAATCGACTCGCAATCGACTCTATCCTAACATATCTGAGGATCAGAGCATATAATCCATGAAATCAAGAGCATCATGCGAATCGCCGAGTACAGCCATGAGAGTTCAATCGCTTGATTTACGCAAAATCATTACAATTCCATCATAATATGGCATCAATTGATGTTCAGGAGACTTACCTCAAGCTCCGATTGAGCTCGCACGGCCTAGATTGGGCTAGGCGAGGATGAACAGTGGTCGGCTTATGGAGGTTAAATTCAAAGACACGATTCGAGTTGTTCACGCAAGGTCGATGCAAAATGAAGGTATAGTGATGGTCAGTGATGAAATGCACACATTAATTACAAGAACGAACGTGAAACAGGTAAGCCGCCATTGATGCTCAATGAAGAACTCGGGCTGTGACTCACCTATTTTCGCGGTTTCAGGCGATACGGTTGGCGGCGATCGCTTCCTGGCGCACTGGGCGAACTCCCGACAGTCTCATTCGGCTTCGGTTTGGCCGGAGACGGCCTAACCAGCGCCTTCCAATTGAGCTCAAGTTCTCGACGACGGAGGTCGGAGAACGAGCTCTCCCTCGCGTTCTCTCTCTCTCCGTCGATTCAGTTAACCTTTCCCAACCGAATGGACTCCTCTCTTTCAACTGAAAGCCTTTAGAGGTTATATACCCCCCTTTGGTTTCCCGCCCGAACAGTGCACGTTAGCCAACTTGGATTCACGTGCTGTCACTTGCCAAATAGCATGCCGACGGCGACGGAATTGGTTGGGAAACCGTTCAATCCCCGTTAGGAGCTCCGGCAAGTTCTATTTGGTACGAATTTGGTCTGAGCTTTCTTCAGTTGACTTTTGCAAGTACCGTAGCTTTGACTGACCTCGTCGGAGCTCGTCCGGCGACCATTCGCCTCGCGGTTGGTCTTGATCGAAAGATATTGAAGTGAGGAACAAAACGCCCACCTTTCCTTTCTCAATTAGTCACAAATTGCCCTTCAATTTCTTGATCAAAATCAGCTCAGGACTGTTCATTCGTGAGAGGAAGAAGATGACACTGTTCTGGACCAGTTCGACCGGTCCGACCGGCGGACTGGCCGGTCTGAATCGGTCCCGACTTGCAATGTTTTTCAAATTAAACCCAAATTAGTAGGAAATTTTTGCAGTTGAACCTCAGAATCGAATCTAGGGCATGGATTTTATCTAAAAATGTGGTTTTGCCCAAAAGTTCACATCAATTTCTATGAAAACCCCAAATTTTTATGTAATTGCAAATTGGGGAATTGTGCAATTGAAGGCTCAAATGATCAAATTGGGGCAAATTACTTATGCCAATCGATTCAAAATGGTGAAAGCCATTAGGCAGTATGTTTAATTTGCAATGATAGTCCTTGAATTGAAAGTAATTTCGAATAAGCCCAATTTCAAGGACTAAAATGCAATTAATATACAATTTTGCCAAATTCGTGCAATTGAGAAATTTGTGCAAACAATTGGGCTAAATTGCAATAAGGGACAGTTATACTGGATGTCAAGATCCTAGAAAATGCCAAAATTGTAAATTAAAAGACTTAATTGACATTTTTTTTTCTCAAATTCAATCATATGTGTAACAAAGGAACACATACAATTGAATTTGATTTTGGACTTTTTGTGAGGTCAAAAAGACAAGGGATTTAAAAGAAAAATATTGGCTATTTTTTCATATTTTTTTGACCTCAAATGTTATTTTTCTTGATTTGTTTATTTCCTAATTTCTGAAAATATTAAAAAATATGAAAAATATGAAAAATTATTTTTTTTTGTCAAAAATGGTTCCTTAGGCTTGGCCAAGGCCACCAAAGTTGATTTTGTAATTTTTTGACTTTTTATGGAATTTTTATGATTTTTCAAAATAAAGCTGAAAAAGACTTGGTCAAAAATCAGGTGTCAACAGCTGCCCCTCTTTGAGAGGAATCTCATGAGAGGTTTTGCTCAAAGACAGGTGACACCTGAGTCTAGACCGACTCTACTGGGAAATAGAAAAATGAATCTTGACATCTAATCTTTCTTGTCCCGCTGGTGAATGCTCTGCTTATTTCGTTTCATCTTATGTGAGAGAGAGAGAGGCTGGATAGAGATACTTCACCTGTTACTTACCTGCCTGACGGTCGTGCGGCATACGCGGTGTATAGCGGGTTCAAGTGGATACCTAGGGACTCGTCTTTTGAGTATCCTAGGGCGGTTAAACTCTAGCCTGTATGGTAGGCCGTACCAGAATGGGATTCCTATACTTGACAGGAACCTATGGATGACGTACCCAGTCTCTTAAGGATTTCAGGGTTTTGATCTGTATGGTGGATCAGACCATAAATAGGACTCCTATCTACTAGGAACCTATGGATGACGCACCCAGTCTCTTAGGGATTGTCAGGGGTTTTGATCCGTATGGTGGATCAGACCGTGAATAGGACTCCTTTCTGCTAGGAACCTATGGATGACGCACCCAGTCTCTTAGGGATTGTCGAACATTTTGATCCTTCAGGGGGATCAGGCCGAGAATACGACTCTTCTCTGCTAGAAACCTATGGATGACGCACCCAGTCTCTTAGGGATTGTCGAACATTTTGATCCTTTAGGGGAATCAGGCCGAGAATAGGACTCATCTCTGCTAGGAACCTATGGATGACGCACCCAGTCTCTTGGGGATTGTCGAACATTTTGGTCCTATATTCTAAGGAATTAACTAGGATCCATGCAAGTGAGGTGTGCCTAACTTTTAGGCTTTACCAAATGAGCTATTCTGGGTTTAAGGATTACCTAGAACCTCACAGAAAGCTGGTTCTGAGATTTATCCTTTTGACATGCAAGGTGTTGTTCTGGGATTTGGGGACTCCAAGTATCCTGCAGAAAATTCAAACCCATAAAACTGAAATCTCACACAGGGAGATAATTTCAAATATTGTCCTTTCGACATGGAAGGTGACATTTTAAGATCTGAGTACTCCAGGCATCCTGCAGAAAGCTCAAACCTATAAAACTGAAATCTCACACAGGGAGATAATTTCGAAAATTGTCCTTTTGACATTGGAGGTGACATTCTGGGATCTGGGGACTCCAGGTATCCTACAGAAAGCTCAAACCTATAAATTTGAAATCTCACAGAGGGATGATTTCGAAGATTGTCCTTTTGACATTGGAGGTGACATTCTGGGATCTGGGGACTCCAGGTATCCTGCAGAAAGCTCAAACTTGTAAATTTGAAATCTCATAGAGGGATAATTTCGAAGATTGTCCTTTTGACATTGGAGGTGACATTCTGGGATCTGGGGATTCTAGGTATCCTGCATAAAGCTCAAACCTGTAAATTTGAAATCTCATAGAGGGATGATTTCGAAGATTGTCCTTTTGACATTAGAGGTGACATTCTAGGATCTGGGGACTATAGGTATCCTGCAGAAAGCTCAAACCTTTAAATTTGAAATCTCATAGAGGGATGATTTTGAAGATTGTCCTTTTGACATTGGAGGTGACATTCTGGGATCTGGGGACTCCAGGTATCCTGCAGAAAGCTCAAACCTGTAAATTTGAAATTTCACATAGGGATGATTTTGAAGATTGTCCGTTTGACATTGGAGGTGACATTCTGGGATTTGGGGACTCCAGGTATCCTGCAGAAAGCTCAAACCTACAAAAACTTTTCATAAGAACGTATCTTCCTGAGATATGGGGTTACCAGGGATCCTGCAGGAAAATAAACTTGAAAGCTCTTCTTCACAGAGCAAGGCATCCTTCTGGAATCTGGGGTCACCATGAGTCCTAGAAGCTTAGACTTGAGAGTTCATTCCTCATTTGCCAAGATATTAGCCCTCTTGGGGTAATGACTATTATAAGGCAGGTAAAAGGCTTCATTTTAACCTATGTAGTTTATGTAAAACGGCTTAGGACGTCGGAGGTTATCCAAACATCTCGAAGCATGCAAAGCTGATCATGAATCCTTGTGAGAAAAAAATCCTCGGATCGAACGATTTGAAGTTCCCAACCAAAGCTTACTTTTAAGCATTCTATTGGAATATCCCTGTCAGAAAGGTCTCCTCACCAATTTTCTGATTTGGTCTTTTCACAATTACAGCACTCAAATTCCCTAATACCCTGTACCTGGGTTTTCGGAGCCGTCCGTAGCGCATACATTTTAGATCAATCGGGAGGTCTTTACTAGACCGTAATGTCAGGCTCGGACATGGTTTCCGAAGGGGGACTCATTTTCTGAGTTAGGTCTTTTAACAAAATTTTCTTCATCTGCTCCGGGCTTACAGGTCAAGAACCCTGCAAAATGAGAAAGAAATAATCTTGCTCGAACTTCTTTAAGCTAAGCTTAAGCATTAAACCCTATGCTAATCCAAGTGCTTTAATCAGAAAAGACTTCTCAGAGATCTAACATAGGTTAAATTTAGGGACCGAAAGAGGCCTATTTTTAGGCCCAGAATATGTGAAGAGTTTAACATTGGCGATCATCGCAGGTTTACTGCCGGTCTCGTACCTCATAGAGCGCCTTTAGTTTTCGAAGTGCATTGGTAATCTTTGGAGAACCCTTTTCTTGGTGTGGCGTCAACATCTGAATGTGACATTATCAGATCTCGCTAGTGACCTATACATAGGTATCATGCCGTCTTTTGGAATTTTCAAGATCAAACTCATGATTCATAAAGGTACAAATATTTGAACGGGCATTGACCTTGCTTTTACCAAGCACTTTGCTTTTTCTTGATGCCCAAGGATGGAAATTTTCTTTCACTCTCTTCTTTTTTTTAGGTCCCTTCTTTCTCTTTTGGGAGCCAGGATTTTTCAAATGAATGTGCTTGAGGTACAACTTGATTCTCGACACTCAATCATTAGTCCGAGGATTTACATAAATCCTACCTTTCGTATTTTTCGCTCTAGAAGTGGTGTTGCTTTCGTCTTGGAATATGTACTGATCACCAACAGGTTTATGAATCGAGTGTACAGGCTCAATTAGGCTGTGCAAAGGGTAAAAGTGTATATGATAGAGAAACGAATGCTTTTCGTCATCTCAAAGCACTAGAATTACCACAGAAGTTAAAATGACAAGCAATACACGAAGATTGATGCAAGTCTGAGCAAGAGGATTTCTAACCATTTACCTCTTGGTACTGCCGTGCGTACCTCTAGATTGCCCCAGTATAGGGTGGTTCCTGGCAGGGGTAAAGAAAGACACCGTCGTTCAAAATGGCTATCGATAGTCACCTGCAGTGTTTAGGATAGAGAAATGAATGCCTCCGTCTTCCCAATCCATGTAATCGATGCGAAGGGCCATTGTATCCTCAGATTCAAGGTTTCCTATTCTCACCCTTCCCTCATCGCTCGAGTGTATGGGGGACGTGTTTGGATTAGGTTTGCCTCTCATTCAGAGGGATATTCCTGCTAGATAGTCTAAGCAAGCTGTGTTTCTGGAAAGATCATTTTGTTTTTCTCCAGGCGTTTTACTCCACAAGGGATTTCAATGACGCCTCATGCATACTTTGAACATGCTTGGACACTTTCTGACCTTGGCAGACGTGTAGTAAATGCAAGGAATTTATCATCATTCTTTCATGATGCAATGTTTATTCCTGAGTCCAGATATGTGAACGCTCATTCTCTCATTTTTTTTTACCTTACAGGAAGTGAGAGATACTTTACTGTGCTCTTCTTTTGCTGCCTTCTGTCTTTAGTAGACATTCCTGCATGCATGATAAAAGAGATGTTCTAGTGAGTAAAGGCCGGCTTGGCCTTTGATGGAACAGATACATATCACCTAGTATTTGGCGTCGAGGTCTCTCCTGTCTAGGGTTCCGCTTGAATGAACCCGATCTTGAGTTTGTTTCTCGGAACCCTGCAAAAATGAACACATGCTAGTGTATACGTGGATGCATGATATGCTTATGCAAGGATCGTTATGATGATTCGAACTGATTCTGGAGAAGCCGTATGATCAAAATTCGATTTTATTTCAAGGGTAATACTTCTTCACTGCATCAGAGTTTACAGGATGCCCTAATTCTTCTCCTTCAGAATTTACCAAGATCAATGCTCCTCCTGTGAGAATCTTATGGATAATATAGGGGCCTTCATAATTCGGGGTAAATTTGCCTCCCGGATGGACAGTACTTGGCAAAATCTTTCTCACCACCAAGTCGTTTACTTCGAAATTTCTGGCTTTAACTTTTCGATTAAATGACTTGGCCACCCTCTTCTGGTAACTTTGACCATGACAGATTACTCTGAGACGTTTCTCATCTATCAAATTTAGTTGTTCATATCTGAGCTTGGAGTATTCTGATTCGGAGAGTTTACCCTCTGCTAAGGTCCTTAAAGAGGGGACCTTAACTTCCACAGGCAGGACCGCTTCCATCCCATACACCAGACTGTAGGTGGTTGCTCCTGCAGAGGTCCTGATTGAAGTTCGATATGCCATTAAGGCAAAGGGTAGCCTTTCATGCCAATCCCTGTAGTTTTCTGCTATTTTAGCCAAGATTTTCTTGATGTTTTTGTTGGCTGCTTCCGCTGCCCCATTCATCTGCGGGCGGTAAGGGGATGAATTCAGATGTCGAATACCAAAGTGATCCAGTAGACCATCAACAGTCTTGTTGTTCAGGTTGGATCCATTATCCGTGATGATTGCTTGAGAGGTACCATATCGAGAGATGATGTCTCTTTTGATGAATCTTGCCACATTTCTTGCAGTGACATTCTTGTAAGAAGTGGGTTCTATCCATTTTGTAAAATAATCGATCGCCACCAGGATGAAGCGATGACCATTTGAAGCCGCAGGATTAATAGGCCCTATCATGTCTATTCCCCACATAGAAAAAGGCAAAACCTCAGACATTTGATGCAATTCATTCGGGGGTGCATTAATCTTATCGCCATATATTTGGCATTGGTGGCATGACCTGACATGCTGACAGCAGTCTGATTCGATGGTCATCCAATAATAGCCAAGCCGCATGATCTTCTTAGCGATGAGGTGGCCGTTCATGTGAGGCCCACATATACCTTCATGGATCTCGTTCATGAGAATATTTACTTCTTTGGCATCTATACACCTCAACAGAGTAGAGTCAAATGACCTTTTGTACAGCATTTGTCCATTGAGGAAGAATTTGCTGGCTATCTTGGTTATGTATCTCCGGTCTCTTGGCTGACATCCTTCAGGAAACTCCCTTTTTGAGAGATAATTCTTGATGTCGTAATACCATGGCTCTCCATCAAATTCATCTTCGATTAGCATACAATAAGCTGGCTTTTTAACTATGCTGATCCTTAGGGGTTCTATTTCCAACCCATCAGTTATTTGTAACATTGAGGCCAGGGTGGCTAGCACGTCTGTAAATTGATTGTGAGACCTCGATAGGTATTCGAATGACACTTCTTCGAACTTAAGTGTCAATTCTTCAAAGTATTTGTGATAAGGGATGAGCTTTGCGTCCTTGGTCTTGCACTCTCCCTGTGTCTGCAAAATAATGAGCATGGAATCTCCATAAACCTGCAGCTTAGGTATTCCCATGGAAATGGCCAATCGCAAGCCTAGAATGCATGCCTTGTATTCCGAGATATTATTGGTGCAAGGGAATGTCATCTTTGCCGCAACAGGATAATGTTGATCATCAGGGGATATTAGTACTGCCCCAGTGCCTGCCCCTGATAGATTAACAGCACCATCGAAATACATGACCCACTTGTCCTTTGCTAAGTTCAGAATTTGATCTTTTGTCTTTATTACTTTAGAAGGCTCACCGCTTGACGGGTTTTCTGCCAGCATATCAGCTATAGCTCTCCCTTTTACTGACTTTTATGGAGAACATTTGATGTCAAATTCAGATAACATCACCTGCCATTTCGCTAATTTCCCAATTAAAGCGGGTTTCTCCAGGAGGTATTTGACAGGATCGTTTTCTGTTATGAGCTAAATGTGGTGATGTATGGTATACTGCCTCAATCTACGAAGTACTCATACCGTTGCTACACAAGCCCTTTGAACTGGTATGTATTTTGCTTCAGATGGCGTGAACTTCTTACTTAAGTAATAGATGGCTCTTTCTTTACCATCTATCGGGCCTGTTTGGGCAAGTAAGGCTCCCAAAGATTCCTGCTGTATAGTCAGATACAGGATCAACGGGTGACCTGGAATTGGTGGCACAAGTACCGGTGGAGTAACTAGATAGTTCTTAATCTTTTGGAATGCCTGACTGCATTCTGCATCCCATGTCACTCTCACGCCCTTCTTGAGTAATTTGAAGATTGGTTTAGACACATCAGACAACTGATTGATAAATCTGGCAATATAGTTCAGTCTCCCTAGAAGGCTTCTTACTTCTTTTACTATGGAGGGAGTTGCCAGATCATGGATGGCTTGAATCTTTGAAGGATCAATCTCAATGCCCATGTTACTGACCATGAATCCGAGAACTTTCCCAGATTTTGCCCCAAATACACATTTGTTAGGATTCAACTTCAACTTATATTTGCGCAGACGCTCAAATAATTTCTTTAACACCTGTATGTGATCCTGCCCCTTCTTGGATTTGGCGATCATGTCATCGACATATACTTCAATTTCTTTGTGGATCATATCATGGAATAACGTGACCATAGCCTTCTGATAAGTGGCCCCTGCGTTTTTTAATCCAAAGGGCATAACCTTGTTGCAAAAGTTTCCCCAAGGTGTGGTAAAAGCAGTATTTGATTTGTCTTCCTGTTTCATGAAGATTTGGTTGTATCCCGAGAAGCCATCCATGAATGAGAATAATTCATACCCTGCTGTACTATCCACCAATACATCAATGTGAGGTAGTGAAAAATCATCTTTTGGGCTTGCTCTATTCAGATCTCGGTAATCCACGCAGATCAAAACTCTACCATCCTTCTTCATGACGGGGACTATATTTGCAATCCAGTCCGAGTGTGGGATAGCTTCAATAAAGCCTACCCTATAGCTCAAGCTAAGGAACCACGGTCTCATCAGAAATCCAAGCACATTGAGAGACGCTTCCATCTCATCAGAGAAATAGTTGGGAGAGGTGATATCGCCTTGCAGAAAATTGCCTCAACGGAAAACGTGGCAGACCCCTTTACTAAAGCAATACCTCAGTCTTTATTTGAAAGACACCTTGATAAAATGGGTTTGAGATACCAAACTAGTTGGCTTTAGTGCAAGTGGGAGATTGTTAGAGATATGCCCTAAAGCAATTATGTAATAGTTACATATTGGGTATATCCGTTGCACTTCTGATTTCTTATCAGTGGCAAAGACGTATTTATTCATTTGTCCAACTATAAATGAATAAAATCCATTAGATCAGTTGCAACCGAACCTATTCTTAAGACGTTGAGAATATGTGTGACAGGTTTACGGTTAGACTGAATCTTTAAAACAGTTCCCGATCAATGGATTATTGAATGGATATCAATGATCTTGTTGAGGTCGGTATGTTCTTAACTTCATAATTAAGTATCAGATACTTAAGGGAGTGACGAGTCACAAGTCATTGGGTATTGCGATATCCGAGTTAGAACATAGGTGCTTGTATCGGACAAGTTCACTGAACGTGACACGTATTGAATGATTAGCGACATGGAAGCTTTTTGCGTGGTCAATGTCTAATCGTTCATGCTTTGGTCTTGTGTAAATAATCCTTAGACCTGAGGTACAGTGTTGACTTGTGTGATAAATGGCTATGGTTCACAAGTGCGCATATTGGCGGGTCGTTGATTCGTCTCTGTACTTGATGGTCGTAGTTCAGGCACATACGAAGTCACATGTGTACGCAATATGGAATCTGTCTCCTTATTAATAAAGGTATGATGTCCTATGTGATCTAATTGTAACAATGCATTGAAATCCTCGGCCGGGGTTATGATTGAGAATGAAATGTTCATGTCTCATATAAATGCATGTCAAGTTAGATTTGTACATATGATCGAATTGGTGGCTTGACAAATATTCCATGGCCTTTGTTCGATCGGGACATAGTTAGACAGAAGGATTGAATTACACTGTAGCCAAAGCTGACAGGTTCATAATGTTCTTAAAAAGAATTCACACTGTCTGGGTAGCCATGACATATTGCTAGATGTCACTCGTGGCTTGTAGGACCTAGAGGATGATCGGGACAATCAATTCTCTTGGAAGTACTAATGTGTTAGTACATGTCTTACTGCCAGCTCGGTGATGAACCTAGGAATGTCACACACCTTAACCAATACATGACAACGCATTGTGGAAAGACGACATTGCAAATTTGTTTGCAATTATACCAATTAGTTGGGTTGAAATTAAATTAAATGAGATTTAATTTTATTTCTCTTTTTGGTCACTTGCACGTGTATATACGATGTACACGTATGCTCTTCATATTTGTACGTTATACGTATTTGTACGTTATACGTAATTTACTGTTTGGTAACCTCTTTAACTCATGTAATAATAATAATGGTTATTATTATTTTTAACACCTTTGTTAGTGCTATTTTTAAATAGCATTTTTGTATTGTAAAATGTGAGTGCTATTGTTAGATAGCATTTATAATTGTTAGTGCTAATTTCAAATGGCATTTATTTATGATAAATTGTTAGTGCTATTGTTAGATAGCATTTATATTTGTTAGTGCTAATTTTAAATGGCATTTATTTATGATAAATTGTGAGTGCTATTTTTAGATAGCATTTATAATTATTAGTGCTATTTTTAAATAGCATTTTTGTATTATAAGATGTGAGTGCTATTTATAAATTGTGAGTGCTATTGTTAGTGCTATTTTTATATGGCATTTATTTATCATAAATTGTGAGTGCTATTTTTAGAAAGTATTTATTATTTGTTAGTGCTATTTTACAATACAATTTATTGGAAGGTGTTTTTGGCTATAAAAGGATGGCAAGAGTTTTGAGGTTAAGGTTAGCACATTTGTAGAGTGTGCAGATTTTTGAGAGCTTTGAGAGAAGAACACAAACACTCTCTATATTCTCATAATTTTTAGTGACCAAAATATACCAAGTTCGGAATATTGATTCCGTAAATTGGTTTGGAATATTGATTCCGCATATTGCTAGCACAATTGTTGTGGAATTATTAGTCGTCTCTCGTTCGTCAATTGGTGGTGTGTCTGGACTAGAGGCCCGACACTTGTGGGGCTGAGATCGAAGAACATCGAACCGACACCTCCGTTTCAAGCACGCTACAAGAGGTAGTCTATTTACTCCCTTTGGTGCTTTGTGATTTTTCGATTGAAATGCACGAAGTACGCCTCTGGAGATACATGTATGGGTTGTTATTTATTTCCGCTGCGTTTATTAATTTTTATTTACCCGTACGTGTTACGTGAATCCCAACAGGTGCATCAAAAGTGCTCTCGAAAAAAGGACCTATCAGCCTATTACCCTCACAGATATAGATAGCATACCAACGATATATAGTCAACGTAGGCTCTCCCTCGTCGACCCACATAGTATGTACATGAGCTACTAACTTCAGGTGCGGAACATCTAAATGTATCATATCGCGATAATAAGAGTCATAGTCAATAGGAACTCCAAAGCGCCTGTGAATGGTCACCATGATGCTAAGCTGAAAAAAATATGTTCACAAACGTGGGTTGGCACGACGGCTAGCAAGAAAGCATTCAATCCCACCATAGGGGTCCTACGACTCCTTAGGACAACTATAGAACAATTCTATAACAATAAAGCACCATACCAATTCACAATCTCAACTAGAGTCATAAGATTCAGAAATGCCATGATGTAATACAATGACGTGCTCTTCGCTCACACAACCATCGCCAAGCCTTATGGCTTGCAGCAACCCCTTACTCTAGGGCGTCCTCGACGCATGGTACGGCTCTACCCAGCACACAGCACAGGGTTGTCAAGCACGATCAAATCCCTGCACACAGCCCAGGGGCGTCATCTCAATTCAGTGCATTGAAGAGCAATTACTCCATATATCCCATCATATATCGCTCGGCACCATGTGCCAATGCTTGCTCAGCCATAAATCACCAGATTCTCACTATCAATTCTGCAATTGATATAACAATGCCAGGCCAACAACAAGCATGCCAATACACCAAGATATGTACATGAGATAAGTTATCAAAATAATTAATCGAGCAAAGCATCATGTCAAGAACTTGTCAATTACGGAAACAGTCAAACTATCAACTCTTGTGACAATTTCTATTTAGTAGAATCTCCAAGGTTCGGCATCAAGATCAATAATGAAGCACTCCGCGACTCCTTCATATCCATCAGTCACGAGGCGACATAGATTTAACCACTTTTTTCCAAACTCAAATCAGAAAAATATGACCTACTATAACTCAAAGCAGTCACGGTTTTGACCCCTAAACAGACTGACATTAATAATTCAACCATCCAACTCAACCCTGTTTAAGGTACTAACATGGTTCTACAATATCTAGGGTAAGATCCAGCACAGCAAAGTTAATTTCTATAATGAAAATCATCAAATAAACAGAACAGCTTTCCTATCCTAAAACCGAGTATAGGTTCTGTTCTATATTGCCGATCAACCTCAATTCGTCTTGATTCAACTAGTCACTCAAATTTTCTCTTGGTCTAGGCTTATGATTTCGTCAAACGAGTCAAGACATCGCCATATAGTTCAATTCAACTTCATTTGATGCCTCGAACAGAATATAACACAATCGTTAAAACGCGTGGGGTTATGATTTATTTTGCTTATAACTCCGGTCCAAATTCCTTCCATTCGACCAACCATTGTCACACCTTTTCAATCCTAACCCTACTCTTTATTATTCAGCTTGAAATCCAACCATGTGGTCTCGAATTGACTCCTTCAATGTAGTAAAACAGGACCGGCGTATAATATACCTCAGATTACCGAGACCGAGTGACATAACTGCACTAGAGTTAAGCTTCCTAATTTATCCAATGATTGATACACTCATATCATCCTAAGCTAGTTCTTCGATGAATAGCTCGAGAACATCCATACAACTTAATCATATCCCAATGAATCCGCAAAACAGAAATGGTTACGCCAATGCCGAACTCACTTTGGTCTCAATCAAGCAAATTACTCCAATCCAGCTCGGCAACTAATTGTCCACTAGACTTCCTTCATTTTTCCTCAAAACTTACCACCGATATCATGCAATATAACCTAAGCTAATCACGCCTCCCACCTCAAACAGAATATGAAACCTGCATGGTTAAATTGAAGACCCCGAACGATTTCCAACCTTACAACCTCACGTGAATTCCTCAATGGAGCAAAATCACAATGCACTTCTATCCTATGGTAAGATTGAAGGAAATCTTGCCTTAGTAGTTTACTCTTGCTTGACGCCTTCCTCTTCCTCTTCTCGGCTCCCCTGACAACGAGCCGGCTTCTTCTTCCCGTCACACTCTCGGCCGCCCGCTCCTCTCGTTCTCAAGCTCTCTCTCACGAACACACTTTCTCTCTCACTCACTTGCTCACTCGGCTGAAGGAATGGGGAAAAAGGAAGGTGAAGGTCAAAGGTCTTTCTTTTACTTGCATGCCCATAGAATCCCTTAAGTGACACTTGTCACCCATGCGCTACCTCCCCATAGCCTCACGCCACCTTGCAATGCCCTAAGTGGCCACTAATCATCATCATAAAAGTGGATATGATGGAAGACCAATGATGCTTCATGCCATTTCCCTTGGATCTTCACCCAATGGAGTCTCATAGAAAAAGAAAAGAAGGCGTCACTTGGCGCTACCCTCATTGCTTCATTATCCTATGTGAGATCTTGACATGACATAGACCTATGGATGGCCTTTGCTTCACACGCCACCTTCTTGGACTCTTCGGCCAATGGAGCAATTCGTGTACCACTAGCTCCTTTCATCTCTTGGCCAAACACCAATGAAAGTTGGCATCCAAATTTCCCTGCCTAGTTATTTCCTTTATTTTCTTTTGGGATGGTCGACCAATAAATTCTTGTACAAGAAAACTACCATGCCGCCACTAGCATTGCTCTCATGGTCGAACCTCACATGTCCATTAAACTCGGGAAAATTTCGAGTATAATGTCCTTATGTGCCAATTTCTCAAAAATTCGTAGGTAATCGATCTATCCAATGGTCATCTCGATTTTCCAATTTTATCCAATGCCTCGTCGTTTCTTGAAATAGAATCCTCGATTACTTCCCCATCGTCCATCTTAAGATTTCCAATTCCTTGCGTCAAAAGTCAACTTCAAAACCCATTTGACCAATCCCGGTCATTAGGAATCTAATAAATGGGGGATGTCACAATTGCGGCTAGAGAGTCTTACAGTCGACCGAATCATCTCGTGGTGCTGGAGTGACGAGAGTCACTGTATTGACCGAATCATCTCTAGGTCCGGACGCGAGAGTCTTCATGTTGATTGCTTCGAGGGTGTTCAGGTATTGGGCGTCACATGTTAGACCGAATCATCTCGCAGGATTGGGCATGACGAGAGTCTCATAGTTGGCCGAATCATCTCGACGATGCTGGGGAGCGAGAGTCACTATGACGACCGAATCATCTCGTCGTAATAAAGTGAAAAGATGAATTATTTTTTGTGGCTAATTGATTTCATGTCAAGATATGGCTTGATTAAAGATAATTCTTATTGAGGCCCAAGGCGCTTTGGCACGGGCGGGTAACGACTTGTTACCATCGAATGAAAGCCACGTTTTGTGAGAAAATTTATTATGCCTCATGTTTGGAAATTTGCCTCATGAATTGAAATTGGCCAAGAGAGGGGCGTGAAAGAAAAGAACGTATTTTCTGGATATTTCAAGGAATGATTCTTTTGAGAAAGAAGTGAAAATTTCCTTGTGTTTTTGAGGTGGCGTCAAGCGTTTGTTTCTGAATGGAAACTCTACCATTGTATGAACCTTTGAGTTATCATGATTTTCTTGACTAGGTCAAGCTGTTTTGAAAGTCCTAAATGCCATATTTGGAAAGTACCTCATTTTGTCATGCCAATGTTTTTATTACCAAAATACCCTATTTTTCAAAGGTGTCTGGAGGTACTGGCAGCCTAGTTTCGGGTTAGGTTCGACTTACTGAGATTATATATCTCACCCCGTCGTGGGACAACATTTTTCAGGTCCCAAACGAAAGAAACCAGAGCTCGCCATGGATTGGCATTTGATGAAGTCACTGGAAGAAATGATCATGAATCCTTTTGTGACCATAGGGTTGTAATGAAGTATTTGAGGATTTAGCATTATAACCTCTGATGTATGATTGACCTTTATATAAGGTGTACCCTTTTGTCCTAAGTCATCTTGTATTTTATTTTTATGGAGTTGTTCTTGCTTTCGCATGCATGTTTCATATAGATCTTTAAGCATTGGCCGTTGGTTCCTGGGAGATCATCAAAGGTAACGGCGGAGGTTGGATGTTCGCGGGCTCAACGGGTTCGGGGCGTGACAGGACAGGTTATCATTAGTTGAGGATCAAGAAAGAGGATATACCGAAAACGACTTTTAGGACGAGGTATGGACATTACGAGTTTACCGTCATGCCGTTTGGGTTGACTAACGCCCCAGCCGCATTTATGGATTTGATGCATCGAGTATTCAAGCAGTATATGGATCAATTTGTTATCGTCTTCATTGATGATATTTTGATTTACTCGAGGTGCAATGAGGATCATGAACGACATTTGCGGATTGTCTTACAGACCTTAAGGGAATACTTGCTCTATTCTAAATTTAGTAAGTGCGAGTTTTGGTTGAATAAGGTTGCATTTCTTGGTCATGTAGTATTTGGAGAAGGAATCTCCGTGGATCCTTCGAAGATCGAGGCAGTTATGAATTGGCCTAGACCCACAACGGTTACTGAAGTTCGAAGTTTCCTAGGATTGGCGGGTTATTATAGGCGATTTGTGGAAAAGTTCTCTTCCATAGCCACTCCGTTGACGAGGTTGACTAAGAAAGATACACGATTTGAATGGACGGATAAATGCAAAAGGAGTTTTTAGGAACTTAAGCGAAGGTTGACGACTGCATCAATTTTGACGATTCCGTCTGGTTCTCGAGGATATGAGATTTATAGTGATGCGTCGTTGAAAGGACTAGGATGCGTCCTAATGCAACATGGGAAAGTAGTGGCGTATGCGTCGCGTCAGTTAAGACCTCACGAGATGAATTATCCGACGCACGATTTGAAATTAGCTGTCATTATTTTTGCATTAAAGATTTGGAGACATTATCTATGTGGTGAGAAGTTCCAAATCTATACGGATCACCAGAGCCTAAAGTATTTGTTTTCTCAGAAGGAATTAAATATGAGGCAACGTAAGTGGATGGAATTGCTTAAAGACTGTGATATTCTATATCACCCTGGAAAGGCTAACAGGGTAGCAGATGCCCTTAGTCGAAAGTCAAGCATTGCACAACTGTTGGTCAAGGGATGTCTATAGTGGAAAGACTGAGATATTCAGAGTTTAAGTTGGAAGTTTGCCGATTGTGAAGTTTGATGGCAACTTTGAGAGTCGAACGAAAATACAGGAGAGGATTAAAGCGTTGCAATCTACGGACCCTGATATACAGAAGATCTTGGAAATGGATGTGGACAAGAGGAAGTTCGACTTCCAAGTATCTGAACATGAAATATTGAAGTTCCGAGGACGACTATGTGTACCCAATGACGAGGAACTTAAGGAAAATATTTTGTCTGAAGCTCACAGGAGCAACTACAGTATTAGCACAAAGATGTACCAGAACTTACGTCAACATTATTGGTGGAATGGGATGAAAGTGGATGTGGCTAAGCACGTGGCTAAGTGTCAGCAAGTGAAGGCGCATCATTGTAAACCTGGTGGTATGCTGCAACCTTTGGAAATTCCCGAATGGATGTGGGAACATATCACCATGGATTTTGTCATGGGCTTACCAAGGAGTCAAAGAGGTCACGATTCGATTTGGGTGATAGTGGATAGATTGACCAAGTCCGCTCATTTCCTGGCTTTGCGAAAGAATTTCGCGATGGAGAGATATACTGATTTGTATATGTGACACGTAGTGCGACTTCATGGAGTGCCTGTGATAATAACGTCAGACAGAGATCCTAAGTTTACTGCAAATTTCTGGAAGAGCCTACAGTAGACATGCACGGTTCGATGGAACCGCCGGTTCCAGTTCAGGAACCGGCGGTTCCGGTTCCTAAAAAAGCTGGAACCGGAACCGGCCCTTAAAGAGGCGGTTCCGGTTCCTGTTCGGAACCGGCGGTTCCGGTTCCGGTTCAAGGAACCGCCGGTTCCCGTCGGTTCAATTTGTCCATATATATTTTTTATAATTTATTTGCAATATGAACAATCAAATTGAAGGTAGTTGAGTGGTTTAGGGTGTTTATTTCAACTAAAAGATCAAAGGTTCGAATCCCACTTCAAGCAATTATCATTTTTTCTATTTTTTCTATTTTATTTTTTATTAAAAATAACGGGTCGGAACCGGCCCGGAACCGCCGGTTCCGGGCCGATTCGGAAAAAAGAGGAACCGGAACCGCGGACCCGGTCAACGGGCCGGTTCCGGGCCGGTCAACGGGCCGGTTCCGGGTCCGGGTCCAATTTGGCCATGTCTAGCCTACAGGATGCCATGGGAACGAAATTATAGTTTAGTACGGCGTACCATCCACAGACTGATGGACAGTCTGAGAGGACGATTCAGACGTTAGAGGATATGCTGCGAGCATGTGTCATTGATTTTAAAAGCGGATGGGAAGAAAAGTTACATTTAGTGGAGTTTGCGTACAATAATAGCTACCAGCAAAGTATCGAAATGGCACCATTTGAAGCACTATATGACAGAGCGTGCAGGACTCCGATCTGTTGGGATGAGGTTGGCGAGAGGAGCATAACAGGCCCAGAATTGGTGGAGCAATCAGTTGAAGCAGTTAAGGTTATATGAGAAAGACTTAAGACGGTTGAGAGTCGCCAGAAAAGCTATGCAGATAAATGACGAAGGCCTTTGGAGTTCCAAGTAGGTGATCACGTCTTTCTCAAAGTGTCACATATGCGAGGATTATCCCGATTTGGAAAGAAATGGAAGCTAAGTCCAAGGTACGTAGGTCCATTTGAGATATTGGAAAGGATTGGAACTTTAGCTTATCGTCTTGCCTTGCCGCCAAGCTTGTCGTAAGTTCATAATATGTTCCATGTGTCGATGTTGAGGAAATATGAACCGGACCCGACGCATGTACTGGACTATGAAGCCATTGAAGTGGAAGACAAGATATCGTACGTGGAAAAGCCAGTGCGGATCGAAGATCGGAAGGAGCAAGTTCTGAGGAACAAGATAATTCCACTCGTCAAGGTGATCTGGGAACATCATGGCACGGAAGGAGCTACTTGGGAAAGCGAAGAAGTAATGAGGCGCCAGTACCCCCATTTGTTTGAGTCTTTGGGTTATTGTAAATTTCGAGAACAAAATTTCTGTAAGGGGGGAAGAGTTGTGGCATTCTGAATTCCTGCCATTTTGAGACTATGGAATGAGAAGTATCTATCGATGTATTTCAGTTTTATCTCGCTCAAACCTGATTAATTCGAGTTAACTGACCAGAAAGGGAAAGGCTAACGCATGACAAGTACGTGGACCTGGGAAACTCGAAAAAGGAAATGACGCATTGACCATAAGGATTGCCGAGGAAACATTTAGAACCATTAAAGGCCGATCAAATAACGAAAAAGGAATCCAATGCTAGCGTTATGCGATTGGAGCACGGGTGATGCCGTTTAACCAATGTATAATTTGCGAAGTTTTCCTAAATCGAACAATGACGATCGAGATCGTCGGAACTAGTAATGAACCATCGCAATTACATGACAACCAAAGCCGTCGTGACTTGAGTCGTCCAAAGTGTGACGAGAGTCACAGAGTAGATACGTGTAACGTCTGCAAAAGCCGCCCGTTAGTTCGAGATAAACTGAAGATACAAATGACAGAAGATCGATCATGCAATGGAAGCTCGAAATTGGCAAATGGAAATGAAGAATTCCAACATTAGAAAAGCATTTGGACGTCGCCTCATCGAGGGTAATTTAGATTGAGAAAAGAGAAATTTGGACTGAAAGTGAAAAATTACCCTTTTACCCCTCAAAAGACATTCTTTCCTTTAGAACAAGCAAGGGCATTATAGTCATTTGCTCTCTCCCTATAGTAGCTGAAAGTTTGAGGGTATTATAATCAATTTGTGCTCTAGATTTTTATGAAGAAAAGCCAATGAGAGTCAATGTATTGATTAGATGAAGACAAGTGGCACATTGAGATAAGTTGGCATTAAATGGTTGTCTAATCTCCCTCACCTACCATTCTCTCTCTCCTTGACTTAGGGACTAAGGAAAACTTAAGAAGACCTCTCTCTCTCTTCATTTTTACTCAGCCAATTTCCCTCTCTCTACCAATCTCACGCTCTCTCTCCCCTCTCCCTTTCATTTTCCCTCTTTCTCGCCGGCCAGCTCGCGATCAGCACCGACCTGTCTCACTGTTTCGACCATAACTCCGTCGCCCGACATCAGATTGAGGTGATTATTTCTCCATTAGAAAGCTTATTGTCTTATCTTTGTATAGACATATTATAAGCTCAATTTGATACAAGAGATCTTTCCATATCTCGATTTGAGTGGACGAAGGTTAGATTTGGAGCGAACCAGGCCATGAGCTCCTTTAGACCGGTTTAGAAGGTTTATCTTGCTTCCAAATCAAGGTGAGACCTCCTTAAGACATAGTATTAAGGTTGAGTAAGTTTGGTTGATGATAGATGGGTTTTAATGGTGGAATTTGGATGATTCTCTAAAGGACAGAATCTGTCCTCTTCGACGGGTTTGGGAACCTGGCCTTTGATGGCCGTAGAAGTATCGTCTTGCCCAAAATTTGTTGGTAAGCTACCCTAAGACATGATATTACCTGTTAGCAAATGATATATGAGTTAGATTGGAGTTTTGATGGTCGGTTTGTATGGAAACTTGTTGGAACAGAATCTACCCTACTCTGGACAGATTGGGATCCGAAGGTTGTTGCTCACCTTGGAGGAGTTTGTTGGCTTAATTAGCTAGGTAAGAAGACTTCTAACCTTTTGTTAGGATATTGAGTCACCAAAGGTTAGATTTCTTGGTGAAAATTGAAGGTTTTAAAGGGTTGTTTGAGGGTGGAACCGTGAGAGACCCTAGAGCTGCCAAATCTCGTTTTTCTGCACACACCGATTTTAAAACGGCCCGTTCTAAGTCATCCGATATCCAAATTGATCTCCGTTTTCGCCCACATGTCCGTAAGATCTTGAAGTTTAATACCATGGAATTTGTTTTCTGAAAAGGTCAGTAACAAAATGTCAGGTTTTGAGAGACTGAACCTGGTCGTGGGGTCTTGAATTGGGAAGTTTTGATGAGTTGAGTTTTTTGGATGCTTTGCCTTGATTTAATGACTCTTTGGCATGCCTAAAAATATTGAATTAAAGCTGTGCATTCTTGATGACGAGGTGCCATGAATGAATTTTGATGTGCATCGACTTATTTGATTCAATCAAGTGCCTTGATGCTTGTTGGTCTTTCGATGATTCAATTGCTTGAGGTGGGATGACATGTACTGCTAGTGGCCGAATGGCATGTTTGAGTTGATGAACCTAGTGTGCTTGAATGGTGTGCCATGACTGGCGATAGAATGAATCTTCTTGAGAATGTGGAAATGAGATTAATAAGAAGGTTCACAACTATGTTTTATGGCCAATGCATTGAGGCGGGGAGGGAGTTACTCCCATTGACCTGAAGAGGTCGTGCGGCTAGAGAGTCCTACCTTGACCGAATCATCTCGAAGGCTGTAAGAATCGAGAGTCAGGTAGTGACCGAATCATCTCTAGGTCCGGACGCGAGAGTCCTATAGACGACCGAATCATCTCGATGGCGCGGAGTGTCGAGAGTCGTTATAGAGACCGAATCATCTTGCAGTGAGAGTCATGATGACTGAATCATCTCGATAAGACGTCGAGAGTCATATGATTGACCGAATCATTTCGCAAGGGGGCCCTTGGTGGGGGCAAAGAAGATAAAAGACTGAAATATGATCGTGATGTGTTTTCGAGTCTGTGTGATTGAAATGTCAGGAATTGGCTGGAGTGCATGGAATGTCTATGATGCCTCTATGGCTTGAGAAATGTGTATTGAAAAGTGAAAGTATGAAAGACATGAGCCTGATTGCCTGATATGCTAGAATTGCCTTGTTATACAAATTGCTTGAATGTCATGTGTGAAAAACATTTTGCCAAAACTTGCATATTTTCAAACGTGCTTGGAGGTACCAATAGTCTAGCTTAGGGTTAGGTTAACTTACTGAGATTATTATCTCACCCCGTCGTGGGACCAACATTTTCAGACCCAAAGCCCTGAAGGTGCCCAGAAGAAGAAGAAGAGGAAGAGGAGGAAGATGAAGATGAGTCTGTCTAGTTTATGAATTTCTTTTTGAGAATTATCTTTTGTGGTCCTATAGTGCCTTCCTCTGCACCCTACTCCCTTTTGTTGTAATAGACCCTTTTATTTTGTAAAGCAATGTGTGTTGGCTTTTAAATCCTAGGTCACCTTATGCTTGTTATTATGTCTGAAATTTTGTTTTCGCTTCTGCATGTGCTTACCATATCACGCTCTACGAGTTAGCCATCGGATCGTGGGTTATCCTATTTGTATTGACGGCCGTGTGGGATGTTGGCGTGCCCGCCGGGGTCGGGGCGTGACATTCATGATCTAGTACATGAGTCGGGTCCGGTTCATATTTCCTCAGTATCGACACATGAAACACATTGTGAACTTACGATAAGCTTGGTGGCAAGGTAAGATGATAAGCTAAAGTCCCAATCCTTTCTAGTATCTCAAATGGACCTACGTACCTTGGACTCAACTTTCCCTTCTTTCAAATCGGGATAATCCTCGCATAGGTGACACCTTGAGAAAGACATGGTCACCCACTTGAAACTCCAAAGGCCTTCGTCGCTTATCTGTATAGCTTTTCTGGCAACTCTGGGCCGTCTTAAGTTTTTCCTCAATGATCTTAACCGCATCAACTGATTGCTCCACCAATTCTGGGCCTGTTATACTCCTGTGGCATCCCCTATTTATTAGATTCCTAATGACCAGGATTGGTCAAATGGGTTTTGGAGTTGACTTTTGACGCAAGGAATTGGAAATCAGAAGATGGACGATGGAGAAATAATCAAGGGTTCTATTTTAAGAAGCGACGACCATTGGATTGATCAACAATTAAAGATTTTACTACCATGAATGAAGTGGACGTGAATTAGGACGTGCGAAGGGGAATGACTAGCAAGATTTCGTGAGGATTAATTTGTGCTCTAGTCTATGTCCGAAAATTTTCCTAAGCTTGATGGGCATAAAAAGAATTCGGCCATGAGATGATTGACTAGGGGCGCATAGAATTTTTCTATTTGCCGATCATGCATAGGAAATGCAAGAAAGGCCATTGGTTCGGCCAAGGAACAGATGGACAAGTGGCGCCTTCCCTTCCCATTGCATGAAGATGTATTGGTCGAAGGAAGCATAGGAAGTGGCGCAAGAAGCAAGCTCAACTAGTGGCCAAGAGTTCCATCAAAATCTACTTTAGATAATAGGCCAATAAGGGTAGCGCCATGTGGTGCATAGGCTGCTTCTTCCATGGACCCTCATTGGGCGAAAACCATGGGGAAATGCCAAGGAATTTCATTGGTGAGTAATCATATCAACTTTTGCGACAATGATTGACGGCCATTGGGGGTATTGCCAAGTGACAATTGAAGACTAGGAAGTAGCGCATGGGTAACATGCAAATAAAAGGAAAACCCTTCACCTTCTTCCTCCTTTTCCCTCATCTTCGTCCGAGCAAGTGAGAGAGAGAGGGAGAGTTTGTGAGAGTGAGCTTGAGAGAGAAGCCGAGAGCTCGCGAGAAAGAGAGAGTCGGCGACCGAGAAGGAGATGGAGAACGGCGCGGCGTTTTCGAAGGGAACCGAGAAGAGAAGACGTCGAGCTCGAGCTAGGCAAGCTATCAAGGCAAGATTTCCTTCAATCTTACCATAGGATAGAAGTGTATTGTGGTTTTGTTTCATTGAGGAATCCACGTGAGGTTATAGGGCTGGAAATCGTTCGGTGGTTTTGGATTAGAGATACAGAATTCATATTCTGTTCGTGACTTGTGACATGATTAACTTAGGTTAAATTGCATGATTATGGTTATAAGCCTTGAGGAAGAAGAAGAGAATAACGTGGATATTTTGTTACTGAGATAGATTGAAGTATTTTGCATGTTTGGACGCCGATTTGTCTTCGGTTCAGCATAGGATATTTCTTTTCTGTTTAGTGGAATGATTAAGGTTAAAAATTGGTTACCCTACTACATCCTACTATGTATAACCGAATAGTAGGTTTAGGCAAAGAGGAATCTTGAATGGTTCAATGATCCAGAACAAGAAATGGACTGAATTGGGGATTCGAGATGGTGAAAAATCTGATTAGTTTTAGTGCTATGACAGAGTTCGTTTTGATGGATTTTGTCGATTTATCGAGTTCGGTTTTATCTTAGTCTCTTACCTTATTGACCGTGGCAGTGCAACAGTATAATTTAGGTTGGTTGGCTATTTGGATTGAAGTAAGTCAATCTCGGTCTTAAGGAGAAACCGTGACCGTGCAATGGAATTGATATTATATTTTGCGACGCGAGTTGACGAGGATGTGATTGAAGTTCTTTATGATGGAAATGTTGTGGGAAGTGATCGAAATTCTCATTCTGACCTTGTGTTGTAACCTTGGATTTTATTTCTTTTGTTAGAATTAGTCGTCTAAAGGCCAATAGCTTGATTTACCCGAGCACTATCAAGGATGAATTGATTGTTTTATTAGTCTTCGAAATTCTAGTTGTGATGCTTCCCTCGATTGATCATTATGATAACATATCTCATGAGGATGATTTTGTACATTAGCATGCTTGTTTGTTGGCCTAGCATTGTTATATCAATTGCAGAATTGATAGTGAGAATCTTGTGACTCATGGCCGAGCATGCATTGGCATGTGGTGCCGAGCGTTATATAATGAGATATGTGGAGTAATTGCTCTTTAGTGCACTGAATTGAGATGACGCCCCTGGGCTGTGTGCGGGGATTTGTACGTGCTTGACGACCCTGTGCTGTATGCTGGGTAGAGCCGTACCATGCGTCTAGGACACCCTGGAGTAAGGGGTCGCCGCAAGCCATTGGGCTTGGCGATGGTTGTGTGAGCAAAGAGCACGTCATTCATTGCATCATGGCACTTCTGCATCTTATGACTCTTGTTTGAAATTGTGAATTGTTATGGTACTTTATTGTCATAGAAATGTCCTATAGTTTGTCCTAGGGAGTCGTAGGACCCCTATGGTGGGATCGAATGTTTTCTTGCTAGCCGTCGCGCTAACCCACGTTTGTGGACATATTTTTCAGATTAGCATCATAGTGACCATTCACAGGCGCTTTGGAGTTCCTATTGACTATGACTCTTACTATCGTGATATGATACATTTAGATGTTTCGCACTTGAAGTTAGTAGCTCATGTACATACTATGTGGGTCGACGAGGGTGAGCCTGTGTTGACTATTTATCGTTGGTATGCCATCTATATTCGCGAGGGCAATAGGCTCATTGGTCCGTTTTCTGAGAGCACTTTTGATGCACCTCACGTTCCTGCCGTACCAGTAGCTCCTGTTGAGCCCGTAGTTCCTGCTACTCCTGCGCCTCCTCCACCTATTGTCCCCGCTGTCCCAGTTGTCGCTGCTCCTATTCCTGCTCCAGCACTCGTGCCAGCTGTGTTTGTTCCTCCACCCGAGCCACTCAAGGAGTCCGAGGATGAGGAGATGTTTCCCTCCGACCTGTCTGGGGAGGATTGAGGGTTTGGAGCTAGTCTTGGCGACTTTTTGGAGTGGGCGACTGATGTAGGATGGAGTAGTTTTATTTTGGCCATCCCAGATTATGCCTATGGTTTCACGACTGAGTCATCTTTTGTTATACATTTATGTATGAACTCTTATGGTCGTGTATGACACTTATATATATATATATATGAAGTTCTAGTTCTTATGCTTGTTTGCCTAGGTGGTTCACTAAGTTGTTATTATTATGTGGCCTGTGGATACTTATTATTAATAAGTTAATCTCTATTTATCGCTATTAGAGACCTATGGCCGTAGGGTAGCGGTCTGGGATGCCACAACTCCTCTCACCAACTTCATCCCAGCATATCGGAGTTCTGCACGCTCTACCATACAGCGCTTCGAACGGTGCCATTCCGATACTCTGCTGATAACTATTATTATATGTAAATTCCACCAAGTGCAGTTTCTCCTCCCATCCACCTTTGAAATCAATGACACATGCTCGCTGCATATCCTCCAGCGTTTGAATCGTCTTCTCATACTGTCCATCAGTTTGTGGATGGTACGCCGTACTAAACTGCAACTTCGTTCCCATGGCATCCTGTAGGCTCTTCCAGAAATTCGCAGTAAACTTGGGATCTCTACTGACGTTATTGTCACAAACACTCCATGAAGTCACACTACATGTCGCATATACAGATCAGCATATCTCTCCATCGCGAAATCCTTTCGTACATGCAGGAAATGAGCGGACTTGGTCAATCTGTCCACTATCACCCAAATCGAATCGTGACCTCTTTGACTCCTCAGTAAACCCATGACAAAATCCATGGTGATATGTTCCCTTTTCCATTCGGGAATCTCCAAAGGTTGCAGCATACCACCAGGTTTACAATGCTGCACTTTCACGTGCTGACACGTCGGACACTTAGCTACGTGCTTAGCCACATCCACTTTCATCCCATTCCACCAATAGTGCTGGCGTAAGTTCTGGTACATCTTTGTGCTACTCGGATGAATACTGTAGTTGCTCCTATGAGCTTTAGATAAAATTTTTTCCTTAAGCCCCTCGTCATTGGGTACGCACAACCGTCCTCGGAACTTCAAGATTCCATCTTCATATACTTGGAAGTCAGACTTCCTCTTGTCTGCGTCCATTTCCAAGATCTTCTGTATATCAGGGTCCGTGGATTGCATTGCTTTAATCCTCTCATGTATTTCCGGTTCGACTCTCAAAGTTGCCATGAAACTTGACAATCGGCAAACTTCCAACTTAAACTCTAAATCTCTTAATCTTTCCAGTACAGACAATCCCTTGACCAACAGATGCGCAATGCTCGACTTTCGACTAAGGGCATCTGCTACCCTATTAGCTTTTCCAGGGTGATATAGAATATCACAGTCGTAGTCTTTAAGCAGCTCCATCCACCTACGTTGCCTCATATTCAATTCCTTCTGAGAGAATAAATACTTTAGACTTTGATGGTCCGTATAGATCTGGAACTTCTCACCACACAAATAATGTCTCCAAATTTTCAACGCAAAAACAATTGCGGCCAATTCCAAATCGTGCGTCGAGTAGTTCATCTCATAAGGCCTTAGCTTACGCGACGCATACGCCACTACTTTCCCATGTTGCATTAGGACACATCCTAATCCTTTCAATGACACATCACTATAAATCTCATATCCTCTAGGACCAGATGGAATCGTCAGTATAGGTGCAGTCGTCAAACGTCCCTTAAGCTCCTAAAAACTCCTTTCACATTTGTCCGTCCATTCAAACCGTGTATCCTTTTTAGTCAACCTCGTTAACTGAGTAGTTATAAATGAGAACTTCTCTACAAAGCGTCTATAGTAACCTGCCAATCCCAGAAGACTTCGGACTTCCGTGACTATTGTAGGTCCAGGCCAATTCATAACTGCCTCGATCTTCGAAGGGTCCACAGAGATTCCTTCCCCCAATTTAACTTCAATTATATATGTGAAATACCCCCATTTGCAGCCCCTTCAGCCGTGTGGATCATTTCCCCCATTTCCCTTCCATTTTCCTCTTCCTTTTCACCCAACCGAAAATTGCCTAGAAAAATAGTTTTTGAGCCTTCTGTTCGGTTTGTACAACCGGCCACTCCCGCAGTCATCTCACCGCCGCCAACCACCACAGATGTCCTTGACAATGTCCAATTAGTTTCACGATTTTTGGAGGTCGGGTTAATTTATGAGAATTTTTGGAAGGAAAGCGGACGGATTCTAAGCTAGCTGAGGAAAAGTGTTGGTTCTAGCTCTTAGAAATTTCAAATGACCTCAACCTTTTTGTGAGATATTCATAGCATCTAGTACTCATGTTGGATGAGCTTTGGCCGCAAGTTGGATGGTGTTAAATTAGGTTTTCATGACTAATTGTGGATGATCAAAACTGACCAGGAAACTGATCGTTGCGCACCAAGAAGAAACTGAGTTGTTGGAGGGCTTTGGGTTGTTTTTTCTCTCCAAAATTCCTGGTGAGCCTCTCTAACACTTATATTGAGATGTTAGTAAGTGTAACTCGTGAGAATTTGGAGCCTAGAGATGATTTGTGGTTGATATGCACGGTTGGATTGAAACCGGATGTGTTCTGTTTCTGCCCTGTTTTGACCAATGCTATTGGGGATGGTTTAAGTGGTACTTTGACATCAAAATAACTCATGAGACCTTATGAGATGTTTTGTGAGGCGTTAATTGGAAGTATATGAAGTGGATTGGGATTTAGGAGTGATTTAAGGGCTGTTTTGAGGAGGAAACACCAAGTTATATTATGCTATGCTTTTTGCTTTTTAAACAGAATATATTAAGGGTTTATGGAAGTATGGTGGTGTATTTGATCATTTAATAAGGCATCCTGAGTTGCCTTTTGTTTGGTGATTGAGATAATGGTTTAACGAAAGTGAAGTTCAATCTTTTCTAATCCAAAATTGAGTGGTTTTTGACTCAAAATTGATGAATTTCCTAGGATGGTATGAGAACCTTGGATTGCCGAACATTTGTGGGGTTGAGAAGGATTGATCGAAGTGGATTTTTGTGAATTGCTTGAGGTAAGTGGTTCCTAGACCCTTACTTGAACCCTAGGACGCTACTGGATAGTTGTCTGGTGTAGCGTGGTCGTGCGTTAAAAGCATGGTGATTGATAGCGTGTTATTGAATTGGCCGTGGGCCCTATGCTACTAAGATTGGTCGTGGGCCTTATTATTGATATTGAAATTGGCCGTGGGCCCTATTATTGATATTGAGATTGGCCGTGGGCCTTGTTATTGCTAGTGAATTGGCCGTGGGCCCTGAGAAATTACATTGCGACCGTAAACCCTAGCGATGCTCGAGTGAATTGAGATTTCATCGCGACTGTGGGCCCAAGCGATGCTTGAACAAATTGAAAGTACATCGCGACCGTGGGCCATGGCGATGATTTGGCTATGAGCCCTATGAGATTATATCGCAGCTTAGAGCCCTGGCGATACATCGCGACCGTGGGCCATGGCGATGATTTGGCTATGAGCCCTATGAGATTATATCGCAGCTTAAAGCCCTGGCGATACATCGCGACCGTGGGCCCTTGCGATGATTAAATGGTTGTCACATTGATGACAATAAGTTTGTTTTGGGCTAACATGTGAAGTTTGGGTCCTATAGCATGTGGTGTGTTCGTTATTGATTTGTATGCCAAATTATTCTGTGAGAAATGATGCTGAATTGCCCTATGCCATTTCTTGATGAGTTCTCTGCATTCTTGCATTATTGTGTAGTCTAGTAATTTGGTCTAGGTTGGGTTTCACTTGCTGAGATTTATATCTCACCCCGTTGGGGATTAACATTTTTCAGGTCCTAGAGACGAAGAAATGACAAGTTTGTCGACGTGGGGTATTCGAATATGGAATTACAGGATATGAAATTACATTTTGGATTTTAGGGATTGTATTTATGAGCTGTGGCTATAGGAACTAAATCTCTAGCATTTGACCATGAATAACTGAGAGAAAGGTGTATTTTATGAAGAAGAGAAGTATACCCTTTCATCCTGAGTCATCTCGTTATTAATTTGAATGGAGCAATTGTACTGCTTCCGTGACCTTGTTTCTTCTTGATGATAAAACTGATTGGCTAAAGAATCTTGGGAGAATAAATATATCAACGGCATGGGTGATGTTCGCGTGCTCGTCAGGTTGGGGGCGTGACATCCCCTTTTAAGTGGTATCTAGCAAGGTCAGCTTGATCCATTTTGATTGAGGTTTGGAGTGATAAGGTGTGATGACTTGGGGACAATTAGATAGTAAGACCTATAGGATTAAGCGTTGATCATTGAATATTGAGGATTATAGGCTTGAACTTGTGTGGTATTCTAATGGTCCTAGTGTTGACTTTAATGGATGATCTTGAGTGGTGTGGTGATTGAGGTTTGAGTGGAAGCATGCTGAAACTAAAGTAACTTAAGCTTAAGCATGGATTTTGAGGTAGTAATTGTGCTTGAGGTTAGTAGAAAATTGTTTATGAATGATGGGTCAATTGGATTACCTGATTGTGATTGTGGTTTGTCAATGACCTAACTTGAGGAATGTGAGTTATAAAGAGACGATTGGTATTAGTGGATTCAGGTTTGAATCGTGTTATACCTTGATGGTTTTAGTTATCGATGGTCGTTGACAACTTTGGATGATATTAGATGAGATGTATACAAGGAATATTTGGATTGAATATCAGTTGTGATCGAATGCCTATGGATTTGACTTGAATAGCGACTAAACTTGGGGCGTATGGGTGAATATAGGTAATTGATCCATGTGATGTGACGGTCATTGGTGGAATTAGAAACCTTCGATGGATAAGAATTGATCTGAAGGTGATTGTGGTATGACCAGTAGTGAGGACAGTCATGATGTGTAAGTGTTTGTGGCATTAAAATGAAAGTTGATGTGGGTGCATGCATGAGCTTATCACTATCAGACTTAATAAACTGTCGCTTGGTATGGAACGAGTTGATGGGATACCTATAAACCGTAATGAAGCATGTTATGGGGCGTGTGGAACGGGGCTTCCTTCGTAGATGTATGACTTGGGACAACCTGTAACAACCAGGTTTGATGAGGGCGGGGAGTGATCGCCGAGACATAGAGGTCCGGACAAGGAGTGGCTCCTGGCAGGCTTCTAAGATAGCGAGGAGGCAGGAATGACCCAAGTCATAAATTGAAAGGGAAAGCCTAGGTATCGGGTTGAGTCTGATTGTGGTCAAGAGATGTATGGCATGGAATGGATTCCCAAGTGAATGTTTGAAAGTGGCAACGCATGTGAAATGGCGCATGTGATTGGCATGGTTAAAAGCTTCATGCTTGGCAGTGGATGCCGTTTGAAAAAGAAAAGTGATGTTGTGATTGGCATGTTAGGCATGTTTTGTAATTAGCATCATGCGATTGCTGTGGTCGAGGTCTAACTGAGAGATTAAACGGCGTGTGGGGTTTATACCCATTGAACTGATGCCTATTGAGATTGAGATAGCATGATGTGTTTATGCTAGAGTGGCAGATGCCCTTGGATTTATGGCATGAACGAGTAAAATGGCACATTGAGTACTTGCTTGGTGTTGACCTACATGAGTTTTAGCCTAGTTGAGACTTGCCTAGTAATGGCTGTTAACAGAGAGATCGCCTTGTTGAGGCTCGCCTATTGAATAGTCATTGACTAATGAGGATCTGGAATCCTTGGGTAATGAACAACTAGTTGAGAGTTGCTCGGGAACCACTGGATGGTTGATGGTGAAAGAAGAAGAGATGAGCAGCCGAAGACTGCTAGACTTAGATGACTTAAGTCTTAGATTCTTGGAAGGAATCATAGTGGTTCAAGTGGCATGATAACCTAATAATGTTGAATGACCAAAGTACGGTCGCTAGAGGAGCACTTGGCTCAAGTATGCGAGATATGAGAAGATCCAAGAACTTAGGTGGATCATGATAATGGAGTAAAGATGAGCGACTCCAGTATGAGCTCTGGAAGAGAGTATGGCTCGATTTTGTTAATCGTACGAGACCTAAGTGTAATAATGGGTCGTGAGAACTTTGAATGGAAATGAGGAAATTTGATGGGTAGGCAAGCTCGAGAAGAAGCTGCCCTTGTACCCAAGTCGCTGAGATGACTGATGCTAGTGTTGAAGAGTTAAGTGATGGAAGTCACAAGAAAGGTGACTCTGAGATTATTCATTTCCAAAGTGGAAAACGTAGACAGGAGCCACGAGAGTTTTGAAGAGCTTGTGAAGCTATTTATAAAGTTGAGATTGACTGAATTTGATGAAATGATGAAATTTGAAACTACCTTCTTTTAAATTGAGGGTTTCATGAGAAAACTTTAGGGATTTTGGGTGCACTAAAGAAAGAAAGTGACCCTGGCAGTTATTAGCCTTAAGAGGCTGTTGGTGATTGGTGAAGTGTCACCAAGGGAAGAGTTTTTTCTTTTTTTAGGCATGGTATATGTTTGGACCGCCTTCGTTGAGTTGTTTAATGGAAGTACCTTCATGGGATTGCTTGAGAGCAAAGGTGGTTTGGGATCCTAAAAGTCTTGCAAGGATCTGGGAACGATTGACCAGTGTGAGACAGAGTTCCCAATGTGGTCTAAGTGTGCCAAGGGTGGTCAAGGACCCTTTGAGTGAGACGTGAGGTCTCCGAGTGGATTGGAATTTGAAAGCCTTGTGGCTAGTAGTTATTCCTGACTTTGAGGAATGTTAATGGGATTTAGTAAAAGAAGAGAATGATCGAAAGATATGTGAATAAGAGAACTCATGCTCCTGGATTACAGGCAAAGAAATGTTCATTATGGAACATGGAACGTGCCTGCGAGAAACGGCTTTTACCTTGGTGTGAGTCTCGTAATGAGAGACTGGCATGTCGTTCCTTCTGTCATGGGGAAAGTTGAGAAAAGAGTTATGTCAGTCGTTTGACATTGATGATTTTATGAGACCGATTAAGGTTGAATCGGGACCACTAGAAGTGAAATTGTGTGTCGTCAGCCCTAAAGAATAGGGTGTTGTTCTTAAAGAGTGATTGGACCATGAGATGGTCGTTGAGGGAAAGGAAAGTGAATGGACTTGATAGTCCTGGTTGTTCGTAATTTTAACGAAGGGTTGAGTAAGTGAAAAAGAGCGCTTATAGTGTAATTACAAAGTGACTCGAGGTAGTCGAATGGAGTATTCGATACGGGAATTTGTGGAGACCGAGGAAGAACCTTGACTCCTTGGAATTTTGTCACTTGAGGTGACTGAGTCACTAGAAGAAGAATGCCAGACATGGTGAAATTTGAATCCTAGAGTGGAGGTACTGCCGTGGGCGCAGACTTCAAGATTGACACTCTAAGGAAAGGGAAGGACAAGGTGGATTCGAAGTAAATGAATGCTACTAAAGTGTATAGTTTCCTTCATAGGATAAGAGACCCTAGTGTGAAAGGAAGCGAACATCCGAATTGTCTTGATATTAAGATTGAGTGTCTGGGTTGAGAAAGAAGACGCGGAATTTGAATGATCTCTGGAAGTAAAGTCTGAGAAATTGTCCTGTAGACAACGTTGAATTCCGGAATAATGTTGACGTCCAGTTGAATGGATGAAATCAAGACAAGGTCGCATTAGCTAGTTGTGGAACCCAGAAGCTGAAGCACTAATGCTTCTTCAGGAAAGAGTGACAAAAATGAACAGAATGTTGTATGGCCCTAGTGAGGACCCTTGAGAGCAAAGAGCCAAGATATGAGCTCTCAAGTGAATGATGCCATGGAAAGTTGAAATGATTCGACACTTGTAATAATGAAGTGGATAATAACCAGATTGAGTATCCAAGGAATAATTGGATTGGTTGTTACTGTCTAGAGAGACGATGAGTGGACTTATTTGAGGAGTCAGGAGAAATGTGAATGACCTTCAGGAGTAACCTATGGACTCTAAAGAGATGCTCGTTGTATGCTAATTGTGAAGAGCACAAGCTGTGGGTCTGATAAAGTAAGATTCCTCAATCGTGAAATTTATGAGAAGTGAAGTCCCTGTGGAGCACTTAAGAAATGAAATAAGTGATGAATAGACTAGAGTCGATGTGGGTTGTTAGAAGTTGAGATTTCCTGAGATTGGTAAATTGTTACAGAAGGATCGTGGGAAGATTCCCCACTAGAATTGTTCCATTGATGAAATGGACTAAAGGTGAGATGTAACGTGAATGGGTGAATGAACGTGATGAGTCTTCGAGGACTTAAATCAAGTCGACGACTATGTTGTGAATGTCGCTCTTGTTGGGAATCGAAAGAGTCGAGAGAATCATAATGACGTGGCGTAAGAAGGGAATTTGAGGTGTATCAAGGCGATCTGAAGTAAACATTGCATGTTCGCCATGGCAGTAGGGCCATATGAGTTGGAACGCCTAATGTGTGGTTGGAGTCGGTTTGCGAATGTCCTCGCGACAAAGTTTGGAAAACATTGTTTGGGTGGAAGAAGATTTCAAGTCTATATCTACCACCAAAGAATAAGGTAGTGGTTTCCCGAGAGGAATTGATGAGAAGCAACGCCGATGGATGAAATTATTTACGGATATGGGAGCATTGCTCGTGTAAAGAAAGACCTCGCAACTGTGTGAAATGCAAGAGTTGGAAATGTTGACTGCTCCAAGGGGATTGAAGGGAAATCATAACCTTTGAGAGCTGGTGGATTAAATTGGTCATTGAAGGATCTTGAATGTAATCGAGGAAGAGCTATTAAGACTCAAACATGAGTTTGCTTAAGAAGTCGAGAAGGCTATGGTTCGATTCGGACAATCGAGGGTAAGCTAATGGAATTTGTGCGTCCTTAACGATACGAAAAGATGTTGGAATTGGATGATTATGCCAAATGGTAAAGCCGCCGGCGAGTGTGTTTTCATGACAATCTGGTAATGATCGTGATAGGTAAAGAACATGACTTAAGGTGACATTTTGGAAAAGCCTTCCGATTGGGAATTTCAAATACAGGGGTCCATTGTGATGCACGTATTATCCTCGGAACAGTAAGCAAATTGAATGGAAGATTCAAATGCTCGAAGGTGTATCACTGATAGATATTATAAATGTCAAGAGAGAATAGAGAAAAGCAAGTACAGGTTGAGGACGAAGGGAAATAAGTTCTAGAGGAGGATAACTTTTGTCAGAAAGGACAAATGGGAATGTCAAGTATTGGGAGGAACCATTTTGAAAAGTGAGAATGCGGTGAGGCGTCAATACCCCCATGGAAGTGGATAGCCGGGAAATTGCAAATTTCGAGGACGAAATTTCTATAAAGGGGGAAGAATTGTGACATTCTGAAATTCCTGTCATTTCGAGGCTATGGAATGAGAAGAATCTATCGATGTATTTCAGTTTTATTTCGCTCGGATCTGATCAATCCTGAGTAGATTAACCAAAAGGGAAAGGCTAACGCCTGACAAGGTACGTAGACTTGGGAAGCTCGAAAAGGAAATGACGCTTTGACCATAAGGATTGCCGAGGGAACATTTAGAGCCAATGAGGCCGATCGAATAACGATTAAGGAATCCATTGCTAGCGTTATACGATTGAAGTGCGGGTGATGCCGTATAACCAATGTATAATTTGCGAAGTTTTTCCTAAATCGAACAATGACAATCGACGCCGTCGGAACTAGTAATGAACCTTCGCAATTACATGACAACCAAAGTCGACTTATCTTGAGACGTCCTAAGTGTGATGAGAGTCACAGAGTCGATACGCGTAACGTCTATAAAAGTCGCCCGTTAGTTCGAGATAAACTGAAGATACGATCGACGAGAGATCGACCATGAAATGGAAGCTCGAATTGGCAATTGGAAATAAAGAATTTCAATTTTGAAAACGGATTTGACTTTGTCTCGTCAATGGCCATTCAGAATGAGAAAAACGAAGTTTCAGACGAAAAATGCCAAATGATCGTTTTGTCCCTCGCCCATTTGTCTTTGCCTTAAGGAAAATTGAAGGTCAAAATGGTCATTTCTCCCACACCTTGAGGCTGCCAAAAATCTGCTTGAGGAGGTCAATGATGGTCAATGGCCATTTGATCAATAATTGACACAATGACAAGTGTCAAGCTAGAGTTATTTTGGAATTTATTACCCACCTAATCCCATCCCATCAATTTTAACCTCAATTATATGTGTGAAATACCCCCATTTGCAGCCCCTTCAAGCCGTGTGGATCATTTCCCCCATTTCCCGTCCAATTTCCTTTTCATCTTCACCCAACCGAAAACTGCCCAGAAAAACAGTTTCTGGGCGTTCTGTTCGGTCCTTATGAGCGGCCTCTCCCATGGTCGTCTCACCACTGACGACCACCACAGGTTATTTCAAGATGTCCTTGACAATTTCCAATTGGTTTCATGATTTTTTGAGGTCTGGTTAATTTATGAGAATTGTTGGAAGAAAAGCGGACGGATTCTGAGCTAGCTAAGGAAAAGTGTTGGTTCTAGCTCTTAGAAATTTCAAATGACCTCAAAATTTTTGTGAGATCTTCATAACATCTAGTACTCATGTTGGATGAGCTTTGGCCGCAATTTTAGTGGTGTAAATTAGGTTTTCATGACTAATTGTGGATGATAAAAACTGACCAGAAAACTGATCGTTGCGCACCAAGAAGAAGCTGAGTTGTTGGAGGGCTTTGGGTTGTTGTTTCTCTCCAAAATTCCTGGTGAGCCTCTCTAACACTTATATTGAGATGTTAGTAAGTGTAACTCGTGAGAATGTGGAGCCTAGAGATGATTTGTGGGTTGATATGCAAGGTTGGATTGAAACCGGATGTGTTCTGTTTCTGCCCTGTTTTGACCAATGCTGTTGGGGATGGTTTAAGTGGTACTTTGACATCAAAATAACTCATGAGACCTTATGAGATGTTGTGTGAGGTGTTAATTGGAAGTATATGAAGTGGATTGGGATTTATGAGTGATTTAAGGGCTATTTTGAGTAGGAAACATCAAGTTATATTCTGCTCTGCTTTTTGCTATTTAAACAGAATATATTAAGGGTTTGTGGAGGTATGATGGTGTATTCGATCATTTGATAAGGCATCCTGAGTTGCGTTTTGTTTGGTGATTGAGAGAATGGTTTAATGAAAGTGAAGTTCAATCGTTTCTAATCCGAAATTGAGTAGATTTTGACTCGAAATTGATGAATTTCCTAGGACGGTATGAGAACCTTTGATTGCCGAACATTTGTGGGGTTGAGGAGGATTGATCGAAGTGGATTTTTGTGAATTTCTTGAGGTAAGTGGTTCCTAAGCCATTACTTGAACCCTAGGACGCTACTGGATAGTTGTCTAGTGTAGCGTGATCGTGCGTTAAAAGCATGGTGATTGATAGTGTGTTATTGAATTGGCCGTGGGCCCTATTATTGCTACTAAGATTGGTCGTGGGCCCTATTATTGATATTGAAATTGGCTGTGGGCCCTATTATTGATATTGAGATTGGCCGTGGGCCCTGCTATTGCTAGTGAATTGGCCGTGGGCCCTGAGAAATTACATCGCGGCCGTAGGCCCTGGCGATGCTCGAGTGAATTGAGATTTCATCGCGACCGTGGGCCCAAGCGATGCTTGAACAAATTGAAAGTACATCACGGCCGTGGGCCCTAGTGATGGTTTGGCTGTGAGCCCTATGAGATTATATCGCGGCTTAGAGCCCTGGCGATACATCGCGGCCGTTGGCCCTGGCGATGATTAAATGGTTGTCACATTGAAGACAATAAGTTTGTTTTGGGCTAACGTGTGAAGTTTGGGTCCTATAGCATGTGGTGTGTTCGTTATTGATTTGTATGCAAAATTATTTAGTGAGAAATGATGTTGAATTGCCCTAGCCATTTCTTGATGAGTTCTCTGCATCCTTGCATTTTTGTGTTGTCTAGTGGTTTGGTCTAGGTTGGGTTTCACTTGCTGAGATTTATATTTCACCCCGTTGGGATTAACATTTTTCTGGTCCCAGAGACGAAGAAACGACAAGTTTGTCGAAGTGGGGTATTCGAATAAGGAATTACAGGATATGAAATCACATTTTGGATTTTAAGGATTGTATTTATGAGTGTTGGATATAGGAACTGAATCTCTAGCATTTGACCATGAATAACTGAGAGAAATGTGTATTTTATGAAAGAAGAGAAGTGTGTCATTTCGTCCTGAGTCATCTCGTTATTAATTTGAATGGAGCAATTGTGCTGCTTCCGCGACCTTGTTTCTTCTTGATGATAAGACTGATTGGTTAAAGAATCCTGGGAGAATAAATATATCAACGGCCTGGGTGATGTTCGCGTGCTCGTCAGGTTGGAGGCGTGACAGGTAGTCCCTGAATTGAAAGTAATTTCAAATATGCCCAAATTCAAGGACAAAAATACAATTAAGTATGCAATTTTGCCCAATTCATGTAATTGAACAATTTGTGCAGACAATTGGGCTAAATTGCAATAAGGGACACATATATTGAATGTCAAGATCCTAAAACATGCCAAAATTATAAATTAAAAGACTCAATTGATATTTTTTTGCCAAATTCAATTATATGCGTAACAAAGGAATACATAAAATTGAATTTGAATTTGGACTTTTTATGAGGTCAGAAAGACAAAGGATTTAAAATAAAAATATTAATTATTTTTCATATTTTTGTGACCTCGAATGCTATTTTTCTTGAATTTTCAAACATTTTCCTATTTTCTAAAAATACTAAAAAATGAGAAAATATTAAAAATTATTTTTTGGTAAAAAAAAATAGTTCCTTAGGGTTGGCTAAGGCCACCAAAGTTGATTTTGTAATTTTTTGACTTTTTGTGAATTTTTTTATGAATTTTCTAAGAATAAACTAAAAAAGGCTCATCCGAAATTAGGTGTCAACAGTTGCCCCTCTTTTAAAGGAATCTCGCGAGAGGTTTCTCTCAAAGATAGGCGACACCTAAGTCTAGATCGACTCTACTGGGGAACAAGAGAATGGATCTCGACATTCAATCCTTCTTGTCCTACTAGTGAATGCTCTATTCATCATTCTTTTGTTAACGTGCGAGAGAGATTGAGATGCTTACCTATTACTCACATGCCTGATGCTCGTGTGGCATGCGCGGTGTATAGCGGATTCAAGTTAATACCTAGGGACTCGTCTCTTTAGCATCCTAGGGCGATTAAACTCTAGCCCGTATGGTAGGCCAAACTAGAGTGAGATTCCTATTTGACGGGAACCTATGGATGATGCACCCGTTCTTTAAGGATTGTCAAAAGTTTTGATTCGTATGGTGGATCAAACCATGAATAGGACTCCTATCTATCAGGAACCTATGGATGACGCGCTCGTTCTGTAGGGTTTGTCAAAAGTTTTTATTCGTATGGTGGATCAAACCATGAATAGGACTCATATTTGTTAAGAACCTATGTATGACGCACCCGTCCTTTTGGGATTGTCAAAAATTTTGATCCGTCAAGGGGATCAGGCCGTGAATAAGACTCCTATCTGTTAGGAACCTATAGATGACGCGCCCGTACTGTAGGGATTGTCAGAGGTTTTGATCCATCTGGTGGATCATGCCATGAATATGACTCTTTTCTACTAGGAACCTATAGATGACGCACCCGTTCTGTAGGGATTGTCAGAGGTTTTGATCCGTTTGGTGGATCAGGCTATGAATAGGACTCCTTTCTACTAGGAACCTATAGATGACGCACCCGTTATGTAGCGATTGTCAACAACTAAGCTGATCCTACACTTTGAGGAATCAATGAGGGTCTATACAAGTGAGGTGTACCTAACTTTTAGGCTTACCAAATGAGCTATTCGGGGCTTAAGGATTACCTAGAACCTTACAAAAAGCTGGTTCTGAAAATTATCATTTTGACATGCAAGACGTTATTCTGGGATTTGGGAACTCCAAGTGTCCTGCAGAAAACTCAAACCTACAAAAACATTGATAAGATTTTTCTGGGATTTAGGGGTTACCTGAATCTTGTAGAAAGACGATTCTGAAGCTCTTCATCGCGGAGCAAAGCGTACTTCTTTGACTTGGGGCTTCCATGAGCTTCATAGAAGTTTAGACTTAAGAGTTCATTCCTCATTTGAAAAGATATCAGTCATCTTGAGGTAATGATAATTATAATGCAAGCAAAGGTTTACTTTGACCTATGCAATTATGCAAAATGACTTAGGACGCTGGAGGTTATCCAAGACACCTTAAAGCATGCAAGGACGATTAAGAATCCCTGTGAGGAATATCCTGGATCAAACAATTTGAAGTTTCCAACCAAAGCTTACTTTCCAGCATTTTATTGGAACGTCTCCGTCAAAGAGGACTTCTTACCAATTCTTTGACTTTGTTCTTGTATAATGAAAGCACTCGAATTTCCTAATAACTTGTACCTGGGTTTTCGGGGCCATTCGCAGCGCATACATTTCGATCAATCAGGAGGTCTTTACAGGACCGTAATGTTGGGTTTGTGTTGACACCTGATTTTTGATAAGTCTTTTCTAGTTTATTATTATTATTATTATTTAAAAAAATCATAAAAAAATCTATAAAAAGTTAAAAAATTACAAATTCAATTTTGGTAACCTTAGCCAAGCTAAAGGAACCGTTTTTGACAAAAATATTTTTTCATATTTTTTTATTTTTATTTTTATTTTTTTTATTTTTATTTTCGAAAAATATAAAAATACATGAAAAATAAAAAAAAATAGAATTTGAGGTCTCAAAAATTTATAAATAGTCAATATTTTATTTTGATTGTATTTTTTATTTTGACCTCATAAAAAGTCAAAAATCAAGTTCAATCGCATGTGTTCCTTCGTAATATATGAAGTTGAATTTGGCTAAAAAAAATGCCATTTGAGTTATTTATTTATTTATTTGCAGTTCTTACAGTTTTCGAATCTTGGCAGTCAATTTGAGTGCTCTATGTTGCACCTTAGTCCGATTGTTCGCTGACCGTACAATTGTGCGAATTGGGCAACCGACCTAACTGACGAAATTGACGAAAGAGAGAGCGTGATGATTGGAAGAGGGGACCACCGTCATCACGATGTCTCCCTCTTTTCTTTCCCTTTCTCTCTCGCGCCCGCTCCCTCTCTTTCTCACACACTCTCCCTCTCTCTTTTCCTCTTTCCTCTCTCTCTCTTTTTGAAGGCACTCAAGTGCACTCAAGTGCACTTGAGTGCACTCAATTGGAGGGAGAGAGAGGATCAGCCCTCTCTCTTCGGCCGCTCCCTCTCTTCTCCCCTCCTCCTCCTCCTCCTCCTGGTCTCTGCTTCTTCTTCTGGATTTTTTTTTCTTCTTCTTTGTGAACCTCCCCACCTCACCGACACCACTTCCCGCCACCACACATTCGGCCTCCTTCGTCGAGCCAGCTACCACCGCACCACCACCTCGCTGCCGCCGCTATCGCTTCGAGCCGCTAGATCCGAAGACCCGAGCCGCCGCAAAGTTGAGAAACCCGCGAGCCAACGCGGCTTGAAGCCTCCGTGCTCTGTTTTCCTCCGCCCCGACATTCCCTCACCTCTGTCATCGATCCCGAAGTCAGCCGTCGTCCGCCGATCGTCGATTTAGCCGTTTCGGCCGTGCCCCGCTCGGTCCCCGCGTCCAGGCGTGTCCGGACGTGTCGGAGAGTGTCGAACGTGTCGGAGCGTGTCGGAGAGTGTCGAACGTGTCGGAGAGTGTCGAGCCGTGTCGGAGAGTGTCGAACGTGTCGGAGCGTGTCGAACGTGTCGGAGCGTGTCGGAGAGTGTCGAACGTGTCGGAGCGTGTCGGAGAGTGTCGAACGTGTCGGAGAGTGTCCGGGCGTGTCGGAGCGTGTCGAAGCCGTGTCCGAACAGTGCATGAACAGTGTCGGAACAGTGCATGAACAGTGTCCGATTTTTTAATTTTTTTAATTTTTTTTTATTTTTTAGTCTTAATTTGTGAAATTGACTATCGACATTCTAATGGCGATCGACAGGTAACGGGCATGGGGATGGTCGCAGGCTGGGGCTGGGCGATTGAAGGCCGGTGTCCAATCCGGTATGTTTTACGTACCCGATCCGTATATCAGGATTATTTTTCTAAAATATTGCATTTATAGACTTGATTTGTATGTATTTGTTTCAGTCTAGTGGTTAGCTTATTTATCTGGTTGAGTGTTATCTATTGTCAAAGACATGCTTTTTGTTAAAATATTTTCTGAAAATATAAAAAAATATTAATAAATCAAAAATGCCAAAAAAATGGAAAAATTAAAGAAAAACAAAAAAATTGAGAAAAATTGCAGAAAAATTCTAAAAATTGTCCAAGGCTGAAAATGACAAAAAATTGATTTGTTTTCATTTTTGGGATTTTCTCCCATTTAATCCAAAATGGCGATTTCACCCCTCAAAGGGTGAATCGTCTTTGATATTCTGATGAATTATGGAAATTGCTTAGAATTTGGTGATGGGCCAGATGGGTGGTTAAACCTTATGTCTAAGATTTCCACATTTCATTTCCATTTTTAGAAAATGACGATTTTACCCTTCGAATGGTAAATCGGTTTCTAAAATTCCCGAAAATCACGAAAATTGCCAAAAAATAGGAAATGGGTCAATTGAGTGACCAAACCTGTTTTGACTCCGGATTCATTCCGAAATGATGATTTTGTCCTATTTGGGCAAATTGTCCCCTTTGTCTCAAAATTACGATTTTGCCCCTGATGGGCAAAATCATGTCTAAATCATTCCTAAGCCTGATTGATGCTTCTCTAGGCCAATATGGCCTTATTAGGAATGCCATGTGATTTATTTGTACACTTGAATTCATCGATTTGTGCACTTTATTATTGATTGTGATTGCTATGATAGTCATTCCTATCTGCATGAACTCCTAGATTTAGAACTCGTACCCCACTCATCTGCATGAAATCTTTGGTCAGAAAATTCAGTCAACTTAGGTACCGAAAGGGCGTCAACTCTGACAGTTGACGTAACTAAGTCCCCGAACCCAGTTCTCTGGTTATCGCAGAATTGAATAGAAACTCCCGACTATTCAATAGGGTGGTCCAATCATACCCTCCAAAAAATGATTGGTGGCGACTCCCTGGCATGCACACTTAGCACATGTCACTAGACCACACTGAAGGTCGACTACGCATACCTCCGTTGCGATTTGGGTAATGGGCCTTGGGAGAGGCCCGCGTCCGACCAGACTGGACGGCCCATTAGCCCTCGAGAGCCCGACAACCTCGAGAGGGTCGCGACAGACTGGCGACTCCACTGGGGACTTAGAGAACTTGAGCCGATTAAAAAGTTGATTGATTTTTCTAACATGTTTTATGCAGATACTCTTCAAGGTGAGGTACGTACTTTAACCCTTGAGGTGTTAAATGTTTTTGCAGATTGGAGAAATAAAGGGTGAAGTGTTTGTTAACTCTGTCTTATGCAGGCAGGAGTTTAGGATGTATGATTGTGTGGATGTTTATATTGAAGCGGTGTTTGCTAAATGAGATGCATGTTTATCGCTTTAGCACGACACCGAAAATACACACAACCGCGCCTAAAACCCCGGGCGCCGCCTGTAGGAAAACAATAGAAGGGATTGAAAATGGAATCTCCGTGAGGAAAAACACGGGGTAATGCAACGATAGTTGTGCAATGGAATCTGCACTTTCCAGAACTCGAGGTGGGAACCTTAACCTTAGGTGCCGAATCCTCTGATTTTTAGAAGTTTACCATCACTTGTTTCATGCGCATGTCTTTGGGCGGTTGGTACACCTAAAACCGCACATAAGTCGACGAGTTTGGTTGGTAAGACTCTCTATCCCTCAAATCTATTACAGTTCATATAAATATAGGCATTTCATTCATTGCATTCTGGTGATTAGATTAAATGCCATTTCAAGGATAGATGTGTGTGTTTTTCCCAAACGTCCTTGATAGAAGACGAGGAGGATGATATCCCATGGCGAACACCGAGTGAGCAACAAAAGAGCCTACTATGGACCTTATTGAGATATCGTCCAATGAAGATGACGAGTTGGGGCAAGTGATCCGGAAGCCACAGATCGAACTTGGGGCATCCTTAAACGTTAGGATCACATTCCTTTGTTTCATTTTCCATTACTAGTCCTCTTGTATAGGATTTATTTTTATCGAGGCTTTTTCTATCCCACCCCTTAGAGTGATTGTATTAGGGATCTATTGGTGTATACATTCAGATGGAACTTGGTTGTATTTCTTTTGACGGGTCATGGGAATGTGATAGTGGCATTTTCTCTAATCATCCGAATACTCCCAAGTCAAGTTTATAATTCCTTTAGAGGAAATTAAAATTGGAAGTCTTACACGACCTTTTGGTCGTATAGAGTAGTCCAATCTCAATTTCTCTAGAAGGAATTATACACTTGAATTGTTTCGTGCATGTTTTACGTCGCTGGTAATCCACGATAATTGATCGAGAATATCGACGTTGTTTTGAATTTAATGACGAGATAGATGTCCAAATTACTCTCGTTCTTAACAAAACGGCCTTGATTTGGATGCCGTATCTTCAATTAAATTTAAAACACGTTATTATGCCTCGCACTTTTGAGTAATTCGTTCCTCTCGAAATTGATCAAAAGCGATTATTGTGAATTACATTCCTTTCAATAGTATGCTTTCTTTCGAGGAATATTGATAAAAACTTTTCGCGCAAGATTAAAACCCTTGTAAAAGTTCTTGTCCTTATTAATCACGAGCAAGCATAAGATTGAAAGGGGTCTGCTTTCTTTTTCAGATTATTCCTTCTGACTCGGTCTTTTCATTTGCAGGTGAAAAACAAGTAGTATAGAGAAATCTTCTCTTGGACAAATCTGCAACTATTCTTCCATCTGATCATGAGCGAGTTATAAAATCAGGACGTATTTGCTCGGCTTATTGATATTATGGTTCGGCTCACCCAAGTTGAAGATGTTTGGATGCTCGAAGAAATGAACCATACAGAAGTTAAAACACACACACGAGAACTTTCATTTATTTTGCTCGGCGGAGGGTTTTCAGAAGCAGGTCATACAAGTCGGGGTGGAAAAGTAAAGCCAAAGTGAGCCCTAATTAACGACACAAAGGATCCCAACTGACCCTCCATGTTATTAATGCTCTGCTCATACTCCCAGCTCCGCATGTTGTGGTCGGCAAGCCTGAGGAGAAGACTTCTGCATTCTCTCTTAACTTCGGCGACCTTGGCCTCGTGTTCTTCGGTGACTACTTCCAGGTCCCGAACCAGTCCATTCCCGCGAGCTATGTCCTCGGTTATCTTGTCGAGCCGTTCTTCCTGCCAGTCGCTCTGAAGCCTCAACAGGACGTTGCGGCGGTCATGCTCGCCGGTGGTCAGGGATATGGCCAATTGATCCACCAGATTTCTCCTCTCGCGAAGCAACGTCGCGACCCGCTCATTAGCAAACTCGACGGCCTTTTTGTAACTATCAACCAGATAGTTGGTCAGCACCAAATGATCAGATCGATCCTCATAACGAGCCCGCAAGACGCGAGCCACCAGAATCTCCCGATTAGCAACACGATAGGCCTCTAAGGAGTGTGCAAAGAGAGTCGGGAAAGTTCTATATTCCCTCCCCAGTGTAGTACCTTCGAGAGAAGTGGTATCAAGGTCCTCGAGCAGGACACAGATTGCATCCTCGGTTGCAGAATGATCGGTTATGTGCGCGTAACCGTGACCCAGTAGGTTATAAAGCTTTTCCCACTGGGCCAAGACATCAGTTGAAAAAGTGCGTACAGGAGAGGAGGCCATTTGCGTTGGGTTGGCTTGAGAATAAGACGAGTTTAACAGAGAGATTAGAAGGAAGAGGCTGATTATGCGAGAACGTTAACCTTCCATACATTAATTCCTCATTTTATAGCAACTCGAGGATGATGAAGGGTCTCAGTAATAATGCTGGTGGAGCCCAGTTAGGGGGTAAAGCAGGAGGTCCCCTCACGAGAACCAATGGATTCGTTTCGATCCGCGATTTCCGGCTCATCAATTAAAAGATGTAAAAGATTTGTCGGGATCATCATTATTGGAGTTAGGTGGGAGGTAAGCGCAACTATCGAAGAGAGCCCTAACAGGATTTGGCAGTCCCATCACGTTGAAAAGCTAAGCGAGAAATTCAAAGTCTTGAGGGGGAACGTTTGCCTAATGATGCTTGAAGAGCGTCTCCTGAACATACGAAGTCACTCGAAGAAAACTTTATAGGGGGTGAGCATACAGGAGAGAGTGGAGAACTCTGAGTGGGCAAGAACCAATCAAACATTTCTCAATCCAACATATTTAAGAGGTTATTGTCAGCTGCTAGAGGCGACTGACTAAAAAATCTCAGAAATTGAACTACAGAGGGATCTCGAAGATTCCAAGATCAAGTCTAACGCCAAAACCATGAAGCCCAACACTTCTGGCAACGAAAATCAAGATCACGGCGACGACGACAACGACATCCACGATGCTCAACTCGGGAAAAGAAGACGTCCTCACCAATACTCTCAGGAGGAAACCCAAATGCTGGAAACCCTTTTTAGTAAAAGCCATTACATGAAAAAGAAGTGGAGAATTGAATTGAGCCGGGAGTTGGGGATTAATCAGTCGAGGATCCAGTTTTGGTTTCAAAATAGGAGATCCAAATCGAAGGCTCAACGCAAACGTCAGGTGGTCGAGATTTTAAAGGAAGAAAACCAAAAGCTGCGAACAGAAAACATGAGGTATGAAAAAGCTCTCAATATTACCGTTTGCCCTCATTGCGATAACCTCGTCGCCCTCGGTAAGATATTCCCCGATAAGCCTCACGCGATGATTGAAGACGTTCATTTACCACCCTACTCCCTCGGGGCATCTCCTGCTCAACCAGATTTTGCCGGAGTCACGCATGAGCAGGAGGATCCTACGGAGATGATACAAATGCCTCCTGGGGGATGGGATTTGCATCGCTTTGATTGGAGTTACAGTTTCAAGGAGCTGGATGTTACCGCCGACCAGCTCAAAGCATATCAGCCTCATGCACAACAATTTTCGATAGGGTCGGGTCCTGCTGGAGATGAGTTAATCAGTCGTCAAGCCATCGATGCAATTTTGGGCCACGATAAGAGGAGGTTCGCTTGGCCCCCTGAACTGCATTCTAGATTCCTAGACGTGGTTCACCAAATGGGGATCGACTCAGCAACTCCGACGCGCATATTTAAGGCCATGAGTGTACCGGGGCTTAGTAAGGAGCTGGTCAGGAATCACCTTGCTGCCTACAGAAAGCTATTAAAACAACGTCGAGCGGAGCTAAACCGGGAGGAATCCGTCTCGAGCTCAAAAGCTAGGGGCGACCGCCATTGTAATGCTCAGGTATCAAGAGATACCCGGCCAAATCTAAGCATCAATCAAGCTAGCAACCCGACCACCGGCAAACTGAAAGCTGATCAGAATGTCCTCCCAGGCCATTTCAACACTTCTCAAGAGCGCGTGTCACAAGTACAGCGAGTGCGCACTCCTCCATTCGAGCAGCAGTCGGCTGGTGCTCTGCCTGCCGCTGGTCAACCCACGACAGACGATTTCTTCGATGAGGGGCTCGATGCCTTGTTCAATCAGTGGGAAGCTGGCATGCTTGGACAGCCATGATCTAGCACCTGACTCGGGGCACGATGGGTCGGTCACTACGAACACCCATAGAAAGAAGAACATGTTCACGAGTAGATCACTCATTTTATCCGTTGTAAAGTTCCTACGGGAACATTTTTCTTTAATGACTATAGTTAATTCTATATTAAAACCAACGCTATCGACGAACATCGTCATGCTCAGTTGTGATGATCCCTTGTTAGATTAAGTCTGAAACCAGAGACGGTCTTTAAAATTTTGAGTGGCCACGAACTCATTCCTCACCAAGCGCCCGGGATGCTGAAATGAAGAGTAACAGCATGCACAGGGAAAATGCCACTTTCGTTTGAACGATGAAAAGGGGTTGAGAGAAGATCATAGCGTTAATTCCCATGGAGCTAAATGAATTAAACGGAGTCATTAATTGCGGGTCCACCGCTGCTCCCCACGTTCTCGGGCCTAGCAAATCATAAAAGGCGCCGAAAGATTGTAGACCCACTGTTGACACCTGATTTTTGACCATTTATTATTGTGATTTGTATTCTTTAAAATTAATTAAAAATATCAAAAAAGGTCATAAAATCACAAAATCAACTTTGGAAGCCTTGGCCTAGCCTCGGGGACCAATTTTGAACAAAAAATATTTTTTGGTATTTTATAATATTTTTCGAATTTATTTAATTATAAAAATACCCAAAAAATCAGAAAAATACCATTCGTGGTCAGAAAAATACACAAAAATATTCAATAATTTTGTTTTAATTTCATCTTCAAGTGTGTCACCTTAAATCTTGAAAATTCGGCTCGGGTCACTATGTTTCTTCACAAACATAAACTCGAACCGAGCAAAAAAATTCCTTTGCGAGTCTTTTAATTTTCAATTCTCACTTTTTATAAGCTATGACATTGGATTCTAAAGTCTTAAAGTGCAATTAGGTCAATTTGCCCTCCAATTTAATCAATTTTTACCAAAAGGGCTTAATTGCACATTTTTCTTTCAATTAGTCCCCGGTTTCACGGATGTATACGTATGCTCTACGTATTTATATGTCATACGTATTTATACGTTATGCATATTTGTACTGTTTGGTAACCTCTTTAACTCTTGTAATAATAATAATGGTTATTATTTTTAACACCTTTGTTAGTGCCTTTTTTTTTAGCATTTTTGTATTGTGAGTGCTATTGCTAGTGCTATTTTTAAATAGCATTTTTTGTATTATAAATTGTGAGTGCTATTGTTAGTGCTATTTTTAAATGACATTTATTTATCATAAATTGTGAGTGCTATTGTTAGTGCTATTTTTAAATGGCATTTATTTATCATAAATTGTGAGTGCTATTATTAGATAGAATTTATAATTGTTAGTGCTATTTTTAAATAGCATTTTTGTATTATAAATTGTGAGTGCTATTGTTAGTGCTATTTTTAAATAGCATTTTTGTATTATAAATTGTGAGTGCTATTGTTAGTGCTATTTTTAAATGTCATTTATTTGTGAGTGCTATTTTTAGATAGAATTTATAATTGTTAGTGCTATTTTTAAATACAATTTATTGGAAGGTATTTTTGGCTATAAAAGGATGGCAAGAGTTTTGAGGTTGAGGGGGGGAGACATTTTGTAGAGTATGCAAATTTTTGAGAGCTTAGAGAGAAGAACACAAACACTCTCTATATTCTCATAATCTTGAGTGAGCAAAATATACTAAGTTCGGAATATTGATTCCGCATATTGCTAGCACAATTGTTGTGGAGTTATTAGTCGTCTCCCCGTTCGTCAATTGGTGGTGCGTCCGAACTAGATGCCTAACACTTGTGGAGGCTGAGATCGAAGAACATCGAACCGACACCTCCGTTCAAGCACGCTACGAGAGGTAATCCATTTACTCCCTTTGAGGCTTTGTGATTTTTTTTCGATTGAAATGCACGAAGTACGCCTCTGGAGATACATGTATGGGTTGTTATTTATTTCCGCTACGTGTTACGTGGATCCCAACAGTGGTATCAGAGCCGATCCTTAGGTGTTTTCGTGCATTTAATTGATTTTTTGCAATTTTTGCAATACTATGGCCAATATGTATTAACGAATTGTTCGTCTTACATGGCTAATGGAGGTTGATTATTTTATATGATAAATTAATCAACGTAGCAAAAATTGAGACTAAATCAATTTTGAATCGAAAATTTATGGCTATCTTATTTTACGTAAAAATTCTGAATATGATTCAACGTAGAATTTTTATTGTGCCTTCCTAAGTTTTAAATTGTGAATTTATTACTTACGTGGAAGGGTGGTGATCATGGAAAAATCCCTAATCAATGTGATTGATGTATGTATGAATGTATGGTGATTATTTATATATTTGGGGTTGTAATTATTAAATGGAGGCTGCGTACTCCTTTTATTTTTCATATAATCTTTATTTTTAGCATAGTCAATTGTTGATGTAAATGCTACGAGGATTATGTGGAGGAGCCTTTTAAGTCGGCGAGCTCTTTGGGGCCCGATTCTTGAAGAGTTCAAGAAACCAAGAAGAAGAGAAGAGCGGCTCTCCGTTATTAAAATATTAAAATGATTAAATGTGGTCTCATTGGCTCGAGACCCATTAAATCATAATTCCATGATCACCACGTAGGATAGATGTTTATGTGATTGACATCTATTTTTTTTTTTTTATGATTACGTGAGCATGTTAAACTGGTTAATGTGCAAAGTCAGACTTACATCACCCAAAATTGCGCCTGCATGAAATCCTAGTTAGGGAAAATCACTCGCGTTAGGTACCGAAAGGGCGTTGGTAATGACATCAACGTAACCAAGTCCCCGAACTCAAAATCTCTGGTTCCGCAGAATTGATCGATCTCTCCCAATCGGTCAATAAGGTTTCCGGTCTACCCTCCAAGAAAGACCGGTGGCGACTCCAAATGCATGCACAAGTTGCACATGCCACCACGACCACACTAAGGTCGAAAGCGATCGACTGTTATCGTCGAATCCCTTTGAAAAATACTCCCGCCGCGATTTGGTATGGGCCTGGGAGGGCTCGCGCCGATCCAAGACCCGCGATCGGTAATCCATTAGCCGCGTCCGCTTTCGGACGGGTCGCGACAGCTGGCGACTCCGCTGGGGATCTTGTTCTAGAACCTATGGTTCTAGACCTCAAGTGGACTTAGGCCGTAATTAAAACGCTGAGTGATTTTTCTAACCCTGCAGGCGCTCTTGAAGGTGAGGTAAGTCCGCTCATGGTAGGTGTTATATGTTTTTGCAGATTGGAGAGATAAGGGGTGTAGTCCGTGATTAACATTGTCTTATGCAGGTTGGCGTAGGAATGTATGTTGTATGGATGATTTGAAGCGCCGATTGATAAACTGTTGTGCATGACTTGCATTGTGATACTCACAACACATGAACACACACAATCGCGCCTAAAACCCCGGGCGCCGCCTATAGGAAAACAATATAAGGGATTGAAAATGGAATCTCCGTGAGGAAAAACACGGGGTAATCCACTTTTCAATTCCGCTCATTTCGAATTATGAATTGGGTCCCAATGCAACAATAGTTGTGCAATGGAATCTACCCTTTCTAGAACTCGAGGTGGGAGCCTTGGCCTTAGGTTCCAAACCCTATCTTGATTCTTAGAGCCAAACCTCACTGGTCTCATGCGTATGTATGTGAATGATTGGTACACCTCGAAACCAAAAGGTCATTCAGCGCCTCTTATGAATCAAAATCCAAAAACTTGTGTGAAGAATCAATCGCGAGTTGAAACGAACCAGGATGGCATGGAAAAGCGCTGGACCACCTTGGAGAGTCAACTGACGAGGGCAAATGCCTCTTGACCGGGCAACCGAATCAAGGATAAGGACGTGTCATTCCTAATTGATTTTCAATCAGATAATGACATAATATTTCATATCTCTTCCTCTCAGGATAAGATGGTTAAAGACCAACAAAAGGGAGCTTGCCTTCCCTACAAAATGGAAAGGAGTGCACCTTCATCGGGCATCACCCATTGGGTTTGCAAAAACAAGATGGATTTATTGTGATGAGCCTTAAGTAGACAACGTGAAGCTGGGGCAACCTAATTTGGATCGACTCTCCCTAAGTCGAAAAAGTTGTATCCGTTCCAAATCGGATTGACCGGTTCACGAGTTGATATGGTTTTCCATTCTTGCAGGTGATGACAAAAATGAATGGGACCACTGAAAAATTTCCAGCATCTTGGATGCCAGAAGTGACCAGAGCGGGGATAGTAAATCCGTAATCGTTTCAATTAAAGCTCCTTACGCGGTGATTAACTCTTTCACTCCTTTCATCGCGCAGGTTGTTGAAGTACTCAATCACGAGTAAACCCATTTTTGCGGATGTCAAATAGCCTGAATGCGTCAATGCAGCAAAATGCAAAAGGGAGTTAGATGGGGCAAGCGTCACCTAGCTACGACAAATCACGCCCAACTGGGGCAAGCGAATCATTTGTGCGCCGGACAAAGAATAACATTTCTTCTCTGGCAAAATCAATGGACGCAATTGTAGAGTCGTCCGCATCAGAATTAAACCCAAGATACGAATATGGGTGAACGGTAACCTTGTATCGTTCCATTTTGGTCTTCGAAGACCACATGCCTAACATGAGTTTTTACTCATTTAACAGGGAGTCGTTGGCACCGAAAGCCTCAAAAGAAAAGAACTCGCCAACGAGGAGGCGAATAAAGCTATTGACCTTGGGAGTCAGCACTCCAAGAAATGGTCTTTGATTATAAGACCTAGTGGAGGGTAAAAAGTATCGCTCCTACGTCCCATGCTTTGACATGCATTTTGATAAAAATTTTCTTTTTTCCTTGAATAAAAGGAACCTTGAAGAATGGCGCTGGAATGCGCCCAAAAACACAAATGGATCTCCTCTGGGGCAAATCCTTGAGAATGATTCATCGCCAACCAAACGGAGGGATCAAGACCACAAGATAGAGGGCCAAATCCTGCAAGCAGCGAGTTTGTGTTCAAATGGAAACACAAAGCAAGAACAAGGCTGTATCGTTCCAATTTGCCTTGAATTTTGGAACGCAAACTGACAACTAATTCTCGTCTTTGACAGGGGATTGCCATCAAGGTGAAACAGGTTTTCACACCCCATGAATTACCCATTGGAGTACACGACCGAGGGTAGGATGTATCGTTCTAAATTTTTGAAAAATTCGTGAACGTACAATAACATGTTTTCTCTGCATTTTCAGGGATCTCCAGCCGCGGGGGACAGGTAAGTATCACTTTCCCCAATCCATTGAAGATGTTAAATAAAAAACAGAGAGAAAAAGAAAAGCTTTCAGAATCTAATGTCTAGAAAAGACATAGAATTCAAACTTCATTGGCATTCATGTTTTGAAACAGGAGGTTATCTGAACATGAATAAGAACATGCATTGTGCACCATAAAATCCCCTTGACGTGTAAAATTTTTGGGAAAACGAAAGAGATTTTTCCAATCAAAAGTTGTTCAAAACTCTCAAAAGGACATTTTCTCAAAAGACTAGAGGCAAAGCCTAGTCCAAACACGTCCTATACACACTTAAGAGAGAAGTGGAGCGAATCAAACAGCAAAATCTGGACCTACAGAAGTAGGGACCATTCGCAGCAATTACATGGGTTGGGACGACGGAGGCATTCGTTTCATATCCCCCGAACACTACAGGTGACCGTTGATAACCCCTTTGAACGGCGGTTTTCATTCTTAACCCTGTCAAGAACCACCCCACATCGGGGCAAAATGGAGGTGAGTCCAGCAGCATCAGGAGAAAATGGTTAGAAATTTTCTTGCTCGGACTAACATTAATCTTTGTGTGTTGTTTATATGGTAATCCAAGTGCCATAGGATGATGAGAAGCATTCATTTCTCTATCCCACACACCGAATCCTTTGCATAGCCAAGTTGAGCCTACAAAATCATTTCATAAACCCGTTGGTGATCATTGCACATTCCAAGACGGATGCAGCATCACTTCAGAAACGAAGGAGTTCAAGACTTAGGATTTGCAAAAAAATTCCTAAGTTAATGTTTAACCTTGTTAGACCTTTGATCATAGGTCTAACACGTTCCCATGAAGATGGGAAAAAGTGGGATTCCAAAAATGAATGAGAAAAATCCACCGCATCAAGAAAAAGCAAAGTGCCTCGTAAAAGCAAGGCCGATGCTCGTGAAAACTGTTTGATTGATCCCCAATAAAGCCTAGTTGGGAAGAGAGAAAAACCCATAAAGGAGTCAGATCAAGAAGACTGCTCCCCAAATGATGTCAGCCGTGGTGCAAAAACACGGACAGAATTGTCAATCTCTTAATACCACAAGAGACGTTCTCTAAAGGACTTGTGCACACCTCAAAAGCGGTTGCACACCTCAAAAATTGAAGATGCAGAATGGAAAAGACATGTGACAAGTTTGCAATGATCACCAATGCCAATCCCCTCACAAATTCTGGGCCAAAAACAAGCCTTTTTCGGTCCCCAATCCTACAAATGTTACAACCCTGAAACAGTCTTCTCTGACTAAGACACTTGGGTTAACATATTGCTTAGCTCGAAGAAGTACGAGCAAGACTATTTCTTCCTCATTTTGCAGGGTTCTTGACTTGTAAACCCGGAGCAGATGGTGAAGACTTTCATTCAATGGCCTCGACTCCAAAGCGGGTCCCCTTTGAAAACCAATATCCAAGCCTAACATTACGGTCCCGTGGAAGACCTCCCGACCGATCAAAATGTATGCGCTGCGAATGAGCCTAAAACCTAGGCACATGTTAGTAGGGAATTGAGTGCATCCTCTATAAAAAATACCACTATCGCAAAACAGGTGAGAAGACCTCCTTGTCGAGAAATATTCCAATTGATGTTTTGAACAAACTCTTTTTGGAAGTTTCAAATTGTTGGATCCAGATTTTCCGCGCAAGGGATTTGTGATCACATTTGCATGTTGCAAGAATGCTTTGGATAACCTCCAGCAGCAAATTTCATGATTAAAACTTAAATCATACGGTTTTGTCAAAATGGACAGCCGTGGTATTCCCAAAGATTACTAACGTTTTCTTGGTGAAGAAAAATCTTTCAGGCTCAAACTTCTGCAGGATACCTGGAGAACCCAGCTCCCAGAATGTCGCCTCAACGGACCCAAGTGAAGCTTTGTCAAGATAAAATCTTTCACTGCTTCAAAATTGAATTCCCCGGCAAATTTCGGGATCTTGCAAAAGAAAGGGTGAGGATAGAACCCTTTTTCAAAAGAAGTCAGCAAACTGTCCCAGCAGGACGTGAAGAATCCTCGTCCTAGGACACCCTTTTCAAAACTTAGGCAGTCTCATCGGATGTGGAAAACCCTCGTCATGAGACACCTTTTCAAATATCAAACTGTCTCATCGGACGTGGAAAACCCTCGTCATGAGACACCTCTTCAAAATTCAGGAAGTCTCATCGGACGTGGAGAACCCTCGTCATGAGACCCCTTTTCAAAATATCAAACAGTCTCATCGGACGTGGAGAACCCTCGTCATGAGACCCCTTTTCAAAATATCAAACAGTCTCATCGGACGTGGAGAACCCTCGTCATGAGACCCCTTTTCAAAATATCAAACAGTCTCATCGGACGTGGAGAACCCTCGTCATGAGACCTCTTTTCAAATATCAAACAGTCTCATCGGACGTGGAGAACCCTCGTCATGAGACCCCTTTTCAAATTCAGGCAGTCTCATCGGACGTGGAGAACCCTCGTCATGAGACCCATTTTCAAATTTAGGCAGTCTCATCGGACGTGGAGAACCCTCGTCATGAGACACCCTTTTCAAATCAACTCATGGTAGAAACCGCCTGAAGGGTCAAAACTAAGGTAGATACCGCCTGAAGGGTCAACTAAAGGTAGAAACCGCCTGAAGGGTCAACTCATGGTAGATACCGCCTGAAGGGTCAAACCAAGGTAGATACTGCCTGAAGGGTCAACACATGGTAGAAATCGCCTGAAGGGTCAACTCAAGGTAGATACCGCCTGAAGGGTCAACTCAAGGTAGAAACCGCCTGAAGGGTCAACACAAGGTAGATACCGCCTGAAGGGTCAATACAAGGTAGATACCGCCTGAAGGGTCAAACTCAAGGTAGAAACCGCCTGAAGGGTCAAACTCATGGTAGATACCGCCTGAAGGGTCAACACAAGGTAGAAACCGCCTGAAGGGTCAAACCAAGGTAGAAACCGCTTGAAGGGTCAACTCAAGGTAGAAACCGCTTAAAGGGTCAAACCACGGTAGATACCGCCTGAAGGGTCAAATATGGTAGAAACCGCCTGAAGGATCAACCTAATGGTCCGATCCACCATACGGATCAAAACCTTGACAAATTCTAGACACGGAAAGAGTCATTTCCCTAGGTAAACCTTACAGTAGGTGAACCATTTCTGGTTCGATCCACCATACGGATCAAAATCCTTGGCAAATCCCAAAGTATGGGACGCGCCTTCCTTAGGTTCCTACCAGTTAGGAATCCCATAATGGTATGACCTACCATACAGGTCAGAGCTTAATCTCCCTAGGATATTCTGAATGACGAGTCCTAGGTATCTGCTTGAAAGTTGTCGCAACCGGCAGCATCTGACAGGTGAGCTTCAGGTAAGCCTCTCTCACTCCGGCCCATGTTCAAATTGTTAAAGCAAACCGGGGATTAATTTGAGCTTTCATCAAAGGGCCTTAAGCGATCCAATGTCGTAGCATTTCTTCTCTCATTTTCCCAGTTGAGTCAGTTAGAAATCAGGTGCCACCTTATCTTTGAGAGAAACCTCTAACGAGATTCCTCTCAAAGAGGGGCAGCTGTTGACACCTGATTTTTGACCATTTATTATTGTGATTTTTATTCTTTAAAATTAATTAAAAATATCAAAAAAGGTCATAAAATCACAAAATCAACTTTGGAAGCCTTGGCCTAGCCTCGGGGACCAATTTTGAACAAAAAATATTTTTTGGTATTTTATAATATTTTTCGAATTTATTTAATTATAAAAATACCCAAAAAATCAGAAAAATACCATTCGTGGTCAGAAAAATACACAAAAATATTCAATAATTTTGTTTTAATTTCATCTTCAAGTGTGTCACCTTAAATCTTGAAAATTCGGCTCGGGTCACTATGTTTCTTCACAAACATAAACTCGAACCGAGCAAAAAAATTCCTTTGCGAGTCTTTTAATTTTCAATTCTCACTTTTTATAAGCTATGACATTGGATTCTAAAGTCTTAAAGTGCAATTAGGTCAATTTGCCCTCCAATTTAATCAATTTTTACCAAAAGGGCTTAATTGCACATTTTTCTTTCAATTAGTCCCCGGTTTCACAGATGTATACGTATGCTCTACGTATTTATACGTCATACGTATTTATACGTTATGCATATTTGTACTGTTTGGTAACCTCTTTAACTCTTGTAATAATAATAATGGTTATTATTTTTAACACCTTTGTTAGTGCCTTTTTTTTAGCATTTTTGTATTGTGAGTGCTATTGCTAGTGCTATTTTTAAATAGCATTTTTTGTATTATAAATTGTGAGTGCTATTGTTAGTGCTATTTTTAAATGACATTTATTTATCATAAATTGTGAGTGCTATTGTTAGTGCTATTTTTAAATGGCATTTATTTATCATAAATTGTGAGTGCTATTATTAGATAGAATTTATAATTGTTAGTGCTATTTTTAAATAGCATTTTTATATTATAAATTGTGAGTGCTATTGTTAGTGCTATTTTTAAATAGCATTTTTGTATTATAAATTGTGAGTGCTATTGTTAGTGCTATTTTTAAATGTCATTTATTTGTGAGTGCTATTTTTAGATAGAATTTATAATTGTTAGTGCTATTTTTAAATACAATTTATTGGAAGGTATTTTTGGCTATAAAAGGATGGCAAGAGTTTTGAGGTTGAGGGGGGGAGACATTTTGTAGAGTATGCAAATTTTTGAGAGCTTAGAGAGAAGAACACAAACACTCTCTATATTCTCATAATCTTGAGTGAGCAAAATATACTAAGTTCGGAATATTGATTCCGCATATTGCTAGCACAATTGTTGTGGAGTTATTAGTCGTCTCCCCGTTCGTCAATTGGTGGTGCGTCCGAACTAGATGCCTAACACTTGTGGAGGCTGAGATCGAAGAACATCGAACCGACACCTCCGTTCAAGCACGCTACGAGAGGTAATCCATTTACTCCCTTTGAGGCTTTGTGATTTTTTTTCGATTGAAATGCACGAAGTACGCCTCTGGAGATACATGTATGGGTTGTTATTTATTTCCGCTACGTGTTACGTGGATCCCAACAGTGGTATCAGAGCCGATCCTTAGGTGTTTTCGTGCATTTAATTGATTTTTTGCAATTTTTGCAATACTATGGCCAATATGTATTAACGAATTGTTCGTCTTACATGGCTAATGGAGGTTGATTATTTTATATGATAAATTAATCAACGTAGCAAAAATTGAGACTAAATCAATTTTGAATCGAAAATTTATGGCTATCTTATTTTACGTAAAAATTCTGAATATGATTCAACGTAGAATTTTTATTGTGCCTTCCTAAGTTTTAAATTGTGAATTTATTACTTACGTGGAAGGGTGGTGATCATGGAAAAATCCCTAATCAATGTGATTGATGTATGTATGAATGTATGGTGATTATTTATATATTTGGGGTTGTAATTATTAAATGGAGGCTGCGTACTCCTTTTATTTTTCATATAATCTTTATTTTTAGCATAGTCAATTGTTGATGTAAATGCTACGAGGATTATGTGGAGGAGCCTTTTAAGTCGGCGAGCTCTTTGGGGCCCGATTCTTGAAGAGTTCAAGAAACCAAGAAGAAGAGAAGAGCGGCTCTCCGTTATTAAAATATTAAAATGATTAAATGTGGTCTCATTGGCTCGAGACCCATTAAATCATAATTCCATGATCACCACGTAGGATAGATGTTTATGTGATTGACATCTATTTTTTTTTTTTTTATGATTACGTGAGCATGTTAAACTGGTTAATGTGCAAAGTCAGACTTACATCACCCAAAATTGCGCCTGCATGAAATCCTAGTTAGGGAAAATCACTCGCGTTAGGTACCGAAAGGGCGTTGGTAATGACATCAACGTAACCAAGTCCCCGAACTCAAAATCTCTGGTTCCGCAGAATTGATCGATCTCTCCCAATCGGTCAATAAGGTTTCCGGTCTACCCTCCAAGAAAGACCGGTGGCGACTCCAAATGCATGCACAAGTTGCACATGCCACCACGACCACACTAAGGTCGAAAGCGATCGACTGTTATCGTCGAATCCCTTTGAAAAATACTCCCGCCGCGATTTGGTATGGGCCTGGGAGGGCTCGCGCCGATCCAAGACCCGCGATCGGTAATCCATTAGCCGCGTCCGCTTTCGGACGGGTCGCGACACCCACCACTTTGAAGACTGAACTAGGGGACGAGCGCAATACTCGATGAAACCGAATCAATGCAAGAGAGTTTGTGATCCTATCACGAGGAAAAAGAAAGGGGAATACAGACGATGAGTAATTGCAGGATCTCGGGAGGAGCGCTTGCTTGCTGGTCTTCATATGCAGCCTGAAGGATGGTTCCAGGACACGCACAATCACTTGAGAAAATTTCTAGAGTGAGCAAACACGTAAGAGCGAATTGAGAAAGCTGAGTGAACTAGATCAGCCCGAGATACCCCGATCCATCATGTTTAAAAGTTATTCCCATATGCTAGAAACGCCCGACCTGGACATTTCTGAGCACGAACTGCTGGGAGACTTTGAAGATCCTGGAGCTGAATCCTGCTCGAAGGCCATAGAGACTGACTCCTCCAGCGATGAAATTCTAGGTTTCAGCTACGAAGAAGGAGTATACAATGATGACCGGAGTCGGAAAAGGAAGCAACCACAACGCCACACTCCAGGCCAAATCCGAGAGCTCGAAGCTTTCTTCAATGAATGCCCCACTCCAAGCAGACAACAGAAAATGGAGTTGAGCCGAAAGATAGGATTGGAGCTTTCGAAGGTCAAGTTTTGGTTCGCCAACAAACGAACCCGGGTGAAACAGCAATACGCAGACCATGAGTTACTGGTCCTGAAGGAGGAGAATGAGAAGCTTCAAGCTGAAAGCGCGAGATATAAGGAAGCTCTGACCAAGGCCACCTGCCTTAATTGTGGTAATCCTGTTGTCCTCGGCGAGGTGTTCCTCGATGAACCATCCCTGTTGACGAATAACGCTCAGCTGCTACCGTATTCTCCACAGCATTTTCCGACACAGCCAGATACCGCCGGAGATCTGCATGAGCAAGTCAACACCATAGGATCAACACCAACATCCTCTGAGAAATGGGATATGAATCATCACAGGGGGAATTCTCTCAATGACGAACTCGCTGTCGCAGCCAGCCAATCCAAAGTCGGTGAGTCCCTCCCTGGACAACTTTTGAAACGACTAGATCCCGTAGAGAATAGCTACCGAAGTATTGACGATATTTTGGGTGATAAGAGAACAAGGTTTTACTGGACCTATGAGCTTCACACCAAATTTGTTGATGCAATTCGAGAGCTGGGAGTTGATTCGGCTAGCCCACTACGCATACTCGAGATTATGAATGTGCCGGGGCTCTCTAGAATTAACGTTGAGTCTCACCTCAAGTACTATAGGAGATTGCTAAGGGATGGAAGGATAGCGTTAAACCATCATAAAGCCAGTTGGAGCTCAAGTGCTGGGCAGAGTTACAACCATGATGATTGGAGAGCCAAGAGCACCCAACCGTGTTTCAGCAATGACGGGACTAGCAGTCGTGTCAGCGACTCCTCTAACCCAAATCAGAATGCTCCGCCGAGCTATCTCAATACTCCTCAGGAGTATATGCCACAGTTCCAGCACATAGAGATTCCTCAGTTTGAGCGCGAATCAGTCATTAATGCTGTCCCTGAAGTGGATCTGGCATTGGTAGAGAGTGCACATATGAACCTGCCGGTCATTGAAGGAAGTTCCAATTCGAGGGGTCAAATTGCTCACGGCGAGAGCAAAGAGAGGAATCCCTCGCCTGCAGTCGACGACACCCAATCTGGGCACCAAGGGCTAGAAAGAACAGGTGATTTCCTTGATGAGGAGCTGGACACTTGGATCAATACTCTTCAGGAATGTATGTCTCAACCCCAACAGGGCAATGATGAAGGTTCCAGCTCAAAAACTCCAATCCCTCACAACGAAGGCAATGAAAGAAATCTGCCCCCAACAATCGTTGATACCCAACTTGAACATCAATGGCTCGAAGACCCGAGCAATTTCCTTGGCGATGAGTTCAATCTTTGGCTCGATCAATTTGGAGCCGGAGGACCATCGCAGTGGTGACGCGAGGCCGGTGATCAAACGTCTGATGCAAGGCATGGCTACTCGATGAAAAATGCTTCGAGAAAAGGGGTTGAATACTCCTATTGCATATGTTGTTGATCGCACTGTAAGGTTCCCACGGGAACATCTTTCATTAATATCTAGAACTAATTGCGCGTGAGTGTCAACATCACCCTTTGAGCATCTTCAAGCCGAAGGCCGTGGATTAATCACTTAATCCGTGGAGCAAGTTCCATGAACCATAATTATCACCCGCTGAGCATAATGGGATCTACCCCTTCAACACGAAATACGTTTGGCCGCGAAGCCACCTATTTGGTAAAACGATGTATCGTTCCTAAACGATCTTCAATCGAATACCGAAGTAATGTATTCTTTCTTTTCCTTCTCAGATGATAAACATGGATAAATCACTCAATGAGTCATGCGTTCAAATAGCAGAACAGACGCTGCCCAGCTAGGGGCAGATGAACCATTGATGTTACAAACACTCCAAGCATGGATATGCGGATTTGATAGAGGTTGTTCATATCAATACGCAACATCATAATGGGATGAAAATCAAGAGTAAAGTTGTATCGTCCCAGTTTGTCTTGAATTTGGGAATATGAATTAACACTTATTTTTTATCCTTGACAGGGGAATCGCCTTGGAGACGAATAAGTTTTTACATCCCACATACTACCTGTTAGGGTACATGAGGGTAGGATGTATCATTTCGATTTTCGAAAAATTCGTGAACATACAATGATATGCTTCTTTTACATTTTCAGGGATCTCCAGCCACAGTGGACAGGTAGGTATTCCTTTCCCCCAATCCATTGAAGATGTTAAACCAAAAAACACAGAGAGAAAAAGAAAAAGCTTTCAAAATCTGATGTCTAGAAAAGACATGGAATTCTAACTTCATTGGCATTCATGTTTTGAAACATGAGGTTGTCTGAACACGCATTGTGCACCATAAAATCCCCTTGACGGGTAAAATTTTTGGGAAAACGAAAGAGATTTTTCCAATCAAAAGTTGTTCAAAACTCTCAAAAGGATGTTTCCTCAAAAGAGAGGCAAGCTCAAATCCAAACACATCCTACATACACTTGAGAGATGAGTGGAGCGAATCAAATAGTAAAATCTGGACTTACGGAGGTAGGGACCATTCGCAGCGATTACATGGATTGGGACGACGGAGGCGTTCGTTTCATATCATAAACACTACAGGTGACCGTTGACAACCCACTTGAACGGCGGTTTTCATTCTTAACCCTGTCAAGAACCACCCCACACCGGGGCAAAAAGGAAATAAGTCCAGCAGCATCAGGAGAAAATGGTTAGAAATTTTCTTGCTCGGACTAATTAATCTTTGTGTGTTGTTTATATGGTAATCCAAGTGCCATAAGATGACAAGAAGCATTCATTCTCTATCCCACACACCATATCCTTTGCACAGCCAAGTTGAGCCTGCGAATTCATTTCATAAACCCCTGTTGGTGATCATGGGATGTTTCAAGATAGAAACTGCATCACTCCAAGAACGGAAGAAATCAAGAGATGGGATTTATAGAAAAATTTCATATCGGCGTTTAAATGTGCTATGATTCAAGTTGTATATCTAGCACAATTTTCTGAACATCGTAGTTCCAAAGGAAAAGAAAAAGGCGGGATTTCACAAAGAAAAAAATCCCCAGCATCAAGAAAAAGCAAAAGTACCTGGTAAAAGCAAGGCCGATGCTCGTGAAAACTGTTTGATTGATCCCCAATAAAGCCTAGTTGGGAAGAGAGAAAAACCCATAAAGGAGGTCAGATCAAGAAGACTGCTCCCCAAATGATGTCAGCCGTGGTGTAAAAAACACTGACAGAATTGTCAATCTCTTAATACCACAAGAGACGTTCTCTAAAGGACTTGTGCACACCTCAAAAGCGGTTGCACACCTCAAAAATGGAAGATGCAGGATGGAAAAGACATGTGACAAATTTGCAATGATCACCAATGTCAAATCCTTCGTGATTTCTGGGCCAAAAACAAGCCTTTTTCGGTCCCCAATCCTACCAATGTTACAACCCCTGAAACAGTCTTCTCTGACTAAGACACTTGGGTTAACATATAGCTTAGCTCGAAGAAGTACGAGCAAGACTCTTTCTTTCTCATTTTGCAGGGTTCTTGACTTGTAAACCCGGAGCAGATGGTGAAGATTTTCATTCGATGGCCCCGACTCCAAAGCGGGTCCCCCTTGAAAACCAATATCCAAGCCCAACATTACGGTCCCGTGGAAGACCTCCCGACCGATCAAAATGTATGCGCTGCGAATGAGCCTAAAACCTAGGCACAGGTCAGTAGGGAATTGAGTGCATCCCCTAAAAATCATCACCTCAAAACAGGTGAGTTGGCCTCCTTGTCGAGAAATATTCCAATTGATGTTTTGAGCAAACTCTTTTTGGGAATTTTCAAACTGTTGATCCAGATTTTCCATGCAAGGGATTTGTGATAACATTTGCATGTTGCAAGAATGTTTTGGATAACCTCCAGCATCAAAATGCACATCTCATGACTAAAGCTTAAGTCATAAAATTTTGTCAATTGGACAATTGCTGTCTTCTCAAAGATTACCAATATTTTCTTGGGGAAGAGAAACCCTTAAAAAAAAAAACCTTTTCAAAATTAGACAGTCTCATTGGACGTGGAGAATCCTCGTCATGAGACCCCCTTTTCAAAAATATCAAACAGTCTCATCGGACGTGGAGAACCCTCGTCATGAGATCCCTTTTCAAAAATCAAACAGTCCTAGCTTGACGTGGAGAACCCTCGTCCTAGGATCCCTTTTTCAAAAATATCAAACAGTCCTGGCATGACGTGGAGAACCCTCGTCCTAGGACCTCTTTTCAAATATCAAACAGTCTTATCGGACGTGGAGAACCCTCGTCATGAGACCCCTTTTCAAACCAAATGAAGGTAGAAACCGCCTGAAGGGTCAACACAAGGTAGAAACCGCCTGAAGGGTCAACTCGAGGTAGAAACCGCCTGAAGGGGTCAACCAAAGGTAGAAACCGCCTGAAGGGTCAACTCATGGTAGAAACCGCCATAAGGGTCAACCCCAACAGTCCGATCCACCATACGGATCAAAACTTTGACTAATTCCCAAAATATTGGGAGAATTTGTTTTTCTAGGTAAGCCTTATTGTAGGCAACCCGCTTATGGTCTAATCCACCATACGGATCAAAATCCTTTGGCAATTCCCAAAGAAATAATGCACCCCTTAGGTTCCTATCAGTTAGGAATCACATTATGGTTTGACCTACCATATAGGTCAGAGCTTAACCCCCCTAGGACACTCTAAGAACGAGTTCCTAGAAATTCTCTTGAATCCATTAAACACCGTGAAGGTCGCGCGGACATCAAGCAGGTGAGCGACAGGTACATCTCCCTACTCTCTAATTCCCTCACATCATAAGGGCAAAATGAGCACCCCTCCTTTTAAGAAAGAGCATACGTCGATGGGCGCGAAAAAAAAAATTGGATGTCATGATTCCTTTTATTTTCTTGTTTCCAATCGAGTCGATCAGAACGCAGGTGTCACCTTGTCTTTGAGAGAAACCTTTAACGAGATTCCTCTCAAAGAGGGGCAGCTGTTGACACCTGATTTTTGATAAGTCTTTTCTAGTTTATTATTATTATTATTATTTAAAAAAAATCATAAAAAAATCTATAAAAAGTTAAAAAATTACAAATTCAATTTTGGTAACCTTGGCCAAGCTAAAGGAACCGTTTTTGACAAAAATATTTTTTCATATTTTTTTTTTTTTTTTATTTTCGAAAAATATAAAAATACATGAAAAATAAAAAGAATAGAATTTGAGGTCTCAAAAATTTATAAATAGTCAATATTTTATTTTGATTGTATTTTTTATTTTGACCTCATAAAAAGTCAAAAATCAAGTTCAATCGCATGTATTCCTTCGTAATATATGAAGTTGAATTTGGCTAAAAAAAAATGCCATTTGAGTTATTTATTTATTTATTTGCAGTTCTTACAGTTTTCGAATCTTGGCAGTCAATTTGAGTGCTCTATGTTGCACCTTAGTCCGATTGTTCGCTGACCGTACAATTGTGCGAATTGGGCAACCGACCTAACTGACGAAATTGACGAAAGAGGGAGCGTGATGATTGGAAGAGGGGACCACCGTCATCACGATGTCTCCCTCTTTTCTTTCCCTTTCTCTCTCGCGCCCGCTCCCTCTCTTTCTCACACACTCTCCCTCTCTCTTTTCATCTTTCCTCTCTCTCTCTTTTTGAAGGCACTCAAGTTCACTCAAGTGCACTTGAGTGCACTCAATTGGAGGGAGAGAGAGGATCAGCCCTCTCTCTTCGGCCGCTCCCTCTATTCTCCCCTCCTCCTCCTCCTCCTGGTCTCTGCTTCTTCTTCTGGATTTTTTTTTTTCTTCTTCGTGAACCTCCCCACCTCACCGACACCACTTCCCGCCACCACACATTCGGCCTCCTTCGTCGAGCCAGCTACCACCGCACCACCACCTCGCTGCCGCCGCTATCGCTTCAAGCCGCTAGATCCGAAGACCCGAGCCGCCGCAAAGTTGAGAAACCCGCGAGCCAACGCGGCTTGAAGCCTCCGTGCTCTGTTTTCCTCCGCCCCGACGTTCCCTCACCTCTGTCATCGATCCCGAAGTCAGCCGTCGTCCGCCGATCGTCGATTTAGCCGTTTCGGCCGTGCCCCGCTCGGTCCCCGCGTCCAGCCGTGTCCGGACGTGTCGGAGAGTGTCGAACGTGTCGGAGCGTGTCGGAGAGTGTCGAACGTGTCAGAGAGTGTCGAGCCGTGTCGGAGAGTGTCGAACGTGTCGGAGCGTGTCGAACGTGTCGGAGCGTGTCGGAGAGTGTCGAACGTGCCGGAGCGTGTCGGAGAGTGTCGAACGTGTCGGAGAGTGTCCGGGCGTGTCGAAGCGTGTCGAAGCCGTGTCCGAACAGAGCATGAACAGTGTCGGAACAGTGCATGAACAGTGTCCAATTTTTTAATTTTTTTGATTTTTTTTTATTTTTTAGTCTTAATTTGTGAAATTGACTATCGACATTCTAATGGCGATCGACAGGTAACGGGCATGGGGATGGTCGCAGGCTGGGGCTGGGCGATTGAAGGCCGGTGTCCAATCCGGTATGTTTTACGTACCCGATTCGTATATCAGGATTATTTTTCTAAAATATTGCATTTATAGACTTGATTTGTATGTATTTGTTTCAGTCTAGTGGTTAGCTTATTTATCTGGTTGAGTGTTATCTATTGTCAAAGACATGCTTTTTGTTAAAATATTTTCTGAAAATATAAAAAAATATTAATAAATCAAAAATGCCAAAAAAATGGAAAAATTAAAGAAAAATAAAAAAATGGAGAAAAATTGCAGAAAAATTCTAAAAATTGTCCAAGGCTGAAAATGACAAAAAATTGATTTGTTTTCATTTTTGGGATTTTCTCCCATTTAATCCAAAATGGCGATTTCACCCCTCAAAGGGTGAATCGTCTTTGATATTCTGATGAATTGTGGAAATTGCTTAGAATTTGGTGATGGGCCAGATGGGTGGTTAAACCTTATGTCTAAGATTTCCACATTTCATTTCCATTTTTAGAAAATGACGATTTTACCCTTCGAATGGTAAATCGGTTTCTAAAATTCCCGAAAATCACGAAAATTGCCAAAAAAATAGGAAATGGGTCAATTGAGTGACCAAACCTGTTTTGACTCCGGATTCATTCCGAAATGATGATTTTGTCCTTTTTGGGCAAATTGTCCCCTTTGTCTCAAAATTACGATTTTGCCCCTGATGGGCAAAATCATGTCTAAATCATTCCTAAGCCTGATTGATGCTTCTCTAGGCCAATATGGCCTTATTAGGAATGCCATGTGATTTATTTGTACACTTGAATTCATCGATTTGTGCACTTTATTATTGATTGTGATTGCTATGATAGTCATTCATATCTGCATGAACTCCTAGATTTAGAACTCGTACCCCACTCATCTGCATGAAATCTTTGGTCAGAAAATTCAGTCAACTTAGGTACCGAAAGGGCGTCAACTCTGACAGTTGACGTAACTAAGTCCCCGAACCCAGTTCTCTGGTTATCGCAGAATTGAATAGAAACTCCCGACTATTCAATAGGGTGGTCCAATCATACCCTCCAAAAAATGATTGGTGGCGACTCCCTGGCATGCACACTTAGCACATGTCACTAGACCACACTGAAGGTCGACTACGCATACCTCCGTTGCGATTTGGGTAATGGGCCTTGGGAGAGGCCCGCGTCCGACCAGACTGGACGGCCCATTAGCCCTCGAGAGCCCGACAACCTCGAGAGGGTCGCGACAGTTTGGACATGGTTTGTGGCGTCCTAGACCGCCACCCTACGGTCATAGGTCTCTAATAACGATAAATAGAGTTTAATCTAATAAATATCAATCGACTAAGGTCTATGATCCACAGGCCACAACACAACAATAAGATCTGAGATAAAATTTAACAACTCAGAAATGTAACATGAGGCAGCAAACATAAGAACCACAATTTATATATATAATAACATCATACACGACCACGAGGGAGTTCGTATAGATATAACAAAAGATGACTCTAGTCGTCAATCCATAGGCATACTGGGATGGCAAAAAAAAAACTACTCCATCAACCTACGTAGTCGCCTATGCCAAAAGGTCGTCAAACTGCCACCAGTCCTCAATCCTACTCAGACTGGTCGGAAAGGAACATCTCCTCATCCTCGGACTCCTCAAGTGGCTCGGGTGGTGGCACGTACACGTTAGGCATAACAGGCTCTGGAGGCGGCAGAATAGATGCTGCGTCAACAGGAACAGCTGGAACAGGTGGATGAGGCACAGGAGTTGCAGGAGGCACTAGGACCACAGGAACTGGGGGTGCGTCGAAAGTACTCTCAGAAAAAGGGCCAATCAGTCTATTACCCTCAGGAATATATATAGCATACCAACGATAAATAGTCAAAGTGGGCTCTCCCTCGTCAACCCACATAGTATGTACATGTGCTACAAGCTTCAGATGCGGTACGTCTAGGTGTATCATATCGCGAAAATAAAAATCATAATCGTACAGTACTCCAAAATGCCTATGGACAGTCGCCATGGATGCTAATATGAAAATGTGTCCACAAACGTGGGTTAGTATGACGGCTAGCAAGAAAACATTCAATCCCACTATAGGGGTCCTACGACTCTCTAGGACAAACTATAAGACAATTCTAACTAAAAGAATAATTCGATAACATATCAAAATTCAGTTAAGTAACATATAATGCAGAAATGCGATGCTAACATGAAATGACGTGCTCTTCGCTCACACGACCATCGCCAAGCCCAATGGCTTGCAGGGACCCCTACTCTAGGGCGTCCTCGACGCATGGTACGGCTCTATCCCGCACACAGCTCAGGGTCATCAAGCACATACAAATCCCCACACACAGCACAGGGGCGTCATCTCAATTTAGTGCACTGAAGAGCAAAACTCCACATATCTCACCATATATCGATCGGCATCATGTGCCAATGCATGCTCGACTATGAGTCACAAGATTCTCACTATCATTTCTACAATTGATATAACAATGCCAAGCCAACAACAAGCATGCCAATTCACAAGTACATGAGATATGACAATGAACTGTTTCAATCAAACAAAGAATCATGAGCCAATCTCAAGATCAAGAAAGCTATCATTGTCTTCGAGCAACCCCATGCTTATCCAGTTGACTCGTAATCTGGCATGTAAGACTATCAAGGCTTAGTCTCGAAATTACTAAGAAAGCATTCCACGAATATTTCATATTTGTCACATGCAAAACAACTTAGATTAGCCACTTACTTCCGCCAATTTTTGTGTCCGAAAATCTATCCTAGGGCAAATTGAAACCGGCTTTCTGCCCTTAAATAAGCCTGGTTCTTTTCTAATTTAATCAATCGCTCGTGCCTCCATAATGCATCAACATAAACATAAGAGAATTAAAGCAATCCACCATATTAGAACTCGGATCTTGTACACTACTCTGTGTCCGAATCAGAACAGGTACTGTCCTAGAAACCAAACAGTATCCTCAGTCCTAACCCTCCAATTTGAAATCCTTAAATCTCCTCGATTCCGTTGGCCGTTCTACTAATCCTTTCCCAAACCTTGCTCGATAATCCTTTCACTTAAGAACTTGTAGTGTAGCACATTCTAACCTCAATTGACACCCCATAGAACAGAAAATGGATCTACCATAAACCGAAGGCAGTTCGGTGTCTAACATACAATTCGAGTTCTAATTGTTCCAACCGACTAAGCATAGCTCATTCATAACATCTTAAACCCATTCTCTCTTAATTAACACTAGAATTTGCTGCATGACTAAAATCTAGAGCCGGTTGTACAAAAGAGTAGAATAAAATCACATTATCCTCCTCCTACTCACAGAACTGAACCGCATGGTCAAAGCTCATCTTGTACTTCCTAGGATGACATTCATTCAAGATACAACTATCCTATGGTAAGATTGAAGGGATTCTTGCCTTTTCTTGCTCGAACTCAATGCTTCTTCCTCTCGGTTTCCTCGACGACGAGCCACGCCGTTCCTCTTCCCTTGCTCTTTGAGACGCCGAGCCGCCCGCTCTCTCCATCTTCCTCGCTCTCAACCGCTCGCTTGCTCTCACGAACTCTTTCTCTCTCTCACTCTAGTTGCTCGGCCGAAAAGGGAAAAGGGAGAAGAAGGTGAAGAGTCTTCCTTTTGTTGCATGTCTTGGATGGTCCACAAATGACACTTGTCACACATGCCTTTTCTTCCTAGTCTTCACTTGCCACATGGCATTACCCCCAATGGCCACTAATCATTGTCATAAAAGTAGAGATACTTGATCACCAATGGGGATTCTTGCAATTTCCTTATGATTCTCGCCCAATGATAGTCCATGCATGGAAGAGTTCATGCGCCACTTGGCGCTACCTTCATTGCTCCATTATCCAAGATGAGATTTGATAGAACTCTTGGCCAATGGTTGAGTTTGCTTCCCACGTAATTCCCTAAGCTTCCTTCTGTTGTGGAAATTATCCTGTATTTTGATTCTGACAAAGCCTTCAAAAGAAATTGTTTAATGAAATGTGACGCAGGAAGAATGTGTAAGCAGCAGGTTGAGTGACTCCAATTCTGTCGCACTGACCAAGGGTCAGATGGAAGTACTCCTGACGAAGGGTCAGATGGAAGTTCTCCTGACGAAGGGTCAGACGGAAGTGCTCCTGACGAAAGGTCAGATGGAAGTGCTTCTGACGAAGGGTCAGATGGAAGTGCTTTTGATGAAGGGTCAGATGGAAGTGCTCCTCACGATCTAAACAGTGATGGATGGATCACATCAAATCTCCGTATTACCATTCCGTGCCAACTGATCTAGTAAGAAACAAATCTTCTTATAGACGATTCTGAAGAAAGATCAGTCTCTGCATTTTACAAAACACGAAGACCCACGTATGGTAGGTTTCCAATCAAGGCAAGTGATATTCAATTATCCTAATATCCCTTCTAATCAATTAAGGGACTTTCTACAATGGGATATCATATTCTAAGGAATATATCTTTGGGAATCAACTCAAACTTATCACACTTATGGAAGCTGGAGATTCAGTTGTATGGGCGACTGAATCAGAAGGGTTCAATGTCTTACCCAACGATCTACATATCTTCTGAAGATACAGTCTCGTTTTATCACGATTGATGACGTCCAATCAAGGATTGAAGAGCGATACCTTGGCTGGAATCCAACGGCTAGTTCGGAGGCAGGGGAGTATAAAAGAAGAATCATGATGGACTAAGGGAAGAGGGGGGAACAACAATCCAAAGTGAAAACATAATTTGAGTTTCATCCAAAGAGTATTATGTGTACTCAAAATCCTTCATTGTGGAAATCTGTGTGAGAGAACAACCAAGTACTTGAGTGTTTGTAATCCTCTTGATTCTTCATAGTGAAATCCAACCGATCGGCTGTCATCGTGGGAGAATGGACGTAGGCTTGATCTAAGCCGAACCACTATAAACATCGTGTGCAATATTCTCTTCTCTAAACCCTTACCTTTGTGTTTAGATTTTCTGCACACTGTTATACTGTTCTTGTTCCTAATCATACACTGAATTTTATTTATTCCGCAAGAAATTTCAATTTTATTAAGAATCTCCTATTCACCCCTCCTCTAGGAGATATTGCTAGATCCATCAATTGGTATCAGAGCAGGTTGCTCATTTTACGAAGTGTTTATTGACTTCAGAGTTAACGATCCACTATGTCTAGCAATCACTCTTCAGGAACAAGCGATTCGCACTTTGCCAACAAGCCACCATATTTTGATGGAAAGGACTACAATATGTGGAGCAACAAGATGAAGTGGTTCTTCAAAGCCTATGATGATCTGATGTGGGATGTCGTTACGAATGGAGTAGTTCCTGCAAATGCTACAAATCCAACCTCTGCTGACGGAGTAAATACTATCACAACAACGACTGATGCTGAAAAGGCTAAAAGAAGAGACCTTGATTCTAAAGCTGTCAATGCTCTCTTTTGTGCCTTATCTACCCCTCTCTATAATCGTGTCTCAGAGGAGGAATCATCAAAGGCAATATGGGATAGACTTCATGTCACCTTTCAAGGAACAAATCGTGTAAAAGAAACAAAGCTCAGTATTTTACTGAGTGACTATGAAGCATTTGAAATGAAGCCTGATGAATCTATTGCAGATATGATAAACAGGTTTCAGACTCTGGCGAGTGGACTTGCAAGACAAGGCGCACCTATCGCTGAACCAATGCAAGTCAGGAAGATACTACGTGGACTCACAGATGATTGGAATTACATCAAACCATCAATTCAAGAATGCCAAACAATCAGACCACTCTCGGTGGATGAGCTAGTCGGGACTTTGCAATCCTATGAAACAGAACGAGCAAACAAAAAGGGAGAACAGAAAGGTAAAAAATCTATTGCCTTAAAAACTGAAATTAATCAATGTTTTTCTGATACAGATGATGAAGAATTAGCCCTCATGGTCAAGAAATTTAGGAAGATGGCTCGGAAAGGCAGAAACATCAAAGGAAAGAAACCTTGGAAGAAGAGTGATGTGAAAATATCAAGCAACGACTCACAAGATAGCAAAGACGTGATCTGCTTTCACTGTACAAAGGCAGGACATATCAAACCAAACTGCCCAATTTTGAAGAAGGACAAATCCAAGTATGAGAAGTACAAGAATCCTCTAAAGGCAGAAACTTTAAGTGATTCTGATGAAAGCAAAAATGATTATGCAAACATCTGTCTCATGGCCGAATCAGATTCAAGTTCAGATTCAGAAACTGAGGTATGTTCATTTGAACTCCCTGATGAAGTTATTGAATATATTGATGAATTGTGTAGAAACTACAAAGAAGCTCTTGAAAAAGTTTCTTGTTTGGAAAAGGAAAATGCTTCCTTGAAACAATAGAATTTGTCCCAAAAAGAGAAGATTGATTTTCTACAACAAGAGTTTCACCAGATGAAAGAAAATCATGATTTGGTTTCAAAAGAAAATGCTTCCTTGAAAGAAAAAGTTTCCGACATATCAAAAAGGTTTTCACAAAGCTCAGTAACTCTGAATAGCATTATTTCAAAACAAATACCCTTCAATGACCGATCTAGGTTAGGCTTTAAAAAGGAAAGTAGCCAAAGAAATTTCTTTAAAACTGAATTTCGAAAACCAACATTTTCCGATTACAAACATCATTTTCATAAGCATTTTACTAGATCCTACATTCGACAATCCTGTGTGAACTGTGGTGATCCTAGCCATACTAAAGATTACTGCAAGAAAATTTGGAGACCTATTAAAAGGTCAAAACATACTAACACAGAAGGACCCAAGAAAACATGGGTACCAAAGAAACAGTAAGTTGTTTATTTATTGCAGGTACCAAAGATAAGGAAGAACAAGTGGTTTCTGGATAGTGGTTGTTCAAGTCACATGACTGGAAATCCAGATGTATTTATATCCTTCTTAGATTTTGATGGAAGAAGCGTGTCTTTTGGAGGAAAGAACAAAGGAAAGGTCATCGGGAAAGGAAATGTAAAGATTGGAAATCTGACTGTTAAAGATGTCTCTCTAGTCAAAGAATTGAACTACAACTTAATTTCTGTAAGTCAACTCTGTGACTCTGGATATGATATTTGGTTCCAAGATCTAAAATGCACAGGTATGAGCAAGGATAAGAAGCAATCCTTCACGGGACGAAGGCATGGGAACATTTATCTTTTAGATATTGATGCTGACAGTGAAAATGCAAAATGTCTTATTTCTGTTAAGGATGAATATGATCTTTGACATAGAAAGTTAGGTCATATTAGTATAAAACATATTTCCAAGATTTCCAAGAAGGGACTTGTTCGAGGATTACCTCAAACAAAATTTGAGAAAAGTGGACTATGTCATGCATGCACACTAGGTAAGCATGTACGAAGTTCTTTTAAGCATTTAAATCAAGTTTCCATTAAGCATTGTCTGCAGCTACTTCATCTGGATATCTTCGGACCAAATAGAACTCTAAGCATTGAAGGTAAGAAATATTGCCTTATCATAGTTGATGACTTCTCTAGATTTACATGGGTTTTATTTCTTGCTCACAAAAGTGAAGCTTTCATTTCCTTCTCAAAACTTGCTAAAAGAATTCAAAATGAAAAGGGTTACACTATTTCCTGTTTGAGGACAGATCATGGGGGAGAGTTTGAAAATCAAAGTTTTTCAGATTTTTGCACTGAGTTCGGAATTCAGCATAACTTCTCTGCACCTTATACTCCTCAACAAAATGGGGTAGAAGAAAGGAAAAACATATCATTACAAGAAATGGCCAGAACTCTTCTTATTGAGAGTAAAATTGCCTCTAACTTTTGGACTGAGGCCGTTTCAACAGCATGTTATATCTTAAATTGAATTTCTCTCAAGCCTTTTTCTGAGAAAACCCCCTATGAATTTTTCAAAGAAAGAAAGCCTGATGTTGCATACTTTCATATATTCGGTTGCAAATGCTTTATTCTAAAGAATGCTAATGATCGAATTGGAAAGTTTGATGAAAGATCAGATGAAGGAATTTTCTTAGGATATTCAACAACAAGCAAAGCCTACAGAGTCTACAACAAGAACACTCGTGCTGTTGAAGAATCAGTGAACATCAAGTTCGATGAAAGCTACCAGGATGATGAACCTGAATTCATTCAAATGCATACACTTCATCAAGTCACGGACTCACGAGTAGACTCAGATGTGAATATTGGTTCGGAGAATGTTCAGAAGGAAACTTTCTCAGTTGAAGAAAGACCAGAAGATGAACAGAATAAATCCACAACATCCTCAAATGCTAGCCTTGACAAAAACTGGAAGCATAAGTCAAGTCATCCAAAGGAACTTATCATAGGTAGCATAAGTGATGGCGTAAAGACAAGATCCAACTTCAAGCAAGCAATGAGCAACATCGCCTTGGTATCTGAATTGGAGCCAAAAAGGATTGAAGATGCATTAGCAGATGAAAACTAGAAAAATGCAATGCAGGAAGAGCTACATCAGTTCAAGGTCAACAATGTTTGGGAACTGGTCAATCGTCCCAAAAATCGTCCAGTAATTGGAACAAAATGGGTATTCAGAAACAAACTTGATGACAAAGGAAAAGTTGTAAGAAACAAAGCAAGACATGTAGCAAAAGGCTACTCTCAAGAAGAAGGAATAGATTACGATGAAACCTATGCACCGGTTGCCAGGTTAGAAGCCATTAGGCTACTTCTTGCTTATGCTTGTTATAATGATTTCAAACTTTTTCAGATGGACGTGAAAAGTGCCTTCCTAAACGGCTACATCAAAGAAGATGTATATGTTGAACAACCTCCTGGCTTCGAAGAACCTAGAGAAAAGGATCTGGTATATGTCTTAAAAAAGGCACTCTATGGATTGAAACAAGTACCTCGCGCTTGGTATGAAAGGTTAAGTAACTTTCTATCTCAACACAGCTTCACTAAAGGTAATGTAGACACCACTCTTTTTATTCAAAGAAAAGGTAAAGATATCATTTTAGTTCAAATTTATGTTGATGATATTATATTTGATTCCTCTAATGAACTTCTCTGCAAGAAATTTTCTAAAGCAATGCAGGATGAATTTGAGATGAGTATGATGGGAGAATTACGGTTCTTTCTTGGTCTTCAAATTCATCAATCTCAGAAAGGAACTTTCATATTTCAAGAGAAGTATGCACTGGAAATAGTGAAGAAGTTTGGTCTGGAGAATGGCAAGAAGACAGAAACTCCTATGTCTCACTTCTCCAAATTAGATAAATATGAAGATGGAAAGGAAGTTGATCCCAAACTATATCGGATAATCACACCTATCAGCCGTCAAAAGAATAATCAAATACATAGGGACTTATCCCAACTATGGTTTGTGGTACTCTAAATCTTCTGATTTTATATTAAAGGGATATTCAGATGCAGATCTTACAGGTTGCAAAATTGACAGAAAGAGTACATCTAGAACTTGTCAGCTCATGGGAAACATGCTTGTCTCATGGTATTCAAAGAAGCAAAATACAGTGGCACTCAGTACAGCCGAAGCAGAATATGTATCTCTTGGAAGTTGCTGTACTCAAATACTTTGGCTAAAACAGCAGCTCAAAGACTATGGTGTTGAAGAATCAACTGTGGAAATCCTATGTGACAACACGAGTGCCATAAATCTTACAAAGAATCCCGTACTTCACTCAAGAACAAAGCATATTGAGATCAAGCATCACTTCATACGTGATCATGTTCAGAACAGTGTTGTTAATATTCAATACATTGATACGAAAAATCAACTTGCAGATATTTTTACTAAACCACTTGATAAACAGACTTTTAATTTTATTAGAAATGAATTATCCATCATTAACCTTCCTTCGTAAGTATACCTTAGAACAGGGAACATCAGAAGGAGCGTCAAAAGGAGAGTCGGAAGGAGCGTCAGAAGGAGAGTCGGAAGGAACGTCAGAAGGAACATCAGAAGGAGCGTCAGAAGGAGAGTCGGAAGGAGCGTCAAAAGGAGAGTCGGAAAGAGCATCAGAAGGAACGTCAGAAGGAGCATCAGAAAGAGCATCAGAAGGAACACTAAAAGGCGCGTAAGAAGAAATTCACTATTTTTTTAAAAGGGTTACAAGTCGAGGTTAGTATCTCTAAAAACTATCTTTTAGGTAAGTTCCTCATATGAATAGATATCTCTGATTATGTGATTGACGGTGATTAAGTGTTTTATTATAGAAACTTTTTGTTTCCCTTTAGAAAATCAAAATTCTCTTTTTTGGTTTCCAAAAATAACCGCCTCTTTTATAAAACACCGAACTGTCACCTCTGTTATCTCACTTTCAAATTTTTCTCAAATCAAAACCCTAAAACCGTGTCCAATACCTCTCGCTCTCGATTTCCTCCTCAAAACAACTCTCTTTCACTCAAAGTTTTAAACTTTCTACGCATCAATGGCTCCGAAATCAGCCTCTGACTCGAAAAAGACGTCTCAGTAGAAGAGAAAACTCTCCGCATCAACAGCAAGCGGCGCTGAACCTACAGAAACCCAAATCAACGAACAGCGAGAAGCACTCCGCCTGGCAAAAGGTCTGTCTCTGTCTGCCTTTGAAGGAAAAGAATCTATGGCACATTCTATTAAGCCAATGTATGATAGGATTAAGGCAGCAGGAGATTTTGGTAATGAACTTAGAAAACTGCTGAACACTCATTATTTCAATAGTGAGGACGAACTATTGGAGTTTCTTAGCTTGCTTGGAAAAATCGTTGAACCAATTGCTGTAGAAAAACCTGCATCTGCCTCTAGAAAAGGAAAGGAGAAAGTGGCAGAGACAAGCTCGAAATGAAAATCATCCCCAATTAGACCTGGCGGCACGAAGGCAAAGGTCGAAGATGATGATGACATTCTGTTTAATGGCTTTGTGAAAAATATTGGGTTTATTTTGGATAAAAGCTTTCCTGATCCCTTGTTCCAAAATCAGGCTCACAAAGAAAGGTTTGAAGTAATGAAACAGAGAGGTGTTATACCTCACAGAGTTTTTGAATTAAAGTACTTTAACAGCAATGGCATCTATCTAAGGAAGCATCTAGAAAAGGTGAAGATAGATCATTTTATAACAAAGACAGGCTACACTTTTCCTGATCTGGTAGCTTACTTCTACTCAAATCTTCAGTTTGTCAACTTCAACTCTCTAGCTTTCACAATGAAAAGGAAGCAGTATATTCTGATTGTTGATGAATTGGCTTCAATCATGGGAACCAGAAAGGGAGATTTCAAACCCCTAGATGTCACTGCAGGAGAAGCTTTCTGCTTCTTGACTGGAAAATCGAGCTTCTCAAGGGAAGAAAAGTCACATATTGCCTACACGGACTTTCCCTTGAAACACATCATGATGCACAAGGTGATCATCGAATGTCTTAGACCCAAGGCAGCATCATAGACAGATATATCGAAGTATGAGGCAAAGCTGTTATGGGGAATCTTGACAGGAAAGTGAATTTCCTTTGCTGACACAGTACTCTTACACATGTACATATCAGCTCTCAAGCCAAAGGGACAACTTCTTTATGCCGCCTTGATCTACAGAATAATAGATCATTTCAAGATTGGTGGCTTGGGCGCCTTTATCAAGCAGGACATTCCTCTGATGACTGTTGGAGAGACTATGGTAACAAAGATGGGGTACAAGATGACTCCTGCTGGATGGAGAACAAAGAACAATGAACCAGTCATTGTGGACTTCGAGGAAGAGTCCAAGTAGAAATCTCTAAAGAGGAGAAAAGTTATGGCTGTAAAGGGGCAACAAACAGACAATCTTACTGATAAGGACTCAGAAGCAAGTAAGGAAGAAACAGGGGAATATGATTCTGAAGCTACTCAATTTCGAGGTAGATCAGATGAAGATGGTGAGTCTGAAGATCACAGTGCTGAAGGAAATGGGGAAGAAGGAGATGAAGCAGGACCACAACCACAAGAAAAAGTTGTGTATCCCTGTGATCTGACTGAGGAAGAATTCCTCACAATGTGGGATGAGGAGCAAGCTGCAAGAATTGAAGATGACACAGAGTATGACATCACACTTGTCAACCTTGATCATGAGCAATTGCTAGCACAAGTTCTAGCAAAGTTGGCTTCAAAAGAACAGGAGGAAGAACAAGATGACATTGAAGCTTACTCTGTATCCTCCACCAGACGAACTACTCACAAAGATGCTACAAGTCTAGCTCAGCAATTGCACGAGAAGATCAGCTGTTGAGTGCACAGACCATACCAATGGACTTTGATGAGGAAATAGTGTCCGTGCCGAGCTCAAAAGAAAAAGGGAAAAGGGCTATCAATCAGGGGGACGAAGAGCCTGTGCCTGTTACATCGGATGTCTTTCTCACTGAAGTACTAGCTTCTCAAGCTTTCCCCAAGGCACAAACTGAGGGGAAGACTCAAGAACCTGCACCTTCAGAACCACAAATGGAAATTCAAGCACACTTTGAAAATCTTCAAAATATTCTTCTTCAGTCGCTGGCTGCAATGGAAACAAGGTTTGATCAGAAAATGCAGACCTTTGAACAGAAAATAGATAGGAAGCTGCAGGGTTTGACTAGTCAGGTGACTAAGCTGGAAAAGTCCATTGATCTCTATGGGAGAATGTTTTGTGCTGAGATCGCCAACATGCCTACCTACACACTGGTCAGAACGGACAGAACACCTTCAAACCTACCCTCTTCTCAAGCTGTAAGAGACCATGCTCAGAGGATGGGAAGTAGCTATGAAGGACCTTCCCGAGTGGAGGCTGATAATGAGCCTGAAGATCATCCCCCTTCTTAAAAAAATGCCCTCACCCACATCTTCCTAATTTCATTTTATATTCTTCTGGGACACAATATTTTTGTTATGCAACAATTAAATTTTATATAGATTTTTTTTCTGATATTGACAAAAAGGGGGAGAAGTTCTAAACTTACTTTTATGCAGGAAGTATACTCTCGTTAGATTACCTCTGATTATATTCCAATTTAGAAAGGGGGAGAAGAACTTACTTTTGCGCAGGATAATCTATTTTATGTACACTCGGTACACTCTCATCGCAAAGTTTAGTTTCGTGCAGGATCATTGCAGGATAATCTTACTCTGATCATGCTCTCCTATGAGAACACTTTCATTACAGGATCTCTAATGATGATTACCTGCAGGAGCAAATGTGATGGTTACTCACTTTTATTATTTTATCACTGATTAAATTTCTTTTATATACTTATTTGTATTTGCAACTAGAGGAGTTTTGTCACCATCAAAAAGGGGGAGATTGTTGTGGAAACTCTCCTGTATTTTGATTCTGACAAAACCTTCAAAAGAAATTGTTTAATGAAATGTGACGCAGGAAGAATGTGTAAGCAGCAGGTTGAGTGACTCCAATTCTATCGCACTGACCAACGGTCAGATGGAAGTACTCTTGACGAAAGGTCAGATGGAAGTACTTCTGACGAAAGGTCAGATGGAAGTTCTTCTGACGAAGGGTCAGATGGAAGTTCTCCTGACGAAGGGTTAGACAGAAGTGCTCCTGACGAAAGGTCAGATGGAAGTGCTTCTGACGAAGGGTCAAATGGAAGTGCTTCTGACGAAGGGTCAGATGGAAGTGCTCCTGACGATCTAAACAGTGACGGATGGATCACATCAAATCTCCGTATTACCATTCCGTGCCAACTGATCTAGTAAGAAACAAATCTTCTTATAGACGATTCTGAAGAAAGATCAGTCTCTGCATTTACAAAACACGAAGACCCACGTATGGCAGGTTTCCGATCAAGGCAAGTGATATTCAATTATCCTGATATCCCTTCTAATCAATTAAGGGACTTTCTACAATGGGATATCATATTCTAAGGAATATATCTTTGGGAATCAACTCAAACTTATCACACTTATGGAAGCTGGAGATTCAGTTGTATGGGCGACTGAATCAGAAGGGTTCAATGTCTTACCCAACGGTCTACATATCTTCTGAAGATACAGTCTCGTTCAATCACGATTGATGACGTCCAATCAAGGATTGAAGAGCGAGCCCTTGGCTGGAATCCAACGGCTAGGTCGGAGGCAGGCGAGTATAAAAGAAGAATCATGATGGACTAAGGGAAGAGGGGGGAACAACAATCCAAAGTGCAAACATAATTTGAGTTTCATCCAAAGAGTATTCTGTGTACTCAAAATCCTTCATTGTGGAAATCTGTGTGAGAGAAAAACCAAGTACTTGAGTGTTTGTAATCCTCTTGATTCTTCATAGTGAAATCCAGCCGATCGGTTGTCATCGTGGGAGAGTGGACGTAGGCTTGATCTAAGCCGAACCACTATAAACATCGTGTGCAATATTCTCTTCTCTAAACCCTTACCTTTGTGTTTAGATTTTCTGCACACTGTTATACTGTTCTTGTTCCTAATCACACACTGAATTTTATTTATTCAGCAAGAAATTTCAATTTTATTAAGAATCTCCTATTCACCCCCCTCTAGGAGATATTGCTAGATCCATCACCTTCGGCCAATACAATATCATGCAATGGGAAGGGAAGTCGCCACTTGTTCATTACTTTCTTGGCCGAACATCATCATGGAAATTGGTATCCAAAAATTTCATTTCTTGCTATTCCTTGGGACGGTCTACCAATTAGTCTTTGCATAAGAAAATTGTCATGCCGCCACTTAGCATCGTCCTCATGGCCGATTCATGATCTCACATCTAGCTTAGGAAATTTCGAACATATGATCCTATGTACAAAATCCTCATAATTTCACATGTAGTCAGTCTGTCCGATGGTCGTCTCGATTTTCCAAACTTTATCCAATGCATCGTCTTTTCTTAAAATGGAATCCTCGATCGTTACTCCATTGTCCATCTTATCATACTAAGAAATCAATTCCTCGCGTCGTGAGCCTCTTCAGCGAATCTTCTAATTCCCAATTCCTTGCGTCAAAAGTTAGCTTCAAAACCCATTTGACCAATTCTGGTCATTTGGAATCTAGTAAACGGGGGATGCCACATGGTTTCCAATGGGGGACTCACTTTCTGAGTCAGGTCTTTTTGAATGAAAAACTTTCTTCATCTGCTCCGGGTTTACAAGTCAAGACCCCTGCAAAAATGAGAGAGAAATAATTTTGCTCGTCCCTCTTCGAGCTAAAGTATATATTGATCTAGGCGTCTTAGTCGGAAAAGACTGCAAAGGGTTGTAACGTTGGTAGGATTGGGGACCGAAAAATGCTTGTTTTTGGCCTAGAATCTCGAAGGGTATGACATTGGTGATCATTGCCGATCAGTCCTCTGGTCTATCCTGGATTGATAATTCTTCGAAGGACGCCTTTAGTCTTCTTGCTATTACACGTCTTGAGAATGGGTTTAATCTTTGGAAGATATTACCTGCCGCATTGGCAGTTGGCTACAATTCCATTTGAAGGGTAGCCTCTTGTCACATAATTTCTGATGGTTCTTCTTTATCTCAAAATTTGTTGGGGAGGTTGAAATATCAAGTAATCCCTTGATATCCCCAAAATTCTGCCTTATGATCCTAAGTTCGACCATATAAATGTTCATTCTCCTGGTCCTTTTATCTTATAGAGGGTGAGAAATTTTACAGTGTTTCTCCTTTGCTGTCTTCTGTCTTCATTAGGCATTCCTGCATATAAACAGAATAGACATTTCCGTGAGTGAAAGATAGTTTAACTCTTGATGGAACAGATACATATCACCTGGTTCTTGATGTCAAGGACCCTTCTGCACTTGGTTCCATTTGAATGAATTTGATTTTGAGTCTATTTCTCGGAATCCTACAAGATAGAACACATGCCGATGTATGCATGGATGCATGATATGCTTATGTAATGACTGTCACGGCGACTCGGATCATTTCGGGATAAGCCACGTGATCAATATCTGATTTCATTTCAAGGATAATACTTCTTCACATCATCCAAATTTACAGGGTATCCCAATTCTTCTCCTTCAGAATTTACAAGAATTAATGCTCCTCCTGTGATAATTTTCCTGACAACATAAGGGCCTTCGTAATTCGGGGTAAATTTGCCTCCTGGATGGACAGCATTTGGCAGAGTCTTCTTTACCACTAGGTCATCCACCTCGAAACTTCTAGCTCTAACTTTCCGGTTAAATGACTTGGCCACCTTCTTCTGGTAACCCTGGCCATGACAGATTGTGTCACGCCCCGAACCCGGCGAGCACGCGAGCATCCCACCTTCGCCGTTACGAAGGGATACACTTCTCATTAAAGCCAAGTCAAGTAAGATTCTAACTACAAAGAATATACAGTCTCTAATGTCTCAATCAAGGATAATCTTCACATCCTCCAAAAACGTCTTCCAATGCTAATATGTTTCAAGCTCAAGTCTCCATCGTCTAGGACCTAAAAATGTTGTCCCATGACGGGGTGAGATATATAATCCCAGTAAGTCAAACCTAACCCTAAACTAGGTTGCCAATACCTCCAGACGTTTTGGAAAACTAGGTATTTTGGAATTAAAAACTTTGGCATGGTAAAACGGGGTACTTTCCAAAACATGGCGTTCAGTACTTTCAATACAGCTTGACTCGGTCAAGAAAAATCATGATAACTTTAAACTTCGTACAATGGCAGGGTTTTCATTCTGAAGCAAGCCTCGACACTAATTCAAAAACATGAGGCAACTTTCATTTCTTTCTCAAAAGTATCATTCCTTGAAATTTACAGAAAACACATTCTTTTCTCTCATGCCCCTTTCTGGGCTAATTTCAATTCATGAGGCAACTTTCCAAATATGTGGCATAATCAATTTTCTCACAAATTATTCTTTAATTTTTCCAGAAAACATATCATTTTATATCCGCCCATCTTGGGCCGCCCATCTTGGGGCTGCGAGATGATTCGGTCTCCATATGACCCGTCGGTACATATGAGACTCTCACGTCCGGACCTAGAGATGATTCAATCACCATACGACTCTCGACGCCCATTTTCAATCGAGATGAATCGTGTCAGTATGGGACTCTCTAGCCACACGACCTCATCAAGTCAAATGGGAGTAACTCCCTCCCAATACATTGGCCAAATTTCATAATTCCTTGGCGATCCCACACGCCAGCGCACTTATAATTTTTCTCGGCGATCCCACACGCTAGTGCACATATCATTTCCTCGGCGATCCCACACGCCATTTTATTCATAAACATTTCAATTATAGAAAGCCTCATATTTTCATTTAAAGAAATCAATTCACGCCTCAAAATTCTTCATTCAAGAACAACTCATGAAATTCATCGCCAAAATAAGGCATTCGTTTCAAATGTCCCTCAACTAGACAAAACACAGTTCTCATTATGAAATTCTCAGTAAAACACAAGCATCATTCAGCTCAAATCGAACAAATCTCAAATTTGATCATTCACAAGTTATCTCTAGACTCGATTGGTAAACCAATCCGCTTAATGCACTCATATCAATGAGAATTTCCCCAAAGCACGCCGCATGGCCCAACCACATGCCACAACCAAATTAAGGCTCCTCAGTTCAACCTTGATTTCAAAATTTTCATGCCATAAAACCACTCAAGTTCAATGCATCAAAATATGACAGATTTGGGTTTCCTCGCGTCTCTCACAAAATCAGTTCATAAAACCCTTCAATTCGACTCAAAACTCTATCCTTTAGTAACATAACATCCTAATAAAGGTTTAGGCACAACTTACCTCGAGCTTAGGCCAAGAAATCCCATAAAACGATCGACGAAACCTCGTGGCACTAAGCTGTCCATTTTGGCGTTCCACGACCAGATTCAATCCCGAGTAAACTGGTATTGTTCCATCAAAGTTTTACGAAATCAAATTTCATAACCTTATAATTCAATGTCTTATGGACACGTGGGCGAAAACGAAGCTCAATTCGGATGCCGGACGACTTAGAACGACTCAATTCAAAATTGGTGCGCACTAAAGACAGATTACACGGTTTTCGATTTTCATCTGCCCTACAAACACTTCTAAACTCCAATTTTTTCCAAGATCTCCTTGTCAACACATCATACAACATCAAAAGAGGTCTTACCGAAAGTTTCGAAGCAAAACGGCACCTCAAATGCCTTCGAGCAGCTCGTTTTCTCTCAGTCCACAAATGGTCAGAATCTGCTCAGTAAAGACTACTTCAAATCAGCCATGGAAACCCTTCAAATCTCAAATAAACTTGCAACCACAGCTCATCCAACCCTAGTACTATGAGGGTAGAAGATCACCAAAAATTGGAAGCCATTTGAAGCCTTAAAACCCACGAAACATCTTCGTCCCCAAAATCGGTTAGATTCTGCCTCATTCTGACCTTTGTCCATTCAAACAGACCTACGGGAAGAAATACTGGGCCAAATTAAGCTTATAATGCCTTGTTGGAATGGCAAGATGATAAGCTTTTAGATGGAGGTGGTTTTACCTCAATCAAATGTCGAATGAAGACGTTATGGCCGAACCAGTGGGACGATGGGAACGGGGCAGCGAGCTGGCGAGCGAGAGGGAGAGTTTGAGAGTGAGAGAGTGTAATCCCTTGAGGGTTTTGGCCAAAATGAATAAGAAGAAGGAGATGGCTTCCCTAGCAAGCCAAGGAGGAGAGAGAGAGAGTGAGATGACAAGCTAGCCTTTTTAGGCTCAATAAATTAGGCTTTTAGGTGAGGATTTGACTAATGCATTTAATGGCTTTGACTCTTAGCTCCTAAAAAATCTCAAGACCAAATTGACCATCTTGCCCTTAATTATTTGGCCATTATAGGGAGAGGTAGAATGACTAATTTGCCCTTACTTTGTTCTTAAGAGAATGAATATCCTTTGAGGGGGCAAAAACGTAATTTTCTACATTTGGTCCGAATTTCACTTTTCCAAATCTTAATTACCCTCGATGAGGCGACGTTCAATTCTTTTACAAATGTTGGAATTCCTAAATGTCTGATACCCAATTCTGAGGCCACATTCATGTCGAGTTCTCGTCGAATGTAATTCCAATTTATCTCAAATTGACGGGCGACTCTTGCAGGCGCTACACGTATCGACCTTGGGATTTCTCAAGTCGTGGCGACTTTGCTTGTCATGTGATTGCGAGGGTTTATCGCTAACTCCTGCGGTCCTGATCATCCGAATCCGATTTAGGAAATTCTCGCAAATCACACATTGGTTAAGCGGAATCACCCGCATCCCAACGTATAATGCTAGCAAGGCATTCCATGATCGTTCCCTAGATCGAACTTTGTTGGCCCAAAATTTTCCCTTGACAATCCTTGGGTCAAAGTGCCATTTCTCATTCAAATCCCCCAGGTCCACGTACTCGACTCCGCGTCAGTCTTTCTCTTTTGGTCAGTTAACTCGAGAGTGACCAACTCCGAGCGAGTTGTAACTGAAATACACGATCGATATCCTTCCATCCAATAGCCTCGAGAGAGGTCGGAATTCAGAATGTCACAACACTTGCCCCCTTAAAGAAATTTCATCCTCGAAATTTGCAATCTTCCAATTATCCAATCTCATGGGATACTGACGCCTCATCGCATCCTCAATTTTCCAAGATAACTCCTCCCATTAGTAGACGTTCCCATTTGCCCTCTTTTGGCAAAAGTTCTCTTCCTCCGGGACTTGTTTCCCTTCGTCCCCAACATGTACTTGCTTTTCTCTACTCTCCTTCGACATTCATAACCTTGGTTGGTGGAACACTCTCGAGCATTCGAACTTTCCTTTCAATTTGTCTGATGGTCCGCGAATAATACACGCAACATAATATAACCCCTGCTTTTCAAATTCCTTGTCGAAAGGCTTTTCTTGGACGTAGTAGCCTCAAGATCTTTTTCTATCCCGATTATTATTAGACCATCATGAAATCGTACTCTTCGGTGTTTCCACCTTTCAGGCATAATCCTTGTAACGCCCCTTGTCCTCACAAAGCACATCATCGCCTCTAGACCAGTTCCTTACTACTCTTTACCCAGGATCCATGGTACGCGCGGTATACAGTGAAACTTAAATGAACATGCGGAAGCGTCATGCACAACTCCTAGACAGTCAAACATGAGGTGGTTTGAGACGATAAGACACTTAATCAAGTCATAGCATAGCATACGATTCACTTTACAACATAAGCATAAACTGGGATACAACACTTGGGATCAGGGGAGATGGTTAGCCTAATCAAAAGAGACGACGGGCTAAGGGTCAGGCACTACACAAAAAGTGACTTCAAAAGTCGTGGATGCCTAGGCTATCTAAGGGTCGAGCTCGCGGTCATCATCTGGATCCTCGCGGTGCACAGGGTCATACTCCTCGAGGTCTTCCTCGTCTTCCTCTTCTTCTTGTTCTTCCTCAAACACTTGCTCTGGATCTTCGTCCTCTTCGGATTCAGGCTGAGGGTGGAAGATGGCCTCTCCGTCGGGGTTGTGCTCCTCCTCCAAAGGCTCGTCCTCGGAATCGTCCAGTTCTTCATCATCTTCCTCGGGCTCGGACTCATCCATCTCCATGGGGTCTTCGGCATCCGAGGGTCCCACGATGTCGCCATCGGTCTCGGGGTTCTGAGACGGTGCCGGCGGAAGTTCCGGATCAGGAGCGGTCTCGGAGTCAATGAGCTCCCCATTAGCAGGGTGCACAATCGAAGGATCATGCTCGCCAATGACATCCCACGGCACGTCAAAAGTCCTCAATGGCCCAACTGTAAGGTCGCTGTCGCGGTAGAACCATGCTGCGAATCTGTCTGGCCTCCAGTCTGCTAAGCCCACATCCATCCAAATAGTGCCGTACTTCCTAATATAAGCTTTCCCTTCTCCCACCGGGTACTCCGTGGAATACTGCTCTATCCAGACGGGCACCCCAAAAATCGGCAGCGGTGGCATGATCAGGGTTTGGGGTCTGAAAAGGTGGGTCCCACGACGGGGTGAGATATACTCAATAAGCTAGCCTAACCCTAAGCTAGACACTTGGAACTTCCAGACACTTCCCAAACACATGCAATGGCTAAACAATCAAACAGTAGGCAATGGCATGTAATAACTCAATTAGAAACATATTTAGTCATGCAATTCACAAGCTAGGCTAGACAGGACTTGTACTTGGGCACTTAACATTCCATCATTTAGCAGACAGTCCACATGTATGGTACATTCGAAATTCTCATGGCTTAGCCCGCGTAATAACGCTTCAGGCTTAAGAGATCAAGGAACCCGCGTTTAACGCCTCAGGCTTCCAATGCCATTTCTCATGACCCGTGTTTAACACCTCAGGTCTATCCCGCGTTTAACGCATCAGGATGTCGTTTAGCCCCGCGTTTAACGCATCAGGGCACCACATGCACAGGGGATCATAATTCTTTCCATTAGCATTATCAAGTCAATTACGCGCATTCTCATCGAATTGAACTCGATTCGGCCCCTTAAACTACCATTCCACATCATGGCACCACGTCACACCAATTGACCATTCGGGGTCACGGCGACACTATCCAATCAATAACTTATCAATCGAGACAATTCATCACCAACACATTAGTCCATTCGGCCAAGTCACACAAATCAAGAGTACATGAATCAATCGAGGTTTAAAACTTGCTAATTAATCACGCGAGGCCAAGATCACTAACATGGGGTCACTTAGCTCAATTAGACTCCTTTCAATTTCTCACGGCCGGAGTGCGATTCATAGGTTAAAGGTCATTCACTTAAGGTATTCGCTCGATGGTCCCAAGGCCGAACACTCCTATGCTTCATTTAAGATTCCATCAATTCAGTCGGACATAAATCAAGCTCTAACTCATCCTAAGGTACCATGGGCATTCGGTCTACACCTAGGGACACTCACCAATTCATTTCATTCACGGTTCCTAACATTCAATCTTCAAAACTCATCAAGGAAAATTCTGACCCTCACATTGCAAATTCGGATCCCTAGAGAATCCCACCGAAACAGCCCCCTAAGCACTCCAAAATCATCCTTATTTGGTCTTTCCATTCACACAAGGTCCTAACAAAGGGTTAGGGGAGCTTACAAGGTCTCAAGAGCTAGGGGAGCTCGGCGGCAACGGCGGAGGAGCGGCGCGGGTGGTCTGGTACGGCGCGATCAGACCTGGTCCCTTAGAAGAAATCCACAAATAGCCAAGGTAATTTAGTGAACAACACTTCTAACACAAGCTATCAACCTCCTAACATGATTATCTAAGCACCAAGGGTTACTCACCTCAAGATCACCGAACTTCTTCAAGAACAGCCCCCGGTTCTTTCCCTTTCTCCGGTTCGGTTCGGCGACGGCACAGGCGGCTTACGGGCTTGGACGGCGGTCCTTCGCGGTCCAAGTGGAAGAGGGAGGGGTCTTGATGGTGGTTCGTGGCGGCGGAGCGGCGGCAAGCTGGCGGTGGGTCGCGGTTTGGCCGAGAGAGGGAGCGGCAACGGCGAGAGGGAGAGTGAGAGAGAGCGAACGAGAGAGAAGTCGGCCGAATGAATGAAGGGAGAGGGAGAGTGAGTGATATCAATGGAAGTTTTGGAGGGAAAAAGGCTAGTGGGGTGGTTGCTGGGGCAAAGGACATGGAATAGTGCTTAGGAATGACCATTTGATGGGGTTAGGTCTTAGGGAAAATATCCAATCAAATTGTTTTCTCAAATCTTCAATAATGCAAGGATTAAATGACCATGGTGCCCTTGGAATTTTCGGCTGAAGGTGGGGGAGGCAAATGACCATTTTGCCCTTGCTTTGTCCTTGGAAAAGTGTGCTAATCCTATGGGTAAAAAGGTCGATTCGCTCGTCGGTTCGAATTTCACTTTTCTAGCCTATACGGGACTATTTCTAATCTTGATGGCTCCCCGATGAGGCGGCGTCCAAATTTATTCCAATGCGATCTTCAAACGTCCGGCCTCCAATCTCGAAATCCAATCTATGGCTAAATTCGGTCAATTGTCATTCCAGTGCGTCTCAGACTAACGGGCGGCTCTTAGGAGTTACGCGTATCGACCGTGACTAATGTCACGTTTAAGAGTTACTCGAGCCACGCCGGCTTTGGTTGTCATGTAATCGCGAGAGTCAATCACTAGCCCCGAAGGTTACGATCGTCAGAAATTGAGTTAGGTTAATTCGCAAATCACGCCATGGTCATACGGATTCACCCGTGAACCAATCGCGTGACACTAGCAAATTGTTCTAAAACCATTCTTAGATCGACCTATAGCGGTTCAGAAAATTTCCTCGACGATCCTTATGGTCAAAGCACCGACTCGTGGTTAAGTTCTTTGGTCCACGTACTATAAATCCTATACGGCCATTCCCCATTGGTTAGTCGACTCGAGAGTGATCAGTTTTGAGCGAGATTAACTGGAATACATCGATAGACATTCATTCACTGATAGTTTTCGAGATAGGGTCAGAATTCAGAATGTCACAACTCTTCCCCCCTTACAAAAATTTCGTCCTCGAAATTTACATTACAACCACCTACTCAAACAAATGGGGGTGCTGACGCCTCATCGCTTCCTCACTTTCCCAGGTGGCTCCTTCTGTTCCATGGTGCTCCCAGATCACCTTTACTAGAGGGATCGTCTTGTTCCTTAGGACTTGCTCCTTCCTGTCCTCGATCCTGATTGGTCTCTCCACATATGTTACCCGATTGTCCACTTCTATCACTTCGTGGTCCAGTACGTGAGTCACGTCCGGTTCATACTTCATCAGCATCGACACGTGGAATACATTGTGAACTTGTGATAAACTTGGCGGCAAGGCGAGCCTGTAGGCCAGAGTTCCAATTCGCTCCAGAATTTCGAAAGGGCCTACATACCTCGGACTCAACTTTCCATTCTTCCCAAACCGAGATAGACCTCGCATTGGTGACACTTTCAAGAAAACGTGGTCTCCTACTTGAAACTCCAAAGGTCTGCGCCGCTTGTCGGCGTAACTCTTCTGGCGGCTCTGCGCGGTTTTCAATCTTTCTCTTATAATTTTCACTGCCTCCACTGACTGTTCTACTAACTCTGGGCCTGTTATGCTTCGTTCACCAACCTCGTCCCAGCATAAAGGTGTCCTGCAGGCTCTACCGTATAGCGCTTCAAACGGTGCCATTCCGATGCTCTGTTGGTAACTGTTGTTATAGGCAAACTCCACCTAGTGTAATTGATCTTCCCAACTTCCTTTAAAGTCCAATATGCAAGCTCTCAGCATGTCCTCAAGCGTCTGAATTGTCCTTTCTGATTGTCCGTCTGTCTGGGGGTGATAAGCGGTGCTGTATTGTAGTTTCGTCCCCAAGGCCTCTTGTAGGCTTTTCCAAAATGAAGCGGTAAACTTGGGGTCTCTGTCCGAAGTAATCGTCACTGGAACTCCATGAAGGCGAACTACGTACCTCATGTACAACTCTGCGTATCTATCCATCGCGAAATCTTTCCTTACTGCCAAGAAGTGTGCGGACTTAGTCAGTCTATCCACTATCACCCAAATCGAATCATGTCCTCTCTGACTCCTCGGCAAACCCATGACAAAGTCCATGGCGATGTGCTCCCACTTCCACTCGGGGATTTCCAAAGGCTGCGACATCCCACCAGGCTTACAATGCTGAGCCTTAACCTGCTGGCACGTCAAGCACTTTGCTACATGTTTAGCTACGTCCACTTTCATTCCATTCCACCAGTAGTGCTGACGCAGATTCTGATACATCTTCGTGCTACCCGGATGAATACTGTAGTTGCTCCTATGAGCTTCCGACAAGATCCTTTCTCTTAGTTCCTCGTCACTAGGTACGCACAGGCGTCCACGAAACTTCAGAATCCCATCCTCGGATACTTGAAAGTCGGGTTTCCTTTTTGCGACATTCATTTCCAGGATCTTTTGGATGTCGGGGTCCGTAGATTGCAACACCTTCACTTTCTCATGAACCTCTGGTTCAATCCTCAATGTGGCTAGGAGACAAGACAGCTGGCAAACTTCGAGTCTAAACTCTGAATCTCTTATCCTTTCCAACAAGGTCTATTCCTTAACCAACAAATGCGCGATGCTTGATTTCCGACTCAGCGCATCCGCAACCTTATTTTCCTTTCCGGGGTGGTAAAGGATATCACAATCATAGTCCTTGAGCAACTCCATCCATCGACGTTGTCTCATGTTTAACTCCTTTTGGGAAAACAAGTACTTCAAACTCTGGTGGTCCGTGTAAATCTGAAACCTTTCTCCGCACAAGTAGTGCCTCCAAATCTTCAAGGCGAAGATGATAGCTGCTAGTTCCAAATCATGCGTCGGGTAGTTCATCTCATGAGGTCTTAACTGTCTTGATGCATAAGCTACCACTCTTCCATACTGCATCAAGACGCATCCTAATCCCTTCAGCGACGCATCGCTATAAATCTCATAACCTCCAGGTCCGGAAGGGATGGTCAACACTGGTGCAGTCGTCAAACGATGCTTTAGTTCCTGAAAACTCCTGTCACACTTATCCGTCCATTCAAACTTCGTATCCTTCTTAGTCAGCCTCGTCAAAGGAGTAGCTATCGAGGAAAACTTTTCTACGAACCTGCGGTAATATCCTGCCAATCCTAGGAAGCTTCGAACCTCCGTTATTGACGTAGGTCTAGGCCAATTCGTTACTGCTTCAATCTTTGCTGGGTCCACAGAAATTCCATTTCCAGAGATGACATGTCCAAGGAACACAACTTCGTTAAGCCAAAACTCGCACTTGCTGAACTTGGCGTACAGCGAGTGTTCCCTCAATGTCCGTAGAACTCTACTCAATTGCTCCTCGTGCTCCTCAGGGCTCTTTGAGTAAATCAAAATGTCGTCGATAAAAACAATGACGAACTGATCCAAGTATTCCTTAAACACTCTATGCATCAAATCCATGAAAGCAGCTGGGGCATTAGTCAATCCAAACGGCATGACTGTGAGCTCATAATGCCCATATCTCGTCCGAAAGGCTGTCTTCGGTATATCCTCCTTCTTAATTCTCAACTGGTGATAACCCGTCCTTAGGTCTATCTTGGAGAACACAGAAGCTCCTTGTAGTTGATCAAACAAGTCGTCAATCCTTGGCAACGGATATTTGTTCTTGATAGTTACGTGGTTCAACTGCCTGTAGTCAATGCATAAACGCAACGACCCATCCTTCTTCCTTACAAACAAGACCGGCGCTCCCCAAGGCGAAGCGCTTGGACGAATAAACCCTTTGTCCAGCAGTTCTTGCATCTGAACCTTCAATTCCTTCAACTCCGACAAAGACATCCTATAGGGTGCCTTCAAGATTGGCTCTGTTCCAGGTGCTAATTCAATCACGAACTCTATTTCCCTTTCTGGAGGCAACCCTGGTAACTCTTGAGGAAAGACATCAGGGTAATCACGTACTACAGCTATGTCCTCTAGCTTTGGTTCCTCTACGGTCGGATCCACTACGGTAGCTAAGTATGCCTGACATCCTTCCTCCAAAAGCCTAGTCACCTCAAGTGACGAAATCAAAGGGATCGAGGTTCCTCCTCGACTTCCCACGAACTCAAATCTAGGGCGATCATTAAGATGGAAATGAATCACCCTGCTACCACAATCAACGACAGCTCTCTGTCTACTCAACCAATCCATTCCGATAATCACGTCAAAGTCAAACATGGGCAGCACAGCTAAATCTATTCGTTCCTCACTACCCCCAATGACTATCTTACAATCCGAACAACCTAAAGAAACCAGCACTTTATCCTTTAAAGGGGTGGTAACATGCAATATCACTTCCAGTGGTTTCAATTCAATTCCGACCAAATCAGCAAACTGAGCAGATATAAACGAATGCGATGCTCCAGGATCAAACAAGGCATAGGCAGCATGATCACATAAAGTAATTGTACCTGTGACCACGCCAGGCGCGTTCTCCACCTCCCTACGCGCCGCAGCATAAACCCTTCCTTGAGCTGGCGGCCTATTAGCATTGTTCTGCGGAGCTCCCGCCTGCGGTCCCGCTGGTGGCCGGTTCCCTTGAGTCTGAGCTCCTGGTGCCTGACTCGGGCAGTTCCTTATCTGATGGCCCAGCTGGCCACACTTGAAGCAGGCGCCCGTCCTGCTCGGGCAAGGTCCGCTCCCATGCTTCCGTCCACACAAGCGGCAATTCCAACTCGGCCGGGGAGCAGGCTTGCTAATGTTCCTTCTCACTGGAGGGACAAAACGTCGGTTGCTCACCATCGGCCTTTTGCCGAACGGGCGGTTATCCCTCACGGGAGTGAAGCGCGATCCAGACGCTACTCCTCTTTCTCTCATGTCCCTTTCCACCAACTGACCTCTTTCATAGATGGCGTCATAACCTTGTAGGTCCAACAGCACCAACTGGCTGCGGAGGTCAGGTCTCAATCCATCTCTGAACCTTCTCGCCCTATCCTCGGGGTTTTCGACCATTCTCGGGGCATACTTAGACAGCCTTGCGAATTTAGCTTCATACTGATCGATGGTCATCTGATTCTGTCGGAGATTCTGAAACTCAATCATCTTCTGTTCTTGAGCCGCTCTGGAAAAGTACTTAGCATTGAACACTTCTGCGAAGACGGTCCAATTCGGCTCTATCCCTTCAGGGAAAACTCTTCCCTTGGTGGCCTTCCACCAATCGTTCGCAGTTCCACGAAGTTGATACACGGCCAGGATCACCTTTTCCGCTTTAGTACAGCCCAGCACCTCAAAGGCCTTCTCCAACTCCTCAATCCAAGCAGGGGCAGTTCCAGGGTCCCCTGTACCATCAAACTTGGATGGCTTCAGCTTCATGAAGTGCTCCATCAGCTGGCCCATCACGCGATTCCCTTGCCCTTGAGCGTTGCCACCGTCAATGTCATGCCCGTTATTCCCATTATTCCCGTTTGCTAGATTGGCGGCAGCGACTGCAGCTTCAGCAGCCTGGGCAACGGCAGCAGCTCTCTCCTGGGCCTACCTGCCCATCAAGTTCCCAATCTCTTCCAGGATCCTCATGACTCCGTCATACCTAGGATCTTCTACCACTTGCGGCCTAGAGCTAGACGCTCCTCCAGTACCTCTGGTCCGGTTACTCATCTCGCTAAGTCTCACAACACCTGAGCCACTATAATTCCATTCAGGAATTAGAGACCTAAGTCATCTACTTAAGTCGGACAAGGCTACGCTACACTCATAGCAGCAATTATAGGTAAAGCAACCATTACTCAAGTAATCATTAAAGGCATCACAACTAGGGAATCACCATTGTACCATACAATCAATCGTCTCTGCAACTTAGCCAAATCAAAATCAGTTACCCAACCAAGCAAGCAGCAGTCAACACTCAGTGCCAAGTACAAAGCCTCATGACCTTAAGTCTACCAGGGATGACACCAGTCAATATGCCAATCACAAGCGCCAAGCCGTATGTCATGCACGCTATGCCTAACTCTAACAAATCCCTAAGGTCTTGCTACCCAATTATCCTCAATCGTCACACCTTATTACTCCAATCCTCAATCAACTCGGATCGAGCTGACCTCGCTCTGATACCAATTAAACGAGGTTGTAACGCCCCGGGTCCTCACGGCGCACATCATCGCCTCTAGACCAGTTCCTTACTACTCTTTACCCAGGATCCATGGTACGCGCGGTATACAGTGAAACTTAAATGAACATGCGGAAGCGTCATGCACAACTCCTAGACAGTCAAACATGAGGTGGTTTGAGACGATAAGACACTTAATCAAGTCATAGCATAGCATACGATTCACTTTACAACATAAGCATAAACTGGGATACAACACTTGGGATCAGGGGAGATGGTTAGCCTAATCAAAAGAGACGACGGGCTAAGGGTCAGGCACTACACAAAAAGTGATTTCAAAAGTCGTGGATGCCTAGGCTATCTAAGGGCCGAGCTCGCGGTCATCATCTGGATCCTCGCGGTGCACAAGGTCATACTCCTCGAGGTCTTCCTCGTCTTCCTCTTCTTCTTCTTCTTCCTCAAACACTTGCTCTGGATCTTCGTCCTCCTCGGATTCAGGCTGAGGGTGGAAGATGGCCTCTCCGTCGGGGTTGTGCTCCTCCTCCAAAGGCTCGTCCTCGGAATCGTCCAGTTCTTCCTCATCTTCCTCGGGCTCGGACTCGTCCGTCTCCATGGGGTCTTCGGCATCCGAGGGTCCCACGATGTCGCCATCGGTCTCGGGGTTTTGAGACGGTGCCGGCGGAAGATCCGGATCAGGAGCGGTCTCGGAGTCAGTGAGCTCCCCATCAGCAGGGTGCACAATCGAAGGATCCTGCTCGCCAATGACATCCCACGGCACGTCAAAAGTCCTCAATGGCCCAACTGTGAGGTCGCTGTCGTGGTAGAACCATGCTGCGAATCTGTCTGGCCTCCAGTCTGCTAAGCCCACATCCATCCAAATAGTGCCGTACTTCCTAATATAAGCTTTCCCTTCTCCCACCGGGTACTCCGTGGAATACTGCTCTATCCAGACGGGCACCCCAAAAATCGACGGCGGTGGCATGATCAGGGTTTGGGGTCTGAAAAGGTGGGTCCCACGACGGGGTGAGATATACTCAATAAGCTAGCCTAACCCTAAGATAGACACTTGGAACTTCCAGACACTTCCCAAACACATGCAATGGCTAAACAATCAAACAACAGGCAATGGCATGTAATAACTCAATTAGAAACATATTTAGTCATGCAATTCACAAGCTAGGCTAGACAGGACTTGTACTTGGGCACTTAACATTCCATCATTTAGCAGACAGTCCACATGTATGGTACATTCGAAATTCTCATGACTTAGCCCGCGTAATAACGCTTCAGGCTTAAGAGATCAAGGAACCAGCGTTTAACGCCTCAGGCTTCCAATGCCATTTCTCATGACCCGCGTTTAATGCCTCAGGTCTATCCCGCGTTTAACGCATCAGGATGTCGTTTAGCCCCGCGTTTAACGCATCAGGGCACCACATGCACAGGGGATCATAATTCTTTCCATTAGCATTATCAAGTCAATTACGCGCATTCTCATCGAATTGAACTCGATTCGGCCCCTTAAACTACCATTCCACATCATGGCACCACGTCACACCAATTGACCATTCGGGGTCACGGCGACACTATCCAATCAATAACTTATCAATCGAGACAATTCATCACCAACACATTAGTCCATTCGGCCAAGTCACACAAATCAAGAGTACATGAATCAATCGAGGTTTAAAACTTGCTAATTAATCACGCGAGGCCAAGATCACTAACATGGGGTCACTTAGCTCAATTAGACTCCTTTCAATTTCTCACGGCCGGAGTGCGATTCATAGGTTAAAGGTCATTCACTTAAGGTATTCGCTCGATGGTCCCAAGGCCGAACACTCATATGCTTCATTTAAGATTCCATCAATTCAATCGGACATAAATCAAGCTCTAACTCAATCGGTCATTCACTTAAGGTATTCGCTCGATGGTCCCAAGGTACCATGGGCATTTGGTCTACACCTAGGGACACTCACCAATTCATTTCATTCACGGTTCCTAACATTCAATCATCAAAACTCATCAAGGAAAATTCTGACCCTCACATTGCAAATTCGGATCCCTAGAAAATCCCACCGAAACAGCCCCCTAAGCACTCCAAAATCATCCTTATTTGGTCTTTCCATTCACACAAGGTCCTAACAAAGGGTTAGGGGAGCGCACAAGGTCTCAAGAGCTAGGGGAGCTCGGCGGCAACGGCGGAGGAGCGGCGGTGGTGGTCTGGTCCGGCGCGATCAGACCTGGTCCCTTAGAAGAAATCCACAAATAGCCAAGGTAATTTAGTGAACAACACTTCTAACACAAGCTATCAACCTCCTAACATGATTATCTAAGCACCAAGGGTTACTCACCTCAAGATCACCCAACTTCTTCAAGAACAGCCCCCGGTTCTTTCCCTTTCTCCGGTTCGGTTCGGCGACGGTACGGGCGGCTTACGGGCTTGGACGGCGGTCCTTCGCGGTCCAAGTGGAAGAGGGAGGGGTCTTGATGGTGGTTCGTGGCGGCGGAGCGGTGGTAAGGTGGCGGTGGGTCGCGGTTTGGCCGAGAGAGGGAGCGGCGACAGCGAGAGGGAGAGTGAGAGAGAGCGAACGAGAGAGGGAGAGAGTGAGAGAGAAGTCGGCCGAATGAATGAAGGGAGAGGGAGAGTGAGTGATATCAATGGAAGTTTTGGAGGGAAAAAGGCTAGTGGGGTGGTTGATGGGGCAAAGGACATGGAATAGTGCTTGGGAATGACCATTTGATGGGGTTAGGTCTTAGGGAAAATATCCAATCAAATTGTCTTCTCAAATCTTCAATAATGCAAGGATTAAATGACCATGGTGCCCTTGGAATTTTCGGCTGAAGGTGGGGGAGGCAAATGACCATTTTGCCCTTGCTTTGTCCTTGGAAAAGTGTGCTAATCCTATGGGTAAAAAGGTCGATTCGCTCGTCGGTTCGAATTTCACTTTTCTAGCCTATACGGGACTATTTCTAATCTTGATGGCTCCCCGATGAGGCGGCGTCCAAATTTATTCCAATGCGATCTTCGAACATCCGGCCTCCAATCTCGAAATCCAATCTATGGCTAAATTCAGTCAATTGTCATTCCAGTGCGTCTCAGACTAACGGGCGGCTCTTAGGAGTTACGCGTATCGACCGCGACTAATGTCACGTTTAAGAGTTACTCGAGCCACGGCGGCTTTGGTTGTCATGTAATCGCGAGAGTCAATCACTAGCCCCGAAGGTTACGATCGTCAGAAATTGAGTTAGGTTAATTCGCAAATCACGCCATGGTCATACGGATTCACCCGTGAACCAATCGCGTGACACTAGCAAATTGTTCTAAAACCATTCTTAGATCGACCTATAGTGGTTCAGAATATTCCCTCGACGATCCTTATGGTCAAAGCACCGACTCGTGGTTAAGTTCTTTGGTCCACGTACTATAAATCCTATACGGCCATTCCCCATTGGTTAGTCGACTCGAGAGTGATCAGTTCTGAGCGAGATTAATTGGAATACATCGATAGACATTCATTCACTGATAGTTTTCGAGATAGGGTCAGAATTCAGAATGTCACAATCCTTTAATCCATACGCCGTCCTTTCGTATCATCGGGGACGTACAAGTTCCATTAGCTTAACCTCTATTGCCCAAATTGAACTATAGGCTCCTCAATTACTAAGGCGAACCCATGATTGAATCTTTAGTAGTCCTTCCTTGATTACATTCAAGTTTCTCCGACGACTAATTAATCCATCACTTGCAATGGTTATACTTTCCCTCAATGGCATGCGTCAACTTCCAACCATGTACTTGGTCTCCTTCTCTTTCATTCCTTACATTTCTAATACCAATGTAGGTCTTAACATACTTTCATGCTATTCCAATTTATGTCATGATTCTTCATATGAACTTCTCATAAGATCCTCTTTCCAAGCTTCCCTTTTGTACGTGGGCACACTTCATTGTCCATGAAACTCCAAGGTTTCCCAAACTTCGCCACAGGGGCGGTTGTTTATCAATTCCAATCATGCATGACGTATTCCTACTCATAGGATCTTACTGTCACGACGTACATGCAGTGTCATTTCAGATCGACTTGTTATGCCTCAAATTTTCTTTCTACGACACGTCGTTATGATTCTCATGATCTTTTTACTTTCCAATGGAAGTACTTATATTGGCGCGGTCACCAACTAGGCTTAATTCCTTGGAATTTCCTTTTCATGTTTGTTCATCCACTCATGCTACATCTCGTCCTTATTCTGTTTCTTCAATGGAATAAGTCTTCTGGGAAATCTTCCCACGACATCCATAGCATTCCATTACGATCCATCAGACTTAGGAAACCTCAAGCCTAGCAACTCTTGTTAGCCTTAGTCAATCCACCATCGTTTATTACCTCCTCAAGTATTTCATTTCCCAGAAAATTCACGACTTAAGAAACACCACCTTAACCAACTGAAACTCGCATCCACATGATACTTTTCAAAGGCCATTCGTGTTCTTCATGACTCCTTGAATGAATCCAACCATCGTCTCTCAAGACAGTAATAATCAATCCAATTATTTCTTGAGTACTCGATTCGATCGTCATTAGTTTCCTCACTACCAGGTGTCAAATTATTCCAATCGTCCTTTACACCATCCACTTGAGAGCATATGTTTTGACTTTCTCCGATTTTGCGGATCCCCAATTAAACCATGCAGCATTTTGTTCATTTTTGTCACTCTTTCCTCAGGAAGCATCAGTGTCATACATGCTAGATTCCATAACCAACCAATGCGACTTTGTCTCAATTCAAGCCATTCGACTGAAAGTCGACATTATCTCAGAATCCAACATTGTCCACAAGACAAGTCTCTCAGACTTAATTCTCAGAAGTCATTCAAGCTTTGCATCTACATCCTTAATCAAGGCGTTCAACCTTAACACCGAGATATTTAGGATTTTCTCTTCCTTCCACACTAGGGTCTCTTACCCTATGAAGGAAGTTATATACTTCAGTGGCATTCTTTTACTTCGAATCCACCTCGTCTTTCTCGTTCCATAAGATGTCAATCTCGGAGCCTACGTCACAACAGTACCTTTACTCTAGGATTTAGATGCCACCATATTCGACATTCTTTTCCCAATAACTTAGTCACCTCAAGTGACAAGGTCCTCAGGGTCGAAGTTCCTCCTTAGTCTCCATAAATCCACACCTTGGATATTCGAATCAAATTAAACCAAGCCACCTTACAGTCATAATCCGAGCAGCCCTTTTTGCTTGCTCAACCATCCATTATAATCACGAGCAGCTAGGACTATCAAGCCCGTTCACCTTTCTTTCCATCAACGACCATCTCATGGTCCATCGTCCTTAAGAACAACGCCCTATCTTTTAGGAACAACGACTCGAAATCTCCACTTCTATTGGTTCCAGTTCGATCTCAACCAATCTCATTAGAATCAAAAAGGTCCGACAGACTGACACATCAGTCTCCTTAATATCTTTCATGACAGCAAAAGGTTAATCACCATAAGCCTTGTGCCAAGGTAACGACCATTCCTTACAGGCGCGTTCTATGTTCCATAAATGAACATTTACTTACTCGTAATCCATGAGCGATAATGCTCTTACTTACACCTCTTCTAACCATCCACTTAGAATCCATTACTGTTCCTTAGAATCAGGAATAACAACTAGCCATAAGGCTTCCAAACCTCAATTCACTCAGGGACTTTACGTCTCATTCAAAGGGTCATTAACCACCCTTAATACATTTCGACAACCTTGAGAACTCTGTCTCATAGTGGTCGACCTTCCTCAGGTCTCTACAAGGTTATCGAAGTTCAGCCAACCTTCGTTCTCGAGTAGCATCAGAAAGGTACCTCTCGTTAGTCAATTTGACAGGGCAATTCAATTAGGCACCATGACTTCAAGGAGATTCCTCCTTTCGTGACCTTTCACCAGTCATCAGCAACCTTTTAAGGCTAACAATTGCCAAAGTTACTTCCTTTCTTCAGTAGACTTAGTATCCCTAAGGTTCCTTTCTAAGTTCTTGATCCAGAGAAAGGTAGTTTCGGGATCATCTTTTCCATTGAACCTCAGTCGATCTCAACCTCATGATTCACTTCACAGGTTATTCAAAACTCTCGTGGTTCTTTTCCACATTTCCCATTTAAGAACGAATAGTCTCAGAGTCACTTTCCTCATTACTTCCATCACTTAATTCATCAGTACTAGCATTAGTCACCTCAGTGACTTGGGCAACAATGGCAGCTCCTTCTTGAGTCTACTCACACCTTTTAGATTCCTATTTCCGTTCAAGTTCTCACGATCCCTTCATTTCTTGGGTCTCACGCACTTTTCCAACTTGAGCCAAATGTTCTTCCACTGCTCATATTTCAATTGTTCATCTTTACTCAGTTATCATGACTCTTTTCAATTTCTAGAGTCCTCTCATATCTTGCATACTCGAGCCAATGCTCCTCTAGTGACCATACTCTGGTCATTCGACCTCATTAAGTTCTCAGGGAACTTGAACCACTACAATTCCCTCTAGGAATTAAAGACTTGAGTCATCCTCTCGAATCTAGCAGTCTCAGGCTACTCAACATCATGGCAATCTCAGGCAACCAGACAATCATCCAGGGATTCCAAGTAATCCTTAATTGGCAATCGCTTATCCAGCCAGCCTCAACTAGGCAATTTCTCAACTAATCGCCATCTACCAGGCAAACTCTCTAGTCACAATTCATTGGATCAAGTGCTTGCACCTTAAGTTCAGACGCATCTGCGACTTAGCAATAACTCAACAGGCTAACTCAATTCACAAGATACTAATCAACCGGCATTCAATGCCAAACTCGCCATACAGGCCAAACACACGCGTCAATTTTCTTTTTCAAACAACACCCATTGCCATGAATAAAGCTCCTAACCATGCCAATAACATACGCCATTACAAATGCCATGCAATTTTGAAAATTCACTATGAGGATCACCTTGGTGCAATACATCTCTTAACCAAAATTAGACTCAATCCGGTACCTAGACTCTCTCTTTCAATTTATGGCTTGGGTCATTCCTGCCTCATTGCTATCTTAGAAGCCTGCCAGGAGCTGCTCCTTGTCCGAACCTCTCTATCCCGGCGTACACTCCCCCCCTCGTCAGACCTGGTCGTTGCAGGTTGTCCAAAGACATACATCTACGAAGAGAGTCTCGTTCCACACGTCCCATAACATGCTTCATTACGGTTTGTAGGTATCCCATCAGCTCGTCCTATACCAAGCAACGGTTTATCAAGTCTAATAATGATAAGCTCATGCATTCACCTTCATCAACTTTCATTTTAATGCCATAAACACATGCACTAAATGATTGTCCTCAATACTCGTCATATCACATTCACTTCTAGATCAATTCTTATCAACAGAAGATTTCTAGTTCCACAAATGACCATCTCACGGATCAATTGCCTAGGATCAACCATATACCTCAAAGTCACAATCACGATCATAAAATAAAATCGACCATTTACTCATAAGCAATCCTCTATTAACCTCAAACACACTTACACTTCAAATCCATGCTTATTGCTCCTCGACTTCTGTTTACTTCCTCGTGAACCTCAATCATATCACCACTCAAATTCATCAATCGAGATCGATACTGTAGCCATTAAAGTGCAACACAAGTTCAAGCCTATAATCCTCGAGATTCAACAATCAATGCTTAGTCCTAAAGGTCTCACTATCTAATTGTCTCAAGTCATCACTCCTTATCACTCCAAACCTCAATCACACTGGATCGAGTTGACCTTTCTCTGATATCACTTAAACAGGGATGTCACGCCCCAAACCCGGCGAGCACGCGAGCATCCCACCTTCGCCGTTACCTTTGATGATCTCCCAAGAACCAATGGTCAATGCTTAAAGGTCTATATGAAACATGCATGCGAAAGTGAGGACAACTCCATAAAAATAACTTTTCGAGTTGACATAGGACAAAAGAAAGGGATACACTTCTCATTAAAAGCCAAGTCAAGTACGATTCTAACTACAAAGAATATACAGTCTCTAAGGTCTCAATCAAAGATAATCTTCACATCCTCCAAAAACTTCTTCCAATGCCAGTCCATGGCAAGCTCAGGTCTCCATCGTCTAGGACCTGAAAATGTTGTCCCACGACGAGGTGAGATATATAATCCCAATAAGTCAAACCTAACCCCAAACTAGGCTGCCAGTACCTCCAGACGTTTTGGAAAACTGGGTATTTTGGAATTAAAAACTTTGGCTTGGTAAAACGAGGTACTTTCCAAAACATGGCGTTTCAGTACTTTCAATACAGCTTGACTAGGTCAAGAAAAATCATGATAACTCTAAGCTTCGTACAATGGCAGGGTTTTCATTCCGAAGCAAGCACTCGACACTAATTCAAAAACATGAGGCAACTTTCATTTCTTTCTCAAAAGTATCATTCCTTGAAATTTACAGAAAACACATTCTTTTCTCTCACGCCCCTTTTTGGGCTAATTTCAATTCATGAGGCAACTTTCCAAATATGAGGCATAATCAATTTTCTCACAAATTATTCATTGATTTTCCCAGAAAACATATCATTTCATATCCGCCCATCTTGGGCCGCCCATCTTGGGGCTGCGAGATGATTCGGTCTCCATATGACCCGTCGATACATATGAGACTCTCGCGTCCGGACCTAGTGATGATTCAGTCACCATATGACTCTCGACGCCCATTTTCAATCGAGATGAATCGTGTCAATATGGGACTCTTTAGCCGCACGACCTCGTCAGGTCAAATGGGAGTAACTCCCTCCTAATACATTGGCCAAATTTCTTAAGTGTGATGAGAGTCACAGAGTCGATATGCGTAGCGTCTGCAAAAGCCGTACGTTAGTTCGAGATAAGCTGGAGATATGATCGACGGACGATCGATCATGAAAAGGAAGCTAAATTGGCAAATGGAAATGAAGAATTTCAAAATTGGAAAAAGGATTTGACGTCTTCCCACCAATAGCTATTCAAAGTGAAAAAAATGAAGTTTCGGACGAAAATGACAAATGACCGTTTTACCCCTCGCCCATTTATCTTTGCCTTAAGGAAGTTGGAAGGACAAAATGGTCATTTCTCCCACACTTAGAGGCTGTCGAAAAATACTTGGAGAAGAAGGCAAGGAAGGTCAATGAGGGTCAATGGCCATTGGATCAATAATTGGTGCAAGGACAAGTGTCAAGCTAGGGTTAACTTGGCATTAAATACCCATCTAATCCCATCTTGTCAATCCTTGCCTCAATTATATGTGTGAAACATCCAATTTACAGCCCTTTGGTCGTGGATGACACTCCCCCACCATTTCCCTTTGGTTTTTCTCTCTTTTTCCTTCTTACAAAAAAAACTACCGGATGACAGTTTCTGAGCCCCCTGTTTGGTCCGTACTACTGGCCTCTCCCATCGTCGCCTCACCGCCACCGACTACCACAGGTTATATTAGGATGTCCTTGACATGTTTCCATTAGTTTCATGATTTTTGGAGGTCTAGTTGATTTATGGTGATTTTTGGAAGAAAAGCGGACGGATTCTGAGCTAACTGAGGAGAAGTGTTGGTTCTAGCTCTTAGAAATTCCAAATGACCTCAATTTTTTAGGAGAGCTTCATAACATCTAGTACTATGTCCAGATGGTTTATGGCTGCAAATAGATGGTTTTAAAATGATATTTGATGGCCGGTTTGCATGGTTATTCTTAGGGACAGAATCTACTTGGCACTGAACGGTGTAGGATCCGAAGGTTGTTGCTGTGCTTGGAGGAGTTTGTTGGCTTAATTAGCTAGGTAAGAAGACTTTTAACCTTTTGTTAGGATATTGAGTCATTAAAGGGTGGAATTTTGGTGGAATTGAAAGGGTTTAAAGGGCGGTTTTTGGTGTGAAAAACGTGAGGGACCCGAAAGCTATGCAATCCCGTTTTCAGCGCGCACCGTTTTTAAAACGAGTCGTTCTAAGTCATCCGATGTCCAAATTGAGTACTATTTTCGCCCACACGACCGTAAGATCTTGAAGAACATGATTCTAAAATTTGTTTTCCTAAAAAGTCATTAGAAAAATTGCAATTTTCATGAGAATGAACCTGGTCGTGGTGGGTAGTCCTGTGGATTGGGGTCATTGATGAATTTTCTTGATTGAATGTTCCTTAAACATGCCTAGGGAGTGTCTAGTTGATGCTATGATTGTTTGATGATGAAATGCTATGTGAGAAAATGGGCATGTGTTAATTAATTATGATTCAATCGTGGGCTTTAATGTTCGGTTTCGCAATTGGTGTCGAATGATGCATAGTGTGACAAGGTGCATGTGTATGATGGCCGAATGGCTTGTTTTAATTGATGAACTGGATGTACTTGAATGCATGCCTTAAATGGCGATGGCATGAATTTGGTGAAATTAGGATTAATGATAAGGTTCACAATGGTGTTTTATGGCCAATGCATTGAGTTGGGGAGGGAGTTACTCTCAATGACCCGACGAGGTCTTGCGGCTAGAGAGTCCTACCTTGACCGAATCATCTCGAGGGTTGTAAGAATCGAGAGTCAGGTAGTGACCGAATCATCTCTAGGTCCGGACGCGAGAGTCCTATAGTCGACCGAATCATCTCGATGGCGTGGAGTGTCGAGAGTCGCTATAGAGACCGAATCATCTCGCAGCGAGAGTCATGATGACCGAATCATCCCAATAAGACGTCGAGAGTCATGTGATTGACTGAATCATCTCGCGGGCCCAAGTACGGCGGCCCTTGGTGGGTGTAAAGAAGATAAAAGACTGAAACATGGTTCTTGATATGTTTCCGAGTCTGTATGCTTGAATTGGCTGGAACGTCTGGAATGCCTAGAGTGCATGGAATGTTTATTATGCCTGTATGGCTTGAGAAGCTCGGATTGGAAAGTGAAAGTATGAAAGAAATGAACTGGTGCCTGATATGCCTGAGTTGCTTTATTATGCCAATTGCTTGAATGTCTTCTGTGAAAAGCATTTTGCCAAAACTTGCATATTTTCGAACGTGCCTAGATGTACCAATAGTCTAGCTTAGGGTTAGGATTAACTGACTAAGATTATTATCTCACCCCGTCTTGGGACCAATAATTTCAGACCCAAAGCCTTGAAGAATGCCTCGGAGGTGATGAAGAAGGGAAAGGGAGGAAGATGAAGACGAGTCTGCCAGGTTTGTGGATTTCTTTTTGAAGTTGTTCTTTTGTAGTCCCATAGTGCCTTCCTCTGAACCCTTCTGTCTTTTGATGTACTAGACATTTTTAACTGTAAAACGATGTGTGTTGTTTTTAAATCCTATCTCGCCTTATGTATTTTTCTTTTATGTCTGGGGTTTTATTTCGCTCCTGCATGCGTTTTTCATATCGCGCTCCACAAGTAAAGCCGTTGGGTCCTGGGTTATCTTACTAAGTTTGACGGCTGTGTGGGATGTTGGCGTGCCCGCCGTGGTCGGGGCGTGACAGCCATGGCTTGGATAAAGACAGGTGGACACTCAATCTTCAGCGGCTCCAATAGATACCCCAGTCTTGATTTGGCGTATTTCTGGCTAGCTTCGCCTATGCTATCCCACCATGCTAGGAGCTCGGTCCGGGGGACTTTGAACACGTGAATATCATTCTTTCCCATCAAGTCTAAAGTATGCAAATGATTTTGAAAAGTCAATCGTCAAAAATTACTTTAAACATGTGACTATGCAAATGCCATGAAATATGCATGGGCTGACTTAATTGCATACTTCAATTGGAGAAATGGAAATTAGAGCCTTTTTCAGGTATGGAAGACCTGACTTAAAGTCTAATTCGAATTTCCAGCAAGTGAATTATGCAATTTAATCAGAATCACTCCAGTGACTAAAGGAAATAACAACGTCACATTCCATTGGTCAAAACATCGGATGGGAGTAGAGCGGAGTAAATCCCTTATTACAATCAGGAAGCCTGGTGAAAGAACAGTTAGAGATAGTCTCTGCAAACAAGAAAGCCACAAAAGGCCCATGGAATGTGGGGATCTAAGTTAACCCTCCCCAAAAGCTTAATCTTCTTTAGATTGGCAGCCAGTCGGGGGTTCCTTCTCAAGGGCGTCTTCATCTGTCTCCCTTTCAGGATATGGCTCGATAGTTGGGACCTCTCCCATAGTTGATTATTCCTTCAAATGTAAGAAATTGTCTTCAACGGATCGGTCGAGGCGTCTCAGCTTCTCTGGCCATTCTCTGGTCCATGGTATAATGACTTCAGGGGTCTTATCGGGTTTCACCTTTTTGAGTGCGATGCACTTCGGCTTTGTCTTGATTGTAGAGCATCTTCTCTTTCCCTAAAGAGTGATCATGGGTGTGTCTTCATTAGCTTGACGTTCATCTTTTCGACGAGCATACACATCTCTAGCTAGGTGGTTGCGATGTTGTCTTTTCATCTCCATGTAATCTTTGAACATTTCGTCTGTTTGTCGCTTGAACTTGAGGTTATCGACATAGTAGTGACTTTGACAATCTTCGGCGTATCCCAACTTGCGTCAATTAGCTCTCGGCTATGCACAAATCTGGTAAAGTGCAACCTTGTGTTCGGTCTAGGGCGAGTGACTTTCCTTAGGTATTCGAAGGTTACCAACTCTGTCGAACTTCTAGGAAATAGCGACATCCTACCCCCTTATCATCGTTATTTCCATTAGGCACTTGAGTGATTTCATGATGTATGCAATGCATATGGATGTATGTATGAACATACTATGAGATAGGGAATAGTGAAGTAGATCGAAAGTAAATGCCTTACCAACCAAAACCCGGGAAATGTCAAATATTCCCCTGTAATAATGGGTGGTTTTAGGTATACCAACCTTCCATGGACATGAGCATGAGACAAGTGGGCATACTCTAAAAATTAAAAATCAGGTGAGGAACCTATGGCTCAGGCTCCCACGATCCAAATAAGGCAGATTCCTCCCCAAGAGTACCTACCCAACAGGGCTAGATATCGTCAATTTGGAGTGTGAGCGGGAACGAAAACGAAAGTCTCAAGTGCCATCAAACACGAGATCCTTTCGTGCCCTTTCCTTGTCTAAGGTAACCTAGAGGTGGTTGTAGTCGGGGTTTGATCACCAGTGTGTGCAATGTGTCGTGATCATCACAATGCAAGTCATGCACAATAGTTTGAATCAAACACCGCTTCAATATGTGCGTAAGATAAACATATGTTCCCAACTCCAACCAGTAAGAAAGATGTCAACAATCACTACACCCCTTATTTCTCCAATCTGCAAAAATATCTAACACAGTGGTTAGGATACGTACATCACCTTCGAGAGCATCTGCAGAAAACAAGGTCAGATAAACCAATCAACTTTTTAATCGGCTCAAGTCCTCTAAAATTCCTAACCAGAGATTCTGGTTTGGAATAGTTCCTAGCGGAGTCGCCAATCTGTCGAGACCCTTTCGAGCGGCGAGGCTGCTCCGAGGGCTAATGGGCCGCTCGATGTCGCCTGATTGGACGCGGGCCTCTCTCAAGGTCCATTACCCAAATCGCAACGGCTGGATATATGTGATCGACCTTCGGTGCAGTCTGATGACATGTGATATGTGTACATGCCAAGGAGTCGCCACCAATCGTTTCATTGAGGGTACGATCGAAAGCCCTATCGAATAGTTGGGAGCGATCTATTCGACTCTGCAAAAACCAGAGAAGTGGGATCGGGGACTTTGTTACGTCAACTGTCAGAGTTGACGCCCTTTCGGCACCAAAGTTAAATGATTTATCAAATCCTAAGATTTCATACAGATGAGTGGGATACGGATCATAAATCTAGGAGTTCAAGTAGATAGAAGTGGCTACCCTATCACTCACAATCAACAAAAATAAATGTGCAAATCAAGGATCCAAAACATGCGGATAAATCACATGAATGCAACACGGCATCCCTAATAAGGCCTTATTATTGACACCTAATTTTCGATCAGCTTTTTTGGTCATTTCTTTGAAAAATTATAAACAATTCATAAAAAAAATCAAAAAATTACAAAATTAACTTTGGAGGCCTTGGCCAAGTCTAAGGGACCATGTTTTACAAAAAAATAATTTTTCATATTTTTTGCATTTTTTAGTATTTTTAGAAAATAGAAAAATACTAGAAAATTCGAGAAAAATAGAATTTGAGGTCACAAAAAAATAAAAAAATAACCAATATTTTTATTTTAAATCCCTTGTCATTTTGACCTCACAAAAAGCCCAAAATCAGATTCAATTTTAGGTGTTCCTTTGTAACACATATGATTGAATTTGAGAAACAAATATCAATTGAGTCTCGTTATTTGCAATTTTGACATTTTTAAGGACCTTGACATTCAATCTGATTGTCCCCCACTTCAATTTAGCCCAATTATTCGAACAAATTGCTCAATTACATACTTAATTGCATTTTAGTCTTTGAAATTGGGCATAATTGAAATTACTTTCAATTCAAGGACTATCATTGCAAATTAAACATGCTGCCCAAGGGTTTTCATCATTTTGAATCGATTGGCATATGTAGTTTGACCCAATTTGATCATTTAAACCCTCAATTGCACAATCATCAATTTGCAATTATATGAAAATTCGGGGTTTTTGTTGAAATTGATATTAACTTTTGGGCAAAACCACATTTTTAAATAAAATCCATGCCCTAGATTAGATTCTGAGGTTCAATTGCAAAAATTTCCTATTAATTTGGGTTTAATTTGGAAAATTGCAAGTCGGGATCGGTTCAGACCGGTCGGACCGGTCAAACCGGTCCAGAACAGTGTCATCGTCTTCCTCAGGTCTACACGCGAATGAGCAGTACAAAGTTGAATTTCAACAACAAAATTGACCGACCAATCGACTATAATCGGAGAGGCATTATTGGGCGTTTAATTCCTTAGACCATTCCTCGTTGATCGGGACCGGAATAGTGATCAACGACCGCCGGAGCAGATAGTAATCGGCCGGTCAAGACGCGGGACCTGCGAAAGTCAACGATTACCAAATGCAGGTAGAATTCGTGCCAAATACGACCACCGGAGGTCCCGAACAGAATAGCCACTTAATGCCCGTCAATTGCCGGTTGTCGGTGACCATTTCGCACGTGTTTTCATGTGCGGAGGTCACCTATTCCAACTTCCCGATTCGGCGCCAAAGCTGAAAATGCTATATAAGCCAACAGACCTTCGCGAAGTAGGAGGTTGGTGAATTCAGTTCGTAGAGAGGAAGTTGAATCGAAAGAAAGAGAGAAAGAAAGACTGAGAGCTCGCCCTCCAACCGCCATTGTCGAGGGCTCGAGTTCGAACTGTGAGGCGTGGGTTAGGCCATTTCCAGGCCAAACCAAAGCCGGTGGGTGTAGCGGAGAGGTTGCCTAGATACCAAGGAAGCGATCGCCGTCGACCGCACAAGCTACGACCGCGAAAACAGGTGAGTCAGAGCTTCGAACTCTATACTGAGCTTCAATGGCGAACTTCATTTCTGGCAATGATTCTTGCATTTAGTGTGTGCGTTTCGTTCCTTGAACATCACTAACCATCATTGCATCTTCTTTTTGCATCGATTTTGTCTGAATACCTCGAATTGAGTCTTCGAACTTAGCCTCCATACTTGCCTAGCCCAATCTAGGCCGTGCGAGCTCGAGGTAAGTCTTCTGCACCTCCTGCCATGTCAATTTGTGAATGAATTGATCTGATCTCGCGTGGTCTGTGTGATTGAACTTCCATGGCCGTACTCGGCGATTCGCATGATGTTCTTGATTCTGTGGATTATATGCTCCGATCCTTAGATATGTTAGGATAAAGTCGATTGCGAGTCGATTGGCGTTGGTTTCGCGCGATTTCATCAAGGTTTCACCGTTAGATCGGCGCTGGAGCTCCTCAGCCGTCCATTCCGCTGGGGTCGAGAGGTTGAAGACGATGCTGACCTGGCGAGTCAACGAGTCAAAATGCTTAGGTGGCAATAGGTCATTGGTACACGTGTCGGTCCAGTCAGCTTGGCCGTTGGGGGTTGTTATTCGAATAGGTAGATCCAACGGCTAAGATTAATTGAGTCTAATGAATGGTGGCCGTCGGATTAGAAATTAGGATAATTCGAAAATGATTTTAATCAGAACATAAAAATTGGTTGAAACGGCGACGTATGGGTTAGTTAGTGGGCGACGCCGTTTAGGTTAGTATGAATAGACGGTTTAGATTGAGTCTTAGTTTCTAATCGTGACCGTAGATTTTAGAAAGTCAATCAGACGATCCTGGGCGAGTCTTCTTTTAATGTAGACCGTAGGTTCTAGTCAGACCATCCGATGGCCGTGGATTAGCCACGCGGTTCATCAGGGACCGTCGGATTGAATCCGATTAAACCGAAAATAACAAAACACGCGATGCGACGTCGTTTTAAGGAGCTGGTTTCGCGGGTCCGGGTCCGGGCCGGATTCCGACCCAAGTGGGTCGGGTTGACCCGGTCCGAAACATTTTTTAAAATAAAAAATTTAGAAAATATTTTTTAAAAAAATAAAAAAAAATAAAAAAAAAATCCTAGAAAATCATAAAAAATTTCTAGAAAATCCTAGAAAATTCCAAAAAAGGGTAAGAAAATTGTAGGAAATTCCTAGACACTCCAGAAATTCCCAAAAATTGAGGATTGACCACAGACAACTGGTCAATCCTATTTTCGAGATTTCTCATCTGTCCTTCCAAGAATTGACGACAATGCCCTTTAGGGGTAATTCGTCCCTACTTTGTATTTTGAGATAGGTCGAAAATGCCTAGATTCGATAAGGCCAGTTAGGTGGCGAATCCTTTTGATGGGGTTTTCTAATCTCACCATTTTCCTTGAAATGACGATTTTACCCCTCAAAGGGTAAATCATCTTTCCCATTCCAGTCAAGTTTTGAAAATTGCTCGAAGTTCGGGTTTGGGTCAGGTAGGTGACCAACCCTAATATTCGAGATTTTCAGCTCTCATCTTTGTCCAAAATGACGACTTTACCCCTCTGAGGGTAAAATCAATTTTAAATTCCTGAAAAATCATGGAAATTCCCAAAAAATAGGAAATGGATTAGATTGATTGCCAATCCTATTTCTCCCATCTTTTGACCGTACAATTCATCATGGACGAATTGTCCCTAGATTGTTCAAAATTATGATTTTGCCCCTCATGGGCGAATCATGTCAAAATCATTCCTAAGCTTTGTTTGATACTTCTCTAGGCCAATAGGGCCTCACTAGGGATGCCATGCTGGTTTCATGTGATTTATCCGCATGTTATGGATCCTTGATTTGTGATTTTATTTTTAATGACTGTGAATGGTAGGGTAGACATTCCCACCTGCATGAACTCTTAGATTTAGGATCTGTACCCCACTCGCCTGTATGAAATCCTAAGATCAGATAAACCATTCAATTTAGGTACCGAAATGGCGTCAACTCTGATAGCTGGCGTAACTAAGTCCCCGAACCCATTTCTCTGATTTCCGCAGAATCGAATAGATCGCTCCCAACTATTCGATAGGGTTTTCGATCGTACCCTCCACGAAACGATTGGTGGCGACTCCTTGGCATGTACACATATCACATGTCACCAGACCGCACTGAAGGTCGACCACGTACATCCAGCCGTTACGATTTGGGTAATGGACCTTGGGAGAGGCCCGCGTCCGATCAGGCAGCGATCGGACGGCCCATTAACCCCTTTGCCCCCTCCGCGAGAGGGTCGCACTGGTGACTCCGCTGGGGACTTATTCTAAAGCAGAATCTCTTGTTACGAATTTCAAAGGACTTGAGCCGATTAAAAAGTTGTTTGGTTTATCTGACCTTGTTTTCTGCAGATGCTCTCAAAGGTGAGGTACGTACACTAACCACTGTGTTAGATGTTTTTGCAGATTGGAGAAATAAGGGGTGGAGTGATTGTTGACATTTTCCTGTATGTTGAAGTTGGGAATGTATGTTTATATTATGCACATATTGAAGCGGTGTATTGATACAAACTGTTGTGCATGATCTTGTATTGCGACGATCACGACACATCGCACACACTAGCGGTTAAACCCCGACTGCAAACCACCTCTAGGTTACCTTAGATGGGGAGAGGATGCAAAAGGATCTCGTGTTTGATGGCACTTGAGACTTTCTTGTTCGTTCCCGCTCACAATCCAAATTGGCAATATCTAGCCCTCTTAAGTGGGTACTCTTGGGGAGGAATCTGCCTCATTTGGATCGTGGGAACCTGAGCCGTAGGTTCCTCACCTGATTTTCGACTTCTAGAGTATACCAACTTGTCTCATGTGCATGTCTATGGATGGTTGGTATACCTAAAACCGCCCATGGTTACGGGGGAACACTTTCACATCCCCAAGTTTGGTTGGTTAGGCATTTATTTTCAATGTACTTTACTACTCCCTGTTCTATAGTATGACTCGACTGGGGGAGGGTTCCCGACTGACTTTCATTGTAAAGAGGGGTAGGCCTCTAGGAAAAGGGTGATTTAAATCTTCACATTCCAATGGCCTTTTATGGCTTTCTTATTTAAGGAGTCACCTCCAATGTCAAAAGGACAATCTTCGTAATCATTCATCTGTGAGATTTCAAATTTATAGGATTGAGCTTTCTGCAGGATGCCTGGAGTCCCAGATCCCAAAATGTCACCTCCAATGTCAAAAGGATAATATTCAAGATCGTCTTTCTACGAGATTTTAGGTAACCCCTAGATCCCAGAAGAATCTCATCAAAGTTATTGCAGGTTCAAGTTTTCTGCAGAATGCTTGGAATCCCCAAATCCCAGAATAACGTCTTGCATGTCGAAAGGACAATTTTTAAAATCAGCTTTTTGTTAGGTTCTAGGTAATCCCTAAACCCAGAATAGCTCGTTTGGTGAAGCCTAAAGATCAGGTACACCTCATTTGTATAAATTCTAGTTAATTCCTTAGAATATAGGATCAAAAACTTCTGACAAAATCAGCTTTCTGTGAGATTCTAGGTAATCCTTAAACCCAGAATAGCTCGTTTGGTAAAGCCTAAAGGTTAGGTACACCTCATTTGTATAGATCCTAGTTAATTCCTTAGAATATAGGATCAAATTTTCGACAATCCCTAAGAGACTGGGTGGGTCATCCATAGGTTCCTAGCAGAAAGGAGTCCTATTCTCGGCCTGATCCCCCTGAAGGATCAAAATGTCTAACAATCCCTAAGAGACTTGGTGCGTCATGCGTAGGTTCCTAGCAGAAAGGAGTCCTATTCTCGGCCTGATCCCCGTAAAGGATCAAAATGTCTAACAATCCCTAAGAGACTGGGTGCGTCATCCGTAGGTTCCTAGCAGAAAGGAGTCATATTTTTGGCCGTCATCCGTAGGTTCCTAGCAGAAAGGAGTCCTATTCTCGGCCTGATCCCCTTGAAGGATCAAAATGTCTGACAATCCCTAAGAGACTGGGTGCGTCATCCGTAGGTTCCTAGCAGAGAGGAGTCCTATTCATGGTCCGATCCACCATACGGATCAAAACTTCCGACAATCCCTAAGAGACTGGGTGAGTCATTGTTGACACCTGATTTTTGACCAAGTCTTTTTCAATTTTATTTTTGAAAAATCACAAAAAATTCATAACAAGTCAAAAAATTACAAAATCAACTTTGGTGGCCTTGGCCAAGCCCAAGGAACCATTTTTGACCAAAAATAATTTTTCATATTTTTTTTATATTTTTTAGTATTTTTAGAAAATAGGAAAATACTCAAAAAAACTCAAGAAAAATAGCATTTGAGGTCAAAAAAATATGGAAAAATAGCTAATATTTTTATTTTTAATCCTTTGTATTTTTGACCTCACAAAAAGTTTAAAATCAGATTCAATTATGGGTGTTCCTTTGTAACCCATGCTATTGAATTTGAGAAAAAAATATCAATTGAGTCTTTTAATTTGCAATTTTGGCATTTTCTAGGATCTTGACATCCATTCTAACTGTCCCTTATTGCAATTTAGCCCAATTGTTTGTACAAATTGCTCAATTGCACGAATTTGGCAAAATTGCATACTAAAATTGCATTTTGTCCTTGAAATTGAGCATAATTGAAATTACTTTCAATTCAAGGGCTATCATTGCAAATTAAACATACTGTCCAATGGGTTTCACCATTTTGAATCGATTGGCACAGGTAATTTGACCCAATTTGATCATTTGAACCTTCAATTGCATAATTCCACAATTTGGAATTAAAAGGAAATTTGGGGTTTTTATAGAAATTGATGTAAACTTTTGGGCAAAACCACATTTTTAGATAAAATCCATGCTCTAGATTCGATTTTGAGGTTCAATTGCAAAATTTTCCCATTAATTTGGGCTTAATTTGGAAAATGGTAAGTCGGAATCGGTTCGACCGGTCAGACCGCCGGTCAAACCGGTTTGCTACAGTGTCATCATCTTCCCTCAGAACCTGCGCAGATGAACAGTTCAAGGGTGATTTTGATCCTCAAATTGAAGGCCAATTCATGGATAATCGAGCACGCAATGGTGGGCGTATTGTTGCCTGTACTCCTACCTATCAATTAACACCGGTGGCGCCGCTCGACGTCGTCGGAGTAAAAGGCAATTGGCCGGTCAAGTTCTGAAGCTGCAAAAAGTCAACAAAAGCAAACACAGCTCAAATTCGTGCCAAATTCGCGTGAAATGAAGCCCGCCGGAGAACCAAACGGAGTTAGACGATTCACCCATCTTCCCCGACGCCGTTTGGACCTAAAATCACGTGATGGCACGTACTATTCGAATCTGTTGACCGTCCCCGATTCGGCGCCAAAACTCAAAGGGCTATATAAGCTTGTGGAGACTTTCAGTTAAGGAGGTTGGAAGATTCAGTTGGAGAAGAGAGAACTGAATCGAGAGAGAGAAAGAGCTCACCTTCCCTCGCGGTGGTCGAAGGTTGGAACTCAAATTGCAGAGCGCCGGTTGGGCCTTCCGAGGCTAAACCAAAGCTCCACGAGGTCGTCAAGAGGTCATCCAAAGTCCCCTGAGTCGATCGCCTTCAGTCGTGCACGTGAAACCCACGAAAACAGGTGAGCCAGAGCTTCGAATTCTACACTGAGCTTCAATGGCGAACTTCATTTCTGGCAATGATTCTTGCATTTAGTGTGTGCATTTCGCTCCTTGGATATCACTGACCATCATTGCATCTTCTTCTTGCATCGATTTTGTCTGAATACCTCGAATTGAGTCTTCGAACTTAGCCCCCATAGTGGACCACTGTTCATACTTGCCTAGCCCAATCTAGGCCGTGCGAGCTCGATCGGAGCTCGAGGTAAGTCTTCTACACCTCCTGCCATGTCAATCTGTGAATGAATTGATCTGATCTTGCGTGGTCTGTGTGATTGAACTTCCATGGCCGTACTCGGCGACTCGCATGATGTTCTTGATTCTATTGATTATATGCCCCGATCCTTAGATATGTTAAGATAGAGTCGATTGCGAGTCGATTGGCGTTGGTTTCGTGCGATTCTATCAAGGTTTCACCGTTAGATCGGCGCCAGACTTCCTCAGCCGTTCATTCTTTTGGGTCGAGAGGTTGAAGACGATGCTGACCTGGCAAGTCAACGAGTCAAAACTCTTAGATGGCAATAGGTCATTGGTCCACGTGTCGGTCCAGTCAGCTCGGCCGTTGAGGTTTTGTTGTTCAAATAGGAAGATCCAACGGCGGAGATTAATCGAGTCTAATGAATGGTGGCCGTCGGATTAGAAATTAGGTTAATTCGAGAATGATTTTAATTAGAAAATAAAAATTGGTTGAAACGGTGCCGTATAGGTTAGTTAGCAAGCGACGTCGTTCAGGCTAGTAGGACTGGACGGCTCAGATTAAGTCTCAGGTTCTAATCGCAGCCGTAGGTTCAAGTAATCTGATCAGACGGCCCTGGTCAAGTCTCCATTCGATCTGAGCCGTAAGTTCCAGTCAGACCATCCTGCGGTCATAGACTAACCACGTGGTGCAATGAGAACCCTTGGATCAGATTTGAATAATTTGAAAATAAAAAGGCCGGGACGGCGTCATTTTGGGGAGCATCGGTTCATCAGGTTCGGGTCTGGGCCAGGTTCCGACCCGAGTGGGTCGGGTTGACCCGGCCCGAATAACTTTTTTTAATAAAAAAAATAAATCAGAAAATGATTTTAAAAATAAAAAAAATAAAAAAAAATCTTAGAAAATCCAAAAAAAATGCTAGAAAATTCCAAAAAAATGTGGAAAAATTGTGAAAAATCCTAGGCATTCAGAAATCCCCAAAAATAGAGGGTTGACCACAGACATCTGGTCAACCCTATTTTTGGGGTTTCTTATCCGATCTTCCGAGACTTGACGACATTACCCTTTAAGAGTAAGTCGCCTTTGCTGTGTAAGTATGATAAAATCGATAATGCCAAAGTAAGAATTAGGGTCGAATAAGCGACCAATTCTTAGGTTTGGGTTTTCGAGTCCCGCCCCTTTTCTCAAAATGACAATTTTGCCCTTCAGTGGGAAAATATTCTTTCTTGTCTTAATCGAGTTCTGAGAATTGTTTAAAGTTAGGGTTTGGGTCAGGTGGACGACCAACCCTAATATTTGAGATTTTCGGTTCTCGTCTTTGTCCAAATGATAACTTTACCCCTCCAAGGGTAAAATCACTGGAAAATCCCAGAAAAATTCTGGAAATTCCCGAAAAATAGGAAATGGATTGGATTGATGGCCAATCCTATTTCCTCTGTCTTTTGACTTCCTAATTCATCTAAAATGACAGATTTACCCTTTCAAGGTGAATTTTCCCGAATTGCTCAAAATTACGATTTTGCCCCTCATGGGCAAATCATGCCAAAATCGTTCCTAAGATTTGATTGATATTTCTCAAGGCTAATAGGGCCTCATTAGGGATGTCATGTTGCTTTCATGTGTTTTATCCGCATGCACTGGATCCTTGATTTGCGCATTTACCTTTAATGATTGTGAGTGATAGGGTAGCTATTCCCACCTGCATGAACTCCTAGATTTAGGATCTGTAGCCCACTCGTCTATATGAAATCTTATGATCACATAAACCATTCAGCTTAGGTACCGAAAGGGCGTCAACTCTGACAGTTTGCGTAACTAAGTCCCCGAACCCACTTCTTTGGTTTCCGCAGAATCGAATAGACTACTCCCAACTATTCGATAGGGTTTCCGATCATACCCTCCACGAAATGATTGGTGGCGACTCCTTGGCATGTACACTTATCACATGTCACTAGACCGCACTGAAGGTCGATCATGTATATCCAGCAGTTGCGATTTGGGTAATGGACCTTGGGAAAGGCCCGTGTCGGATCAAGCCAGCGATCGGACGGCCCATTAACCCTCGCTAGCACCATAGGTAGGGCGCTCGCGGGAGGGTCGCGACAGTCATCCATAGGTTCCTAGCAGAAAGGAGTCCTATTCTCGGCCTGATCCCCTTGAAGGATCAAAATGTCTAACAATCCCTAAGAGACTGGGTGCATCATCCGTAGGTTTCTAGAAGAAACCAGTCCTATTCTCGGCCTGATCCCCTTGAAGGATCAAAATGTCTGACAATCCCCAAGAGACTGGGTTCGACATCCGTAGGTTCCTAGCAGAAAGGAGTCCTATTCTCGGCCTGATCCCCCTAAAGGATCAAAATGTCTGACAATCCCTAAGAGACTGGGTGCGTCATCCGTAGGTTCCTAGCAGAGTGGAGTCCTATTCATGGTCCAGTCCACCATACGGATCAAAACTTCTGACAATCCCTAAGAGACTGGGTGTGTCATCCGTAGGTTCCTAGTAGAGAGGAGTCCTATTCATGGTCCGATCCACCATACGGATCAAAACCCTGACAATCCCTAAGAAACTGGGTGTGTCATTCACAGGTTCCTGTCAAGTATAGGAATCCCACTCTGGTACGGCCTACCATATAGGCTAGAGTTTAATTGCCCTAGGATGCTCAAAAAACGAGTCCCTAGGTATCCACTTGAACTCGTTATAGGCTGCGCACGCCGCACGAGCGTCAGGCAAGTTAGTAACAGGTAAGTATTTCCACCTCGCATCTCTCTCCCTCCCTCTCCTGTTTGCAAAGATAAGACAAGTAGAGCGTTTACCAGCAAGACAAGAAAGATCGAATGTGAAGATTCATTTTTCTATTCCCCAGTAGAGTCGATCTAGACTTAGGTGTCACCTGCCTTTGAGAGAAATCTCTAGCGAGATTCCTCCCAAAGAGGGGCAGCTGTTGACATCTAATTTTTGATCAGCCTTTTTTGGTCATTTCTTTGAAAAATTATAAACAATTCATAAAAAAAATCAAAAAATTACAAAATTAACTTTGGAGGCCTTGGCCAAGTCTAAGGGACCATGTTTTACAAAAAAATAATTTTTCATATTTTTTGCATTTTTTAGTATTTTTAGAAAATAGAAAAATACTAGAAAATTCGAGAAAAATAGAATTTGAGGTCACAAAAAAATAAAAAAATAACCAATATTTTTATTTTAAATCCCTTGTCTTTTTGACCTCACAAAAAGCCCAAAATCAGATTCAATTTTAGGTGTTCCTTTGTAACACATATGATTGAATTTGAGAAACAAATATCAATTGAGTCTCGTTATTTGCAATTTTGACATTTTTAAGGACCTTGACATTCAATCTGATTGTCCCCCACTTCAATTTAGCCCAATTATTCGAACAAATTGCTCAATTACATACTTAATTGCATTTTAGTCTTTGAAATTGGGCATAATTGAAATTACTTTCAATTCAAGGACTATCATTGCAAATTAAACATGCTGCCCAAGGGTTTTCATCATTTTGAATCGATTGGCATAGGTAGTTTGACCCAATTTGATCATTTAAACCCTCAATTGCACAATCCCCAATTCACAATTATATGAAAATTCGGGGTTTTTGTTGAAATTGATATAAACTTTTGGGAAATACCATATTTTTAGATAAAATCCATGCCCTAGATTCGATTCTGAAGTTCAATTGCAAAAAATTCCTATTAATTTGGGTTTAATTTGGAAAATTGCAAGTCGGGACCGATTCAGACCGGTCTGACCGCCGGTCGAACCGGTCAAACCGGTCCAGAACAGTGTCATCGTCTTCCTCAGGAATACGCGCGAATGAACAGTACAAAGTTGAATTTCAACAACAAAATTGACCGACCAATCAACTATAATCAGAGAGGCATTGTAGGGCGTTTAATTCCTTAGACCATTCCCCGTCGATCGGGATCGGAATGGTGATCAACGACTGCCGGAGCAGATAGTAATCGACCGGTCAAGACGCGGGACCTGTGAAAGTCAACGATTACCAAATGCAGGTCAAATTCGTGCCAAATGCGACCACCGGAGGTCCCGAACAGAATAGCCACTTAATGCCCGTCAATTGCCGGTCGTCGGTGACCATTTCGCACGTGTTTTCACGTGCGGAGGTCACCTATTCCAACTTCCCGATTCGGCGCCAAAGCTGAAAATGCTATATAAGCCAACAAACCTTCGCGAAGTAGGAGGTTGGTGAATTCAATTCGCAGAGAGGAAACTGAATCGAAAGAAAGACTGAGAGTTCGCCCTCCAACTGCCATTGTCGAGGGCTCGAGTTCGAACTGTGAGGCATGGGTTAGGCCATTTCCAAGCCAAACCAAAGCCGGTGGGTGTAGCGGAGAGGTTACCTAGATATCCAGGAAGCGATCGCCGTCGACCGCACAAGCTACGACCGCGAAAACAGGTGAGTCAGAGCTTCGAACTCTATACTGAGCTTCAATGGCGAACTTCATTTCTAGCAATGATTCTTGCATTTAGTGTGTGCGTTTCGTTCCTTGAACATCACTGACCATCATCGCATCTTCTTTTTGCATCGATTTTGTTTGAATACCTCGAATTGAGTCTTAGAACTTAGCCTCCATAGCCGACCATTGTTCATACTTGCCTAGCTCAATCTAGGCCGTGCGAGCTCGATCAGAGCTCGAGGTAAGTCTTCTGCACCTCCTGCCATGTCAATCTGTGAATGAATTGATCTGATCTCCCGTGGTCTGTGTGATTGAACTTCCATGGCCGTACTCGGCGATTCGCATGATGTTCTTGATTCTATGGATTATATGCTCCGATCCTTAGATATGTTAGGATAGAGTCGATTGCGAGTCGATTGGCGGTGGTTTCGTGCGATTTCATCAAGGTTTCACCGTTAGATCGGCGCCGGAGCTCCTCAGCTGTCCATTCCGCTGGAGTCGAGAGGTTGAAGATGATGCTAACCTGGCGAGTCAACGAGTCAAAATGCTTAGGTGGCAATAGGTCATTCGTCCACGTGTCGGTCCAGTCAGCTCGGCCGTTGGGGGTTGTTATTAGAATAGGTAGATCCAACGGCTGAGATTAATCGAGTCTAATGAATGGTGGCCGTCGGATTAGAAATTAGGATAATTCGAAAATGATTTTAATCAGAAAATAAAAATTGGTTGAAACGGCGCCGTATGGGTTAGTTAGTGGGCGACGTCGTTTAGGTTAGTATGAATAGACGGTTTAGATTGAGTCTTAGGTTCTAATCGTGGCCGTAGATTTTAGTAAGTTAATCAGACGGTCCTGGGCGAGTCTTCTTTTAATCTAGACCATAGGTTCTAGTCAGACCATCCGATGGCCGTGGATTAGCCACGTGGTTCATTAGGGACCACTGGATTAAATCCGATTAAACCGAAAATAAAAAAACACGTGATGCGACGTCGTTATAAGGAGTTGGTCTCACGGGTCCGGGTCCGGGCCGGATTCCGACCCGAGTGGGTCTGGTTGACCCGGTCCGAAATATTTTTTTAAATAAAAAAATTCAGAAAATATTTTTAAAAAAAATAAAAAAAAATCCTAGAAAATCATAAAAAAATTCTAGAAAATCCCAGAAAATTCCAAAAAAGGGTAGGAAAATTGTAGGAAATTGCTAGAAACTCTAGAAATTCCCAAAAATTGAGGATTGACCACAGACAACTGGTCAATCCTATTTTCGGGATTTCTCATCTGTCCTTCCAAGAATTGACGACAATGCCCTTTAGGGGAAATTCGTCCCTGCTTTGTATTTTGAGATGGGTCAAAAATGCCTAGATTAGGATAGGGCCAGTTAGGTGGCGAATCCTTTTGCTGGGGTTTTCGAATCTCACCATTTTCCCTGAAATGACGATTTTACCCCTCAAAGGGTAAATCGTCTTTCCCATTCCAGTCAAGTCCTGAAAAATTGCTCGAAGTTAGGGTTTGGGTCAGGTGGGTGACCAACCCTAATATTCAAGATTTTCAGCTCTCATCTTTGTCCAAAATGACGACTTTACCCCTCCGAGGGTAAAATCACTTTTAAATTTCTGAAAAATCCTGGAAATTCCCAAAAAATAGGAAATAGATTGGATTGATTGCCAATCCTATTTCTCCCATCTTTTGACCGTACAATTCATCTAAAATGACAAATTTGCCCTTCCGAGGCTAATTGTCCCTAAATTGTTCAAAATTACGATTTTGCCCCTAATGGGCGAATCATGTCAAAATCATTCCTAAGCTTTGTTTGATACTTCTCTAGGCCAATAGGGCCTCACTAGGGATGACATGCTGGTTTCATGTGATTTATCCGCATGTTATGGATCCTTGATTTGTGCTTTTATTTTTAATGACTGTGAGTGGTAGGGTAGACATTCCCACTTGCATGAACTCATAGATTTAGGATCTGTACCCTACTCGCTTGTATGAAATCCTAAGATCAGATAAACCATTCAATTTAGGTACCGAAAGGGCGTCAACTCTGATAGTTGGCGTAACTAAGTCCCCGAACCTATTTCTCTGGTTTCCGTAGAATCGAATAGATCGCTCACAACTATTCGATAGGGTTTTCGATCGTACCCTCCACGAAACGATTGGTGGCGACTCCTTGGCATGTACACATATCACATGTCACCAGACCGCACTGAAGGTCGACCACGTATATCCAGCCGCTGCGATTTGGGTAATGGACCTTGGGAGAGGCCCGCGTCCGATCGGGCGGCCCATTAAGCCCCTTTGCGCCCTCCGCGAGAGGGTCGCGACACTTATCAATCTAGAGAAGTATCAATCAAGGCTTATGAGTGATTTTGACATGATTCGCCCATTAGGGGAAAAATCGTAATTTTGAGAAATTTAGGGACAATTTACCCCAGAAAGGAAAAATTGTCATTTCAGATGAAATGTATAGTCAAAAGATGTCGGAAATGGGATTGGCGATCAAACCCTTCCATTTCCTATTTTTCGGGAATTTTCAGAATTTTTCTGGAATTTAGAAGTGATTTTACCTTTAGAGGGGTAAAATCGTCATTTTCGGGCGAAAACGAAAATTGAAAATCTCAAACATTAGGATTGATCGACCACCTGACCCAAACCTTAATTTTAAGCTATTTTCAAGACTTGATTGGAATATGGATGACAATTTACCCTTTGAGGGGTAAAATTGTCATTGTTTTAAGAAAAGGACAAGATTCGAGTACCTAAGCAGAAGGATCGGTCACCTAACTGACCCTGATCCTTATCTTAGCGCCTTCGACCCATCTTGTATACAAGGCTAAGGCGATTTACCCCTAAAGGGTAAAGTCGTCAATTTTCAGAAGAGCGGACAAGAAATCTAAAAAAATATGATTGACTAGTTGTCTGTGGTCAATCCTCCATTTTTGGGGATTTCTGGAGTGTCTAGGAACTTCCCACAATTTTTCTACATTTTTTTGGGATTTTCTAGGATTGTTTTAGAATTTTCTAGAATTTATCCGTTTTTTTTCATTTTTTTTAAATCATTTTCTGTTTTTTTTTATAAAAAATATGATTCGGACCTGGTCGACCCGACCCATTCGGGTCGGAACCCAGCCCAGACCCGGACCCGCGCGGACCCCTCCTCTAAAACGGCGCCGTCTTGTGTTTTTTATTTTTTTCTATTATTCGGATTTAATCCGACGGTTCCTATTGAACCACGTGGCTACTCCACATCCTTAGGATCAGTCAACTAAAACTCACGGCTCAGATCAAAAGCCGACTGTTCCCTAGCCGTCAGATTTGATACCTAAACCTACGGCCACGATTAAAAGCCAAAACTCGATCTGGGCCGTCCTTCTTCACTAACCTAAACGACGTCACCTGCTCACTTACCCACACGGCGCCGTTTCAGTTTGTCTTTATTTTTCAATTATAACCTAATATCCTAATTACTAATCGGACGGTACTAAAATTTAGACACGATTTATCTAAGCCGTCCGATCAACCTGTTTGAATAACAAACTCTAACGGCCATGCTGACTAGACGAACATGTGGACCAATGATATATTGCCACCTAGGACCGCTGACTCTTTTATCAGACACGTCAGCTTCGTCTTTAACCTCGCGATTGCAACTAAACGGACGGCTATGACTCTCCGGCGACGATCCGACGGTGAAATCTTAATGGAATCGCATGAAACCAGCGCCAATCGACTCACCATAATATCTAGTTTAACATATCTAAGAATCATGGCATCTCATCCACTAAATCACAAACATTATGCAGAATGCTGAGTACGGCCATGGGGGTTCAATCACGCAGTTCACACCAAGCCATGGCAATTCAGTCACAGGATAGCATCAATAGGAGCCCAGAACACTTACCTCGAGCTTCGATCGAGCTCGCACGACCTAGATTTGGCTATGCGAGGTTGAACAGTGGTCGGCTATGGCGGGAGGTTTGGAGACTCGATTCGAAGTGTTAAAGCTAAATCGATGCAAAATATAGATACGATGATGGTCAGTGATGTCTAGGGAACAAAACGCACACACTAAACGCAAGAAAGAACAAGAGATACGTGAATCGCCATTGATACACAGTGAAATACTCAAAACTGCACCTCGCCTATTCCCGCGGTTTCAGGCGGCGCGGTCAGCGGCGATCGCTCCCTGGAGCTCCAGGCGAACTCCCGGCGATCTTCTTTGGCTTCGGTTTGGCCAGGGACGGCCTAATCAGCGCCTTGCAATCGAGCTCAAGTTCTCGACGACGGGGGTTAGAGAACGAGCTCTCTCTCGCTTTCTCTCTCTCTCTCTATCCGTTCTGTTCAACTCCTCCAACCGAATCAACCAACCTCTTTCTTCTAGAAGGCTCAATTATCTTTTATACTCGTTTGAAATTTTGGGCGCCGAATTCTCCCCCTGTCACATGCCTCCCACATTCCATTTGGTCGTCGGACGGTGACGGAATCCGTTAGGTTTTCGTCTGTGTCCGTCAGGACCCCCGACGTTCTCCATTTGGTGCGAATTTTGACGAATTTGATCTGAGTTTTGCTTTTGTTGACTTTTGCAGGTACCGCCACTTGACCGGCCGATTACTCTCTCCTCCGGCGACGTCGAAGGGTGTCGTCGGTGTCAATCGACAGAGGATGATCTGAAGAATTAAACCCCCCCACAATTTCCCTTGCAATTACTCGCGAATTACCCTTCAATTTCAGGACCTAAATTGGCATGGGGACTGTTTATCTGCATGAGAGCTTGGGGAAGAAGATGACACTGTTTGGACCGATTCGACCGGTCTGACCAGTTTGAACCGGTTTATGATCCAATTTTCGAAATTAATAGCAATTCAACTGGAAATGTTTGCAATTAAACCAGAGAATCAAACTTAGGGCATGAATTTTATCTAAAAATGTGACTTTGCCTAAAAGTTAATGTCAATTTCTATAAAAGCCCCAAATTTATCCTTAATTGCAATTCGGCAAATCGTGAAATTGAAGGCTCAAAAGGTCAAATCAGACAAAACCACCTATTCCAATCGATTCAAAATGAAGAAAAGCATTGGGCAGTGACTTCAATTTGCAATGGTAGTGTCGCGACCTAAAAAATTAACAATTTCCAGGCTAATGGATTATCAGGTGACTAACCTAATACGGACTCTCCCAAGCCCTACCAATTCGCAACTTAAATTAATCAGAATGATTTAGAATTTGGAGTCGCCACTAATCATTTTTGGTAGGTTCATTAGAAACCTAAGTAAAATAGTGGGAGGACTGTTTTACTTCTACGAACCAGAGATTACGGATTCGGAGACTTGGTTACAATAATTAATTAAAATTAATGTCCTTTTGGTACCTTAATTCCATGACATGTCCTAAATTGACATCTCGGATTGAATCGATTTTAAAGCTCGGAAAGTAAAGTTCATTTTTTTTGGATTTTTGTTTTATTAAATGAAATACATAAATGATGTGAATGCAATGACTAAATAATACAAGATGCAATGCAAGACATGCATAATTAAAGTCGTCTCATCCTATATGCAAAATTAACTAATTAATTAAGACATACAAAATTACACGACGTCAAGGCATAATGCAAGACCATTAGTCTAATCATGCGAAGATCTTAGGTAAAAATGCAATCCGTCATGCCATTGATTAATTATCATGCAAACTATCATGAATTAATTAAAATAAACATGCAAGAACTTCGTGCACACGAAAACTCATGTAACATATGACTTTTTTACCTAAGCAATTTAATCATGCAATCAAACTAACCTAGCACGAACATCCTAAACATGGTACTAAGGACATGCAAAATGACATGACAAAGTATAATGCAAAATAGACATGATGATGTGGCAAATAGGCGTGACATGGAAAACGTGATGACGTGACAACGATGCATGACATGGAAAACATGATGTCGTGGCAAGCATGACATGTAAAGTATAATAATGCAGGGTAAATTATATGATATGTAATGCAAATGATATCTTTTTTTATTTTTCGAATGGATTTTTTGAAAAAAGAAAACTATCCTATTCTTGGCAACTAATTTTCTGGATATGGTAAAAACCAATCAGTCAATCAATCAGTCAGTCAATTAATCAATCAATTAATCAATCAATCAATCGATCGATCTGCCAACTAACATTCAAACAGGATCCCGATCGCCAACATCTCGACCCTCATATTTTGGAATTTTTCTAAAAAAAAAATCATATCTCAAATCTTGAAATTAAAGATTGATTTTTTATTCGGAGATAGCAAATCAGACCTAAACGTTGATAGGTCAGATTAGCTATATCCAAGATTTTCTTGACAAAATTATGGTTCCATTCAAGCTTCATCAATTCATCAAGAGCATAAAAAAATCGACCAACTTGCATATCCAACCAGCATGCATATTCAACTAGCGTGCAAGTTCAATCAACATATAGTGGGTAAATAGTAGCGAAACAGTGTAAAAATCATCCAAAAAAGAACATGTTCGAATTATCCCGCTAGTGTGCTGGACATTACCCTATTCCGTGAGACCAAATCGGGCTAGCTTGTTGCGAAAAATCTGAGGGACAGCCACGGGAACAACGAGCAAAAAGCGGCGATGGTGGAGGCGATGGGAGAATAGTACACGTGGCTTGGAACAACTTTTGATTGATCTGTTGCACAGCCACTAGGGAGGCTCCTTTCCAAGATCTGAACGGTGAAGATCAATAAGGGATTAAAATGACCTTGGACACAAAAATTTAGCTTGATCCAATGGTCTAATCCGCCGGAAACGCAAGAACAGCTGGCGGATGAACAGTGCCCGCGGCTAGGAACGGCTGCTGATTGAGCTGTTGTTCGACCACCAGGAGAACTCTTTTCCAAGATCCGAACGGTCGAGCTGAAGAAGGGATCAAGTTAGCCTTGGACACAAAAAATTAGCTTGATCAACGGTCCAATCTTCCGAAAACGCAAGAACAGCCGGCGGATGAACAGTACCACGCCCAGGAACAGCTACTGATTGAGTTGTTGTTCGACCACCAGGAGAAATTGTTTCAAAGATCCGAACGGTCGAGCTTAATAAGGGATCGAGTTAGCTTTGGACACAAAAAAATCAGCTCTATATAACGATCCAATCGACCGAAAACGCCAGAAGAACTGGCGACCAGCAATTGAAAAATGAGAATAGCTCCTGCTTCCTTTTTTTTTCTCTCTCTCTCTCTCCTTTTCTCAGTGTCTCTGGTCATATCGTTTTTTTTTTACGTGAACTGTGAAAATGAATCCCCCTTAACCCTAAGCACAATGATGTATATATAAAGAAGATTAGGGTAATGCCTAGTGATTTAATCCTAGCCGTTGACTCTAAAGATTTCAAACTATATATCAACCGTAGGATCATAATTTCTGATTTTTGAGTAATCCTATCGGGCCAGCATATAAAAAATTCGGCCACCATGGGGTAATAAGGCTTCTGGCCGAAAATCCCTTTATAAAATGGGCTTATTCGCGTGAATTCAATGTCTAATTGGGCTTTAATTAATTAAGCAGATAATTAATTAAAAGCCTTATTCTCAAAAAATTAAAATGGACAGCTTGAGATTTTAAATTGAGGCCATTATAATTTTCGGTAATTCCCCCTTTCATGATCGAAAATTCCCAAATTGATTTTGGTTCCGCCGCCTATTAAATTCAGCTCAATTGATTCACCTTCGACTGACTGCCAATGCATGACAGACAAATAAAAATATGTAATGCATGAGAATTTCTTTTTACGAGAATTAGGATTAACTCTCATTTTGTGAAATAAATGAATTTCCTAAAAATTAAAATTTAGGTGTCAACAGCTGCCCCTCTTTGAGTGGAAGCTCGCAGAGGTTTTGCTCAAAGACTAAAATTGAAGCCTCAATTTTGCAAATGCAAATGATGATGATAAAATTTTTTGGCGGGAATTCAAATCACATTTTCTAATGCAAATAGAGATGATGCGTGAAATACAATGCTATAAATAACATGTGCTAAAACTTCTCTTATCCCACATTAGAGAAACCTGCACATGGGTCGCATACGAGAATACCTGTTTTACCAAATTTGTCGTAAGCTGATGGTTCCCTTAACCTCTAGATTTCCAATGGATGCTAGGATGCTAAGGTACTGGCCCATCTGTTGCCAGAAGTTTCTTTCTGACGCGAAACGGCGCAAGATCTGTAGAGTTTGAAAATGTGCTCGAGTGATGGTTCGAGCTGGCCATTTTTTTTAAATCACAAGAGCGCATATATTATGAAATCGAGAAAACAAACCAAGATCACATGTAGATCTTTGGTTTTGAGGGTCTTATCCGTTATCAAAGGTTTCCCTTTGATGCGGGACAATGCATGATTTATGTAGGGTTTGAAAATGTGCTCGAGTTATGGTTCGAGCTGGCAATTTGTCTCTTGGGGACCTCCTCAACGGGTCACTATGAGTCGGTAAAAATAACCTCTCGCGACCTTCTCAAGAAGGTCTCATCGTATCAAGACGAGAGATGCCTCTTGGGACCTTCTCAACGGGTCACCATGAGACGGTAGACTGTCTCTTGCGACATCCTCAACGGGTCAGCATGAGTCGGTAAGGTGTCTCTTACGACCTCCTCAACGGGTCAGCATGAGTCGGTAAAGATGTGACACCCGAGCTAATCGGCGTGGACACTATGTCTCTTGGCAAGTCGCCATGTGGACTATAAATCATGAGTCGGTAAGGTGTCTCTTGCGACCTCCTCAACGGGTCAGCATGAGTCGGTAAAGATGTGACACCCGAGCTAATCGGCGTGAACACTGAGGGGTGTGATGTCTGAGCCAATCAGAACAAATACAAAAGGGTGTGACGTTTGAGTTAATCAGAACGAACACGAAAGGGGTTTGACACCTGAGCTAATCAGAACAAACACAGAGAGGTGTGATAACTTGAGCTAATCAAGTATCAAAATAAGATCCTGGGGACATCTTGAGCTGATCAAGTGTCAATAAAATTTTGAAAGGGAATTAGGAAACTTTCCTGAGTTTCTGAGCAATGAGTAAGTGATGACTAGACTGACTGCAACATACTTGCCCATTTTCTTGAAAAAATGGTGACATGCACAAAGTCAGTGTAAATGCAACATCATATGCTAGAAAGATTTGTGAGCTTTTGCTTGCATTATAAAACTCCACTGGGGATTTTGTCAATAAAGAAACTTGTCTGACCCTTTTGACAATTTTGATCATGTTGAATGAGGAATTTCAGTCAGAAAGGACTTTTCATTCACTTTCATGAAAGAGGCCGTCGAAACCCGACCATTGATACGGATAAGAGAAACGCTCAAAGCTGTCATCATCATGCTTCCGGGTATTCTCACAATTAGTATGACTAGACCAATCCATGAGGTCCTTTACAAGGCCTGTAATTCAGGTTTGGTCAAAGGCTGTTCAAAGGGGACTCATGTGAGTCATTAGGTTATGAAACGAAATCTTCATCATCTGCATTGGGTTTACAAGTCAGGAACCCTGCCAAATGAGATAAGGATGATCTTGCTCGTACTTCTCCGAGCGACATTCATAAGCATTTGAAACCCTATATTAACCCAAGTTCCCTAATCTGAAGAGACTTTCGGTAAGGGTTGTAATGTAGGCTCAGGGTAGGCATGAAAATGAAAGGTCTATTTGCAACTAAGGGGCTGTATGAAGATGAGAAAATTGGTAATCATCTGTCTCTGTTACTCTGTGATTCAAGAATGATCTTTCCTTTCTTGAACCAATTCAGGTAAGACCTCCCTTCCTTCCGGAGATTCTTTAAGAGAGCTCTTTTCTTTTCCTTTTCCTTTTCCTTTTTTTTTTATGAGAGTGGGCGCTTTTGCCCCTTTTCTTTTTCATGGCGCAATTCGCTCTCTTTTTCTTTTTTAAAGGAAGGAAGAGTCTTATCTAAATTGCCTGCATATTGTGCTGGCAAATTTTTCAAGTTTCAGCTTGCCGCGAGGCACTTTGCTCATCAGATGATTGTCTGAAATAATTTCCTTTCGGGATGATCACCAATCGGGTTTCAAGAAATGAATTCGCGGTTCAAATTGGGTTTTGCAAAGGATGGGTGTATATGGGTATAGAAATGAAATGCTCTTCGTCATGTCTAAGGCACTTGAGCTAACATAGAAATTGCGTGCAACAAACATGCTCAAAGATTGATGCAAGTGAAAGCAAGAAAATCCCACTCATTCTTTGAACTTTTGAGATTGCCCCCAATGTGGGGTTGTTCCTGACAGGGTTATGACATGAAACCACCGTTCAAAAGGGGTTAAGCAATGGGCAACCTGTAGTGTTTGGATAGAGGATATGAATGCCTTACATCATTTTGGTCATCATACTGTTCGCGAGATAACCCTTTACCTTGTAAGCATGGAAATTTTCACATTCCTCACTGGGGGTTGTGATATAGGACGTGTATGGAAATGGCTTGCCTTTCGTCGTCCTGAGATCCCTCATTCAAAAAGATCAATCTAAAAAGACCAGAGAGACTTCCTGATTGAAATGATCTCACAGTAAAAATTAATAATGCAGACAAAAGTATATGATGAGCAGAGATTCATGAAGTTTGACTTGATCATCCAGCATATAAGAAAAAATGAGTGCAGATCAAACATGGACATGCATAAACTATGCAAGTCCACTCATAAATCTCAAGGAATGGGAAGATATGAATTGCCCCAGAAATATGTATGAAATCAGTCAATCGAGGACTCAAAATGCTTTGGTTTCTCCCACTCAATGATGATGACTGTCATGGCTGATGTATGGTCCTGCAAGGGGAAAATGTGTTATTTTAAGAACGAAGAAGAATATACTCCCTTTTCAAAGTCGAGGTTTGCTTGCCCTCATTTTCAGTTAGGATGGCGTATAGCTTTGCCAACATACGAGATTGGCCCAAACATGGCCAGTGCTAGAAATGCTACTTCGAGCATTGGCAAACCAGTTGTTTCCATACCTGATCTTGTATTGAAAAATGTGCATGAATAGGATTGCTAAAAGATGGAATGAGCAATATTTTGAGAAGCTCCTGATTGTCGGTTTGCTTTAGTGATAGCAACGAAAACATGTTTCTTAGCTTGATACTTGCAAGAAGGAGAAAGAAAGTCATTTCCAATAATGATCAGGCAAGGCAAAAGATACTCCCTTTGGAATTGAGCGACCTTGGTATTGTCCCCTTTTCGACGTGTATGAATTCACCAAAGTAATGTGATTTGGTGAGTCGATCAAGGGAGCCGCTAAGGATTGCCCCCAAGTGCCATCATTAGCTTGATCGAGGGACATCAAATGCAGCACAGAACTGGCCAAGGATGTGGAGCATGCTTCAATTGCTTGATCGCCATGTGAGGGACCATCCTAGAATTGATCGGGCTGACGCATGGTCAGAGTTAAGAATCTGCCTCCTTGCCTCTGAATTAACTCTGAAACATATAGTAGATGGGTCAGTAGGACAATCAAAGTAAAACCAGATGCTGCCCATTTCTGAAAATTATTCTTGAAAAACGTTTGTTTTCGAAACCCTTAGGACGAGGATTCTTGAGAAGCCCAACCCTCAGTGTTTACTATGGATGACAGATCGTTCGATCGTTGGTTATCGTCATCAGGTCAATTTGGGATGCCTCATCAAGATTTCAAAATTTTAGTGAAAAACATTTGCAATTTTATTGATATAAAATCAATGTATTACATCTTGCTGCAAGGAAATGCAACATTCTAATGAATTGAAATGAAAGCCTAACATGAATTGGAAATCCTAATGTAGACTTGAAACCTAAAGAAAGCAGGGAGAATCCCACGCAGGGGATTGAAGAATCATAAAAATAGTGCTGATCTGGTCTACGCCCACTTCCCCAATGAGGGTTTCTTTTGGCTTCTGGAGGGACTAATTGTCCCACGTGTTCCAGGTAACACCACGAGGGAAACGATGACCGGATGAGGATGGCCCATCTTTGAACAGGTGTGGGTATTTCAATCGCATGCTCGGGTCCTTCACAATATTTCCAAGCGCGGAACATAAGATCTCTAGCATCAATCATGTCCTGGATCCGAAATCGCAGGGTGACACATTCTTTGAGGGAGTGGCATTTTTTACCATAATGGAAATCACAAGACTTGCATGAGCAGGAATTTCGGGATCTTTCAATTTGAGGAGGGGTTTGGTCTCGCTGAATTACTCATTTCTTTAGGAGTATTGGCCATATGATGGAAATTGTTGTGGGAAGCGGAGTAAACTCTCTTCCTATCACGGATGGAGGCTCGTCACATGGGAGTTGATTGGGAAGATATGCTAAGTCGGATCGAATCGTCTCAATCTGATGCTTGAGAAGTTGAACGGTGCGTTCCATTGGATCAATAGCCCTGTACATCTGAATCCCCCTAGCATGCATTTCGTCCAGGAGTTCATCGATTCTTTGACTTGTAAGAACTGCAACCTCAGCTTGATTAGTCATTGTCCTTGCTCCAGATCGAATGTTATGAGAGTGTGAAGAATCCATGATATATCACCTTGTAAAAAAATGATCAAGCTAAGATTAGTATAATTTGCAAATATAGTGAGCCGGTCCATGACAACTCTCTAGACTCAACAAACAAAACAACAATGAGCAACAGATTGAATCAGGCAATTTTTCAATTTCGTCGACCTTTACGATAAAATTCTTCATAATTCGTACGTTGATCGAAAAATTCCCAAATTTTACGAGCTGATATGGGACTTAATGATGAACAACTTTTACTTTTGGACTTAAAGCTAAAAGTGAACCGATCAGTACAGCTTAATATGTTTTTGGAATAATTTTGTCTAGAAAACTGTTCTGTCCAGTTTTTATTAAACGAACGAAGCTCCCCCTTAAAATGCGAATTAAAATCTGGAATTTGCAGATTACTAGTTGAGACATCGACCTACAACTTTCATGTTTAGTGGTTCAGCAAGGGATGTCATTTAAAAATAGTAATCGGCAAGACAAGATGGGCACCACAAAACTGCCGAAATTCCAGCTTACAAGATTCTTAATGAAAATTCATTAATAAATGGAAAACACCATGGATCAGTCTCAAAATTTTAAAGATGATAGCTCAAAATGTTCGGAACATTTTCCATTTAAGAACTTGAAAATGCCCAGAATGCACTCTAAAAAATCCAACCATGCAAAGTATTCGCCTAAATATAGTCATGGACCGACCCGAAAATATAAGTAAGTAGGAGGATAAGGATTGAAGAGAGTATCGCCTTTTGGGACGTCTGAAATGACCAATCACATAGACATGCAGATGAAATATGACGTGATGTTCGATTTCTATCTATCAAGGCTTAACAAAGGTGGAGCCCCAAGGATACCCAGATTGAACCACCCTGGTTTGTGATTGAATCAAGATCCCCCGCAGACATCCGGCTCAGCCAAGTATCGACCCGTATCACATGGTGAATGACATGGGTGATGAATCATGGCACCGATTTGAAAGAGTCCGGGACTTGAAGAAGGAGACTCGGGCCAGATGGTGATGGCCAGAGTGTCCCTAATCAAATACCATCATAAGCCTAGCCATTCAGGTCCAATGGCGGGTCGTGTGTGCTATGTGTAAATGCAAAAGAGTAGAGGACATGCGCAAGAGTTTATATCAAACGACACTTCAATATAACTCTAAAACATACATTCCTACTCCAACCTGCAAGAAAAGGTTAGCAAAGCACTCCACCCCTTATCACTCCAATCTACAATAACATTTAACACCTTATAAATGAGATTCAACCAAGATCGCCAAAAGCGAGACATCCATGGAATTTTCATTAGGCCTAAATCCACTTAAGATTTTAATTTTCCGAAAAAATTCAAGTGAACCAGTTAAGTTTTAATTTTTTCCAAAAAATTAAAAACATGAGTCCCTAGCGGAGTCGCCAAGCTGTCGCGACCTAAAAAATTAACAATTTCCAAGCTAATGGATTATCAGGTGACTAACCTAATACGGACTCTCCCAAGCCCTACCAATTCGCAACTTAAATTAATCAGAATGATTTAGAATTTGGAGTCGCCACTAATCATTTTTGGTAGGTTGATTAGAAACCTAAGTAAAATAGCGGGAGGACTATTTTACTTCTAGAGCCATAGATTATGGATTCGGGGACTTGGTTACACGAATTAATTAAAATTAATGCCCTTTTGGTACCTTAATTCCATGACATGTCCTAAATGACATCTCGGATTGAATCGATTTTAAAGCTCGGAAAGTGAAGTTCATTTTTTTTTTGGATTTTTGTTTTATTAAATGAAATGCATAAATGATGTGAATGCAATGACTAAATAATAGAAGATGCAATGCAAGACATGCATAATTAAAGTCGTCTCATCCTATATGCAAAATTAAATAAATTAATTAAGACATACAAAATAACACGACGTCAAACCATAATGCAAGAACATTAGTCTAATCATGCGAAGATCTTAGGTGAAAATACAATCCGTCATGCCATTGATTAATTATCATGCAAACTATCATGAATTAATTAAAATAAACATGCAAGAACTTCGCGCACACGAAAACTCAAGTAACATATGATTTTTTTACCTAAGCAATTTAATCATGCAATCAAACTAACCTAGCACGAACATCCTAAACAGGGTACTAAGGACATGCAAAATGACATGACAAAGTATAATGCAAAATAGACATGATGATGTGGAAAATAGGCGTGACATGGAAAACGTGATGACGTGACAACGATGCATGACATGGATAACATGATGTCATGGCATGCATGACATGTAAAGTATGATAATGCAGGCTAAATTATATGATATGTAATGCAAATGATATCTTTTTTATTTTTCGAATGGATTTTTCGAAAAAAGAAAACTATCCTATTCTCGGCAACTAATTTTCTGGATATGGTAAAAACCAATCAGTCGATCAATCAGCCAGTCAATTAATCAATCAATTAATCCATCAATCAGTCAGTCAATTAATCAATCAATCGATCTGCCAACTAACATTCAAACAGGATTCCGATCGCCAACATCCCGACCATCATATTTTTGAATTTTTCTAAAAAAAAATCACATCTCAGATCTTGAAATTAAAGATTGATTTTTTATTCGGAGACAGCAAATCAGACCTAAACGGTGATAGGTCAGATTAGCTATATCCAAGATTTTCTTGACAAAATTATGGTTTCATTCAAGCTTCATCAATTCATCAAGAGCATAAAAAAATCGACCAACTTGCATATCCAACCAGCATGCATATTCAACTAGCGTGCAAGTTCAATCAACATATAGTGGGTAAATAGTTGCGAAACAGTGTAAAAATCATCCAAAAAAGAACATGTTCGAATTATCCCGCTAGTGTGCTGGACATTACCTTATTCCGTGAGACCAAACCGGGCTAGCTTGTTGCGAAAAATTTGAGGGACAGCCACGGGAACAACGAGCAAAAAACGGCGGTGGTGGAGGCGATGGGAGAATAGTACACGTGACTTGGAATAACTTTTGATTGATCTGTTGCACAGCCACTAGGGAGGCTCCTTTCCAAGATCTGAACGGTGAAGATCAATAAGGGATTAAAATGACCTTGGACACAAAAATTCAGATTGATCCAACGGTCTAATCTGTCGGAAACGCAAGAATAGCCGGCGGATGAACAGTGCCCGCGGCTAGAAACGGCTACTGATTGACCTGTTGTTCGACCACCAGGAGAACTCTTTTGAAAGATCCGAACGGTTGACCTGAAGAAGGGATCAAGTTAGCCTTGGACACAAAAAATCAACTCAATCCAACGGTCCAATCTTCCGAAAACGCAAGAACATCCGGCGGATGAACAGTACCGGCGGCCAGAAATAGCTACTGATTGCGCTGTTGTTTGTCCACCATGAGAAATCGTTTCAAAGATCCGAACGGTCGAGCTTAATAAGGGATCGAGTTAGCCTTGGACACAAAAAATTAGCTCGATCCAACGGTCTAATCAACCGGAAACGCTAGAAGAACTGACGACCAGCAATTGAAAAACGAGAATAGCTCCTGCTTCCATTTTTTTTCTCTCTCTTCCTCTCCTTTTCTTAGTGTCTCTGGTCGTATCCTTTTTTTTTTACGTGAACTGTGAAAATGAATCCCCCTTAACCCTAAGCACAATGATGTATATATAAAGAAGATTAGGGTAATGCCTAGGGATTTAATCCTAGCCATTAACTCTAAAGATTTCAAACTAGATATCAATCGTAAGATCGTAATTTCTGATTTTTGAGTAATCCTATCGGGCCAGGATATCAAAACTTCGGCCACCATGGGGGAATAAGGCTTCTGGCCGAAATTTCCTTTATAAAATGGGCTTATTCGCGCTAATTCAAGGCCTAATTGGGCTTTAATTAATTAAGCGGATAATTAATTAAAAGCCTTATTCTCAAAAAATTTAAATGGACCGAATGAGATTTTAAATTGAGGCCATTATAATTTTCGATAATTCCCCCTTTCATAATCGAAAATTTCCAAATTGATTTTGGTTCCGCCGCCTGTTAAATTCAGCTCAATTGTTTCGCCTTCGATTGAGTGCCAATGCATGACGGACAAATAAAAATATGTAATGCATGAGAATTTCTTTTTGCGAGAATTATGATTAACTCTCATTTTGTGAAATAAATGAATTTCCTAAAAATCGAAATATAGGTGTCAATAGGTAGTCCATGAATTGAAAGTAATTTCAAATATGCCCAAATTCAAGGACTAAAATGCAATTAAGTATGCAATTTTGCCAAATTCATGCAATTGAGCAATTTGTGCAGACAATTGGGCTAAATTGCAATGATGGACACATGATTGAATGTCAAGATCCTAAAAAATGCCAAAATTACAAATTAAAAGACTCAATTGACATTTTTTTTTGCCAAATTCAATCATATGCATAACAAAAGAACACATAAAATTGAATTTGAATTTGGACTTTTTATGAGGTTAGAAAGATAAAGGATTTAAAATAAAAATATTGACTATTTTTCCATATTTGTGTGACCTCGAATGTTTTTTTCTTGAATTTTCAAGCATTTTCCTATTTTCTAAAAATACTAAAAAATGCGAAAAATATGAAAAATTATTTTTTGGTCAAAAATGGTTCCTTAGGCTTGGCCAAGGCCACCAAAGTTTATTTTGTAATTTTTTGACTTTTTGTGAATTTTGTTTTATGGATTTTCTAAGAATAAGCTAAAAAAGGCTGATCCGAAATTAGGTGTCAACAGGAACTAACCTCGGCATATCCGCATACAGCCAGGAAAAAATGTCCGGGTATACATGGTTGGTTCCGCGGAACCGCCTGTTCCGGTTCAGGAATCAGCGGTTCCGGGTCGGTTCTCGGTTTTGGTTCCGAACTTTTAATTTTATTTTTAAAATAATAAAATAAAATAAATAAATTATTAATTATAAATTTTAATCAAATTGTACATTGTAATAAAATTTGGAAAAAAGAGAGAAAATGAATGGGCTTGAACTTAATGAATTATCATTAAGCGCCTACATATCTTCTTGGGGATAGAAGAATCCAAGCCCATGTAGTTCTCTTACCTTTGGTAACCCCCAACTTACCTCATCGTCAATCGTCGCTAGCCGTTGTGGTGGTGGTAGTATCTCCACAGTCATCACTGAAGAATTCGTGTTCTCGATTCAGCTCTTGTTGGCGAAATCTAGCCTTTGTCCAATCATCGATACAAGCTTGATACTTCACACTTTCCGGACTTAATCTTGAACGGCGGGGGTCCAAAATTAATCCTCCAGCACAAAATGCGTGTTCAACCGCCACTGCTGAAGAAGGGGTCGCTAATATTTGTTTCGCGATGAGGGAGATAACTAAAAATTGAGTTGAATGGTTCTTCCACCACTCAAGAATCTTGAAATCTGCGTTGTGTTTGGAATCACTAAACTCAAAAGAAATTGTTAAATAGTTTTCTAATTCGGAAATACTACCTGTTGATGTCCCTTTCTATTTTTTTTCCTACTCTTGAGCATTTTATACCCTCTATTAAGTAGTGAAATACCCGCATAACTTTTTGAGACACTATGTTGGGGAGATTCACATCCACTGTCACTTAAACCATATCGATGATAAAATTCATTATATAATGCTACTATAGCTTCTTTAACCTCTACTTGTATAATTGAAATATTTATTACTTCATCCAAATGTAAACAATCATAATAATAAGCATTCAGATAATCTAATAAATCATCTAATTTAGTACATGGATCGAAAATAATACCAACTAAATAGACAATAGGAATGTTCAAATAATAATGTAATTTTTCTCGCAATACTAAAAAACTCGAAGCTAATTCAGTATCTTTATCATATGCATTAAAAATATTAGCAATATTAACACACTCTATTAAAAATAAATGCGTAGTATGATCATAAATACCAGATAAAGTTTTAGTAGCATCATTAAAAAATTTCAAACAATCTAATTTTTTTTTGAAAACGTCCCAATGTTGCGGGAATAAAGCAATATCGAGAACAATATTTGAAATAAAGAAACATAATAAATCTTTGTAATCAAAAGTTTGTAGAAGAATCTCGTAGGTAGAATTCCAACGAGTCGGAACATCTTTTGGAAACCTTTTCGCCTTTCTTCCATTTTTTTCACAAAATTTTCCCCACGCTTTCATAAGTTGAGGGCGGCTCCATAAAAATATAATTGCACTATTTATTGGGTGGAGAGAAGTCACAAGAACTCGTAAACCATCTTGAACACATAAATTCAAAACATGGCAAGCACATCTAATGTGAAAAAATTGTCCACCAACAGAGGGTTTACACATTTTTTCTAACTCGGGAATGGAAGCAGTATTTGCGGCGGCATTATCAAAACCAATTGAAAAACTTTATTAATTAAACCATATTATTCTAAAACTAGCATAATTATTCTATAAATATTATGGGCCGTATGCCTTTCAGAAAAACTCGAAATGCAAGAAGTTGTTTTTTAATAACTAAATCATCACCTATCCAATGGCATGTGGCACCCATATAAGAATTAATATTTCAAGAATCACTCCAAATATCACTACCTATATGTACATGTCCCTTGAATTCTTCAAAAAAATATTTTCAAAACATTTTTTCGATCTATATAAACTCATTTAAGTTCGCGTTTAAGAGTAGTTTTCGAAACATATGGTACTTGCGGAACCAACGCAGTGTTTACCAAATATCTAAAATTAAAATTTTCACCGGTATTAAACGGAGCATGCTCAAGCGAAACATATTCAGCTAATGTTTGTTTATAAAGTGCATTAGTGAAACGGAATAAAGGATGATGGTTAGGATTGGCGAACCCGGACATTTGTTGTTGGCTAGTGTCAATCCCCGCTTGCGTTGGATGTTTTTTTTGTCAAATACCGACGAAATGTTCCATAGCCATCTCCTTTACCAAGTTTGTATTTTTCCGGACAATATTTACAGCTTATATCAAACTTACCTTTGTTTTCATTCCGTACTTTGTCGAAGTGTAGCCATAAGTTGGATTCTCGGCTTTTCCATCTCGACTCCTTTGGTATCGACGATCCTTTGACACCAGTGGCAGTTGCTATGACATTCTGAATTTCTGCCCCTCGAGACTTGAGATATGAAATGGAAGCTCGAATTGGCAATTGGAAACGAAGAATTTCAAAATTGGGAAAGGATTTGATGTTGCCTCGCCAATGGACGTTCAAACTGAGAAAAATGAAGTTTCGGAAGAAAAGTGGCAGATGACCGTTTTGCCCCTCGACCATTTGCCCTTGCCTTAAGAATAAAAGAAGGACAAAATGGTCATTCAAGGACCCCAAGGGTTGCTGAAAATCAAGAGAGGAGTGGTCAATGAAAGTCAAATTGGAAGCCAAGTGTCATATGTTAGCCATGCCAAGTGTCATCTAATTAGTGGTTAGCATTAATTACCAATCAAATCCCACCTACCAATCTTATCAATTGACCATGTGAACTATTGTGGTTGAAGACTCTCTCTCCCTCATTATTTGTGGACCACCTTCTCTCTCTACTCTTCCTCATCATCTTTTTCCTCTCGGCCGAATGGAGCTCGTCGGACAGACCCGTCGCTTCCCACTGTTCTGGCCATGACTCAGTCGTCCGACATCGGATTGAGGTAAAACCATCGTCATCTAAAAGCTTATCGTCTTGTGGTTCTAGAGACATATTATAAGCCCAATTTGGCCAAGTATTTTGTCCTGTAGGTCTATTTTAAGGGGTAAAGGTCAGAATCGGACTCAGCTGGGAGAGATTCCTCTTGCGCCGGCTTCAAGGCTTCGGTTGCTGCCAAATCTTCGGTGAGACCCTCTAGACTCTTAGTATAAGGGCTGAGAAAGTTGAGATTTTGTGTTTGTTGAAGTTGGAATTGGTTTCCATGGCTGAAATTGGTTAGTTTGGCAAGGTCAGATTTTACCCCGGCACTGATCGTGAGGAACCGGGGCTGTTGGAAATCCTTCGGGGTGTTATTTCGCTCCAAGACTTTCGGTGATACTTCTAAACTTCTTGTATGAGGTATTGGCAAGTTGTTTTTTTAGTAATTTGGGTTAAGAGGTTATTAAAGGGCTGTTAGAGGAGAAAACGTGAGGCGCCGTTCAGTCTGCCCATAACGCGCGTCGATTTTGAATTGAGTCGTTCTAACTCCACATGTTCGTAAGATCTTGAAGTTTAAGACTCTATAATTTGTTTTCTGAAAAAGTCAGTAGAAAAATTTCAGTTTTTGAGAGAAGGAACCTGGTCGTGGAGCCTAGAAAAGGGGCAGATTTGGGTGGAATGAAATTGTGATGACTTCCCTTGATAGAACGACAAGTGGCATTCTTAGGAGCATCAAATTAACACTGTGATGACTTGAGATTAAGGCGTTGTCGGTACAATTAAAGTATTGACACGATGGATTTGAGAAATAATCAAGTTTCGATGTGGTTTCCTTAGGCACGCCGTGAGAGCTATGTTGGCCCGTGAGCTTGCTGACCTAGGAGCGTCGTTTGGATTGGATTTGCTAACTTTCTTGAAGAGGTAAGCGTCCCTTGAACCTTTACTCGAACGTTAGGAGATTACTGGATAGATTGGTTGGATGATTGGATTGCTTGCTGAAGCCTATGGCTTGAATTGCTTGCTGAAGCCTATGGCTTGAATTGCTTGATTGGTTGATTGAAATGGCAAGGAAAACTAATTGTGAGATTGATTGCCTTGTGATATAGTGCGGCTGTTGAGCCCTGTGTTAGTATGAATTGGTTGTGAAGCCCTGTTATTGTTATTGAATTGGCCGTGGGCCCTGAGAAATTAGATCGTGATCGTGGGCCCTGGTGATGCTTGAGTGAATTGAAATTACATCGCGGCCGTGGGCCCTGGCGATGCTTGAATAAATTGAAAATACATTGCGGCCGTGGGCCCTGGCGATGATTTGGCTGTGAGCCCTATGAAACTACTTCGCGGCCGTGGGCCCTGGCGATGATTTGGCTGTGAGCCCTATGAAACTACTTCGCGGCCGTGGGCCTTGGCGATGATTTGGCTTGGAACCCTATGAAATTTTTGTTGGGATTCACGTAACACGTACGGGCAAATAAAAAATTAGTAAACGCAGCGGAAATAAATAACAACCCATACATGTATCTCCAGAGGCGTACTTCGTGCATTTCAATCGAAAAATCACAAAGCACCAAAGGGAGTAAATAGACTACCTCTTGTAGCGTGCTTGAAACGGAGGTGTCGGTTCGATGTTCTTCGATCTCAGCCCCACAAGTGTCGGGCCTCTAGTTCAGACACACCACCAATTGACGAATGGGGAGACGACTAATAATTCCACAACAATTGTGCTAGCAATTTGCGGAATCAATATTCCAAACCAATTTACGGAATCAATATTCCGAACTTGGTATATTTTGGTCACTAAAAATTATGAGAATATAGAGAGTGTTTGTGTTCTTCTCTCAAAGCTCTCAAAAATATGCTCACTCTACAAATGTGCTAACCTTAACCTCAAAACTCTTGCCATCCTTTTATAGCAAAAAACACCTTCCAATAAATTGTATTGTAAAATAGCACTAACAAATAATAAATGCTTTCTAAAAATAGCACTCACAATTTATGATAAATAAATGTCATATAAAAATAGCACTAACAATAGCACTCACAATTTATAAATAGCACTTACATCTTATAATACAAAAATGCTATTTAAAAATAGCACTAATAATTATAAATGATATCTAAAAATAGCACTCACAATTTATCATAAATAAATGCCATTTAAAATTAGCACTAACAAATATAAATGCTATCTAACAATAGCACTAACAATTTATCATAAATAAATGCCATTTGAAATTAGCACTAACAATTGTAAATGCTATCTAACAATAGCACTCACAATTTATAATTAGCACTCACATTTTACAATACAAAAATGCTATTTAAAAATAGCACTAACAAAGGTGTTAAAAATAATAATAACCATTATTATTATTACATGAGTTAAAGAGGTTACCAAACATTAAATTACGTATAACGTACAAATACGTAGAGCATACGTGTACATCGTATATACACGTACAAGTGACCAAAAAGAGAAATAAAATTAAATCTCATTTAATTTAATTTCAACCCAACTAATTGGTATAATTGCAAACAAATTTGCAATGTCGTCTTTCCACAATGCGTTGTCATGTATTGGTTAAGGTGTGTGACATTCCTAGGTTCATCACCGAGCTGGCAATAAGACATGCACTAACACATTAGTACTTCCAAGAGAATTGATTGTCCCGATCATCCTCTAGGTCCTACAAGCCATGAGTGACATCTAGCAATATGTCATGGCTACCCAGACAGTGTGAATTCTTTTTAAGAACATTATGAACCTGTCAGCTTTGGCTACAGTGTAATTCAATCCTTCTGTCTAACTATGTCCCGATCGAACAAAGGCCATGGAATATTTGTCAAGCCACCAATTTGATCATATGTACAAATCTAACTTGACATGCATTTATATGAGACATGAACATTTCATTCTCAATCATAACCCCGGCCGAGGATTTCAATGCATTGTTACAATTAGATCACATAGGACATCATACATTTATTAATAAGGAGACAGATTCCATATTGCGTACACATGTGACTTCGTATGTGCCTGAACTACGACCATCAAGTACAGAGACGAATCAACGACCCGCCAATATGCGCACTTGTGAACCATAGCCATTTATCACACAAGTCAACACTGTACCTCAAGTCTAAGGATTATTTACACAAGACCAAAGCATGAACGATTAGACATTGACCACGCAAAAAGCTTCCATGTCGCTAATCATTCAATATGTGTCACGTTCAGTGAACTTGTCCGATACAAGCACCTATGTTCTAACTCGGATATCGCAATACCCAATGACTTGTGACTCGTCATTCCCTTAAGTATCTGATACTTAATTATGAAGTTAAGAACATACCGACCTCAACAGGAGAATTGATATCCATTCAATAATCCATTGATCGAGAACTGTTTTAAAGATTCAGTCTAACCGTAAACCTGTCACACATATTCTCAACGTCTTAAGAATAGGTTCGGTTACAACTGATCTTATGGATTTTATTCATTTATATTTGGACAAATGAATAAACACGTCTTTGCCACTGATAAGAAATCAGAAGTGCAACGGATATACCCAATATGTGACTATTACACAATTGCTTTAGGGCATATCTCTAACAATCTCCCACTTGCACTAAAGCCAACTAGTTTGGTACCTCAAACCCATTTTATCAAGGTGTCTTTCAAATAAAGACTGAGGTATTGCTTTAGTAAAGGGATCTGCCACGTTTTCCGCTGAGGCAATTTTCTGCAAGGCGATATCACCTCTCCCAACTATTTCTCTAATGAGATGGAAGCGTCTCTCAATGTGCTTGGATTTCTGATGAGACCGTGGTTCCGTAGCTTGAGCTATAGCCCCATTGTTGTCACAAAACAATGTAATCGGCTGCTCAATGGAAGGAACTACTCCAAGTTCAGAAATGAACTTCTTCATCCAAACAGCTTCCTTCGCCGCTTCAGAAGCAGCTACATACTCTGCCTCAGTAGTGGAATCAGCAGTTGTGCTTTGTTTGGAACTCTTCCAACTAACTGCACCACCATTGAGTGTAAAAACAAACCCAGATGTAGACTTAAAGTCATTCGGATCTGATTGAAAATCAGAATCAGCATACGCTTCAACTTTAAACTCTCCTTCTCCGTATATCAAGAATAAATCCTTAGTCCTTCGCAAGTACTTCAGGATATTCTTGACTGCTATCCAGTGCTCTTCCCCTGGATCAGACTGATATCTGCTAGTAACACTTACAGCATGCGCGATATCAAGTCGCGTACATAGCATATCATACATTATGCTTCCAACAGCGGATGCGTAAGGTATATTTGCCATCCGCTGTCTTTCTTCAGGAGTGTTGGGACACATCTCCTTGGAAAGACGGATTCCATGCCTAAAAGGCAATAATCCTCTTTTGGAACATTGCATGTTAAACTGTGTTAACACTTTATCTATGTACGTAGATTGTGAGAGGCCAATCAATCGTCTCGATCTATCTCTATAGATCTTGATACCTAAAATATAGGTTGCCTCTCCTAAATCTTTCATGGAGAATTTTTGTGACAAGAATAGTTTGATCGATGATATCATCGGTACATCATTCCCGATCAAGAGTATATCATCGACGTACAAAACTAGAAACGCAATTGCGCTTCCACTGACCTTCTTATATACACATGATTCATCTGGATTTTTAATGAAGCCAAACGATTTGATTACTTCATCAAAACGGATGTTCCAAAACCCCGTGGTTGTTCCATATAGATATCCTCCTCGAGGAAACCATTTAGAAAAGCCGTTTTGACATCCATTTGGAATATCTCATAATCAAGGTGCGCAGCTATAGCCAACATAATCCGAATAGATTTCAGCATGGCTACAGGTGAGAAAGTTTCGTCATAATCGATCCCTTCTTTTTGACGATACCCTTTCGCCACCAGCCGTGCTTTGTAAGTTCCAACCTGACCATCAGCGTTTATCTTCCTCTTGAAGATCCATTTACAGCCAATTGGTACAATGCCATCAGGCAGATCAACTAGAGTCCAAACATCGTTGGAATACATTGAATCCATTTCGGTTTGCATGGCTTCTAGCCATTTACCAGAATCGATGTCCAACATCGCCTCCTCATAGATGCTTGGATCACTCAATTGATCACTATCATTCATAATGAATAGTGACTCAATATTTTCAACTGAGTGTCCATAGCGAATAGGTATACGAGACGTTCTCGCACTTTTCCTAAGAGGTTGTGTATCAGAAGCTCCCACTGAATCAGAGATCGGTGTCTGAACTTGGTTATTTGATACTTCATTATTATCTTCTTGTAAGACTATTTTCCGCCCAGCACCACCTTCCTGAACGAACTGATTCTCCAGAAAAGAAGCGTGCTTGCTGACCGAAACTTTTTGGTCAGAGTGAAAATAGAAATAATATCCAAGAGTTTCTTTTGGATATCCAATGAAGCGACCATGTTCAGACCTTGCCTCCAATTTTTCTGTTCTCAGCTTCTTGACAAAAGCTGGACAACCCCAAATCTTGATATGATTAAGACTTGGTTTCCTACTATGCCATATCTCATAAGGCGTAGTTGGAACAGATTTGGATGGCACTCTATTCAGTAAATATGCAGCTGTCTCAAGGGCATATCCCCAAAGGGACATAGGCAAATCGGTGTAGCTGATCATAGATCGCACCATATCTAATAAAGTACGATTTCTTCTTTCAGATACACCATTATGCTCTGGAGTTGCAGGAGGTGTCCATTGTGATAAAATGCCATTATCTTTAAGATAATCCAAGAATTCAGTACTAAGGTATTCACCTCCTCGATCAGATCGAAGACCCTTAATACTTTTTCCTGTTTGTTTCTCAACTTCATACCTAAATTCCTTGAACTTTTCAAAGGATTCAGATTTATACTTCATTAAGTACAAATAGCCATACCGTGAACAATCATTGGTAAAGGTAATGAAGTAAGAATAACCACCCCTAGCAGTTTCATTAATTGGTCCACATACATCTGTATGTATCAATCCTAGTATGTCAGCAGCTCGCGCACTATGTCCTACAAAGGGCGCCTTGGTCATTTTTCCTAGAAGACAAGCATTACAAGTCGAGTATGGTTCAAAACCAATTGGATCGATATATCCATCATTACTCAACTTGTTAATCCTATCTTCTCCAATATGACCTAATCGGAGATGCCAAACATACTTTGGATTTGGAGTATCTCTAGGGCGTTTATTGGTTATGGCATTTACATCATGATTATTTTGCTTATTGGTAATCGTATTACCGGACATTGTAATGGTATAGAGATTATTCATTAATAATCCAGAACCAACACACATTCTATTATAATAAATAGAACATACATCATCAGCAAAAGAAAATTCATAATTTTCTTTGCCCATACGAGGTATAGAAATGATGGTTTGTATAGCATTCTTATAATGCAAACAGTTCTTTAAAACCAAAACATGTCTTGAAGGCAAACATAAACGAAAAGTCCATATAGCTAATGCATCAACTTTTGCCCCATTTGCAAATGTAAGGACAATCTCATTTTGCCCCAGCATCCTGCTTATTTCCAGATTCTGCAAAGACATACAAATATGTGACGTTGCAGCAGAATCTAGAATCCATAAGCTGGACTCAGCACTAACCATAAGATTAGTTTCAATAATCATAGACACCATACCTTCACAAGGTTGGTTCTTTGGCTTGACCTTTAAGCTTGCGAGGTACTTCTTACAGTCCCTCCTCCAGTGCCCCATGACACCGCAATAATGACATTTCCCTTTTTCAATCTTGGGTTTTGATTGCACAACAGCTTTCATAGGCTTCTTCCATTTCTTTTTCTTCAAAATAGTCTTACTATTTGAAGAAGAAGCCTTAGCCAAAGCCACAACATTTGGCCTTGTATTGTGCATTTCCTTCTCATAGGTTACCAGCATGCTATGTAACTCAGCAAGAGTTTTTTCCATTTTATGCATGTGGAAGTTTTGAACAAAACTAGAGAAGGAATCAGGTAAGGATTGGAGGATCAAATCCACAGCTAAGTCATTGTCCATGACAAGATTTAGCCTAGCCAATTCTTCTATGTGCCAGATCATTTTCAAGACATGATCATTAACCGATGATTTCTCAGCCATCCTCATGCGGTACAATGCTTTAGATATCTCATATCTTGATGTTCGACCATTCTCATCAAAGAATTCCTTTAGATGCAATATGATCGACCTAGCATCTACCATTGCTTCATATTTTTTCTGAAAATCATTGTTCATTGAAGCAAGCATATATGACCTAACTTTTAAGTCATCGTCATGCCACTTATCATAAGTGATACGTTCCTCTTGGGTCCCACCCTCAGGAAAAGAGACTGGCATATTTTCATCAAGCACATACCCGAGTTTTTCAGAATTGAGAACAATTCTCAAATTTCTTACCCAGTCAGTGAAATTGGGACCAGTCAAACAATTCTTGTCGAGTATTGAAGCGAGCGGGTTTGTATTCACCATTTTTCAGAGTAATTTATATCTGTGCAGAAAATAAATTGTTAGCCGTTGTCTTTCAAAATAACTATTTCATTTTGGCCTTTAAATGAAATAGATCCTCCCACTAAATTTATACACGGATCCCATACTCCTTAAAATGAGAAACGGTAATCTTTGTTGGGTAAAGATTACTAGCGGGGATTGGAGTCCCACGAGCTCATAGTCCACCTCACCTAACAGTTATTGGTGTTCTATAAACTTAGTGAGTGAATCAACTTATTCAACGCATCATATGCGAGTCCCAATCATAACTTTAGCCTCTAGATCATGAAAGTCTCACCTGACAGTTATTGACTTCATAATCGTAGTTAAGTCTTACCCATCGTCTCATGTAAATATTGAAAACACAAACGATCCCCTCACCTGACAGTTATTGGAAATCGTTTGGTCTCAACCCCACAACATCATATGCTTAATGGATTGGTCCACAATTATAAATGACAATTGACCCCTATGTATCCATAACCGATCAATCAACCACTATAATATAGGATCAAACCACGACGATGGAAGGCCACGAGTCCGAAACCCGTCACGACTTAATATATATTAAAGGAGATTTTGAGTCGTTTATAGGTCTCACTTTGCACATTAGCCGGTTTAACATGCTCACGTAAACATAATAAATAAATAGATGTCAATCACATAAACATCTATCCTACGTGATGATCATGGAATTATGATTTAATGGGTCTCGAGCCAATGAGACCACATTTAATCATTTTAATATTTTAAATGGAGAGCCGCTCTTCACTTCTTCTTGGTTCCTTGAACTCTTCAAGAACCGGGCCCAAAGAGCTCGCTTAAAAGGCTCCTCCACGTAATCCTCGTAGCATTTACATCAACAATTGACTATGCTAAAAATAAAGATTACATGATAATAAAAGGAGTACGCAGCCTCCATTTAATAATTACAACCCCAAAAATATAAATAATCACCATACATTCATATATACATCAATCATATTGATTAGGAATTTTTCCATGATCACCACCCTTCCACGTAAGTAATAAATTAACAATTTAAAACTTAGGAAGGCACAATAAAAATTCTACGTTGAATCATATTCAGAATTTTTACGTAAAATAAGATAGCCATAAATTTTCGATTCAAAATTGATTTAGTCTCAATTTTTGCTACGTTGATTAATTTATCATATAAAATAATCAACCTCCATTAGCCATGTAAGACAAACAATTCGTTAATACATATTGGCCATAGTTTTGCAAAAATTACAAAAATCAATTAAATGCACGAAAATGCCTAAGGATTGGCTCTGATACCACTGTTGGGATTCACGTAACACGTACGGGCAAATAAAAAATTAGTAAACGCAGCGGAAATAAATAACAACCCATACATGTATCTCCAGAGGCGTACTTCGTGCATTTCAATCGAAAAATCACAAAGCACCAAAGGGAGTAAATAGACTACCTCTTGTAGCGTGCTTGAAACGGAGGTGTCGGTTCGATGTTCTTCGATCTCAGCCCCACAAGTGTCGGGCCTCTAGTTCAGACACACCACCAATTGACGAACGGGGAGACGACTAATAATTCCACAACAATTGTGCTAGCAATTTGCGGAATCAATATTCCAAACCAATTTACGGAATCAATATTCCGAACTTGGTATATTTTGGTCACTAAAAATTATGAGAATATAGAGAGTGTTTGTGTTCTTCTCTCAAAGCTTTCAAAAATATGCTCACTCTACAAATGTGCTAACCTTAACCTCAAAACTCTTGCCATCATTTTATAGCAAAAAACACCTTCCAATAAATTGTATTGTAAAATAGCACTAACAAATAATAAATGCTTTCTAAAAATAGCACTCACAATTTATGATAAATAAATGCCATATAAAAATAGCACTAACAATAGCACTCACAATTTATAAATAGCACTCACATCTTATAATACAAAAATGCTATTTAAAAATAGCACTAATAATTATAAATGATATCTAAAAATAGCACTCACAATTTATCATAAATAAATGCCATTTAAAATTAGCACTAACAAATATAAATGCTATCTAACAATAGCACTAACAATTTATCATAAATAAATGCCATTTGAAATTAGCACTAACAATTATAAATGCTATCTAACAATAGCACTCACAATTTATAATTAGCACTCACATTTTACAATACAAAAATGCTATTTAAAAATAGCACTAACAAAGGTGTTAAAAATAATAATAACCATTATTATTATTACATGAGTTAAAGAGGTTACCAAACATTAAATTACGTATAACGTACAAATACGTAGAGCATACGTGTACATCGTATATACACGTGCAAGTGACCAAAAAGAGAAATAAAATTAAATCTCATTTAATTTAATTTCAACCCAACTAATTGGTATAATTGCAAACAAATTTGCAATGTCGTCTTTCCACAATGCGTTGTCATGTATTGGTTAAGGTATGTGACATTCCTAGGTTCATCACCGAGCTGGCAATAAGACATGCACTAACACATTAGTACTTCCAAGAGAATTGATTGTCCCGATCATCCTCTAGGTCCTACAAGCCATGAGTGACATCTAGCAATATGTCATGGCTACCCAGACAGTGTGAATTCTTTTTAAGAACATTATGAACCTGTCAGCTTTGGCTACAGTGTAATTCAATCCTTCTGTCTAACTATGTCCCGATCGAACAAAGGCCATGGAATATTTGTCAAGCCACCAATTCGATCATATGTACAAATCTAACTTGACATGCATTTATATGAGACATGAACATTTCATTCTCAATCATAACCTCGGCCGAGGATTTCAATGCATTGTTACAATTAGATCACATAGGACATCATACCTTTATTAATAAGGAGACAGATTCCATATTGCGTACACATGTGACTTCGTATGTGCCTGAACTACGACCATCAAGTACAGAGACGAATCAACGACCCGCCAATATGCGCACTTGTGAACCATAGCCATTTATCACACAAGTCAACACTATACCTCAAGTCTAAGGATTATTTACACAAGACCAAAGCATGAACGATTAGACATTGACCACGCAAAAAGCTTCCATGTCGCTAATCATTCAATATGTGTCACGTTCAGTGAACTTGTCCGATACAAGCACCTATGTTCTAACTCGGATATCGCAATACCCAATGACTTGTGACTCGTCATTCCCTTAAGTATCTGATACTTAATTATGAAGTTAAGAACATACCGACCTCAACAGGAGAATTGATATCCATTCAATAATCCATTGATCGGGAACTGTTTTAAAGATTCAGTCTAACCGTAAACCTGTCACACATATTCTCAACGTCTTAAGAATAGGTTCGGTTACAACTGATCTTATGGATTTTATTCATTTATATTTGGACAAATGAATAAACACGTCTTTGCCACTGATAAGAAATCAGAAGTGCAACGGATATACCCAATATGTGACTATTACACAATTGCTTTAGGGCATATCTCTAACAATTTTATCGCGGCTTGGAGCCCTGGCGATACATCACGGCCGTGTGCCCTAACGATGATTAAATGGTTGTCATATTGATGACTTATGAAAACGATGTGTTTGTTTTAGGCTAATGTGTGAAACTTGGATCTCATAGTATGTGATATGCTTGATGGCGATGTTCTTTATATCAAGGTGCCATGAGAAAGTGATATTGAGATGCTATATGATAATGCCTCGATGAGCTTTTGTGAATTGCATTGTGGTATAGTCTGGGGGGACTGGCGGTCTGGTCTAGGTTTAGGGTTTACTTACTAAGATTAATATCTCACCTCATTGGGGATTAACATTTTTCAGGTTCCAGGCGATGAATCATCAATTGGCCAAGGATTGGCTTTCGATGGAGTAAAAAGTGAATGATTATAAGATATTTGTGACCTTAAGGATTGTAATTGTTTTTGCGGATTAGAAATTGAACCCTTGGTTCTTGACTATTGTAACCTAGATGTACCATTAATCTTATAAGAAGTATACCATGCTCCTGTCCCAAGTCATCTTGTTGTATTGATGGGGGGTGTTGTTTCTCGCTTCCATACTTTTAATGATTTGTGAAGCTTGATGGCCGATGAGTTCTGGGCAGATGTAATTGAAATGGCAAGGCCTTGGTGGGATGTTCGTGGACCAATCATGTTCGGGGTGTGACATCCCCGTTTAAGTGGTATCAAAGCAAGGTCCGCTCGATCCAGTGTGATTGAAGTTTGGAGTGATAAGGAGTGATGACTTGAGGACAATTAGATAGTGAGACCTTTAGGACTAAGCATTGATCACTGAACCTTGAGGATTATAGGCTTGAACTTGTGTATGCTCTAATGGTCCTAGTGTCGACTTTAATGGATGATCTTGAGTGATGTTGTGATTAAGGTTTAAGTGAAAACAAGAGGAAATTAGAGAGACATAAGTATGAATTTGAGGTTGTGAATGTGCTTGAGGTTGTTAGAGAATTGCTTATGAATGATCGGTTAATTGGATTACATGATTGTGATTGTGGTTTGTCAATGACCTAACTTGAGGAATGTGAGTTATAAAGAGATGACTGGTATTAGTGGATTCTGGCTTGAATTGTGTTATACCTTGATGGTTTTAGTTATCGATGGTTGCTAACAACTTTGGTAGATATGAGATGAGATGTATACAAGGAGAATTTGGATTAAAGATCAGTTGTGATCGAATGCATATGGATTTGACTTGAAAAGTGAGTAAATTTGAGGTGTATGGGTGAATATAGGCAATTGATCCATGTGATGTGACGGTTATTGGTGAAACTAGAAGTCTTCCGTGAATAAGGCTTGACGTGGAGACGATTGTGGTATAACAAGTAGTGAGGACAATTATGTTGTGCATGTGTTTGTGGCTTTGAAACGAACGCTGATGTGGGTGCATGCATGAGCTTATCACTATCAGACTTAATAAACTGTCGCTTGGTATGGGACTAGTTGATGGGATACCTATAAACCATAATGAAGCATGTTATGGGGCGTGTGGAATGGGGCTTCCTCCGTAGATGTATGACTTGGGACAACCTGTAACAACCAGGTTTGGTGAGGGCGGGGAGTGATCGCCGGGATAGAGAGGTCTGGACAAGGAGCGGCTCCTGGCAGGCTTCTAAGATAGCGAGGAGGCAGAGGTGACCCAAGTCATAAATTAAAAGGGAAAGCCTAGGTATCAGGGTGAGTCTGATTGTGGTTAAGAGATGTATGGCACGAGACTGATTCTCAAGTGAATGTTCGAAAGTGGCGTGGAATTTGTAATGGCGCCTGTGATAGGCATGGCTGAGAGCCCTGTATTTGGCAGTGAGTGCCGTTTGAAAAAGAAAATCGATGTCCGTGATTGGCCTAGTTGGCATGTTGTGTAATTGGCATCGTGTGATTGTCTTGGCTGAGGTCTAACTAAGAAATTAGACGTCATGCGGGGTTTATACCCATTGAACTGATGCTTGCTGAGATTGAGATATCATGTTGTGTTTATGCTAGAGTGGCGGATGCCTCTGGATTTATGGCATGAATGATTGAAAGGGCACTTTGAGTACTTGCTTGACGTTGGCTTAGTTGAGTTTTAGCCTAGCGAGGCTTGCCTAGTAATGGCTATTAATTGAGAAGTTATCTCGTGGAGGTTGGTTTGTTGTGTGGTTGATGCTTAAGGATGATTTAGAATCCTTGATTAATGAGCAACTAGTTGAGAGTTGTTTGGGAACCACTGGTTGATTGGTGGTGATGAATGATAAGATGAGCAGCCTCAGACTGCTAGACTTGAGTAGATGACTTAAGTCTTTGATTCTTGGAGGGAATCACAGTGGTTCGAGTGACATGAGAACCTAAAGGTTGAACGACCAGAGTACGGTCGCTAGAGGAGCATTTGGCTTGTATATGCGAGATACGAGAAGATCCAAGCATTGAGATGGATCGTGAGAATTTAGTAAAGTCGAGCGACCGCAGTATGAGTACTGGAAGAGAGTATGGCTCGATTTTGTTGATCGTACGAGACCCAAGTGTAATAAGGGGTCGTAAGAACTTTATGTGGAAATGAGGAAATTTGATGGGTAGGCAAGCTCGAGAAGAAGCTGCCCTTGTACCCAAGTTGCTGAGGCGACTGATGCTAATGCTGATGAGTTAAGTGATGGAAGTCACAAGAAAGGTGACTCTGAGTTACTCATTTCCAAAGTAGAAACGTGGACAGGAACCACGAGAGTTTTGAAAAGCTTGTGAAGCTATGTATGAAGTTGAGATTGACTGAATCTGATGAAAGGATGAAGTTGAAACTGTCTTCGTTTAAATTGAGGGTTTCATGAGAAAACCTTAGAGATTTTGGGTGCACTAAAGAAAGAAAGTGACCTTGCCAGTTATTAGCCCTAAGTAGCTGTTGAGAATTGGTGAAGTGTCACCAAGAGAAGAGTTTTTCCTGGAAGGTATGGTATCTGTCTGGATCGTTTTTGTTGAGTTGTTTAATGGAAGTACCTTCATGGTATTGCTTGAGAGCAAAAGTTGTGTGGGTCATGATAATTTTGCAAGGATCTGAGGACGATCGACCAGTGTGAGACAGAGTTCTTAAGGTTGTCTAAAGGTGCCAAGGGTGGTCAAAGACCCTTTGAGTGAGACGTGAGGTCTCCGAGTGGATTGGAATTTGAAAGCCTTGTAGCTAGTGGTTATTCCTGACTTTGAGGAATGTTAATGAGACTCAGTAAGAGAAGTGAATGATCGAAAGACATGTGAATAAGAGAACTCCTGCTCATGGATTACAAGCAAAAAAATGTTCATTATGGAACATGGAACGTGCCTACGAGAAACGGCTTTTGCCTTGGCGTGAGTCTCATAATGAGAGACTAGCATGTCGTTCCTTCTGTCGTGGGGAAAGTTGAGAAAAGAATTATGTCAGTTGTCTGACATTGATGATTTTATGAGACCGATTAAGGTTGAATCGGGACCACTAGAAGTGGAATTGTGTGTTGTCAGCCCTAAAGAGTAGGATGTCATTCTTAAAGGGCGACTGGACTATGAGATGGTCGTTGAGGGAAAGGAAAGTGAATGGACTTGGTAGTCCTGGCTATTCGTAAATTCTAATGAATGATTGAGTAAGTGAAAAAGAGCGCTTATAGTGTAATTACAAAGTGACTCGAGGTAGTCGAATTGAGTATTCGATACGGGAAATTGTGGAGACCGAGGAAGAATCTCGACTCCTTGGAATTTTGTCACTTGAGGTGACTGAGTCACTAGAAGAAGAATGTCAGACATGGTAAAATCTGAATCCTGGAGCGGAGGTACTGTCGTTGGCGCAGACTCCAAGATTGACACTCAAAGGAATGGGATGGACAAGGTGGATTCAAAGTAAAAGAATGCCACCAAAGTGTATAGTTTCCTTCAAATGGTAAGAGACCCTAGTGTGGAAGGAAGAGGAAATCCAAATTGTCTTGATATTAAGATTGAGCGTTTGGATTGAGAAAGAAGACGCGGAACTTGAATGATCCCGAGAAGTGAAGTCCGAGAAACTGTCCTGTAGACAGCGTTGAATTCTAGGATAATGTCGATATTCGGTTAAATGGATGAAATTGAGGTATGGTCGCATTAGCTAGTTGTGGAACCCAGAGGCTAAGGCACTAATGCTTCCTAAGAGAAGAGCGACAAAAATGAACAAAACGTTGTATGGTCCAAGTGGAGACCCTTGACAACAGAGGGCCAAGGTTTGGGCTCTTAAGTAAGATGTGCGAAGGACAGTTTGAAAGATTCGACATCTGGCAGAAAGAAATTGATAATAGTCGGATTAAGTGCCCAAGGAATGATTGAGTTGGTTATTACCGTCTTGAGAGACGATGATTGAGCTCATTTAAAGAGTCATAAGAAACATGAATGATTTTGAGAGTATCCTATGAACTCAAAGGAGATGCTCGTTGTATATTAATGGGAAGAACGTGAGCTGTGGACTGGATGAGGTAAGATTCCTCCATCGAGAGATTTATGGGAAATGAAATCCATGTGGAGTCTTTGAGAATTGGAATGAGTGATGAATCGACTAGGGTCGATGAGAGTTGCGGGAATTTGAAGTTTCCTGGGATTGATGAATGGTCATAGACGGATCGTGGGAGGATTCCCCACGAGAGTTGTCCCATTTATGAGATGGACTAAGGACGAGATATAACGTGAATGGGTGAATGAACGTGATGAGTCTTCAAGGACTTGAGTCAAGATGACGACTACGCTGATAATGGTGTTCCTATTCGGATCGGAAGAGTCGAGAGAATCATAATGAAGTGACGTGAAAAGGAAATTTGAGGCATAACAAGGCAGATTAAAATGGGCTGTGTGAACACGCCTTGACAATAAGACTTTATGAGTGGAAATGCTCGGTGTATGATTGGAGTTGGGCTGCGAATATCCTCGCGACAAAGATTGAGAAACCTTGTTTGAGTGGAAGGAGATATTGAGTTTGTATCTACCACGAGAGAATAAGGTAGTACGAAGAGATTCCCAAGGGGAATTGAGCAAGAGGCAACGCGAATGTATGAAATTGTTATGAATATAGGAGCGTTGCTTGTGTAAGAAGAGACCTCGCAAGTTATGTGAATTATAAGAGGTTGAGAATTGAGGATTGTGTAATTGGTGATAGAGGGACAGATCTTCCCTCGAGTAATAAGAGATTCAACTTCTAAATTAGAAGTTTGCCAATGGACTAGTTGACGGCTATTGGAAGCACCTAGCCTGAAGGCCATAAGAGAATTGAGGTATTGCCGTGATCGGACCCTGATATCAAAAGGGATGAAAATGAATAGAACATGGAGAATTAAGGTGTTCCTTGGGACGGCACAAAGGTGTGCCAAGATTGTCTTAATACCATCGGTGATATGGATTGAAGGTTGAATTAGTCTAACGTGTAATCATACATTGGACATGCCGATATGAGAGAGAGACATGACCATAAAAGTTGATGGATCACTTTGATCCAATGGGATTTTCGAAGGGAGCCGATAACGGATTACTATGAAAGTAGCCCTAAATTTGCTTAAGGAGACGAGAAGGTTATGACTTGATTTGGCTAATGGAGGGCAAGCTGACAAAGTCCATGAATCCTTGATTGTAAGAAAGGACGTCTGAAGGGAATGATACCTTAAATGATATGTCCTCCAAGGAGTGTATCCTTGCGATGGTTTAGTGATGATGGTAATAAACAAAGAGCTCGAGTTTAAAGAGATGCTCTAGTAAGCCTTCAGTCAAGAATTTGAAAAGAGAGGCTGCAGTATGTCGTGCGTATTGTCATCGGACCATTAGACGATTGAAAAGAGTGATTTGAATACCGGAGAGTAAATTACCGACAAATGTTATGAAAGTTAAAAGAGAATATAGAAAAGCAAGCACAGATTGAGGATAAAAACGAAAAGAGTTCGGAATGATGGGAACTATCACAGATGAGGACGTTGTGGAAACATCAAGTGATGAAAAGAGCTACTTTGAAAAGTAAGGTGACGATGAGGCACTGTTACCACAAAAGACTGGATGGTTAGAAGGTTGTAAATTTCGCGGACGAAATTTCTTTAAGGGGGGAAGAATTGTGACATTCTGAATTTCCGCCCCTCAAGGCTTGAGATATGAAATAGAAACTCGAATTGGCAATTGGAAATGAAAAATTTCAAATTAGAAAAGGATTTGACGTCGCGTCGCCAATGGACTTTTAAAATGAGAAAAACGAAGTTTCGGATGAAAAGTGGCAAATGACCACCCTTTTGCCCCTCGACCCTTTGCCCTTGCCTTAAGAATAAAAGAAGGATAAAATGGTCATTCAAGGACCCCAAGGGCTGCCGAAAATCAAGAGAGGAGTGGTCAATGAAAGTCAAATTGGAAGCCAAGTGTCATATGTTAGCCATGCCAAGTGTCATCTAATTAGTGGTTAGCATTAATTACCAATCAAATCCCACCTACCAATCTTATCAATTGACCAAGTGAATTATTGTGGTTGAAGACTCTCTCTCCCTCATTATTCGTGGACCACCTTCTCTCTCTACTCTTCCTCATCATCTTCTTCCTCTCGGCCGAATGGAGCTCGCCGGATAGACCCATCGCTTCCCACTGTTCCTGCTATAACTCGGTCATCCGATATCGGATTGAGGTAAAACTATCGCCATATGAAAGATTATCGTCTTGTGGTTCTAGGGACATATTATACGCCCACTTTGGCCAAGTATTTTGTCCCGTAGGTCTATTTTAAGGGGTAAAGGTCAGAATCGGACTCTGATGGGAGAGATTCCTCTTGCGCCGGCTTCAAGGCTTCGGTTGCTTCCAAATCTTCAGTGAGACCCTCTAGACTCTTAGTATAAGGGCTGAGAAAGTTGAGATTTAGTATTTGTTGAAGTTGGAATTGGTTTCCATGGCTGAAATTGGTTAGTTTGGCAAGGTCAGATTTTACCTCGGCATTGATCGTGAGGAACCGGGGCTATTGGAAATCCTTCGGGGTGTTATTTCGCTCCAAGACTTTCGGTGAGACTTCTAAACTTCTTGTATGAGGTATTGGCAAGTTGTTTTTGAGAGTAATTTGGGTTAAGAGGTGATTAAAGGGCTGTTAGAGGAGAAAACGTGAGGCGTCGTTCAGTCTGCCCATAACGCGTGCCAATTTTGAATTGAGTCGTTCTAAGTCGTCCGGTATCCGAATTGAGCTCCGTTTTCGCATACATGTTCGTAAGATCTTGAAGTTTAAGAACCTGCAATTTTTTTTATGAAAAAGTTAGTAAAAATTATAGTTTTTGAGAGAAGGAACATGGTCATGGAGCCTAGAAAAGGGGCAGATTTGGGTGGAATGAAATTGTAATGACTTGCCTTGATAGAACGACAAGTGGCATGCTTAGGAGCATCAAATTAATACTTTGACGACTTGAGATTAAAGCGTTGTCTGTGTAATTAAAGTATTGGCACGATGGAATTGAAAAATAATCAAGTTTCGATGTGGTTTCCTTAGGCACGCTGTGAGAGCCATGTTGGCCCGTGAGCTTGCTGACCTAAGAGGGTCGTTTGGATTGGATTTACTAGCTTGCTTGAAGAGGTAAATGTCCCTTAAACCTTTACTCGAACGTTAGGACACTACTGGATAGATTGGTTGGATGATTGGATTGCTTGCTGAAGCCTATGGCTTGAATTGCTTGATTGGTCGATTGAAATGGCAAGGAAAACTAATTGTGAGATTGATTTCCTTGTGATATAGTGTGGCTATTGAGCCCTGTATTCGTATGAATTGGTTGTGAAGCCCTGTTATTGTTATTGAATTGGCCGTGGGCCCTATTATTGTTATTGAATTGGCCGTGGGCCCTAAGAAATTACATCGCGGTCGTGGGCCCTGGCGATGCTTGAGTGAATTGAAATTACATCGTGGTTGTGGGCCCAAGCGATGCTTGAATAAATTGAAACTACATCGTAGCCGTGGGCCATGGCGATGATTTGGCTGTGAGCCCTATGAAACTACTTCGCGGCCGTGGGCCCTGACGATGATTTGGCTTGGAGCCCTATGAAATTATATCGCGGCTTGGAGCTCTGGCGATACATCGCAGCCGTGGGCCCTGGCAATGATTAAATGTTGTCATATTGATGACTTATGAAAACGATGTGTTTGTTTTAGGCTAATGTACGAAACTTGGATCTCATAGTATGTGATATGCTTGATGGCGATGTTCTTTTTTTTTGGGTAAGGTAAGATTGTATAGACTTTTTAAATCACTAGTTACAAGGAAGAATCGGACACAAAAACCATGAACCAACATTGGCAGTGTTGCCAATATGGGTTCAATGGTGACCGGTTGCAAGATAAGTGCTACGACAAGCATGTCAACCATGGTGCCAAGAAGAGGCACCCGAAAAGAAGGGGGGATTGGCGAAGAAAAAACACAAAAGGATGGCCAAATAGTGGCCTAAATGGTCGGGAAACAGCATTATGAAAAAAACGCCAAAGAAAATAATCATTGCAAGAGAAAAAACAGCATGAAGATCGCTGAGCAGTGAGCTCGTGGATACCACCAGCTGACTCGTAGAAGGAGCCGCATCAACACAGGAACCACAAGCATACGAGTGTTGATTTATGGCCGCAAGCAACATAAGTAACCAGCTCGGAGGAGACCAAGGTAGCAGCATGTGGTAGCAGAAATACAACCAAACAACCTGAAAAGAGGATGCAAGAAAGAACCAACAAAAAAGCCAGCAGCAATGCAGTCTCCATCGGCTAGGGAAGCTCTCGACAAGGTAAAGGCTGCAGAAAATGCTCCTGGAACAGCAGGCAAAAGAGATCTGCAAAACCAGATAGTGAGAAGGATCCTTGGTCTTCAAATGGCAAGACAGCAAACCACCCTGCAAGTAACTGGTCTGGAACGCAAGACTCCTACGCTGGTGATGGAGGCAGCCCAACAATGGCCAAAAGCCTCCCTCACCGAGACAAAACAAAACAGAACACACCCCCACAAGAGCACCAATAGAAAAAAGGGCAAGAAGCCAGTCTGGGGAACAAGAAAGAGAGGGAAGCAAAGCACCCCAAAGAGAGAGAGCCAGACCAGACCAGAAGAAGCAGAGGAAGAAAAGAGGAAACCAACACAAAACAGAAAAAGAAGAAGAAAACCACAACTAAGACATTCAGAAAGGATAAGCAGTGCCAAAGTGAGACGTGAAAGGAAGAGGGCTCATCCCCCAACCAAAGAGGCATCTAGGGAGCATGGGTAACAAGTTGTACAGCACCAGGGATCGCCATCGACAGGTCAGTGCAGCCGCAGTAGGTCCATCTCTCCCCTGACAATCCCAACTCGGCCACAGCAGCAGCATCATGGAAACAGACCAGAGCAAGCATAATATCACCAGGCCACCGACATACACAGTACAAAAGTGGCAGACTGACTGTCGACCACATAAATGCCATCCATTCTCGAACTTCAACCAGCGGGAAGGGGGATAATCTCCAAGAGGAGTTGTAGCCAGCATACCCTGCACAGAATAGACTTCCCAGACATGTATACAACAAGCTGTGAGTCGAGAACAACCTCATTCCGCAGCCCCAGACCAGAGCGTAACACATTCTACACTCTAACCAATGACGAACAAGTTTCAACATTGTAAGTTCCATAAAGATTGAGGTTATACATTCTGACGACGTTCTTCAAATATGGTAGAAGACAACCCCCAACTCATCTGAATTCTCCTATTGTGGGGATGGTCTCGAACACCACCTAAGGTAATAGCTTTGTCCTTTACTAGTTTGGTGAGATACATCACTATTGCCGGAATGACAAGAGTCTTGTCCCGGAACAATATATCATTCCTTTCCGTCCATATGATATGGCAAAGTGCTCCTAGCGAGAATCTAGCAATGCGGTGGCAAAAGGACCAGCCACCAATATTCTGTTTCGTCCAACGAATAAGATCATGCCATGACCGATTTCGCCAAGTCAAGTTGCACTTAGCAGCCCATATTGAAGCAAGGCTACCAGTGATAGAGCAACCAAAGAAAAGATTATTAACTGAATCCGGTGTAGTGTGACAAAAGGCACAAGTTACATCCCTTATCCTGTGGTGATCTTGTAGCCTAACCTGGGTGGGTAGCCGTTTAAGTGCCGCCAACCACATAATAAAGGAATCTCGGGGAGTAATAACGTTGTCCCAAATGAATGAGTGCCAGTGAACATGTTGCTTTTTATGTCTTATGAGTTCCCGAGCTGAGGAGACAGAGAACTCCCCAGAGTTATGGCCATTCCATATGCATTTGTCTTGTCTAGTATCTAGGAAGGGCGGTTCCGGCCCTAAGAAAGCAAGTAAGGCATCCAAGGTAGGTGATGGATCCCAATCATAGTGGAAGAAGTCCGGCACCGAGATGTGGCGTGGGATTCTAGACCGATAAATATCGCCCGCCTCAAACCGCAAGTGAAGGGGCCCTCTTTCAAGCCAATGGTCGAACCAAAAAGAGGTGGAGTGACCATTCCTAATCTCCCACTTGAACTGTAATCTGAACTCTTGTCTGAGATCAAGTATCTTTTTCCAAGCCCAAGAGCAGACCGCAGGTCGTTTCGCTACCCAAAAGTTGACGTTCTTTAAGAAGGTCGAATGGATCCATTTGCACCACAACGATTCTCTATCTGTGAATAGTAGCCAAATGTGATTTAGGGTCATCGCCTTATTAGAATCGTCGAGGCGACGAATCCCCAAGCCTCCCTCAATCTTAGGAAGACAAATATCTACCCAAGCAACTTTCGCAGCACCAACACCCAAGGCCGAGCCTTTCCATAGAAATTGCCTGAGGATAAGTTCAATTCTATTCAAGACTGATTTTAGAAGTGTGAAGACACTAGCCCAATACACCTGTATGGAGTGCAATACAGATTTCACAAGTTGTAACCGTCCCCCATAAGATAGAAACCTTTGAGACCACGACCGTGCCCTTGAAGTAATGGCACTAACTAATGCATCGCAGTCAGACTTCCCCAGTCGCGATGTAATGACAGGGACCCCCAAATAGCGAAAGGGTAGAGTACCTTTCTTGAAACCAAGGAGCTATCTAATTTGCTCCTTCAAAGTGGCCGAGCCTCCCGACATGAATACTTCACTCTTGGAATGGTTCGATTTCAAACCGGACCAGGTGAAGAAGAGGTCCAGTCCTTCCTTAAGTGAATGGATATTAGGCAAGTTCCCTTCAGCAAATAAAAGCACGTCATCCGCAAATAAAATGTGAGAAAGGCCGGATTTCTTGCATCGCCAGAAGTACTTAAATCCTGGTTTGCATGCCTTGGCATTGAGTATACCCGAAAAAACCTCCATGACCATAGTGAAGAGATAAGGAGAAATAGGGTCACCCTGTCTAATCCCTCTTCTGCTCGAGAAGAAACCATGGAGTTTCCCGTTGATGGCAATGGAGAACTTAGGCGTCGAGACACACTCCATAATCAACTTTATCATATGATCTGGAAACCGAAATGAAAGCAGCACGGCCTCCAAGAATCCCCAGTCAACCGTGTCATAAGCCTTTTGAAAATCAACCTTAACTGCACACTTTGGGAGATAAGGCTCGTGGTGGAAATCAACAAAGAGTTCCTGGGCCAACATAATATTGTCACTAATTCTCCTCCCCTTTACAAAGGCCGTCTGAGAAGGAGAGATAATAGATGGAATGTCGTAGCAATCCGATTGGCCAGAATCTTGGTGATGCACTTGTATAGCGTGTTACAACACGCAATGGGCCGAAAGTCATGCATGGCCCCCGCATTGGGAGTCTTCGGAACCAAGGTAAGGATTGTTGTGTTGATTTCCTTCAAGAGGCGACATGTCCTAAAGAACTCCTTCATAGCCAACAAAACTGAAGGGCCGACATGCTCCCAAGAAGAAATGAATAACTCAACAATGAAGCCATCGGGTCTCGGGGCCTTACTTTTGGCCAAAGAGAAAAGGGTGCTGCGGATTTCCTCATCCGTAATAGGTTGAGATAAGAGAAGGACTTGTTCATCATCCAGTGGATTTGCAATGAACTCCCGAATATGAGAGATCTCCGGAACAACGGCCGATGAATCTCCATTTAGTAGGGCCGATAAGTGCTCCACAATGTGTGACCGAACCTGAATTGGTTCGGTCAGTAGCCTCCCAGCCGAGTCCGATATGGAGAGAATGTGATTTTGGGCTCTCCTCTTATTGCCAAAGTGATGAAAATAGATGGTGTTCAGATCCCCTTCTTTAAGCCACTTGACTCTCGATTTCTGTCTATAGAAAGACTCCTCTTGGAGCCTTAACTCTGAGAATACCCGCAGTAGCTCAGCCTCATGGTCCACTAGACGGCGGTTCGTAGGATCACGCTCTAAGGCCCATTGGACGGCAAAAAGATATACCCTTGCCTTTTCCGTGCGACTCGATATATCTGAGAACGAGCTTCTATTCAGAAGTTTAAGACGCCATTTAAGAATCTTAAGTCTCATACATACAACAAACATCGGGTGCCCAACAAAAGGAGTGGCCCAAACCTAGGAGACAATATCCTTATATGAAGGATGTGAAATCCAGTATTTGAAGAATTTAAAAGGCTTCTTTGAAGCTGGTGGAGACAAAATCTTGACCACCATGGGGGTGTGGTCAGAGATCCCGGGGGCCAAAAGGACGCTTCTAAAAAGGAGAATCGGTGGCTCCAGTGATCGTTAACTAGAACACGATCAATCTTGCATTGTTTTCTTTTATCGCCAGCGGAGGTAAACCAGGTGAACCTGTGCCCCCGATATCGAAGGTCATCTAGGGCCGCCTGAGCCAAGCAATCTCTAAATTCATCAAAAGAAGGAATCCACGGAGTAGAGCTACCTATCCTGTCAGAACGGTCCCTGATAGCATTAAAGTCCCCAGCCACCACCCATAGCTCAACAGTGTCACTGAGGTTAATAAGTTCGGTCCAGAGAGGTCTTCTAGCCATAGGTGAATGTTCTCCATAAACCAGAGAAAGGAGACAGAGTTTTTCCATCACCACCATGCGTAGCCTAACATGGATAATCTGAGCCGAGCATGAGAGAACTGAAATTTCTGCCTCCTGGGGATCCCATCCAATCCATATTCGCCCTCTAGGTGAATAATCGTAGTTTGCAAGCCACCTCCAACCCGGAAGTAAGCTGTTAGATATGCTCACAAAAGAAGGCTCTTTAATCTTCATCTCCAGAATTCCAACACAAGATAGTCGGTTATTCCTAATAAGATTCTGCACCTCAGCTTGTTTTAAGAGGGTACCTAATCCCATAATATTCCATACGCCAAAAAACATATTTACATATGGTGGGAAAGTCATCGGAGCTACCTCTTGCTCTTCTTCTTCTTAGACTTCTAGGTGCAAGTCTTTGAAGTAGAAGAGCTATCATCCCTATCAATAGGGTCCTCTTCCGTCGGAGTCGGGCTTGGAATCTTAAAAGCACCTACCATTGAACGAGTTCTTATCCGAGATGGTTTGGGGGAGGAAACCTCCTCACTAATGCTGTCAGGGGAGCCACCAGCCTGCTCTCTATCTTCAGGGGCAGATGAATAGTCAGCAACATCCTCCTGCCGATGGTCAGCCAAGGGACGGGGTAGTTCTTGGTATTTAACAGTAGCAGGGACTGAATGAGGTCCGGTTCTCGTGAGAGGAGGTGATGTTATGCTTGGATGCTGTATTATCATGCCTTGACTTCTTGTTACACTTTATGAGGTTCTCAGCCACTGATGCTGCAAGCTGCAGAGGGTGGCCCTGCTGGTCACGTCAGCAGTTTCATTTATGTGAGGGGCATGAGTAGTAGAATGTTGAGCAGCATCCAGATCTTGGCAAGTGGCTTCTCGGCTTGGTGAGAGATGAGAAGCTGCTCGACTCATTAAATCATGCTGCTGACACTCAGTATTAACTTCAAGGACTGAGTTTATCCCAACTGCAGCAGCTTCAAAGGAAGTGGAAGCCACATGAGGGAGCTAGGAAGGCCTAGCCATAGCTGGAACAGTGGTTGAAAAAGGAGCAGCAGTCTGCTTTACCACCCGAGCAGGGCCAGCTGCAGCTAGCACTGGAGCAGCATTGTGTTTTGAGACAGGTGCAGCCAGCATGTCATTTGTAATACCCACCGACTGTCGAGCATTTTTCCTCTTCACTTGTTGCCATTCACCTCTTGTCCCATTGCTAGGCCAAGAAGAAGTAGGTTGGAGGGCTGTTCATTGGATGTATGGACTTGGCAAGCGAAGCCCATATTTCCTTCTTTGTGGCCAAAAAAACCACACTTGTTGCAACTCAATGGCTTCCATTCGTACTCAACCCCAATGTGGTAAAACTCTCCAAGCCATCTAATTTTGACTTGTTCCGGCCAGGGGGAGGAAGCTTTGATATCCACACAAACCCGAGCAAAAGAAAGCCTCTCCATAGAAGCCGTGAGGGCATCGGTATGAAGTGGATTGCCAATGAGGCTAGCAATATGGCTTAGGCCGGAGGGTGACCAAAGAGAAAAAGGCACTTTCTTCATCATCACCCAAATAGGAAGGGTGTCGTGAGTTCCCCTTTCAAGTTTCATCGTGGGATCCCACGATCGCAGCACCATCATGCTATTGTTGATGGAGATCATCCCTAAGTCGATCACTTGTTTCCTAAAGATTGTATCTGGAATGCGAATGAGATAGAACCCATCAGCAAGGACTCTAATATCCACCACATGTGCCCCCCCCCATGTTTTCTTCAAGGCTTCCACCGTAATTCTGAAAAAGATTTTTTTACCCGGGAAGAACCCAACCACACACTCCTTCAGGAAGGGTTTTTCCTCCTCCACTACATCCGGAGCAATGTCCGCAAAGAAGTCGCCATCATCAGAATTTGGACTTTTGAATGAGACCTTAAAACCCTTGGAACCAACCTTGGCAATACCAGCCCAAGATTGGGGTTGAGGTTGCGGAGTAATTGATGTTTTAGGTCTACTCCTACTCCGACCAGCAGCTTGCCCATGCGACACAACAGCTACAGGAACATTTATGGTGGTTGTAGCAGCAACGACATTAGTGAAGCTTCTTCTAACAGACCGTCCCCTGCTTCTACTACGGTTTTGTCTTTTATTTAGTGCGCCAGGAGCAACACCAGCAATGGTTGTACTTAGAGGAAGGCCCAAGATAGAAGGTTGGCCAAGGGTAGGTGTGTTTTGTGTTGGATCAAGGCCACTACCAGCATTGGGGGCATTACGAGGTCTGGAGCCTCTGCCACCAGATCTGGAACCTCTTCTCGGGTCCCTTCCAACAAATGAGGGCCCAGCCGCCCCATTTCCAACAGCAGCAGCAGCAGGGGTAAATGCAGCTAGAGGGGCAGCATCTCCTCCAGTAGCAGAGACAGACTTACCCTTGTCTAACTGCACATTAAGGTTAACTGACTTGCCAATGTCGACCATAACATTAAGGCTGCCAACCTTTATACTAGGGTCTCCAACTGCCTTAGCACCATCATAATCATCCTTTGCACCCACCAAGGGTGTCCCATCATAGCAGCCCTCCTTCCCAGCATTGCCACCATCCAAAACTCCAGCAAAAGAATCAGTTATGTTCAACTTCAACCTATTAGTGCCATCACCAGGCCTGCCAACAATCAGACCACTAGCCAGACCACTAGCAGCATCATTCAATTGAGCAGCTATCCAATTAACAGGCCTCACCAAGTGCAAGACAGTATCACCATCAATCTCAGGATTATTAAAACAACACTCCATAGCTCCAGGGTTACCAACGGCAACAAAACTATCAACATGAGCAATATTTCCAACAGCAGCATCAACCAAACGACTACCATGGGCTACAATATCATCACATTTAGCAGGGAATGTGGAGGGAACCACCTCAGCATTTAGAGATGATGCAAGAAGCTCAGGGACATGGGAATGAACCGACTCCTCGACAGAAATCATGCATATAGGGGGTTCAAGACTTGGCTCAGCCAAGCCCACCCCAGCAGAATCAACAGGATCCGAACTCATGGCACAGCAACCAGTCACCTAACATCCAAGATCCACCAACCAGCAAAAAGAACAAACAGTAAACCCGCAATGTAACACTAGTCAGTTATCCAGTACTGAACAATGGCCACCACAACCACCAGTTTCCACTGAACGACTACCCACCACCCAACCAACCAGCCTCCAACCGACAGTCAACACAGCCGAGTAGAAAGAAGCTTAAATTGAAGGTCAAGGGTACTTACAGGGAAGGAAATTGTGCATCAGTACTGGACAGGAGTTCCAGAAACCACCGACGATCCAGCTTTGAGTGGGGGAGTGTCTCCAGTGCCAGGAAAAGCCACCACCATTCCACAGAGTGCGAGACCGTGTGAATCGACGGATGGCAGAGGACGTCCCGCCGGAGTAAAAGGCTTGAATCAGCACAGGTCGATCTTCGGCGAGAAAAGCCCCGGAGCCGTCGCGAGTCATCCACTACGCAGCGAAAGAACGAACGGTGAAATTGATGGCAGAAGGTGGCAGAAGATGTCCCGCCGACCTCCAAAGCAGATGGACCAGCCGTCGGCGCCGGCTAGGGAGGCCGAAAATCGCCGCGGACCTCCGTGCGATTTAACAGAGCCGAAGAACCCTAGCCTGAATCCTTCAACGAACGACAATATCAAGGTGCCATGAGAAAGTGATATTGAGATGTTATATGATAATGCCTCGATGAGCTTTTGTGAATTGCATTGTGGTATAGTTTGGGGGGACTGGCGGTCTGGTCTAGGTTTAGGGTTTACTTACTGAGATTTATATCTCACCCCGTTGGGGATTAACATTTTTCAGGTTCCAGGCAATGAATCATCAGTTGGCCAATGATTGGCATTTGATGGAGTAAAAAGTGAATGATTATAAGATATTTGTGACCTTAAGGATTGTAATTGTTTTTGTGGATTAGAAATTGAACCCTTGGTTCTTGACTATTGTAACCCAGATATACCATTATTCATATAAGAAGTATACCATGTTCTTGTCCCAAGTCATTTTGTTGTATTGATGAGGGGAGTTGTTTCTCGCTTCCATAGTTTTAATGATTTGTGAAGCTTGATGGCCGATGAGTCCTGGGCAGCTGTAATTGAAATGGCAAGGCCTTGGTGGGATGTTCGTGGACCAATCATGTTCGGGGTGTGACAGTTGTAGTAGAAGAATAAAGACTTTCTTGCGTTGCGATGTGCTCGACGTTGGGATTGGGAGCATCGTCGTCTTCCCAACGTGCATATTCACGAGGATCATATTCATGAACATGATAATTGAATTCTCCCATCTCCATCGGGCTCTTTCCCTTTCCAGTATTTCTGCTTCCACTTGCCATTTTTTGAGAGAATTGATCGGAAAGTTGATTCAAAGAATTGAGACGAAATTGAGAGAGAATATCGGATTGAGAGAATTTGAAAGAATTTGACTTGAGAGTTGAGAGTATTGGAGAGAAATTGTGAGAAAAATAAAAAGGGATTATGAGGTTTCTATAGATTTTTTTTAGGACCCAACGGCTCTTCCCCAAGGGGGCCCTCTGCCCCACCCCCAGGGTCCCATTTTTTTTAACTATCGATTCCGAAAAATTCAGACTCGGTACCGGCCCTTGAAGTCCTGTTCTTGTTCGGAACTGCGGGCCTGGTCAACGGACCGGTTCCGAGCCCATGGGCCCACATGGCCATGTCCATGTCCGGGTATTCTTTGAGGAGTTCAATTATCCTAAACGCCTCGTCGATGATAGACTTTCACCGATCTTCACCTCCTTGACATTCTCTGAGGTTCCTAGGTTTACTAAAATGATACCCTTTGCGGTGGGTGGTTTGGATTCTTCATGGCAATTCCAAATATACTTGACCTCTCTTGGATTCTGCTCCTCGTTTTCTCCTTCAATTTGGAGGGTAGCTCCCTCTCAAGAACTCGAGTCATTTAACAACCCGCTATACATGCTTGGAATGGTATGCTCAATGGCGGGAGCATCACTGTCGATCGATTCAATGATGACGTTGACGTAATCCTCCAAGAACAAGTTGGCCAGATCGGGCTCTTCCGTCACAGTATACATCCTCTCGTCCTCTAGCCATTTGGATGCTTCATTGAATAACCGACTTAGAGGAGTTTCGAACATCTTTCCCTTGCCTTTCCAAGCGCTTGACCCTAGAAATCGGCCACTGCTACTCCTGCCCCGCGCAGCCTTCTGGCTTGTAGCGGTGATCGGCTTTGCTCTATAACCCAGTCCATAACGGCTTTTCACCGTTGCCAAAATAATTGGCTCACGAATCCCTTGGTAATACATTCCTAAACCGAGGCACGAGACGAAACCACGCCGTCTTAGTATTTTTCCTGCCATGATCGACGACTTGGAACAACTTGGAGTCCTCATGGCTGCGCCAGCTGGCACATGTATAATGTATATCCTCTCTATGGCATGGAAGATTTACTCTTCTCCAGATGATGGCTCCACTAGTGGAATAGCGTCTATGTGGCATATCAAGTGGCCAGTTTCTGAATGTACAGTGATCAATTTGTTGTCAGCGACCATTCGGACTTTCTGGTGCAAACTGGACGATATGGCTCTGGCCATATAAATCCAAGGCCTCCCCAATAATAATCCAAATGATGCATGGATATTCATGACCTGGAAGTTGATCTGGAACTCTATTGGGCCTATAGTGACGGGAACTTCCACCTCCCTAGTCACTTCACCTTTCGCCCCGTCGAATGCTCGAATAGTAGATTTCGAAGCCTTAATTGAATCCTTCTTCACTCTCAGACTTGTGAGCGTATTCAATGGGCATATGTCAAATGCTGATCCGTTGTCCATGAAGACTCGAGATACTCGTTTTCCACGACATATTGTAGATATGTAAAGCACCTTGTTATGCCTCCGCCCCTCCGACGTGAAATCCTCGTTCGAAAATGAGATTTGGTCTTTCAAAAGGACCGCGCCCACAAAGTCTTCTAATTGGACCTCATTGATCATTTCGGGCACATGGGCCTCGTTAAGCACTTTCAAAAGGGTGGTTCGATGTTTCTCTAATGTCTTAAAGAGTTCTAGAAGCGAAATCTGTGCTGGCATTTTCCTCAGCTACTCAATGATCTCGAACTCGCTAGTTCTTACAATAGCTAGGACCTGTCTGGAATCTTCTTCCGTTACCCCTTTCTTTTCAGTATCCCCCTCCTTTCGGACCTGGCATCTCCCAAAATGAGTGATGACATCTACATCGCAGGTGCCGTAATCCCAGTGTACTGCTTTAGGGTTATAAGGCTCTACCGTGGGAAGCACGATCACCAAAGGTCTATCTTTCGTGACTTCGTTCTCGTGAGATCTGCCTAACTCCTTTGTTGCCTCAGTCTTGACTTCACTATCCTTCTCACGTACGGAGTCAAGCTCAGCGAGGTTGATCACAAGTGGGGTCATTCCTTCCACCATACAAATAGACCCGTTTAAATATAGCTCATCTGAATTATATCCCTCTCTTGGGTTGGGTTGACAAGTCTCGGTAGAGGTGGATCTAGGCTTCGAGGGTCGAAACTCTTCGTTCATTCTCTTCAAGAATTGAACTGATCTTTCCGTTCTTCCAATTCTTGAGCCTCGAATTTGATCTTGCTGCTAAGCCCACTCTATCCTTTCCAAATCGCTTATCAAATGAGTGAAAGATTGATATTTATAGGTGGACATAGATATAACGGCCTCATGGGGCATGCCCTTCGTGAAGCACTCCAACAATTCTTCCTCTGTTAACGGGGGTATCCTTGCGCAGCGAGCCTCCTCCATCTGCGTGCATGGGATTTAAAGTCTGCGCCCTCTTTGTTTTTTATGTGAATCAGGTCCTCGCAACTAAAGATGAATGTTTAGTCGACGTCATATCTCCCTAGGAATTGGGCTATGAACTCATTCCAGGTGATCGATTGGCGATGATCGAGAGCCAGAAACCAGGTTAGGGCGGGGCCGTCCAAGCTGAGCCCAAAGTTCTGAATAAGCGCTTCCTCTTCCCTAGAGAGATCAAAAATAGTGTTCAAATAGAATAAGACATGCTTTCTCAGAGACCCCTTTCCGCTGTATGTTTGATGGTAGACGACATCACCAACTTGTCTTGGTGAGGGATTCTTGACCCATGGAGGAGAAGGGTCTATTGGGACTTTTACCTCAGACAGGCCATTAGTCAGATCTCGACACCAATTCTCTAAATCGACGATCCTGCGGTTCTGCGCATCTAATACTCTTTGATGCTCCATTAGCGAGAGGTCGTTCTTTGCAAGCCCATCGTCCATCATTCGTCCGGTCATATCAGTCAACATATCTACTAGACCAGTCATGCGGGCCTCCATACCGGCTAGTCGTGTTGGCATCCATAGGTCGCCCTCTGTTCTCGGAGTCTGCGTGGGGGTTGCCTTGTTGATTCGTCGCTATTTTTGGCTATTGGGGATCATCCATGCCTCCCCAACCATCGGGAACCAACTCTCCGGGGCCGTCGAAAAAGCTCGGAGGAATAGAGTACGACACTTTGAAATTATAGCCTCCACTGTCTTGTCCCAAGTTATCAATTATTTCTCCTCTTTGGAGGGCGTCCCGTATGAACTTTCTATCACCCTAACGCGCCTTCTCTAGGTTTATTTCATATTTATCTAGCTTCTCAGCTTCTTCAGCATCTTCGATGTTCATCAAATATCCCGTGGGGACATCCCAGGTTTCTCCTCTGGTGGCCTTTATCGCAAACCGATGTGAGTCCAGAACGACCATCGCGTAGTATCCCTTGAAGGAACGGTCGTTAGCTCTGGAGACAATCCCCATGTCAATCATCTTGGTCAAACACTTTAGCTTCTGCTCTTTGGTGATCTGATCCTGCTCCGGATATTGTGATGCTACGGCCAATACAGATTCCATCCTAGATCTATCAACTAGGAATTCTAGATCACCTCATAGGTCTACGTCGAACACGACGTTCACCGTATGGTCAAGTAGAGGGTTCTGCTGAATATTCGGATCCGATCCGTCGAACTCCAGTAAGTGGTTGTCGACAAGAGCCTGTATGTCGTACTGTACGGCTCGGCAATTCTCCACATTATGTCCCTTCACGCCCATGTAGTATACACACATTTGACTCTCATCGAAACCCAAGAATCTCGGTGGCTTTGATCTCGGTGGTTTCTTGGCCAGAACCTCGCCTCAAGGAGCTTAGGGAGCAACTTTGACATTGGAATCGAGAGTGGCGTGAAAGATGGAGGACCCCTCCCTCCTCTTTGGTTCGGAGACATTTTGGGCTGCTCAGGAGGTGTTCCCTTGCGTAGGGACAAAACCCTCAAATTTTCTTGATCTCGAGGGATTAGAGACAAAAGCTACTTCAGCATTAGATTCCCGCTCTTTCTTCACGAGGAACGACCGCTTAGGAGTTGCCTCAGGCATACGTCTTTCTCTTATAGGCCATTCATGTCTTTCCGCTACTTTGATTAAGTGTGTGAAAGTCTGACATCCAGAGATGTTCAGTTTATCAAAGTAGTCATACGGTAATGCCTTTAGAAAGATGCCCACCAACTCCTCCTCTAGGATAGGCGGCTTGACCTGCGTAGCTAGTGCCCTCCATCTTTGGACGTATAAACTGACGCTCTCATTTCTCCCCTTCACGGTCCTAAGCAAATCCTCCCTAGTAGGGGCAGTGGTCACGTTGAACTTGTACTGGCGCTGAAACTCTGTCACAAACTCCTCCTAGTCCTCGTACTTTTGGATATCCAGCTCAACATACCAAGTCAAGGCTGCAACCGTCAGGCTTTCTTAGAATGTGTTGATGATTAAGGGGACGTAGTCGGAGTATTTTGCCATCTTGTACATATAGTATTTCAGATGCGCCTTGGGATAGCCTGTCCCATTGTACTTCCCTACAAACTCAAGCTCCTTATAGTCAGACGGGACTTCAATCTTAGCGAAAGACATGTGTTGACACCTGATTTTTTTATCAGTCTTTCATAGTTTATTTTTTAAAAATTCATAAAAAATCTATAAAAAGTTAAAAAGTTAAAAAATCATCTTTGGTAGCCTTGACCAAGCTAAAGGAACCATTTTTGACAAAAAATAATTTTTCAATTTTTTCCAAAAATAAAAAAATACATGAAAAATGAAGAAAAATAGCATTCGATGTCGTAAAAATATAGAAAAATAGTCAATATTTTTATTTTTATTTTCTTTTCATTTTGAACTCATAAATAGTCAAAATTCAAGTTCAATTGCATGTGTTTCTTCACGACGCATAGAGTTGAATTTGGCAAAAAAAATATCATTCGAGTATTTTAATTTGTAAATTTCTACATCTTTTTTAGTCTTGATGTCCAATTAGATCGACCACCATCTACAATAAATGCCCCTTGCTGAATATTTTCGTTATTGTTTCACATGATTTCATGATGTAAAACGCCGAGTGGATCCCCAAATATAATCGGGTCGGCATGAGCTCGATAGCTCGTCCAAGACCAAACCAGGGCACGGCGAACCCCATGTGAGTACTCTCAAACTCCTGTGATGCTTCCTAATGCTTTTCTTAGGTTAGATCGAGTGTAGAACGGCTAGGACAGCTAAATCATTCTTGAGCTGTGATTGATAAATATGGCATTACTAGGAATGCCATGTGATTTATTTGCATATCTAGATTCCTCGAGTTGCGCATTTTATTACTGATTGTGATTGCTAGGATAATCACTCATATCTGCATGAATTTCTAGATTTATGGTTCATACCTTACTCATCCGCATAAATCTCAGGCTAGAAAATTCAGTCAACTTAGGTACCGAAAGGGCGTCAACTCTGACAGTTGGCGTAACTAAGTCCCCGAAACCATTTCTCTGGTTCTCGCAGAATTGAATAGAAACTCCCAACTATTCGATTGGGTGGTCCAATCATACCCTAAAAAAATGATTGGTGGCGACTCCATGGCATGCACACTTAGCACATGTCACTAGACCACACTGAAAGTCGATCACGCATACCTCCGTTGCGATTTGGGTAATGGGCCTTGGGAGAGGCCCGCGTCCGACCAGACATGACGGCCCATTAGCCCTCGAGAGCCCGACAACCTCAAGAGGGTCGCGACAGACTGGCAACTCTGCTGGGGACTGGTTCTTAACCATTTAGTGGACTTGAGCCGATTAAAAAGTTGATTGATTCTTCTAACCTAATTTTATGCAGATGCTCTCGAAAGTGAGGTGTATATGCTAACGAATGTGTTAGATGTTTTTGTAGACGGGAGAAATAAGGGGTGAAGTGCTTGTTAACTTTGTTTTATGCAGGCAAGAGTTTTGGATGTATGATTGTGTGGATATTTATATTGAAGCGGTGATTGTTAAATAAAATGAATGTTTATTGCTTTAGCACGACACAATGAATACACACAATTGCGCCTAAAACCCCAGGCGCCCTCTTTAGGAACACAATAGAATGAATTGAAAATGGAATCTCCGTGAGGAAAAACATGGGGTAATCCACTTTTCAATTCCGCTCACTTCGAATTATGGATTGAGTCCCAATGCAACGATAGTTGTGCAATGGAATCGACTCTTCCCAGAATTCGAGGTGAGAACCTTGGCTTTAGGTACCAACCCTATCTTTTGATTTTTAGGAGTTTTCCCTCACTTGTCTCATGCGTTTGTCTATGGAAGGTTAGTATACCTAACACCGTACAGAGAAGCTTGATTTTCTCTTAAGTTTGGTTGGTAAGACTTTTCTATCCCTCGAACTTGTTACAGCTCATAATCATTATATTCATTGCATAATTCTGGTTATTGGATTAAATGCCATTTTGAGGATAGATAGGTGTGTTTTCCTCCCAATGTTCTTGATGGAAGACGAAGATGGTGTCATCCCATTACGAGCGCCAAGTGGACAAGAAGAGCCTGCTATGGACATCATTGAGGTATCATCTAATGAAGATGACAATTTGGAATAGGTGATCCTGAAGTCACCTCTCAAAGATCGAAACTGGGGCATCTCTAAGTAGTTAAAAACAGATAGAGAAGAGAAGTCTTTTTGTGGATAAACGCGGTGGGAGGTTCCTTTATTCGATCATAAGCAAGATTAAAAAATCAAGATGTACACGCTCGAATCATCAATGTCAAAGAGCAGCTTGCCTAGGTTGAGAGTGGTCAGATGTTCGAGAAAGTCAGCCATACAGAAGTTGAGACACACATATTAGAGCTTTCATTCATTTCGCTCAATCGAGGGACCTTAAAAGCAGATCATACAGATCATCGTGGTGGAAAAGTAAAACCGAAATGAGCCCTAATTAGCATCACAAAGGAACCTAGTTGGCCCTCCATATTATTGATGCTTTGCCTATACTCACCACCTCGGGACTCGAGATCTGCAAGCTTAAGAAGAAGGCGTTTACATTCCCCTTTAAGCTCGGCAACCTTGGTCCCGTGATCTTCGGCGGCTATTTCCAGGTCCCGAACTAGTCCTCTCCCATGGGCTATATCCGCAGTAATGCTGTCAAGCCTTTCTTCCTGCCACTCACATTGAAACTTCAACACGACATTACGACGGTCGTGCTCATAGGTGGTCAGGGATAAGGCCAAGTGCTCCACCAAATTTCCCCTCTCGCGAAGCAACATCGAGACCCGCTCGTTGGCGAACTCAACAGCCTTTCTGTGACTATCGGCCACAAGGTTGGCCAACACCAAGCAGTTGGACCGATCCTCATAGCGAGCTCGCAAAACGTGAGCCACGGTAACTTCTCGATGAGCGACACGGTAAGTCTCTAAAAAGTTTATAAAGAGGGTTGGGAAGATTCTATATTCCCTCTCTAAATTAGTGCCCTCGATAGAGGTGGTGTCTATTTCCACGAGCAAAATGGGAATTTCATCTTCAATTTCTGGGTGATCGGCTATATGAGCATAGCCTCGACCTAAGAGGTTATAGAGTTTTTCCCACTGGGCTAAAATTTCAGCCGAGAAAGCGCGAATAGGAGAGGAGGTCATTTTTGTTGGAGTGAGGGAGAAGAAGATGGGTGTGGTAGAGTGATTAAAATACGAAAAGGCAATTATGTAAGAGCGTTAATCTTCTCTGCATTAACTCCTCCTTTTATAGCAACTCGAGGATGAAGAAAGGTCACAACAATAATGCTCGTGGAGCCAAGTTAATTGGGTAAAGCAGTGGTGGCTCTTTCGGTGAACCATCAGATCCGTCCTAGTCCGCGATTTCAGGCTTGATAAATCTAAAAAAGTTGTAAAAAGATATGTCAGTGCCACCATATTAAAATTGAGCAGGAGTTAAGCGCAACTATCGAAAAAAGTTGCAAAAGGATTTGGCGGTCCCATCATATTAAAAAACTGAGCGGGAGGCGAGCGTAGTTCCACCTTTTTGAAAATAAGTGGGAGACAGACATGGATATCGAGAAAAGGAAATCGATTTGTTGTCCCTCCACGTTGAAAAGAAGAAAGAAGACGACAAAGCGAGAAATACGAAATCTTGGGAGAAACGCTTGCCTGATTATCTTCATCCATGTTTAAAGAACGTTTCCTGGGCATACAGAACCACTCAAAAGAAAATTTAGAGAGAGTGAGCATACATGAGAGAGTAGAGAACCCTGAGTGAGCAAAAATTGATCGAACATTTTTCGATCCAACATGTTTGAGGGTTACAGTCAGTTGCTAGAGGCGACTGATCCAAAAATCTCAGAAAATGAACTATTGAGAGATCTCGAAGATTCCAGGATCGCGTCTGGTACCAGAACCACAGAACCCAACCCTTTCGGCAACGAAGTTCAGGATCTCAGCAGCGACGACAACAGCAGCATCAATGGTCAATCCCGGAAAAGGAAACGTCACCAGTGCCACACTCAGAATGAAATCCAAGAGCTTGAAGCTTTCTTTAGTGAATGCCCTCTCCCGAACATGAAACAAAGAAATGAATTGGGCCAGAAGCTAGGGATGAAACCTTTGAGGGTCAAGTTTTGGTTTCAAAATAAGCGAGCCAAATTGAGGGCTCAACACAGACGTCAAGAACTTGCGATTCTAAAGGAGGAAAACGAAAAGCTTCGAGCGGAGAACATGAGGTATAAGAAAGCTCCCAGCACTATCGCTTGCCTTAATTGCGGTGGCCCTATCACTCTCGGCGAAATGTTCCTTGATAAGCCTTATATGAGGATTGAAAATGCTCATTCACCACCCCACTCCCTCGAACCATCTTTGATACAATCGGATTTTGTTGGAGATATGCATGAACAAATCAATTCTACGAAGTCAATACCGATGCCTTCTAAAGGATGGGATATGCGTCACCATGATTGGAGTTTCCTTAACGATGAGCTTACTATCACGACCGACCAATCCAAAGCTGATGAATTCCCTCCACAACAATTTCCGGCTCGATCAAATCCTACTGGAAATAGGCCAGAGAGCAATAGCCAAGTTGTCAACACTATTCCAGGTCGCAAGAAGACGAGGGTCAATTGGTCCCCAGAGCTTCATCTCAAGTTCCTTAGTGCGGTTCAGCAACTAGGGATCAACTCAGCATATCCAACGCGCATACTTGAGATCATGAACATACCAGGACTCACTAAAGATGGAGTCGCGAGTCACCTCAAGAGCTACAGAAGGGCACTAAGACAGCGCCACACAGCACTGAACCTGAAAGAACTCAACTTGTGCCTAAACACTAGGCATGGCCACAACTACAATGCCCCTGAAGTAAGAAATACCCTGCCGAATTGAGGCATCGACCAAGCTGGTAGCAGCACCATCGACTACTTGGGCGCTAATCAGAATATTCTCCCGAATCATCTCAGCACCACTCAAGAGTATATGCCACAAGTGCAGCAGGTACGAACTCCTTGGTTTGAGCAGCAACTTTTCGCTAGTGCTCTTCCTATCGCCGATCAACATATTGCGCCTAGTGTTCAAAGATCTGCCTGGCTTGGGCGTATGATTTCGGAAGATCAAGCGGGGGGATGCTCTGAGGATTTTTGTTTCTCCCATCCCCAAATGGAAGGTGCTTTTGATAGTGAACCGATCAATCATCCTCTTATAATCTCGAGCAATGACGAAGGTTCTAGCTCGAAGAATCAGATCGCTCACAACAGAAATAGGAATCCTTCGCCGCCAAGCGATGATGGTCAACCCGAATATCAGTTGCTCGAAGAATCAAAAGATTTCCTTGATGAGGAGCTCCGTATCTGGATCGATCAGTTTAAAACTGATGGACTTATGAAGTTATGATCCAAAATGGCGATTATATATCTGATTCATGGTGTAACTGGCTGATCACTGAGAATCTTCAAGGGACGTAGGCACATGTGACTGGATGTATCATTAATCTTTCTGTCATAAAGTCTTCCATGCGAGATAATCTTCCTTAATGCCTAGAGTTAATCTGGGGCAGCGATCAGTACTACCTGCGAGCATCATCATGCTCGAGTGCGACAATCCCTTGTTAGATTAGAGTCGAGGTGAATCAATTGAACGCCACGAAGAAAAACATTTAAAGGCTTCACATAGGAAAATGTGAGTAAAAGCCCGAGCGAGCTCAAAGACGGTTAGCTCTGTATCGTTCCAAGGGACCTTTAGTCGTTACGAACTCTAAATTGAGCTTGTTTCATTCTCGATGGGGGTCACTAACTGCTTCGAGAATTTTATAACAAAAAATGAACCAGTTAGGGACGCCAATAGTGTTGTGTCTTGGTAGTCAGTGAAATGGCAGTGGTACGAAACGTCAGGAGTTCGAGTTCGATCTCGGGATTGAAAAATCGTTTTATCAGTTTCAAAGAGATTCGACGCAGATGACTATAGAACTTGGGGCAATTCGAAAATCATCGATTCATTTTTATCAAGCGGCGAAGTTGGTATTGTAAAATGTGAAGCGCGCAAATGACAAATCCGAAGCAGAAGGAGATGAATCATGATTCCCTTATCCAAGGTCGGGATTTCAACCTTCGACTAAAGCCAAATCTAGGATGAGTTTTTGATCTTGCCCACTCGACAAAACCCATCTCTACTGAAAATGGGAGCAAACCATTCCTACATCCGGAAAGCATGTCGAAGCCGAAGACATCAGATTCACCATTTAATCCGTGGGGCAAGTCCCCCAAGCGATAGTTATCATCCGCAGAGCGTAATGGAATCCATCCTTTCAACGTAAAACGCATTTGGCCGCGGAGCCACCCATTTGGTAAAAAGAACGTATCGTTCCTAAATGATTTTCAATCAGATGTGGGGATAATGTTCTCTTATTTTCTTCTCAGGTGATGAATAGAGACGAGGCACCCAAGAAGCCATGCATTCAAATAACAAAACAGCGCATGAAACACGCCCAAAAAGATGAATGAATCTCCTCCGACATAAATCCTTGAGGGCCGGCTTCTGCAATCCGTACATTGGCATGCAGAATGGAATTCAAATCAAGAGTAAAGTAGTATCGTCCCAATTTGTTTTGAATTTGGAAACCCAAAATAATGCTTAATATTTATCCTTGGCAGGAGCTCGCCATCAGGGCAGACATATTTTCACAACCCTTGTACACTCGTTGGAGCATATGACGAAGGGTAAGATGTATCGTTCCAATTTTTGTAAAGTTTTAGAATATACAATGACATATCCCTTTTATATCTCCAGGATCTCCAGCCTCGATGGGCAGGTAAGTATCCCTTTTCCCAATTCATTGGAGATTAAAAACTTTCAGAATTAATTCGATTCTCACATCTAAAAAGACATAGAATTCTTACTTCATTGACATTCATGTTTTAAAACAAGAGATTGTCTGAACATGAATTACACATATATGGTGCATCACAAAATCCCTTTGAAGGATAAATCTTGATGAAATGAAATGAATTTTTCCAACAAGAGTCGTTTGAACTGTTCAAAAGGGTATTTTCTCATAAGAGAAGCGAGCCTAATCCAAACACGTCCCATACACACTTGAGAGATGAGGAGATTGGAAATGATTGAGAAACCTTAACCTATGGACATAAGGGTCATTCGCAACGATTACATGGATCGAGATGACAGAGGCATTTATTTCTTCATTCCAAACACTACAGATGCCCATTGAGAACCCCATTGAACGGCGATTTTCATTCTCAACCCTGTCAAGAACCACCCCACATTGGGGCAAATGAAGGTTAGTCCAACAGTATCAGAAAGTAAATGGTTAGAAATTTTCTTGCTCAGACTAACATAAATCTTTGTGTGTTGTTTATATGATAATCCAAGTGTTATAGGATGACGAGAATAATTCATTTCTCTATCCTACACACTGTTATCCTTTGCACGACCATGTTGAGCCAGCAAATTCATTTCATCAACATATTGGTGATCATTGCATATTCCAAAACAAAGGCAACATCACTCTAGGAACGGAAGCATGCCAAAGTTTAAGTTGCATATCTAGCATGATTGCCGAAAATCCTAGCTCCAAAAGAAAAGAAAAACACTGGATTAAAAAAAGGGGGAAAAGAAAAATCCCTAGACATCAAGAAAAGGCAAAGTGCCTGGTAAAAAGCAAGGCCGATGTCCATTCAAAATATCCCCAGTAAAGTCTAGAGAGATGATGAAAAGACCCTCCAAAGGAGTCAGATCAAGATGACTACTCCCCAAATGATGTCGTGCTCAAATAGCAAACACACAAACAGACGGTCTCTTAATGCAACAAGAGACGCTTTTAAACATCCTTGTGCGCTCTAAAAGAGGAGTGTACACTTCAAGAAATGGAGATGTTCTTCGAAGGACATGTGGCAAATTTGCAATGATCACCAATGTCAAACCCTTCACAATTTCTAGGCAAAAAACAAGCATTTTTCGGTCCCCAATCCTTCCAATGTTACAATCCTGAAGCAGTCTTCTCTGACTAAGATACTTGGGTTAATGTATAACTTAGCTCAAAGAAGTACGAGCAAGACTATTTCTTTCTCATTTTGCAGGGTTCTTGACTTGTAAACCCGGAGCAGATAGTGAAAAATTTCGTTCAACGGCCTTGACTCAAAAGTGAGTCCCCCTTGGAAACCGATATCCAAGCCTAACACTACGGTCCCGTGAAAGACCTCCTGATTGATCGAAATGTATGCGTTGCGAATGATCCTGAAACCCAGGTACAGGTCGGTAGGAAATTGAGCACTTTCCCTATTAAAGATCATTATCACAGAGCAGTGAGGAGCCTTCTTGGATGAGAAATACTCCAATGGATGTTTTGAGCAAACTCTTTTTGAAATTTTCAAATTGTTTGATCTAGAGTTTCCGTGCAAGGAATTTATGATCACATCTGTATGTGGCAGGAATGTTTTGGATAACCTCCAACAATCAAAATGCACATTTCATGACTAAAACTTAAGTCGTAGAATTTTGTCAATTAGACAATTATTGTCTTCCCAAAGATTACTAACATCTTCTTGGCGAGGAAAATTTTTTCAGGTCTAAGATTTCTGCAGGACTTTTGGCCACCCCAAAGACTAGGTGCGTCATCCTTAAGTGAAGCCTTTTAGTAGGCAAATCTTTTCTAAGACCGATCCACAGAATGATCGAGTCTCCGACTAGCCCCGAAGAGCGGGTACGTCATCCTTTGATTCATATCAATTTGGAATTTCATAAATGGTAGAAACCGCCTGAAGGGTCAACTCAATGGTAGAAACCGCCTGAAGGGTCAATCAATGGTAGAAACCGCCTGAAGGGTCAGCACAATGGTAGAAACCGCCTGAAGGGTCAATATATGGTAGAAACCGCCTGAAGGGTCAATGTATGGTAGAAACCGCCTGAAGGGTCAATCAATGGTAGAAACCGCCTGAAGGGTCAACACAATGGTAGAAACCGCCTGAAGGGTCAATGTATGGTAGAAACCGCCTGAAGGGTCAACCAATGGTAGAAACCGCCTGAAGGGTCAACACAATGGTAGAAACCGCCTAAAGGGTCAATGTATGGTAGAAACCGCCTGAAGGGTCAACCAATGGTAGAAACCGCCTGAAGGGTCAACTCAATGGTAGAAACCGCATGAAGGGTCAATGAATGGTAGAAACCGCCTGAAGGGTCAAAGGACTGGTAGAGACCGCCTGAAGGATCAACCCAATGGTCCGATCCACCATACGGATCAAAACCTTGATGAATCCCGAACGCGGGAGGAGTCGTTTTCCCTAATAAGCCTTACATTAGGCAAGCCATTTCTAGTTTAGCCCACCATACGGATCAAAACCCTTGGCAAATTCCCAAATGTGGGATGCGTCTTCCTTAGGTTCCTTTCAGTTAGGAATCCCATTATGGTTTGACCTACCATACAAGTCAGAGCTTAACATCCCTATGACACTCCGATGACGAGTCCTTAGGAATCTACTTGAACCCATCAGACACAGCAAATGCCACAAGCATTCGGCAGGTAAGGGGCAGGGAAGTCTATCTACTCCTTAACTTTCTTACATCATATCAGGGAATTGAATGAGCACATCTCTTTTTAAGGAAAAGCACACATTGATGGGCATGAAAATTGGATGTAATGATTTCTTTTCTTTTCTTTTCTTTTCCCAGTCGAGTCGATCGGGACACAGGTGTCACCTTGTCTTTGAGAGAAACCTCTGACGAAATTCCTCCCAAAGAGGGGCAGCTGTTGACACCTGATTTTTTTATCAGTCTTTCATAGTTTATTTTTTAAAAATTCATAAAAAATCTATAAAAAGTTAAAAAGTTAAAAAATCATCTTTGGTAGCCTTGACCAAGCTAAAGGAACCATTTTTGACAAAAAATAATTTTTCAATTTTTTCCAAAAATAGAAAAATACATGAAAAATGAAGAAAATTAGCATTCGATGTCGTAAAAATATAGAAAAATAGTCAATATTTTTATTTTAATTTTCTTTTCATTTTGAACTCATAAATAGTCAAAATTCAAGTTCAATTGCATGTGTTTCTTCACGACGCATAGAGTTGAATTTGGCAAAAAAAATATCATTCGAGTATTTTAATTTGTAAATTTCTACATCTTTTTTAGTCTTGATGTCCAATTAGATCGACCACCATCTACAATAAATGCCCCTTGCTGAATATTTTCGTTATTGTTTCACATGATTTCATGATGTAAAACGCCGAGTGGATCCCCAAATATAATCGGGTCGGCATGAGCTCGATAGCTCGTCCAAGACCAAACCAGGGCACGGCGAACCCCATGTGAGTACTCTCAAACTCCTGTGATGCTTCCTAATGCTTTTCTTAGGTTAGATCGAGTGTAGAACGGCTAGGACAGCTAAATCATTCTTGAGCTGTGATTGATAAATATGGCATTACTAGGAATGCCATGTGATTTATTTGCATATCTAGATTCCTTGAGTTGCGCATTTTATTACTGATTGTGATTGCTAGGATAATCACTCATATCTGCATAAATTTCTAGATTTATGGTTCATACCTTACTCATCCGCATAAATCTCAGGCTAGAAAATTCAGTCAACTTAGGTACCGAAAGGGCGTCAACTCTGACAGTTGGCGTAACTAAGTCCCCGAAACCATTTCTCTGGTTCTCGCAGAATTGAATAGAAACTCCCAACTATTCGATTGGGTGGTCCAATCATACCCTAAAAAAATGATTGGTGGCGACTCCATGGCATGCACACTTAGCACATGTCACTAGACCACACTGAAAGTCGATCACGCATACCTCCGTTGCGATTTGGGTAATGGGCCTTGGGAGAGGCCCGCGTCCGACCAGACATGACGGCCCATTAGCCCTCGAGAGCCTGACAACCTCAAGAGGGTCGCGACAACATGATCTTATCATATTTTGACAGCTCAAACCCCTTACTGCTAAGGCATTCCTCGATATTGGCAATCCTCTTTACTCCTTCATCGAGCTTTGGAACAGACTTCTCTTTCTATTTCTCCTCTAGGTCGATCATAACGGGTGAAGCCCTTGGCGGAACCTCGATAGTTGGAACCTGATCGGGAGTAGCTGCAGATTTATCCCGGCGGACCCACTCGCATCACCAGTGGCAGGTGTATGCGGATTTGCAGCTTGGTTAAGGTCAATCGATAGAGCATGCCTAGCATTAGCTGCAGTGATATTGGCCTTCATTTCGGCCATCATCTCAGCCATTTGGTCTAGTCGTGTTTCTAGAGTTCCAAAGCGAGCATCAACCTGCTCCTGCTCCATTCGGGTTTTCAAGCGAGCTTGGGCTCGAGTCCTCGTGATTGAGAATCGCCTGTTTGGGAAGATTAAAGTCAGGTTTGTCGAAATGAAAGAGGGATCATATTGTGTGCAACCTCTTTAGCAACATGTCGTGACGCGGACGACAGTCTAGCCATGAGTATGTTCCCTTGCCCAGGCTTTTTGCCTCGCCCGTACAGACAAGCCTGTTGTTAAGCAGGGAGTAATCCATGATAATTACAATGGGGATTTTGAAAAGATACCTTGATAATGCATAAATTAAGAGCATTCATTACAACTAAAAAGGCTCTCGAAAGAGTTTGATTAAAATGCGATATGAAAAAGCTCCAATATTCTAAACTCGATGGGAAGTCTTGTTCTCCATGTCTGGATGTCCGTCCTCCAGCATTGTCGAGGAAGTGCAGTCTTTAATCGCAGATCTCTTCGTCATCAGTATAGGTGGATGGTCCTACATCCTCTGGTATGCACGGTCCCATTCCTAGTATGTACAAGAACACATACTCTAGGACATACGGCTCTACAGGAGTCGAGCGGATCCTTTTGAAAGCTCGGATATGTTCCTCCGAAGCCCAATGGAGATCCATCTCAAGGCTTATTTGATCTGGCCACTCCACGTCTTGAGGGGGAGAGTCCTTCAGTGCTTGCTATATGTCATCTACCATAGCTTGGATGTGACATTCCAAATTTCCGCCCTCTCGAGGCTTGAGATATGGAATGGAATCTTAAAATTGGAATAGTGAAAATGAAAAATTCTAACATTGGATTGGAATTTGACGTCGTCTCGCCAATGGTAATTCAAAATTGGAAAAGAGAAGTTTCGGACGGGAAGTGTAAAATTACCATTTTGCCCTCGACCAATTGCTCTTGTTTTAAGAATGATTGAAGGACAAAATAGTCATTTGGATACCCCCTTGTGGCTGCCGAAAATTGGGAGGAAGTGGTCAAAGGAAGTCAATGGTGGACCAAGGTCTTCTAGAAGCTTTGACATGTGCTAACCAATGAGGGCTGAAACATTAATTATGCATCTTGTCACTTGTTAACCTCAATTATTTGTGGAAGACTTCATTCCACCCTTGCTTCAGCCGTGGCTCTCCCCTCTCCCTCATTCCTCTCCATTTCTTCTTCTTCCTCTCTCTCGGCCGAACTGTCCAGCCCGACTAGTCCCAACCACCTTCCTTCCTCAGGCCATATCTTCGTCGTCTGATGGCCGATTGAGGTCATTCCTTCGCCATTAGAAAGCTTATCATCTTGCCTTTCCAAGGACATATTATAAGCTCGATTTGGCCCAGTATTTGTTAACGTAGGTCGATTTGAATGGACAAAGGTCTGGACAATGCAGATTCTGACCGGTTTTGGAGGAGGAGCTGTTTCGTGGGTTTCAAGGCTTCAATGGCTCCAAACTTTCGGTGGGGTCTTCTAGACTCTTAGTGTAAGAGCTAAGAAAGTTGGTTCTTAGGATTTGTTAAAGTTATAATGGATTATGAAGTTAGTTTTGTATGATATTTCAAGGTCAATTTCTGTTCTGCTGCTGGGCGTGTGAAACCGAGACTGCTTGAGGGGCTTTGGGTCATCACCGTGCCTTAGAACTTTTAGTAAGGCACCTAGAGTTGTTGTATTATATGTTGGTGAAGCGGTTTTGTAAAGAATTGAAGCTTAGAGGTTGATTTGTGGGCTATTTGATGTGATTGAACCAGGGCCGGTTCTGTCCCCTGCACTGGCTATGAAAATTGAATCCTTTGAAGGCTCGTGGAAGTGTTGTCTAGCTTCGAACTTGTGGTGAATCACCTAAGGATGTTAATTGATGTGTTGGCAAGATGTGTGCACGATGAAATTGTTTTTTAGGAGAATTCATGATCGGTTTGTGCGAAATTCTTAGGAACCGGTTCTGCCCTGGCTTGGCCAGCATGGTTTGAAGACTTCAAGCGGCCGATTGTGGGATTTTGCTTGCTTGACTTTGAGGTAAGTTGATTCTAACCCTTTCTTAGGATGTTGGGGGTGGATCTTTGGTAAAATTAAAAAGGGGTTTTAAGGGCTATTTTGGTGAGAAACTAGTGAGAGACTCGAAACCGCCCAAATCTATTTTCAACGCGCACTAATTTTAAAATGGCCCGATTTAATTCATCTGATATCCAAATTAAACCCCGTTTACGCCCACACGTTCGTAAGATCTTGAAGGACAAGATCCTTGAATTTGATTTCTCAAAAAGCTGTGGAAAAAAGTCAGTTTACTCGTGAGTGAACCTGGTCGTGGGTGGGCAGTTTTATGAATTGAGGTTTTGATGATTTGTTCTTGATTGAGTACCATGTTTTTATGCCTAGGAAGCAATGAATTAAAGATGTGATTGCTTGGTGATGATATGCGGTGTGTGAATTTGGGCATGTGATGATTAACGGGGTTCAATTGAGGGCTTTAATGCTCGATTTTGTACTCGATGTCACATGAGGCTTAATGTAATGATATGCATATGCATGATGGCCAAATGACGTGCTTGAAATGATGAATTGGTTGTGATTGAACCATGTACCTTGAATGGCGATGAGGTGACATGATGGCATGAATTGCCTGTGATTGTGATAAAAGGCTTAACGAGAAGAACCACTGTTTGTTTATGGCCAATGCATTGAGCTGGGGAGAGAGTTACTCCCATTGACCTGACGAGGACTTGCGGCTAGAGAGTCCTACCTTGACCGAATCATCTCAAAGGTTGTAAGAATCGAGAGTCAAGTAGTGACCGAATCATCTCTAGGTCCGGAAGTGAGAGTCCTATAGTCGACCGAATCATCTCGATGGCGCGGAGTGTCGAGAGTCGCTATAGTGACCGAATCATCTCGCAGCGAGAGTCATGATGACTGAATCATCTCGATAAGACATCGAGAGTCATGTGATTGATCGAATCATCTCGCGGCCCAAATAGAGCGACCCTTGATAGGCATAAAGAAGATAAAAGATTGAAACATGACCTTGGTGTGTTTCCGAGTCTGTATGCTTGAATTGGCTAGAATGCCTCGAGTGCATGAAATGCCTGCATGGCTGATGAAGTTTGGATTGGAAAGTAAATTTGTGAATGACGTGAGTCGCTGAATGCCTGAAATGCCATGTTTATGCCAAATTGCTTGAATGTCATATGTGAAAAGTATTTTCCAAACTTGCATATTTTCAAACGTACCTGGAGGTACCAATAGTCTAGCTTAAGATTAGGGTAACTTACTGAGATTGTTATCTCACCTCGTCGTGGGACCAACATTTTTAGGTCTCAGTAAAGGGAAACCTGAGCTTACCATGGATTGATGTTGGAAGACAGCTATTGAAAAGAGAATAGATAGTGACCTTTCGTAACCTTAAGGATTGTTTATTGAATTTGAGGATTTAGAATTGTAACCTTTGAAGTGTGTTTGATACTCACGAGAAGTATACCCTGTTTCTGTCCTAAGTCATCTTGTTGTTTTTATGTTTGAAGTTGTTTTACCGCCTCCGTATGCTTTTCATTTAGAAGCCTCGATTTTTTGTTGGATTTTTGAGTTGTCGGTCAAAGGATCCTGGGAGTCAATCTAAAGATCAACGGCCAGATGGGATGTACATGTGTTCGCAGGGTTTGGAGCGTGACATTGGAGGGCTTTGAGGAGGGATTTCCTGCAGCATATCAAACTGTCTGACAACTTTGATCGGGTAGTATGACACAGCTCCGGTAAATCCCAAAAGTGGAATCGGTCCTCCTTCCTCGGTAGTGATGCGAGCTTTGCACATCTTCGGTCGTCTCAGCCGCCATAGGAGTTGTTCAGGTTCTAGCTTCCCTAGGAGGTTGTACCAATTTTTGCAAGAACGATCTGTAATGAGTGATTTGCATTTGACGAAGGATTTGATAGGGTGGATATCTTCATCGATTCGGTACAACCTGCTCGAAGATTGAGACTTTTGAGATGAGAAGTGATCCACATGAAGAAAAGGCTATTGGAGGCTTGGAAGGTGGTCTTTCGAGCGGACTTAGAGTGTCCGAGAGCGATTTTGTAGCGGTTTAGGGATAGAAAGGTCTCAACGAGGATCATATAGCAGTAATCTAACTGGCCACATGCCTGTTGGACTATGTGGACGATGAGAGGGTTGAATGTGGTCCTAGAAGTAGGAAATAGGACGAATCCAAAAAATGCTAGGATGAAAACCTTTCCAGCTCTATGACCAGTGTCAATAGGCAGGTTGGAGTAGTTGTCAAATAGCAATGAAAAGGGAAACCCTTCAGAGTAGGCCTTGAAGATTTCTTCGACCTTCGAAGTCTTGAGGCGGAGAAATTTAGAGAGTAGCTTGGATGGATCGAGGTCCAAAGGAGGCCGGACTAGTTGGTCTTTGAACTTCACCCTGATAACGGTCGTATATTCCTCCAGTGTTGGCGTAATCTCCAGGTCCTCAAAGTTGAAAGTCAGTGTGGTCGGGTCCTAGAATCACGATGCTGCCTGTATGAGCGCGGTTGATGTTTGACTTTGAGGAGGTCTACAAGGTGCCTCAACCTCTGCTTGACGTAAGTTTGATTGGCCTCGTTGAGGCGGCCCCACGAAATCAGCAACTCTCTATGTGGGACTGGCACGATCTGGATGTCGTCTCTCCCCATCGAGTCTAGAATATGAAGATGTCGCCCCAAATTAATTACCATGGATTACTCGATCATTAGATTCGTTCAACTCGTTATTTCTCTCTTGATGTAACGAGGGTTAGGTTCCCTCATTTAATTAAAGGGAATATCGAATGAGGGTTCTGACCCAAGTCCCGTTAAGGTGTATAATAAATTGGACGGAAATAATGATGCAATGCGGATGATATGCTTGTGCATGATATGGACCGGTTCAATTCCATGTCCCACGCAACATGAAACGAGGATTAGATTCTCAGACTTGAGTTAAACACATCAAGTGCGAGTTCTAACGAAAATTTCATCTGTATGAGATATGTAATTGAACCGAAAAATCCGAATGGTTGAGAGAAATTTCAGTATCGCATTCCGATGTTAAGACGCCTAAAATTGACTCGGGAATTAAAGTACAGAATATAGAAGGGAGATCCACAGGTGGAGGCTCCATACAGACTCGAGGACTCGGATAGATAAATAACTAAAAAGAGACAGTCGGAATGCGATCTTAGAGAACCTAAGGAGATGCCCTAAGTCAGGTCTTCAGGGAATGCCTCTTGTCGTCCTTACTCCGGCTAGCTCGGATCGCCTTCTTCACCTGATGAGACGTCTATGAGGTCGAAAGGGGATGGCTGACTTTCGGGTAACTCTTCTTCATATGACGAAATCTCGATAACTTCTAGAGGGGATACTGGATTTGCTCTTATCCTGCTGAATATGTCCCTCAACTTTAGATAAATGTTCAACATCCTTTCCTTTTCGTACTCGAATTTGTGTTCACGTTCGAGTTGTTCGGCGGACTTGGTGTAAAAACAGTTCATTTCTCGGATAAGGTTGCGTCCAGTAAGTGCCCTTCCTTGGGTGAATCGAAAGGAGTGAAATCCGTTGAACATCCTAGTGGCTCGATGGTGGATGACGCGTAGCTCGTATTCGAACATCTCTGGGATCTTGGACCGACTTGGAGAGACCATCTCTACTCTATCCATACTATAAAATGGAATTGTGCTCAACCATTGGACTTGATGAATGCAACATGTTGTGCAAAATAAACGATTGCAAGCAAATTAAATAGAAATGGAAGGACCTTACCAAAACCAGTACCTAATGAATCTTGGTTTTAGGTATACCAACCATCCACATACATGCGCATGAGACAAGTAAGGCTTGACTCTAGAAATAAAAAAATGGCTCAGGTATGGAAAGTAACGGCTTCCCACTAATCGAGTCGATAAAATCGTCTACAAGCGCAATCCACAACAAATGGATAAAAGAATCGACTTGAATAGTGAGCGAGAATAAATATGGTCAACCCAAGCGCAAATCCACGCTAGAGCCTCGCTTATCGATTCCCTATCTACGGTTACCTAAAAAGGTGATTTTACGGCCTAGATTTAGGCGCTTTCTGTGGCATCCCAGGTCTCCTCCTAGCCTCCAACTCTGATACCAACACATAGCCCAGCTATCAATTCTCCAAATCTGAAAAATGTTCCCACAACGTGGGTTAGCGCGACGGCTAGCAAGAAAAATATTCAACCCCACCATAGGGGTCCTAAGACTCCCTAGGACTACTAGCAAGCAATCACATGGTGGATACATATATAAACATTAGTCAAAGGTCATTAAGCAATGACAACATAGTGAAATGACAATGTCAATGCAATAAGGAATGACGTGCTCTTCGCTCATTTACACCATTGCAAGGCGTTCCACCTTGCAATCCCACTCTCCGGGGCTCCGCGACGCATGGTACGACTCTCCCCCGCACACAGCTCAGGATCCACAAGTACGTACAAATCCCCGCACACAGCCCAGGGGCGTCAACTCGATTCAGTGCATTGAAGAGAAATAACTCCACATATCTCATCGATATCGTTCCATGTACAATGTATGCTTGGCTATGAATTCACATGATTCACAATCTCAATTCTCGCAGGCAATATCTCAATTGCAAAGCCAACATACCAATGTCAATGTCCACAATGACAAGTACATGGAAAAATCACAGCAAGGCACATGAGAAATCGAATCACATAGACCAAGAGATCAATCAATTCCCTCGCATGTAGCTCTCGGTTCATTCATGACATTTGCCATCAAGTTCTCCATTTTCGTCAGGCAAATCTATAATGACTTAGACCAAAGATCAAAGAGAACACACTCCTTAGTTCCATCATTTTATTTCCTCGTTAGGCCTTTCGTATTAGCCTTTCTCCTTACTAACTTTTATTCCAAAATCTGTCTGTTCTACATTGATTCAGTCACGGTTTTTATTCTAAAAACAGCCCCCAATCTTCTTAATCGACTAGTCATTAGAACCTCACTTGGTACAAACATAGTTCTATAACATTTGAGGCAAAAGGACATGGTGTGGTTCGATTTTTACAGCAAAAGAATACATAAAACAGAATAGGTACTGCACCGAAGCTAACTACTATCTTGGTCCTAAACAGGGAAGTCCAGCACTGTGCAGTAACACGAATCGTCAGTTTAAAAAAATAGCAAATGAGCTCCTAAAATCATCAAAATTTACTTTGTTATACTTAAGACCTTGGGGAACATTGTGTCAAGAAATCTCGAATTGATCCCATCTAGAAAAATTGCAGTAATTCACGTATTCTAGAGGAAATCTAATCTTCAGTGAACCAGTGCCAACATCACAGAAATAAATATATTTAGTGGGGTTAACCAGATCAGAAAAATCCCAAACTTTTATACGTTATAGTCCAAGATGTCCTCTTAAACTTTCATGCAGGGAAGTTGGTCTAAATCATTCTCCAAAAATCAGTATAACTTCACGAACTGTAAGGGAGTCTCGGCTAAGATCACCAGAAACAGGTCAAGCCCGTGTGGTTCTAAGGGAGTTATAAATATCACCTCAAATCCAAAAATTCCGAAATTAAATTACGTTATAGCCAAGAGAGTGAAGAACAATTTTCATGAAGGAAGTTTGGTCAGATTCTCATCACACAAGGCTCGACAAAATTCTCAACACAGGAAGCACAATTTAGTTCCGAATTTCACAGATTGGGTTTCTCGTCCTAAAACCCGATCCAAACTCTCTAGCATGGTGACAAACAACAAACATCTATCCTATAGCAAGATTGAATGAATCTCTTGCCTTTTTGAAGTCGTGAAGCTGCTCAGACTCTCTTGCAGGCACTCTAATCCTCTCGGTGGACGCCGACCAGCTCTTCCCTCTCTCGGTCTCTCTCTCTCTCTCTCTCTCTCACTCTCTCGATCGGTCTAAGGAGGTAAATGAGCCAAAAACATTAATTAATTTCTAAGGCCATCTATTTATAGTTGAGGGAAGAGTGGTCACCAAGTTTTATGACAACTTGGGGACCAAGTCGCGTGACATTTGGCGGGCATGCGGCAAGCTAAGCCGCCATTTGGCCTATTTATCTTGCATGCATGCCACTTGCTCTTCATGCATCCTTATAGCTATCTCAACTTGTCACATTACACTCTCTTGCTTGACACTTGTAAGACATGCATTTCTTGGATCGCCACTTGGTGGACATGCAATTCTAGCTTCATGCATGTTTGCCACTTGCCAATGACTCCCTAGCATGCATGTTCACCCTATCTTCTCATGCCACTTGTCCTAATTTCTTAGGCTTGCATTTCCCAACCTTTCCTTCCCTCTCTTAACACGCCACTTGTCCCATTATCACACACCCTTTTTGCATGTGTGCCAAATGGCCTAACCTTCCTTGACACTTGTAGAACATGCAATTGCCTTTGAATCTGCCCCTCTCATCACGTCCAGGTTCACTCTCGTATATACTGGCAATTTTTTGTCCACTTCCTTGATGAAAAGACCTCAGATTTATATACTTCATGATCTTACGGTCGCGTGGGAGAAAACAGAGCTCAATTTGGACTCCGGACGACTTCGAACGAGCCATTTTACTTTCCACTCGCGCTGAAAAACGGAAATACGGGCTCTCGGTTCGTGGCCATTTTTCATGTAAATCCACCTTGCATTAAGGCCGATGAAGCTCCTACAAATGTCCTCTTGCATGTCTTAAGAAGCTCTTGATTTGACACTTGTCTCATATCCCATAATATAATGATTTCTTTCTCAAATTTACGCCAACTGTCTATGCTCCCAATGGTGACAAGTCATTCTAATATAATCTTGAGGGGACCATGAACCAATGATCAATCAAATTCTCTTGCTTATTCCCAATGTCATTCGTCCAATGGAAATTCATGCACATGGGATAATCTTGCCAAGTGTCTCTACCCCCATTGTCCGAAAATTCCTTGTTCTCCAAGGTTAGGGAAATTAAATCACACAACCATGCTCATTTTAATCTCCACGAGCTCTTGATACATCGGCCATTTATTCATTTCCTTTCTCCCCAAGATAATTCCAATGGTGGCGATTTCCTTCATATATTCGGCCATGGTATAAATCCAATTAATTCCTCTAATTTCCTCATTGATTTCCACTTGATAATAATTTGATCATAGAACTATAAATCTCAACCAATGTTTTATAATCCTTTGACTTGAAAATCCTCAATTGATTTTCCCTAATATTTCCTTAATTCCATTTGATGGGAAATTGGTCAATGGAACTCGAATTTCTATCCATCATATTCCTCAATATACACGACCAATTCCTCATAATATCACATGAGCTATGATAATCCAAAATTGACAAGTTCCTTGATAATTTCCTAACTCGTTTCCACATATGTCACCTTGACATATCTTGGCCTCTTTGCTTAAACCCAATACAATGAGGTTCCAAATCCTTGATCATTAGGAATATAGCAAACGGGGGATGCGACAACTTCTTCCCCTCTTATAAAAATTTCGTCCTCGAAATTTGAAGCTAGATCTATCACCCCAAGAGGCAAATGTATTGTTGTCTCCTTGACTCCTCAAACTCCTACGTACATTCTCAACCTGTTGGTGTTGCCACAACACCTTGATTAAGGATTGACCCTGTTCCTTAGGACCTCAAATGATCCAATGTATCTTGGACTTAACTTCTCATTCTTGTTCTATAGATGCCATTTACGACCACACTAATGGCAATTTGGGCATTCTATATAGATGGTTGATCTATTCATCACCTCAATAGGATTTCAACCTGCCACAATGTCATCTAGGGGTTCCTCCATTGACACCTCAATGTCACTTGCACATCTCGTTATTCCTGATGCGAATAGGATATGCCATGTCCGTGGTTCCGTTGGCTATAGTCCTCATATAATTTACACCCACCACGACGCTACTCGATCTCTAGCTAGCTAGCTAGCTCGTGTAGGTCACAAATCATCTCAAGGCTACCTTGATCAAATAACAGGGTCCTATCCGACTCACGTTCGGAGGCACAAATTGACTATCACCAACACCACAAGGCACATAGGCACCGTTCATTCCCAGCATCTCGATCCACTCATCACTTTCATTCGTCGCTCTATATGCAATGCCATGTATTTTGGAAAATAATTGTCACTTTGAAAATCAATTTTAATGCAACATATCTTTTAAATATAGGTCTGACTTAGCCTGATACCTAGACCCACCTTTTTCAATGAATGTCTTGGTTCATTCCTGCCCCCATCGCCATCCTAGAAGCCTGCTAGGAGCCGCACTTTGTCCGAGCCTTCTTGCTCCGGCAATCACTCCCCGCCCTCATCGGACCGGGTCGTTACATTCGTTCCCCAAACCACACATCTATGAAGTTGAGTCCCGCTCGACATGTCCCATACCATGTCTTATGGTTTGTAGGTATCCTGTCTATCTCGACCCATACCGAGCGACAGTTTGTCAAGTCCGACAAAATAACGATATGCTCATTGATGCACATTTCTAAAAATTTCATTTTAATGTAACAAATCCATGCAATGCATGAACGTCCTCCTTACTCTTCTCATCACTCGCTTTCATAGAAACCTTTTTCTTAAGCTGAACTCTCTAACACCACAAGCGATCGCACTAAAGATCAATTGCTTATGGCCAATCTATAACCTCAAGTCTGGTCGCTATTCGAGTCAAAATTATATACATTCCATCACACTGGCCCTCTGTCCAAATGTTCATCGTCCACTTCTTTTTGAATATCTTACCTTACATCTTCCAAGGCCCTCAATAAAGATCGGTAACTAAACTCATCGAGGTACATCATATGCAAGCCTAATTCCACCAATACCATTCGTCTCATATAATTCTTATTCATAAGTCGAGCTTATCAATAAGTCGTTTTCATGTTGACTTATCATCCAATCCAATGTCGATCACTAATTCTATAACCACAATTAATCACATATACCGTTCAGTCCTAAATAGCAATCGATATAAAATTCTTGCCTAATACTCCTCAAGTTATCCACGAGATTGATCATCGCTTTCGCCTTTCATCTTGGGAATTTTAGCTTATGCGCTCTACGTACTTCTCAAGCAAACCAATCACAACTAGGTATGTCCATCAATGTTCAGACATTACGTGATCATCTTTACTTTTGCTTCATATCCTCGTGATTATTAATTACCGTGAACTTTCCTTCGAATGGTCCACATTTTGTACCATGAACACCCATAGCCAATACTTCATTTTCCTTTTGAGCTCTCCAGAGGATCTTGCTATTGTCGTCTTTACCAAAGTCAATAATAAGACCAAAGTCTTTTCATGCAAAACTGACAAGTTCATGAAATCCACACTTCTTAGTAAAATTTGGTACTTGCGAGGCCATCTCTTTTTCCTCAAGAACCACCATCTTATTCGCCCAAAAGAAATTCCTTCCTTTTTTTTATTCCTCCGTTTCTCCCAAGAGTTTCTAATCTCTCTTTGGGCTCATCTTTTATCTCAATTCGAGCAAATCCATTACTCGTTCTTATTTTGAGAATTGTCAGTTCGTCTATATTCCATGTAGGAGAGCTACCTTTCTTATTATGACAATCTAACTCGCTCCATGAAGAAACTCCATCTGATTTCTTTTCCATACCAAATCAACTTCATAATCCTTTTCGTCTATCCAAAATAACCATTCATATAGGTTGATTCTCACTTCGCGCCTCTGCGACCCATAATTAAACCAATAAGTTTCAATCGTTTCATGGTCTCATGTAAGTTAATCCTCCTTAATTTCATCCACTTGTTGGCAAGTATGTGGGGATGTTTCCCTTTGCAATTTGTCCTTGGCAAGCCACTTAACCTTGGTCTGTACCTCTATTGCCACTTCCTGAGGCATGACATTCTCATATCACTTCCTTGAAATCTGAATTAGCTTAGCAAGGCATAGATGGTTTACCCCTTATCAGGTAGTCCTTCCAAGAAGATTATGCTATCTGACCAAAAGCACATATTATTCTAGGCAATTCCTCGACTTGCTTTATTGCATATGGAATTGGCATCTCCTTGTCAATTAAATGAAGTATAGGACTGCATGAGTAAAGAACAATCCTCCATAGACTCGGTACTTCATCACTCCATCCGAAAACCAACTTCAATTTCCTAGACTTACCCTTTCTGATTCCTGCAAGAGTTTCTTATCCAAAATGTTGTATCAGGCTTAAACCAAACAGTATTGCAGAGTTCATCTAGGGTCTCCTTTGATGATTGTATCAAGTATAAGAAGGTGTATCTTGTTGACATTAACCCACGAAATTTTCTCCAATTCAGGACCATTGGTTTCTCTTCTTATCAACTCAAAGGTATACCATTGGACGAAATAATTTTCCATTCCTTTGACAGTGTTCCTTATGGATGTCCAAATCCATCAACCCTGATACATACCCACTTGATTGGGTTGCGAGATATAACCTTCCAATGAAAATCAACCAATAAGGCTTTTCAACCTAATGGGTTCACAAGCACCCAACTTACTAAACCTTATCCTCAGAAATTGTCGTCATCCAAAGTCAATTACTAAACCTCAATTCATAATTTCAAGTTCAAACCTAAGCTTCATAACCTTCACATGCTCCGTTCCGAACCCATGAGCAATGGTTCCACATTCACATTCATGGCCTTTAGATACAAATCGATGTCTATCATCCTCAATACAATGAGGTAGATTCAAGCCTATAACTCCCAAATATCCTTCACTTCATCTTAAGTCCAAAAATGTCAATCGAACAGAGGCGATTCCTTAAACCCAAAAGTGGATATATCAGACTATCCATCGAACCATGACAATGTCAGTTTTATATCAAACTATCACCAATCCCTCAAGATCAATGTAAATATTCAAGCCTATAACTCTCAAGCATTCTTCACTTTATCTCATTTCCAAGGAAATCCATCACAAAGAAGCAATATCAAAATTTCCAAAAGTGGATATATTAAACTATCCATCCAATCTCACAATTCAAGCCTAATGCACAATTACTCTTGATTCATTGTCCAATGATATCGAACACAAGAAGTGATTCCATAATCCGAAAGCTGTTTATCATGTTGGCCATCAAACTCTGTCAACGTCAGTTTATAACAATGCTATGACTAATCCATCAAGATCAAACGCACATATTCAAGCCTATGATCCACAATTGCTAGTCCTTAGCAATTTCATATCCAGAATCCGTCATAAGAGGCTAACCACCAAGTATCACATTTCAAACCTATCAGTAGATGAATTACCCTTTCGACATAACGTCCAATTCACTTGTCAATCATCAATAATCTTCACTATTGAGTAGCAAGCTGCTACCAATCAAATAGCAAGCACAAGTGATTGTGCCTGTAAGTTCTAAACGCGTCCGTACCAACTAACTACATCAACCACTAGCGCACCTTATCACTCCATTTAACCTAAGCTCTGATACCACTAAAGCGGGATGTGGCATCCCAGGTCTCCTCCTAGCCTCCAACTCTGATACCAACCCATAGCCCAGCTATCAATTCTCCAAACCTGAAAAATGTTCCCACAACGTGGTTAGCGCGACGGCTAGCAAGAAAAATATTCAACCCCACCATAGGGGTCCTAAGAGTCCCTAGGACTGCTAGCAAGCAATCACATGGTGGATACATATATAAACATTAATCAAAGGTCATTAAGCAATGACAACATAGTGAAATGACAATGTCAATGCAATAAGGAATGACGTGCTCTTCGCTCATTTACACCATTGCAAGGCGTTCCACCTTGTAATCCCACTCTCCGGGGCTCCGCGACGCATGGTATGACTCTCCCCCGCACACAGCTCAGGATCCACAAGTACGTACAAATCCCCGCACACAGCCCAGGGGCGTCAACTCGATTCAGTGCACTGAAGAGAAATAACTCCACATATCTCATCGATATCGTTCCATGTACAATGTATGCTTGGCTATGAATTCACATGATTCACAATCTCAATTCTCGCAGGCAATATCTCAATTGCAAAGCCAACATACCAATGTCAATGTCCACAATGACAAGTACATGGAAAAATCACAGCAAGGCACATGAGAAATCGAATCACATAGACCAAGAGATCAATAAATTCCCTCGCATGTAGCTCTCGGTTCATTCATGACATTTGCCATCAAGTTCTCCATTTTGGTCAAGCAAATCTATAATGACTTAGACCAAAGATCAAAGAGAACACACTCCTTAGTTCCATCATTTTATTTCCTCGTTAGGCCATTCGTATTAGCCTTTCTCCTTACTAACTTTTATTCCAAAATCTGTCTGTTCTACATTGATTCAGTCACGGTTTTTATTCTAAAAACAGCCCCCAATCTTCTTAATCGACTAGTCATTAGAACCTCACTTGGTACAAACATAGTTCTATAACATTTGAGGCAAAAGGACATGGCGTGGTTCGATTTTTACAGCAAAAGAATACATAAAACAGAATAGGTACTGCACCGAAGCTGACTACTATCTTGGTCCTAAACAGGGAAGTCCAGCACTGTGCAGTTACACGAATCGTCAGTTTAAAAAAATAGCAAATGAGCTCCTAAAATCATCAAAATTTACTTTGTTATACTTAAGACCTTGGGGAACATTGTGTCAAGAAATCTCGAATTGATCCCATCTAGAAAAATTGCAGTAATTCACGTATTCTAGAGGAAATCTAATCTTCAGTGAACCAGTGCCAACATCACAGAAATAAATATATTTCATGGGGTTAACCAGATCAGAAAAATCCCAAATTTTTATACGTTATAGTCCAAGATGTCCTCTTAAACTTTCATGAAGGGAAGTTGGTCTAAATCATTCTCCAAAAATCAGTATAACTTCACGAACTGTAAGGGAGTCTCGGCTAAGATCACCAGAAACAGGTCAAGCCCGTGTGGTTCTAAGGGAATTATAAATATCACCTCAAATCCAAAAATTCCGAAATTAAATTACTTTATATCCAAGAGCGTGAAGAACAAGTTTCATGAAGGAAGTTTGGTCAGATTCTCATCACACAAGGCTCGACAAAATTCTCAACACAGGAAGCACAATTTAGTTCCGAATTTCACAGATTGGGTTTCTCGTCCTAAAACCTGATCCAAACTCTCTAGCATGGTGACAAACAACGAACATCTATCCTATAGCAAGATTGAATGAATCTCTTGCCTTTTTGAAGTCGTGAAGCTGCTCAGACTCTCTTGCAGGCACTCTAATCCTCTCGGTGGACGCCGACCAGCTCTTCCCTCTCTCGGTCTCTCTCTCACTCTCTCTCTCACTCTCTCGATCGGTCTAAGGAGGTAAATGAGCCAAAAACATTAATTAATTTCTAAGGCCATCTATTTATAGTTGAGGGAAGAGTGGTCACCAAGTTTTATGACAACTTGGGGACCAAGTCGCGTGACATTTGGCGGGCATGCGGCAAGCTAAGCCGCCATTTGGCCTATTTATCTTGCATGCATGCCACTTGCTCTTCATGCATCCTTATAGCTATCTCCACTTGCCACATTACACTCTCTTGCTTGACACTTGTAAGACATGCATTTCTTGGATCGCCACTTGGTGGACATGCAATTCTAGCTTCATGCATGTTTGCCACTTGCCAACGACTCCCTAGCATGCATGTTCACCCTATCTTCTCATGCCACTTGTCCTAATTTCTTAGGCTTGCATTTCCCAACCTTTCCTTCCCTCTCTTAACACGCCACTTGTCCCATTATTACACACCCTTTTTGCATGTGTGCCAAATGGCCTAACCTTCCTTGACACTTGTAGAACATGCAATTGCCTTTGAATCTGCCCCTCTCATCACGTCCAGGTTCACTCTCGTATATACTGGCAATTTTTCGTCCACTTCCTTGATGAAAAGACCTCAGATTTATATACTTCATGATCTTACGGTCGCGTGGGAGAAAACGGAGCTCAATTTGGACTCCGGACGACTTCGAACGAGCCATTTTACTTTCGACGCGCACTGAAAAACGGAAATACGGGCTCTCGGTTCGTGGCCATTTTTCATGTAAATCCACCTTGCATTAAGGCCGATGAAGCTCCCACAAATGTCATCTTGCATGTCTTAAGAAGCTCTTGATTTGACACTTGTCTCATATCCCATAATATAATGATTTCTTTCTCAAATTTACGCCAACTGTCTATGCTCCCAATGGTGACAAGTCATTCTAATATAATCTTGAGGGGACCATGAACCAATGATCAATGAAATTCTCTTGCTTATTCCCAATGTCATTCGTCCAATGGAAATTCATGCACATGGGATAATCTTGCCAAGTGTCTCTACCCCCATTGTCTGAAAATTCCTTGTTCTCCAAGGTTAGGGAAATTAAATCACACAACCATGCTCATTTTAATCTCCACGAGCTCTTGATACATCGGCCATTTATTCATTTCCTTTCTCCCCAAGATAATTCCATTGGTGGCGATTTCCTTCATATATTCGGCCATGGTATAAATCCAATTAATTCCTCTAATTTCCTCATTGATTTCCACTTGATAATAATTTGATCATAGAACTATAAATCTCAACCAAAGCTTTATAATCCTTTGACTTGAAAATCCTCAATTGATTTTCCCTAATATTTCCTTAATTCCATTTGATGGGAAATTGGTCAATGGAACTCGAATTTCTATCCATCATATTCCTCAATATACACGACCAATTCCTCATAATATCACATGAGCTATGATAATCCGAAATTGACAAGTTCCTTGATAATTTCCTAACTCGTTTCCACATATGTCACCTTGACATATCTTGGCCTCTTTGCTTAAACCCAATACAATGAGGTTCCAAATCCTTGATCATTTGGAATATAGCAAACGGGGGATGCCACACTTTGTGCAAAGTGTCGTGATCCTCAAATATGTAGGCGAATCATGCATAACAGTTTGTATATCAATCAACGCTTCAAATAATCCATATAACATACATTCCTACACCCAACCTGCATAAGGCAATGTTAATCACAAACTACTCTCCTTATCCCTCAAATATGCAAAAACATTTAACACCTATCGTAAGCGGACTTACCTCACCTTCAAGTGCCTGCAGAAAACATGTCAGAAAATCATTCAACGTTTTAATTACGGCCTAAGTCCACTTGAGGTCCAGAATTAGAGATTCTAGGGTTTGATCCCCAGTGGAGTTGCCAGTCTATCGTGAACCATTTTTTCTTCTTTTTTCTATCGAACGAACGGGCCGATGGATTACCGATCGGGCCCCCGCTCTAAAATGTGGATCGCGGGCCTTTTCGGCGCGAGACCTCCTAACCCCATACCAAATCGCGATAGGAGTTAATTTTTACGGATTTTTCAACGAAAAGAGTCGATCGGATTCGACCTTAGTGTGGTCGTGGTGGCATGTGCTATATGTGCATGCATTTGGAGTCGCCACCAGTCCTTCTTAGAAGGTGGATTGGAAACCTCACTAATCGATTGGGAGAGATCGATCTGTTCTGCGGAACCAGAGATTTTAGGTTCGGGAACTTGGTTACGTTGGTGTCATTACCAACGCCCTTTCGGTACCTAACGCGAGTGATCTTCATAACTAAGATTTCATATAGGCGCACTTTTGGGTGAGGTAGGTCAGATTCAGGGATTTCATGCAGATTGAAAGAATAGTCCTATCAATCACAATCAATAAAATGAAAGTGCAATCAAGTGCATAAATGAACCACATCAATGCACATCAACTCAAATCAGAGGTCTCCTAATATAGTCGTAAAAGCTTAGAGAAGGTGTGATTTTGGACGAAGGGTAATATAGGAAGATTTGGGGACGATTCGCCTGAAGGACGAAATCGTCATGTTTTGAAGGTTCGGGTGTCAAGTTAAACAGAATAGTCCATGGTCAGCAGGTCGCGACCATTTTCTATTTTTTGGGAGAAGATTTGCCAAAAGTGAAAAATCGTCATTTTGGAAAGATTTGGGGATTCAAAAGACCCGAAATAGGACATGACCAACTGAATGTGGCCATTTCCTATTTTCTGGGATTTTTATTGAAATTTTTGGGAGACGATTTTTCAAAAGGGCAAAATGATCATTTTGGAAAGATTCGGGGGATTGAGACGCCTGAAATAGGACATGGCCAGTTGATTGTAGCCATTTCCTATTTTCTTAATTTTTTTTGAAATTTTTGGGAGACGATTTGCCAAAAGGGCAAAATCTTCATTTTGTAAAGATTCAGGGATTAAGATGCCCGAAATAGGATGTGGCCAGTTGATTGTGGCCATTTCCTATTTTCTGAAATTTTTTGAAATTTTTCGGAGACAATTTGCCAAAAGGGCAAAATCGTCATTTTGGAAAGATTGGGGTTCGGAAGACCCAAAATAGGTCATGATCAGTTGATTGTGGCCATTTCCTATTTTTTGGAATTCTTTGGATTTTTCTGAATTTCTTCAATTTTTGGAAGACGATTGCCAAGAGGGCAAAATCATCATTTTGGAAGGATTGGGGTTCGAAAGACCCAAAATAGGTCATGGCCAGTTGATTGTGGCCATTTCTTATTTTCTGGAATTTTTTAGAATTTTTGGGAGATGATTTGTCAAAAGGGAAAAATCGTCATTTTGGAAAGATTGGGGTTCGGAAGACCCGAAATAGGTCATGGCCAGTTGATTTTGGCCATTTTCTATTTTCTGAAATTCTTTGGATTTTTCTAAATTACTTCAATTTTTGTAAGACGATTTGCCAAGAGGGCAAAATCATCATTTTGGAAGGATGGGGTTCGAAAGACCCAAAATAGGCCATGGTCAGTTGATTGTGGTCATTTCCTATTTTTTGGAATTTTTTGGAATTTTTAGAATTTCTCCAATTTTTGGAAAACGATTTGCCAAGAGGGAAAAATCGTTATTTTGGAAGGATTGGGGTTCGAAAGACCCAAAATAGGTCATGACAAGCTGATTGTGGCTATTTCTTATTTTTTGGAATTTTCAGAATTTCAGAATTCTTGGAAGACAATTTGCCAAGAGGGAAAAATCGTCATTTTGGAAGGAATGAAGTTCGAAAGACCCAAAATAGGTCATGGCCAATTGATTTTGGCCTTTCCTATTTTCTGGATTTTTTTAAAATTTTCAGAATTTCTCCAATTTTTCAAAGATGATTTGCCAAGAGAGTAAAATCGTCATTTTGGAAAGGTTAGGATTCGAAAGACCCAAAATAGGTCATATTAGTTGATTGTGGCCATTACCTATTTTTCTGGAAATTTTTTTGGATTTTTTGAATTTTCCCAATTTTTTAGTTACTTTATGATTTTTTTATTAATTTTCCAAATTTCCTAATTTTTTATTATTTTTTGAATTTTGAATTATTATTTTTTAAATATTATCCGAACCGGGTCAAACTCGGCCCGTGCCACTCGGGCGCATGGCCCGACCGTACGGGTCGGAAACCGGTCTGAAAACGACACCGTTTTGGATTTTTCAAAAGTTTTTCTATTTTTAATTATTTTCTAATTTATCAAAATTTCTAAAAATGTAAACCAATCGGATGGTCTCCACCTCGCCACGGGGCACTACCCTAGCCGTCGGATCAATTTATTTTTTTATTTATGAAAATCTATTTATTATTAAAAATCATTTATTCATTTTGAAAATTTTCGGATCGCGACACGTGGCACCGCCACGACCGTTGATCCGGGCTTTTTTATTCATCCGACCCGGTCCCACACTGCTGGTGTGGCTATCTACATGGCAAGCCACGTCAGCCCTGTGACCCGTTGACCAGACCCCCCCTCCCCCGGCCGGAGAAGATGACCGGCGCCTCGCCAAAACAATCATTATACCGGCGAGGTCGTTGGAATCCTCGCCGGAAAACGCGAACCGAGCCCAAAACTTCGTATTTTTCGCTCATTTTTGCACCATTCAACTCCCCATACTCCCCACATTAACATATATCAGATTCATGACTAAGAACATGTGACATTCCGAATTTCCGTTCCACGGGGCTAATGACATGGATTGGAATATCGAAATTAGAAATTGGACGATGAGGATTTCCAACATTAGCAATGAATTGGAGTCGCCTCATTGAGGGTGATTTATATTGGAAAAATAGAATTTCGGATGGAAAGTGTAAAATGACCATTTTTCCCTCGACCCTTGGCCTTGCCTTAAGAACTAATGGAGGTCATTTTGGTCATTTGAACCCCCAAGGGCTGCCTAAAATTTGATGAAGGATTGGTAAAAGAAAGTCAATAGATGACAAAGACCTTCTAAAAGCTTTGCCATGTGTCACCATTTAAAGAGCCTAAGCATTAATTGTCACATTGGCACCAATTATTGGTGTGGAAGCCCTCCCTCTTCTTCCTTCATCTGCTGTGACTTCTCTCTCTCCTCTCTCTCTCCATTTTTTCTTCTTCTTCTTCTTCTTCTTCTTCTTCTTCATTTCTGCTCTTCCGTTCTGCCCAGCTTGACCAGTCCCAACCACCTCCTTTCCTCCGGCCATAACTTCTTCGTCCGACATCTGATTGAGGTAAAAATACCACCATCTGAAAGCTTATCGTCTTGTGATTTTAGGGACATATTATAAGCTTGATTTGACCAGGTATTTTTTCCCGTAGATTTGTTTGAGTGGGAAAAGGTCAGATTAAGACAGAATCTGATTGGTTTTGGAGAAGAATCTGTTTCGTGGGCTTCGGGACTCCAAATGGCTCCAAATATTCTGTGAGATATTCTACGCTCACAGTAATTGAGTTGGTTGAACAGAGGTTGTGAGTTCATTGGAGATTTAGAGTGTTTTTATGGTTGATTTGTAGTGGTTTCCACCGAACAGATTCTGATCATCTGACCACCGTGGGGGAAACTGGGTTGTTCGAAGCTTTTGTGGTGCTATTTCTCTCTAAGCTTTTCGATGAGACTCCTAAACTTATTGTATGATGTATGGACAAGTTGGTTTTGTAAGGAATTTGGGTTAAGAGGTGATTAATGGGCTGTTTGAAGTGAAAATGTGGGATGTCGTCCAACTTGTCCTCAGCCCGCACGAATTTTGAATTGAGTCGTTCTAAGTCGTCCGGTGTCCAAATTGAGCTTCATTTTTGCACACGCGTTTGTAAGACATTGAAGTATAAGATTATGAAATTTGATTTCATAAAAAGTTGATGGATTAATGTCAGTTAACTGCGAATGAAGCTGGTCGTGGGACCTAGAATAGGGCAATTTTGGCGGAATGATATTTATGATGATTTGCCTTGATAGAACGACCCTTGGCATGCTTAGGGGTATTGATTTAACACTGTGACGACATGAGGATAAGGTGTTTTGTGTGTTATTGAAGTAGTTGCGCAAGGGAATTGAGAAATGATTGAGTTTCAATGTGGTTTTCCTAGGCACGCCGTGAGAGCCCTGTTTGGCCGTGAGTTTGCTAACCTAGGAAGGTTGTTTGGATTGAATTTGATAGCTTGCTTGAAGAGGTAAGTGTCCCTTAAACCTTTACTCGAACGTTAGGACACTACTGGATGAGTTTGGTTGATGAAGTGGTGGTTATTTATGATCAATGGAGTGTGGATAGCGTGAGATTGTTGTAGTCAATCCACATGCCTTTGTGTGAGGTTAAATTGATAAATTCGATGATTAGAATGATGTAGTGTGACCTCGGTTTTCATGAGGACTAGTACGGTTGTGTGGCAATCGAATCTTGATTGTCAAGTGTGCTTTAATTGGCCAGAGAGCCTTGTGATGTAAGTGGCTATTGGGCCTTGTGATATAGTTTGGCTATTGAGCCCTGGATTCATAGGAATTGGCTCTGATACCACTTAAATGGGGATGTCACGCCCCGAACCCTGCTTGCTCGTGAACATCCCACCAGGCCGCTCCTTCAACGGTAGTCTCCCAGGACCCTTCGACCCGCAACTCATTCCAAGCCATTTACAAGCGGTAGCGAGAAACAACTCCAAACAAACGAACGCTAAGATGACTTAGGACGAAAGGTAGTACTCCTCTTAGTTAATAACCAAACTGGCTGCAATGTCAAGCAAACATTTCAAAATGATCAATTCCTTAAGACTACAAGGGTTACATTCGAATAGAGTTCAATATCTAAGTTCTTCAAACGACATCTTCCGATATCACTCCATGGCAATCACCTGATTCTAATCCTTGAAACCTGAAAATGGTTAATCCCCAACGGGGTGAGACATAAATCTCAGTAAGCAAACCCTAAACCTAGACTTGACCACCAGTCCCCCAGATTATGCAACAAGCAGTAGGCAGAAGCTCATCACGGCATTAGCTCATGGCATTCAAATATCACCTATCTCAATGTGATTGGCACTAGTAAGAGTCACAAATAACATGCTCAACCTCATGGAATCAAGCTTCGAGCACGAGCATGTATATAAACACATAACTTCTGAATTATCACAATAATATCACATTTCTCATCGCCAAGGGCACACTAGCCGAGATGTATTCTCAAGGACACTCTGGCCATATTACTCGCATCAGGGGGCACTATAGCCCAATATTTCGTACGGCACAATAGCCAATCAATCTCAGGGGGCACTATAGCCCAATATTTCGTATGGCACTATAGCCAATCATCTCAGGGGCACTATAGTTATGTGAACTATAAGAGGTTGAAAATTGAGTATTGTGTAATTGATGATAGAGGGACAGATCTTCCCTTGAGAAATAAGAGATTTAACTTCTAAGTTAAAAATAATCGTGAGATTGTTTAAGGAATCGAGAGGGCTATAATTTGATTTGGATAATGAAGGGCAAGTTGATAAATCCCTTGAATCTCTGTTGGTATGAAAGAACGTTTGAAGAGAATGATACGCTGGATGCATGAATGTCGAAAGAGTATATAGAGAAGTAAATATAGATTGAGGACTAAATGAAACAAGTCTTGGGGAAGGATGACTTTTGTCGAAAGGACAAGTAATAATGTTAAGTCATGGAAAGAGTTATCCGGAAGAATCAGAGTGCGGTGAGATACCGATACCCCAAAGGACTGTGTGGTTAGAAGGTTGCAAATTTCGAGGATAAAATTTCTTTAAGGGAGAAGAATTGTGACATTCTGAATTTCCGTCCCTTGGGCTAATGACATGGATTGGAATCTCGAAATTGGAAATTGGACGATGAGGAATTCCAACATTAGCAATGAATTGGACGTCGGCTCATTGAGGGTGCAAGGGTTGCCGAAAATTTGATGAAGGATTGGTCAAAGGAAGTCAATGGATGACAAAAGCCTTCTAGAAGTTTTGCCATGTGTCACCATTTGAAGAGCCTAAGCATTAATTATCATCTTGTCACCTTGGCACCAATTATTGGTGTGGAAGCCCTCCCACTTCTTCTTTCATCTACCGTGACTTCTCTCTCTCCTCTCTCTCCATTTTTCTTCTTCTTCTTCTTCTTCATTTCTGTTCGGCTGTTCTGCCCAGCTCGACCAGTCCTAACCACCTCCCTTCCTCCGGCTATAAATTTTTCATCCGACATCAAATTGAGGTAAAACCATCGCCATCTGAAAGCTTATCGTCTTGTGGTTTTAGAGACATATTATAAGCTAGATTTGGCATGCTAATTTTTCCCGTAGGTCTGTGTGAGTGGGCAAAGGTCAGATTGAGACATAATCTGACCGGTTTTGAAGAAGAATCTGTTTCGTAGGCTTCGGGACTTCAAATGGTTCCAAATTTTCAGTGAGATATTCTACACTCATAGTAATTGAGTTGGCTAAACAGAGGTTGTAAGTTCATTGGAGATTTAGAGTATTTTTATGGTTGATTTGTAGTGGTTTCCACCGAACAGATTCTGATCGTCTGACCACCATGGGGGAAATGGGGTTGTTCGAAGCTTTTGTGGTGTTATTTCTCTCCAAGCTTTTCGGTGAGACTCCTAAACTTGTTGTATGATGTATAAGAAAGTTGGTTTTGTGAGGAAGTTGGGTTAAGAGGTAATTAATGGGCTGTTTGAAGTGAAAATGTGAGATGCCGTCCAACCTATCCTCAGCGCGTACCAATTTTGAATTGAGTCGTTCTAAGTTGTCCGGTGTCCAAATTGAACTTTGTTTTCGTCCACACGTCCGTAAGATATTGAAGTATAAGATTATGAAATTTGATTTCATAAAAATCTGATGGATCAATGTCAGTTTACCTGCGAATGAAGCTAGTCGTGGGGCCTAGAAAAGGGCAGTTTTGGTGGAATGATATTTATGATGATTTTCCTTGATAGAACGACCCTTGGCATGCTTAGGGGCATTCATTTAACATTGTGACGACATGAGGATAAGGTGTTGTGTGTGTTATTGAAGTAGTTGCGCAAGGAAATTGAGAAATGATTGAGTTTCGATGTGGTTTTCCTAGGCACACGCGTGAGAGCTTGTTTGGCCGTGAGCTTGCTGACTTAAGAGGGTCTTTTGGATTGAATTTACTAGCTTGCTTGAAGAGGTAAGTGTCCCTTAAACCTTTACTCGAACGTTAGGACACTACTAGATGAGTTTGGTTGATGAAGTGGTGGTTATTTATGACCAATGGGGTGTGGAATGCGTGAGATTGTTGTAGTTGATCCACATGCCTTTGTGTGAGGTTAAATTGATAAATTCTATGATTAGAATGATATAGTTTGACCTCGGTTTTCATGATGACTAGTACGATTTTGTGGCAACCGAATCTAGATTGTCAAGTGTACTTTAATTGGCCAGAGAGCCTTGTGATGTAAGTGGCTATTGGGCCTTGTGATATAGTTCGGCTATTGAGCCTTGGATTCATAGGAATTGGCTATGATGCCCCTGTTATTGAGTTGGCTATAGTGCCATACGAAATATTGGGCTATAGTGCCCCTTGAGATTGATTGGCTATAGTGCCATACGAAATATTGGGCTATAGTGCCACCTAAAATTGATTAGCTATAGTGTCGTACGAAATATTGGGCTATAGTGCCCCCTGATGCGAGTAAAATGGACAGAGTGCCCTTGAGAATACATCGTGGCTAGTGTGCCCTTGGCGATGAGAAATGTGATACCAATGTAATAATTCAGAAGTTATGTGTTTATATACATGCTAGTGCTCGAAGCTTGATTCCATGAGGTTGAGCATGTTATTTGTGACTCTTACTTGTGCCAATCACTTTGAGATAGATGATATTTGAATGCAATAAGCTAATGTCGTGATGAGCTTCTGCCTACTGCTTGTTGCATGATATAGGGGGACTGGCGGTCAGGTCTAGGTTTAGGGTTCGCTTATTGAGATTTATGTCTCCCCCCGTTGGGGATTAACCTTTTTCAGGTTTCAAGGATTAGAATCATGTGATTGCCATGGAGTAATTTCGGAAGATGTCGTTTGAAGAACTTAGATATTGAACTCTATTCGGATGTTACCCTTGTAGTCTTAAGGAATTGATAATTTCGCGAGCTCGCAGGGTTCGAGGCATGACAGAACGCGCCGGGAACGGGTGAACCAAACGTCCACAGAACCGATTCCGATGAAGGTTTTTGCAGATTTTTTTTATTCAACCTTGATTTCATTCAATCATATGGCATCCAAGAGGGCTAGAGAAGCTTATCTGAGCTCTCTAGGAGCTCGCCATCCACCGTGCTCCTCCATGAAGCTCTCGGTCCGAACTGAGGACAGCGGGGGGCCGAACCACTGTTTTTTGTCCGAATCGATGCAAAACAGAGACATTGGAGGGCTTAGAGTCGGTTCTAGGACTAACTTAAGGCAGTAAATGGGTATGAATCACTCGAATGACACACGGATGAGAGCAAAAACTCGCCAACGGTTCAGGCGACATTTCATCGAACAGGTTGAGGGCATTCGAAAAATCAACGTTTTGGCTCAGACACTGGAATCAACATGCAATAGCCAAGTAAATAAGCATTCGTCCATGGCTATTTAAACATGAGCAGGTTTGGTCCCGTTTGGTCGAAAACCAAATGGAGCCAAACTTGCACTGGAGATAAACAGAACCGGAGGCAGGGGAAAACAGGGGATGCCGAGGCTAGAAGGATATTGACCTGTTTCGGGCTCGTCGACGGTGACTGAAGCTGTGGAAACGATGTGTTCGGGTGTCCGGGAACTCGACGAGGGTTGCTCGAGCATTGGACTTGCTCAAAGTCCCATCACAGCTCGGATTCTCGGTTTCCTCCTCCTCGGGCTCGAGTTGCCCTATTTTTCAAAGCAATGGAGGTCCGATCATCTCCTCGGGTTTACTCACTCTTTCACTCTCTCCTCTCTCTCGTGCTCTCTCTCTCTCGGTGGATTCCTCAGTGCGTATCTGTGTGTGTCCCCTCTTCGAATGGCCACGCCCCCTCAAAACAAAATGGACAGCTCTCTCGGTATCCTCTCTCTTTCTCGTGCAGTAGTCGACAAACGAGGAGATTGTGCCGATGTCTCGCGAGCAGAAGGACAAACGCGCACAAAAAAAACACTGGTTGAGGCGTGTGTTGTAGACCTGGATTCGTTGGGTCGAGTCGGATCCGATCCGGCGGATTCGGTTATGGAATTTGGTCCAATTAGAGTCCAATTCGTCAATTTTTTTTACAAAATTGATGTTGAAATTGGGTTTCCTAGCATGATTTCCATGCGACATAGGTGCTTTCATGGATTTTTGGCTTGGAATTTAATGAAAACACAAATTTTCACGAAAGATCCGAAATCGATTTTTACATAATCGAAAGCCCAAATGAGCGAATTGACCCAAATCAAGGCCACCACTGGGTTCGGCATGATGAAATTTATAAGGTAGGTGCGTTTGATTTTCATAGGTGTCCTAAAGAGAATTTAATTTTGAGATTCGTGAAACCGGAGACTAATTTGAAAGAAAAATATGTAATTAAGCCATTTTGGTTGAAATTGATCAAATTAAAGGGTAAATCGATACAATCGCACTTCAAGGCTCTTGATATCAATGTTATGGCTTATTGAAGGTAAGGATTGAAAGTTAAAAGACTCAAAAAGGAATTTTTATGCTCAATTCGGGTTTATATTTGTGAAGGAACATAGTTACCCAAATCGAATTTTTGAGATGTAAAAAGACCAACTTGAAGAGGGAATTAAAATAAATTTGATTGAATATTTTTGTGCATTTTGTTGACCACAAATGGTATTTTTTATAATTGTTTGGGTATTTTTATATTTAAATAAATTCAAAAAATAATTTTTTTTTCAAAATTGGTTTCCAAGGCTAGGCCAAGGTTTTCAAAGTTGATTTTGCAATTTTATGATTTGTTTTGCTATTTTAAATTAATTTTAAAAATAAAAATAAAATAAAAGATGATTAAAAATCAAGTGTCAACAACTGCCCCTCTTTGAGAGTGAGCTCGTCAGAGGTTGCTCTCAAAGACAACATGACACCTGAGTCTTAACCGACTCGATCGGGATAGGAAAATGCCATGACATCAAGCTCTGAGAAGCCCTTCGATGAAAGCTCAAATTGATCCCTGGTTTGTTTTGGTGACTTGAACGTGGGCCGGAGAGGGAGAGGCTTACATGCAGCTCACTTGTCGATGATGTGCTTGTGGAATCTGAAGATTCGTCATTATGCTCCTAGGGTGTCGAAATCGTGGGCTCGACTCCTTCTCTCTTTTTTTACTCTAGCCTCCTATCAGCTATACCAGACTCTCTTTTCCTTAGCTTCTCATCCTCTATACCTAATTTTTATTTTTCCTCTCATTGCTTTTTATCTGCTATGCCAGGTTTGTGGCGACTATACAGGTTAGAGATTTAATCATTTGGGTTCGCTCTTATGGACTAAGACATGACCATTTGGTGTTCGCTCTTATGGTTTGAGACATGACCTTTTGGGTTCGCTCTTATAGTTTGAGACATGACCGTTGGGGTTCGCTCTTATGGTTTGAGACATGACCGTTGGGTTCTCTCTTACGGTTTGAGACATGACCCGTTGGGTTCACTCTTACGGTTTGAGACATGACCGTTTGGGTTCGCTCTTATGGTTTGAGACATGACCTTTTGGGTTCGCTCTTATGGTTTGAGACATGACCGTTTGGGTTCGCTCTTACGGTTTGAGACATGACCTTTTGTGTTCACTCTTATGGTTTGAGACATGACCGTTGGGGTTCGCTCTTATGATTTGAGACATGACCTTTCGGGTTCGCTCTTATGTTTGAGACATGACCGCTTGGGTTCGTACTTTTGAAGCGGCAAGAGAGGTTTAACTCGAATCTTGGATCGTCTTCTAGGCACCTATATGTTCTGCAAAGGAGTCCCATGGCGTTGTCTAGCAAGGCTAGCGGGGATTCCCTCTTTGGTTTTAAAAGGGGTCCCATGACGATGATTCTCACAAAGTCAGTGGGGATTTTCTCTTGTTTTGAAAAGGCTCTCCCATGACGATGGTTTTCAACGTCAGATGGGGTTTTTGTTTGATTTTGAACGAGGTTTTCCTATGACGATGACTCTTGACATCAGCGGGGATTTTCTCTTGTTTTGAAACGAATTTCCACAATGAGGGTTCTCTAGGTCAGGAAGATTTTCTCTTGTTTTGAAAAGGGCTCTCCCATGACGATGATTTTCAACGTTAGATAGGTTTTTGTCTGATGACTTTTTTTGAAAGTCCTGAAACTTAACAGGAATCTGGTTTTAATGTTGTCAAAAATTTCATTTGGACAAAAATTTCATTTGGATATGCTAATGATGTAGGAGGTCATCCAAAACATCTTGCAACATGATGTGACGATCAAAGCTCCTTTTAAGGAGGATTTTGAATCAAATGATTTGAGATCGTCAAAAGAGTTTGGCTAAAACGTCAGTTGGAGTACGTTTATCAAAAAGGGCTCCTCACCATTTTTCAGAGGGTTTCTTCTCATTTCATCTTTTAGAAACACTCGAATTCTTTCTCGAACCTATGCTCAAGGTTTCGGAACTATTCGCAGTGCATACCATTCGATTTATCGAAAAGGGACTTTTAAGGGGCCGTAATGTTGGGCCCGGTCAATGGTTTTAAAAGGGATGGATTGGTTTGGTCGCCAATCCTATTTTCATCATCTTTTGACTCCATATTTCATCTGAAATGACCAATTTGCCCTTTTAGGGCAAATTGTCCCAAAACTCTGTAAAATTACGATTTTTCCCCTCAAGGGTAAATCATGTCGAAAACACTCATGAGCCTTGATTGATATTTCTCTAGGCTAATAGGGCCTTACTAGGGATGCTATGTTATTTTCATGTGATTTATCCGCACGTTTTGGATCCTTGATCTGCGCAATCATTTTATTGACCGTGTTTGCTAGGATAGTCATTCTTGTATGCATGAACTCTTAAATTTAGGATTCGTACCTCACTCGTCTACATGAAATCCTAGGGTTAGATAAATCATTCAACTTAGGTGCCGAAAGGGTATCAACTCTGACAGTTGGCGTAACAAAGTCCTCGACCTCATTTCTTTGGTTTTCGCAGAATTGAATAGAATGCTCCCAACTATTCAATAGGGTTTTCGATCGTACCTTCCAAGAAATGATTGGTGGCGACTCCTTGGCATGTACACGTATCACATGTCACCAGACCGCACTGAAGGTCGACTATGTATACCACCGTTGCGACTTGGGTAATGGGTCTTGGGAGAGGCCCGCGTCCGACCAGACGGGACTACCCATTAACCCGCCGGGATCCACGTGGGAGGGAAACTGCGATCGGGTCGCGACGGACTGGCGACTCCACTAGGGAAATTTTCCAAACCACAATCTCTGGTTAAGAATTTTAGAGGACTTGAGCCGATTAAAAAATTGATTGGTTTATCTAATCTTGTTTTCTACAGATGCTCTCGAAGGTGAGGTACGTATCCTAACCATTGTGTCAGATACTTTTGCAGATTGGAGAAATAAGGGGTGGAGTGTTTGCTGACATCTTTCCTGCAGATTGGAGTTGGGATTGTATATTTATTTTTAACACGTGTATTGAAGCGGTGTTTGATACGAACTGCTGTGCATGACCTTGCATTGTGATGATCACGACACATCTCACACACTGGCGGTCAAACCCCGACTGCAACCACCTCTAGGTTACCTTAGATAGGGAAATGGTACGAAAGGATCTCGTGTTTGATGGCACTTGAGACTTTCGTGTTCGTTCCCGCTCACAATCCAAATTGGCGATATCTAGCCCTCTTGGGTGGGTACTCTTGGGGAGGAATCTGCCATATTTGGATCGTGGGAGCTTGAGCCATAGGTTCCTCACCTGATTTTCAATTTTTAGAGTACATTCCCACCTGTCTCATGCGTATGTCTATGGAAGTTGGTATACCTAAAACCACACATTATTATAGGGGAATATTTGACGTTCCACGGGATTTAGTTGGTAAGGCATTTACTTTTAATGTATTTCATTCATAGTATGTTTATGCGTTGTATATTATTCACATCTACATGCATTGCATACATTCTGAAATCGTTCAAGTGACTGATTGAAATAACAATGATGGGGGATAGGATGTCGCTGTTTCCTAGAAGTTCGACAGAGTTGGTAACCTTTGAATACCTAAGGAAAGTCACTCGTCCTGGGCCAAACACAAGGTTGCACTTTACCAGATTCATGCATGGCCAAGAGCTGACTGGGCATAATGTCATGCCCCGAACTCGACGAGCGCGCGTACATCCCAATAGGCCGCTTCCTCTTCAATAGTTTCCCAGGACCCTTCAGCCCACAATTCATATAAACCCATTAACATGCGAAAGCGACTAACCTCTCCACTAGTCTTACCCAAATGAAATAACCTAGGACAAAATGCTACACTTTACATATCTTTAAAATAAACATCAATTGATACAACTGTCAAGTACCAATGGTTCAATCCTAGTCCACAAATTCCAAATACAATCTCTAAGGCCACAAAATGTCTTATATTCAATCATCAACTACTTCCTCGAATGCCACTCCTTGGTAAACTTGGTGTTCCGTCATCTGGGACCTGAAAAATGTTAATCCCCAACAGGGTGAGATATAAATCTCAGTAAGCGAACCAAACCTAGACCTGACAACCAGTCCCATCAGACTATACCACAAAGCAACATACAAAAGCTAATCAAGGCATAAACATACAGCATTTCAATTTCACTTTCTTATGGCACCTGATATAAAGAAAAATCACCATCAATCACATCAACCTATACATATAAGTATCATAATTTTCACAACCACTCATCATCTGGCTCTCAACCGCAATGTACTTCTTTGGCATTCTTGCTAACTGGTATCACCGGGGCCATAGGCCAATCGATATCATCCGGTACCACCGGGGCCACAGGCCAATCGGTACCTTTGGGCTCATAGCCAACTATCATTTTAGGGCTCACAGTCACTTGATACCACCGGGGCCACATGCTAATCGGTATCACTGAGGCATTCTAGCCAATTGATATCACCGGGGCCATAGGCCAATCGATATCATAATAATTCTCAATCAAACTGAACCATTGGGGCCACATGCCAATCGGTATCATTACTGTTTCTCGAGGCTCATAGTCAACCGATACCACCAGGGCCACAGCCTAATCGATATCGTTATTACTGAGCTCATAGCCAATGCGATCTCCGGGGCCACAGGCCAATTGATCGCAGGGGTACTATAGCCCATTAGTATAACATTGGTACTATAATCGTTTCTAGAGCATAGGCATTATAGCCAATTCAATAACACAGGCACCATAGCCAATTCAATAACAGGGCTCAATAGCCGCACTATATCACAAGGCGATCAATCTCACAATTAGTTTTCATTTCCGTTTCAATCGACCAATCAAGCAATTCAAGCTATAAGCTTCACAAAGCAATCAAATCATCCAACCAACCTATCATGTAGCGTCCTAACGTTCGAGTAAAGGTTTAAGGGACACTTACCTTAAACAACTAGCAAAATTCCACACCAGTAGATCTTTCTCAATTCCACAAGAGCACGGCCAACCAAAGTTCTCACGCCGTCCTAGGAATTCATCAATTTACGGTCAGAATCCAACCAATTCTCACTTTCAATATACCAATCCCTCAATAACCAATCAAATGGCAACTCAAGATGCCTTAGAAATTGGTCGACTACCCGACAATACCTCCATGAATCCTCAATAAATTCGGTTCATGCAATCAATAAGAAGGGCATAATGTATCTCGGGGTTTCATGCATAAAATAGCCCTCAAATCACTTCTAACTCCCAATCCACTTCACACACTTCCCATTAACACTTCATACAACATTTTAAGTAGCCTCTTGAGTCATTTTGAAGTCAAAATACCCATCAAAGAACACCCAACCGATTCGGCCAGAACAGGCAGCAGTAAAACAGAAACTGCTTTGATCCAAACCGTGCATATCAATCCAAAACTCAACCCTATGTTCCAATTTCTCACAAAATAACCTTGCTAGGACCTCAATATATGTGTTAAGGAAGCTCACCAAGAGTTTTGGAGTAAAACAATAACACAAAGCTTTCGAACAACCCGGTTTCCCCCGCGGTCCTCTAACGGGCAGAATTTGTCCATAAAAGATCAAGGGGTTCATCCATTAAAACACATCTCAACTCTCACAAATCCTTAATATCAAATTGCTAAACTCTTATACTATGAGTTTAGAGTAACTCATTGAAAATTTGGAGCCATTTGAAGTCCGAAAGCCCCTAAAAATCGTCCCTCTCCAAAATCGGGTCAGATTTTGCCTTTGCCCACTCAAACGGACCTACGGGAAGAAATACTGGGCCAAATTAAGCTTACAATACCTTGTTGAAACGGCAAGACGATAAAATTTTAGATGGCGGTGTTTTTACCTCAATCCAATGTCAGACAACAAAGTTATGGCCCGAATAGTGAAGCAGTTTTTCTCTGTCCGCGAGAAAACTGCTCTGCCGACTGGAAAAAGAAGAAGAATAGGAAGAGAGAGAAGATGACTGGCCAAATGAGGAGGGAGAGAGGTCTTCCACACCAATAATTCATTTTGGTCAATTTGATATGATTGGTAATTAATGCTTGGCCTCTCTTTCGTTGACACTTGGCAAGCTTCCATTAGTTGATCCATTGACTTTGACTTCCTTTGACCATATCCACATCAAATTTTCGGCAGCCCTTGGGGGTTTAAAATGACCAAAATGACTTTATAAACTTCTTGAGGTAAGGCCAAAGGTTGAGGGGGCAAAATGGTCATTTGACACTTTTCGCCTGAAATTTTATTTTTCCAATATAAACCACCCTCGATGAGGCGATGTCCATTTCAATTCAAATGTTTGAATTCCTCAATGTCCAATATCCAAATCTCGATGTCCAATTTCATGTCGAACTTACGTCGACTGTAATTTCAGTTTATCTCAAACTGACGGGCGACTCTTGCAAGCGCAACGCGTATCGACCTTGGGATTTTTCTTAAGCTGTGGCGACTTTGATTGTCATGTAATTGCGAGGGTTTATTGTTCGTTCCTTCGATCCTGATCATCGGAATCCGATTTAGGAAATTCTCGCAAATTACACATTGTCTAAGCGGAATCACCCGCGTCCCAACGTATAACGCTAGCAAGACATTCCATGCTTGTTCCCAAATCGATCTCTGTTGGCCCGAAATATTCCCTCGACAATCCTTATGGTCAAAGTGCCATTTCTCATTCAAATTCCCTATGTACACGTACTCGACTCCGCGTCAGTCTTTCCCATTTGGTCAGTTAACTCAAGAGTGGCCAACTCCGAGCGAGTTACAACTAAAACACATCGATCGATATCCTTCCATTCAACGGCCTCGAGAGGGTCGAAATTCAGTATGTCACAATTCTTCCCCCCTTAAAGAAATTTCGTCCTCGAAATTTGCCATCTTATCAATTATCCCATCTCATGGGGTACAGATGCCTCATCGCATTCTCATTTGTCAAAATAACTCTGTTCCTTACAAAACCATTGCAATAACACGCTTTTTGGTCCTCATGCCACTTGACAAATCACCCCCTTCAAACGTTCTCTCATAACATCATAGATTTAAAGGCTTTATCAACTTTCCCTTTATTATCCAAATCAAGGTATAGCCTTCTCGATTCCGCTCGAAAATCTCTAATGATCATCGTGATTCATCAACTTTCGTTGCCTCGTCTCTTTCTCTTGTCGGCCCGTCTAATGCTCGACCACACATTAGACTAATTCAACCTTCGATCCACATCATCGATAGTATTAAGGTAATCTTGACACACCTTTGTGACATCCCAAGAAACACCTTAATTCTCCATGTTCTATTCATTTCCATATCCCTGAGATATCAGGGTCCGATCATGGCAATACCTCAATTCCCTTCAGGCTAGGTGTTTCCAGTGGCCATCAAACTAGTCAATTAACGAACTTCCAATTTAGAAGTTGAATATCTTATTTCTCGTGGAAACATCTGTCCCTCCATCACCAAGTACATAATGCTCAATCCTCAACCTCTTATAGTTCTCATAGCTTCGAGGTCTTTTTTTATCCAAGCAACGCTCTTATATTCACAAGCAATTTCACACATCAGCGTTGCCTCTTGTTCAATTCTTCTCGGGGATACTATTACCTTATTCTCTCATATAAACTCAAAACCTCCTTCCACCCAAGCAAGATTTTCCAAACTTTGTCGCGAGGACATTCGCAAACCAATTTCGATCATGCTCTAAGCATTCCAACTCATAGGGCGTTATCATCACGATGTATATGTAATGTCTACCTCTGGTTGCCTCGTTATGCCTCAAATTTCATTCTGCGTCGTGTCATCACGACCTTCATAAGCTTTTTAATTTCCAACCGGAAACGCCATTAACAACGTAGTCGTCAACTTGATTTAAGTCCTCAAAAACTCTTTTCACGTTCATTCCTCCATTTGTGTTACGTCTCGTTCTTAGTCCATTTCATCAATGGAACAGCTCTTGTGGGGAATCTTCCCATGATCCGTCGGTAACAATTCACCAATCTCAGAAAATTTCAACTTCCAGCAACCTACATCAACTCTAGTCGATTCATCACTTATTCCAATCCTCTAAGACTCCATAGGGATTTCACTTACCAGAAATTTCACGATTGAGGAATCTTACCTCATCAGGTCCATAGCTTGTGCTCTTCATATTCCACATATAACGAGCATCTCCTTAAAGTCCATAGGACACTCTCGCAGGTTATTCACATTTCTTATGACTCCTTAAATGAGTCCGATCATCGTCTCTCAAGACAGTAACAACCAATCCAATTATTCCTCACACTTTTCACTTGAGAGCTCTTCATATTCTACCAGGTGTCGAATCTTTCAAACTATTCCTCACACTTTTCACTTGAGAGCTCAAATCTTGGCCCAGGACGGGTGCGTCATCCATAGGTTCCTAACATAAAGGAGTCCTATTCATGGTTTGATCCACCATACGGGCTAGAGTTTAACCGCCCTAAGATACTCAAGAGACGAGTCCCTAGGTATTTACTTGAATCCACCATATCCCTCACATGCCACACTAGCATCGGGCAGGTAAGTAACATGTAAGCATCTCTACTCCATCTCTCTCTCTCACCTCAGTAAAGATAAAATGAGTTGAGCGTTCACCAGCAGGACAAGAAAGATTAAATGTCAGGATTCATTTTTTCTTTTTCTTTTTTCCAGTCAAGTTAATCTAGACTCAGGTGTCACCTATCTTTGAGTGAAACCTCTCGCGAGAATCCTCTCAAAGAGGGGCAGCTATTGAAACCTAAATTTTGATTGGTCTTTTTTAGTTTATTTTTGAAAAATTCATAAACAAATTCATAAAAAGTCAAAAAAATTAAAAAATCAACTTTGGTGGCCTTGGCCAAGCCTAAGGAACCATTTTTGACCAAAAACTAATTTTCCATAATTTTCGCATTTTTCGGTATTTTTAGAAAATAGAAAAATACCTAAAAATCAAGAAAAATAGCATTCGAGGTCATCAAAATATAGAAAAATAGTCAATATTTTTCTTTTAATTCCTTTGTCTTCTTGACCTCCTAAAAATTCCAAATTCACATTCAATTTTATGTGTTCCTTTGTTACACATATGATTGAACTTGGTAAAAAAATGTCACTTGAGTCTTTTAATTTACAATTTTGGCATTTTTAGGATCTCGACATTCAATCTGATTGTCCATCAATTTAATTTAGCCCAATTATTTGTACAAATTGCTCAATTGCATGAATTGGGCAAAATTGCATACTTGATTGCAGTTTAGTCCTTGAATTTGAGGATAATTGAAATCAAACCGGATTCGGGTCTTCGGGGAATGTCCCCTGTCGTCCTTACTTCGGCTAGTTCGGATCGCCTTCTTCACCTAATGAGACGTCTATGAGGTCGAAAGGGGATGGCTGACTTTCGGGTGACTCTTCTTCGTGTGACGATATCTCGATAACTTCTGGAGGGGATGCTGGATTTTCTCTTATCCTGCCGAATATGTCCCTCAACTTCAGATAAATGTTCCACGTCCTTTCCTTTTCGTACTCGAATTTGTGTTCGTGTTCGAGTTGTTCGGCGGACTTGGTGTAAAAACAGTTCGTTTCTCGGATAAGGTTGCGTCCAGTAAGTGCCCTTCCTTGGGTGAATTGGAAGGAGTGGAATCCGTTGAACATCCCAGTGGATCGATGGCGGATGACGCGTAGCTCGTACTCGAACATCTTTGGGATCTTGGACCGACTTGGAGAGACCATCTCTACTCTATCCATACTATAAAATGGAATTGGACTTGATGAATGCATCATGTTGTGCAAAATAAAAGATTGCAAGAAAATTAAATAGAAATGGAAGGACCATACCATAAGCGGTACCTAATGAATTTTGGTTTTAGGTATACCAACCATCCACATACAAGCGCATGAGACAAGTGAGGCTTGACTCTAGAAATAAAAAAAATGGCTCAGGTATGGAACCTAATGGTTTCCCACTATTCGAGTCAATAAAAACGTCCACAAGCGCAATCCACAACAAATGGATAAAAGAATCGACTTGAATAGTGAGCGGGATCAAATATGGTCAACCCAAGCGCAAATACAGGCTAGAGCCTCGTATATCGATTCCCTATCTATGGTTACCTAAAAAGGTGATTTCGCGGCTTGGGTTTGGGCGCTTTGTGCAAAGTGTCGTGATCCTCAAATATGCAGGCGAATCATGCATAATAGTTTGTATATCAATCAGCGCTTCAAATAATCCATATAACATACATTCCTACACCCAACCTGCATAAGACAATGTTAATCACAAACTACTCTCCTTATCCCTTCAATTTGTAAAAATATTTAACACCTATCGTAAGCGGAATTACCTCACCTTCAAGAGCGCCTGCAGAAAACATGTCAGAAAATCACTCAACATTTTAATTACAGCCTAAGTCCACTTGAGGTCTGTTGACACCTGATTTTTGATCAGTCTTTCATAGTTTATTTTTAAAAAATTCATAAAAAATCTATAAAAAGTTAAAAAAATTAAAAAATCATCTTTGGTAGCCTTGACCAAGCTAAAGGAACCATTTTTGATAAAAAAAAATAATTTTTCATATTTTTTAATATTTTTTAATATTTTCCAAAAATAGAAAAATACATGAAAAATGAAGAAAAATAGCGTTCGATGTCGTAAAAATATAGAAAAATAGTCAATATTTTTATTTTAATTTCTTTTACATTTTGAACTTCTAAATAGTCAAAATTCAAGTTCAATTGCATGTGTTTCTTCACGACGCATAGAGTTGAATTTGGCAAAAAAATGTCATTCGAGTATTTTAATTTGTAAATTTCTACATCTTTTTTAGTCTTGACGTCCAATTAGATCGACCACCATCTACAATAAATGCCCCTTGCTGAATATTTTCGTTTTTGTTTCACATGATTTCATGGTGTAAAACGCCGAGTGGATCCCCAAATATAATCGGGTCGGCATGAGCTCGATAGCTCGTCCAAGACCAAACCAGGGCACGGCGAACCCCATGTGAGTACTCTCGAACTCCTTCGATGCTTCCTAATGCTTTTCTTAGGTTAGATCGTGTGTAGAATGGCTAGGACAGCTAAATCATTTTTGAGCTGTGATTGATAAATAGGACCTTACTAGGAATGCCATGTGATTTATTTGCATATCTAGATTCCTTGAGTTGGGCATTTTATTACTGTTTGTGATTGCTAGGATAATCACTCTTATCTACATGAATTTCTAGATTTAGGGTTCATACCTTACTCATCCGCATGAATCTCAGGCTAGAAAATTCAGTCAACTTAGGTACCGAAAGGGCGTCAACTCTGACAGTTGGTGTAACTAAGTCCCCGAAACCATTTCTCTGGTTCTCGCAGAATTGAATAGAAACTCCCAACTATTCGATTGGGTGGTCCAATCATACCCTAAAAAAATGATTGGTGGCGACTCCATGGCATGCACACTTAGCACATGTCACTAGACCACACTAAAAGTCGATCACGCATACCTCCGTTGCGATTTGGGTAATGGGCCTTGGGAGAGGCCCGCGTCCGACCAGACAGGACGGCCCATTAGCCCTCGAGAGCCCGACAACCTCAAGAGGGTCGCGACAGACTGGCGACTCCGCTGGGGACTGGTTCTTAACCATTTAGTGGACTTGAGCCGATTAAAAAGTTGATTGATTCTTCTAACCTAATTTTATGCAGATGCTCTCGAAAGTGAGGTGTATATGCTAACGAATGTGTTAGATGTTTTTGTAGACGGGAGAAATAAGGGGTGAAGTGCTTGTTAACTTTGTTTTATGCAGGCAGGAGTTTTGGATGTATGATTGTGTGGATGTTTATATTGAAGCGGTGATTGTTAAATAAAATGCATGTCTTTTGCTTTAGCACGACACAATGAATACACACAATTGCGCCTAAAACCCCAGGCGCCCTCTTTAGGAACACAATAGAAGGAATTGAAAATGGAATCTCCGTGAGGAAAAACATGGGGTAATCCACTTTTCAATTCCGCTCACTTCGAACTATGGATTGAGTCCCAATGCAACGATAGTTGTGCAATGGAATCGGCTCTTCCCAGAATTCGAGGTGAGAACCTTGGCTTTAGGTACCAAGCCCTATCTTTTGATTTTTATGAGTTTTCCCTCACTTGTCTCATGCGTTTGTCTATGGAAGGTTAGTATACCTAACACTGCTAAAAATACAGAGAAGCTTGATTTTCTCTTAAGTTTGGTTGGTAAGACTTTTCTATCCCTCGAACTTGTTACAGCTCTTAATCATTATATTCATTGCATAATTCCGGTGATTGGATTAAATGCCATTTTGAGGATAGATAGGTGTGTTTTCCTCCCAATGTTCTTGATGGAAGATGAAGATGGTGTCATCCCATTACGAGCGCCAAGTGGACAAGAAGAGCCTGCTATGGACATCATTGAGGTATCATCTAATGAAGATGACGATTTGGAATAGGTAATCCTGAAGTCACGTCTCAAAGATCGAAACTGGGGCATCTCTAAGTATTAAGATCACATTCCTTTGTTTTAATTTTCATTTCTAGCCTTCTTGTATAGGATTTATTTTGCTGAGATCCTCTCTATCTGATCCCTTAGATTGATTGTATTAGGGATCTATTTGTGTTTATATACATTTAGGTTGAAATTTGTTGTATTTCTATTGACTTGTCATTGGAATGTGATAGTGGCATTTCTTCTAATCACTCGAATACTCCAAAATCAATTTTATAATTCCTTTGGATGAAATTGAAATTGGAAGTCTTATACAACCTTTTGGCCGTATAGGGCAATACAATCCCAATTTCGCCAGAAGGAACTATAAACTTGAATTGGTTCATGCATATTTTGCATCATTGGTAATCCACAATAATTGATCAAGAGTATTCGTGTTTTTCAAATTTAATGAAAAGATAGATATCCAAATTACTCTCGTTCTTAGCAAACGGCTTTAATTTGGATACCGTATTTTCAATTGAATTTAAAACACATCGTAATTGTGTACTTTTGAACATTCCATTGATTTTCTTGGAATTGATCAAAGGCGATTATCGTGAATTACATTCCTTTCAATGATATGCTTTCCTTTGAGGAATATTGATAAAAGCTTTTGCACAAGGTCAAAACCCTTGTAAAAGCTCTTATCCCTATTAATCACAAGTAAACATAAAATTGAAAGGATTTATGCTTTATTTTTCAAATTCTTTCTTCTGATTCTGCCTTTTCATTTGAAACAGGTTAAAAACAAGTAGAGAAGAGAAGTCTTTTTGTGGATAATCGTGGTGGGAGGTTCCTTTATCCGATCATAAGCAAGATTAAAAAATCAAGATGTACACGCTCGAATCATCAATGTCAAAGCGCAGCTTGCCTAGGTTGAGAGTGGTCAGGTGTTCGAGAAAGTCAGCCATACAGAAGTTGAGACACACACATTAGAGCTTTCATTCATTTCGCTCAATCGAGGGACCTTAAAAGCAGATCATACAAATCATCGGGGTGGAAACATAAAACCGCAATGAGCCCTAATTAGCATCACAAAGGAACCAAGTTGGCCCTCCATATTATTGATGCTTTGCTTATACTCACCACCTCGAGACTCGAGATCTGCAAGCTTAAGAAGAAGGCGTTTACATTCCCCTTTAAGCTCGGCAACCTTGGTCCCGTGATCTTCGGCGGCTATTTCCAGGTCCCGAACTAGTCCTCTCCCATGGGCTATATCCGCGGTAATGCTGTCAAGCCTTTCTTCCTGCCACTCACATTGAAACTTCAACACGACATTACGACGGTCGTGCTCATAGGTGGTCAGGGATAAGGCCAAGCGCTCCACCAAATTTCCCCTCTCGCGAAGCAACATCGAGACTCGCTTGTTGGCGAACTCAACAGCCTTTCTGTGACTATCGGCCACAAGGTTGGCCAACACCAAGCAGTTGGACCGATCCTCATAGCGAGCTCGCAAAACGTGAGCCACGGTAGCTTTTCGATGAGCGACACGGTAAGTCTCTAAAAAGTTTATAAAGAGGGGAAGATTCTATATTCCCTCTCTAAATTAGTGCCCTCGATGGAGGTGGTGTCTATTTCCACGAGCAAAATGCGGATTTCATCTTCAGTTTCTGGGTGATCGGCTATATGAGCATAGCCTCGACCGAGGAGGTTATAGAGTTTTTCCCACTGGGCCAAATTTTCGGCCGAGAAAGCGCGAATAGGAGAGGAGGTCATTTTCGTTGGAGTGAGGGAGAAGAAGATGAGTGTGGTAGAGTGATTAAAATAAGAAAAGGCAATTATGTAAGAGTGTTAATCTTCTCTGCATTAACTCCTCCTTTTATAGCAACTCGAGAATGAAGAAAGGCATAGCAATAATGCTCGTGCAGCCAAGTTAATTGGGTAAAGCAGTGGTGACTCTTTCGGTGAACCATCAGATCTGTCCCAGTCCGCGATTTCAGGCTTGATAAACCTAAAAAAGTTGTAAAAAGATATGTCGGTGTTACCATATTAAAATTGAGCGGGAGTTAAGCGCAACTATCGAAAAAAGTTGCGAAAGGATTTGGCGGTCCCATCATATTAAAAAACTGAGCAGGAGGCGAGCGTAGTTCCACCTTTTTGAAAATAAGTGGGAGACAGACATGGATATCGAGAAAAGGAAATCGATTTGGTGTCCCTCCACGTTGAAAAGAAGAAAGAAGACGACAAAGCGGGAAATACGAAATCTTGGGAGCAACGCTTGCCTGATGATCTTCATCCATGTTTAAAGAACGTTTCATGGGCATACAGAACCACTCAAAAGAAAATTTAGAGAGAGTGAGCATACATGAGAGAGTAGAGAACCCTGAGTGAGCAAAAATTGATCGAACATTTCTCGATCCAACATGTTTGAGGGTTACCATCAGTTGCTAGAGGCGACTGATCCAAAAATCTCAGAAAATGAACTACTGAGAGATCTCGAAGATTCCAGGATGGCGTCTGGTACCAGAACCACAGAACCCAACCCTTTCGGCAACGAAGTTTAGGAGCTCAGCAGCGACGACAACAGCAGCAGCGATGGTCAATCTCGAAAAAGGAAACGTCGCCAGTGCCACACTCATAATGAAATCCAAGAGCTTGAAGCTTTCTTTAGTGAATGCCCTCTCCCGAACATGAAACAAAGAAATGAATTGGGCCAGAAGCTAGGGATGAAACCTTTGAGGGTCAAGTTTTGGTTTCAAAATAAGCGAGCCAAATTGAGGGCTCAACACAGACGTCAAGAACTTGCGATTCTAAAGGAGGAAAACGAAAAGCTTCGAGCGGAGAACATGAGGTATAAGAAAGCTCCCAGCACTATCGCTTGCCTTAATTGCGGTGGCCCTATCACTCTCGGCGAAATGTTCCTTGATAAGCATTATATGAGGATTGAAAATGCTCATTCACCACCCCACTCCCTCGAACCATCTTCGATACAATCGGATTTTGTTGGAGATATGCATGAACAAATCAATTCTACGAAGTCAATATCGATGCCTTCTAAAGGATGTGATATGCGTCACCATGATTGGAGTTTCCTTAACGATGAGCTTACTATCACGACCGACCAATCCAAAGCTGATGAATTCCCTCCACAACAATTTCTGGCTCGATCAAATTCTACTAGAAATAGGCCAGAGAGCAATAGCCAAGTTTGTCAACACTGTTCCGGGTCGCAAGAAGACGAGGGTCAATTGGTCCCCCGAGCTTCATCTCAAGTTCCTTAGTGCGGTTCAGCAACTAGGGATCAACTCAGCATATCCAACGCGCATACTTGAGATCATGAACATACCAGGACTCACTAAAGATGGAGTCGCGAGTCACCTCAAGAGCTACAGAAGGGCGCTAAGACAGCGCCACACAGCACTGAACCTGAAAGAACTCAACTTGTGCCTAAACACTAGGCATGGCTATAACTACAATGCCCCTGAAGTAAGAAATACCCTGCCGAATCTAGGCACCGACCAAGCTGGTAGCAGCACCCTCGACTACTTGGGCGCTAATCAGAATATTCCCCCGAATCATCTCAGCACCCCTCAAGAGTATATGCCACAAGTGCAGCAGGTACGAACTCCTTGGTTTGAGCAGCAACTTTTCGCTAGAGCTCTTCCTATCCCCGATCAACATATTGCGCCTAGTGTTCAAAGATCTGCCCGGCTTGGGTATATGATTTCGAAAGATCAAGCGGGCGGATGCTTTGAGGATTTTGGTTTCTCCCATTCCCAAATGGAAGGTGCTTTTGATAGTGAACCGATCAATCATCCTCTTATAATCTCGAGCAACGACGAAGGTTCTAGCTCGAAGAATCAGATCGCACACAACAGAAACAGGAATCCTTCAACGCCAAGCGATGATGGTCAACCCGAATATCAGTTGCTCGAAGAATCAAAAGATTTCCTTGATGAGGAGCTCCATATCTGGATCGATCAGTTTAAAACTGATGGACTTATGAAGTTATGATCCAAAATGACGATTATATGTCTGATTCATGGTGTAGCTGGCTGATCACCGAGAATCCTCAAGGGAACTAGGCACATGTGAATGGATGTATCATTAATCTTTCTGTCATAAAGTCTTCCATGCAAGATAATCTTCCTTAATGCCTAGAGTTAATCTGGGGCAGCGATCAGTACTACATGCGAGCATCATCATGCTTGAGTACAACAATCCCTTGTTAGATTAGAGTCGAGGCGAATCAATTGAACGCCACGAAGAAAAACATTTAAAGGCTTCACATAGGAAAATGCGAGCAAAAGCCCGAGCGAGCTCAAAGACGGTTAGCTCTGTATCGTTCTAAGGGACCTTTAGTCGTTATGAACTCTAAATTGAGCTTGTTTCATTCTCGATGGGGGTCGCTAACTGCTTCAAGAATTTTATAACAAAAAACGAACCAGTTAGGGACGCCAATAGTGCTTTGTCCTGGTAGTCAGTGAACTGGAAGTGGTACGAAACGTCAGGAGTTCGATCTCAGGATTGAAAAATCATTTTATCAGTTTGTCTATCACCCGATGAAGTTCAAAGAGATTCGACGCAGATGACTATAGAACTTGGGGCAATTCGAAAATCATCGATTCATTTTCATCAAGCGGCGAAGTTGGTATTGTAAAATGTGAAGCACGCAAATGACAAATCCGAAGCAGAAGGAGATGAATCATGATTCGCTTATCCAAGGTCGGGATTTCAACCTTCGACTAAAGCCAAATCTAGGATGAGTTTTTGATCTTGCCCACTCGACAAAACCCATCTCCACTGAAAATGGGGGCAAACCATTCCTACATCTGGAAAGCATGTCGAAGCCGAAGACATCAAATTCATCGTTTGATCCATGGGGCAAGTCCCCGAAGCGATAGTTATCATCCGCAGAGCGTAATGGAATCCATCCTTTCAATGTAAAACACATTTGGCCGCGGAGCCACCCATTTGGTAAAAAGAACGCATCGTTCCTAAATGATTTTCAATCAGATGCGGGGATAATGTTCTCTCATTTTCCTCTCAGGTGATGAACAGAGATGAGGTACCCAAGAAGCCATGCATTCAAATAACAAAACAGTGCATGAAACACGCCCAAAAAGATGAATGAATCTCCTCCGACGTAAATCCTCGAGGTGGATTCGTTGCCCAACCAGACGAAGAAATCATGGCCACAAGCTTGACGGCCGGCTTCTACAATCCGCACATTGGCATGCAGAAGGAATTCAAATCAAGAGTAAAGTAGTATCGTCCGAATTTGTTTTGAATTTGGAAACCCAAAATAATGCTTAATATTTATCCTTGGCAGGAGCTCGCCATCAAGGCAGACATGTAAGTTTCATTTTTCTCCAAAAACCAAGAAGTCGAAAGAACTTTAGAACACCCAACAATCTTGTGTTACTATGTGAAGTGCAGATTTTCACAACCCTTGTACACTCGTTGGAGCATATGACCAAGGGTAAGATGTATCGTTCCAATTTTTGTAAAGTTTTAGAATATACAATGACATATCCCTTTTATATCTCCAGGATCTCCAGCCTCGATGGGAAGGTAAGTATTGTTGACACCTGATTTTTGATCAGTCTTTCATAGTTTATTTTTAAAAAATTCATAAAAAAATCTATAAAAAGTTAAAAAAAATTAAAAAATCATCTTTGGTAGCCTTGACCAAGCTAAAGGAACCATTTTTGATAAAAAATAATTTTTCATATTTTTTAATATTTTTTAATATTTTCCAAAAATAGAAAAATACATGAAAAATGAAGAAAAATAGCGTTCGCTGTCGTAAAAATATAGAAAAATAGTCAATATTTTTATTTTAATTTCTTTTACATTTTGAACTCATAAATAGTCAAAATTCAAGTTCAATTGCATGTGTTTCTTCACGACGCATAGAGTTGAATTTAGCAAAAAAATGTCATTCGAGTATTTTAATTTGTAAATTTCTACATCTTTTTTAGTCTTGACGTCCAATTAGATCGACCACCATCTACAATAAATGCCCCTTGCTGAATATTTTCGTTTTTGTTTCACATGATTTTATGATGTAAAACGCCGAGTGGATCCCCAAATATAATCGGGTCGGCATGAGCTCGATAGCTCGTCCAAGACTAAACCAGGGCACGGCGAACCTCATGTGAGTACTCTCGAACTCCTGCGATGCTTCCTAATGCTTTTCTTAGGTTAGATTGAGTGTAGAACGGCTAGGACAACTAAATCATTCTTGAGCTGTGATTGATAAATAGGGCATTACTAGGAATGCCATGTGATTTATTTGCATATCTAGATTCCTTGAGTTGCGCATTTTAGTACTGATTGTGATTGCTAGGATAATCACTCCTATCTGCATGAATTTCTAGATTTATGGTTCATACCTTACTCATCCGCATAAATCTCAGGCTAGAAAATTCAGTCAACTTAGGTACCGAAAGGGTGTCAACTCTGACAGTTGGCGTAACTAAGTCCCCGAAACCATTTTTCTGGTTCTCGCAGAATTGAATAGAAACTCCCAACTATTCGATTGGGTGGTCCAATCATACCCTAAAAAAATGATTGGTGGCGACTCCATGGCATGCACACTTAGCACATGTCACTAGACCACACTGAAAGTCGATCACGCATACCTCCGTTGCGATTTGGGTAATGGGCCTTGGGAGAGGCCCGCGTCCGACCAGACATGACGGCCCATTAGCCCTCGAGAGCCCGACAACCTCAAGAGGGTCGCGACAGACTGGCGACTCCGCTGGGGACTGGTTCTTAACCATTTAGTGGACTTGAGCCGATTAAAAAGTTGATTGATTCTTCTAACCTAATTTTATGCAGATGCTCTCGAAAGTGAGGTGTATATGCTAACGAATGTGTTAGATGTTTTTGTAGACAGGAGAAATAAGGGGTGAAGTGCTCGTTAACTTTGTTTTATGCAGGCAAGAGTTTTGGATGTATGATTGTGTGGATATTTATATTGAAGCGGTGATTGTTAAATAAAATGCATGTTTATTGCTTTAGCACGACACAATGAATACACACAATTGCGCCTAAAACCCTAGGCGCCCTCTTTAGGAACACAATAGAAGGAATTGAAAATGGAATCTCCGTGAGGAAAAACATGGGGTAATCCACTTTTCAATTCCGCTCACTTCGAACTATGGATTGAGTCCCAATGCAACGATAGTTGTGCAATGGAATCGACTCTTCCCAGAATTCGAGGTGAGAACCTTGGCTTTAGGTACCAGCCCTATCTTTTGATTTTTAGGAGTTTTCCCTCACTTGTCTCATGCGTTTGTCTATGGAAGGTTAGTATACCTAACACCGTACAGAGAAGCTTGATTTTCTCTTAAGTTTGGTTGGTAAGACTTTTCTATCCCTCGAACTTGTTACAGCTCATAATCATTATATTCATTGCATAATTCTGGTTATTGGATTAAATGCCATTTTGAGGATAGATAGGTGTGTTTTCCTCCCAATGTTCTTGATGGAAGACGAAGATGGTGTCATCCCATTACGAGCGCCAAGTGGACAAGAAGAGCCTGCTATGGACATCATTGAGGTATCATCTAATGAAGATGACAATTTGGAATAGGTGATCCTGAAGTCACCTCTCAAAGATCGAAATTGGGGCATCTCTAAGTAGTTAAAAACAGGTAGAGAAGAGAAGTCTTTTTGTGGATAAACGCGGTGGGAGGTTCCTTTATTCGATCATAAGCAAGATTAAAAAATCAAGATGTACAAGCTCGAATCATCAATGTCAAAGGGCAGCTTGCCTAGGTTGAGAGTGGTCAGGTGTTCGAGAAAGTCAGCCATACAGAAGTTGAGACACACACATTAGAGCTTTCATTCATTTCGCTCAATCGAGGGACCTTAAAAGCAGATCATACAAATCATCGGGGTGGAAACATAAAACCGCAATGAGCCCTAATTAGCATCACAAAGGAACCTAGTTGGCCCTCCATATTATTGATGCTTTGCTTATACTCACCACCTCGAGACTCGAGATCTGCAAGCTTAAGAAGAAGGCGTTTACATTCCCATTTAAGATCGGCAACCTTGGTCCCGTGATCTTCGGCGGCTATTTCCAAGTCCCGAACTAGTCCTCTCCCATGGGCTATATCCGCGGTAATGCTGTCAAGCCTTTCTTCCTGCCACTCACATTGAAACTTCAACACGACATTACGACGGTCGTGCTCATAGGTGGTCAGGGATAAGGCCAAGCGCTCCACCAAATTTCCCCTCTCGCGAAGCAACATCGAGACTCGCTTGTTGGCGAACTCAACAGCCTTTCTGTGACTATCGGCCACAAGGTTGGCCAACACCAAGCAGTTGGACCGATCCTCATAGCGAGCTCGCAAAACGTGAGCCACGGTAGCTTTTCGATGAGCGACACGGTAAGTCTCTAAAAAGTTTATAAAGAGGGTTGGGAAGATTCTATATTCCCTCTCTAAATTAGTGCCCTCGATGGAGGTGGTGTCTATTTCCACGAGCAAAATACGGATTTCATCTTCAGTTTCTGGGTGATCGGCTATATGAGCATAGCCTCGACTGAGGAGGTTATAGAGTTTTTCCCACTGGGCCAAAATTTCGGCCGAGAAAGCGCGAATAGGAGAGGAGGTCATTTTCGTTGGAGTGAGGGAGAAGAATATGAGTGTGGTAGAGTGATTAAAATACGAAAAGACAATTATGTAAGAGTGTTAATCTTCTCTGCATTAACTCCTCCTTTTATAGCAACTCGAGAATGAAGAAAGGCATAGCAATAATGCTCGTGGAGCCAAGTTAATTGGGTAAAGCAATGGTGGCTCTATCGGTGAACCATCAGATCTATCCCAGTCCGCGATTTCAGGCTTGATAAACCTAAAAAAGTTGTAAAAAGATATGTCGGTGTCACCATATTAAAATTGAACGGGAGTTAAGCGCAACTATCGAAAAAAGTTGCGAAAGGATTTGGCGGTCCCATCATATTAAAAAACTGAGCGGGAGGCGAGCGTAGTTCCACCTTTTTGAAAATAAGTGGGAGACAGACATGGATATCGAGAAAAGGAAATTGATTTGGTGTCCCTCCACGTTGAAAAGAAGAAAGAAGACGACAAAGCGGGAAATACGAAATCTTGGGAGCAACGCTTGCCTGATGATCTTCATCCATGTTTAAAGAACGTTTCATGGGCATACAGAACCACTCAAAAGAAAATTTAGAGAGAGTGAGCATACATGAGAGAGTAGAGAACCCTGAGCGAGCAAAAATTGATCGAACATTTTTCGATCCAACATGTTTGAGGGTTACCATCAGTTGCTAGAGGCGACTGATCCAAAAATCTCAGAAAATGAACTACTGAGAGATCTCGAAGATTCTAGGATGGCGTCTGGTACCAGAACCACAGAACCCAACCCTTTCGGCAACGAAGTTCAGGATCTCAGCAGCGACGACAACAGCAGCAGCGATGGTCAATCCCGGAAAAGGAAACGTCGCCAGTGCCACACTCAGAATGAAATCCAAGAGCTTGAAGCTTTCTTTAGTGAATGCCCTCTCCCGAACATGAAACAAAGAAATGAATTGGGCCAGAAGCTAGGGATGAAACCTTTGAGGGTCAAGTTTTGGTTTCAAAATAAGCGAGCCAAATTGAGGGCTCAACACAGACGTCAAGAACTTGCGATTCTAAAGGAGGAAAACGAAAAGCTTCGAGCGGAGAACATGAGGTATAAGAAAGCTCCCAGCACTATCGCTTGCCTTAATTGCGGTGGCCCTATCACTCTCGGCGAAATGTTCCTTGATAAGCCTTATATGAGGATTGAAAATGCTCATTCACCACCCCACTCCCTCGAACCATCTTCGATACAATCGGATTTTGTTGGAGATATGCATGAACAAATCAATTCTACGAAGTCAATACCGATGCCTTCTAAAGGATGTGATATGCGTCACCATGATTGGAGTTTCCTTAACGATGAGCTTACTATCACGACCGACCAATCCAAAGCTGATTAATTCCCTCCACAACAATTTCCGGCTCGATCAAATCCTACTGGAAATAGGCCAGAGAGCAATAGCCAAGTTGTCAACACTGTTCCGGGTCGCAAGAAGACGAGGGTCAATTGGTCCCCCGAGCTTCATCTCAAGTTCCTTAGTGCGGTTCAGCAACTAGGGATTAACTCAGCATATCCAACGCGCATACTTGAGATCATGAACATACCAGGACTCACTAAAGATGGAGTCGCGAGTCACCTCAAGAGCTACAGAAGGGCGCTAAGACAGCGCCACACAGCACTGAACCTGAAAGAACTCAACTTGTGCCTAAACACTAGGCATGGCTATAACTACAATGCCCCTGAAGTAAGAAATACTCTGCCGAATCTAGGCACCGACCAAGCTGGTAGCAGCACCATTGACTACTTGGGCGCTAATCAGAATATTCCCCTGAATCATCTCAGCACCCCTCAAGAGTATATGCCACAAGTGCAGCAGGTACGAACTCCTTGGTTTGAGCAGCAACTTTTCGCTAGTGCTCTTCCTATCCCCGATCAACATATTGCGCCTAGTGTTCAAAGATCTGCCCGGCTTGGGCATATGATTTCGGAAGATCAAGCGGGCGGATGCTCTGAGGATTTTTGTTTCTTCCATTCCCAAATGGAAGGTGCTTTTGATAGTGAACCGATCAATCATCCTCTTATAATCTCGAGCAATGACGAAGGTTCTAGCTCGAAGAATCAGATCGCTCACAACAGAAACAGGAATCCTTCAACGCCAAGCGATGATGGTCAACCCGAATATCAGTTGCTCGAAGAATCAAAAGATTTCCTTGATGAGGAGCTCCATATCTGGATCGATCAGTTTAAAACTGATGGACTTATGAAGTTATGATCCAAAATGACGATTATATGTCTGATTCATGGTGTAACTGGCTGATCACCGAGAATCCTCAAGGGAACTAGGCACATGTGACTGGATGTATCATTAATCTTTCTGTCATAAAGTCTTCCATGCAAGATAATCTTCCTTAATGCCTAGAGTTAATCTGGGGCAGCGATCAGTACTACCTACGAGCATCATCATGCTTGAGTGTGACAATCCCTTGTTAGATTAGAGTCGAGGCGAATCAATTGAACGCCACGAAGAAAAACATTTAAAGGCTTCACATAGGAAAATGCGAGCAAAAGCCCGAGCGAGCTCAAAGACGGTTAGCTCTGTATCGTTCTAAGGGACCTTTAGTCGTTATGAACTCTAAATTGAGCTTGTTTCATTCTCGATGGGGGTCGCTAACTGCTTCAAGAATTTTATAACAAAAAACGAACCAGTTAGGGACGCCAATAGTGTTGTGTCCTGGTAGTCAGTGAAATGGAAGTGGTACGAAACGTCAGGAGTTCGATCTCGGGATTGAAAAATCATTTTATCAGTTGGTCTATCACCCGATGAAGTTCAAAGAGATTCGACGCAGATGACTAAAGAACTTGGGGCAATTCGAAAATCATCGATTCATTATCATCAAGCGGCGAAGTTGGTATTGTAAAATGTGATGCATGCAAATGATAAATCCGAAGCAGAAGGAGATGAATCATGATTCGCTTATCCAAGGTCGGGATGTCAACCTTCGACTAAAGCCAAATCTAGGATGAGTTTTTGATGTTGCCCACTCGACAAAACCCATCTCCACTGAAAATGGGGGCAAACCATTCCTACATCCGGAAAGCATGTCGAAGCCGAAGACATCAAATTCATCGTTTAATCCGTGGGGCAAGTCCTTGAAGCGATAGTTATCATCCGCAGAGCGTAATGGAATCCATCCTTTCAATGTAAAACGCATTTGGCCGCGGAGCCACCCATTTGGTAAAAAGAACGTATCGTTCCTAAATGATTTTCAATCAGATGCGGGGATAATGTTCTCTCATTTTCCTCTCAGGTGATGAACAGAGACGAGGCACCCAAGAAGCCATGCATTCAAATAACATAACAGTGCATGAAACACGCCCAAAAAGATGAATGAATCTCCTCCGACGTAAATCCTCGAGGTGGATTCGTTGCCCAACCAGACGAAGAAATCATGGCCACAAGCTTGAGGGCCGGCTTCTACAATCTGCACATTGGCATGCAGAATGGAATTCAAATCAAGAGTAAAGTAGTATCGTCCCAATTTGTTTTGAATTTGGAAACCCAAAATAATGCTTAATATTTATCCTTGGCAGGAGCTCGCCATCAGGGCAGACATGTAAGTTTCATTTTTCTCCAAAAACCAAGAAGTCGAAAGAACTTTAGAACACCTAACAATCTTGTGTTACTATGTGAAGTGCAGATTTTCACAACCCTTGTACACTCGTTGGAGCATATAACCAAGGGTAAGATGTATCGTTCCAATTTTTGTAAATTTTTAGAATATACGATGACATATCCCTTTTATATTTCCAGGATCTCCAGCCTCGATGGGCAGGTAAGTATCCCTTTTCCCAATTTCATTGGAGATTAAAAACTTTCAGAATTAATTCGATTCTCACATCTAAAAAGACATAGAATTCTTACTTCATTGACATTCATGTTTTAAAACATGAGATTGTCTGAACATGAATTACACATGTATGGTGCATCACAAAATCCCTTTGAAGGATAAATCTTGATGAAATGAAATGAATTTTTCCAACAAGAGTCGTTTGAACTGTTCAAAAGGGTATTTTCTCATAAGAGAAGCGAGCCTAATCCAAACACGTCCCATACACACTTGAGAGATGAGGAGATTGGAAATCATAGCGAAACCTTAACCTATGGATATAAGGGTCATTCGCAACGATTACATGGATCGAGATGACAGAGGCATTTATTTCTTCATTCCAAACACTACAGATGCCCATTGAGAACCCCATTGAACGGCGATTTTCATTCTCAACCCTGTCAAGAACCACCCCACATTGGGGCAAATGAAGGTTAGTCCAACAGTATCAGAAAGTAAACGGTTTGAAATTTTCTTGCTCGGACTAACATAAATCTTTGTGTGTTGTTTATATGATAATCCAAGTGTCATAGGATGACGAGAATAATTCATTTCTCTATCCTACACACTGTTATCCTTTGCACGACCAAGTTGAGCCAGCAAATTCATTTCATCAACCTATTGGTGATCATTGCATATTCCAAAGCAAAGGCAACATCACTTTAGGAATGGAAGCGTGCCAAAGTTTAAGTTGCATATCTAGCATGATTGCCGAAAATCCAAGCTCCAAAAGAAAAGAAAAACACGGGATTAAAAAGAGGGGGAAAAGAAAAATCCCTAGACATCAAGAAAAAGCAAAGTGCCTGGTAAAAAGCAAGGCTGATGTCTATTCAAAATATCCCCAGTAAAGTCTAGATATACGATGAAAAGACCCTGCAAAGGAGTCAGATCAAGATGACTACTCTCCAAATGATGTCGTGCTCAAATTGCAAACACACAAACAGACGGTCTCTTAATGTAACAAGAGACGCTTTTAAACATCCTTGTGCGCTCTAAAAGAGGAGTGTACACTTCAAGAAATGGAGATGTTCTTCGAAGGACATGTGGCAAATTTGCAATGATCACCAATGCCAAACCCTTCACAATTTCTGGGCAAAAAATAAGCCTTTTTCGGTCCCCAATCCTTCCAATGTTACAACCCCGAAGCAGTCTTATCTGACTAAGACACTTGGGTTAATGTATAACTTAGCTCAAAGAAGTACGAGTAAGACTATTTCTTTCTCATTTTACAGGGTTCTTGACTTGTAAACCCGGAGCAGATAGTGAAAAATTTCGTTCAACGGCCTTGACTCAAAAGTGAGTCCCCCTTGGAAACCGATATCCAAGCCTAACACTACGGTCCCGTGAAAGACCTCCTGATCGGTCGAAATGTATGCGTTGCGAATGATCTTGAAACCCAGGCACAGGTCGGTAGGAAATTGAGCACTTTCCCTATTAAAGATCATTATCACAGAGCAGTGAGGAGCCTTCTTGGGTGAGAAATACTCCAATGGATGTTTTGAGCAAACTCTTTTTGAAATTTTCAAATTGTTTGATCTAGAGTTTCCGTGCAAGGAATTTATGATCACATCTGTATATGGCAGGAATGTTTTGGATAACCTCCAACAATCAAAATGCACATTTCATGACTAAAACTTAAGTCGTAGAATTTTGTCAGTTAGATAATTATTGTCTTCCCAAAGATTACTAATATCTTCTTGGCGAGGAAAATTTTTTCAGGTCTAAGCTTTTTGCAGGACTTTTGGCCACCCCAAAGACTGGGTGCGTCATCCTTAGGTGAAGCCTTTTAGTAGGAAAATCTTTTCTAAGACCGATCCACAGAATGATCGAGTCTCCGACTAGCCCCGAAGAGCGGGTACGTCAACCTTTGATTCATATCAATTTGGAATCTCATAAATGGTAGAAACCGCCTGAAGGGTCAACTCAATGGTAGAAACCGCCTGAAGGGTCAATCAACGGTAGAAACCGCCTGAAGGGTCAACACAATGGTAGAAACCGCCTGAAGGGTCAATGTATGGTAGAAACCGCCTGAAGGGTCAACCAATGGTAGAAACCGCCTGAAGGGTCAAAACAATGGTAGAAACCGCCTGAAGGGTCAATGTATGGTAGAAACCGCCTGAAGGGTCAACCAATGGTAGAAACCGCCTGAAGGGTCAACTCAATGGTAGAAACCGCATGAAGGGTCAATGAATGGTAGAAACCGCATGAAGGGTCAAAGGACTGGTAGAGACCGCCTGAAGGATCAACCCAATGGTCCGATCTACCATACGGATCAAAACCTTGATGAATCCCGAACGCGGGAGGAGTCGTTTTCCCTAATAAGCCTTACATTAGGCAAGCCATTTCTAGTTTAGTCCACCACACGGATCAAAACCCTTGGCAAATTCCCAAATGTGGGATGCGTCTTCCTTAGGTTCCTATCAGTTAGGAATCCCATTATGGTTTGACCTACCATACAGGTCAGAGCTTAACATCCCCAGGACACTCCGATGACAAGTCCTTAGGAATCTACTTGAACCCATCAGACACAGCAAATGCCGCAAGCATTCGGCAGGTAAGGGGCAGGGAAGTCTATCTACTCCTTAACTTTCTTACATCATATCAGCGAATTGAATGAGCACATCTCTTTTTAAGGAAAAGCACACATTGATGGGCATGAAAATTGGATGTAATGATTTCTTTTCTTTTCCCAGTCGAGTTGATCGGAACACAGGTGTCACCTTGTCTTTGAGAGAAACCTCTGACGAAATTCCTCTCAAAGAGGGGCAGCTGTTGACACCTGATTTTTGATCAGTCTTTCATAGTTTATTTTTAAAAAATTCATACAAAATCTATAAAAAGTTAAAAAAAATTAAAAAATCATCTTTGGTAGCCTTGACCAAGCTAAAGGAACCATTTTTGATAAAAAATAATTTTTCATATTTTTTAATATTTTTTAATATTTTCCAAAAATAGAAAAATACATGAAAAATGAAGAAAAATAGCGTTCGCTGTCGTAAAAATATAGAAAAATAGTCAATATTTTTATTTTAATTTCTTTTACATTTTGAACTCATAAATAGTCAAAATTCAAGTTCAATTGCATGTGTTTCTTCACGACGCATAGAGTTGAATTTAGCAAAAAAATGTCATTCGAGTATTTTAATTTGTAAATTTCTACATCTTTTTTAGTCTTGACGTCCAATTAGATCGACCACCATCTACAATAAATGCCCCTTGCTGAATATTTTCGTTTTTGTTTCACATGATTTTATGATGTAAAACGCCGAGTGGATCCCCAAATATAATCGGGTCGGCATGAGCTCGATAGCTCGTCCAAGACCAGACCAGGGCACGACGAACCTCATGTGAGTACTCTCGAACTCCTGCGATGCTTCCTAATGCTTTTCTTAGGTTAGATTGAGTGTAGAACGGCTAGGACAACTAAATCATTCTTGAGCTGTGATTGATAAATAGGGCATTACTAGGAATGCCATGTGATTTATTTGCATATCTAGATTCCTTGAGTTGCGCATTTTAGTACTGATTGTGATTGCTAGGATAATCACTCCTATCTGCATGAATTTCTAGATTTATGGTTCATACCTTACTCATCCGCATAAATCTCAGGCTAGAAAATTCAGTCAACTTAGGTACCGAAAGGGTGTCAACTCTGACAGTTGGCGTAACTAAGTCCCCGAAACCATTTTTCTGGTTCTCGCAGAATTGAATAGAAACTCCCAACTATTCGATTGGGTGGTCCAATCATACCCTAAAAAAATGATTGGTGGCGACTCCATGGCATGCACACTTAGCACATGTCACTAGACCACACTGAAAGTCGATCACGCATACCTCCGTTGCGATTTGGGTAATAGGCCTTGGGAGAGGCCCGCGTCCGACCAGACATGACGGCCCATTAGCCCTCGAGAGCCCGACAACCTCAAGAGGGTCGCGACAAGTATCCCTTTTCCCAATTCATTGGAGATTAAAAACTTTCAGAATTAATTCGATTCTCACATCTAAAAAGACATAGAATTCTTACTTCATTGACATTCATGTTTTAAAACATGAGATTGTCTGAACATGAATTACACATGTATGGTGCATCATAAAATCCCTTTGAAGGATAAGGGTCATTCGCAACGATTATATGGATCGAGATGACAGAGGCATTTATTTCTTCATTCCAAACACTACAGATGCCCATTGAGAACCCCATTGAACGGCGATTTTCATTCTCAACCCTGTCAAGAACCACCCTACATTGGGGCAAATGAAGGTTAGTCCAACAGTATCATAAAGTAAACGGTTAGAAATTTTCTTGCTCGGACTAACATAAATCTTTGTGTGTTGTTTATATGATAATCCAAGTGTCATAGGATGACGAGAATGATTCATTTCTCTATCCTACACACTGTTATCCTTTGCACAACCAAGTTGAGCCAGCAAATTCATTTCATCAACCTATTAGTGATCATTGCATATTCCAAAGCAAAGGCAACATCACTCTAGGAATGGAAGCGTGCCAAAGTTTAAGTTGCATATCTAGCATGATTGCCGAAAATCCTAGCTCCAAAAGAAAAGAAAAACACGGGATTAAAAAAAGGGGGAAAAGAAAAATCCCTAGACATCAAGAAAAAGCAAAGTGCCTGGTAAAAAGCAAGGCTGATGTCTATTCAAAATATCCCCAGTAAAGTCTAGAGAGACGATGAAAAGACCCTGCAAATGAGTTAGATCAAGATGACTACTCTCCAAATGTTGTCGTGCTCAAATTGCAAACACACAAACAGACGGTCTCTTAATGTAACAAGAGACGCTTTTAAACATCCTTGTGCGCTCTAAAAGAGGAGTGTACACTTCAAGAAATGGAGATGTTCTTCGAAGGACATGTGGCAAATTTGCGATGATCACCAATGTCAAACCCTTCACAATTTCTAGGCAAAAAATAAGCCTTTTTCGGTCCCCAATCCTTCCAATGTTACAACCCTGAAGTAGTCTTATCTGACTAAGACACTTGGGTTAATGTATAACTTAGCTCAAAGAAGTACGAGCAAGACTATTTCTTTCTCATTTTGCAGGGTTCTTGACTTGTAAAACCGGAGCAGATAGTGAAAAATTTCGTTCAACGGCCTTGACTCAAAAGTGAGTCCCCCTTGGAAACCGATATCCAAGCCTAACACTACGGTCCCGTGAAAGAACTCCTGATCGGTCGAAATGTATGCGTTGCGAATGATCTTGAAACCCAGGCACAGGTCGGTAGGAAATTGAGCACTTTCCCTATTAAAGATCATTATCACAGAGCAGTGAGGAGCCTTCTTGGGTGAGAAATACTCCAATGGATGTTTTGAGCAAACTCTTTTTGAAATTTTCAAAATGTTTGATCTAGAGTTTCCGTGCAAGGAATTTATGATCACATCTGTATATGGCAGGAATGTTTTGGATAACCTCCAACAATCAAAATGCACATTTCATGACTAAAACTTAAGTCGTAGAATTTTGTCAGTTAGACAATTATTGTCTTCCCAAAGATTACTAATATCTTCTTGGCGAGGAAAATTTTTTCAGGTCTAAGCTTTCTACAGGACTTTTGGCCACCCCAAAGACTGGGTGCGTCATCCTTAGGTGAAGCCTTTTAGTAGGCAAATCTTTTCTAAGACCGATCCACAGAATGATCGAGTCTCCGACTAGCCCCGAAGAGCGGGTACGTCATCCTTTGATTCATATCAATTTGGAATCTCATAAATGGTAGAAACCGCCTGAAGGGTCAACTCAATGGTAGAAACCGCCTGAAGGGTCAATCAATGGTAGAAACCGCCTGAAGGGTCAACACAATGGTAGAAACCGCCTGAAGGGTCAATGTATGGTAGAAACCGCCTGAAGGGTCAAAACAATGGTAGAGACCGCCTGAAGGGTCAATGTATGGTAGAAACCGCCTGAAGGGTCAACCAATGGTAGAAACCGCCTGAAGGGTCAACTCAATGGTAGAAACCGCATGAAGGGTCAATGAATGGTAGAAACCGCCTGAAAGGTCAAAGGACTGGTAGAGACCGCCTGAAGGATCAACCCAATGGTCCGATCCACCATACGGATCAAAACCTTGATGAATCCCGAACGCGGGAGGAGTCGTTTTCCCTAATAAGCCTTACATTAGGCAAGCCATTTCTAGTTTAGTCCACCACACGGATCAAAACCCTTGGCAAATTCCCAAATGTGGGATGCGTCTTCCTTAGGTTCCTATCAGTTAGGAATCCCATTATGGTTTGACCTACCATACAGGTCAGAGCTTAACATCCCCAGGACACTCCGATGACAAGTCCTTAGGAATCTACTTGAACCCATCAGACACAGCAAATGCCGCAAGCATTCGGCAGGTAAGGGGCAGGGAAGTCTATCTACTCCTTAACTTTCTTACATCATATCAGGGAATTGAATGAGCACATCTCTTTTTAAGGAAAAGCACACATTGATGGGCATGAAAATTGGATGTCATGATTCCTTTTCTTTTCCCAGTCGAGTTGATCGGAACACAGGTGTCACCTTGTCTTTGAGAGAAACCTCTGACGAAATTCCTCTCAAAGAGGGGCAGCTGTTGACACCTGATTTTTGATCAGTCTTTCATAGTTTATTTTTAAAAAATTCATAAAAAATCTATAAAAAAGTTAAAAAAAATTAAAAAATCATCTTTGGTAGCCTTGACCAAGCTAAAGGAACCATTTTTGATAAAAAAAAAACAATTTTTCATATTTTTAAATATTTTTTAATATTTTCCAAAAATAGAAAAATACATGAAAAATGAAGAAAAATAGCGTTCGATGTCGTAAAAATATAGAAAAATAGTCAATATTTTTATTTTAATTTCTTTTACATTTTGAACTTATAAATAGTCAAAATTCAAGTTCAATTGCATGTGTTTCTTCACGACGCATAGAGTTGAATTTGGCAAAAAAATGTCATTCGAGTATTTTAATTTGTAAATTTCTACATCTTTTTTAGTCTTGACGTCCAATTAGATCGACCACCATCTACAATAAATGCCCCTTGCTGAATATTTTCGTTTTTGTTTCACATGATTTCATGGTGTAAAACGCCGAGTGGATCCCCAAATATAATCGGGTCGGCATGAGCTCGATAGCTCGTCCAAGACCAAACCAGGGCACGGCGAACCCCATGTGAGTACTCTCGAACTCCTTCGATGCTTCCTAATGCTTTTCTTAGGTTAGATCGTGTGTAGAATGGCTAGGACAGCTAAATCATTTTTGAGATGTGATTGATAAATAGGACCTTACTAGGAATGCCATGTGATTTATTTGCATATCTAGATTCCTTGAGTTGGGCATTTTATTACTGATTGTGATTGCTAGGATAATCACTCTTATCTACATGAATTTCTAGATTTAGGGTTCATACCTTACTCATCCGCATGAATCTCAGGCTAGAAAATTCAGTCAACTTAGGTACCGAAAGGGCGTCAACTCTGACAGTTGGTGTAACTAAGTCCCCCAAACCATTTCTCTGGTTCTCGCAGAATTGAATAGATACTCCCAACTATTCGATTGGGTGGTCCAATCATACCCTAAAAAAATGATTGGTGGCGACTCCATGGCATGCACACTTAGCACATGTCACTAGACCACACTAAAAGTCGATCACGCATACCTCCGTTGCGATTTGGGTAATGGGCCTTGGGAGAGGCCCGCGTCCGACCAGACAGGACGGCCCATTAGCCCTCGAGAGCCCGACAACCTCAAGAGGGTCGCGACAAGGTCAAGAACCAAAGATTCTAGGGTTCGATCTCTAGTGGAGTCGCCAGTCTGTCGCGACCTGTTTTTTCTTCTTTTTTCGATCGAACGAATGGAATGATGGATTGCCTATCGGGCCACCGCTCTGAAATGTGGATCGAGGACCTTCTTGGCGCAGACCCTCCCAGGCTCATACCAAATGGGAGTTAATTTTTACGGATTTTTCGACGATAAGAGTTGATCGGATTCGACCTTGGTGTGGTCGTGGTAACATGTGCTTTGTATGCATGCATTTGGAGTCGGCACCAGTCCTTTTTGGAAGGTGGACCGAAAACCACACTAATCGATTGGGAGAGATAGATTAGTTTTGTGGAACCAAAGATTTTGGGTTCGAGAACTTGGTTACGTTTGTGTCATTACCAACGCCCTTTCGGTACCTAACGCGAGTGATCTTCCTAACTAAGATTTCATGCAGGCGCACTTTTGGGTGAGGTAGGTAAGATTCAGAGATTTCATGCAGATTGAAAATCTAGTCCTATCAATCACAATCAATATAATGAAAGCGTAATCAAGTGCATAAATGAACCATATCAATGCACATCAATTCAAATCAGAGGTCTCCTAATATAGCCTTAAAAGCTTAGAGAATGTGTGATTTTGGACCAGGGGTAAACTATGAAGATTTGGGGACGATTCGCTTGAAGGACGAAATCGTCATTTTTTGAAGGTTCGGGTGTCAAGTTAAATAGAATAGTCCGTGTCTAGCAGGTCGTGACCATTTTCTATTTTTTGGGACTTTTCTGGATTTTTGGGAGAAGATTTGCCAAAAGGGAAAAATCGTCATTTTGGAAAGATTTGAGGATTCGAAAGATCCGAAATAGGACATGGCTAATTGAATGTGGCCATTTCCTATTTTTTGGGATTTATTTTTGAAATTTTTGGGAGACGATTTGCCAAAAGAGAAAAATCGTCATTTTGGAAAGATTCGGGGGATTAAGACGCCTGAAATAGGACATGGCCAGTTCATTGTGGCCAATTCCTATTTTTCGAATTTTTTTAGAAATTTTTGGGAGACGATTTGCCAAAAGGGTAAAATCTTCATTTTGAAAAGATTCAGGGATTAAGATGCCCGAAATAGGACATGGCCAGTTGATTGTGGCCATTTCCTATTTTCTGGAATTTTTTGAAATTTTTGGGTGACAATTTTCCAAAAGGGAAAAATTATCATTTTGGAAAGATTGGGGTTCGAAAGACCCAAAATAGGTCATGGCCAGTTGATTATGGCAATTTCCTATTTTTTGGAATTCTTTGGATTTTTCTAAATTTCTTCAATTTTTGGAAGACGATTGCCAAGAAGGCAAAATCGTCATTTTGGAAGGATTGGGGTTCGAAAGACCCAAAATAGGTCATGGCCAATTGATTGTGACCATTTCTTATTTTCTGGAAATTTTTGGAATTTTTGGGAGACGATTTTCCAAAATGGCAAAATCGTCATTTTTGGAAAGATTAGGGTTCGGATGACCCAAAATAGGTAATGGCTAGTTGATTGTGGCCATTTTCTATTTTCTGAAATTCTTTGGAATTTTTTGAATTACTTCAATTTTTGGATGACGATTTGCCAAGAGGGCAAAATCATCATTTTAGAAGGATTGGGGTTCGAAAGACCCAAAATAGGTCATGGTCAGTTTATTGTGGTCATTTCCTATTTTCTGGATTTTTTTGTTGAAATTTTCAGAATTTCTCCAATTTTTGGAAGTCGATTTTCCAAGAGGGAAAAATCGTCATTTTGGAAGGATTGGGGTTCGGAAGACCCAAAATAGGTCATGGCGAGTTGATTGTGGCCATTTCCTATTTTCTGAAATTTTTTGAAATTTTCAGAATTTCTCCAATTTTTGGAAGACGATTTGCCAGAGGGTAAAATCGTCATTTTGGACAGAATGGGGTTCGAAATACCCAAATTAGGTCATGGCCAATTGATTTTGGCCATTTCCTATTTTCTGAATTTTTTTTGAATTTTTTGAAATTTCCAAATTTTCAAAGACGATTTGCCAAGAGGGTAAAATCGTCATTTTGGAAGGATTGGGGTTCGAAAGACCCAAAATAGGTCATGCTAGTTGATTGTGGCCATTACCTATTTTTTGGATTTTTTTTTGGATTTTTCTGAATTTTTCCAAATTTTTAATTACTTTATATTTTTATATTTTTTATTAATTTTCTGAATTTCCCAAAATTATTTTTTAAATATTATCCGGACCGGATCAAACCCGGCCCGCGCCTCTCAGGCGCCTGGCCCGACTGTACAGGTCGGAAACCGATCTGAAAACGACACCATTTTGGATTTTTCAAAAGTTTTTCTATCTTTTAATTATTTTCTAATTTATCTGAATTTTTGAAAATTAAAGCCAATCGGACGGTCTCCACCTTGCCACGTGGCATTACCCTAGCCGTCGGATCAATTTTATTTTTTTATTTCTGAAAATCTATTTATTATTATAAAATCATTCATTAACTTTGAAAATTTTCAGATTGCGACACGTGGCACCTCCCCGATCGTTCGATCAGGGCTTTTTTATTCATCTGATACGGCCCCACATTAACATATATCAGATTCATGGCTAAGAACGTGTGACATTCCGAATTTCCGTCCCTCGGGGCTAATGACATGGATTGGAATCTCGAAATTAGAAATTGGACGATGTGGAATTCCAACATTAGCAATGAATTGCACGTCGCCTCATTGAGGGTGATTTATATTGGAAAAATAGAATTTCGGACGGAAAGTGTAAAATGACCATTTTGCCCTCGACCTTGGCCTTGCTTTAAGAACTAATGGAGGTCATTTGGGTCATTTGAACCCCCAAGGGCTGCAAAAAATATGATGAAGGATTGGTCAAAGGAAGTCAATGGATGACAAAGACCTTCTAGAAGCTTTGCCATGTGTCACCATTTGAAGAGCCTAAGCATTAATTACCATAATGTCACCTTGAAACCAATTATTGGTGTGGAATCCCTCCCTCTTCTTCCTTCATTTGCCGTGACTTCTCTCTCTCATCTCTCTCCATTTTTCCTTCTTCTTCTTCTTCTTCTTCTTCTTTTCTGCTCGGCCGTTCTGCCCAGCTCGATTAGTCCCGACCACCTCCTTTCCTCCGGCCATAACTTCTTCGTCCGACATCGAATTGAGGTAAAACCACCGCCATCTGAAAGCTTATTGTCTTGTGGTTTTAGGGACATATTATAAGCTTGATTTGGCCTGGTATTTTATCCCATAGGTCTGTTTGAGTGAGCAAAGGTTAGATTGAGACAGAATCTGACCGGTTTTGGAGAACAATATGTTTCGTGGGCTTCGAGATTTCAATTTGTGACATTCTTAATTTCCTGTCATTTCGAGACCTTTGACTGTAAGAAATATATTGAAGTATTTCAGTTATGTCTCGCTCGGATCTGATCAATCTCGAGTCAACTAACTAAAGGGGAAAGGCTAACGCGTGATGAGGTACCTGGACCTGGGAAACTCAATTAGAAAACGGTGTTTTGACCATAAGGATCATCGATGGAACATTTAGAGCCGAGGTCGATCTAGGAACGATTAAGGAACACATTGCTAGTGTTATACGATTGGGATGCGAGTGATACCGCTTAACCAAAGTATGATTTGCGAAGTTTTCCTAAATTGATTTGTGACAATCGTTGCCGTCGGGGCTAGTAATGGACCCTCGTGATTACATGACAGCCAAAGTTGCCATAGTTCGAGTTATCCTAAGTGTGATGAGAATCACAGAGTCGATACGCGTAGCGTCCGTAAAAGCCGCTCGTTAGTTCGAGAAAAACTGGAATCACGATCGATGGAAATCGAACGTGAAATAGGATCTCGGAACTTGAAAATGGAAATGAGGAATTCCAACAAAGGCTATGGTTGGATGTCGCCCTTTTTCGAGGATGAACAATATCTTAAAACTGAAATTTTGGACGAAGGGTGTGAAAAGACCATTTTGCCCTCGAGAGGCAACCTTGCCTTAATATTTCGTGAGGGACGTTTTAATCATTTGATATTCTTCCCCAAGGCTGCCGAAAATTGAGGGGCAAGAAAGTCATTGGAACTTAGATTTTATTGACTCAAGGACAAGTGGCACTTATTGGGTGAATGTCATTAAATTTCCACTAGCTAATAATCTTCTAGAACTTTGACCAAGGTTGAATGAGACTTCAAATCATTTGCTGCTCCCTCAATTTCGTGGACCATCTTCTTCCTCCCCCTTTCCTTCTTGCGTTTCCCTCAAGAGCAGAACCTACTTTGGTTCAACCAGCTCTGTCCGCGGGCGTCGCCACCCACGATCGCCCCTCCTGCAAGCCGTTCAGCCTCTTGTCGACCACCACAGCCACCCTCGACATCCCCTTAACACATCCCCGGTGGTAGCTTGGCCGTTGGACACCCATGGAGCTCCGGCCAGCCTCAAACAGAAAACCGGACGGATTCTGGCGAAGCTGAGGTAAGGTCTTCATTTAGCCACTTCCGGACCTCGATTGCCGCCAAATTTTCGATGGAGCCTTGTGGACATGTTATACTTAAGTTATGTGAGCTAGGGTTACTGATTTAGCTGGGTTTTGAATGGATTACAATGGTTGAATTGAAGCGTTTTATTGGGACAGATTCTGACCGCCGTGAACCGTGAGGAGTCGGTCTGTTTGGAAGCCTTAGAGATACTTATTGTCCTTGAAATTCACTGTGAGGCTCTATAACATGTTGATTAAGGTTTCGACAAGTTGAATTGTTGATAAATTGGAGCTTTAGAGTGGTTTAAAGGCTGATAATACAAGAGGAAACAGAATCGGGTCTGCCCTGTCTTGCTTTTGTGCAAACCGAACCTTTAGGGGGCTGAGGGAGGTGTCGCCGTGCTATAAATTCTTCATTAGGACATGCTAGAATGTCAATTGAGATGTTAATGAGGTGCATGATTGGTGGAATTGAAATTAGAAAAGATAAATTGGTTGAAACGATGAATTGTTTCTGAGATGTCTTGCTGCCCTGTTTTGGACAGCGGTGGATTTGAGTTGGAGTCGTGCTTGACAAGGGAATTTTGGTGGAGATTGGTAGTTTAAAACGAAGGTGAGTGACTCCTAACCCTACATTAGGGCATCTGGACACAACTGGATGGTTTCCATTGATGAATCGGTGAATTGACGGATTACTTATGCTTGATTGATTGAAAACCGGGTGGAATTGATGAAGATGAAGCCATGAGTGCTTGTGTGTTATAAAATTTTTGTCCTCATGGTTGCATTGATAATGTGCTTGTTAGAATGTTTTGCTTGCCCATGTAGCCGTGCGACTCTTGACTCTTGAATTGTGTTTTAACGCGGAGTTGCGTGTTAAGTTACACCCTGAGGCGTTCTAACGCGGGGTTATGGTCTACAGTATATCCTGATGCGTCTGAACGCGGGATGAGAATTGTGCATTTCGATATAAGTTTGGAAATAAGCTATTAAACTTGAGGCGTCCAAACGCGGGTTTATTAACCGTGAGAGCCTGAGGCGCCAGAACACGGGCAAATCTCTGGATGTGCGAAGCTTGAAATTTCTCTAAGCTAGTACAGAAGCTTGGTCACGTTATTTATGCTTGCATTTGAATGAAATTTCTTATCGAAACTATGGCATGATGCTTTGAGTATAAATGTCACATATTGTCTTATCACTGTAAGCTTGTTGCTATGATTATTTTGGTCTGGTGGGACTGATGGCCTAGTTAGGGTGAGGCTAGCTTGCTGAGACGTAAGTCTCACCCCGTCGTGGAAACTTTTCTTTTCAGATCCCAAGTTTTGAAGATGTTACCTATACGCCTAGGCGATCCGAAGGAAATGACCGCCTACTTTGAGGAATTTCCAGCTGGTCAGGGTATAGTCTACGTTAGGAAGAGTACAATAGTTTGGGTTAACGAGGGGGAAGAACCTTGGAAGTCACATTGTTTTGAGGCTTGGTTCCGTAGAACCGGGGGAGTTACGACAGGTCCGTTGAAGGCTCATGAGGTTCCTAAGGGTGTTGTGCCTTCGTGGTGTCTTCCTACTCGTGATGAGATCGAGGTAGAGATTTTCGTAGTGGGTTTGAGGAACGTCCCAGAAAGGACCCCGGCAAGAGAAGAGAGCATTGAAGTGATCAAAATTTTAGATTCTGAGGATAACGTGGAATAGGACACGGTGGAAGTACGATCAGAAACCTTCTCTGAGTATGACCCCGTTGAGGACATGAACCAAGATGAAGACAGTAGCACCACTTAGTGGTCTTGTGGACGAAGGACTTTTTGAGTTGTCTTTTGGTGGCTTGTGTCCCTTTTTGGTGGGCCTTGTAGTCACTTTTTGATCTCCCTATCCTCCTCGACCCTAGACTAAGATGTTAGATGGTCCCTGACCCTTTTTTTTTTGGTTTTTTGTTCATGGTATACTGGAACGGGTCTTTATGGTTTATAAATATATTTCTTACTATCCCGTGTCTTATTCTTTATTTTTTTTTACGAGTGGAGACGTGTATCTTTTCTTTTCTTTTACTCTTCTGCATGCGTGCCACACTTCATTTAAGCCGTAGTAAGAGTATCCTGGGTTGAATTTACGGCCTTAGCGGTGTGGTGCCATCATCAGGAAGGCGAGGCGTGACATACTGGTTTAAGTGGTATCATAGCAAGGTTATCTCGATCCAAGTCGATTGCGGATTGGAGTAATAAGGAGGAATGAGGTTCAGGATGACTGGGTAGCGAAAACGTAAGGGGTTCGCTAGAGTTAAGTAAGAAATGCATAGCATATGAGTTGGCGCATGTGTTTGGCATCATGAAAGTGGTATAGTTGTGATGACTAGATAGCTTCGTACTTATGACTGGGTGAATGGTTGACTTGATGTGAGTACTGTTTTGTGGTGTAGCATGGAACCACTGGACTTGTGTAGTTGAGCTAAGTCTTTAATTCCGTGGTGGAATTATAGTGGTACAGGTAGTATAAGAATGAACAACCGACCTGGCAGGTGTGGGAGACCTAGAGGTGGAGCTTCTAGTTCAAGGCCACCTGTGGTAGAGAATCCTGGAATGGGTGAAGTCTTGAGAGCTTTTGAACGAATCGGAAATTTGATAGATAGACAAGCTGAAGATAGAGATGCCGCCATTACTCAGGCTGTGGAAGCTACCTTGACTACTGTTAATGCGACGATTGGTAATAATGTAGGTGAGGGAGTTAACTCCAGCATTAGCCAGGGTGTTGAAATTGGTAATGCTCGAGTAAATGAGAATAGTGGCTAGGGTGTGGAAGTAGGTAATGCATCAGGTAATGACATTGCGGCTAGACAAATGGGTCAGTTAGTCGAACAATTTGTGAAGTTAAAACCACTTCAGTTTGATGGTACCGGTGATCCAGAATTGGCGCCTAAGTGGATAGAAAAGCTCGAGAAAACTTTTGGGGTCTTAAGATGTAATGATGAGGAGAAAGTGCTTCTGGCGGTTTACCAGCTGTAGGGGACTGCAAATGACTGGTGGAATGCTATGAAAGATGGGGTATTTCCTGAAGGTACTGCCCTGAATTGGACTGCTTTCATTGCTGTTTTCAATGACAAGTATTTCTCTGAAACTGCGCGAGAGAGGAAACTAGTGGAATTTCAGAATTTGCGTCAAGATCACATGACAGTGGATCAATATGAGGCTGAATTTGCTAGGTTGTGAAGATACGCGCCACGGTATGTTGATGATCCACTAGAAAAGGCGCGGAGGTTTTGAGATGGTTTACGGCCCGAACTTCGTAGTCAGATGGTGGCCATGAACTTGAGAACTTACAAGGAAATCTATGAACGGAGTCAAATGATAGAGCGAGATATGAAAGAAAGATCAACAGCGTCCGGACCACGATTCCCTTCATTTCGAGACAATCGCCAGTTTGGTAAGAGACCAATGACCAATAATAGGCGTTTTGTCCCACCCGCAAGGAAGAACATTGGGAAGCCGCTGCACCAGTCCAACTTGAACTGTCGTCTTTGTGGGAGGAAACATGGGAGTGGACCTTGCCCGACTAGAACGGGTGTGTGCTTTAAGTGTGGTCAGTTGGGCCACCAGATGAGAAACTGTCCCAACCAAATTCCACGACCTAGACTTCAGGGTCCACAACCGCAGGTAGGACCTCCAGTTACTGTTCCACAGAATGAGTTGAATCGACCGCTGGGCCAAGGACGAGTATATGTTGTGGCACGAGGCGAAGCGGAGAACGCGCCTGGTGTGGTCACATGTATGATTTATTTGTGTGACCAAGCTGCTTATGCATCGTTTGATCCTGGAGCTTCGCATTCTTTTGTGTCTGCTCGATTTGCTGATATGGTTGATTTGGATTTGAAGCCTTTGAATATGAGATTGCATGTTACCACACCGCTAAAAGATAAAGTGATAGTTTCACTAGGTTATGCGGACTGTAAGATAGTTATTGATAGAAGAGAGGAAAAGATAGATCTGGCTGTGTTACCTATGTTTGACTTTGATGTGATCATTGGGACGGATTAGCTAAGTAAACAAAGGGCCGTGGTTGATTGTGGTAATAGAGTAATCCATTTTTCTCCAGATGGTCGCCCTAGCTTTGAGTTCAAGGGAAGTTGTGGAGAAATTTCTATTCCTTTAGTTTCGTCGCTCGAAGTGACAAGATTATTAAATGAGGGATGCCAAGCTTATTTGGCTGCGGTAGTTGATACGACGGTTGGGGAGCCAAAATTGGAAAGCATAGCGGTGGTATATGAGTTTCTTGATGTCTTTCCCCAAGAATTGCGTGGATTGCCACCCGAGCGGGAAATTGAGTTTGTAATTGAGTTAGCTCTTGAAACGGAGCCGATTTCAAAGGAACCTTATAGAATGGTGCTACTGGAATTGAAGGAGCTGAAGGTGCAGATGCAAGAGTTGTTGGACAAAGGGTTCATTAGACCGAGCGCATCGCCATGGGGAGCACCAGTGTTATTTGTGAGGAAAAAGGATGGATCCTTGCGTTTGTGCATTGATTACAGGCAATTGAACCAAGTGACCATTAAGAACAAGTATCCGTTGTCGAGGATCGATAATCTATTTGATCAGTTGCAGGGAGCTTCGGTATTGTCTAAGATAGACTTGAGAACGGGATACCATCAGTTGAGAATTAAGAAAGCGGATGTTTCGAAAACGGCTTTTAGAACGAGATATGGGCATTATGAATTTACGATGATGCCTTTTGGATTGACTAATGCTCCAGCCGCATTTATGGACTTAATGCATCGGGTGTTTAAGGAATATCTTGATCGTTTCGTCATTGTGTTTATTGATGACATTTTGATTTACTCAATGAGTATTGAAGAGCATGAAAAGCATCTGAGAACCGTTTTACAGGCTCTGAGAGAACATTCGCTTTATGCCAAGTTTAGTAAGTGCGAGTTTTGGTCGAATAAGGTGGCATTTCTTGGCCATGTGATATCTGGAGAAGGAATTTCCGTAGATCCTACGAAGATTGAGGCAGTGATAAATTGGCCTAAACCTACGACAGTTACTGAAGTTCAGAGTTTTCTGGGATTGGCCGGCTACTATAGACGCTTCGTAGAAAAGTTTTCGTCTATAACTATGCCATTGACGCAGTTGACTAAGGAGCGTACGAAGTTCAAATGGACGGACAAATGCGAAAGGAGTTTTCGAGAGCTTAAGCAGCGTTTGACAACTGTACCTGTACTTACGATCCCTTCTGGACCCGGAGGCTTTGAGATTTATAGCGATGCTTCGTTAAAGGGATTGGGATGCGTACTAATGCAACACGGAAGGGTAGTAGCGTATGCTTCGCGGCAATTGAGACCCCACGAAATGAATTATCCGACGCATGACTTGGAGTTAGCTGCAATTGTTTTTGCCTTAAAAATTTGGAGGCATTACTTATGTGGCGAAAGGTTCCAAATTTATACAGACCACCAGTGTTTAAAATATTTATTTTCCCAGAATGAGTTGAATATGAGACAACGTTGGTGGATGGAATTGCTTAAAGATTATGATTGTGGTATTTTGTACCATCCTAGGAAGGCGAATAGGGTTGCTGATGCGCTTAGTCGAAAATCCAGTATTGCGCATTTAATGGTTAAAGGATGGTCGGTGCTTGAAGGATTGAGAGACTCTGAGTTTAAGTTGGAAATAAGCCAGCTGTCGAATTTAATTGTGACCTTGAGAATTGAACTAGAGATCCAAAAAGGGATAAAGGCCCTAAAGTCTACAAATCCAGAAATTCAGAGAATTCTTGGAATGGATGTGACGAAAAGGAAAATCGAATTCCAAGTGTCTGAGGATGGAATTTTGAGATTTCATGGACACCTTTGTGTGCCTGATGATGAAATACTTAAAGAAAGAATCTTGTCAGAAGCTCATCGGAGTAATTACAGCATCCACCAAGGTAGCACGAAAATGTATCAAAACATACGCCAGCACTATTGGTGGAACGGAATGAAAATGGACGTGGCTAAGTATGTAGCGAAATGTTTGACGTGCCAACAGGTAAAAGCTCAGCATTGCAAGCCTGGCGGGTTGTTACAACTGTCACGCCCTGACATCGGGGGGCACGTCAACATCTCACACAACCGTCAATCTTAGTAAGATAACCCAGGACCCAACGGCTTTACTCGTGGAGCGCGATATGAAAAACGCATGCGGGAGCGAAATAAAACCCTAGACATAAAAGAAAAAGACATAAGGCGACATAGGATTTAAAAACAACACGCATCGTCTTATAGTTAAAAAGGTCTAGTACATCAAAAGACAGAAGGGTTCAAAGGAAGGCACTATGGGACTACAAAAGAAGAACTTCAAAACGAAATCCACAAACTAGGCAGACTCGTCTTCATCTTCCTCCCTTTCCCTTCTTCATCACCTCCGAGGCATTCTTCAAGGCTTTGGGTCTGAAATTGTTGGTCCCACGATGGGATGAGATAATAATCTCAGTAAGTTAACCTTAACCCTAAGCTAGACTATTGGTACGTCCAGGCACGTTTGAAAATATGCAAGTTTTGGAAAAATGCTTTTCACGCAAGACATTCAAGCAATTGGCATAATAAGCAACTCAGGCATATCAGGCATCAGGTTCATTTCTTTCATACTTTCACTTTCCAATATGACTTTCTTAAGCCATACATGCATAATAAACATTCCATGCACTCTAGGCATTCCAGGCGTTCCAGCCAATTCAAGCATACAGACTCGGAAACATATCAAGAACCATGTGTCAGTCTTTTATCTTCTTTACGCCCACCGAGGGCCGCCTTACTTGGGGCCGCGAGATGATTCAGTCAATCACATGACTCTCGACGTCTTATCGAGATGATTCGATCATCATGACTCTCGCTACGAGATGATTCGGTCTCTATAGCGACTCTCAACACTTCGCGCCATCGAGATGATTCGGTCGACTATAGGACTCTCGCGTCCGGACCTAAAGATGATTCGATCACTACCTGACTCTCGATTCTTACAACCCTCGAGATGATTCGGTCATGGTAGGACTCTCTAGCCGCAAGACCTCGTCAGGTCATTGGGAGTAACTCCCTCCCCAGCTCAATGCATTGGCTATAAAACATAGTCGTGAACCTTCTTATTAATCACATTTTCACATTCTCAGGCAGATTCATTCCATTGCCAGTCATGGCACACCATTACTCAAACATGCCATTAGGCCACTAACAGTACATGTCATCACACCTCAAGCAATTGAATCATCGAAACCACCAACAAGCATCAAGGCACTTGATTGAATCAAATAAGTCGATGCACATGAAAATTCACTCATGGTACCTCGTCATCAAGCATGCACAGCTTTAATTCAACATTTTTAGGCATGCTAAAGAGTCATTAAATCAAGGAAAAGCATCCAGAAAACTCAATTCATCAAAACTTCCCAATTCAAGACCCCACGACCAGGTTCAGTCTCTCAAAACCTGACATTTTGCTACTGAATTATTCAGGAAAAACATTCCATGGTATTAAACTTCAAGATCTTACGGACATGTGGGCGAAAACGGGGCTCAATTTGGATATCGGATGACTTAGAACGGGCAGTTTTAAAATCGGTGTGTGCAGAAAAACGAGATTTGGCAGCTCTAGGGTCTCTCACGGTTCCACCCTCAAACAACCCTTTAAAACCTTCAATTTTCACCAAGAAATCCACCCTTTAGTGACTCAACATCCTAACAAAAGGTTAGAAGTCTTCTTACCTAGCTAATTAAGCCAACAAACTCCTCCAAGCACAGCAACAACCTTCGGATCCTACACCGTTCAGTGCCGGGCAGATTCTGTCCCTAAGAATAACCATGCAAACCGGCCATCAAATCTCATTTTAAAATCATCTATTTGCAGCCATAAATCATCTGAACATAGTACTATATGTTATGAAGGTCTCCTAAAAAAATTGAGGTCATTTGGAATTTCTAAGAGCTAGAACCAACACTTCTCCTCAGTTAGTTCAGTATCCGTCCGCTTTTCTTCCAAAAATCACCATAAATCAAGCAGACCTCTAAAAATCATGAAACCAATGGAGAAATGTCAAGGACATACTGAACTAACCTGTGATAGTCGACAACGGCGAGGCAAAGGCGGGAGAGGCCGGTCGTACGGACCGAACAGGGGGCTCAGAAACTGTCTTCCGGTAGATTTTTGGTAAGAAGGAAAAAGAGAGAAAAACCCTAGCTTGAGGGAAATGGTGGGGGAGAGTCATCCACGACCAAAGGGCTATAAATTGGGTGTTTCACATATATAATTGAGGCAAAGATTGACAAGATGGGATTAGATGGGTATTTAATGCCAAGTTAACCCTAGCTTGACACTTGTCCTTGCACCAAATATTGATCTAATGGCCATTGACCCTCATTGACTTTCCTTGCCTTCTTCTCCAAGTATTTTCGGCAGCCTCTAAGTGTGGAAGAAATGACCATTTTGTCCTTCCAACTTCCTTAAGGCAAAGATAAATGGGCGAGGGGTAAAACGGTCATTTATCATTTTTCGTCTGAAACTTCATTTTTTTCACCTTGAATAGCTATTGGTGGGAAGACGTCAAATCCTTTTCTAATTTTTAAATTCTTCATTTTCATTTGTCAATTTGAGCTTCCATTTCATGATCGATCGTCCGTCGATCTTATCTCCAACTTATCTCGAACTAACGAGCGGCTTTTGCAGACGCTACGCGTATCGACTCTGTGACTCTCGTCACACTTAGGGCAACTCAAGTTATGGCGACTTTGGTTGTCATGTAATTACGATGGTTCATTACTAGTTCCGACGGTCTCGATCGTCATTGTTCGATTTAGGAAAACTTCGCAAATTATACATTGGTTAAACGGCATCCCCCGTGTTCCAATCGTATAACGCTAGCAATGGATTCCTTAATCGTTATTTGATCGGCCTTTAATGGTTCTAAATGTTCCCTCGGCACTTCTTATGGTCAAAGCGTTATTTCCTTTTTTCGAGTTTCCTAGGTCCACGTACTTGTCATACATTAGCCTTTCCCTTTCTAGTCAGTTAACTCGAATTGATCAGGTACGAGCGAGATAAAACTGAAATACATCGATAGATACTTCTCATTCCATGGTCTCAAAATGGCAGGAATTCAGAATGTCACAACTCTTCCCCTATTACAAAAATTTCGTCCTTGAAATTTGTGATAACCCAAATCTACTCAAATAAATGGGGGTACTGGCGCCTCATCGCTTCTTCGCTTTCCCAAGTAGCGCCTTCCGTTCCATGGTGTTCCCAAATCACCTTGACGAGTGGAATCATCTTGTTCCTCAAGACTTGCTCCTTTTGATCTTCAACTCGTATTGGCCTTTCCACATACGATATCTTATCGTCCACTTTGATGACTTCATGATTCAGTACATGAGTTGGGTCCGGTTCATATTTCCTCAGCATCGACACATGAAACACATTATGAACTTGCGATAAGATGGGCGGCAAGGCAAGACGATAAGCTAAAGTACCAATCTTTTCTAATATCTCAAATGGACCTACGTACCTTGGACTCAGCTTCTCTTTCTTCCCAAATCGGGATAGTCCTCACATAGGTGATACCTTGAGAAAGACATGGTCACCCACTTGAAATTCCAAAGGCCTTCGTCGCTTATCGGCATAGCTTTTCTGGCGACTCTAGGTCGTCTTAAGCCTTTCTCTAATGATCTTAACAGCCTCAACTGATTGTTCCACCAATTCTGGGCTTGTTATACTCCTCTCGCCAACTTCGTCCCAGCAGATTGGAGTCCTGCACACTCTGCCATATAGCGCTTCAAATGGTGCCATTCCGATACTTTGCTGGTAGCTATTATTGTACGCAAACTCCATTAAATGTAACTTTTCTTCCTATCTGCTTTTAAAATCAATGACACATGCTCGCAGCATATCCTCTAATGTCTGAATCGTCCTCTCAAACTGTCCATCGGTCTGTGGATGGTACGCCGTACTAAACTGTAATTTCGTTCCCATGGCATCCCATTGACTCTTCTAGAAATTCGCAGTAAATTTAGGATCTTTGTCTGACGTTATTGTCACAGGCACTCCATGAAGTCGCACTACATGTCGCATATACAACTCAGCATATCTCTCCATTGCGAAATCCTTTCGTACAGGCAGGAAATAAGCGGACTTGGTCAATTTGTCCACTATTACCCAAATTGAATCGTGTCCTCTTTGACTCCTCGGCAAGCCCATGACAAAATCCATGTAATATGTTCCCACTTCCATTCGGGGATCTCCAAAGGTTGCAACATGCCACCATGTTTATAATGATGCGCTTTCACTTGCTGACACGTCAGACACTTAGCTAGGTGCTTAGCCACGTCCACTTTCATCCCATTCCACCAATAATGCTGACGTAAGTTCTGGTACATCTTTGTGCTACCCGGATGAATACTATAATTGCTCCTGAAAACTCCTTTCACATTTGTCCTTCCATTCAAACCGTGCATCTTTCTTAGTCAACCTCGTTAACGGAATAGCTATAGAAGAGAACTTCTCTACAAAGCGTCTATAGTAACCTGCCAATCCCAGAAAACTTCGGACTTCCGTGACTATTGTAGGTCTAGGTCAATTCATAACTGCCTCGATCTTCGATGGGTCCATAGAGATTCCATCTCCAGATACTACGTGATCGAGAAACGCTACCTTATTCAACCAGAACTCGCACTTACTAAATTTAGCATGGAGCAAGTGTTTCCTTAAGGTCTGTAAGACAATCCACAAATGTTGTTCATGATCCTCATTGCACCTCGAGTAAATCAAAATATCATCAATGAAGACGATAACAAATTAATCCAGATACTCCTTGAATACTCGATGCATCAAATCCATAAATGCAGATGTGGAGTTAGTCAACCCAAACGGCATGACGGTAAACTTGTAATGTCCATACCTCGTCCTAAAAGCCGTTTTCGGTATATCCTCTTTCTTGATCCTCAACTGATGATAACCTGTCCTTAAGTCAATCTTAGAATACACAGACGCTCCTTGCAACTGATCGAACAAGTCATCTATCCTTGGCAATGGATACTTGTTCTTAATAGTAACTTGATTCAGTTGCCTATAGTCAATGCACAGGCACAATGACCCATCTTTTTTCTTTACAAATAATACAAGTGCACCCCATGGCGACACACTTGGACGAATGAATCCCTTGTCCAATAATTCATGCATATGTACCTTTAGTTCCTTTAATTCCGACAAAGACATCCTATATGGTGCTTTCGAAATTGGTTCCGTCCCAGGGGCTAATTCAATCGAGAACTCTACTTCTCTTTCAGGTGGTAAACCAGGCAACTCTTGAGGAAATACATCAGAGAATTCACGTACCACTGCTATTTCTTCTAGCTTAGGCTCCTCAATCGTTGTATCCACCATAATGGCTAAATAAGCCTCACATCCTTCATTCAATAGTTTAGTCACCTCTAGTGACGAAACCAAAGGAATCGAGGTTCCTTCTCGGCACCGCACAAATTTGAAACTAGGGCGATCGACAGGATGAAATCGAATTACCCTACTACCACAATCCATTATAGCCCCTTGTTTACTCAGCCAGTCCATTCCAATAATAACATCAAAATCAAACATGGGCAACACAGCCAAATCTATTCGTCCTTCACTACCCCGATAATTATTCTACAATTCCGACATCCTAGTGAAACAAGCACTATATCCATTAAGGGTGTTGTCACATTCAAGATAACATCCAGCTGTTCCAATTTCATTTCAGTCAAATCAGCAAACTGGACAAACACAAACGAATGCGACGCTCTAGGGTCAAACACGGCACAAGCAGCATGATCACAGAGAGAGATCTTACCCGTGATCACGCCAGGCGTTTCCTTTGCCTCCTTGCGAGCTACAACATACACCCTTCCTTGAGCCGGCGGCCTATTTTGATTGGCCTGCGGGGCAGCTCCAGTTTGTGGTTCTAGTTGAGCTCGTGGTGGTTGATACTGAGGACCAGCATTTTGTTGTCCACATTCCCTTACCATGTGGCCCATCTTGCCACACTTAAAAAATCCTCCCATTCGCCTTGGACATGGTCCACTTCCATGCCTTCGCCCACAGAGGCGACAACTCCAGTTGTTCTGGTGAGTAGGCTTCACGATATTCCTCTTAATTGGGAGAACAAACTTCCCGTTGTTCACCATAGGACCTTTGCCCAAATTTTGATTGTCTCTGACTGGATTAAACCGCGGTCTTGAGGAAATTCCTCTATTCCTCATATCTCTTTCAATCATCTGGCTCCTGGTATAGATCTCATTGTAATCCCCCAAGTTCATTGAGATCATCTGGCTGCGAATATCGGGCCTCAGTCCATCTCGGAACCTTCTCGCCCGATCCCACGGATTCTCCACTATCCTTGGTGCATACTTCGACAACCTTGCAAATTTCGCCTCATACTGATCAACAATCATTTGATTTTGACGAAGGTTATGGAATTCAGCCAACTTCTGTTCTTGGGCAGCTTCAGAGAAATATTTCACATTAAAAGTCTCAGCAAAAGGTGCCCACGTCGGTTTAGTCCCTTCAGGAAAAACCATTCCCTTGGTGGCCTTCCACCAATCATTCGCAGTTCCTTAGAGCTGGTAAGCCGCTAGGGTCACCTTCTCAGCTTCAGTGCACCCTAAAACTATAAATGCTTTCTCCAGCTCTTCAATCCATCTGGGAGATAACTCAGGGTCTCCTCTGCCATCAAACCTCGATGGTTTTAGCTTTAGAAATTGCTCCATCAACTGACCCATAGCACGATTCTCAAGGCCTTGCACATTGCCACCTCCAATTCCTTGGCCATTATTTTCATTCGCTAGGTTCATAACAGCTACTGCAGCTTCAGCAGCCTGAGCTATTATCTCCGCTCTATCTTCGACCTGTCGAAGGGCCGCAGCAGCCCTATCTTGGGCTTCCTTTCTCATTATCTCTCCAATTTGCTCCAGCGCCCTCAAGACTCCATCAACTCTTGGATCCTCGGCCGCTGGTGCTCTCGAGCTAGACGCTCTTCTAGTATTCCTACCTCGGTTGCTCATCTCGCTAGTTTCCACAAACCTGGACCACTACAATTCCATTCAGGAATTAGAGACCTAAGTCACTCACTTAAGTCTGACAACTCTAGGCTACTTATCACCTTAACAATTATAGCTAGCCATTCATCACAACTCAAACAATCAGAGGCATCACAATAGGGAGATTTCACTCATACGTTAGGTCCGGACGCATCTGCGTATTAGTAAAATCGCAACCAGCTTTCAAGCATATCAACATATCACAATCAGTCATGCCTGAACACAATGCCAATCACAAGCGCCAATTCATATGTCATGCATTTCGTGCCTAACTCTAGCGAACCCCCCTAGAGTTTCACAACCCGACCATCCTATAGTCACCACTCCTTATCACTCTAAACATCGAAAAGATTGGATCGAGCTAACCTCGCTCTGATACCAATTAAACGGGGATGTCACGCCCCGACCCTGGCGGGCACGCCAACATCCCACATAGCCGTCAATCTTAGTAAGATAACCTAGGACTCAACGGCTTTACTCGTGGAGCGCGATATGAAAAACGCATGCGGGAGCGAAATAAAACCCTAGACATAAAAGAAAAAGACATAAGGTGACATAGGATTTAAAAACAACACACATCGTCTTACAGTTAAAAAGGTCTAGAACATCAAAAGACAGAAGGGTTCAGAGGAAGGCACTATGGGACTACAAAAGAAGAACTTCAAAAAGAAATCCACAAGCTAGGCAGACTCATCTTCATCTTCCTCCCTTTCCCTTCTTCATCACCTCCGAGGCATTCCTCAAGGCTATGGGTCTGAAATTGTTGGTCCTACGACGGGGTGAGATAATAATCTAGTAAGTTAACCCTAACCCTAAGCTAGACTATTGGTACCACCAGGCACGTTTGAAAATATGCAAGTTTTGGCAAAATGCTTTTCACACAAGACATTCAAGCAATTGGCATAATAAAGCAACTCAGGCATATCAGGCATCAAGTTCATTTTTTTCATACTTTCACTTTCCAATCTGAGTTTCTCAAGCCATACAGGCATAATAAACATTCCATGCACTCTAGGCGTTCCAGCAAATTCAAGCATACAGACTCGGAAACATATCAAGAGCCATGTTTCAGTCTTTTATCTTCTTTACGCCCACTGAGGGCCGCCCTACTTGGGACCGCGAGATGATTCAGTCAATCACATAATTCTCGACGTCTTATCGAGATGATTCGATCATCATGACTCTCGCTACGCGATGATTCGGTCTCTATAGCGACTCTCGACACTCCGCGCCAACGAGATGATTCGGTCGAATATAGGACTCTCGCGTGCGGACCTAGAGATGATTCGGTCACTACCTGACTCTCGATTCTTACAACCCTCGAGATGATTCGGTCAAGGTAGGACTCTCTGATGTATCTAGCAATATCTCCTAGAGGGGGGTGAATAGGAGATTCTGATCACAATTGAAATTTCTTGCGGAATGAATAAAGTTCAGTGTACGATTAGGAACAAAAACAGTATAACGGTGTGCAGAAAATCTAAACACAAAGATAAAAGTTTAGAGAAGAGAATATTGCACACGAAATTTATAGTGGTTCAGCTTAGATCAAGCCTACGTCCACTCTCCCACGATGACAGCCGATCGGCTGGATTTCACTATGAAGAATCAAGAAGATTACAATCACTAAAGTGTTTTGATTCCTTCTCACAGATTTTCACAGTGAAGGATTTTGAATACTCAGAATACTCTCTCAGATGAAACTCAAGTTATTCTTGCACTTTGGATTGATGTTCACTCTCTTACACTCTGGTCGAACATTATTCTTCTTTTATACTCCCTTGCCTCCGAACTAGCCATTGGATTCCAGCCAAGGGATCGCTCTTCAATCCTTGATTGGACGTCATCAATCGTCATTGAACGAGACTGTATCTTCAGAAGATATGTAGACCGTTGGGTAAGATATTGAACCCTTCTGATTCAGTTGCCCATACAACTGAATCTCCAGCTTCCATAAGTGTGATAAGTTTGAGTTGATTCCCGAGGATATTTTCCTTAGAAGATGATATCCTATTATAGAAAGTCCCTTGATTGACAAGAGGGGATATCAGGATAATTGAATATCACTTGCCTTGATTGGAAACCTGCCATACGTGGGTCTTCGTGTTTTGTAAAAATGCAGGAGCTGATCTTTCTTCAGATTCGTCTAGGAGAAGTTTGATCAGTTGGCATGGAATGGTAATACGGAGATTTGATGTGATCCATCCGTCACTGTTTAGATCGTCAAGAGCACTTCCAGCTGACTCTACGTCAGAAGCACTTCCATCTGACCCTTCGTCAGAAGCACTTCCATCTGACCCTTCGTCAGTGCGACAGAATTGGAATCACTCAACCTGCTGCTTACACATTCTTCCTGCATCACATTACATTAAACAATATCTTTTGAAGGTTTTGTCAGAATCAAAATATAGGAGTATTTCCACAACAATCTCCCCCTTTTTGATGGTGACAAAAACTTCTCCAATTGCAAATTTAAAGGAAAATTAAACCAGTGATAATTTAATAAAGGTGAGTAGCCATCATATTTGCTCCTGCAGGTAATCATCATTAGAGTGAAATATAATGAAAGTGTGCTCATAGGAGAGCATGATCATAGTAAGATTATCCTGCAATAATCCTGCACGAATTGTCCTGCAAAACGGTAGGTTAGGTTTTCTCCTCCTTTCCTCTAAATTGAGATATGATATGATTAGAGAAATATGGTTAGAGATAATCTATTTAGACTGCATAAAAATAATCTCAACTTCTCCCCCTTTTTTGTCAACATCGAAAAAGTTCTTGAAATGATAATGTGTTTATGGAGAGGAAAAGAAAAAGTTTTTAAGAAGAGGGATGATCTTCAGGCTCAACATCAGTCTCCCCTCGGGAAGGTCCTGCAAAACTGCTTCTCAGCATCTGAGCATGGTCTCTGACAGCTTGAGGAGAAGGCATGTGTGAAGCTGTTCTGTCCGTTCTGACCAGTGTGTATGTAGGCAGGTTGGCTATCTCATCACGAAACATTTTCCCATAGACATCAATGGATTTTTCTAGCCTAGTCACCTGACTAGTCAGACCCTGCAGCTGCCTATCTGTCTTCTGTTCAAAAGCATGCAGTTGCTGAACAAATCTTGTTTCCATTGCAGCCATTGTCTGAATGACAGTATTTTGAAGATTGTCAAAATGCGCTTGAAGGTCCATATGTGGGTTTGGAGGTGTAGGTTCTGAAGTCTCCCCCTCAGTTTGAGCCTTAGTGAAGGCTTGAGAAGCTAGGACTTCAGTGAGAAAGACATCTGATGTGACAGGCTCGGGCTCTTTCTCCCCCTGAAGTATAGCTCTTTTTCCTTTTTCCTTTGATGGTGGCACGGAGACTATTTCTTCATCAATGTCCATTGGAATGGACTGTGCACTGGACAATTGATCTTCTCGTGCTATTGCTGAGGCCAGACTTGTAGCACCTTTCTGAATAGTGTGTCTGGTGGAGGAGACAGAGTAGGCGTCAAAGGCATCTTGTTCTTGCTCATGTTCTTGCGACGCCAATGTTACTAGAACTTGAGCTAGCAATTCCTCATGATCACAGTTGACGATTTGGATATCATACTCTGTGTCATCTGCAAATCGTGCAGCTTGCTCCTCATTTCACATTGTAAGGAATTCTGCCTCAGTCAGATCACAGGGATACACAACTTTTTCTTGTTGTTGTAGTCCTGTGTCATCTACTTCTTCCTCGACTCCTTCAGCATTCTGATGTTCGGACTGACCAGTTGCATCTGATCCTTCTCGAGATGGGGTAGCCTCAGAATCATATTCCCCTGTGTCTTCCTCACTTGCGTCTGAGTCCGTACCAGCAGGACTTTCTGTTTGTTGACCCTTAACTGCCATGACTTTCCTCTTCTTGGGAGATCTCTGCCGTGACTCTTCCTCAAAGTCTACAATAACTGGTTCATTGTTCTTCGTTCTCCATTCAGCAGGAGTCATCTTGAATACCATCTTTGTTACCATAGTCTCTCCAGCAGTCATTAACGGAATTTCTTGCTCGACAAAGGCACCTAGGCTATCAATCTTGAAATGATTGATTATTTTGAAGATCAACGCCGCATAAGGAAGTTGCCCCTTTGGCTTGAGAGCTGATCTGTACATATGCAATAGTACAGTGTGAGCAAAAGAAATCCTTTGTCCTGTCAAGATTCCCCATAACAGCTTTGCCTCGTACTTTGAGATATCTGTCTTTGATGCTGCCTTGGGTCTGAGACATTCGATGATCACTTTGTGCATCATGATATGTTTTAGGGGAAAGTCTGTGTAGGCAATGTGTGACTTTGATTCCCTTGAGAAACTCGATTTGCCAGTCAGGAAGCAGAAAGCTTCACTTGCAGTGATATCTAAGGGTTTGAAATCTCCCTTTCTGGTTCCCATGATTGAAGCCAATTCATCAACAGTTAGAAAAAACTGCTTTCTTTTGATTGTGAAAGCCAGAGAGTTGAAGTTGACAAACTGAAGATTTGAATAGAAGTAAGCTACCATATCAGGAAAAGTGTAGCCTCTCCTAGTTATAAACTGATCTAGCTTCATCTTTTCTAGATGCTTCCTCAGATTGATGCCATTGCTGTCAAAGTACTTTAACTCAAATACCCTTTGAGGTATAACACCTCTCTGTTTCATTGCTTCAAACCGTTCTTTGTGAGCCTGATTCTGGAACAATGGATCAGTAAAGCTTTTATCCAAATTAAAGCCTATATTTTTCACAAATTCATTGAACAGAATGTCGTCATCATCTTCCACCTTCGCCTTCGTACCGCCATGTCTAATTGGGGATCGTCTACGTTTCGAACTTGTCTCTGCCACTTTCTCCTTTCCTTTGCTAGAGACAGACGTAGGTTTTTCTACAGCAAGTGGTTCAACGATTTTTCCAGGCAGACTGAGAAACTCCAAAAGTTCGCTCTCACTATCAAAGTGATGAGTTTTCAGCAGTTTTCTAAGTTCGTTTCCAAAATTTCCAGCGTCCTTGATTCTATCATACATTGGCTTAATAGAATGGGCCATAGATTCCTTTATTTCAAAAGCAGACAGAGATAGACCTTTTGTCAGGCGGAGTGCTTCTCGTTGTTCGTTGATTTGGGTATCTGTGAGTTTCGTGCTGCTTGCAGTTGATGCGGAGAACTTCCTCTTGGTCTGAGGCGTCTTCTTCGAGTCAGAGACTGGTTTTGGAGCCATTGATGCGTAGAAAGTTTGAAACTTTGAGTGAAAGAGTGTTGCTTTGAGGAGGAAATCGAGAGCGAGAGGTTTTCAACACGGTTTTAGGGTTTTGATTTGAGAGAATTTTGAAAGTAAGAGAACAGAGGTGACGGTTCAGCATTTTTTATAAAAGATGCGGTTATTTTTGGAAACACAAAAGAGAATTTTGATTTAAAAAGGAATTCTTAAAAAAAGAATATTCACGGTCAATCAGATATTAAGCAATATCTATTCATATGAGTAACTTACCTAAAAGATAACTTTTAGAGATAACTGACCTTTTGATTTAAGAAAAGTGTGAATTTTCTCTTACGCGCCTTTTTGGCGTCCCTTCTGATGCTCCTTCTGATGCTCCTTCTGACGCTCCTTCTGACGCTCCTTCTGATGCTTCTTCTTACTCTTCTTCTAATTCTCCTTCTAACTCTCCTTCTGACTCTCCTTCTGACGCTCCTTCTGACTCTCCTTCTGACGCTCCTTCTGACTCTCCTTCTGATGCTCTTTCTGACTTTCCTTCTGACTCTCCTTCTGACGTACCCTGTTCTAATGTATACTTAAGAAGGAAGGTTAACAATAGATAATTCATTTCTGATAAAATTGAAACTCTGTTTATCAAGTAGTTTAGTAAAAATATCTGCAAGTTGATTTTTCGTGTCAATGTATGAAATTTTAACATCATGATTTTGAACATGATCACGTATGAAGTGATGCTTGATCTCAATATGCTTTGTTCTTGAGTGAAGTACAGGATTCTTTGTGAGATTTATGGCACTTGTGTTGTCACATAGGATTTCCACAGTTGATTCTTCAACACCATAGTCCTTGAGCTGCTGTTTTAGCCAAAGTATTTGAGTGCAGCAGCTTCCAAGAGATACGTATTCTGCTTCAGCTGTACTGAGTGCCACTGTATTTTGCTTCTTTGAGTACCATGAGACAAGCATGTTTCCCATGAGTTGACAGGTTCCTGATGTACTTTTTCTATCAATTTTGCAACCTGCAAGATCTGCATCTGAATAACCTTTTAGTGTAAAATCAGAAGATTTAGAATACCACAAACCATAGTTGGGATAAGTCCCTATGTATTTGATTATTCTCTTGACTGCTGATAGGTGTGATTCTCTTGGACTTGACTGAAATCTTGCACATAAGCAAACACTATATAGTATGTCGGGTCTTGAAGCTGTGAGATAGAGTAATGATCCGATCATGCTTCGATATAGTTTGGGATTGAATTCTTTTCCATCCTCATTCTTATCTAATTTGGAAGAGTGAGACATAGGAGTTTCTGTCTTCTTGCCATTTTCCATACCAAACTTCTTCACTATTTCCAATGCATACTTCTCTTGAAATATGAAGGTTCCTTTCTGGGATTGATGAATTTGAAGACCAAGAAAGAACCGTAATTCTCCCATCATACTCATCTCAAATTCATCATGCATTGTTTTAGAGAATTTCTTGTAGAGAAGTTCATTAGAGGAGCCGAATATAATATCATCAACATATATTTGAACTAAAAGGATATCTTTACCTTTTCTTTGAATAAAAAGAATGGTGTCTACATTACCTTTAGTGAAGCTGTGTCGAGATAAAAAGTTACTTAACCTTTCATACCAGGCGCAAGGTGTTTGTTTCAATCCATAGAGAGCCTTTTTTAAGACAAATACCAGATCCTTTTCTCTAGGTTCTTCGAAGCCAGGAGGTTGTTCTACATATACCTCTTCTTTGATGTAGCCATTTAGGAAGGCACTTTTCACGTCCATCTGAAAAAGTTTGAAGTCATTGTAACACGCATAAGCAAGAAGTAGCCTAATGGCTTCTAACCTGGCAATCGGTGCATAGGTTTCATCATAGTCTATTCCTTCTTCCTGAGAATATCCTTTTGCTACAAGTCTTGCTTTGTTTCTCACAACTTTTCCTTTGTCATCAAGTTTGTTTCTGAATACCCATTTTGTTCCAATTACTGGACGATTTTTGGGACGATTGACTAGTTCCCAAACATTGTTGACTTTGAACTGATGTAGCTCTTCCTGCATTGCATTTATCTAGTTTTCATCTGCTAATGCATCTTCAATCCTTTTTGGCTCCAATTCAGATACCAAGGCGATGTTGCTCATTGCTTGCTTGAACTTGGATCTTGTTCTTACACCATCATTTATGCTGCCTATGATAAGTTCCTTTGGATGACTTGACTTATGCTTCCAGTTTTTGTCAAGTCCATCATTTGAGGATATTTTGGATTCATTCTGATCATCTTCTGGTCTTTCTTCAGCTGCGGAAGTTTCCTTCTGAACATTCTCCGAATTCACATCTGATTCTGCTGGTGAGTTCGTGACTTGATGAAGTGTATGCATTTGAATGGATTCAGGTTCATCATCCTGGTTGCTCTCATCGAACTTGATGTTTACTGATTCCTCTACAGTACGAGTATTCTTGTTGTAGACTCTGTAGGCTTTGCTTGTTGTTGAATATCCCAAGAAAGTTCCTTCATCTGATCTTTCATCAAACTTTCCAACTCGATCATTAGCATTCTTTAGAATAAAGCATTTGCAACCGAATACATGAAAGTATGCAATATCAGGCTTTCTTTCTTTGAAAAATTCATAGGGAGTTTTCTCAGAAAAAGGTCTGAGGGAAATTCGATTTAAGATATAACAAGCTGTTGAAACAGCCTCAGCCCAAAAGTTAGAGGCAATTTTACTTTCAATAAGAAGAGTTCTGGCCATTTCTTGCAACGATCTGTTTTTCCTTTCTACTACCCCATTTTGTTGTGGAGTATAAGGAGCAGAGAAGTTATGCTGAATTCCGAAATTAGTGCAAAAATCTGAGAAATTTTGATTTTCAAATTCTCCCCCATGATCCGTTCTCAAACTGGAAATAGTGTAACCCTTTTCATTTTGAATTCTTTTAGCAAGTTTTGAAAAGGATATGAAAGCTTCGTTTTTGTGCGCAAGAAATGAAACCCATGTAAATCTAGAGAAGTCATCAACTATGACAAGGCAATATTTCTTACCTCCAATGCTTAGAGTTCTATTTGGTCCGAAGATGTCCATATGAAGTAGCTGCAAACAACGCTTAGTGGAAACTTGATTTAAAGACTTAAAAGAACTTCTTACCTGCTTACCTAGTGTGCATGCATGACATAGTCCATTTTTCTCAAATTTTGTTTGAGGTAATCCTCGAACAAGTCCCTTCTTGGAAAGTTTTGAAATATGTTTCATACTAATATGACCTAACTTTCTGTGCTAAAGATCAGATTCATCTTTGACAGAAATAAGACATTTAGCAAGTTCACAGTCAGCATTAATATCTAAAAGATAAATATTCCCATGCCTTCGTCCCGTGAAGGATTGCTTCTTATCGTTGCTCATACTTGTGCATTTTAGATCTTGGAACCGAATATCATATCCAGAGTCACAGAGTTGACTTACAGAAATCAAGTTGTAGTTCAATCCTTTGACTAGAGAGACATCTTTAACGGTCAGATTTCCAATCTTTACATTTCCTTTCCCGATCACTTTACCCTTGTTCCTTCCTCCAAACGACACACTTCTTCCATCACAATCTGAGAGGGATATAAACACATCTGGATTTCCAGTCATGTGACTTGAACAACCACTATCCAGAAACCATTTGTTCTTCCTTCTCTTTGGTACCTGCAATAGATAACCAACTTACTGTTTCTTTGGTACCCATGTTTTCTTGGGTCCTTCTGTGTTAGTATATTTTGACCTTTTAATAGGTCTCCAGATTTTCTTGCAGTAATCCTTAGTATGGCTAGGATCACCACAGTTCACACAAGGTTGTCGAATGTAGGATCTAGTAAAATGCTTATAAAAATGATGCTTGTAATTGGAAAACGTTGGTTTTCGAAATTCAGTTTTAAAGACATTTCTTTGGCTACTTTCCTTTTTAAAACCTAACCCAGATCGATCATTGAAGGGTATTTGTTTTGATATAATGCTATTCAGAGTTTCTGAGCTTTGTGAAAACCTTTTTGATATAGTAGAAATTTTTTCTTTCAAGGAAGCATTTTCTCTTGAAACAGAATCATGATTTTCTTTCATCTGGTGAAACTCTTGTTGTAGAAAACTAATTTTTTCTTCTTGGGACAAATTCTGTTGTTTTAAAGAAGTATTTTCCTTTTTCAAACAAGAAACCTTCTCAAGGGCTTCTTTGTAGTTTCTGCATAATTCATCTATATATTCAACGACTTCATCAGGGAGTTTAGATGAACATACCTCAGTTTCTGAATCTGAACTTGAGTCTGATTCAGCCATGAGACAGATATTTGCATAATCATTCTCGCTTTCATCAGAATCACTCAAAGTTTCTGCCTTTAGAGCCTTCTTGTACTTCTCATACTTGAGTTTGTCCTTCTTCAAAATTGGGCAGTTTGGTTTGATATGACCTGCTTTCTTACAGTGGAAGCAAATCACGTCTTTGCTATCTTGTGAGTCGTTGCTTGATATTTTTACCTCACTCTTTTTCCAAGGTTTCTTTCCTTTGATATTTCTGCCTTTCCGAGCCATCTTCCTAAATTTCTTGACCATGAGGGCTTTCTGTTCTCCCTTTTTGTTTGCTCGTTCTGTTTCATAGGATTGCAAAGTGCCGACTAGCTCATCCACCGAGAGAGGTCTAATTGTTTGGCATTCTTGAATTGATGGCTTGATGTAATTCCAATCATCTGTGAGTCCACGTAGTATCTTCCTGACTTGCATTGGTTCAGCAATAGGTGCACCTTGTCTTGCAAGTCCACTTGCCAAAGTCTGAAACCTGTCTATTATATCTGCAATAGATTCATCAGGCTTCATTTCAAAAGCTTCATAGTCATTCAGTAAAATATTGAGCTTTGTTTCTTTCACACGATTTGTTCCTTGAAAGGTAACATGAAGTCTATCCCATATTGCCTTAGATGATTCTTCCTCTGAGACACGATTATAAAGAGGAGTAGATAAGGCACAAAAGAGAGCATTGACAGCTTTAGAATCAAGGCCTTTTCTTTTAGCCTTTTCAGCATCAGTCATTGTTGTGACAATGTTTACTCCGTCAGCAGAGGTTGGATTTGTGGTATTTGCAGGAACTATTCCATTTGTAACGACATCCCACATCAGATCATCATAGGCTTTGAAGAACCACTTCATCTTGTTACTCCACATGTTGTAATCCTTTCCATCAAAGTATGGAGGCTTGTTGGCAAAGTGCGAATCGTTTGTTCCTGAAGAGTGATTGCTAGACATAGTAGATCGTTAACTCTAAAGTCAATAGACACTTCGTAAAATGAGCAACCTGCTCTGATACCAATTGATGTATCTAGCAATATCTCCTAGAGGAGGGTGAATAGGAGATTCTGATCACAATTGAAATTTCTTGTGGAATGAATAAAGTTCAGTGTACGATTAGGAACAAAAACAGTATAACGGTGTGCAGAAAATCTAAACACAAAGATAAGAGTTTAGAGAAGAGAATATTGCACACGAAATTTATAGTGGTTCGGCTTAGATCAAGCCTACGTCCACTCTCCCACGATGACAGCCGATCGGCTGGATTTCACTATGAAGAATCAAGAAGATTACAATCACTCAAGTGTTTTGATTCCTTCTCATAGATTTTCACAGTGAAGGATTTTGAATACTCAGAATACTCTCTCAGATGAAACTCAAGTTATTCTTGCACTTTGGATTGATGTTCACTCTCTTACACTCTGGTCGAACATTATTCTTCTTTTATACTCCCTTGCCTCCGAACTAGCCGTTGGATTCCAGCCAAGGGATCGCTCTTCAATCCTTGATTGGACGTCATCAATCGTGATTGAACGAGATTGTATCTTCAGAAGATATGTAGACCGTTGGGTAAGATATTGAACCCTTCTGATTCAGTTGCCCATACAACTGAATCTGCAGCTTCCATAAGTGTGATAAGTTTGAGTTGATTCCCGAGGATATTTTCCTTAGAAGATGATATCCTATTATAGAAAGTCCCTTGATTGACAAGAGGGGATATCAGGATAATTGAATATCACTTGCCTTGATTGGAAACCTGCCATACGTGGGTCTTCGTGTTTTGTAAAAATGCAGGAGCTGATCTTTCTTCAGATTCGTCTAGGAGAAGTTTGATCAGTTGGCATGGAATGGTAATACGGAGATTTGATGTGATCCATCCGTCACTGTTTAGATCGTCAAGAGCACTTCCATCTGACTCTACGTCAGAAGCACTTCCATATGACCCTACGTCAGAAGCACTTCCATCTGACCCTTCGTCAGAAGCACTTCCATCTGACCCTTCGTCTGTTCAACAGAATTGGAATCACTCAACCTGCTGCTTACACATTCTTCCTGCATCACATTACATTAAACAATATCTTTTGAAGGTTTTGTCAGAATCAAAATATAGGAGTATTTCCACAACACTCTCTAGCCGCAAGACCTCGTCAGGTCATTGGGAGTAACTCCCTCCCCAGCTCAATGCATTGGCCATAAAACATAGTTGTGAACCTTCTTATTAATCTCATTTTCACATTCTCAAGCATATTCATTCCATCGCTAGTCATGGCACACCATTGAAGCACACTAGGTTCATCAACTCAAACATGCCATTCGGCCACTAGAAGTACATGTCATCACACCTCAAGCAATTGAATCATCGAAGGCACCAACAAGTATCAAGTCACTTGATTGAATCAAATAAGTCGATGAACATCAAAATTCACTCATGGCACCTCGTCATCAAGCATGCACAGCTTTAATTCAACATTTTTCGGCATGCTAAAGAGTCATTAAATCAAGGCAAAGCATCCAAAAAACTCAATTCATCAAAACTTCTCAATTCAAGACCCCACGACCAGGTTCAGTCTCTCAAAAGCTGACATTTTGCTACTGAATTTTTTAGAAAAAAATTTCATGGTATTAAACTTCAAGATCTTACGGACATGTGGGCGAAAACGGGGCTCAATTTGGATATCGGATGACGTAGAACAGGCCGTTTTAAAATCGGTGTGTGCAGAAAAACGGGATTTGGCAGCTCTAGGGTCTCTCACGGTTCCACCCTCAAACAACCCTTTAAAACCTTCAATTTTCACAAAGAAATCCACCCTTTAGTGACTCAACATCCTAAAAAATGGTTAGAAGTCTTCTTACCTAGCTAATTAAGCCAACAAACTCCTCCAAGCACAGCAACAACCTTCGGATCCTACACCGTTCAGTGCCGGGCAGATTCTGTCCCTAAGAATAACCATGAAACCGGCCATAAAATCTCATTTTAAAACCATCTATTTATAGCCATAAATCATCTCAACATAGTACTAGATGTTATGAAGCTCTCCTAAAACAATTGAGGTCATTTGGAATTTCTAAGAGTTAGAACCAACACTTCTCCTCAGTTAGCTCAGAATCCGTCCGCTTTTCTTCCAAAAATCACTATAAATCAACTAGACCTTCAAAAATCATGAACACAATGACAAAATGTCAAGGACATCCTGAACTAACCTGTGGAAGTCGGTGGCTGCGAGAAAACGACGGGAGAGGCCGGTCATACGGACCGAACAGGGGGCTCAGAAACTGTCTTCCGGCAGATTTTTGGTAAGAAGGAAAAAGAGAGAAAAACCAAAGGGAAATGGTGGGGGAGAGTCATACACGACCAAAGGGCTGTAAATTGGGTGTTTCACACTTATAATCGTGGTAAAGATTGATAAGATGGGATTAGATGGGTATTTAATGCCAAGTTCACCCTAGCTTGACACTTGTCCTTGCACCAATTATTGATCCAATAGCCATTGACCCTCATTGACTTTCCTTGCCTTCTTCTCCAAGTATTTTCAGCAGCCTCTAAGTGTGGGAGAAATGACCATTTTGTCCTTCCAACTTCCTTAAGGCAAAGATAAATGGGCGAGGGGTAAAATGGTCATTTGTCATTTTTCGTCCGAAACTTCATTTTTTTCACTTTGAATACCTATTGGTGGGAAGATGTCAAATCCTTTTTCCAATTTTGAAATTCTTCATTTCCATTTGCCAATTTGAGCTTCCATTTCATGATCGATCGTCCGTCGATCGTATCTCCAGCTTATCTCGAACTAACGGGCAGCTTTTGTAGACGCTACGCGTATCAACTCTGTGACTCTCGTCACACTTAGGATGACTCAAGTTACGGCGGCTTTGGTTGTCATGTAATTGCGATGGTTCATTACTAGTTCCGACGGTCTCGATCGTCATTGTTCGATTTAGGAAAACTTCGCAAATTATACATTGGTTAAACGGCATCACCCGTGTTCCAATCGTATAACGCTAGCAATGGATTCCTTAATCGTTATTTGATCGGCCTTTAATGGTTCTAAATGTTCTCTCGGCAATCCTTATGGTCAAAGCGTCATTTCCTTTTTCGAGTTTCCCAGGTCCACGTACTTGTGATGCGTTAGCCTTTCCCTTTCTGGTTAGTTAACTCGAATTGATCAGGTCCGAGCGAGATAAAACTGAAATACATCGATAGATACTTGTCATTCCATTGTCTCAAAATGGTAGGAATTCAGAATGTCACAACAACCTTTGGAAATTACGGAATGGAAATGGGAGCACGTAACGATGGACTTTGTTATGGGGTTACAGCGGAGTTAGAGAGGACATGACTCGATCTGGGTAGTTGTGGACAGGTTGACCAAGTCTGCACACTTTATTCCTGTGAGAAAGGACTTTACGATGGATAAGTACGCCGATATGTATATATGTTACATTGTGCGACTTCATGGAGTACCTATAACGATTACGTCGGATCGAGATCCTAAGTTTACAGCGAATTTCTGGAAGAGTCTTGAGGATGCATTGGGAACCACATTGCAGTTCAGTACGGCGTATCATCCTCAAACAGAAGGATAGTCGGAGAGGATAATTCAGACGCTTGAGGACATGTTGCGGGCATGCGTTATAGATTTTAAAGGCGGTTGGGAAGACCATTTGCACCTAGTAGAGTTTGCATATAACAACATTTATCAGCAAAGTATTGGAATGGCTCCTTTTGAAGCACTTTATAGCAGAGCTTGTAGAACTCCTTTGTGCTGGGACGAAGTGGGAGAAAGGAGTATAACGGGCCCAAAGTTAGTAGAACAATCAGTTGAGGCAGTGAAAGTAATCAGAGATAGATTGAAAACAGCACAAAGTCGCCAGAAAAGTTATGCCGATAAGCGACGTAAGCTGTTAGAGTTTCAAGTTGGTGACCAAGTATTTCTCAAGGTATCTCCAATGCGAGGCTTATCTCGATTCGGAAAGAAGGGAAAACTAAGCCCGAGGTATGTAGGCCCATTCAAAATTATGGAACGGTTTGGAACATTGGCCTACCGTCTTGCCTTACCGTCGAGTTTGTCTCAAGTACACAATGTGTTTCATGTATCGATGTTGAGGAAATACGAACCAGATCCGACGCATGTTTTGGATTATGAAACTATAGAGGTAGACGACAAAGTATTGTACGTGGAAAAACCGATTAAGATTGAGGATCACAAGGAGCAAGTTTTGAGGACTAAAACGATTCCGCTGGTCAAAGTAATTTGGGAACACCATGGAACTAAAGCCGCTACATGGGAGAATGAAGAAGCGATGAGGCGTCAATACCCCCATTTGTTCGAGTAGTTGGGTTGTAATAAAATGCGAGGATGAAACTTTTGTAAGGGGGGAAGAGTTGTGACATTCTGAATTTCTTGTCATTTCGAGACCTTTGACTGTAAGAAATCTATCGAAGTATTTCAGTTATGTCTCGCTCGAATCTGATCAATCTCGAGTCAACTAACCAAAGGGGAAAGGCTAACGCGTAATGAGGTACGTGGACCTAGAAAACTCGATTAGAAAACGGTATTTTGACCATAAGGATCGTCGAGGGAATATTTAGAGCCAAGGCCGATCTAGGAATGATTAAGGAACACATTGCTAGTGTTATACGATTGGGACGCGTGTGATACCGCTTAACCAAAGTATGATTTGCGAAATTTTTTTAAATCGATTTGTGACGATCGTTGCCGTCGGGGCTAGTAATGGACCCCCGTGATTACATGACAACCAAAGTCGTCGTAGTTCGAGTTATCCTAAGTGTGATGAGAATCACAAAGTCGATGCGCGTAGCGTCCGCAAAAGCCGCTCGTTAGTTCGAGAAAAACTGGAATCACGATTAATCAAAATCGGACGCGAAATAGGATCTCGAAACTTGAAACGGAAATGAGGAATTCCAACAATGGTTATGGTTGGATGTCGCCCGTTTTCGAGGATGAAAAATATCGAAAAACTGAAATTTTGGACGAAGGGTGTGAAAAGACCATTTTGCCCTCGAGAGATAACCTTGCCTTAATATTTCATGAGGGACGTTTTAGTCATTTGATCTTCTTCCCCAAGGCTGCCGAAAATTGAGGGGCAAGAAATTCATTGGAGCTTAGAATTTATTGACTCAAAGACAAGTGGCACTTATTGGGTGAATGTCATTAAATTTCCACTAGCTAATAACCTTCTAGAACTTTGACCAAGGTTGAATGAGACTTCATATCATCTACTGCTCCCTCAATTGCATGGACCATCTTCTTCCTCCCCCTCTCCTTCTTGCGTTTCCCTCAAGACAAGAACCTACTCTGGTTCGGCTAGCTCTGCCCGCCGGCGTCGCCACCCACCCGTAGGCTGTTCAGCCTCGTGTCGACCACCACAGCCACCCTCGACGTCCCCTTGACACATCCCCGGTGGTAGCTTAGTCGTTGGACACCCGTGGAGCTCCGACCAGCCTCAAACAGAAAACTGAACGGATTCTAGCGAAGCTGAGGTAAGGTCTTCATTTAGCCACTTTCGGACCTCGATTGCCGGCAAATTTTCGATGGAGCCTTGTAGACATGTTATACTTAAGTTATGTGAGCTAGGGTTACTGATTTAGCTGGGTTTTGAATGGATTACAATGGTTGAATTGAAGCTTTTTACTGGGACAGATTCTGACCTTCAGTGAACCGTGTGGAGTCGGTCTGTTTGGAAGCCTTAGAGATGCTTATTGGCCTTGAAATTCACGGTGAGGCTCTCTAACATGTTGATTAAGGTTTCGCCAAGTTGAATTGTTGATAAATTGGAGCTTAAGAGTGGTTTAAAGGCTGATAGTGCAAGAGAAAACATAACATGTTCTGCCCTGTCTTGATTTTGTGCAAACCGAACCTTTAGGGGGCTGAGGGAGGTGTCGCCGTGCTATAAATTCATCATTAGGACATGCTAGAATGCCAATTGAGATGTTAATAAGGTGCACGATTGGGGGAATTGAAATTAGAAAAGATAAATTGGTTGAAACGATGAATTGTTTCTAAGATGTCTTACTACCCTGTTTTGGACAGCGGTGGATTTGAGTTCGAGCCATGCTTGACAAGGGAATTTTGGTGGAGATTGCTAGTTTAAAACGAAGGTGAGTGACTCCTAATTCTACATTGGGGCATCTGGACGCAACTGGATGGTTTCCATTGATGAATCAATGAATTGACGAATTTCTTGTGCTTGATTGAAAACCGGGTGGAATTGATGAAGATGAAGCCATGACTGCTTGTGTGTTATAAAATTTTTGTCCTCATGGTTGCATTGATAACGTGCTTGTTAGAATGTTTTGTTGGCCTATGTAGCCGTGCAACTCTTGACTCTTGAATTGTGTTGTAACGCGAAGTTGCGTGTTAAGTTACATCCTGAGGCGTTCTAACGCGGGGTTGTGGTTGACAGTATATCTTGATGCATCTGAACGCGGGATAAGAATTGTGCATGTCGAAATGAGTTTGGAAATAAGCTATTAAACTTGAGGCATCCTAACGCGGGTTTATTAGCCGTGAGAGCCTGAGGCGCCAAAACATGGGCAAATCTCTGGATGTGCGAAACTTGAAATTTTTCTAAGCTAGTACATAAGTTTGGTCACTTTTTTTGTGACATTCTGAATTTTCGCCCCTTGAGGCTTGAGATATGAAATGGAAGCTCGAATTGGCAATTGGAAATGAAGAATTTCAAATTGGAAAAGGATTTGACGTCGTCTCGCCTATGGCCATTCAAATCGAGAAAAATGAATTTTCGGACGAAAAATGCCAAATGACCATTTTGCCCCTCGCCCATTTGTTTTTGCCTTAAGGAAAATTGAAGGTCAAAATGGTCAGTTCCCCTCCCCATGAGCTATCCAAACTTGATGAGCAAGAAGTCAAAAGAAGTCAATGATATTGTTGGACCATGCCACTTGTCATCCATTGGAGGCCTTAGGCATTAATTACCTTACCTAATCCCATCTTGTCAAAATAGCTCCAATAATTTGGATGACAACCCCCTTACCCTCAGTTTGGACGAGCACTTCTCCCCTCTCCTTCATCATCTTCACTTTTCCTCTCATTTTCTCCATAGCCAGACTGCATCGTCCGACCAGTTTCTGTGCCTCCGTTCGGTCCGTACGAATGGCCATTTCCGTCGTCGTTTGGTCGAGTCCTCTTACCACAGGTTAGTTCAAGATGTCCTTGAAATATTTCCGTTGGTTTCATGATTTTTGGAGGTCTGGTTAATTTATGGTGATTTTTGGAAGCAAAACGGACGGAATCTGAGCTAACTGAGAGAGGGTTCTTGTTCGACCGCTTAGAGAGTTCATTTGACTCTGAAATTTTTGTGAGAGCTACATGACATATAGTACTCAAGTTCTATGAGAAGAAATGGTAATTTTGTCGGAGTTTTAGAAGGTTTTCATGGCTGACTTTGGGTGATCAAATCTGAACAGAAAACTGATTGTTGCACGCCAAGATAAAACCGGGCTGTTGGAGGGTCTTGAGGACTTGTTTGGCAACGAAATTGTCGGTGAGCTTCCAAAACTCATTAATTGAGATAGTAGTGAATTAAATTCGTGATATTGATGACCCAAAGTGGAAGTATGGACTAATATGTACGGTTGAATGGAAACCGAGTATGTTCTGTTCTTGCCCTGTTCTGACCAGTGCTGTTGGAGTTGTTTTCAGTGATAAATTGGTGTCAAAGTAACTCATGAGACCTTATGAGATGTTGTGTGAGGTGTTAATTGGAAGTATATGAAGTGACTTGGGATTTATGAGTGATTTAAGGGCAAATTTGTGCATGAAACACCAAGTTGCATTATGTCTTGCAGTTTGCTGCCTAACCAGAATATATTAAGGATTTGTGGAAGTATTGTGGTGTATTCGATCATTTGATAAGGCATCTTGAGTTGCCATTTGATTAATTATTGAGGGATTAGTACCAAGGAAGTGAGAATCGATTGGGTTTTGATCCAAAAATTAATGAATTTCCTAGGACGGTACGAGAACCTTGGGTTGCCGAACATTTGGGGGATTGAGGAGAATTGAACGAAGTGAATTTTGCTAATTGCTTGAGGTAAGTGGTTCCTAAACCCTTACTCGAACCCTAGGACGCTACTGGATGTTTGAATTGTGCAGTGTGATTGTTAATGAAAACATAGTGATTGGTGATGTGTGATTTTTATTACAAGTGTGCTTATGAGATATCAATGGGCTATGATGCCCAGTGACTGCATGGCTTGGAGCCCTGATGCAGGTAAATGGCCATGGTGCCCTGTGAAATTACATCGTGGCGCGTCGTTGTGTGGTAAAAGTATGGTGATTGATGATGTGTGATTTTTATGGCTAGTATGCCTTTGTGATATTAATTGGCTTGTATGCCTTCGTGGTATTAATTGGCTGGAATGCCTTGTTATTGAATTGGCTGTAATGCCCTGTTATCGAATGGGCTATAGTGCTCCATCGATCATTGGCTTGGTGCCCCGGAGATATAATTGGCTTGGTGCCCCGGAGATCAAATTGGCTTGGTGCCCTAGAAATCGAATTTTCTTGGTGCCCCATTTATATAAATGGCCTTAGTGCTGATGTTATATGAATGGGCAGTAGTGCCCCGGAGATATAATTTGCTTGGTGCCCCGGTTGTTATGGCTAGAGTGCCCTTGTGATTTTAAATAGTTAGAGAGCCCTGTGATAACTGATTAGAGTGCCTTAGTGATCCCGATTGGCATGTAGCCCCGGTGATATCAGTTGGCAAGAGTGCCAGAGATGTACATCGCGGCGGAGAGCCTAGGCGATGAATGACTGTGGTAACTGCAAAAGTTAGGTGTGCTTGTTTATGTAGCATGTGCTTCAAGCTTGAACTCATGAGGTTATGCACGACTGATTGTGATTCTTGTTAATGCATGGCTTGCGGAAATGCTTGATCTATGAATGCCTTGTGCCATTGCATTGATGAATGCCTGTGTCTGGTATTGTTTTGGTGGTCTGGTGGGACTGGTGGTCAGGCATAGGCTTAGGGTTCACTTATTGAGATATATATGTATATCTCACCCCGTTGGGGATTAACCTTTTCAGGTCCTAGATGTTGGAAACCCGAGGTTGCCATGGATTGGCTTTGGAAGAAGTGTTTATAGAAGATGGATGTAAACTTATTTGTGATCTTAGGAATTTTACTTTGATTTATGGATTTAGAATTGAACCATGGGTATTGGAAGACTGTAACCTTTAAAGTGAATTTGTCAATATTGAGGGGTGTACCTTTTTATGTCCTAAGTCATCTTGGGTTTATTTTGTCTGGAGTCGTTTTCTTGCTTCCGCGTCAAGGTGTCCTTTAGGTGAATGAAGCAGTTGGCCGTGGATCCTGGGAGACTATAGAGTTATAACGACATGGTGGAATGTTCGCGAGCTCGTCGGGTTCGGGGCGTGACATCCCCGTTTAAGTGGTATTAGAGCAAGGTCAGCTCGATCCAATGTGATTGAGGTTTGGAGTGATAAGGAGTGATGGCTTGGGGACAATTAGATAGTGAGACCTATAGGGTTAAGCATGGATTGTTAAATCTTGAGGATTATAGATTTGAACTTGTGTGGTATTCTAATGGTCCTAGAGTCGATTTTCATCGGTGATCTTGAATAATGTGGTGATTGAGATTTAAGTGGAAGTAAGCTGAGATTAAAGAGACATAGGTATGGATTTTGAGGTAGTAATTGTGCTTGAGGTTGGTAGAGAATGGTTATGATTAATGAGTCAATTGAAGCATATTAATGTGATTGTGATTGTCAATGACCTACCTTGAGGAAAGCGAGTTATACCTAGATGATTTGTATTTGTGTATTTAGGCTTGAATTGTGTTGAATCTTGATGGTTTTGGTTGCCGATTTCTATGGACAACCTTGGGTGATATGAGATGAGATGTATACAAGGAGTATTTGAATTGAAGATCAATTGTGATCGAATGCATATGAATTGACTTGTGTAGCGACTAAACTTGAGGTGTATGGGTGAATATAGGTAATTGATCCATATGATGTGACGATCATTGGTGGAATTAGAAATTTTCGATGGATAAGAATTGATCTGAAGGCGATTGAGGTATGACAAGTAGTGAGGACAGTCATGACGCGCATGTGCTTGTGGTTACGAAATGAAAGTTGATAAGGGTGCATGCATGAGCTTATTGCTATCAGACTTAATAAACTCTCGCTTGGTATGGGACGAGTTGATGCGATACCTATAAACCGTAATGAAGCATGTTATGGGGCGTGTGGAGCGGGGCTTCCTCCGTAGATGTATGACCTGGGACAACCTATAACAACTAGGTCTGATGAGGGCAGGGAGTGATCGCCGGGACAGAGAGGTCCGGACAAGGAGCGGCTCCTGGCAGGCTTCTAAGATAGCGAGGAGGCAGGAATGACCCAAGTCATAAATTGAAAGGGAAAGCCTAGGTATCAGGTTGAGTCTGATTGTTGTTAAGTGAGATGTATGGCACGAGATTGAGTCTCGAAAGGAATGATCGAGAGTGGCAAGGCATTTGTGTTGGCGCCTATGAATGGCATGGCTGAGAGCCCTGTATTTGGCAGTGAGTGCCGTTTGAAAAAGAAAACTGATGTTCATGATTGGCCTAATTAGCATGTTTTGTAATTGGCATTGTGTGATTGTCTTGGCCGAGGTCTAATTGAGAAATTAGACGGCATGCGGGGTTTAAACCTATTGAACTTATGCCAGTTGAGATTGAGATAGCATGTTGTGTTTATGCTAGAGTGGCAAATGCTCCTGGATTTATTACAGGAACGATTGAAATGGCACTTTGGATACTTGCTTGGTGTTGGCCTAGTGAGGCTTGCCTAGTAATTGGCTGATGATTGAATGGTTGCCTTGTTGAGGTTGGCTTGTCGTGTGGTTGTTGATCAAGGATGATTTGGGATCCTTGAATAATTGGCAATTAGTTGAGAATTGCCTAAGAACCATTAGAGAGTTGTTTGGGAACCACTAGATGGTTGATGGTAAAAGATAATGAGATGAGCAGCCTGAGAGTGCTAGACTTGAGTATATGACTTAAGTCTTTGATTCTTGGAGGGAATCATAGTGGTTTAAGTGCATGAGAACCTAATAAGTTTGAACGACCAGAGTACGGCCGCTAGAGGAACATTTGGCTCAAGTGTGCATGATGTGAGAAGATCCGAGAATAGAAAGGGATCGTGAGAATTGAGTAAAGATGAACAACTAGAGTATGGGTACACTGAAGAAAGAAAGTGACCTTGGCAGTTGTTAGCCTAAGAGGCTATTGATGATTGGTGAAATGTCACCAAAGGAAGAGTTTTTCTTGAAGGCATGGTATCTGTTTAGATCGCCTTCATTGAGTTGTTTAATGGAAGTACCTTCCTGGGATTGCTTGAGAGCAAAAGTTGTTTGAATCCTAGTGGTCTTGTAAGGATCTGAAGATGATTGACCAATATGAGGCGAAGTCCTCAAGGTCGCCTAAGTGTATTAAGGGTGGTTAAAGACCCTTTGAGTGAGACGTGAGGTCTCCGAGTGGATTGGAATTTGAAAGCCTTGTGGCTAGTGGTTACTCCTGACTTTGAGGAATGTTAATGAGACTCAGTAAGAGAAGTAAATGATCGATAGACATGTGAATAAGAGAACTCCTTCTCATGGATTACGAGCAAAGAGATGTTCATTATGGAACATGGAACGTGCTTGCGAGAGACGGCTTTTACCTTGGCGTAAGGCTCGTAATGAGAGATTGATGTTTTGTTTCTTCCGTCGTGAGGAAAATTTAAGAAAGAAGTTATGTCAATTGCTTGACCTTGTTGAATGAAATGGGATTGAAGGAGGATGAATCGGAACCACTAGAAGTGGTAGTGTGTGTTGTCAGCCCTAAAGAGTAGGATGTCGTTCTTAAAGGGCGATTGGACCAAGAGATGGTCGTCGAGGGAAAGGAAAGTGAATGGACTTGATAGTCCTAGTTGTTCGTAATTCTAATGAATGGTTGAGTAAGCGAAAAGAGCGCTTAGAATGTAATTACAAAGTGGCTCGAGCTAGTCGAATTGAGTAATCGATACGGGAGTTTGAGGAGACGGAGGAAGAACCTCGACTCCTTGGAATTTTGTCACTTGAGGTGACTGAGTCACTGAAAGAAAAGTGTCAGATATGGTGAAATTTGAATCCTGGAGTGGAGGAACTGCTGCTTACATAGACTCCAAGATTGACGCCCTATGGCAAATGAAGGACAAGGTGGATTCGAAGTGAGAGAATGCCACTAAAGTGTATAGTTTCCTTCGAAGGGTAAGAGACCCTAGTGTAAAAGGAACAAGAAATCTTAGTTGTTTTGATATTTGGATCAAGCTTCTGGATTGAGAAAGAAGTCGCAGAACTTGAATGATTCCTGGAAGTTAAGTTTGAAAAAAATCGTCCTGTAGACAACGTTGAATTCCAGGATAGTGTTGACGTTCAGCTGAATGAATGAAATGGAGACATGGTAGCGCTATCTGGTTGTGAAATCATGAGGCCAATGTACTAATGTTTCCTAGGGAAAGAGTGACAAAAATGGACAAAATGTTATGTGGTCCAAGTGGAGATCCTTGAGAGCAGAGAGCCAAGATATGAGCTCTCAAGTGAATAGTACCATGGACAATTGAAGTGATTCAACACTTAGTAGTAATGAAGTGGATAACAGTCGAATTTGGTGTCCAAGGAATGATTGAGTTGGTCATTACCGTCTTGAGAGACGATGAGGGGACTCTTTTAAAGAATCATGAGAAACATGAACGATTTTGAGAGTATCCTATGAACTCAAAGGAGATGCTCGTTGTATATTAATGGGTAGAACGTGAGCTGTGGACTGGATGAGGTAAGATTCCTCCGTCGAGATATTTATGGGAAATGAAATCCATGTTGAGTCTTTGAGAATTGGAATGAATGATGAATCGACTAGGGTCGATGAGAGTTGCGGGAATTTGAAGTTTCCTGGGATTGATGAATGGTCATAGACGGATCGTGGGAGGAGTCCCCGCGAGAGTTGGGATGAGATGGACTAGTTGACGACTATTAGAAGCACCTAGCCTGAAGGCCATAAGGGAATTGAGGTATTACCGGGATCGGACCCTGATATCAAAAGGGGATGAAAATGAATAGAACATGGAGAATTAATGTGACATTTTGAATTCCGACCCTATCTCGAAGCTTATTAATGAATGAATGTCTATCGATGCATTCCAGTTAACCTCGCTCAGAATTGATCACTCTCGAGTCGACTAACCAAAGGCGAATGGCTATATAGGATTTAAAGTACGTGGACCAAAGAACTTAACCACGAGTTAACGCTTTGACCAAAAGGATCGTCGAGGGAACATTTTGGACCACTAAAGGTCGATCTAAGAATAGTTTTAGAACGATTTGCTAGTGTCATACGATTGGTTCGCGGGTGATTCCGTATGACCATGGCATGATTTGCGAATTAACCTAAATCGATTCCTAACGATCGTAACCTTCGGGACTAGTAATCGACCCTCGCGATTACATGACAACCAAAGCCGCCGTGGCCCGAGTGACCCTTAAACGTGACATTAGTCGCGGGTCGATACGCGTAACTCCTAAGAGCCGCCCGTTAGTCCGAGACGCGCTGGAATGGCAGTTGACTGAATTTAACCATGGATTGGACTTCGAGATTTGGAGGCCGGACATTCGAGGGTCGCAATGGAGTAACTTGGACGCCGCCTCATCGGAGAAGTAATAAGATTAGAATTATCCCCGTATAGACTAGAAAATAGAAATTCGAACCGACGAGCGAAATCGACCCTCTTACCCCTACGATTAGTACACTTTTCACTAGTTAAGGCAAGGGCAAAATGGACATTTGCCTATTCTCCTACCTTGGCCGAAAATCTAGGGGTGTTTTAGTCATTTGTGGATTGAATTATTTGAGTGGAATTGCACTAGCTTGATTGGACAAATTCCCCAAGACCTACCCCACTAAGTTGTCATTCATGAACACTATTCCATGTCATTCACTCCCCTAACCACTCCACTAGCCTTTCCCTCCAAAAACTATCTTAATATCACTCTCTCTCTCCCTCACTCTTCCTCATTCGGCCGAACTCCCTCCCACCATCACTCCCTCTCTCTCGTTCGCTCTCTCCCGCTCTCGCCCTTCGCCCGCTCTTCCCCTTGCCGAACCGCGGCCGACCGCCACTTCGCCACCACTCCGCCACCTCACACCACCACCAGCAAGGCCTCACCTCCCTCTTGGACCGTTGGTGAGCCGCTGTTCAAGCCCGGAGCCGCCCGTGTCGCCGCCGATCAGAATCGGGCCGAGCGAGGAATCGGGGGCTGTTCTTGTGAAGTCCTTAGCCTATCCTAAGGTAAGTGACCCATTGAGCTTTAAGGATCTTGTTAGAAGGTTATAGACTTATGTTAGAGGAGTATTGATGATTGTTCTTGGCCATGGATGCGCGAACACACGGGACCAGGTCTGATCGCCGAGGGACCGCCGCGCACTGTGCCACTCCATCGCCATTCACCGCCGGTTTCACCTAGCTCTTGGACTTGGTAAGCTTCCCTAACCCTTTGGTAGGACCTTGTGTGATGGAAGGACCAAGTGAGGGTTATTTCAGAGCATCTAGTGGGCTGTTTTGATGGAAGCTTGGAAGAATTGAATCTGCCTTTAAAGGAAACCAAGCATGGCCGCACCGTGTGATGAAAATCCCTAGGTAGGAACCGAGTGCTTATATGGATGTGCTAGGTGAGCTAGATGGGAGTTAAGCTTGATCGAAGTCATGAATTGCTTGATTGATCCTAGGAGTGTTCGACTATGGCATTGGTTGGCGACACACCACGTAAGAATAGCCATTGACCATTCATTGTGTTCGGACGTGGGCCATCGGATGAGGTCGTGAGATTTAAAATGGTACCATGCTTGTGAATTCGACCTTATGCGACGAATCGAGACCTTAAATGTGTTAATTGATCGAGTGAATCCATTAATTGTACTATGGCCGAATGATGGTGTCCAAGAATGATGATTTCTTTAATGAACTTGTAATCGATCACGGAGTATGACATTGGCCTTGCTTGACCGATTAATGTAAAATGGCATCATGATATGAAATCGAGAATGAAACGGCCAGGTGATGTCTTAAATCGGTAATGTGCAGATTCGATTGAGTCACATCATAATTGACTGAAATATAAGTTTATGTGCCTGAGGCATCCTGATGCGTTAAACGCGGGTGGACCTGAGGCGTTAAACGCGGGTCATGAGAAATGGCATCGGAAGCCTGAGGCGTTAAACGCAGGTTCCTTGATTTTTAAGCCTGATGCGTTATTACGCGGGCTAAGCCATGAGAGTCTCAATCGTATCGTACGTATAAACTATTCTCTATATGATGGAATGCTAAGTGCCAAAGTACAAGTCCTGTCTAGCCTAAATTGTGAATTTCATGACTAGATACGTTTTAATTGAGTTATTACGTGCCATTGCCTGTTGTTTGCTTGTTTAGTCATTGCATGTGTTTAGGAGTGTCTGGAAGTCCCAAGTGCCTAGCTTAGGTTAGGGCTAGCTTATTGAGTATATCTCACCCCGTGGTGGGACCCACCTTTTCAGACCCCAAAACCTGAGTATGCCGCCGCCGCCGATTTTTGGGGTACCCGTCTGGGTGGAGCAGTATTCCACGGAGTACCCGGTGGGAGAAGGGAAGGCGTATATTCGGAAGTACGACACTATCTGGATGGATGTGGGCTTAGCAGACTGGAGGCCGGACGGATTCGCAGCATGGTTCTACCGAGACAACGACCTCACAGTCGGACCGTCGAGGACTTTTGACGTACCGTGGGATGTCATTGGCGAGCAGGACCCTTCGATTGTACACCCTGCTGATGGGGAGCTCGCTGATTCCGAGACCGCTCCTGACCCAGATCTTCCGCCGGTGCCGTCTCAGAACCCCGAGGTTGATGGCGACATCGTGGGGCCCTCTGATGCCGAAGACCCCATGGAGACTGACGAGTCTGAACCCGAGGAAGACGAAGAAGCACTAGACGATTCCGAGGATGAGCCCTTGGAAGAGGAGCACAATCCCGACAGAGAGGCCATCTTCCACCCCCTTCCCGAATCCGAGGAAGACGAAGATCCAGAGCAAATGCTTGAGGAAGAAGAAGAAGAGGAGGAAGACCTTGAGGAGTATGACCCTGTACACCGCGAGGATCCAGATGACGACCGTCAGCTCGACCCTTAGTTAGCCTAGGTGCCCAAGACTTTTTGAAGTTACTTTTGAGTAGTGCCTGACCCATAGCTCGTTGTCCCTTTTTGATTAGGCTAACCACCTTTCCCCTGATCCCAAGTGTTGTATTCCAGTCTATGCTTATGTTATGAAACGAACCATATGCTATGCTATGACTTGATTAAGCGCCTTGTTTTCCTCAAACCATATTGTTGTCTAACTGTTTAAGAGTTGTGCATGCCGCTTCAGCATGTTCATTTAAGTTTCATTGCCTACCACGCACTGCTTAGATCCTGGGTATCGCTTATAAGGATTAGGACATGAGGCGATGTAACGCGCCGGTGAGGATTTGGGGCGTCACAGCCTCGTTTAATTGGTATCAGAGCAAGGTCAGCTCGATCCAAGTCGATTGAGGATTGGAGTAATAAGGTGTGATGATTTGAGGAGGACTGGGTAGCCAGACCTTAAGGATTCGCTAGAGTTAGGCATAGAATGCATGGCATGTGAAATGTCGCTTGTGATTGGCATATTGGGTGATATTATCTTTGGTAGACTTAAGGCTATAAGGCTTCGTACATGGCACTAAATGTTGATTGCTGATTATTGGATTGGATAAGTGGTTGTGATTTGGCTAAGTTGCAGAGGCAACTGAATGCATGATGTGATTGTAATTCCCTCATTGTGATGCTTCTGATGGTTGCTTGAGTAATGATTGCCTTCATTGTGATTGCTGCTATGATAGTGGCGTAGTCTTGCTAGACTTAAGTAGATGGCTTAGGTCTCTAATTCATGGATGGAATTATAGTGACTCGGGTGTCGTGAGGCTTAGTGAGATGAGCAACCGAACCAGAGGTGCTGGAGGAGCGTCTAGCTCTAGGCCGCAAGTAGTAGAAGATCCTAGGTATGACGGAGTCATGAGGATCCTGGAGGAGATTGGGAACTTGATTGGCAGGCAGGCCCAGGAAAAAGCTGCTGCCGTTGCCCAGGCTGCTGAAGCTGCAGTCGCTGCCGCCAATCTAGCAAACGGGAATAATGGGAACAACGGACATCCCAATGATGGTGGCAATGCCCTAGGACAAGGGAATCGCGTGATGGGCCAACTGATGGAGCACTTTATGAAGCTGAAGCCATCAAAGTTTGATGGTACACGGGACCCTGGAGCTGCCCCTGCTTGGATTGAGGAGTTGGAAAAAGCATTTGAAGTATTGGGTTGTACCGAAGCTGAGAAGGTAACCCTAGCTGTGTACCAGCTCCGTGGGACTGCGAATGATTGGTGGAAGGCCACCAAGGGAAGAGTTTTCCCCGAAGGGACGAAACTAAATTGGACCGTCTTCGCGGAAGTGTTCAATGCTAAGTATTTTTCCAGAGCGGCTCAAGAACAGAAGATGATTGAGTTTCAAAATCTTCGACAGAATCAGATGACCATCGATCAGTATGAAGCGGAGTTCGCGAGACTGTCTAAGTATGCCCCGAGAATGGTCGAAAACCCTGTGGGCAGGGCGAGAAGGTTCAGAGATGGATTGAGGCCTGACCTTCGCAGTCAGCTGGTACTGTTGGACTTGAAAGGTTATGACGCCATCTATGAAAGAGGTCAGTTAGTGGAAAGGGACATGAAGGAAAGAGGAATCGCTTCTGGATCGCGGTTCACTCCTGTGAGGGATAACCGTCAGTTCGGCAAGAGACCGATGACAAGAAACAGGCGTTTTATCCCTCCAGCGAGAAGGAATATTAGCAAGCCAGCTCCCCGGCCGAGTTGGAACTGCCGCTTGTGTGGACGGAAGCATGGGAACGGACCTTGCCCGAGCCAGGCACCAGGACCGCAAGCTCAAGGAAACCGACCACCATTGGGACCGCAGGCTGGAGCTCCTCAGAACAATGCCAATAGGCCACCAGCTCAAGGAAGGGTTTATGCTGTGGCGCGTAGGGAGGTGGAGAACGCGCCTGGCGTAGTCACAGGTACGGTTACTTTATGTGATCATGCTGCCTATGCCTTGTTTGACCCTGGAGCATCGCATTCGTTTATATCTGCTCAGTTTGCTGATTTGGTTGGAATTGAATTGAAACCCCTGGATGTGTTACTGCATGTTACCACCCCGTTGAAGGATAAAGTGTTGGTTTTGCTAGGCTGTTCAAATTGTAAGATAGTCATTGGTGGTAGTGAGGAATGGATAGATTTAGCCGTGCTGCCTATGTTTGACTTTGACGTGATTATTGGTATGGATTGGTTGAGTAGACAAAGAGCTGTTGTTGATTGTGGTAGCAGGGTGATTCATTTCCATCCTAGTGATCACCCTAGATTCGAGTTTGTGGGGAGCCGAGGAAGAACCTCAATCCCTTTAATATCGTCGCTTGAGGTGACTAGGCTTTTGGACGAATGATGTCAAGCATACTTAGTTGCCGTGTTGGACCCGACCGTAGAGGAACCAAAGCTAGAGGACATAGCTGTAGTACGTGACTTTCCCGATGTCTTTCCTCAAGAGTTGCCAGGGTTGCCTCTAGAAAGGGAAATAGAGTTCGTAATTGAGTTAGCACCCGGAACGGAACCGATTTCGAAGGCACCCTATAGGATGTCCTTGTCAGAGCTGAAGGAACTAAAGGTACAGATGCAGGAATTACTGGACAAAGGATTTATTCGTCCAAGCGCTTCGCCTTGGGGAGCGCCAGTCTTGTTTGTAAGGAAGAAGGATGGGTCGTTGCGTTTATGCATTAACTATAGACAGTTGAACCAGGTAACTATCAAGAACAAGTACCCGTTGCCAAGGATAGACGACTTGTTTGACCAGTTGCAAGGAGCTTCTGTGTTCTCCAAGATAGACCTAAGGACGGGTTATCACCAATTGAGGATTAAGAAGAAGGATATACCGAAGACAGCCTTTCGGACGAGATATGGGCATTATAAGTTCACAGTCAGGCCGTTTGGATTGACTAATGCCCCAGCTGCTTTCATGGATTTGATGCATAGAGTGTTCAAGGAGTACTTGGATCAGTTTGTCATTGTCTTCATCGACGACATCTTGATTTACTCAAAGAGTCCTGAGGAGCATGAGGAGCAGTTGGGTATAGTTCTACGGACGTTAAGGGAACACTCGATGTACGCCAAGTTCAGTAAGTGCGACTTTTGGCTTAGCGAAGTTGCGTTCCTTGGACATGTCTTCTCTGGAAATGGAATTTCAGTAGACCCAGCAAAGATTGAAGCAGTAACGAATTTGCCTAGACCTACGTCAGTGACAGAGTTTCGAAGCTTCCTAGGGTTGGCAGGGTATTACCGAAGATTCGTGGAAAAGTTTTCCTCGATAGCCACTCCCTTGATGAGGCTGACCAAGAAAGATACACGGTTTGAATGGACGGATAAATGTGAGAGGAGTTTTCAGGAGCTCAAGCATCGTTTGACGACTGCACCAGTGTTGACCATTCCTTCTGGACCTGGAGGTTATGAGATCTATAGCGATGCGTCGCTGAAAGGATTAGGATGCGTCCTGATGCAACATGGAAGAGTTGTGGCTTATGCATCGCGACAGTTAAGACCCCACGAGATGAACTACCCGACGCATGATTTGGAACTAACAGCTATCATCTTCGCCTTAAAGATTTGGAGGCATTACTTGTGTGGCGAAAGATTCTAGATTTACACGGACCACCAGAGCGTGAAGTACTTGTTTTCCCAGAAGGAGTTGAATATGAGGCAACGTCGATGGATGGAGTTGCTCAAGGACTATGATTGTGATATCTTTTATCACCCCGAAAGGCGAATAAGGTTGCGGACGCGCTGAGCCGGAAATCGAGCATCGCACATTTGATTGTCAAGGAATGGACCCTGTTGGAAGGAATAAGGGATTCGGAGTTTAAACTCGAAGTTGGCCAGTTGTCTTATCTCCTAGCAACGTTGAGGATTGAACCGGAGATTCACGAGAAAGTGAAAGCGTTGCAATCTACGGACCCCGACATCCGAAAGATCCTGGAAATGGATGCCGCGAAGAGGAAACCTGACTTTCAAGTATCTGAGGATGGAATTCTGAAGTTTCGTGGACGTCTGTGCGTACCTGGTGACGAGGAACTTAGAGAAAAGATCTTGTCAGAAGCTCATAGGAGCAACTATAGTATTCATCCGGATAGCACAAAGATGTACCAGAATCTGCGTCAGCACTACTGGTGGAATGGAATGAAGGTAGACGTCGCTAAGCATGTGGCGAAGTGTTTGACGTGTCAGCAAGTTAATGCCCAGCACTGTAAGCCTGGCGGGATATTCAGCCTTTGGAAATACCCGAGTGAAAGTGGGAGCACGTCACCATGGACTTTGTCATGGGTTTGCCGAGGAGTCAGAGAGGACATGATTCGATTTGGGTGATCGTGGATAGACTGACTAAATCCGCGCACTTTCTGGCAGTAAGAAAAGATTTCGCGATGGATAGATACGCAGAATTGTACATGAGGTACGTAGTTCGTCTTCATGGAGTTCCAGTGACGATTACTTCGGACAGAGACCCCAAGTTTACCGCTTCATTTTGGAAAAGCCTACAAGAGGCTTTGGGAACGAAACTACAGTACAGCACCGCTTATCACCCCCAGACAGACGGACAATCAGAAAGGACAATTCAGACGCTTGAAGATATGCTGAGAGCTTGTGTGTTAGACTTTAAAGGAGGTTGGGAAGATCAGTTACACTTTGTAGAGTTTGCCTATAACAACAGTTATCAGCAGAGCATCGGGATGGCACCGTTCGAAGCTTTATACGGTAGAGCAAGTAGGACTCCTTTATGCTGGGATGAGGTCGGTGAAAGAAGTATAACAGGCCCAGAATTAGTAGAACAGTCAGTGGAGGCAGTGAAAATCATAAGAGAAAGATTGAAAACCGCGCAAAGCCGCCAGAAGAGCTACGCCGACAAGCGGCGCAGGCCTTTGGAGTTTCAAGTAGGAGACCATGTTTTCTTGAAGGTGTCACCGATGCGAGGTCTATCTCGGTTTGGGAAGAAAGGAAAACTGAGTCCTAGGTACGTAGGCCCTTTCGAAATTCTGGAGCTGATTGGAACTTTGGCCTATAGACTCGCCTTGCCGCCAAGTTTGTCACAACGTATTCCACGTGTCGATGCTGAGAAAGTATGAACCGGACGCTACCCATGTACTGGACCACGAAGTGATAGAAGTGAACGATCGAGTGACGTATGTGGAGAGACCAGTTAGGATCGAGGATAAAAAGGAACAAGTCCTGAGGAACAAGACGATCCCGCTAGTAAAGGTGATCTGGGAGCACCACGGAACTGAAGGAGCCACCTGGGAAAGTGAGGAAGCCATGAGACGTCAGCACCCCCATTTGTTTGAGTAGGTGGTTGTAATGTAAATTTCGAGGATGAAATTTCTGTAAGGGGGAAGAGTTGTGACATTCTGAATTCCGACCCTATCTCGAAGCTTATTAATGAATGAATGTCTATCGATGCATTCCAGTTAACCTCGCTCAGAATTGATCACTCTCGAGTCGACTAACCGAAGGCGAATGGCTATATAGGATTTAAAGTACGTGGACCAAAGCTCATAAGGATCGTCGAGGGAACATTTTGGACCACTAAAGGTCGATCTAAGAATAGTTTTAGAACGATTTGCTAGTGTCATGCGATTGGTTCGCGGGTGATTCCGTATGACCATGGCATGATTTGCGAATTAACCTAAATCGATTCCTAACGATCGTAACCTTCGGGACTAGTAATCGACCCTCGCGATTACATGACAACCAAAGCCGCCGTGGCCCGAGTGACCCTTAAACGTGACATTAGTCGCGGGTCGATACGCGTAACTTCTAAGAGCCGCCCGTTAGTCCGAGACGCGCTGGAATGGCAGTTGACTGAATATAACCATGGATTGGACTTCGAGATTTGGAGGCCGGACATTCGAGGGTCGTAATGGAGTAACTTGGACGCCGCCTCATCGGAGAAGTAATAAGATTAGAATTATCCCCGTATAGACTAGAAAATAGAAATTCGAACCGACGAGCGAAATCGACCTTCTTACCCCTAAGATTAGTACACTTTTCACTAGTTAAGGCAAGGGCAAAATGGGCATTTGCCTATTCTCCTACCTTGGCCGAAAATCTAGGGGTGTTTTAGTCATTTGTGGATTGAATTATTTGAGTGGAATTGCACTAGCTTGATTGGACAAATTCCCCAAGACCTACCCCACTAAGTTGTCATTCATGAACACTATTCCATGTCATTCACTCCCCTAACCACTCCACTAGCCTTTCCCTCCAAAAACTCTCTTAATATCACTCTCTCTCTCCCTCACTCTTCCTCATTCGGCCGAACTCCCTCCCACCATCACTCCCTCTCTCTCGTTCGCTCTCTCCCTCTCTCGTCCGTCGCCCGCTCTTCCCCTTGCCGAACCGCGGCCGACCGCCACTTCGCCACCACTCCGCCACCTCACACCACCACCAGCAAGGCCTCACCTCCCTCTTGGACCGTTGGTGAGCCGCCGTTCAAGCCCGGAGCCGCCCGTGTCGCCGCCGATCAGAATCGGGCCGAGCGAGGAATCGGGGGCTATTCTTGTGAAGTCCTTAGCCTATCCTAAGGTAAGTGAACCATTGAGCTTTAAGGATCTTGTTAGAAGGTTATAGACTTATGTTAGAGGAGTATTGATGATTATTCTTGGCCATGGATGCGCGAACACACGGGACCAGGTCTGATCGCCGAGGGACCGCCGCGCACCGCGCCACTCCTTCGCCATTCACCGCCGGTTTCACCTAGCTCTTGGACTTGGTAAGCTTCCCTAACCCTTTGGTAGGACCTTGTCTGATGGAAGGACCAAGTGAGGGTTATTTTAGAGCATCTAGTGGGCTGTTTTGATGGAAGCTTTGAAGAATCGATTCTGCCCTTAAAGGAAACCGAGCATGGCCGCACCTTGTGAAGCAAATCCCTAGGTAGGAACTGAATGCTTATATCGATGTGCTAGGTGAGCTAGTTGGGAGTTAAGCTTGATCGAAGTCATGAATTGCTTGATTGATCCTAGGAGTGTTCGACTATGGCATTGGTTGGCGACACACCACGTAAGAATAGCCATTGACCATTCATTGTGTTCGGCCATGGGCCATCGGATGAGGTCGTGAGATTTAAAATGGTACCATGCTTGTGAATTCGACCTTATGCGACGAATCGAGACCTTAAATGTGTTAATTGATCGAGTGAATCCATTAATTGTACTATGGCCGAATGATGGTGTCCAAGAATGATGATTTCTTTAATGAACTTGTAATCGATCACGGAGTATGACATTGGCCTTGCTTGACCGATTAATGTAAAATGGCATCATGATATGAAATCGAGAATGAAACGGCCAGGTGATGTCTTAAATCGGTAATGTGCAGATTCGATTGAGTCACATCATAATTGACTGAAATATAAGTTTATGTGCCTGAGGCATCCTGATGAGTTAAACGCGGGATGGACCTGAGGCGTTAAACGCGGGTCATAAGAAATGGCATCGGAAGCCTGAGGCGTTAAACGGGGGTTCTTTGATCTTTTAAGCCTGATGCGTTATTACGCGGGCTAAGCCATGAGAGTCTCAATCGTATCGTACGTATAAACTAATCTCTATATGATGGAATGCTAAGTGCCAAAGTACAAGTCCTGTCTAGCCTAAATTGTGAATTTCATGACTAGATACGTTTTAATTGAGTTATTACGTGCCATTGCCTGTTGTTTGCTTGTTTAGTCATTGCATGTGTTTAGGAGTGTCTGGAAGTCCCAAGTGCCTAGCTCAGGGTTAGGGCTAGCTTATTGAGTATATCTCACCCCGTCATGGAACCCACCTTTTCAGACCCCAAACCCTGAGTATGCCGCCACCGCCGATTTTTGGGGTACCCGTCTGGGTGGAGCAGTATTCCACGGAGTACCCGGTGGGAGAAGGGAAGGCGTATATTAGGAAGTACGGCACTATCTGGATGGATGTGGGCTTAGCAGACTAGAGGCCAGACAGATTCGCCGCATGGTTCTACCGAGACAACGACCTCACAGTCGGACCGTTGAGGACTTTTGACGTACCGTGGGATGTCATTGGCGAGCAGGACCCTTCGATTGTACACCCTGCTGATGGGGAGCTCACTGATTCCAAGACCGCTCTTGACCCAGATCTTCCGCCGGTGCCGTCTCAGAACCCCGAGGTTGATGGCGACATCGTGGGGCCCTCTGATGCCGAAGACCCCATGGAGACTGACGAGTCTGAACCCGAGGAAGACGAAGAAGCACTAGACGATTCCGAGGACGAGCCCTTAGAGGAGGAGCACAATCCCGACGGAGAGGCCATCTTCCACCCCCTGCCCGAATCCGAGGAAGACGAAGATCCAGAGCAAGTGCTTGAGGAAGAAGAAGAAGAGGAGGAAGACCTTGAGGAGTATGACCCTGTACACCGCGAGGATCCAGATGACGACCGTCAGCTCGACCCTTAGTTAGCCTAGGAGCCCAAGACTTTTTGAAGTTACTTTTGAGTAGTGCCTGACCCATAGCTCGTTGTCCCTTTTTGATTAGGCTAACCACCTTTCCCCTGATCCCAAGTGTTGTATTCCAGTCTATGCTTGTGTTATGTAACGAACCGTATGCTATGCTATGACTTGATTAAGCGCCTTGTTTTCCTCAAATCATCTTGTTGTCTAACTGTTTAGGAGTTGTGCATGCCGCTTCAGCATGTTCATTTAAGTTTCATTGCCTACCACGCACAGCTTAGATCCTGGGTATCGCTTATAAGGATTAGGACATGAGGTGATGTAACGCGCCAGTGAGGATTCGGGGCGTCACAATTAAGGTGTTCCTTGGGACGGCACAAAGGTGTGCCAAGATTGCCTTAATACTATCGGTGATATGGATTGAAGGTTGAATTAGTGACATGCCGGTATGAGAGAGAGACATGACCATAAAAGTTGATGGATCACTTTGATCCAACGTGATTTTGAAGGGAGTCGAGAACGGATCACTACGAAAGTAGCCCTGAATTTGCTTAAGGAGACGAGAAGGTTAGGACTTGATTTGGCTAATGGAGGTCAAGCTGACAAAGTCCATGAATCCTTGATTGTATGAACAGACGTCTGAAGGGACTAATACACTAAATGATATGGCCTCCAAGGAGTGTATCCTTGCGATGGTTTAGTCATGATGGTAATAAGCAAAGAGCTCGAGTTTAAAGGGATGCTCTAGTAAACCTTCAGTCAAGAATTCGAAAAGCGAGGCTGCAGGATATCGTGCATATTGTCATCGGACCATTAGACGATTGAAGAGAGTGATTTGAATACCAGAGAGTAAATTGCTGACAAATTTATGAAAGTTAAAAGAGAATATAGAAAAGCAAGCACTGATTGAGGATAAAAAGGAAACGAGTTCGGAATGATGGGAACTATCACAGATGAGGACGTTGTCGAAACATCAAGTGATGAAAAGAGCTACTTTGAAAAGTAAGGTGACGATGAGGCGCTGTTACCACAAAAGACTAAATGGTTAGAGGGTCATAAATTTCGAGGACGAAATTTCTTTAAGGGGGGAAGAATTGTGACATTCTGAATTTCCGCCCCTCGAGGCTTGAGATATGAAATGGAAGCTCGAATTGGCAATTGGAAATGAAGAATTTCAAATTGGAAAAGGATTTGACGTCGTCTCGCCTATGGCCATTCAAATCGAGAAAAATGAATTTTCGGACTAAAAATGCCAAATGACCATTTTGCCCCTCGCCCATTTGTTTTTGCCTTAAGGAAAATTGAAGGTCAAAATGGTCATTTTCCCTCCCCATGAGCTGTCAAAACTTGATGAGCAAGAAGTCAAAAGAAGTCAATGATATTGTTGGACCATGCCACTTGTCATCCATTGGAGGCCTTAGGCATTAATTACCTTACCTAATCCCATCTTGTCAAAATAGCTCCAATAATTTGGATGACAACCCCCTTACCTTCAGTTTGGACGAGCACTTCTCCCCTCTCCTTCATCATCTTCACTTTTCCTCTCCTTTTCTCCATAGCCAGACTGCATCTTCCGACCATTTTCTGTGCCTCCGTTCGGTCAGTACGAATGGCCCTTTCCGTCGTATTGTGGTCAAGTCCTCTTACCACAGGTTAGTTAAAGATGTCCTTGACATTTTACCGTTGGTTTCATGATTTTTGGAGGTCTAGTTAATTTATGGTGATTTTTGGAAGAAAAGTGGACGGAATCTGAGCGAGCTGAGAGAGGGTTCTTGTTCGACCCCTTAGAGAGTTCATTTGACTCTGAAATTTTTGTGAGAGCTACATGACATATAGTACTCAAGTTATATGAGAAGAAATGGTAATTTTTTTGGAGTTTTAGAATGTTTTCACGGCTGACTTTGGGTGATCAAATCTGAACAGAAAACTGATTGTTGCACGCCAAGAGAAAACCAGGCTGTTGGAGGGTCTTGAGGACTTGTTTGGCAACGAAATTCTCGGTGAGCTTCCAAAACTCATTAATTGAGATAGTAGTGAATTAAATTCGTGATAATGAGGACCCAAAGTGGAAGTATGGACTAATATGTATGGTTGAATGGAAACCGAGTATGTTCTGTTCTTGCCCTGTTCTGACCGGTGCTGTTGGAGTTGTTTTCAGTGATAAATTGGTGTCAAAGTAACTCATGAGACCTTATGAGATGTTGTGTGAGGTGTTAATTGGAAGTATATGAAGTGACTTGGGATTTGTGAGTGATTTAAGGGCTAATTTGTGCATGAAACACCAAGTTGCATTATGTCTTGCATTTTGATGCCTAAACAGAATATATTAAGGGTTTGTGGAAGTATTGTGGTGTATTCAATCATTTGATAAGGCATCTTGAGTTGCCATTTGATTAATTATTGAGGGATTAGTACCAAGGAAGTGAGAATCGATTGGATTTTGATCCAAAAATTAATGAATTTCCTAGGACGGTACGAGAACCTTGGGTTGCCGAACATTTGGGGGATTGAGGAGAATTGAGCGAAGTGAATTTTTCTAATTGCTTGAGGTAAGTGGTTCCTAAACCCTTACTCGAACCCTGGGACGCTACTGGATGTTTGAATTGTGCAGTGTGATTGTTAATGAAGACATAGTGATTGGTGATGTGTGATTTTTATTACAAGTGTGCTTATGAGATATCAATGGGCTATGATGCCCAGTGACTGCATGGCTTGGAGCCCTGATGCAGGTAAATGGCCATGGTGCCCTGTGAAATTACATCGCGGCGCGTCGTTGTGTGGTAAAAGTACGGTGATTGATGATGTGTGATTTTTATGGCTAGTATGCCTTTGTGATATTAATTGGCTTGTATGCCTTCGTGGTATTAATTAGCTGGAATGCCCTGTTATTGAATTGGCTGTAATGCCCTGTTATCGAATGGGCTATAGTGCTCCATCGATCATTGGCTTGGTGCCCCGGAGATATAATTGGCTTGGTGCCCCGGAGATCAAATTGGCTTGGTGCCCCAGAAATCGAATTTTCTTGGTGCCCCAGTTATATGAATGGCCTTAGTGCTGATGTTATATGAATGGGCCATAGTGCCCCAGCGATCAATTGGCTTGGTGCCCCGGAGATCGCATTGGCTTGGTGCCCCAGTTATTACATGGCTATAATGCCTTGACGCAACTATATTGGCATGGTGCCCCGGTTGTTATGGCCAGAGTGCCCTTGTGATTTTAAATAGTTAGAGAGCCCTGTGATAACTGATTAGAGTGCCTTAGTGATCCCGATTGGCATGTGGCCCCGGTGATATCAATTGGCAAGAGTGCCAGAGAAGTACATCGCGGCGGAGAGCCTAGGCGATGAATGACTGTGGTAACTGCAAAAGTTAGGTGTGCTTGTTTATGTAGCATGTGCTTGAAGCTTGAACTCATGAGGTTAAGCACGACTGATTGTGATTCTTGTTAATGCATGGCTTGCGAAAATGCTTGATCTATGAATGTCTTATGCCATTGCATTGATGAATGCTTGTGTCTGGTATTGTTTTGGTGGTCTCGTGGGACTGGTGGTCAGGTATAGGCTTAGGGTTCACTTACTGAGATATATATGTATATCTCACCCCATTGGGGATTAACTTTTTCAGGTCCTAGACGTTGGAAACCCGAGGTTGCCATGGATTGGCATTGGAAGAAGTGTTTAAAGAAGATGGATGTAAACTTATTTGTGATCTTAGGAATTTTACTTTGATTTATGGATTTAGAATTGAACCATGGGTATTGGAAGACTGTAACCTTTGAAGTGAATTTGTCAATATTGAGGGGTGTACCTTTTTATGTCCTAAGTCATCTTGGGTTTATTTTGTCTGGAGTCGTTTTCTTGCTTCCGCGTCAAGGTGTCCTTTAGGTGAATGAAGCAGTTGGCCATGGATCCTGGGAGACTATAGAGTTATAACAACATGGTGGAATGTTGTCGAGCTCGTCGGGTTCGGGGCGTGACATTTTTTATGCTTGCCTTTGAATGAAATTTCTTATCGAAACTATGGCATGATGCTTTGAGTATAAATGTCACATATTGTCTTATCACGGTAAGCTTGTTGCTATGATTGTTTTGGTCTGGTGGGACTGATGGCCTAGTTAGGGTTAGGCTAGCTTGCTGAGACGTAAGTCTCACCCCGTCGTGAAAACTTTTCTTTTCAGATCCCAAGCCTTGAAGATGTTACCTATACGCCTAGGTGATCCGAAGGAAATGACTGCCTCCTTTGAGGAATTTCCAACTGGTCAGGGTATAGTCTACGTTAGGAAGTGTACAGTAGTTTGGGTTGACGAGGGGGAAGAACCTTGGAAGCCACATCATTTTGAGGCTTGGTTCCATAGAACCGAGGGAGTTACGACAGGTCCGTTGAAGGCTCATGAGGTTCCTAAGGGTGTTGTGACTTCGTGGTGTCATCCTACTCGTGATGAGATCGTGGTAGAGATTTCCGTAGCGGGTTCGAGGAACGTCCCAAAAAGGACCCCGGCAAGAGAAGAGAGCATTGAAGTGATCGAAATTTCAGATTCTGAGGATGACGTGGAAGTGGACACGGTGGAAGTACGGTCAAAAACCTTCTCTGAGTATGACCCCGTTGAGGACATGATCCAAGATGAAGACAGTAACACCACTTAGTGGTCTTGTGGACGAAGGATTTTCTGAGTTGTCTTTTGGTGGCTTGTGTCCCTTTTTGGTGGGCCTAGTAGTCACTTTTTGATCTCCCTACCCTCATCGACCCCTAGACTAAGATATTAGATGGTCCCTCACCCTTTTTTTTGTTCATGGTATACTGGAATGGGTCTTTATGGTTTATAAATATATTTCTTACTATCCCGTGTCTTATTCTTTATTTTTTTATACGAGTGCAGACGTGTATCTTTTCTTTTCTTTTACTCTTCCGCATGCATGCCTCACTTCATTTAAACCGTAGTAAGAGTATCCTGGGTTGAATTTACGGCCATAGCGGATGTGGCGCCATCGTCAAGAAGGTGGGACGCGACATAAATGGTTCCAAATTTTCGGTGAGATATTCTACACTCATAGTAATTGAGTTGGTTGAACAGAGGTTGTGAGTTCATTGGAGATTTAGAGTGTTTTTATGGGGGAAACTAGGCTGTTCGAAGCTTTTGTGGTGTTATTTCTCTCCAAGCTTTTCGGTGAGACTCCTAAATTTGTTGTATGATGTATGCACAAGTTGGTTTTGTGAGGAATTTGGGTTAAGACGTGATTAATGGGCTGTTTGAAGTGAAAATGTGAGATGCTGTCCAACTTGTCCTCAGCGAGCACAAATTTTGAATTGAGTCGTTCTAAGTCGTTCGGTGTCCAAATTAAGTTCCGTTTTCGTCCACGCGTCTGTAAGACATTGAAGTATAAGATTATGAAATTTGATTTCATAAAAAGTCAATGGATCATTGTCATTTTACCTGCGAATGAAGCCGATCGTGGGGCCTAGAATAGGGAAGTTTTGGCGGAATGATATTTATTATGATTTGCCTTGATAGAACAACCCTTGGCATGCTTAGAGGCATTGATTTAACACTATGATGACATGAGGATAAGGTGTTGTGTGTGTTATTGAAGTTGTTGCGCAAGGGAATTGAGAAATGATTGAGTTACGATGTGGTTTTCCTAGGCACGCCGTGAGAGCCCTGTTTAGCCGTGAGCTTGCTGAACTAGAAGGGTCGTTTGGATTGAATTTGCTAGCTTGCTTGAAGAGGTAAGTGTCTCTTAAACCTTTACTCGAATGTTAGGACATTACTGGATGAGTTTGGTTGATGAAGTGGTGGTTATTTATGACCAATGGGGTGTGGAATGTGTGAGATTGTTGTAGTCGATCCACATGCCTTTGTGTGAGGTTAAATTGATAAATTCTATGATTAGAATGATGTAGTATGACCTCAATTTTCATGAGGACTAGTACGGTTGTGTGGCAACCGAATCTTGATTGTCAAGTGTGCTTTAATTGGCAAGAGAGCCTTGTGATGTAAGTGGCTATTGGGCCTTGTGATATAGTTCAGCTATTGAACCCTAGCTTCATATGAATTGGCTCTAATACCACTTAAATGGGGATGTTACGCCTCGAATCCTGCGAGCTCGCGAACATCCCACCAGGCCGCTCCTTCAATGGTAGTCTCCTAGGACCCTTCGGCCCATAACTCATTCCATGCCATTTACAAGCGGAAGCGAGAAACAACTCCAAGCAAACGAATGCTAAGATGACTTAGGACGAAAGGTAGTATTCCTCTTAGTTAATAACAAAACTGGCTACAAGGTCAACCAGAAATTACAAAATTATCAATTCCTTAAGACTGCAAGGGTTACATCTGAATAGAGTTCAATATCTAAGTTCTTCAAACGACATCTTCCAAAATCACTCCATGGCAATCACCTGATTCTAATCCTTGAAACCTGAAAAAGGTTAATCCCCAACGGGGTGAGACGTAAATCTCAGTAAGCGAATCCTAAACCTAGAACTGACCGCCAGTCCCCCCAGATCATGCAACAAGCAGTAGGAAGAAGCTCATCATGGCATTAGCTCATGGCATTCAATATCACCTATCTCAATGTGATTGGCACAAGTAAGAGTCACAAATAACATGCTCAACCTCATGGAATCAAGGTTCGCGCACTAGCATGTATATAAACACATAACTTCTGAATTATTACAATGATATCACATTTCTCATCGCCAAGGGCACACTAGCCGCGATGTATTCTCAAGGGCACTCTGGCCATATTACTCGCATCAAGGGGCATTATAGCCCAATATTTTGTACAGCACTATAGCCAATCAATCTCAGGGGACACTATAGCCCAATATTTCGTATGGCACTATAGCCAATCATCTTAGGGGGCACTATAGTTATGTGAACTATAAGAGGTTAAGAGTTGAGTATTGTGTAATTGATGATAGATGGACAGATCTTCCCTTGAGAAATAAGAGATTTAACTTCTAAGTTGAAAATAATCGTGAGATTGTTTAAGGAATCGAGAGGGCTATAATTCGATTTGGATAATGGAGGGCAAGTTGATAAATCCCTTGAATCTCTGTTGGTAAGAAAGGACGTTTGAAGAGAATGATACGCTAGATGCATGAATGTCGAAAGAGTATAGAGAGAAGTAAATATAGATTGAGGACTAAATGAAACAAGTCTTGGGGAAAGATGACTTTTGTCGGAAAGGACAAGTAAGAACGTTAAGTCATGGAAAGAGTTATCCTGAAGAATGAGAGTGCGGTGAGACGCCGATACCCCAAAAGACTGGGTGATTAGAAGGTTGTAAATTTTGAGGATGAAATTTCTTTAAGGGGGAAGAATTGTGACATTCTGAATTTTCGTCCCTCGGGCTAATGACATAGATTGGAATCTAGAAATTGGAAATTGGACGATGAGGAATTCCAACATTAGCAATGAATTGGACGTCGGCTCATTGAGGGTGATTTATATTGAAAAAATAGAATTTCGGACGAAAAGTGTAAAATGACCATTTTGCCCTCGACCCTTGGCCTTGCCTTAAGAACTAATGGAGGTCATTTTGGTCATTTGAACCCCCCAAGGGCTGCCGAAAATTTGATGAAGGATTGGTCAAAGGAAGTCAATGAATGATAAAGACCTTCTAGAAGCTTTGCCATGTGTCACCATTTGAAAAGCCTAAGCATTAATTACCATCTTGTCACCTTAGCACCAATTATTGGTGTGGAAGCCCTCCCTCTTCTTCCTTGATCTGCCGTGACTTCTCTCTCTCCTCTCTCTCCATTTTTTTCTTCTTCTTCTTCATTTCTACTCGGCTGTTCTGCCCAGCTCGACCAGTTTCGACCACCTCCATTTCTCCGGCCATAACTTCTTCGTCCGACATTGGATTGAGGTAAAACCATCGCCAACCGAAAGCTTATCATCTTGTGGTTTTAGGGACATATTATAAGCTTGATTCGGCCTAGTATTTTTTTCCCCGTAGGTCTGTTTGAGTGGGCAAAGGTCAGATTGAGACAGAATCCGATCGGTTTTGGAGAAGAATCTGTTTCATGGGCTTCGAGACATCAAATGGCTCCAAATTTTTGGTGAGATATTCTACACTCATGGTAATTGAGTTGGCTGAATAGTGGTTGTGAGTTAATTGGAGATTTAGAGTATTTTTGTGGTTGATTTATAGTAGTTTCCACCAAACAGATTCTAATCGTCTGACCACCGTGTAGGCAACCGGGCTGTTCGAAGCTTTTGTGGTGTTATTTCTCTCCAAACTTTTCAGTGAGACTCCTAAACTTGTTGTATGATGTATGGACAAGTTGGCTTTGTGAGGAATTTGGGTTAAGAGGTGATTAATGGGCTGTTTGAAGTGAAAATGTGAGATGCTGTCCAACCTATCCTCAACGCGTACAAGTTTTGAATTGAGTCGTTCTAAGTCATTCGGTGTCCACATAGTCTTGCTTGTACCTCTTCGAGCGAAGCTTAAAATCATTTTAACTCTGCATTGACTCAAGTGCCCTAGTCGGAAAAGTCTTTCAAGGGTTGTAACGTAGGTAAGGACTGGGGACTGAAAAAAGCATATTTTTGGCTAAGAATATATAAAGGGGATTTGACATTGGTGATCATTCCAGACTTATCACCGATCTTAACCCTTGGATTGATCTTTGAAAGGCACCCTCGTCGTTCAAGGATGGTGTTGTCGTCACCTGAACGGGCTACGACTGGGGCCGATTTCATGATTTGATTCCCACGGAGATTCTCTTTTATCAATAGATTCCACTAGGGATTGACATCTGGATATTTGGGAATTTTTTTGCGTTTACAAAAATGAAAACATGATTTATATATACACATGAATTTGACTGGGCATTGGCCTTGCTTTTACTAGGCACTTTGATTTTTAATGCCCGAGATTAGCTTTTCTTTTTTCTTTTTTTTGTTGAATCCCTCCTTTGTATTTCTCCCCTTTTTTGAAAAAAAAAGAATCTTTGAAGATTATGCTAGATACACATGCAAACGAAACCTAGCTGTTGACACCTAAATTTTGACTAGTCTTTTTAGTTTATTTTTGAAAAATTCATAAAAAATCATAAAAAGTAAAAAATTAAAATTAAAAAATCAACTTTGGCGACCTTGGCCAAGCCTAAGGAACCATTTTTGACAAAAAAAAATAATTTTTCATATTTTTTAGTATTTTTAGAAAATAGAAAAATACCTGAAAATTCAAGAAAAATAGCATTTGAGGTCACCAAAATATAGAAAAATAGTCGATATTTTTATTTTAATTCCTTTGTCTTCTTGACCACCTAAAAAGTCCAAATTCAAATTCAATTTTATGTGTTCCTTTGTTACACATATAATTGAACTTAGTAAAAAACGTCACTCGAGTCTTTTAATTTGCAATTTTGGCATTTTTAGGATCTTGCCATTCAATCTAATTGTCTCTCATTGTAATTTAGCCCAATTATTTGTACAAATTGCTCAATTGCATGAATTGGGCAAAATTGCATACTTGATTGCAATTTAGTCCTTGAATTTGGGCATAATTGAAATTACTTTCAATTCATGGACTACCATTACCAATTGAAGCCACTACCCAATGTTTTCCATCATTCTAAGTCGATTGGCATAGGTGGTTTGGTCCGATTTGATCATTTGAGCCTTCAATTTCATAATTTTTCGAATTCACTTTAAATGAAAATTTGGGGCTTTGTGGAAATTGACATGAACTTTTGGGAAAAATCAAATTTTTAGATAAAATTAATGTCCTAAGTTCGATTATGAGGTTTAATTGTGAAAATTTCCCACAAATGTTTGTTAATTTGGCAAAAAATAGAGTCTGACCGGCTCTAACCGGTCGAACCGACCCGCTACAATGTCATCGTCTTCCTCAGAACTCCCGCGCGAATGAACAGTTCCCATGAGAATGTTGATCGGGTCATCGACTGGACAATTGGCCATAATCAGAAGATATTAGGTAGGCGTTTTGTTCTTCACCTCAAGACCTTTCGATCAAGACCAGCCTCAGGATAAATGGCCGCCGGACGAGCTCCGGCGAGGTCGGTCAAACCTTCAAATCTGCAAAAGTCAATAAAAACAAACTCAGAACAAATTCACGTCAAATTCGAGCCAAATGACACTCGACGGAAGGCTTGACGGACTTGGACACCCAATGGATTCCGTCACCGTCCGATGACCAAATGGCACATGGGAGGCACGTGACAGGGACAAATGGGAGTTCCTCGATTCGGCACTAAAATTTCGAACAGATATAAAGGCTAATTGGCTTTCTAGAAAGAAGAGGTTGGTGGATTCTGTTAAGGAGGAAGAACAGAATCGAGAGAGAGAAAGAATGAGGGAAAGAACTCATCCTCCGACCCTCGTCGTTGAGGAATTGAGCTCGACCTGTAAGTGATCGGTGGCAACGATTCCGGCGGGATCGAGCCACCATTCCACTTCAAGAAGCTCGTTGAAGCCCTTGAGAGTTGATCGCACCTGTTCAATCGACCTGACATCGCCAGAAAAGGTAGTTACATTCTCCGAGCTTCATACTGTGCATCCATGGCGGACTTTGTCTCCGACCTTGTTTCTTCCCATTATAGTAGGCATTTTGTTCCTTGAACTACTCTAAGCTCGGTCGCAATCCTTTTTTGTGTCGATTTTGCATGAACCCTCACATCTGAGCCCCGAAAATCCTCTCGCCATTATCGATCCTGTCGAAGCTTCCCTAACTCAAGTTAGCCTAAACCAGGTCAATCGGACCTGAAGGTGAGTATTATGAACCTCATTCGAAGCTTCTCTATGAAGGAATTAGCCTAAAATGCCTTGCTTTGCTTGATTGAGATGCCATGCTTATGTACTGTGTAAGCTTCGTCGTTCTTAATTCTGTGGATGAAATTGTATGATTCTGCGATATGTTGTGCGCGACGTTGAGACGAGTTGATTGGCGTCGATCTTGTACAATTCTATTGAGGTTTCACCGTTGGATTGTCGCCAGAGGTTTTTAACCGTCCATTTAGTCGTAGTCGAGAGATTGAAGATGACGCAGACGTGGCAGGTCAGCGAGTCAAAGATCTAGGTGGCAACACGTGATTGGTCCACGTGGATGTTGAGTTGGTTCGACCGTTAGTTTGTTAGGTTGAGTCAGCTTAGATCGAACGGCTAGGGTTAATCGAGTCTAATAATTAGTAGCCGTCCGATTAGTAATTAGGAATATATGAAAATGATTTTAAAATTAGAAAATCAGAATGGACTGAAACGGTGTCGTTTAGGTTAGTGGTCAAGCGGCGTCGTTTAGGTTAGTAAGGATGGACGGTCTGGAGTGAATCTTAGTTTTTAATCGTGGCCGTAGATCTAAATAATCAGATCTAATGGTTAAGGCGCAGTCGGCTTTTGATCTGAGCCATAGGTTTTAGTCAGCTGATTCTAAGGCTGTGGATTAGCCACCTAGTTCAATAGGAACCGTTGGATTGAATCTAAATAACATAAAAATAAAAAAGCGTGGGACGGCGTCGTTTTGGAGGATGGGTCTGCATGGGTCCGGGTCTAGGCCGGATTCCGGCCTGAGTGGGTCGCTTCGACCCGGTCCGAATTATATTTTTCTTAATAAAAAAATAGAAAAAATTCTAGAAAATTCTAAAAAATGTTAGAAAATCCTAGAAAATCCCAAAAAAAAGTAGAAAAATTGTGAAAAATTGAGGAATGACCACAAGCAATTGGTCAATCTTATTTTTGGGATTTCTTTTCTATTCTTCTGGAAATTGACGATTTTACGCTTTAGGGGTAAATCGCCCTAGCTTTGTATACGAGATACGTCGAGAATGCCAAGGTCAGTTAGGTGATCAATTCTTCTGCTTGGGTTCCCGAATCTCGTCCTTTGTTTCATAAATGACGATTTTAGCCCTCAAAGGGTAAATCGTCATCCCTATTCCAATTGAGTCCTGAAAATTGCCCAGAATTAGGATTTGTGTCAGGTGGTCGACCAATCCTAATATTTGAGATTTTCACTTCTCGTCATCGCCTGAAATGATGATTTTACCCCTCAAAGGGTAAATCACTTCTAAAATTTCAGAAAAATTTTGAAAATTCCTGAAAAATAGGAAATGGATTGGTTTGGTCGCCAATCCTATTTCCATCATCTTTTGACTCCTTATTTCATCTGAAATGATGAATTTTCCCTTTTAGAGTTCCCACAAAAATTTCGGAGTCATTTGAAATTTCTAAGAGGGTATACGGTGGCCTTATCCCAGCTCGCGCAGATTTCGTCCGGTTTTGGTCTCGGGCTCATACAGGTAAAAATACTTAACCAAATGACAAAATTCCACTTGGAGATTGTCAAGGACACATAGATCTTACCTCTAGTGGTCGGAGAAGGCAAGGCGATGTCCGGAAGAGCTGCTCCAGCAGACCGTATAGCAGGGTCAAATCCGGTCGGGCGAGCAAAATTAGCTAGGGAAGAAATGAAGAGGAAAATGAAGGGAAAGTGAGGAGGGGGAGGGCTTGCACGATTTTTCAGCTGCTAGAGGGGATGTCCTCAAATTATTAAGGTCCAAATGACAAGATGGATTAGGTAGGGGTAATTAATACCAAGTTAACCCTAGGTTGACACTTGTCCTTTTGCCAATTTTGACCCAATTGCCATTGACCTTCATTGACTTCCCTTAAGCACATTCTCGGTAGCTTCATGGTGGGGGTTGAATGACTATTTTGCCCTTCCAACTTTCTTAAGACAAAGGTATGAGGTTGAGGGGCAAAACGGTCATTTGGCACTTTTCTTCCGAAACTTCATTTTTCTCATTCTGAATGTCCATTGGCGAGGCGACGTCAAATCCTTCTCCAAAAATTGAAATTATTTATTTCCAATTGCCAATTCGAGCTTCCATTTCATGGTCAATCTCTCGTCGATCGTATCTTCAGTTTATCTCGAACTAACGGGCGGCTCTTGCAGACGTCACGCGTATCGACTATACAACTCTCGTCACACTCAGGATAACTCAGGATAAGGCGAGTTTGGTTGTCATGTAATTGCGAGGGTTCATTACTAGTTCCGACGGCCTTGATCATCGTTAATCGATTTAGGAAAACTTCACAAATTATACATTAGTTAAGCGGTATCACCCGCGCCCCAATCGTATAATGCTAGCAATGGATTCTTAAATCATCATCTGATTAGCCTTATTGGCTCTAAATGTTCCCTCGACAATCCTTATGGTCAAAGCGTCATTCCTTTTTCGAGTTTCCTAGGTCCACGTACCTTGTCTTGCGTTAGCCTTTCCCTTTTGGTTAGTCTACTCATGATTGATCAAATCCGAGCGAAATAAAACTGAAATACATCGATAGATTCTTCTCATTCCATAGTCTCATAGCAGGAGGAAATTCAAAATTTCACATTGGATAAATAAGGGGTGGAGTGTTTGCTGACATCTTTCCTGCAGGTTGGAGTTGAGATTGTATGTTTATTTTTAACACATATATTGAAGCGATGTTTGATACGAACTGTTGTGCATGACCTTGCATTGTGATGATCACGACACATCTCACACACTGACGGTCAAACCCCGACTGCAACCACCTCTAGGTTACCTTAGATAGGGAAAGGGTACGAAAGGATCTCGTATTTGATGGCATTTGAGACTTTCGTGGTCGTTCCCCTCACAATCAAAATTGGCGATATCTAGCCCTCTTGGGTAGGTCCTCTTAGGGAGGAATCTGCCATATTTGGATCGTGGGAGCCTGACCCATAGGTTCCTCACCTGATTTTCAATTTTTAGAGTATATTCACACCTGTCTCATGCGTATGTCTATGAAAGGTTGGTATACCTAAAACCACCAATTATTACAGGGGAATATTTGACGTTCCCCGAGTTTTAGTTGGTAAGGCATTTACTTTTAATGTATTTCATTCATAGTATGTTTATGCGTTGCATATTATTCACATCTACATGCATTGCATACATTCTGAAATCATTCAAGTGACTGATTGAAATAACGATGATGGGGATAGGATGTTGCTGTTTCCTAGAAGTTCGACAGAGTTGGTAACCTTTGAATACCTAAGGAAAGTCACTCGTCCTGGGCCGAACACAAGGTTACACTTTACCAGATTCGTGCATGGCCGAGAGCTGACTAGGCGTAAGCTGGGATACGCTGAAGATTGCCAAACTCGTTACTATGTCGATAGCCTCAGGTTGAAGCGGCAGGCGGACGAAATGTTCAAGGATTATATGGAGATGAAAAGACAAATTCACAACCGTTTAGCTAGCGAAGCATATGCCCGCCGAAAAGCTGAACATCAAGCCGAGGAGAATAGACTAATGTTAACTCTTTGTGGAAGGAAGAGGCGTTCCGCCATCAAGACGAAGCCGAAACGCATCATACTCAAGAAAGCAAAAATCAAAAAGACCCATGAAGTCATTATGCCATGGACCAGAGAATGGTCAGAGGAGCTAAAGCATCTCAACTGACATATTGAAGACTATTCTTCACATTCTGAGGGACACTCAACTAGGAGAGAGGTCCTGATTACTGAGCCATATCTTGAAAAGGGACAAGACAAAGATGCAATCAGGGAGGAAACCCTGATGAACCATCACCCCAAAGAAGATTAGACCTTGGGGAGGGATAGTTTGGACTCCGCATTCCATTGGCCTTTTATGGTTTTCTTGTTTTAGAATAAGGTCAGTTGGTGTCTTCCCCCTTTTTTGAGATTCCTCGTTACCTCTCTCGTAATAAGGAGTTTACTCCACTGTATTCCCTTTTGATGTTTTGACCAATGGAATGTGACATTGTTATTTCCTTTAGTCATTGAGATGGTCCTAGCTAATTGGATAATTCACTCGTTTGAAATTCAAATTAGACCTTGAGTCAGGTTTTTCATACCTGAAAAAGATTCTAATTTCCATTTCTTTAACTAAAGAATGCAATTAAATCAGTTCATGCATATTTCATGACATTTGCATGATCCCATGTTTAAAGTAATCTTTGGCGATTGATTTTTCAAAATCATTTACATATTTTAGACTTAATGGGAAAGAATGATATCCAAGTGTTCAAAGTCCCTCGAGCTGAGCTCCTAGCTTGGTGGGACAGCATGGGTGAAGCCACCTAGAAATACGCCATATCGCGGCTAGGGTATCTATTGGAACTGTTAGAGATTGAATGTCCACATGCCTTTATCCAAGCCATGGCGCTCTATTGGGATCCTACCACCGCGACGTTTTGCATGCAAGGATTGGAAGTTACCCCTACCCTTGAAGAATATAGCGCTGCCATTGGAGTTGAGTTTACCCACTTATTAGTCCAACCTCCTGTTGACACCTAATTTTGGCGATTCCGTATTATTATTATTATTATTATTATTATTATTATTATTATTATTATTATTATTATTATTATTATTATTTTCTATATAAAAAAAAAGAGAAGAAAAGAGGTTGGATCTTGCCTGCTAGGTCTGAAGTCGCGCGGGCCAGGCGCGCAGGTTTAATCGCGCGGGACCAGCCCACACGCGAGCCCAGCTGGGCCTTTCCCGCTCGCGGGCCACCCCTCATTCCTTTTCCCTTTCTACTTGAGCCTATTTTTACTTATATTCCCCCTCTTTGGATCAACACGCCCAAGCCCATTTGCCTTTTTTATTTCCCCACCAGCCTATCTCACCCTCTTTTTCTTTGTCTTGGCTGCCGACTCCCACACGCACGATCTCTCATCCCCACACCGACGTTTCATCATCATCTGCACAAAACTCACTTCACTCTTAATTACACGGGGACATCATTCATTTATGAGAGGGTACACTTCACGTGGGTTGGAAGGGACGGACGTCTTGATGAGGAGTTATGGACTCCGGTCCAAAAAGGAGAGCTGGAGTCATGGAAGAGGGGGAGCGAAGAAGAGGATATCACAAACTAAAGGTGCCGGCGACCAGGCCAGCATCGGTCGTCGTCGTCGCGGCCAGCCTCGTGACAGGCGGCGACATCGACATGGAAGTAGCCGAGCAACACAGCTCGGTTTTGCGAAGGGAGCCGCCGATGGTTTTGAGTTCCTCGCGACAGGCGGCGATGTTGACGTGGTAGTAGCGGAGCTCGGATTCTCGCAAAGGGAGCTAGTTGATGGTTCGTGACGACAGGCGGCCGGGCGGTTCTTCTCTGGTCGCCAAAATGAAAAAAAAAAAGTAGAGAGACCGAGAGGAAAAATAGAGAGAGAGAGAGAGAGAGAGAGAAAGAGAGAGAGAGAGAGAGGGGGAGCCTGACAGAGGAGCGCGCAGACCGAGCCCCGTGTGGCGGTGGCCATCTCGCGTCCGGCGTTCAGCGACGAAGTGAAGCGGACCAGTAGCGGCGCCCGAACAGACCCGATGACGGCATATCGAGACGGACCGGTGGCGGGCTTTGGCGAGCATAGAGATGGAGTTAGTCCAGGCGCGATGAGGCCAGCGGAAGGCGGTATCTCAGCAACGTCTCGAGGACCTCGAGTTGCACCCGATCTTACTAGCACGGGAAGCAGAGTGGCGGCACGCAAGTGGATCCCGGAAGTGACGATGTTGTTCGGCCGGCGTACACTCGAAAAAAACAGTGAGAGGTTCGAGTGAGGGGGACGCTCTAGACAACTGAGCCGCCGTGTGGAGGTCGTCCTCGCCATCGCAACCCGAGGGGACGATCTCGCGATGGCGATCGACGGCGATTTGAACTGACGCGGGCGAGTCTCGCGCAGGTTCTTATGATATTTTAGTCACTGTGGATCCTTCTATGGAGCTGTTGACGTGCATTCATGTGATAGCCATCCCTGGCCGCTAAGTTTTGGCCCTTCGTTCTTGGCTCGTCGTTTGTTCATGCTCGCTTGTTTTGTTTTAGCTTACTGCCTTTGCTTGGTTTTGAACTGTGGGTGGTATTTTTGAGTGATGAACCGTTTAGTGAAGCTCCATGTTGCGAGAGGACGAGTTGGCGAAGGTTTGAGCCTCGGTCGAGTCTGTCGTTGGTAGTCGCTCCTCGAGTCCGTCGCTGGTGGTCGACGATCCTTCGAGTGGTCATGAATCCGTTAGGATACGGCCTGGTGGTAGTGCGACGAGCGACTCGACAGGTTTGGGAGTGACTCGAGTGTGAGCGGCGTTGGTCGCACGAGACGACAGAACCGTTAGCAAACCTCGACATCGACAGTCCAGTGGTGGGGTGCGATCTGGCAACCGAGCAGAACCGGTCAGCTTGCGGTGGTGCAGACGAGCGAGTCCTAACGATGTGAGCGGGTCCAAGCGAGCGAACCTTAGCGGCGAAGGTGACGAGCGACGGCCGATGATGTCAGTAGGGCGAGCTGGGTGGAATAGGCTGGCTTCTTGGAAGAGCCGGTTCTGAACGGTGGCGCACGACGACGATCGAAGAGACATGGTTGAATAGAGGAGGCCGGGTCGGACCGGCGTGGAGGCCATACGACCGACGAAGCCGACGTTTTGACCGGCGGCATCCTTTCTTTTGGCCACGGTGCTTCGTCATGCAGGGACGTTGCGACGAAGAGGATGATGAACAGTGGCGCGACCATGGCCTTCTCGTCCTCTCCTTTGGCTGCTTGGGCTGCTCGGTTGAGCCCATATGGGAGAAGGAAGAGGCGAAGTTGGGCTTCGGTCTGGGCTGATCCAAGGGCTGGGCGTGAGGGAGCTGGGCCAGAGGATGAGTAGAGGCCCAATTCGGACAGGGAAAAGACAAGCGGGCCTGGTTTTCTGTTGTGCCGTTTGGGCCCCAATTCGGGTCCTCTTACCCAGAATCGACCCGGACCCGGTCCCCTTTTAATAATAATTTATTATGATTATTAATTAATTAAATATAAATAATAATTATTAATAATTAAAAATAAAAATTTTCACAAAATGCCAAAAAATAATAAATAGATAGGAAATGCTTCTATTTGTTTATTTTGTCTAATTAGGCTTTTATATGCTTGATTATCGACTGTTTGCTATGTTTAATTCGCATGACTTGGTTTTAACTTCGCATGTGAATGACTAAATATTATGCATATCTCAGTAGGTAAAATTAGCATGATAATTAGAGTTTAATTCGAGATACTCGTTTTATCCTTTAATTGGCTGAACTTTGCTGACTATCTACTTTGAGTGAGTGCATGTTCCAAAGGCTTGATGCACCATTTTGACATTCCAATGTGGCGATTGACGATGATGCCCATGGCGATGGAAGCCTATCGAGGCTTGATGATTGAAGACCGACGTCCAATCCGGTCCATTTTTGTATATCCGATCCACGTGTCGGAGTTACTTTCTTTAAATATCGCCATTATAGATTTGAATTGCATGTGCTTATTTCAGTCTTTATTTGGCATATTTACCTGATTGAGTGTTTATAACACTGTTTTTTGACAAATTGCCTGTTAATTGCTTTTCCTAGATGCTAGGTTAAGGATAAATAGGTAATTGCACGAAATGACAGAAAAACATTATGCATGTTCATCTAGCACTGGTTAAATACCTTGTAGGCTTAAAATGATATGCAGAATGTGTGGTCACCTTAGGGAACATTAATTGGTTAGGTACCGAAAGGGCGCTAATTATCTAATTAGCGTAAACAAGTCCCCGAACCTAGAATCTCTGGTTGCGTAGGAATCGAGATAATACTCCCATGTCTCGATTGGTTTCTAGCCGACCCCAATAGGCTAGTGGCGACTCTTAATAGCATGTTAGTTTGCTAATCCGTAAAACGAAATCCAACGTCACACGAGGTAGGACTTGGGAGAGTTCACGCCATTGGCCGATGGCAATATCTCTAAACCCGCCTGACCCCTCGAGGGAAATTTCAGACAGGTTGCGACAGCTTGGCGACTCCACTGGGGAAAGCATTCGATCGAGTGAATTTGTGTAGACTTAGGCCATTATAACCAGTTGATTGTTCCCTAATTTGATCTCCATTTTGTAGCGCTGCAAGGAAAAATGGGTTAGTCTGCTGACCTTGTATTAGATGTTCTTGCAGGTTGGGAGTTATAAGGGGTATAATGATTGTTGACCTGTCTGTTTTGTAGGGAGTCGTGGGAGTGTATGTTATTTTTATATATATTGAAGCGATGATTTGATATACCCTGCTGTGCATGCCTCTCATACACTGCACTCTTGCACACATATCCAGCGGTCAAACCCCGACTGCGACCTTAGGAAACCATTAGGAGGTATCAGAAATTGATTGGGCTATACGCAAGTCCGCAAATGGCACGATCATTTCTGATCCCGCTCATCGCCTCGAAATATGTGCCCCGACCCGATTGTGCTGTCAGCATTTTTGGGGGCGGTATATCATTTCGTTGTGGTGGGAGCCTTTAATCATTTGTCTATCCTACCCATTATGTGTCAAACCTCACTGTTAGCATGCGCATGTTTATGCCATTGACAGGTATTGTTCGCCAACCACTGTGAGTAGGATTCTTTCATTATTTGGTTTACTCCGAATTTTATTTTCGGCAATTCACGAATATCAATTGGACGCCTTACATGGCCTAAGCTCGTAGTTGAAAATTTTGACGATCATTTTTTGCAGTGAATTTGGAGGATAAATTTTAAATGAACAAATCATTTTGTCATAATTTTCATGTCGTTTTGCAAAAGGAATGTCCCAAAGCAAGTTTTCAAAATTGATGACGTTTTTTGTACATTATATTTTTGAAATTAAATGGACGTCCTATTGATAATCACGAACAATCTTTTAATGGCGCCTCCTCTTGCATTGAAATTGCAGCGAAATATCGATGCCTCTTGATTTAGATTGTGGGGGCAAGTGTCATCGCCTCATTTTCATGAAAGAGATGACCTCATTAAAAGATCAGTTTTCATATGTATACTGACATTGATGTCTTCTTATTGTAGGACATGTATGATGGTCACTATTTGAGATTCTCTTGATTGACCATGAAAAGATTGCATCGGAAAGCGAGCCTTGAAAATGCTAAACCTGTGTTGGACGGAAAGAATGAAGGCCACACTTCCAAATGAATCGGTGACCTATCACTCATTTCACAGAATGGAAAACTCCCATTCCTTGTCGTTTTTCAAGCTAGAGTCGATCAGCGAAAATCCGAAAATGAATAAGAAAAGCCATCTGGGGCAGCTTCTCGAAGGGTGATGACTTATTCTAATGATAGCAGAAGATAGCCACCGTGTAGCGGCAATCACACCCCCGTGTGAATGAAAAGGAAGTGGTTCCTGATTTCTTTCATTTTGAGTTGTATGTTGGATATTGTTCCTTTTTTTTTCATATGCAGTAAAATGAATAAGGGGGGACCATATAGAGACGTCAGATAATCGCCTGCCTGGAGGTGATGATTTGAGGATTTAAATGTGACGGCTAGTCCTCCCGTCGAGGAAAAGTGGCACATGATGTTCGAGTCAGAAAAGCCGACAATCACTCTCATAGAAAGGGATTACCAAACAGACTCAGTGGAGCACCTGGTGTTAAAACCTTTTAGACAAAGGACGAAGGAAGACTAAAATGATATAGTTTGTTCCTGTACTCAGTCCGATTCATTGTAAACAGTTGATCTGTTTCATATTCACTATGCAGGAAGCCCTTAATCAGGAGAAACTACATAATAGACCGGCGGCATAAAATGTCATGGTTACTCGACTCAAGTGGAAAAAAGTTAATAAATAAACCACACAATCTGACGGACGACGCTACATCGCCTTTGTTCGCATGAACACCAATCCTCCTTGCTAGAAAAAGCTTGATATGATGCAGTAATCCAGACTGGCCTCAAAAGATGAGTGGGACAGTGGACCCAACTACTGGGGCAGCCTCTAGCATCAAAACATGATGAAATCTTTTGATTCGAAATAAGAGGATGTATCGTTTCAAGGTAGCATCCAAATCGATATATGAAATAACATTTTGTATACATTTCCTATAGATAACAAATGGAAAAGCATGACAACGGCCACGATGATGAAGTCAAGCTACGCGAGAAATCCATGCCGACCCATGAGGATCTTGTCACCCTTGTTAACACCGTCATGAAGCTAGAGTTGCTCAGGCTTTCCCATTTTTCCATCCTTCGCTTTCTTCAAAGAGGATAGCGACAAGGTCAATCATCTTTATGGTCCTGAGAGAAAAGCTATGATACCAGAAGCTAGAACAGGTCATCCACGAGACCATCAACACCATCACTCTCTTTTCCAATCAAACCTCGAAGTAAGAACGTGATGCAGACGAAGCCTCCACCTCTTTTCGAGAATTTTCAATTAAGGGAATCCCGTTACTCAAAGATGAGCGGACCGATGTCCCATTCAAATTCCTCCGGTCCATGACTTCAAGGCCAGGGATGCGTTCGACCTAATACGAAGCAATGTCCGCTAGCAAAAACAGTCTGACATCAATGTCTTCCTAGACCAAACCTCGACGGCGTTCTTGATAGAATCGCGGGCATAAACAACCATGATTGAGAAGTTTATCCCGTGCGCTTCAGTGACTGAGGGAAGCTTCAAGACTGTTGACACCTGATTTTTGACCTAGTTTTTTTTAGTTTTATTATTGAAAAAATCATAAAAATTTCATAAAAAGTCAAAAAATTACAAAATCAACTTTGGTGGCCTTGGCCAAGCCCAAGGAACCATTCTTGACCGAAAAATAATTTTTCATATTTTTCACATTTTTTAGTATTTTTAGAAAATAGGAAAATACTAGAAAAATTAACGAAAAATAGAATTTGAGGTCACAAAAATATAGGAAAATAGCAAATATTTTTCTTTTAAATCCCTTGTCATTTTGACCTCATCAAGAGTCAAAATTCAAGTTTAATTTTGTGTGTTTCTTTGTAACGCACAAGGTTAAATTTGTCAAAAAAATATGTTTTGAGTCTTTTTATTTGCAATTTTTTGCATCTTCCGAGTCTTGACGTTCAGCTTGATTGCCCGACATTTCAATTTGGTTCAATTGAGTGCCGATTTGATCAATTTTGGCTTTAGGGACCTAATTGCATAAAAAAAAATCTTTTCATTTTAGTCCCTATTATGCAAATCCAAAATTAAACTTTTTTGAGGGGCACCCATTGAACCCCAATGCTTCCTCCCTATAGTATTCGATCCCCTAAATCTAACGGTCAGTTCAATTGGGGTCGATTCGTCCGTTAGGAACCTCAATTTGACAAAAGTCAATTTCGGATCTTGTCTTAGATTTGGGGCTTTTACACAAATTAAAATCAATTTAGCCCAAATTTACATCTTTTAGATGGAGTATGTGCCATGGAACCCAATTTTAGCGTCAATTTTGCGATCTTGGCACATATAGACGTCTAATTTAAACAAAGAAAGTAGAACCGGGTCAACTGGGTCGGGTTGACCGACCCAGTCAACCCGGTTGACCAACCTGAAAGTAAGAACAACTTTGTTCTCCTTCTTCGCGCGCACAGAGGAACCCGAGGGAGGCAAGGCTGAAATTGCAACTCCAATCCACATACCCAAGCCACGATTCGACGCCAGTGATTCATCCACACTGATCCGGCCTCCAACTAGCGAGAACTGGCGTCGCGCGTACAAGACGAAGCTAGTGGGTGTAAAACCGAATCTGAACAACAGACTTCGGGTACCATAACTGAAACGAATTCAGTTTAAAGAGGGAAGAGAACGAACAGAGAGGGAGAGAAGTCTGTTCGCGCAGGAGAGAGACAGAGAGAGAGACAGAGAGAGAGAGAGAGAGAGAGAGAGAGAAAGTGAGAGCGCTACGGCCATTGAAGCTCCGAGCTCGAGAGATTCGAGCTCGGATCCTTGGCGATCTAGACAACTCCGTTCGACGCCGCCACCCCCATTAGCCTCGCCTCAACCTAGAGAACGCGTTGGATCGACTCACATCCACCGACGCCCTCGAAACAGGTGAGGCTCTTTCTCGAACTTCCTCTCGGTCGTTAATGGCAACTCGGGTTCTGCTTGTTTGTTTTACGAGTTATCGATCTAGAATTACTCCATGCACCTCCCTGATCATTCTCCAACTCGTTTTTCGCATTTTCATCGTGTAAAACCTCGTGTCGACCTCCACCTATCCGCGACTGGATATGAGCTCGAGAGCTCGCCTCGAGCTACGTCGACCTTCCCTGATGGCCAGGTAAGTCTCCTTGATCTCCCACGATGCTTCCTGATTGATTGATAGGCTCGGATATCGCTAGAAATGGCTAGGGCGGACTTTCGTCGGAAATTAGCTCCGGCCTAGGTTGGTGAGTTGTTCAACTTTGATTCTGCTATATCAAGGCTTCGATATGTTGTAAAGGAGAACGAGATGAGTCGAATGGCGTTGGTTTCGCGAGCTTTGGTGACCTGTAGGTGGAGAAAACGTATTCCGACGAGGCGCCGGCGAAACAGAGCCGGCGCCGGTCGTCTTCTTCGGCGGGCCGGTTGACTGGTCAACGAAAGTTGACCAGTCAACGCTGACGTGTCGCTGACGTGGCGCCCACGTGGCAGCCACGTCAGCCATTCGGTTATAACCGAACAAAACTTATTTGATCCGACGGTGGAGATCTAGCCACGTGTCGCGATCTAGCTTTTTCGGAAATTAAAAAATGATTTTCAGAAAATAAAAAATCCTTAGATCGGACGGCTGTGGATCAATCGAGTGTTTCAATCTCGTCCGTTGATTCCTTATGAAGATCAGGCCGTCCGCGGGCACGCCACGTGGCGTGATCAGGGCCACTCATCCGGTTTGGGCGGGAATTAAAAAATTTGAGCGGGAAGAGTAAAACGGTGTCGTTTCGGCGCGGGCCCGGATCCGGGCCGGGCCGGCCGCCCACGGGTCGTGGGCCGGGTCACCTGACCCGGCCCGAATAATATTTTTTTAAAAAAATAAAAATTTCGAAAATGATTTTAAAAAATAAAAAAAAAATCAAAATAAAAAAAAATCAGAAAAATCTTAGAAAATCCAAAAAAATGTTAGAAAATTTCAGAAAATTCCAAAAAAAAATTGTGGAAAAATTGTGGAAAAATCCTAGACACTCCAGAAATCCCCAAAAATCGAGGGTTGACCACAGACAACTGGTCAACCCTATTTTTGGGGTTTCTTATCCAATTTCTCAAGATATGACGACATTACCCTTTAGGGGTAGGTCGCCTCTGCTGTGCATGATAGAAAAGGCCGATAATGTCAAGGTGAGAATTAGGGTCGATTAGACGACCAATTCTTAGGTTTGGGTTTTCGAGTCCCGCCTCTTTTCTCAAAATGACGATTTTGCCCTCTAAAGGGAAAATCGTCTTTCTTATCTCAATCGAGTTCTGAAAATTGCTTGAAGTTAGGGTTTGGGTCAGGTGGACGACCGACCCTAATATTTGAGATTTTTAGTTCTCATCTTTGTCCCAAATGACGACTTTACCCCTCCAAGGGTAAAATCACTTTTAAATTCCAGAAAAATCCTGGAAATTCCAGAAAAATAGGAAATGGATTGGATTGATGGCCAATCCTATTTCCCCTGTCTTCTGACTTCCCAATTCGTCTAAAATGACAGATTTACCCTTTTGAGGGTAAAGTTTCTCCGAATTATTCAAAATTACGATTCTGCCCCTCATGGGCGAATCATGTCCAAATTACTCCTAAACCTTGATTGATACTTCTCTAGGCTAATAGGGCCTCATTAGGGATGCCATGTTGATTTCATGTGTTTTATCCGTATGTATTGGATCCTTGATTTGCGCACTTATTTTTAATGATTGTGAGTGATAGGGTAGATATTCCCATCTGCATGAACTCCTAGATTTAAGATCTGTAACCCACTCGTTTGTATGAAATCCTAAGATCAGATAAACCATTCAGCTTAGGTACCGAAAGGGCGTCAACTCTGACAGTTGACGTAACTAAGTCCCCGAACCCACTTCTTTGGTTTCCGCAGAATCGAATAGACCACTCCCAACTATTCGATAGGGTTTCCGATCGTACCCTCCACGAAACGATTGGTGGCGACTCCTTGGCATGTACACTTTTTCACATGTCACTAGACCGCACTGAAGGTCGACCACGTACATCCAGCAGTTGCGACTTGGGAAATGGGCCTTGGGAGAGGCCCGCGTCCGATCCAGCCAGTGATCGGGCGGCCCATTAACCCTCCGCGCTCGCGAGAGGGTCGCGACAGACTGGCGACTCCGCTGGGGACTTATTCTAAACCAGAATCTCTGGTTACGAATTCCAGAGGACTTGAGCCGATTAAAAAGTTGTTTGGTTTATCTGACATTGTTTTCTGCAGATGCTCTCGAAGGTGAGGTACGTATGCTAACTATTGTGTTAGATGTTTTTGCAGATTGGAGAAATAAGGGGTGGCGTGATTGTTGACATCTTTCCTGCAGGTTGGAGTTGGGAATGTATGTTTATTTTTATGCACATACTGAAGCGGTGTTTTGATACAAACTGCTGTGCATGACTTTGCATTGTGATGATCACGACACATCGCACACACTGGCGGTCAAACCCCGACTGCAACCACCCTTAGGTTACCTTAGATAGGGAAATGATGCAAAAATGATCTTGTGTTTGATGGCACTTGAGACTTTCGTATTCGTTCCCGCCTACCATCTGCATTGGCGATATCTAACCCTCTTGGGTAGGTACCCTTGGGGAGGAATCTGCCTCGTGTGGATCGTGGGAGCCTGAGCCGTAGGTTCCTCACCTGATTTTCGATTTTCTTTAGAGTATACCCACTTGTCTCATGCGCATGTCCATGGATGGTTGGTATACCTAAAACCACCCATTGATACAGGGGGCATTCCACATCCCCCAAAGTGTGGTTGGTAAGACATTTATCTCTAAACGTACTTTATTTCCTGCTCCATGATATGACTCATACATTGCATACATCCATGTGCATTCACATCATGAAGATTACTCGGGTGACTAATGAGAACAACAATGATTATGGGGTAGGATGTCGCTGTTTCCTAAGAGCTCGACGGAGTTGGTGACCTTCGAGTACTTGAGAAAAGTTACTCGCCCCGGACCAAACACGAGGCTACACTTTACTAGATTCGTGTATGGTCGGGAACTGACTGGACGTAAGCTGGGGTATGCTGAAGACTGTCAAACCCGCTACTACGCTGATAATCTCAGATTCAAGCGACAATCAGACGAAATGATGAAGGATTATCTGGAGATGAAGAGACAACGTCGCAACCAGCTAGCTAGGGAAGCGTACGCTCGCAAGAAGGCTGAATTGCTGGCCAAAGAGAACATACCCATGATTACTTTTTGGGGTAGGAAGAGACGCCCTGCAATCAAGACCAAGCCAAGGCGTATCACAATCAAGAAAGTAGAACCCGAGAAGGCTTCCGAAGTCATCGTACCCTGGACTAGAAAGTGGCCAGAGGAACTACAACCTCTCGACCAAACCACTGAAGATAACTCCCCTACCCTAGATTAAAGGAGAATTCCTGACCGACTGTCATTTGGGTAGACTTCTGAAGAAAGAGTGATCTAGACCCTCACGTTCCATTGTCTTTTATGGCTTTCTTGTTTGAAAAACCTTTCTTTACCGTTCTTCTATTAGACATCTTGACTGTAATAAGAGTACATCCCACTTTGCTCCTTTGATGTGTTGACCAATGGAACGTGACATTGCTATTCCCTTTAGTCACTGAGTAAACCTGACTAAATTGCATAATTCACTTCCCTGAAATGCAAATTAGGCTTTGAGTCAGGCTTTCAAGACCTGAAAAAGGGTCCTAATCTCCATTTCTTCAAATTGAACTATGCAATCAAGTTAGCTCATGCATGCTTCATGACATCTGCATATTCATACATTTAAAGTAACTTCTGGCGATTGACCTTTTAAAATCATTTGCATATTTTAGACTTGATGGGAAAGAATGATATTCAAGTGTTCAAGATCCCCCGAGCTGAACTCCAATCATGGTGGGATGGCATGGGCGAAGCCAGCCAGAAGTATGCGGAGTCACGACTAGGATACCTACTGGACCTACTGAAGATTGAGTGCCCACCTGCCTTTATTCAAGCCATGGCGCTCTACTGGGATCCTACCACCGCTACATTTTGCATGGAAGGATTAGAGATCACTCCCACTATCGAGGAATACAGCGCTGTCATCGGAGTTGAATTCACCCCTACGCTCGTCCGACCCCCTATAGGACTTGAACCCCTAAGTCAGGTAGCTGAATTCCTTGACACAAACCTAAATGAAGTCAAAGTAGATGCGAAAAGCAATTCTGGAAGAGTTTCCCTATCCTTCCTTATAGACCGATTTTCCCGCCTTCCTGCTTCTAAAGGAACCAAATCTGGTAGAGCCTTTATCTTGGCATTCTTTAGCTTTGTGCTATTCCCAATCTCAACTGTCACCTTCGACCCTATCATGGCTATAGTAGATAGGCAAGTCTGTTGTGGGTGGGATTACTCAAACATCCTCCTTGCCGAAACCTTCCTCTCCCTAAATCGTTTCAAGAAAAGCAAAAAGGGAATCTTTAGAGCTTCTAGTGATCTGCTGTATCTGTGGTTCACATCCCATATCAGACAATTCCACATCCGCATGGGTTTCACTGAAATCAGCCCCAATGCACACCCTCTTAAAACATTTGCTAGAACCCATACACGTGTTCCTAAGTTTAACTTTGTAGAATGGAAGAACTTCCTCAAAGTCCTAAAACCTGAGCAACTCCGATGGCGGCTAAGGTTGCCGACGCTGAGCAAAGTCAGATTGACCTGCGATGACGGAAGCCCAGTCCCCTTGCTAGGATTCACGGGCGCAACTGCATACTATCCAAGGAGGGTGATTCGACAGTTTGGAGCACTTCAGGAGATCCCTTCTTCACCGCGACCTGGTGTCTTTTCCTTTGACTTACCAAACCAGACCCTCACGGAGGAGGAGAAGAAACAATTTGAAGCCAAGGTGGCATCCATCATACACTCCTTGAAGAATTCCCAGGCTGAAGAAATAAGTTGGCCATAAGACATGACTCGAGAAGAAAACACTCATAGAGCCACCACAGAATACATTCAACATTTCAAAGCGATCCGACGAAGCCTTGTCGAGCCCTACATACCTGAATACATCGTGCCGTACGTACCTGGAATAGAGCCCTACATACCCGAAGACCTGGGACCACTGTCATGTTCAGAAGACGAAGAGCCCCAAGCTGAAGAAGGGAATCTATACTGGGATGATGAGGATGCCTTAGGCTTCAAACGTCCTAGACTTGAATAGACTATTCTGTCAAGTGTAAAATAAGCAAGCATTGTGATGCCTTCTCATACATTCTCATTTCTGTGGAATACTATCTTAGACACATGAGTATGAATGTGAACATGTTTTGCAAACGCATAAAAAACTATCGTCAGAAATTACGCTTCTTTTAATTCCATGAGTTCTTGTCGGGAAATGATTAAAAGAACTACTTACATGAGGCTAAGGCTCACAAAGTAGCCCTTTTTCTCATCTACTGACAAGAAGCATGCAACTAAAAGAATTAGCTGCTTCTTTTTGCTAAATAAGCGAAGCACTCACAGAGATCTTTTTAATCAGGTACACTCTCATCACGGAATTGCCAACGCATCGTTTCCGTACCCGCCTAAAGACGAGAATGGAACAGCAGGAATTGACTCCGCGCGTAGGCATGTTGGAATCTCAGATGACTTCCCTGGCGACTATGATGGCTGACATTAAGGCCATGCTGGAGACCAACCAAGCTAGACAGACAACCGCCCACAATCAGAACAACTCAGGCCCTTCCATGGTACCTGATGTAATAGATAAAGAAGCAACCAGGGATACCCAACATACAGAGGAAAACGTTCATGAACCAAATAGTCGGGCACAACAAAAAGCCTCGCCTGTTGTCATCAACCTTGAAAAAGAGGAGAAGGGAAAACAAACTGTGAAGACAGAGGCAGAGGCTAAGAGATTGGCCAAGATCGAAGAATGCCTGAGCAGTCAAGGCTATGAGCTGGCCCGCTTCGACAAAATATCTCCTTTTGCTAAAATAGAGACTCCTCCTGACTATAGGGAGCCAGAGTTCGTGAGAAAATACAACGGGACAGGCTGTCCCCGTGCCCACCTCAAGTACTACCTGCGCAAGATGGCGCACTACTCGGATTACATTCCGTTGTTAATAAACACATTCCAAGAGAGTTTGGCTGGCGCCGCTCTGGCTTGGTTTATTGAGCTAGATTTAGAGGATTATGACGGATGGGAGGACCTTGCTGAAGACTTCCTCAGGCAGTACAAATTTAACACGGCTACAGCCCCAACAAGAGAAGACCTCCTACGAACTTCAAAAGTGAGGGGCGAATCGATCAGGACATATGCTCAGAGATGGCGAGCCTTGGCTACCCAAGTAAAGCCTTCAATTCCAGAAGAGGAGCTGATCGACTTATTCCTAAAAGCACTCCCCTACGAGTACTTTGACAGACTGAACACTTCTGGATGTCAGACATTCGCACACCTGATTAAGGTTGCTGAGAGGCTGGAATGGGCCTTGAAAGAAAGAAGGCCTTAGGAAGCTCCTACTAGGAAGAAGTATCCTCTGAGAAAGGAGAGAGAAGCCGGACTGGACATAGCATTTATACCAGATCCCCACAAGTTAAAGCCATTTGGCAATTCTAATCAGGCCAAAGGCGGATCGTCCTGGTCAGCGCCAAAAGTACAAGAGCCTAGAAGAAAGCAACCCCAGAGGCAATTCTCTCAGCTCCCGAGACCTTTATCCAAGCTACTCCCGATGCTGCTGGAGCAACACTTGGTGGCAAAAGAACCACCTAGGGCAAACCCCGCAAGATATCCTGGCTTTGATGAGAGCCAGACCTGTGCCTACCATATGGGCGAAAGAGGGCATAATGTGGATAACTGCTATGTCCTGAAGCTGAAAGTGCAAGCCCTAATTGATAGTCAGATTTTGAAATTTGACAATGCAGCCCCAAATGTGCAAGAAAATCCGTTGCCAGATCACCAAACAGTAGGGGCAATATTCACTGAAGAAGAAGAGGACTACCTTAAACTGAAGATAGATGTGCCTAAACTGGACACCCTGCTAACAATCGCATCATCATACCCAAAAGAAGGGGAGATATCAACCGACCAAAAGAAGTTGTGTATCGACAAGATGAAGAGCTTGGGGATAGTGTCCGATATTACTGATGAAGAATTCGAAGGGATCGAAGCATCTCTATCTTTGAAAAGAAACCATTTCTTGATCACAGCTGGGCAGAGTAACACCTGTGGTACCTCACATGAGAACTTGGTAAGCAGCCTGGGGCCAGCTACTCAGTCAGAGGAAGAATTTGAAGAAGACGAAATAGAAGCCAGAAGGAGAAGTCTAGCAGACCTCAAGTTTATGGTTGACGCACTTGAGAAGAGCGAAATTATAGACAACCTGGGTCAAGATTCCGGAGGATACAATTTCAAGGTGAAATATTCGGCCCCTCCCAGCTTTTATCAGAAGATTGAAGACATCATACCGGACGGATGTGGAGGTATGGATGATCTCTCTCAACCAGAAACCTCAAAGGGTATGGAAGAACTCGACAACGCCATATTGATGATCGAAGTAGCCACGGCCGTGGTGATCAGATTGCATGAGCTGGATAGCCTGAGCAAGGTGGAAGATTGCCCAGTGAGGCCTGTCGTAATTCAATTGCCTCAGGAGGAAGAAAGCAACACGTCAGGGACAGAGATACCTCATCAGACAACTGTAACGATAAAAGTCCCCCCAGTAGAAGAGTATGATCCCAAAGCTGTTCATTGGGACTATGGGACCACACAAGTAGATGCAATAATGAGGTCTGGAAGATTTTATGCCCCCAGAGAGGGTGAATCCGAAAAAAGAGATGTCTCAAAGGAAGATGCCGAAAAGCTCATATCGATCATCAAAACCAGTGAGTTTGAAGTGATAGAGCAGCTGAGGAAGATGCCCGCTCAGATATCCCTGTTAGACCTATTCATCAATTCAGAGAAGCACAAGAACAAGACCAGTTGAGCTTCTCTGACGAGGACTTCCCCATGGAAGGAAGGGGGCACAACAAAGCTTTATACATCTCTGCCCAATGTAACGGCAAAAGAGTGGCACATGTATTGATCGATAACGGATCAGCCTTTAACATCTGTCCTTTGGCTACCATAAGGAGGCTGGGAATCAATGAAGAGATGGTCAAGGCATCCAAGACAGCTGTAAGAGCATTCGACGGCATGAGGAAGACTGTAGAGGGAGAGATCGAGCTTGACGTATTCATCGGCCCGACAAAGTTCTCTATAAACTTTCAAGTAATGGATCTACCCAGTACATTTGGATTCCTGCTAGGAAGACCTTGGATCCATACAGCAGGAGCTGTCCCTTCGAGCCTGCACCAAAAAGTACGTTTCGTTGTAGATGGGAAGGTAATTACCGTACATGGGGAAGTCGACCTCCAAGCATACCAGAGCAGTGCCATTCCCTATATTGAGCCTGAAGAGAAAACTGAAGCGAGCTATCACTCCCTAGAGTTGGTAGCAACAGTTCATACCCCAGTAGGATCGAAGTTGAGAACTCCTTACATCTCAGAAGCCAGTCTTCTACCAGCTAAGATGCTGCTGGCATACGGGTTCAATCCTGAAAAAGGCCTAGGCAAACATAATCAGGGTATAAATGCCCCGCTACAGTTGAAGGCTAATCCACATAAAATGGGCTTGGGGTACCGGAAGTATCCCATGAATGATTCTGTCCCGAAAGCAACAAGCCGAGGCCGAGGCAAGAGCCTGGGACGCCGTGGAGGCAAAAACAGCCCGAATAGCTCATTCATCGGTTCTCCAACCTGGAAGGGAAGGTCTCGAATGTTCAAGAATCCCTTAAATACCTACTTCGACCAGAACTCCAAATGGTTATCTGAAGAGGGTATCACTTCGCCGATGGAACCAGATCTGACAAATCCTTTTCTCGAAGATGACTCTGTGAATGTCATCATGGAGTGGTTGGACAGTGAAGCCACTTCTTCTGAGTAAATAGACTCTTCCTTCATCTTTAAATACTGTGTTTAGAACTTTCTGCATTTCACTGTATTTTCTTTCCTTATTGAACGCATAAGAAAACGCCTTTGGATCTCTGGCCGTTGGTCCAAATAGCACATCTTGTAACGCGGTCCATTTCGCATTCAATAAAACCACGCATGTTTTGTTAAGGACATATGGGACCACGAATCAGCCCGATGATGATAATGGTCTTCCATATAGAAGCTTGAGGCCTGATTTGCCATATGATTCCTAATCTTCAAAAGATTTTCAAGGGACCGGGATATCCATGACATGAGGATTAGTCCCATCTGTACCTACATCTATTTCGAAAAACTTTTTCAAAAAAGACTTTACATAAGCATGCATGTCATTTTTATTGAGCACAAACTAACCATACTCATGACATTTCAGGCATATCATCTCAAACATGCATACCAGGTTGTTACAAAATACGGATCCCTCCATTAACCACTCCTATAACATTGAGGAAGATGAAGACGAGGATTACGCGTCTATCCGTAGGGATTGGAACACCTTTGAAGAATCAAAGCCTCCTACCTCAGAAGAACCAATTGTCATTAATTTGGGAGACACCGTGAACGTCAAAGAGGTCAAGATCGGCGGACACCTATCCCGTGATGAAAGGCTCGAGTTCACCAAGCTACTAAAAGAATATCAAGACATCTTCGCATGGTCTTACGCGGATATGCCAGGCCTTGATCCTAAGATTGTGGAACATGCATTGCCCACGGATCCTGGCATCAAACCTGTCAAACAAGGCAGTAGGCGGATGAAAGCCGAGTTAGAAGATAAGATTAAGGAAGAAGTCATGAAACTCCTTAGGGTAGGCTTCATTGAAGCTATCCCATATTCAGACTGGGTTGCAAATATAGTCCCCGTCATGAAGAAAGACGGAAAAGTTCGGATCTACGTAGATTACCGAGATCTGAATAGAGCAAGCCCAAAAGATGATTTTCCACTCCCCCACATTGATGTATTGGTGGATAGTACAGCAGGTTATGAATTATTCTCATTCATGGATGGATTCTCGGGATACAACCAAATCTCCATGAAACAAGAAGACAAACCCAAGACTGCATTTACCACACCATGGGGAAATTTTTGCTACAAAGTCATGCCCTTTGGATTGAAAAACGCCAGGGCTACCTACCAGAAGGCTATGGTCACGTTATTCCATGATATGATCCACAAAGAGATTGAAGTATATGTTGATGACATGATCGCTAAATCCAAGAAAGGACAAGATCACATACAGGTATTAAGAAAATTATTTGAGCGCCTGCGCAAATACAAGTTAAAGTTGAACCCCAACAAATGCGTGTTTGGGGCAAGATCCGGGAAACTCCTTGGGTTCATAGTCAGCAACAGGGGCATTGAGATTGATCCCTCAAAAATCCAGGCCATCCACGATTTATCAACTCCATCCACAGTAAAAGAAGTGAGAAGCCTTCTAGGGAGATTGAACTATATTGCCAGGTTTATCAATCAGCTGTCTGATGTGGCTAAGCCTATCTTCAAATTGCTTAAGAAAGGCGCGAAAATAACGTGGGACGCCGAGTGCAGCAAGGCATTCCAAATGATCAAAAACTATTTGATCACACCACCGGTGCTTGTGCCACCAATTCCCGGTCACCCATTGACCTTATACCTGACCATACGACAAGAGTCCTTGGGAGCCTTACTTGCCCAGACAAGCCCGATAGATGGAAAAGAGAGGGCCATTTATTACCTGAGTAAGAAATTCACGCCATCCGAAGCAAAATATATACCAGTTGAAAGGGCCTGCGTAGCAGCAGTATGGGTACTACGAAGACTAAGGCAGTATACCCTACATCATCACATTCAGCTCATAACAGAAAACGACCCCGTCAAATACCTCCTGGAGAAACCCGCTTTAATTGGGAAACTGGCAAAATGGCAAGTAATGTTGTCTGAATTTGACATTAAATGTTCTCCACAGAAGTCGGTAAAAGGAAGAGCTATAGCGGACATGCTGGCAGAAAACTCATCGAGCACTGAATCCCCTGAAGTAACAAACACAGAAGGCCGAATTCTGAACTTAGCAGAGGATAAGTGGATCATGTATTTCGATGGTGCTGTTAACCTATCAGGGGCAGGCACTGGGGCAGTACTGATATCCCCAGATGGTCAACATTACCTTGTCGCGGCAAAGATAACTTTCCCTTGTACCAACAATATTTCAGAATATGAGGCGTGCATTCTGGGTCTACGACTGGCCCTTTCTATGGAGATACCTAGGTTACAAGTCTTTGGAGATTCCATGCTCATTATTCTACAGACACAAGGGGAGTGGAAGACGAAAGATGCAAAACTCATCCCCTACCATGAATACCTTGAAGAATTGATATTCAAGTTTGAAGAAGTGTCATTCGAGTACCTATCAAGGTCTCACAACCAATTCGCAGATGCATTAGCCACCCTAGCCTCGATGTTACAAACGATTGAAGGGTTGGATATAGAACCTCTGAGGATCAGCATTGTTGAAAAGCCAGCTTATTGCATGCTAATCGAAGAGGAATGTGATGGAGAGCCATGGTACTATGACATCAAGAATTACCTCTTGAAAAGGGAATTCCCTGAAGGATGCCAGTCAGGAGACCGAAAATACATAACCAAGATGGCCAGCAAGTTCTTCCTCAATGGACAAATTCTATACAAGAGATCGTTCGATTCCACTCTACTAAGATGCGTAGATGCCAAAGAAGCAAATATTCTCATGAAAGAGATTCATGAAGGTGCGTGTGGGCCTCACATGAACGGCCACCTCCTTGCCCGGAAGATCATGCGGCTAGGTTATTATTGGATGACCATCGAATCAGACTGCTGTCAGCACGTCCGGTCATGCCACCAATGCCAAATATACGGGGATAAGATTAACGCACCCCCGAACGAACTACACCAAATGTCTGAAGTTTGGCATTTCTCTATGTGGGGGATAGACATGATAGGGCCTATAAATCCTGTGGCTTCGAATGGTCATCGCTTCATCTTGGTAGCGATTGATTACTTCACCAAATGGGTAGAAGCCAGCTCTTACAAGAATGTCACTGCGAGAAATGTGGCAAGATTTGTCAAAAGAGATATCATATCCCGGTATGGTACTCCTCAAGCGATCATCACAGATAATGGGTCCAACCTAAACAACAAGATTGTCGATGGTCTGCTGGATCACTTTAGCATTCGACATCTGAATTCATCTCCTTACCGCCCACAGATGAATGGGGCAGTGGAAGCAGCCAATAAAAACATCAAAAGAATCTTGGCTAAGACAGCAGAAAACTATAGGGATTGGCACGAAAGGCTGCCCTTCGCCCTAATGGCTTACCGAACGTCAATCAGAACTTCCACAGGGGCAACTCCCTATAGTCTGGTATATGGAATGGAAGCAGTTCTACCAGTGGAAGTTAAGATCCCCTCTTTGAGAATCTTATCCGAAAATAAGTTCTCTGAGTCAGAATATTTCAAGCACAGATATGAACAACTGAATTTGATAGACGAGAAACGTCTTAAAGCCATTTGCCACGGACAAACTTACCAGAAAAGGGTAGCCAGGCATTCAATCGAAAAGTCAAGATCAGAAATTTCGAAGTAGATGACTTGGTAATTAGAAAAGTTTTGCCGAGTACTACCCATCCAGGAGGAAAATTCACTCCAAATTACGAAGGCCCTTATATTATCAAGAAAATTCTCACGGGAGGGGCATTGATTCTTGTAAACTCCGAAGGAGAAGAACTGGGGCACCCTGTAAATTCAGATGCTGTGAAGAGATATTACCCTTGAAATAAAATCAGATTCCAGTCATACGACTTATCCCGAATTGGGCATACCCTTCATAATAGTCATCGCATAAACACATCATGCATCCATGCATACACTAGCATGTGTTCAATATTGCAGGACCCGAGGAAACAAGGTCACAATAGATTGGAATGCATGATCGAGAGGAATTACTGCCGCAGTGGTCAGATTTTCATGAGTCTATCTATTCCTAGTGGAACGCATGGTCAAGGGTAAGGTGTATCGTTCTAATTTTCTGAAATTCGAGAACATACACTGACATATTCCTCTTGAATTTTTCAGGAATCCCTAGCCGCGCTAGGCAGGTAAGTATTCCTCTCCCAATCTTTTAGGTTTTCAAGACTGTCAGAATCCTTATTACTAGAATTTGAAAGACTTCTTGGAATCTAGCATGCGTTCAATTATCATGTCAATAAAAATGCAAAATTCTCACAGTCATAGCATTGGCACTCATGTTTAAACTTGGAGGTTATCTAAACATGGTTGAAATATACATTGTGCATCATAAATCCCCCTTGGAGGGTAAGTTTTGGAGAAAGCAAAATGAACTTTTCCAACGAAAGTTGTTTAGAACTGTTTAAAAGGATGTGTCCTCAGACAAGAGGCAACTTGAATCCAAACACATCCTATACACACTTGAGAGATGAGTGGAGTGGTAAGGACGGCGAGACCTTGACCTATGGAAGTAAGGATTATTCGCAGTGATTACATGGATTGAGACGACGGAGGCATTCGTTTCTCTATTATAAACACTACAGATAACCATTGATAAACCTTTGAACGACGGTTTCATTCTTTACCCCTGTCAAGAACCACCCCACACTGGGGCAAACTGGAGATACGTCTAGCGGTATCAGGAGATAAATGGTTAGAAGTTCTCTTGCTCAGACTTGCATCAATCTTCGTGTGTTGCTTGTCATTTTAACTGCTATTGTAATTCAGGTGCTTTAGGATGACGAAAAGCATTCGTTTCTCTATCCTATACACTTTTACCCTTTGCACGGCCTAGTTGAGCCTATACGTTCGTTTCACAAACCCGTTGGTGATCATTGCATATTCCAAGGTGGAAGCGACATCACTTCAAGAGCGGAAGAGTTCAAAATACAGGATTTGTAAAAAATTCCTAGATTAATGTTTGAGTGCTGAGATTCAAGTTATACATCTAGCACACTCATTTGAAAATTCTGGTCCCCAAAAGAAAAGAAAAGGTGGGATTTCGACAAAAGATGAGAAAAAGAAAAAGAGAGAAAAATTTGATCCTGGGCATCAAGAAAAAGCAAAGTGCCTGGTAAAAGCAAGGCCAATGCCCATCCGAATACTTGTACACTTGTGAATCATGTGTTTGACTTTGTAAATGCCAAAAGATGGCACGATATCTTTGTATAGGTCACTAGTGAGATCTGATTGTAAAAGAAAATCCCAAGGGAGCTGGACAGCAAAGGATACTCCCAGATTATGTCACACTCAGATGACGAAAGTGTAGACAAGATGTTAACGTCGTCTTGACATGAGAGAGACGTTCTCTAAAGACAAATATGCACTTCAAAGACCAAAGACGCTCTTTGGACGAGAAGGGACAAGATCGGCGGCAAACCTGCAGTGATCACCAATGTTAGACCCTTCGCATATTCTAAGCCAAAAACAAGCCTTTTTTGGTCCCCAATCCTACCTACGTTACAACCCTGAAAAGCCTTTTCTGATTAAGGCACTTGGATTGACATAGGGTTTAATGTCTAAGCTTAGCTCGAAGAAGTTCGAGCAAGATTATTTCTTTCTCATTTCGCAGGTTTCTTGACTTGTAAACCTGGAGCAGACGTTGAAGACTTCTCTTCGAAAGCCTTGACTTGCACGCAAGTACCCCTTTGAAAGCCGTTGACCAGACCCAACATTACGGTCCCTTGGAAGTCCTCTTGATCGATCGAGGTGTATTCACTGCGAATGATCCTGAACCCTAGGCGCAGGTTGGATAGGAAGTTCGAGTGCATTCTTGGTAAAAGACCATTACCTCAAAACGGTGAGAAGTCCTCTTTGATGAGAATACTCCGTTGGACATTTTAACCAAACTCTTTTGGTAATTTCAGATTGTTTGATTCAAACTTTCCCCACAAGGAATTTTTGATCACTTCCATATGTTGCAAGGTGTTTTGGATAACCTCCAACATCATAATGCATTCATTGAAATTTTTCATGACTATGATATAAGTCATGAAGTGCTGTCAGTTTGGCATCAGATATCACTTAAAGACCATGAATATACCCTTGGTGAGAAAATTTTCAGACTGGAGCTTCTACAAGATTCTTGATGACTTCGACTCCTAAAACGGCTTGTATCACTCTTGGTGAGAAACGTTTAACATGTCTAAACTTCTGCAGAATTCCTAGCAAGCAAAAGAACACAACCTCTCTTGAATTCCTGGCAAGCCCAGATTTCAGAAGAACACAACCTCTCTTGGACTCGTGGATACCTGGAGTCCCCAGATCCCAGAATGCTACCTCCCATGTCAAAAGGACAATGTTTGAAATTATCTCCCTGTGTGAGATCCCAGTGTTACAGGTTGGAACTTTCTACAGGATGCCTGGAGTACCCAGATCCTAGAATGTCACCTTCAATGTCGAAAGGACAACATTCAAGATAATCTTTCCGCGAGATCTCAGGTAGCCCCTAGATCCCAGAAGAATCTCATCAAAGTTTTTGCAGGTTTAAGTTTTCTGCAGGATACTTGGAATCCCCAAATCCCAGAATAACGCCTCGCGTATTGAAAGGACAATTTTCAGAATCTGCTTTCTGTGAGGTTCTAGGTAACCCCTAAACCCAGAATAGCCCATTTAGTAAAGCCTCAAGGTTAGGCACACCTCATTTGCATAAATCCTAGTTAATTCCTTAGAATATAGGATCAAAATGTTCGACAATCCCTAAGAGACTGGGTGCGTCATCCATAGGTTCCTAGCAGAAAGGAGTCCTATTCATGGTCTGATCCACCATACGGATCAAAACCCCTGACAAACCCTTAGAGACTGAGTGCGTCATCCATAGGTTCCTAGCAGAAAGGAGTCCTATTCATGGTCTGATCCACCATACGGATCAAAACCCCTGACAATCCCTAAGAGACTGGGTGCGTCATCCATAGGTTCCTAGCAGAAAGGAGTCCTATTCATGGTCTGATCCACCATACGGATCAAAACCCCTGACAAACCCTAAGAGACTGGGTGCGTCATCCATAGGTTCCTAGCAGAAAGGAGTCCTATTCACGGTCCGATCCACCATACGGATCAAAACTTCCGACAAATCCCTAAGAGACGGGGTGCGTCTTTCACAGGCTCCTGTCAAGTATAGGAATCTCATTCTGGTACAGCCTACCATACAGGCTAGAGTTTAACCGCCCTAGGATACTCAAAAGACGAGTCCCTAGGTATTCACTTGAACCCGCTATACACCGCGCATGCCGTACGAGCATCAGGCAGGTGATCAACAGGTAAGTAACAGGTGGTTCTCTCTACTTTCTCTCTCACGTCAGCAAAAGAATAAGGAGCAGAGCATTCACCAGCAGGACAAGAAAGATTGAGTGTCAAGATTCGTTTTTCTTTTCCCCAGTCGAGTCGGTCGAGACTCAGGTGTCACCTGTCTTTGAGCGAAACCTCTCACGAGATTCCTCTCAAAGAGGGGCAGCTGTTGACACCTGATTTTTGACCTAGTTTTTTTTAGTTTTATTATTGAAAAAATCATAAAAATTTCATAAAAAGTCAAAAAATTACAAAATCAACTTTGGTGGCCTTGGCCAAGCCCAAGGAACCATTCTTGACCGAAAAATAATTTTTCATATTTTTCACATTTTTTAGTATTTTTAGAAAATATGAAAATACTAGAAAAATTAACAAAAAATAGAATTTGAGGTCACAAAAATATAGGAAAATAGCAAATATTTTTCTTTTAAATCCCTTGTCATTTTGACCTCATCAAGAGTCAAAATTCAAGTTTAATTTTGTGTGTTTCTTTGTAACGCACAAGGTTAAATTTGTCAAAAAAATATGTTTTGAGTCTTTTTATTTGCAATTTTTTGCATCTTCCGAGTCTTGACGTTCAACTTGATTGCCCGACATTTCAATTTGGTTCAATTGAGTGCCGATTTGATCAATTTTGGCTTTAGGGACCTAATTGCATAAAAAAAAATCTTTTCATTTTAGTCCCTATTATGCAAATCCAAAATTAAACTTTTTTGAGGGGCACCCATTGAACCCCAATGCTTCCTCCCTATAGTATTCGATCCCCTAAATCTAACGGTCAGTTCAATTGGGGTCGATTCGTCCGTTAGGAACCTCAATTTGACAAAAGTCAATTTCGGATCTTGTCTTAGATTTGGGGCTTTTACACAAATTAAAATCAATTTAGCCCAAATTTACATCTTTTAGATGGAGTATGTGCCATGGAACCCAATTTTAGCGTCAATTTTGCAATCTTGGCACATATAGACGTCTAATTTAAACAAAGAAAGTAGAACCGGGTCAACTGGGTCGGGTTGACCGACCCAGTCAACCCGGTTGACCAACCTGAAAGTAAGAACAACTTTGTTCTCCTTCTTCGCGCGCACAGAGGAACCCGAGGGAGGCAAGGCTGAAATTGCAACTCCAATCCACATACCCAAGCCACGATTCGACGCCAGTGATTCATCCACACTGATCCGGCCTCCAACTAGCGAGAACTGGCGTCGCGCGTACAAGACGAAGCTAGTGGGTGTAAAACCGAATCTGAACAACAGACTTCGGGTACCATAACTGAAACGAATTCAGTTTAAAGAGGGAAGAGAACGAACAGAGAGGGAGAGAAGTCTGTTCGCGCAGGAGAGAGACAGAGAGAGAGACAGAGAGAGAGAGAGAGAGAGAGAGAGAGAGAGAAAGTGAGAGCGCTACGGCCATTGAAGCTCCGAGCTCGAGAGATTCGAGCTCGGATCCTTGGCGATCTAGACAACGCCGTTCGACGCCGCCACCCCCATTAGCCTCGCCTCAACCTAGAGAACGCGTTGGATCGACTCACATCCACCGACGCCCTCGAAACAGGTGAGGCTCTTTCTCGAACTTCCTCTCGGTCGTTAATGGCAACTCGGGTTCTGCTTGTTTGTTTTACGAGTTATCGATCTAGAATTACTCCATGCACCTCCCTGATCATTCTCCAACTCGTTTTTCGCATTTTCATCGTGTAAAACCTCGTGTCGACCTCCACCTATCCGCGACTGGATATGAGCTCGAGAGCTCGCCTCGAGCTACGTCGACCTTCCCTGATGGCCAGGTAAGTCTCCTTGATCTCCCACGATGCTTCCTGATTGATTGATAGGCTCGGATATCGCTAGAAATGGCTAGGGCGGACTTTCGTCGGAAATTAGCTCCGGCCTAGGTTGGTGAGTTGTTCAACTTTGATTCTGCTATATCAAGGCTTCGATATGTTGTAAAGGAGAACGAGATGAGTCGAATGGCGTTGGTTTCGCGAGCTTTGGTGACCTGTAGGTGGAGAAAACGTATTCCGACGAGGCGCCGGCGAAACAGAGCCGGCGCCGGTCGTCTTCTTCGGCGGGCCGGTTGACTGGTCAACGAAAGTTGACCAGTCAACGCTGACGTGTCGCTGACGTGGCGCCCACGTGGCAGCCACGTCAGCCATTCGGTTATAACCGAACAAAACTTATTTGATCCGACGGTGGAGATCTAGCCACGTGTCGCGATCTAGCTTTTTCGGAAATTAAAAAATGATTTTCAGAAAATAAAAAATCCTTAGATCGGACGGCTGTGGATCAATCGAGTGTTTCAATCTCGTCCGTTGATTCCTTATGAAGATCAGGCCGTCCGCGGGCACGCCACGTGGCGTGATCAGGGCCACTCATCCGGTTTGGGCGGGAATTAAAAAATTTGAGCGGGAAGAGTAAAACGGTGTCGTTTCGGCGCGGGCCCGGATCCGGGCCGGGCCGGCCGCCCACGGGTCGTGGGCCGGGTCACCTGACCCGGCCCGAATAATATTTTTTAAAAAAAATAAAAATTTCGAAAATGATTTTAAAAAATAAAAAAAAAATCAAAATAAAAAAAAATCAGAAAAATCTTAGAAAATCCAAAAAAATGTTAGAAAATTTCAGAAAATTCCAAAAAAAAATTGTGGAAAAATTGTGGAAAAATCCTAGACACTCCAGAAATCCCCAAAAATCGAGGGTTGACCACAGACAACTGGTCAACCCTATTTTTGGGGTTTCTTATCCAATTTCTCAAGATATGACGACATTACCCTTTAGGGGTAGGTCGCCTCTGCTGTGCATGATAGAAAAGGCCGATAATGTCAAGGTGAGAATTAGGGTCGATTAGACGACCAATTCTTAGGTTTGGGTTTTCGAGTCCCGCCTCTTTTCTCAAAATGACGATTTTGCCCTCTAAAGGGAAAATCGTCTTTCTTATCTCAATCGAGTTCTGAAAATTGCTTGAAGTTAGGGTTTGGGTCAGGTGGACGACCGACCCTAATATTTGAGATTTTTAGTTCTCATCTTTGTCCCAAATGACGACTTTACCCCTCCAAGGGTAAAATCACTTTTAAATTCCAGAAAAATCCTGGAAATTCCAGAAAAATAGGAAATGGATTGGATTGATGGCCAATCCTATTTCCCCTGTCTTCTGACTTCCCAATTCGTCTAAAATGACAGATTTACCCTTTTGAGGGTAAATTTTCTCCGAATTATTCAAAATTACGATTCTGCCCCTCATGGGCGAATCATGTCCAAATTACTCATAAACCTTGATTGATACTTCTCTAGGCTAATAGGGCCTCATTAGGGATGCCATGTTGATTTCATGTGTTTTATCCGTATGTATTGGATCCTTGATTTGCGCACTTATTTTTAATGATTGTGAGTGATAGGGTAGATATTCCCATCTGCATGAACTCCTAGATTTAAGATCTGTAACCCACTCGTTTGTATGAAATCCTAAGATCAGATAAACCATTCAGCTTAGGTACCGAAAGGGCGTCAACTCTGACAGTTGACGTAACTAAGTCCCCGAACCCACTTCTTTGGTTTCCGCAGAATCGAATAGACCACTCCCAACTATTCGATAGGGTTTCCGATCGTACCCTCCACGAAACGATTGGTGGCGACTCCTTGGCATGTACACTTTTTCACATGTCACTAGACCGCACTGAAGGTCGACCACGTACATCCAGCAGTTGCGACTTGGGAAATGGGCCTTGGGAGAGGCCCGCGTCCGATCCAGCCAGTGATCGGGCGGCCCATTAACCCTCCGCGCTCGCGAGAGGGTCGCGACAAAGACCAAGAGTTGTATCAGAAGGCGTTTGCCAACGACGGATAGGAAAGCTAAGTTCTCGGGATAGAAAAGACAGCACTTAACAGGGAAGTACAGAGTCTTGACAAAGCCAATTTCTCCGACGAATCATAGCATGTTGTGGATGCGATGACTCTCGCTAATGAATCTGGATAACAAAGAATCATTCGACTTTGGTAACAATGTGTATCGTTCCTAGCTTAGCTCAATTGAGAATAGAAATGACTCGTTCTATCTCTTATTTTGCAGGTAAATGAGTGTGCTCAACCGTATGTGACAATGCATCCTAGGAGGGAAGGACAATCAAGCTGAGCTGTCCAGTCGAGATAAAAGGGAGTATTTAGTTCCTAAAGTTGAATTCATCTGAAATGCAAGCTAATGCATTATTTCTGCTCATGTAGGTGAAAATGAAGAATGGGCTAAGCGATGAGCACATGAAATCAGGTAGGGTTTTCTGTTGGTTCAAGATGAGATCACCTATGACCCAGATTCTCAAGGAGGAATTATTCAAATGCAGATAAATGACCGCGAAGACCCGAATGTGATAGAGTTCGAATGGAACCTCCACAAGAAGTCAAAGCCGCTGATAGTAGAGCCGATAACCTGGGTGATGCGGATAGGGTCATGAAGGTCAAAACTGGGGCAGGGTTGCGGAAAGCAAAAGCCTCCAGACTGGTCAATCTTTTCCAAGAGTTTCAGCATTCGATTACCTGGTCCAACACACACACGTCAAGGTTAAGCTCGGGCACTGTGTGATGCTTTGCCAACCAATCCAAATGTACCACTAAAGAGGCGGCGTTTGGGAAGGTCATGAGCTGATTATTGAGATCTCAATCGGGACATGAGCTGATTATTGAGATCTCAATCGGGACATGAGCTGATTATTGAGATCTCAATCGGGACATGAGCTGATTATTGAGATCTCAATCGGGACATGAGCTGATTATTGAGATCTCAATCGGGATAGTCTGAAGGAAAACTTTTCACTCCCATACATTGATGTTCTGCTCAATGGTAAAGCGGAATTCGAGTTGTTCCCTTTCATGGATGATTTTTCTGGCCGTATACATAATCGCATGAAGAAGGAGACTAGGAGCAAGACTCCATTCATAAGCCCGCGGAGAACCTTTCATTTCAAGATAATGCCCTTCAGCCTAATGAATGCCAGAGCTGCATATCAGAGAACCCTGGAGATTTGGAAGACTTGCAACCCCAGATCCCAAAATCAATTTGCATATGCCTTGGCCACCCTATCCTCAATGTTCCGAGTGACAGCAGGTTCAGATATCGAGCCATTGAGAATCGAGATCTTGGAACGATCAGCCTACTCTATGTTAGTAGAGGAGGAGGCAGACGACAGGCTATGGTACCATGTCATTAAGGCATACTTGCAAAAAAAAGAGTTCCTTGAGGGGAGTGAGGCAGTGGATGGAAAGTATTTGGTGAAACTGTCTTCAAAGTTCTTTCTCAGAGACCATACGTTATATAAAAGGTCATATGACTCAGTTCTACTGAGATGCGTCGATACTAGAGAGGCCAATCAGTTGATGAGTGAAATCCATGAAGGTGAATGTGACCCCCATATGATCGGCCACCTGCTAAGCAAGAAGATCATGAGGCTGTGGTACTATTGGCTCACCTTGAAAGCCGACTATGTTCAGCATGTTCGTTCCTGTCATCAATGTCAAGTTTACAGAGATAGAATTGTTGCTCCCCTAAACGAATTGCACCAGATGTCCGAGGCATGGCCTTTCTCTATGTGGGGCATTGATATCATAGAACCAATTAATCCCAAAGCTTTGAATGGGCATCGTTTTATACTTGTGGCCATCGATTACTTCTCGAAATGGATTGCAGACAACTCATACACTAGCGTCACGGCTAACAATGTGGCTAGGTTTTTGCTTCGAGATATTTTCGCCAGATACGGGGCACCAGAGGCTATAGTCATCGACAATGGCTCAAACCTTAATAGCAAATTTGTTGACAAGGCCCTTGGCGACTTTCGCGTTCGCCACTCGAACTCTTCGCCTTATCGCCCACAGATGAATGGTACAGTAAAAGTGACGAACAAGAATATCAGGAAGATCATGCCCAGGACAACGCAGAATTATCGTGATTGGCATGAGAGGCTCCCATATGCACTAGTGGCATACCGAACATCGATCTGTACCTCAACCGAGGCAATTCCTTTCTCTTTGGTGTTTGGAATGGAAGCGGTGCTGCTAGTAGAAACAGAGATTCCGTCATTGAGGATTCTGCCTCAATTGAAATTGTCAGAAGCCGAATGGATTTATCAGAGATATGAACAAATGAACCTAATCGATGAGAAAATACTCTAGGATGTCTATCATGGCCAATACTATCATAAACGTGTCTCGAAGTCATTCAATCCGTAGTAATGACAATAAAAAGTCATGTCATAGTGGAGCAAAATGCCTGACGAACCCTCAGACATGAGAGTAGTTTTCTCCGCATCTGTTCTTTGAGTGCATGCATGCCTCGTCAAATTGATATAAGGCAAATCAAATTGGAGGTGGCACCCCCCTTCCGAGTGCTGCCAAAGGGATTTTGAGTAGCTTCAGGTTGAGAACGACAAAGCTCAGCGAGCCTGAAGAATGGTAAATCTGTATCGTTTCCAATTTACCCTTAATTATTTCAATTCTAACATGAGTTTATTTTATTCTTGATAGAGAATTGTTGAACGACTCGAGATTGGTACAAGGTGTGGCCGTCTGAGGCAACATTGAGAGGCGTGTCGTTCGAGAGTTAGCACTTAAATAAAAAGCAAGGCACCCCGTGGACGCTAACCGCGCTGCAGCGTAGTGGCAGGGGGAGTGACAGTGGTCCGAGCACGACCCGGGTTCAAATCTCGCGGTCGGCATCAATGTATATATGTGTAAATATTAATAAAAAAAAAACTTTTTGCACTCCCTTTATTTTGCAGAAAATGGTGAGAATGCCACCCAAATCAACATTCCCTCGCAATACTGGCATCAACAGTCCAGTTTTCAATCAAGTTTAAATGAGTTAACCTAGAAAGGTAGGGAATCTCGGGCAATACTTGAACCTTGAGCGCTATTGATCCATTCAACCATTGCCGCCAAGTGACGAAGTCGGTAAGAGAATAGTGCAAAACACCCAAATGGCGAAGTTGACAGAAAAGGAGATGCGCAAAGCACCTTAAAAGATGAAATCGAAGTGAAGAGTAGCGCGGTATCGATTCCAATTTATCCCTTTTAATTACACATCTGACGTGTTTCTCCATCTCTGGCAGAAGATGTAGATGTTTGAAAAATGAGCCTACGATTAGCAGGGAAAAGGTTGACACTCAAAGTGCATGGATTTATCCCGACACCTCCACACATGTCTCAGATAATACTTCAGCGTAGAAAAAAGGGAGAATCACGCGATTGCAGATTGTTTTCCATTCCTCAAGCTACCCAAGGAATTGCCTGACGAGCTCAAACGAAGCCATCAAAGGGGCAAGTATGGAGAATCAGTCGGACGACGCGGATCAGTGTTCGGTCTAGCCAGGCCCAAGGCGGATCAATATCCAATCTCCCTATGATGACTCCTCTCTCCGCAATAAAGGATGAAACTTCAACAAAAGACAAATTGATTGGGCAAACTAAGATAGAGAAGTGGGCCAGTGTAGGCCTCTCTACTCGTAACCAGTATTGCAGGCTCCCGTCACCGAATATGGCAGGAGAAAAGAAGTCTGGATTGGCCAGTCGATTAAGGTGAATGAGCAGTAACTGTCAGTCGACTCGAAGAGACAAAGTCAGGGAGTCTCAGCTCGTGCAGGTTTTAAGCACTGAATTGGACCATCGCAGCAAAGCTTGTCAACCCTCCTGAACAGAGGCGATCTCCGGTCTATTGGACTAGACAACGAAGCTCGCCACCCTTGCAATTAGGACTTCTATCTTGATGTACATGCGGAGAAGATTGGAACAACCAGATCCACACACTATCATGTATTGAGGGATGAAGTTAGTTCCCAAGTAGATGATCGAGCATCTCAGCAAAGGAGAGGATGTATCAAAGACACCACGTAGTCATGACGAGCTGATATTCCTCAAAGTCATCTCCTAGAATGATAAAGTTGCAAGATGATGTTAACAGCTCCACACTTCTTGTTTAAGCCACTAATGCATTATTTGTGACCTTTCAGGTCAAGCTAGGATGCAGCTTCAGCTATATGAATTGACCCAGACGGAGGGTAACGTTGTATCGTTTCCAGTCTTCAATTCCTGAAAATTCAGGTAATGACATTTCGCTATTGTTCATGATAGGATTGCCAGATTGCTTTGCCGCAGGTAAATCCTTAGAGGAAAGCAAAAATCAAAAGAGAAACTCTCTTACGAGAAGAAAGTTACAAGCTGAAGGATAAAATGGGGCATGCCAGAAGAATAGTGAGATGAACCAAACAAGCAGGAAACCATCAATTTCCAGAAGCGTAGACGAGGGTAACGTTGTATCGTTCCAAGTTATCATTTCTAGGAAAGGGCACCCACTAACGTGCTCTCCTTTACATAATTGCAAGAGCAACCGTCCAGTGTGGATCAGGTAAGTATCATCTTCCTTAAAACCCTTTTAGAAAAAAGGTTCCTCAAGACCTAGGAAAGAGCCTAGGCGTCTTGTTTTAAATGACATTCTAGAATGAGAAGTTATCAAATCCAGCATCCAATATGAGCATGAAGCCATTGTAGAGTAGCCGACAGTCGGAGAAACGAAGTCAGCAATTTCCAATTTGTACAAATCTCAGACGGGGAGTCAGAGCACGCACATGAATCTTACCATTCCCCAAAAGTTTTCTTTATCTTAGTTTATGCAAGTCTTAAATATAGATTTTGACTTTGCTGATAAGACTGACATGTTTCCTGACGAGAGGTGATTCTCAAAATTGCAGTTATCGTTGCTAAAAAAAAAATTATCATGTTATTTGATTCCTAGCAAGATCATCATGCAATTACTCCCCAATCTGGATTCTTGAAGAAGGACGTAGAAGGTCATTTCCCTAACAGTGGGTCAATGAGGATTTGTTCTCCCATTTATCTTGAATGTGGCGTTGTTAGCATATATCCTCAGAGGAGTAGACACAAAGCGTCTACTGGCCACTACAGTCCAGGTAAGTATCCCCCTCCTAAAACTTCTGTAGGGAGCATGACTGTTCAAATGGTTCACCCCCAGTCGGATCATGACATCTGTCCATAAAGCCATTGCTAAAACATCTCATCCCTCAGTGCATTTGGAGTAAACATTTCAGCTTGTCCTAAGAAAGCATCCATGTTCACTAAACTGGTGCATCCATTCATGTGTACATGCATCCTGCATTGAAGTCTCCAGCAGGTTCATTTGATAGGATGATTTTGTTAAGTGAAACGGAGGTATTGAGTATGCCAACCGTGAGTGATTAAGATGAAAGGCGAGCCCTGTCTAAACACGTCCCTAACACACTCTGAGAGTGAGTGGAAAAAAGGGCATTCATGTTTTAGGGCAGATGATTTATTCGCAATGTGTACATGGGTCGAAGTGATGAAAGGCGTTTCTTTCTTTTCCCCATACACACAATATATCCCTTGTTAGCCCTATTGAGCCTGAATAAGAAGAACATTCAAAATTACCCTGTCAAGAACCACCCCACATTCGGGCAGATACAGGAGATTGTAGTTGAAAGTCAACGGTGAAAGAGGTAAGAAAGATTTAATTGCCTTCACTTGCATTAACCTTTTTGTGGCAGCTTCATGTGAATCTTCATGGAAGCTCGAAGCATCCTAAAATGAAGAAGATCATTTCTTCCTCTACCCAAACACTGAATACCCTTTGCTAGCCAAGTTGAGCCTGAAAACATTCATTTCTAAAACCCGAGTGGTGATCATCTCCCCACACTGGGGCAAGATGTATGATATACCAGAAAATCGGTGTCATTGTGGAATGTCTTGAGAGTCCAGAGAGCTCATGAAAATAGCAAAGAAGAGAAAAAAAAAGAGAATGAAAAATAAAGGGCTAAAAAAGAAAAGTGCCTAGTAAAAGCAAGGCCGAAGCCCAAAGAGAAAAAGAAGAATAAGTCAAATGCAAAAAAAAAAAAAAGGGAAACTGATAGCTTGTTGGACTCTCGAGACATATTGTGATCCCCAGAGTTAAATGCTTTCCCCAAGCGGAGCGAAGTTGTCGAAGATACCAAGATGGTCACCAACTCTTAAGCCCCCAAGAAAAAGAAATTATAGCCTTATAAGCCCTCCTCGAACCGACATTACAACCCATCCAAAGACTCTTCTGATTGGGATGTTTCGAGTCAACATGAGGACTTTGCAAAGAAGCTACCGCTCGAAGGAGTGGAGCCAATCATTTCTTGTCTTATCTTATAGGCTCTTGACTTGTAGACCCGGCGAAGGTAATAACTTCAAATGTTTTCCCCAGTATGGCCTCAAAGCAAGAAAAACCCCTTGTGTAAGCCCATGACCAAGCCAGCATTACAGTCCTGAAAGACCTTTCAGATTGACCAAGAATGTATGCATTGCGAATATGTCTGAAGCCTTAGACACGAAAAGAGTGCGAGGTACCGAGATGATTTTATCCTAAATCCTCAAGTGAGCAATTGGGATCAACAGATATCCCCAGCAAGAGTGCGTGAGAAGCCCTTTCAGATTAAGGATCTTAACTTGGCATGCTCAATAACCCTTTTCATGAAGCAAAATTGTCATCCTTCATGAACTACAAGTACTAAAAAAAAAAAACCATTTTCGAGAGCGAGAATTCTCTCATCATTTGATTTTTCCCATGGAGTCTAATGGTTGACACTGTCCTCTAACTGAATGAGAAGCTTTCAGCATCATGTCGTGCCAAGTAGCTTCCTCAGCAAGTAGACTTGCTTCATGTGCCCATGCATTTAATGTTATCTGCCCATCATTCTGAATTTGTTTCATAAGTCCAGAGTCTATAAGAACCAGGCATGAGCAATTCGGTTATCTGTGGCAGGTTTGAAGTAGTGAAAGAACACATCATAGATGTTCATTGGTGTTAATATTTGTTCGAGCTAACCTTGTTTGGACAGGAAGGGCGAGCTTTAATGTCCCTAAACCAGTTCCACAATAAGCTTCCTCAGTTTGGAAAGTCTAACAACCTAGAACAGAGATGACGCCAAGTGTTTGTCAAAAGCCAAGTCACGCGAGTGTGAATCGCGGTGGCAGAGCTCGCAGATGACATTTTCACTTCATTCAGCATGCTTCGATCACATGCAAGTGCAAAGGTCGAGACCTTGTCCCATCGAATCTAGAGAGTATATTCCAGAAAGCCGAAGTGTAAGTTCAGTCTGGAAACAGCACTCTCTTTCCCATTGAAATTACTATTTTTGGAGCTAACCTTCTTTGCGCAGGTAAGGTGAACTTTCGTTTCCCGAGAACCATCCCGTAGGTAAGTTTCCCCATTCTGGTGAGCAGCTATAGCGCACTGTCATTTTTCGTGGTTTTAAAAAATAGCACGGATCATGTCTTTTTAATCACCTTTTCATGAGTCAAAACACTGTGAATTGAGTGCTTTTTTATAGCCTTTTCATGGATCGGAGATCATGAATTGTGACTTTTTCATAGCCTTTTCACGGGTCAGAGACCGTGAACTGTGACTTTTTCAATAGCCTTTTCATGGATCAGAGATCATGAATTGTGACTTTTTCATTAGCCTTTTCATGGATCAGAGATCATGAATTGTGACTTTTCCATAGCCTTTTCACGGGTCGGATACCGTGAATTGAGACTTTTTATTTAGCCTTTTCATGGATCGGAGATCATGAACTGTGCTTTTTCGTAGCCTTTTCACGGGTCAGATACCGTGAACTGTGACTTTTTTCATTAGCCTTTTCACGGGTCGGATACCGTGAACTGAGACTTTTTATTTAGCCTTTTCATGGATCGGAGATCATGAACTGTGCTTTTTCGTAGCCTTTTCACGGGTCAGATACCGTGAACTGTGACTTTTTACATAGCCTTTTCACGGGTCGGATACCGTGAACAGAGACTTTTTATTTAGCCTTTTCATGGATCGGAGATCATGAACTGTGCTTTTTCATAGCCTTTTCACGGGTCGGATACCGTGAACTGTGACTTTTTCAATAGCCTTTTCATGGATCGGAGATCCTGAACTGTGACTTTTTATGTAGCCTTTTCACGGGTCGGATACCGTGAACTGTGACTTTTTTATAGCCTTTTCACAAGTCTGAGACCGTGGATTGTGACCTTCCCTCTGAGGACCAAATCCGTACCACTCTTACGATCGTCCCATAAGTGTGTTTGTTTGAGCTAACCTTGCCTGAGCCGCTGCGAGAGACGTAGATCCTCGAAGCCAGCTCCCCGAGCAGTCCCCTCAAGTCTGGAGAGCCTTAAAGCCCAGAGCAAACACATTACCAAGGCATGGAGCCCCGGAGTTTTAACCTTGCATGCGTAGGTTCCGATGTGAGTCTCCCCAAGCCTTTTTGTTTTTGTTAACCTTGCATATGCAGGTTATGAGTGGCGCGGAGCCCTTGGGATAATCTTGCATGCGCAGGTTTCCCGAGCGAGTCTCCTCGAGCCAAACCAAGTCCATGTTTTCACACGGTCGTCCCAGAATTTTATTTGTTTGAGTTAAACTTGCATGCGTAGGTACCTCAAGCGAAGCCAACCCGTATGTTTATACGGTCTTCCTAGATATTTTTGTTTGCTTGAATAACCTTGCATGCACAGGTACTAAGAGGTGTGGAGCACCGGAGCCAGTTCTCCGAGTGAGTCTCCTCAATTTTAGCCTCGATAGTTGCTTTGGTGGTTTTCCCAAGCACTACCAGGTTTGTGTATTCATAAAATTAGGTGTCTTTTCGTCTTGAAATGGAATCTCTCTGAGCTCCCATTTCAAGAGGGGCAGCTGTTGACACCTAATTTTGGCGATTACGTATTATTACTATTATTATTATTATTATTATTATTATTATTATTATTATTATTTTCTATATAAAAAAAGAGAAGAAAAGAGGTTGGATCGGGCCTGCTAGGTCCGAAGCCGCGCGGGCCTGGCGCGCAGGTTTAATCGCGCGGGACCAGCCCACACGCGAGCCCAACTGGGCCTTTCCCGCTCGCGGGCCACCCCTCATTCCTTTTCCCTTTCTACTTGAGCCCATTTTTACTTATATTCCCCCTCTTTGGATCAACACGCCCAGGCCCATTTGCCTTTTTTATTTCCCCACCAGCCCATCTCACCCTCTTTTTCTTTGTCTTGGCTGCCGACTCCCACACGCACGATCTCTCATCCCCACACTGACGTTTCATCATCATCTGCACAAAACTCACTTCACTCTTAATTACACGGGGACATCATTCATTTATGAGAGGGTACACTTCACGTGGGTTGGAGGGGCCGGACGTCTTGATGAGGAGTTATGGACTCCGGTCCAAAAAGGAGAGCAGGAGTCACGGAAGAGGGGGAGCGGAGAAGAGGATATCGCGGACTAAAGGTGTCGGCGACCAGGCCAGCATCGGTCGTCGTCGTCGCGGCCAGCCTCGCGACAGGCGGCGACATCGACATGGCAGTAGCCGAGCAACACAGCTCGGTTTCGCGAAGGGAGCCGGCCGATGGTTTTGAGTTCCTCGCGACAGGCGGCGATGTCGACGTGGTAGTAGCGGAGCAGCGGAGCTCGGATTCGCGCAAAGGGAGCTAGTTGATGGTTCGTGACGACAGTCGGCCGGGCGGTTCTTCTCTGGTCGCCAAAATGAAAAAAAAAAGTAGAGAGACCGAGAGGAAAAATAGAGAGAGAGAGAGAGAGGGAGCCTGACAGAGGAGCGCGCAGACCGAGCCCCGTGTGGCGGTGGCCATATCGCGTCCGGCGTTCAGCGACGAAGTGAAGCAGACCAGTAGCGGCGCCCGAACAGACCCGATGACGGCATATCGAGACGGACCGGTGGCGGGCTTTGGCGAGCATAGAGATGGAGTTAGTCCAGGCGCGATGAGGCCAGCGGAAAGTGGTATCTCAGCAACGTCTCGAGGACCTCGAGTTGCACCCGATCTGACCAGCACAGGAAGTAGAGTGGCGGCACGCAAGTGGATCCCGGAAGTGACGATGTTGTTCGGCCGGCGTACACTCGAAAAAAACAGTGAGAGGTTCGAGGGAGGGGGACGCTCTAGACAACTGAGCCGCCTTGTGGAGGTCGTCCTCGCCATCGCAACCCGAGGGGACGATCTCGCGATGGCGATCGACGGCGATTTGAACTGACGCGGGCGAGTCTCGGGCAGGTTCTTATGATATTTTAGTCACTGTGGATCCTTCTATGGAGCTGTTGACGTGCATTCATGTGATAGCCATCCCCGGCCGCTAAGTTTTGGCCCTTCGTTCTTGGCTCGTCGTTTGTTCATGCTCGCTTGTTTTGTTTTAGCTTACTGCCTTTGCTTGGTTTCGAACTGTGGGTGGTATTTTTGTGTGATGAACCGTTTATTGAAGCTCCATGTTGCGAGAGGACGAGTTGGCGAAGGTTTGAGCCTCGGTCGAGTCTGTCGTTGGTAGTCGTTCCTCGAGTCTGTCGCTGGTGGTCGACGATCCTTCGAGTGGTCATGAATCCGTTGGGATACGGCCTGGTGGTAGTGCGACGAGCGACTCGACAGGTTTGGGAGTGACTCGAGTGTGAGCGGCGTTGGTCGTACGAGACGACAGAACCGTTAGCAAACCCCGACATCGACAGTCTAGTGGTGGGGTGCGATCTGGCGACCGAGCAGAGCCGGTCAGCTTGCGGTGGTGCAGACGAGCGAGTCCTGACGATGTGAGCGGGTCCAAGCGAGCGAACCCTAGCGGCGAAGGAGACGAACGACGGCCGAGGATGTCAGTAGGGCGAGCTGGGTGGAATAGGTTGGCTTCTTGGAAGAGCCGGTTCTGAACGGTGGCGCACGACGACGATCGAAGAGACGTGGTTGAATAGAGGAGGCCGGGTCGGACCGGCGTGGTGGCCAGACGACCGACGAAGCCGACGTCGATGCCGACGTTCTGACCGGCGGTATCCTTTCTTTTGGCCGCAGTGCTTCGTCATGCAGGGACGTCGCGACGAAGAGGATGATGAACAGTGACGCGACCATGGCCTTCTCGTCCTCTCCTTTGGCTGCTTGGGCTGCTCGGTTGAGCCCATATGGGAGAAGGAAGAGGCGAAGTTGGGCTTCGGTCTGGGCTGATCCAAGGGCTGGGCGTGAGGGAGCTGGGCCAGAGGATGAGTGAGGCCCAATTCGGACAGGGAAAGGACAAGCGGGCCTGGTTTTCTGTTGTACCGTTTGGGCCCCAATTCGGGTCCTCTTACCCGGAACCGACTCGGACCTGGTCCCCTTTTAATAATAATTTATTAATATTATTATTAATTAAATATAAATAATAATTAATAATAATTAAAAATAAAAAAATTTCACAAAATGTCAAAAAATAGTAAATAGATAGGAAATGCTTCTATTTGTTTATTTTGTCTAATTAGGCTTTTATATGCTTGATTATCGACTGTTTGCTATGTTTAATTCGCATGACTTGGTTTTAACTTCGCATGTGAATGACTAAATATTATGCATATCTCAGTAGGTAAAATTAGCATGATAATTAGAGTTTAATTCGAGATACTCGTTTTAGCCTTTAATTGGCTGAACTTTGCTGACTATCTACTTTGAGTGAGTGCATGTTCCAAAGGCTTGAAGCACCATTTTGACATTCCAATGTGGCGATTGACGATGATGCCCATGGCGATGGAAGCCTATCGAGGCTTGATGATTGAAGACCGACGTCCAATCCGGTCCATTTTTGTATATCCGATCCACGTGTCGGAGTTACTTTCTTTAAATATCGCCATTATAGATTTGAATTGCATGTGCTTATTTCAGTCTTTATTTGGCATATTTACCTGATTGAGTGTTTATAACACTGTCTTTTGACAAATTGCCTGTTAATTGCTTTTCCTAGATGCTAGGTTAAGGATAAATAGGTAATTGCACGAAATGACAGAAAAACATTATGCATGTTCATCTAGCACTGGTTAAATACCTTGTAGGCTTAAAATGATATGCAGAATGTGTGGTCACCTTAGGGAACATTAATTGGTTAGGTACCGAAAGGGCGCTAATTATCTAATTAGCGTAAACAAGTCCCCGAACCTAGAATCTCTGGTTGCGTATGAATCGAGATAATACTCCCATGTCTCGATTGGTTTCTAGCCGACCCCAATAGGCTAGTGGCGACTCTTAATAGCATTTTAGTTTGCTAATCCGTAAAACGAAATCCAACGTCACGCGAGGTAGGACTTGGGAGAGTTCACGCCATTGGCCGATGGCAATATCTTTAAACCCGCCTGACCCCTCGAGGGAAATTTCAGACAGGTCGCGACACCTCCTATAGGGCTTGAGCCTTTGAGTCAACTAGCTGAATTCCTTGATACGAACCTCAATGAAATCAAAGCAGATGCCAAAAGTAATTTTGGACGGGTTTCCCTATCTTTTCTTCTAGATAGATTTCCACACCTCCCTGCTAGCAAAGGAACTAAGTCTGGTAGAGCTTTTGTCTTGGCTTTCTTTAGTTTTGTGCTATTTCCGATCTCCTCTGTTACTTTTGACCCTATCATGGCTATTGTAGTTAAACAAGTTTGTTATGGGTGGGATTATTCGAACCTTATCCTTGCTGAAACCTTCCTCTCCCTAAACCGATGTAAGAAAAGCAAGAAGGGAATCTTTAGAGCCTCTAGTGGTCTCATATATTTGTGGTTCACATCTCATATCAAACAATTTCATATCCACATGGGTTTCCCTGAGATTAGCTCCGACGTCCATCCTCGTAGAACTTTCATCAAAACTCATACACATATTCCTAAGTTCAACTTTAAAAAATGGAAGGAATTCCTTAGAGCTCTAAACCAGAACAACTCCAATGGCGACATAGATTACCAACACTGGGTAAAGTCAGGCTCGCATGTAATGGCGAAGACCCAGTCCCCTTGTTAGGTTTCACAAGCGCCACAGCATATTATCCAAGTAGGGTTATCCGACAGTTTGGAGCATTGTAAGAGATCCATTCGTCGCCACAACCAGGTGTCTTCTCGTTTGACATACCAAGGGAGACCCTCACAAGGGAAAATAAGAAGCAATTTGAAGCCAGGGTGGAATTCATCATATGCTCTTTGAAAGACTCCCAGACTGAAGACGTAAGATGGCCGGATGATATGACTCATGAGATGGATACTCATAGGGCTTCTGCAGAATACATTCGACACTTTGAGGCGATCAGATGCAGCTTTGTCGAGCCTTATGTGCCTGAATACATCGTGTCGTACGTGCTTGGAGTGGAGCCATATATACCCGAAGATATGATATCGCCATCATATTCGGGAGATAAGGAATCTTAGACTGAAGGACTCGATCTCTGCTGGGATGATGAGGGTGCCTTAGACCTCAAGCGCCCTAGACTTTAATAGACTATTCTGTCAAGTGTAAAACGTGTGAACATTATGATGTCTGCTCAACATCTGAATACTCATTTGTATTGAATGTTACTTTGGGCACATGTGTATGAGCATAGGCATGTTTTGTCGATGCATAAAAAATTATCGTCAAATATTACGGTTCTTTTAATTTCATGAATTATTTTGAAAAATGATTGAAATAACTGCTCACGTGAGACCAAGGCTCACAAGGTAGTCTTTTTTCTCATTCATCAATGGAAAACATGCAATTGGAAGAATCCAGTACTTCCCTTATCAATCCTAAAAAGATACTTACTTGTTATTTTCAAATAAACAGGTGCTCTCTAATCACGGAACTACCAAAGCATCATTTTCGTACTCGACTTAAGACGAGAATGGAACGGCAAGAGTTGACTCCACGAGATTAAGGCAATGTTGGAAGTCTCCCAAGTCAGACAAACAGCGGTACCTAACCTGAACGACTCAGGTCAATCCTCAATACCCAATATGGCCGACAAAGGAACAGCTGAAGGTGCCTAACATGCCGTAGAAGACGCCCGTATGCCGAACGTCCAGTCACAGCCAAAGACGTCCCATGTTATCATTAACCTCGAGAAGGAGAAAAAAGGGAAACAGATTGTGAAAACTGAAGCCGAGGCTAAGAGAATAGCCAAAATTGAGGAATGTTTGAGGAGCCAGGGTTATGAGCTAGCCCGTTTTGACAAGATATCTCATTTCGCCAAAGTGGAGACCCCCCTGATTACAAAGAGCCAGACTTCGTGAGAAAGTACAATGGGACGGGCTGTCCACGTGCTCACCTCAAATATTACTTACGTAAGATGACGCACTATTCGGACTACATTCCATTGCTGATGAATACGTTCCAAGAGAGTTTAGCTGGCACCGCTCTAGCTTGGTTCATTGAGTTAGACCTTGATGACTACGACGGATGGGAAGATCTTGCTGAAGATTTTCTAAGGCAGTATAAGTTTAACACAACTACAGCCCCGATGAGGGAAGATTTGTTACGAACTGTGAAAGGAATAAGTGAAACAATCAGAACATACGCCCAAAGATAGCGGGCTTTGGCAACCCAAGTAAAACCGCCAATCTCGGAGGATGATTTGATTAACCTGTTCTTAAAAGTACTTCCATATGAATACTTCGACAGATTAAACACCTCAGGATGCCAAACCTTGACACATTTGATAAAGGTGGCCGAGAGATTGGAGTGGGCTTTAAGAGAAAGAAGGCCGCATAAGACTTCGACGAGGAAGCAATATCCCTGAAAAAAGAAAGAGAGATTGGAGTTGACATAGCCTTTGTACCAAATTCCCATAAGCCCAAGGTGTTCAATAACTCCAATCAGACCAAAGGTGGATCACCATGGTCAATGTCTAAAGGACAAGAACCTAGGAAGAGGAAGCCTCAAAAGCAATTTTCCCAGCTCCCAAGATCGTTATCCAAATTGCTCCCGATGCTATTAGAACAATACTTGGTGGCAAAAGAACCTCATAGAACGAATCCGGCAAAATATTCGGGTTTTGATGAAAGCCAAACCTGCGCCTATCACATGGGTAAAAGAGGATACAATGTAGATAATTGCTATATCCTTAAGATGAAAGTTTAAGCTCTCATCGACAGTCAGATTTTGAAGTTTGATGATGTAGCTCTGAACATGCAAGGGAATCCACTTCTTGATCACCAGGCAGTTGGTGCAATATTTGCCGATGAAGAAGAAAACCACCTCGAGCTGAAGGTGAATGTACCCAAGCTAACTAAAATTTTGACAATCGCTTCGTTGTATCCAAAAGAGGGAGAAGTGTCAGCTGATAGAAATAAGTAATGTATTGCCAAGATGATGAGCCTAGGGATAATGTCAAACGTTGCCGATGAAAGGTTTGAATGGATTAAGGCCTCCGTAAACCTAGAATGGAACCAGTTTGTGGTTGAAACCAAACGAGGAAACATGTGGAATGTCCCCCATCAAAGTCTGGTAGGCGACATAGAGTTGATTACCAAACTAGAAGAAGAACTCGACGAAGATGAACTGGAAGCTACCAAGCGAAGTTTGGCAGATCGCAGATTTGTGACTGAAGCACTAGAGAGGGGCGAAGTTATAAACAATATGAGTGAATATTCTGGTGGATACAATTTTAAAGTGAAATACTCTACTCCTCCCAGTTTCTTCCAGAGAATAGAGGATATTATACCTGATGGGTAAGGAGGTATGATGATCTTGTTCAACCAGAGGTCTAGGAGGATGTGATAGAGCCTTTTATAGAAGAACCTAAATCATCATTCAACCAGGTGATGTCGGAACATTTCCTGCCCATTGAAGAGTAGGTAGATGATCTCTTATGGGAAATGGAGGATATGTCATTCCGATTAACAAAGTACAGTCATTCTCAGCCGACAGATGACAAGATTAACGCAGAGCAATACGTCAGGATGGAGAAATTTAAACTTAGTGGCAAAGCTTGACTGAACTATTCGATAGAGTAAGAAAATACTTGAAATTTGCGATGTCAGTAGAATCAAGTGATGTTGACAGGCATCACCAGTTAGAATACGAAAACTCCATAGAAGACTTTGGCGATACTGTGACAATGATTGAAACTGCTGCAACTGTGGTGATCAAACTAGATGAGCTTGACAGCCTAAGCCAAGAAGAAGACTGTCTGATTGAACCCATTGTGATTTGCCTACCAAGAGATGAAACAAATGATGAAGCTGAACCAGAGACCCTGCCTAACGACAGTAACTATAAAAGTCTCGCCGGTATAAAATTATGACCCTAATACAGTCCATTGGAACTATGGGACGGGGGAAATAGACGATGTAATGAGGTTCGGATGATTTTACGCCCCAAGGGAAGGCGAATCCGAAAAGAAGGAAGTCTCGAAAGAAGACGCATAAAAACTTCTGTCCGTCGCTAAAACCAGTGAGTTTGAGGTGATAGAGCAGTTAAGGAAGATGTCGGCCCAAATATCTCTATTAGATATGTTTATCAACTTTGAGAAACATAAAGATGCACTGTTGAAGATACTAAATAAAGTGCATGTCCCTGAAACTATCAATGATGTGCAATTGGGAGACTTTGTGGGGCAATCCTTCTAAAAGACCAATTGAGCTTCTCAGATGAATATTTCCTCATGGAGGGAAGAGGGCACAACAAGGCATTGTACATTGCTGCACAATGTAATGGGAAGATAGTAGCACATGTACTAATCGACAACGGATCTACTTTTAACATATCCTCTTTGGCTACATTGAGGAGTTTGGGTATCAAAGAGGAGACGATTAGAACCTCCAAAGAAGCTGTTAGAGCTTTTGATGGGATGAGAAAGACAGTGGTAGGAGAAATCGAGCTGGATGTGCTCATTGGCCCAACCAAATTCTCCATAAACTTCCAAGTAATTGATTTACCGAGCGCATTCGGATTCTTGTTAGGAAGACCCTGGATTCATGTTGCTGGAGCCGTGCCTTCAAGTCTACATTAGAAAAGTGTGATTCGTGGTTGATGGGAAGGTAATTATCGTCCATGGAGAAGTTGATCTCCTTGCATATCAGAATAGCGATATTCTCTACATTGAGCCAGAAGCTAAGCAAGAGGCGAGCTACCATTCCCTGAAACTGGTGGTAGTGGTCCACACTCATGTGGGGGCAAAGCTGAAAGCTCATTTTATCTCTGAAGCCAACCTTTTACCAGCTAAGATGCTACTAGCATATGGATTCAACCCAAGAAAAGGTTTGGGCAAGCGCGGTCGAGGAATCAACGCTCTTTTACAGTTAAAATCCAACGAGCATAAGATAGGCTTAGGATATCAGAATACTTGTGTTGGTAATTTTACCTCCAAGATAGTAGGCCGAGGCCGAGGCCAAGAGCCATGGATGCCGTGGATGCCGTGGACGCCGGATAAACCAGAAAGATTCCTTCATTGGTTCTCCAGCCAGGAAAGGCAAATCTAAGATGTTTCAGCAGCCCTTTGAACGAGTATTTCAGCAAAGACTCTAGGTGGTTGTGAGAAGAAGGGATAACTTCGTCAATAGAACTAGATCTGACAAATCTTTTTCTGGAAGATAGCTCCGTGAACATCATCATAGAGTGGCTGGGTGATGAAGCCACTACTTCTGAGTAAAGAAACTTCTCCCTTGCTTTTAATATTGCACTTAACTTCCTACATTTTGTTACACTTTTCGTTTTTGTTGTTTGAGGTAAATGTAGGAAAACGCCTTTAGATCTCCGACCGTTAGTCCAAACAGCACAACTTGTAATGCGGTCCATTTTCGTATTCAATAAAACACACAAATTTTGTTAAGGACATTTGGAACCACAAATCAGCCCAATGATGATGCTGGCCTTCCACATGGGAAGCTTGAAGCCTGGTTTACCATATGATTCCTGATTTTCAAAAGATTTCTAAGGAACAATGATGTTTGAGGATATGAGGACTAGTTCCGTTTATGCCTACACTTATTTTGAAATTTCTTTTGAAATTTTTTTTCACACTCATGCATCGCATTTTTTATATGAAATAGAAACTAACCATGCTCATGACATTTTAGGCATATCATCTCGATCATGCATACTAGGTTATTGTGTGAACCGGACCACCAAGATGATTACTCCTACGATATTGAGGAAGACAAAGATGAGGGTTATGCGGCTATATGTAGGGAGTGGAATGCCTTCGAAGAGTCGATGCCTCCCACTTCAGAAAAGCTAGTTGTCATTAACTTGGGTGGTGCTGCGGATATGAAAGAAGTCAAGATTGGTGGACATCTATCTCGAGCTGAAAGGCTCAGATTCATAGAATTACTTAAGGAATATCAAGATATTTTCGCCTGGTCATACGCGGATATGCCGGGTTTGGATCCCAGAATCATGGAATATGCATTATCCACAGATCCAGTGTTAAACCGGTGAGACAAGGCAGCAGACGGATGAAAGCTGAGTTAGAAGATAGAATTAAAGAAGATGTGATGAAACTTCTTAGAGTGGGATTTATTGAAGCTATCCCGTACTCAGATTGGATTGCAAACATAGTCCCCGTTATGAAAAAAGATGGCAAAGTTCGGATCTATGTGGATTATCGGGACTTGAATAGAGCAAGCCCAAAAGATGATTTTCCACTTCCCCACATTGATGTGCGGGTGGATAGTACAGCATGGTACGAATTATTCTCATTCATGGATGGATTCTCCGAATATAACCAGATCCTCATGAAACAAGAGGACAAATCGAAAACTGCATTTACCACCCCTTGGGGAAATTTTTGTTATAAGGTTATGCCTTTTGGACTAAAGAATGATTGGACAACTTATCAGAAGGCAATGGTCACCCTATTTCATGACATGATCCATAAGAAAATTGAGGTATATGTTGATGACATGATCGCCAAATCCAAGGAAGGACAAGATCACATTCAAGTGCTAAGAAAGCTGTTTGAGCAACGGCGAAAATACAAGTTGAGGTTGAACCCTAACAAATGTGTGTTCGGGGCAAAATCTGGGAAACTTCTTGGATTCATGTTCAGTAACAGGGGCATTGAGATTGACCCTTTGAAAATTCAAGCTATTTGTGACCTAGCAACTTTCTCGACGGTGAAAGAAGTAAGAAGTCTTCTAGGGAGATTAAACTACATCACCAAATTCATCAATCAATTATTAGATGTGGCTAAACTAATTTCCAAATTGCTTAAGAAAGGTGCGAAAGTGACTTGGGATACAGAATGCAATCAAGCGTTCCAAAAGATCAAAGCCCATCTAGTCACTTCACCAGTACTTGTGCCACCTATCACAGGTCATCCCTTGACCTTGTATTTGACTATACATCAAGAATCTTTAGGAGCCTTACTTGCTCAAAGTCGCCCGGTGGATGGTAAGGAAAGAGTCATCTACTATCTGAGCAAGAAATTTACCTCATCTGAAACGAATTATGTGCATGTCGAAAGGGCTTGCGTAGCAACAGTGTAGGTACTTCGTAGATTGAGGCAGTATACCATGCACCATCATATTCAACTGGTGACAGAAAATGACCCTATCAAATATCTCTTGGAGAAACCCGCTTTGATTGGGAAGTTCGCAAAATGGCAAGTGATGTTGTCCGAATTTGACATCAAGAGTTCTTCACAAAAATCTGTGAAAGGGAGAGCCATAGCCGATACGTTGGTAGAGAATTCTCAAAATTGCACATCTTCTGGGAAGACAAAAGTGGAAGATCAAGTTTTGAATCTGACATAAGATAAATGAGTCATATATTTCGACGGTGCTGTCAATTTGTCGAGAGCTGACACAAGGGCAGTACTAATATCCCTTTATGGTCAACATTATCTTGTTGTAGTAAAACTGACCTCCCCTTACACCAATAATATTTCAAAATATGAAACATGTATTCTAGGCCTACAGTTGGCCATCTCCATGGAATTACCTAAGCTGCAGGTTTATGGAGATTCTATGCTCATTATTTTTTAGACACAGTGAGAATGGAAAACAAAGGACACAAAACCCATCCCTTATCATGAGTACCTTGAAGAGTTGACGCTTAAGATCGAAGAAGTGTCATTTGAATACTTGTCAAGATCGCATAACCAATTTGCAGACGGGTTGACCACGTTGGCCTCATTGTTGTAAATAACTGATGGATTAGAAGTGGAGCCACTGAGGATTGGCATAATTAGAAAATCAGCTTATTGTATGCTGATCGAAGAAGAATTTGACGGAGAACCATGGTACCATGATATCAAGAATTATCTCTTGAAGAGAGAGTTTCCTGAAGGATGTCAAGCGGGAGACCGAAGATATATAGCCAACACGGCTAGCAAATTCTTCCTCAGTGGACAAGTGTCGTACAAAAGGTCATTTGACTCCACTCTATTAAGATGCGTAGATGTTAAAGAAGCAAATACTCTCGTGAAGGAGATCCATTAAGGTATATGCGGGCCACACATGAATGGCCATCTCCTCGCTAGGAAGATTGGCTTGGTTATTATTGGATGACCATCGAATCATATTGTAGTGAACATGTCAGGTCATGGTACCACTGCCAAGTATATGGTGATAAGATTAATACGCCCCCGAATGAACTTCATCAGATGTCTGAAGCTTGGCCTTTTTCTATGAAGGGAATAGACATGATAGGGCCTATCAATCCAATAGCTTCAAATGGTCGTCGCTTCATCCTAGTTGCAATTGATTACTTCACGAAGTAGATAGAGGCTAGTTCTTACACGAATGTCACTACAAGAAATGTGGCGAGGTTTATTAAGAGAGATATAATTTCTCGATATGGTATCCCTCGAGCTATCATCACAGACAATGGATCCAACTTAAATAACAAGATTGTTGACGATCTACTGGATCACTTTGGAATTCGACATCTTAGTTCTTCCCCTTACCGCCTACAAATGAATGGAGCAGTAGAAGCGGAAAACAAGAACATCAAAAAGATTTTAGCTAAGACTGCCGAGAATTATAGGTATTAGCATGAAAGGCTACTCTTTGCCTTAATGGCGTATCGGACTTCCATCAAGACTTCTACATGGGCAACTTCTTATGTACTGGTATATGGGATGGAAGCTGTCCTACCCATAGAGATTGAAGTTTCCTCTTTGAGAATATTATCAGAAGTTCAACTCTCTGAGGAAGAATGGGTCAAACATAGATGTGAACAGCTGAATCTGATAGACAAGAAGCGTCTTAGAGCAATCTGTCATGGTCAGAGTTACCAGAAGAGGGTGGCCATGTCATTTAACCGGAAAGTTAAAGCTAGAAGTTTCGAGTTGAATGACCTGGTAGTAAAGAAGACTCTGCCGAATGTTGCTCATCTGAGAGACAAATTTACCCCGAATTACGAAGGCCCTTATGTTGTCAAGAAAGTCCTCATGGGAGGAGCGTTAATTCTTGTAAATTCTGAATGAGAAGAATTGTGATATCCTGTAAATTCAGATGCTGTGAAGAAGTATTATCCATGAAATGAAATCAGATGATGATCGCTTGACTTTCTCCGAAACGATCTGAGTCGCCATGACTGTCATTACATAAGCATATAACATGTGTTATGTTTTACAGGATTCCAAGAAACGAACTCATAATCAGATTCGTTCAAATGGAACCAAGAACAGAATGGTCCCTGACACGTAGAGCAAGGTGATATGTATTAGTTCCATTAAGTGTTAAAACATCTTTCACTTACTGGAATTTTTATTCGCTTCATACAGGAACGCCCGATGAAGACAGAAGACAGCAACAGAGAAATACTGTAAAATTTCTCACCCTCCTATAAGAGAAAAAGAGTCAGAAAAATGAACATTCGTATGGTCGAACTTAGGAATGAATCATGCTTTAAAAAAATGAATTCCTAACACTTATTGCACACCTATTGGAATTGAAGGTTATCCAAGCATGGTCGAAATATACATTATGCATCATTAAATCCTCTGTGGGGTGAAATATCTGGAGGAAAACGAAATGATTTTTTCAAAATAGAGTTGTTTAGGCTATCTAGCAAGAATGTTTCTTCAGATAAGAGGCAAACCTAATCCAAACACATCCTATACACACTGGAGAGATAAGAGAAGTGTAAGGATAGAAAAGCTCGAACCAGGGAATGTAAGGGCCATTCGCATCGATTACATGGATTGGGATGATGGAGGCATTCATTCTTCTCCATAAACACTACAAGTGATCATTGACAAACCCTTTGAGCGGTGGTTTTCATTTCTTAACCCTGTCAAGAACCGCCCCACATTGGGGTCGTATGGAAGCAATCCAGTGGCATGAACAGGTAAATGGTTAGAAATCTTTTTGCTCGGACTAACATCAATCTTCGTGTGTTGATATACACTGATCCAGGCGCCTTAGGATGATGAAAAGACGTTCATTTCTCTATCCTACACACTTATACCCATTGTATAGCTAATTTGAGCCTACACATTTATTTCATGTACCCCCATTGGTGATTATTGCACAGCCCCAAGGCAAAGGTGGTAAAGGCACTCTGGGACAGAGAACTTCAAAAAGTGGGAGTTACATGAGAATTTCAAAGTGAGATGTTCAAGACAGGATGAGACTCAAGTCACATACCTTACATGATAATCAAAGATCCTAGTTCCTAGAAAAAGACAAGGAAAAGGCGGGATCGAAAAAGAGAAAAATCAGAATCCCTATGCATTAGGAAAGAGACAAAAAGGCTGACAAGAACAAGGCTGACCCTCACCGAAATGCTGGAAAACCATAAGGCAAATTTTGGGGACACCAAGGGATTATTGGATATCTCAACCCCCCAACAAATTCTGAGCTAAAGAAGAACCTTCAGGAATTGTGCAACAAGAGGCTATCCTTCAAATGGAATCGTAACGAACTGCCAAAACGGGAAGCAATGTCTTTCAAAGATTAGACCCGTTCTCAAGACAAGTAGTAGCAAGAAGACTAGAGGTGTTCATCGAAGAATTATCAATCAGGGACAAAACAGAAGACTGATCGGGAATGATCACCAATCGGGCTACCGCTCTGAAATGTGGATCGAGGGCCTTCTCGGCGTGGGCCCTCCCAGGCCCATACCAAATCGCGACGGGAGTTAATTTTTACGGATTTTTCGACGATTAAAGTCGATCGGATTCGACCTTGGTGTGGTCGTGGTGACATGTGCTATGTATGCATGCATTTGGAGTCGCCACCAGTCCTTCTTGGAAGGTGGATCGGAAACATCACTAATCGATTGGGAGAGATCGATTAGTTTTGCGGAACCAGAGATTTTGGGTTCGAGAACTTGGTTACATTTGTGTCATTACCAACGCCATTTCGGTACCTAACACGAGTGATCTTCCTAACTAAGATTTCATGCAGGCGTAATTTTGGGTGAGCTAGGTCAGATTCAAGGATTTCATGTAGGTTGAAAATCTAGTTCTATCAATCACAATCAATATAATGAAAGCGCAATCAAGTGCATAAATGAACCACGTCAATGCACATCAATTCAAATCAGGGGTCTCCTATTATAGCCTTAAAAGCTTAGAGAATGTGTGATTTTGGACCAGGGGTAAAATAGGAAGATTGGAGACGAATCGCCTGAAGGACGAAATCGTCATTTTTTTAAGGTTCGGGTGTCAAGTTAAACAGAATAGTCTATGACCAGTAGGTCGCGATCATTTTCTGTTTTTTGGGAATTTTCTGGATTTTTGGGAGAAGATTTGCCAAAAAGGTAAAATCGTCATTTTGGAAAGATTAGGGGATTTGAAAGACCCGAATAGGATATGGCCAGTTGAATGTGGCTATTTCCTATTTTCTGGGATTTCTTTTGGAATTTTTGGGAGACAATTTTCCAAAAGGGCAAAATCATCATTTTGAAACGATTCAGGTATTAAGACGCCCGAATTAGGACATGGCCAGTTGATTGTGGCCATTTCCTATTTTCTAATTTTTTTTTAATTTTTGGGAGACTGTGACATTCTGAATTTCTGACCCCTCGGGGCTAATGACATGGATTGGAAGCTCGAAATTGGCAATTGGGAAATGAAGAATTCTAACATTGGATTGGAATTTGACGTCGCCTCGCCATTGGTCATTCAAAATAAGAAAAATGAAGTTTAGAACGAAAAGTGCCAGATTACCGTTTTGCCCCTCAACCTATTACCATTGCCTTAAGAATATTTGGAGGGCAAAATAGTCATTTTAAGTCTCTCATGGGGCTGTTGAAAATTGGAGGGAAAAAAGAGTCAAAGAAAGTCAAAGCTAAATGGCCAATAATTGGTGACATGCCATGTGTCCATTTTTGAGAGATTAGGCATTAATTGCCATTAAATTCTATCGTGCCAAAATTGGCCCCAATTATTTGTGGAACACTCCCCCTAGCCCATCTTCAGCCGTGCCCCTCTTCCTCTCCCTCATTTTTCTTTCATTTTTCTTCATCTTCTGCTTCTTTTTCCCTCTCGGTCGAGACGCTTTCTCGCGGACAAACAAAAATGGCTTCACTATTCCCGTCATAACGTTTTCGTCCGACATTGGATTGTGGTAAAAATATCGACATCTGAAAGCTTATCATCTTGCTATTCCAACAAGGTATTATAAGTTCAATTTGGCCCAGCCATTCGCCCGTAGGTCGATTTGAGTGAGCAAAGGTCAGATTGAAGGCATAATCTGATCGGTTTTGGGAGAAGAGCTGTTTTGTGAGTTTCAAGGCTTCAAATGACTCTAAAGTTTCTCTGAGGTATCCTACACTCATAGTACTTGAGTTCACTAAGAAGATATGGTAATTTTATTAGAGATTTAAGGTGTTTTCATGACTGATTTGAGGGGGTTCTTACAAGCAGATTCTGACCGCCGGACCGCCTTGAGAAAATGAGCTGATCGAAGGACTTCAAGGCGCTATTTTGTTTCCAAATTCTCGGTGAGCCTATAAAACATGTAGATTAAGGTTTTGAGTAGATGATTTCATGATGAATTGAAGTTTAGAGTTGGAATTGTGGGCTGTTATGCATGATTCATTGAGGACCGGTTCTGCCTTGGTAAGGTTCTGTGGAAGCCGAGCACTTTGAGGCTTAGAAATGGTGTTGTATTGTTGTTAAATTATCGTTAAGGTACCCTAGGATGTTAATTGATGTGTTAGTAGGGTGTACACTTGGTGGAATAGAGATTGGAAGAGTTTTAAGGGCTGTTGAGGTGAAAAACGTGAAGTGCCGACCAATCTGTCCACAACACGCATCGATTTTGAATTGAGTCATTCTAAGTCGTCCGGTATCCGAATTGAGCTCCATTTTCGCCCACATGTCCATGAGATGTTGAAGTTTAAGACACTAGAATTTTTTCTCAAAAAGTCAGTAAAAAAATTGCAATTTTCGTGAGACTGAACCTGGTTGTGGGGGCTCAAATTGGTCAGTTTTGGTGAATTAAGACTTTGGATGACTTGCCCTGATAGAACGACAATTGACATGCTTAAGGGCATTGAATTAACACTGTGACGACTTGACAATAAGGTCTTGTGTGGGAAATTGAGATATATGTGCAAGGGAATTGAGAATCGAATGAGTTTTGATGTGGGATTGGTGAAATTCTCTAAGACCGTGCGCGATCCTTGTTGGCCGAGAGCTTGCTGAGCTAGGTAGCTCATTTGGATGGCTTGATTAAAGAGGTAAGTGTTCTCTAAACTTTTACTTGAACACTAGCACACTACTGGATAAAGTGGTTGGATGAATTGACTGATTGGTGAAGCATGTGGCTTAAATTGCTTGATGCAATCGTGTGATGATTATATGATGTTTGATAACTGAGTTGATAAATGGCTTGTATACCCTGAGATGATCACTGGCTTGTATGCCCTGGGATATCATTTGGCTTGAATGCCCTTGTGAATTACATCGCGGCTTGGAGCCCTGGCGATGAGTGAATAAATTGGCTATGATGCCCTGTGATATATTGGGCTATAGTGCCCCAGAGATCAATTGGCTTGGAGCCCCGGAGATCGAATTGACTGTGAGCCCCAGTAATAACGATACCGATTGGCTTGTAGCCCCGGTGGTATCGAGTGGCTGTGAGCCCCTATAATAGCAATTGGCTGTGATCCCCAGAGGTACCGATTGGCTTGTAGCCCCGGCGGTACCGATTGGCTATGTGCCCTGATGATATCGATTGGCTTGTAGCCTCGGTGATATCAATTGGCCAGAGTACCCAGAGAAGTACATCGCGGTTGAGAGCCTAGGCGATGAATGATTGTGATAACTGTGAAAATTATGTGTATGTGTTTGCATGCCATGTGATGTTGTCTAGCTGAGCTTTTGCTTATCACTTGTTGTGTAGTCTGGTGGGACTAGCGATCAGGTCTAGGTTTAGGGTTCGCTTACTAAGATTTATATCTCACCCCGTTAGGGATTAATATATTTTCAAGTTCCAGACGATGAAGCATTAGTTGGCCAAGGATTGGCATTCGAGGGAGTAATTAGTCAATGACTACAAGATATTTTGTGAACTTAGGGAATTTTAATTATTTTGCGGATTAGGAATTGAACCATTGGTATTTGACTACTGTAACCCCTGATGTACATTTATTTATATTAGAAGTGTACCATGTTTCTATCCCAAGTCATCTTGTTATTTTTATGAGTGGAGTTGTTTCTCGCTTCCCTACCTTTAATGGATAGTGAAGATTAAAGGTCGATGAGTCCTGGACAACTGTTAATGAATGGCAAGGCCTTGGTGGGATGTTCGCGGACCAAATGGGTCAGGGAGTGACATCCTCGTTGAGGTGGTATAAGAGCAAGGTCAGCTCGATCCAATGTGATTGAGGTTTGGAGTGATAAGGAGTGATGACTTGGGGATAATTAGATAGTGAGACCTTTAGGAATAAGCATTGATCATTGAATCTTGAGGACTATAGGCTTAAACTTGTGTAGTATTCTAATGGTCATAGTGTTGATTTTGATCGATGATCCTGAGTGGTGATATCATTGAGGCTCATAAATAATTAAGTGGAAATTATGGAGTTTTAAGTGTGGATTTTAGGTCATGATTGTGCTTGAGGTTGATAGAGAATTTGCTTATGAATGAAGGATCAATTGAAGTACATGATTGTTATTATGGCTTTGTCAGTAGCCCAACTTGAGGAATATGAGTTAGAAAGAGACGACTGGTATTAGTGGATTCAGGCTTGAATTGTGTTATACCTTGATGGTTTTAGTTATCGATGATTGTTGGCAACTTTGGGTGATATGAGATGAGATGTATACAAGGAGTATTTGGATTGAAGATCAATTGTGATCGAATGCATATGGATTTGACTTGAATAGCGACTAAAATTGAGGTGTACGGGTGAATATAAGCAATTGATCCATGTGATGTGACGGTGGAATTAAAAATCTTCGATGGATTAGAATTGATCTGAAGGCAATTGTGGTATGACAAGTAGTGAGGACAGTCATGATGTGCACGTGTTTGTGACATTAAAATGAAAGTTGATAAGGGTGTATGCATGCGCTTATCACTATCAGACTTAATAAACTGTCGCTTCCTATGGGACGAGTTGATGGGATACCTATAAACCGTAATGAAACATGTTATGAGGCATGTTGAACGGGGCTTCCTCCGTAGATGTATGACATGGGACAACCTGCAACGACCAAGTCTGATGAGGGCGGGAAGTGATCGTCGGGACAGAGAGGTCCGGACAAGGGGCGGCTCCTGACAGGCTTCTAAGATAGCAAGGAGGCAGGAATGAACCAAGTCATAAATTGAAAGGAAAAGCCTAGCTATCGGGTTGAGTCTGATTATGGTTAAGAGATGTATGGCACTAGAGTGATTCTCAAAGTGAATGTTCGAAAGTGGTATAGCATTTGTAGTGGCGCCTGTGATAGGCATGGTTGAGAGCCCTGTATTTGGCAGTGAGTGCCGTTTGAAAAAGAAAACTGATGTTCATGATTGGCCTAGTTGGCATGTTTTGTAATTGGCATCGTACGATTGTCTTAGCCGAGGTCTAACTGAGAAATTAGACGGCATGCGAGGTTTATACCCATTGAACTGATGCCTGTTGAGATTGATATAGCATGTTGTGCTTATGCTAGAGTGGCAGATGCCCTCGATTTTTGGCATGAACAATTGAAATGACACTTTGAGTACTTTCTTGGTGTTTACCTAGTTGAGTTTTGGCCTAGTTGAGGCTAGCCTAGTATTTGGCGGTTGATTGAGAAGTTGTCTCGTTGAGGCTTATTTGATGTGTGGTTACTGCTTAAGGATGAGTTGAAATCCTTGGATAATGAGCAACCAGTTGAGAGTTGTTTGAAAACCTGTCACGCCCCGCGTCCTTACGAGCCCATGAACATCCCTTTTTATTCATCTGCCTCCGAAACTAATCCCCAGGATCAATACGCCTATGATATACGCTTGCGGAATGAAATGTACAGGCGGAAGCGACAATTAAACTCCATTCTTAAAACTACGACAAGATGACTTAGGATGCATTCAACAAAATTACTACATGTCAGTTTACAATACTCGGCCTGAAATCATAAAACATGACTGGGTCGATCCTAAACCTCAAACTGTCTATTTTTAAGAAACATCCGAAAAGAAGTAGTACGTCTACTCTTACGCATCCGGCTTGTCGACATCCATCGACATTGGTTCAGGCTCTTCATCTTCAAGTCCAGCATCGGGGTCTCCCAGGTCTCAACTTCCATAAGAACTCCAAGCGTCTCGACGTAGTGATAGGGGTCAAGGGTTGGGGTCTGAAAAATAGGTCCCACGACGGGGTGAGATAAATCTCAATCAACTAATCCTAAACCCAAACTAGGCACTTAGTACTTCCAGACACTACCTAACACATGCAATGACCAATCAATCAAGGATAAGGTAATTGGCACATAACAAATCAAATAAGACAAGGCATTTGTAACATTCTCACTTCTAGGCTAAACTTCGTACTTTGGCACTCAATTACTCAAATCAAATATACAACGCACTCGTACTTGACATCATTAAAATTTCCATGGCTAAGCCCGCGCCATATAGGCGCCTCAGGCATTTCTCATCATTTAACCCGCGTCATATAGGAGCATCAGGTATTATCCTCAGTCAAGCCCGCGTCGTATAGGCGCATCAGGCATTATTCAAATATTCAATTAATCTCGCGTCATATGGGCGCCTCAAGATATCACACTAACCAATCCCGCGTCATATAGGTGCATCAGGATATCACGTTAACCAATCCCGCGTCATATAGGCGCATCAGGATATCACGTTAACCAATCCCGCGTCATATAGGCGCCTTAGGATTTCACATCCAATAAGCTCATGCTTAAAAACAAGTATGACGAAGTACAATCAATTGAGCAATTTAACCATTCAAGGCATCAATTACTATTTTCGTCACGTGGTCATTAACATATCAATATAGCCAAATAATCCACGTAAATAATTCACGTGCCAAATAATCCAGGTAAATAATCTACGTGCCACATAATCCTCGTTAAATCTCATCAAGACCGAATACACACTAGGGATCAAATAAATATTTAAGTCACTAAATCAAGAAACTTCACGACAAAGAGTAGCCCTATGCAAATCGATACTTGCGGATCGACCTACTCAAACCCTTAGCATCATAACCATCAAGTATACAATAAAATCAAGCCTTAGCACGGCAAAGCATTATCATTCTCTCAAGGTCAAATTCGGCCATGCATAAATCCATTAGGGATTCAACCACGAAACTACTCAATAGCCTCTCTAACTCGTCCTTCAATAACCTAAGGTCCTAATAAAAGTTTAGGATTAACTTACCAAGCTAACAAGTAAGTGAGGACGACGAAGGAAACGACGAAGCCCGGGGTTCAAATCTGTCCAAGGAGGGGGCCGGTTCGGTTTCCACAAGAACATCACAAGTTAGCCATGGATTTATACTAAAATTGCTCTAAACCTCAATCAATCACCAAACAACACGTAGGATCATGTCTTAAGGAGGCTTACCAATGGAAGTGAGCTTGTGGTGCTCACACACTAGGCTTGAAGATCGGCGAGGAGTGGCTCGGCCGTGAGGGGAGATCGGCGGCCGAGAGAGAGTGAGATCGGGCGAGCGAGAGAGAGAGAGTGAATGAGAGGGAGAGAGAAATGAGAGAGTGAGGAGGGGAGGAGGAGTCGGCCGAATGAGATGGGGGAGGAAGAGAATGGAGGGCTTCTTCCACTTCAAAATCCAAGAGAGGGAGAGTGATTGATTGGGAGTGGTTGGAGGGGTAAGGACATGAATAGTGGCATGGAATGACAAGGGTGGTTGATGGGGAAATCAAGTCCAATGGTCATGTCACTTAGTCATTCCACCATCAAATAATTTAAGGGGCCAAATCACCAATTGGTCCTTCAAAATTCGGCCAAGAAGGGAGGATGGCAATTGTCCAAATTGCCCTTGCTCATTTCTAAAGAAAAGGACATTTATCTAAGGGTATAAAGGTAATTTCCTAATCGTCGGTCCGAATTTTACTTTTCTAAATTGCGAAGGGTGAATTCTAATCCTAATGGTTCCCGATAAGGCGACGTCCAATTTATTCTCGTTGGGATCCTTGAATAGCTGGCCTCTAATCTCGAAGTCCAATTCGTGGCTAATGAAATCATACTTCGAAAAAGGGCAGGATTTAGGAATGTTACAACTCTTCCCTCCTTATAAAAATTTCATTCTCGAAATTTACCATAATTCCCATCATACTCAATAACTGGGTGCTGACGCCTCATCACTACTTCATCTTCCTCGACAGTCCCCTTTTAATTGCCAAAATCCCCAAATAAGTCTACACACCATAGACTCGACTTTCCAAATCGGACAAGCCTCGCATAAGTGATACTTTTAAGGATGACATGATCTCTCACTTGAAGCTATAAGGATCTATATCGTCTATCCATGAAACTCCATTAACGAAGCCAAGCCCTTCGTAATGGCGTATCGGCCATCAAACTCACCCATGATCCGCGTAACACGCCTCAGATCATTATACTTTTCTGAAACCCGCATCTCGACGTATCAGGTTAACATCTCGTGTACCAACGCATCAGGAAGGGCACAAATCTCCGCGTCAACACGCTTCAGGGCATTGCGTGACGACCTAAACATAAATTCAAGCAATTTGGTCCACAAGATACTCTAAGGGCCCACCCATGCTATCCTGAAGGCTTAATACAGTCCGATGCCACTTCTAGTTGATCCCTAATGAAGTCGTCTCAAACCATGATCGCCCATCCGCCAAAAGTTTTCACTCAAACCTCCTTGATAAAGACATGTACCAATCGCCAATCGGTCATCAAATCTGTCTACAAGTAATTGTTACTTTAGACATCTCTACCAGGTGTAGCCATTCGTCGCCACTTTCTTTAAAGTCCGTGACACATGCTTGCTACATGCTCTCAAACATCTAGATCATCTTCTTAGGCCATCCATCTGTCTGCACACGACAGGACGTATTGTAATGTAACTTCGTCCCTATGACGTCTTTAAGACTCTCCCAAAAGTTATGGTAAACTTAGGATCTCTTATTTGACACAACCATCGTTGAATTTCCACATGAATTGCCTGACGCCTACACAAATCGTCTCATGGTCCTCTTGACCTTTCAGGTGACCTCATGGCCAAATCCATAACAATTCGTTCCCGGTTCTAATCAAGAGTTTTCCACAGCTAGGGTCACCCGCCAAACTTACCTATTCGTGCCTTCCTTTGTTGACACACCCGATCCTTAGCCACGAGCTTGATTCTTTCTAATTTCATTCTATTCTATCACAAGTATCAACACAGGTCCCAGTACTTCCTTGTACAATCCAACGGACACTATAATCATCGCGATGAGTTCCCAACATAACTATACCCTTTAAGTTTCCCATCACTAGGTACGTATATCTGTCCATAAAACTTCAAGACTTCCACCCTTGGCACTTGAGAGTCTGGATTCTCTCCCCGTTGTACTTACTACTACAATCTCCTGGGTAACAAGGCTCATAGGCTGCAATGCCTTAGTCTCCTCTGACTTCCAGGCTTGCCGCTCAAAATAGTCATCTGTTTAGCCTTTCGGTAACTTCCAATTTAGAAGTTGAATCTCTTATTTCCTTGAGCGAAGCACATCCCTTACTCTCCAATCTTGTGATGCTCAATTCTCAACTATAAGCATCCTTTTTATCTTTATTCTTCCTCAAAGGATGGTAGGACATCAAATTCTAATTTCTAGATCAACATCATCCGTCCGCTTTGCTTCACGCATTCGATTCCTCTTTGAGACAATGGGTACTTCAAGTCCCGATGGTCCTCATCAATCTGAAATCCTTCTCACCATATACGTGATATCTCCAAATTTCCAACGCAAGAACGATATCCGTCAGTTCTAAACCTATTGGGAGATTCACCACGTTATGCCTTACCATCGCAACACATAGGTAGCAACCCCTTCCACGTTGCATCACCATGAACCTTAATCCTTCCATGACACATCACTGTAACTCTCACAACGTTTCAACTCCTAATGGGAACACCAATGTCAGCGTGGTCACTAACTAGGTTAAAGCCCTTGAAGACTCATTTCATTTCCATTCGTCCATTCGCGCCACATCTCGTCCTTAGTCCATTTCGTTAACACGACGGCTCTTACGGGGCATCTTCTCATGATTTGTCCATAGCAACCCATCAACTCTAGGAAACTTCCAACTTTAGTAATTCATTTTGTCTTTAGTCAATTCCTTACTTATTCTAATCCTCAAAGGTTCCAAAGGGATTCTATTTCTCAGAAACTTTATGACCAAGCACTTCGTCTCATTGGGCCTAAATCTCGCGCTCTTTCATTCCGCATATAGCGAGCGTCCTCTTATGGTCTATGGGATACCTTCCAAGGGTCGTCCACGCTTCTCATGACTCATTGATTCCGATCAATTCCTTTCAGCCGAAAATTTCTAATTCCACAAGTGACTATCACATCTCCAAAATCAACTGCTTAATATAAATCTATAACCTCAAGTCTAGTCGCTATTCAAGTCGCGTCCATATGCATGCGATTACAACTAGCCTTTTAACCCAAATATTCCTTGCTCACTTCCTTGCATACATCTCGTCTCACACCATCTAAAGTCGTCCATAGCAATCGATAACTAAAACCATCAAGATATACACAATTCAAGCCTAAACCCATTTATACCAGTCGTCTCTTCATAGCTCATAGTCACAAACGAAGCTCATCAGTCAGTCGTTCCCATTTTGGCATGTCGTCTAATCCACTATCGATCTCTGAGCTATAACCACAAATGATCATAAAGGTTATCAATTAAAGTTGATACTAGCCATTAAAAGGCAACAAAGGTTCAAGCCTATAATCCTTGAGACATTCCCTGGCGACTTTCGCTCTTAACACCCAGACAATAGAACTCCTCTTATTTCCATGCTAGGGTCTCTTACTCTAGGGGGGAGACTATACACTTCAGCAGCATCCTCATGCCTCGAATCCTACCTTGTCTTTCTCGTTCTATATAACGTCAATCTTAGAGCCTGCGCCAACCGCGGTACCTTTACTCCAAGACTCAGATGTCACCATGCTTGACATTCTCCTTCTAATAACTCTGTCACCTCAAACAACAAGGTTCTAAGGGATCGAGATCCTCTTTCGGCCTTCATCGGTCCATACCTTGATTATTCAACTCGATTGACTCAAATTACTTTGCTGTCATAACTCTAGCACCCCTGTTTGCTTACTCATCTGTCCATTAAAATTACGAGTGACCAAGACCATCAGGCCCATTCACTTTCCTTTCCAGCAACGACCACCTCATGGTCCAATCGTCCTTTAGAATAACACCTTATCTTTTAGGGAACAACAACTCATAACTCCATTTCCGATGGTTCAGTTCAATCTCAACCAACCTCATAGAATCATTGAACTCAAGCAGGCTAGCACGCCGATTTTTCCCTTAACACTTGCCATGACAAGGGAGACGGACCACCAATTCCCTTCTAGGCCTTACGCTCAGGTATCAACCATTCCCTATAGGTATATTCTACGTTCCATAAGTGGAAATCCTTTTTATTCATGGTTTCTCTAGTCATTTTGCCTTTCAGGATGAAATTCATCATAATACTTCAGATTCACGGATACCAATTCGCCACGATGCTTCGAACTTCAATTCATTCCTGAACTTCTTTGCCTTATCCAAAAGATTCCTCACCACCTTTAGTACATGCTTAGACAATCTCATGGACTCTACTCTGCAATGGCAAGTCCATCTCTGGTTCTCACAACTGTGAGGGATTCTAACACTCTTGCTCCTTAACAATTACGGCAGGGTATTCCTCATTGATCAACTAGACGAAGGCAACCCAATTAAATGATATGCCTTCAAGAAAATCCTTCATCTGGTAGCCTTTCACTAAGCATTAGCATTACTTTGAGATGTTAATCACTAGGGTCATTTTCTCCTCAATATACCCACGCTTCTAAGGCTTCCTTACAACTCCTCAATCCAGACAGGAGAAATCTCACAATTACACTTTCTGCCAACTTAGTCGACTTCGACTTCACAAGCTATATTCCACAAGCTAGCCCATCTGTCGACTCCTATTTGTGTCTCCAATATCATTCCTCCGATTGCCATTATTAGCTCCAATAGTCACGGCCACGATAGTCCCTGCTGGCTAAGTAACAATGGCAGCCCAATCTCAAGCTTACCCACTCATCAAATTCTCAATTTCTCTTAAGGCTCTCACGACTGTAGCAACTCTTGAGTCTCCGCAACTTGTGGTCTCGAGCCAAGCGCTCCTCTGACACTCTTGCCTCGGTTGCTCACCCTTTCTAGACTCTAACATCACATGAGTCGCTACAACTCCATTTAGGACTCTAAAGCCTTAAGTCATCTATTCGAGTTTAGCAGTTCGAAACTGCTTACCACAATGGAAATCATAAGCCAGCCACTAGCTACCAAACAATCACAAACAATATTCAACTAGGAGTTGATTATCAAACAAGCCTCAACTAGGCAAATATCAAGCAAACACTCAAGGCATCAATTCAATGATGTAATTGCTCATACCTTTAGTCTTGCCGCACCTACGGCTTAGCAAAACCATGACATGCTATTTAGCTTCTCAAACAAGTCTTAGCCAAACAACAACTCGATGCCAAGAAAGCCAAACAGGCCAAACAGGCGTCAATTTTTTTCTCAAAAGACACACTGCCAAGTACGAAGCTCCTAACCATGCCAATCACATGCTCCATTATGAATGCCATGCAACGTTTGAAATTCACTATGAGGATCACCTTGGTTCAATACATGTCTTAACCAAAATTAGACTCAACCCGATACCTGGACTCTCTCTTTCAATTTATGACTTGGGTCATTCCTGCCTCATTGCTATCTTAGAAGCCTGCCAGGAGCCGCTCCTTGTCCGAACTTCTATGTCCCGGTGTACACTCCCCGCCTTCATCAAACCTGGTCTTTGCAGGTTGTCCTAAGTCATACACCTACGAGGAGAGTCCCGTTCCACACGTCCCATAACATGCTTCATTACGGTTTATAGGTGTCCCATCAACTTGTCCCATACCAAGCGATGGTTTATCAAGTCTAATAATGATAAGCTCATGCATTCACCTTCCTCACTTTCATGTTAATGCCATAAACACATGCACTGAATGATCGTCCTCAATACTCGCCATATCACATTCGTTCTCAGACCAATTCCCTATCAATAGAAGGTTTCTAGTTCCAAAAATGACCATCTCACAGATCAATGGCCTAGGATCAAACATATACCTCAAAGTCACAATCATGATCATAAAAATCAAATCGATCCTTTACCCATAAGAGATCCTCTATTAACCTCAAACACATTTTCAACCTCAAGTTCAGGCTTATGACTCCACAATCTCTGTTCACTTCCCTGTAAACCTTAATCATCACATCACCCAAGACCATCCATTAAAATCGATACCATAACCATCAAGATACGGCATAAATTCAAGCCTACAATTCCCAAGATCCAGCAATCTATACCTAACCCTAAGGGTCCCGCTATCTAATCATCCTCAAGTCAACACTCCTTATCACTCCAAGTCCCAATCAAAATTGGATCGAGCTGACCTCGCTCTGATACCACTTAAACGAGGATGTCACACCCCGCGTCCTTACGAGCCCACGAACATCCCTTTTTATTCATTTGCCTCCGCGACTAATCCCCAGGATCAATACGCCTCTGATATACGCTTGCGGAATGAAATGTACAGGCGAAAGCGACAATTAAACTCCATTCTTAAAACTACGACAAGATGACTTAGGATGCATTCAACAAAATTACTACATGTCAGTTTACAATACTCGGCCTGAAATCATAAAACATGACTGGGTCGATCCTAAACCTCAAACTGTCTATTTTTAAGAAACATCCGAAAAGAAGTATTACGTCTACTCCTACGCATCCGGCTTGTCGACATCCATCGACATTGGTTCAGGCTCTTCATCTTCAAGTCCAGCATCGGGGTCTCCCAGGTCTCAACTTCCATCAGAACTCCAAGCGTCTCGACGTGGTGATAGGGGTCAAGGGTTGGGGTTTGAAAAATGGGTCCCACGACGGGGTGAGATAAATCTCAATAAGCTAATCCTAAACCCAAACTAGGCACTTAGTACTTCCAGACACTATCTAACACATGCAATGACCAATCAATCAAGGATAAGGTAATTGGCACATAACAAATCAAATAAGACAAGGCATTTGTAACATTCTCACTTCTAGGCTAAACTTCGTACTTTGGCACTCAATTACTCAAATCAAATATACAACGCATTTCTCATCATTTAACCCGCGTCATATAGGCGCATCAGGTATTATCCTCAGTCAAGCCCGCGTCATATAGGCGCATCAGGCATTATTCAAATATTCAATTAATCCCGCGTCATATAGGCGCCTCGGGATATCACGTTAACCAATCCCGCGTCATATAGGTGCATCAGGATATCACGTTAACCAATCCCGCGTCATATAGGCGCCTCAGGATTTCACATCCAATAAGCTCATGCTTAAAAACAAGTATGACTAAGTACAATCAATTGAGCAATTTAACCATTCAAGGCATGAATTACTATTTTCGTCACGTGGTCATTAACATATTAATATAGCCAAATAATCCACGTGCCAAATAATCCACGTAAACAATCCACGTGCCAAATAATCCACGTAAATAATCTACGTGCCAAATAATCCTCGTTAAATCTCATCAAGACCGAATACACACTAGGGATCAAATAAATATTTAAGTCACTAAATCAAGAAACTTCACGACAAAGAGTAGCCCTATGCAAATCGATACTTGCGGATCGACCTACTCAAACCCTTAGCATCATAACCATCAAGTATACAATAAAATCAAGCCTTAGCACGGCAAAGCATTATCATTCTCTCAAGGTCAAATTCGGCCATGCATAAATCCATCGGGGATTCAACCACGAAACTACTCAATAGCCTCTCTAACTCGTCCTTCGGTAATAAAAGTTTAGGATTAACTTACCAAGCTAACAAGTAAGTGAGGACGACGAAGGAAACGACGAAGCCCGGGGTTCAAATCTGTCCAAGGAGGGGCCTGGTTCGGTTTCCACAAGAACATCACAAGTTAGCCATGGATTTATACTAAAATTGCTCTAAACCTCAATCAATCACCAAACAACACGTAGGATCAAGTCTTAAGGAGGCTTACCAATGGAAATGAACTTGCGGCGCTGTCGCGACCCGTCCGGAGGAGGACGCGGCTAATGGATTACCGATCACGGGTCTTGGATCGGCGCGAGCCCTCCCAAGCCTATACCAAATCGCGACGGGAGTATTTTTCAAAGGGATTCGACGATAGGAGTCGATCGCTTTCGACCTTAGTGTGGTCGTGGTGGCATGTGCAACTTGTGCATGCACAGTGGAGTCGCCAGCTGTCGCGACCCGTCCGAAGGCGGACGCGGCTAATGGATTACCGATCGCGGGCCTTCCCCCGCACAAGGGTGCGGATCGCGGGCTTTGGATCGGCGCGGGCCCTCCCAGGCCCATACCAAATCGCGGCGGAAGTATTTTTCAGGAGGATTCGACGATAACAGTCGATCGCTTTCGACCTTAGTGTGGTCGTGGTGGCATGTGCAACTTGTGCATGCATTTGGAGTCGCCACCGGTCTTTCTTGGAGGGTAGACCGGAAACCTTATTGACCGATTGGGAGAGATCGATCAATTCTGCGGAACCAGAGATTTTGGGTTCGGGGACTTGGTTACGTTGATGTCATTACCAACGCCCTTTCGGTACCTAACGCGAGTGATTTTCCTAACTAGGATTTCATGCAAGCGCAATTTTGGGTGAGGTAAGTCTGACTTTGCATATTAACCAGTTTAACATGCTCATGTAATCATAACAAATAAATAGATGTCAATCACATAAACATCTATCCTACGTGGTGATCATGGAATTATGATTTAATGGGTCTCGAGCCAATGAGACCACATTTAATCATTTTAATATTTTAATAACGGAGAGCCGCTCTTCGCTTCTTCTTGGTTTCTTGAACTCTTCAAGAATTGGGCCCCAAAGAGCTCGCCGACTTAAAAGGCTCCCCCACGTAATCCTCGTAGCATTTACATCAACAATTGACTATGCTAAAAATAAAGATTACATGAAAAATAAAAGGAGTACGCAGCCTCCATTTAATAATTACAACCCCAAATATATAAATAATCATCATACATTCATATATACATCAATCACATTGATTAGGGATTTTTCCATGATCACCACCCTTCCACGTAAGTAATAAATTCACAATTTAAAACTTAGGAAGGCACAATAAAAATTCTACGTTGAATCATATTCAGAATTTTTACGTAAAATAAGATAGCCATAAATTTTCGATTCAAAATTGATTTAGTCTCAATTTTTGCTACGTTGATTAATTTATCATATAAAATAATCAACCTCCATTAGCCATGTAAGACGAACAATTCGTTAATACATATTGGCCATAGTATTGCAAAAATTGCAAAAAATCAATTAAATGCACGAAAACACCTAAGGATCGGCTCTGATACCACTGTTGGGATCCACGTAACACGTAGCGGAAATAAATAACAACCCATACATGTATCTCCAGAGGCGTACTTCGTGCATTTCAATCGAAAAAAATCACAAAGCCTCAAAGAGAGTAAATAGATTACCTCTCGTAGCGTGCTTGAACGGAGGTGTCGGTTCGATGTTCTTCGATCTCAGCCTCCACAAGTGTTAGGCATCTAGTTCGGACGCACCACCAATTGACGAACGGGGAGACGACTAATAACTCCACAACAATTGTGCTAGCAATATGCGGAATCAATATTCCGAACTTAGTATATTTTGCTCACTCAAGATGATGATAATATAGAGAGTGTTTGTGTTCTTCTCTCTAAGCTCTCAAAAATTTGCACACTCTACAAAATGTCTCTCCCCTCAACCTCAAAACTCTTGCCATCCTTTTATAGCCAAAAATACCTTCCAATAAATTGTATTTAAAAATAGCACTAACAATTATAAATTCTATCTAATAATAGCACTCACAATTTATGATAAATAAATGCCATTTAAAAATAGCACTAACAATAGCAATCACAATTTATGATAAATAAATGTCATTTAAAAATAGCACTAACAATAGCACTCACAATTTATAATACAAAAAATGCTATTTAAAAATAGCACTAGCAATAGCACTCACAATACAAAAATGCTAAAAAAAAGGCACTAACAAAGGTGTTAAAAATAATAACCATTATTATTATTACAAGAGTTAAAGAGGTTACCAAACAGTACAAATATGCATAACGTATAAATACGTATGACGTATAAATACGTATGACGTATACATCCGTGAAACCTGGGACTAATTGAAAGAAAAATGTGCAATTAAGCCCTTTTGGTAAAAATTGATTAAATTGGAGGGCAAATTGACCTAATTGCACTTTAAGACTTTAGAATCCAATGTCATAGCTTATAAAAAGTGAGAATTGAAAACTAAAAGACTCGAAAATGATTTTTTTTAGGCTCGGTTCGGGTTTATGTTTGTGAAGGAACATAGTGACCCGAGCCGAATTTTTGAGATTTAAAGTGACACACTTGAAGAGGAAATTAAAACAAAATTATCGAATATTTTTGGGTATTTTTCTGACCTCGAATGGTATTTTTCTGATTTTTTGGGTATTTTTATAATTAAATAAACTCGAAAAATATTAAAAATACCGAAAAAATATTTTTTGTTCAAAATTGGTTCCTAAGGTTAAACCAAGGCTTCCAAAGTTGATTTTGTGATTTTATGACCTTTTTTGATATTTTTAATTAATTTTAAAGAATAAAAATCACAATAATAAATGGTAAAAAAAAATCAGGTGTCAACAGCTGCCCCTCTTTGAGAGGAATCTCGTTAGAGGTTTCTCTCAAAGATAAGGTGGCACCTGATTCCTAACCGACTCAACTGGGAAAATAAGAGAAGAAATGTTATGACATCGGATCCTTAAGCCTATTGATAAAAGCTCAAATCAATCCCCGGTTTGCTCTAACAATTTGAACATGGGCCGGAGTGAGAGGCTTACCTGAAGCTCACCTGTCGGATGCTGCCGGTTGCGACGACTTTCAAGAAGATGCCTAGGACTCGTCATTCAGAATATCCTAGGGAGATTAAGCTCTGACCTGTATGGTAGGTCATACCATGATGGGATTCCTAACTTGTAGGAACCTAAGGAAGGCGCATCCCACGCTTTGGGATTTGCCAAAGATTTTGATCCATATGGTGGATCAGACCTTTGTGTTGATCCTTACTGCGATATTTATCAATGAGTTGACCCTTATGCGGTTTCTACCAATGAATTGACCCTTATGGCGGTTTCTACCATATGTGACCCTTCAGGTGGTTTCTACCATTAATGTGATCCCTCAGGCGGTTTCTACCTTGGTTTGACCCTTCAGACGGTTTCTACCTTGAGTTGACCCTTCAGGCGGTTTCTACCTTTGATTTGACCCTTCAGGCGGTTTCTACCTTGTGTTGACCCTTCAGGCGGTATCTACCATGTGTTGACCCTTCAGGCGGTATCTACCTTGTGTTGACCCTTCAAGCGGTATCTACCTTTGATTTTGACCCTTCAGGCGGTATCTACCTTTGATTTGACCCTTCAGGCGGTATCTACCATATTTTGACCCTTCAGGCGATATCTACCTTGATTTGACCCTTCAGGCGGTATCTACCTTCATTTGACCCTTCAGGCGGTATCTACCTTTGAGTTGACCCTTCAGGCGGTATCTACCTTATTTTGACCCTTCAGGCGGTATCTACCTTCATTTGACCCTTCAGGCGGTATCTACCTTTGTTTTGACCCTTCAGGCGGTTTCTACCTTGTGTTGACCCTTCAGGCGGTATCTACCTTGTGTTGACCCTTCAGGCGGTATCGACCATGATTTGACCCTTCAGGCGGTGTCTACCTTGGGTTGATCCTTCAGGCGGTATCTACCTTGTGTTGACCCTTCAAGCGGTATCTACCATAGTTTTGACCCTTCAGGCGGTGTCTACCATCAGTTTTGACTTTGAAAAGGGGTCTCATGACGAGGGTTCTCCACGTCCGATGAGACTGCCTAAATTATGAAAAGGGGTCTCATGACGAGGGTTCTCCACGTCCGATGAGACTGCCTAAATTATGAAAAGGGGTCTCATGACGAGGGTTCTCCACGTCCGATGAGACTGTCTGATTTTTGAAAAGGGGTCTCATGACGAGGGTTCTCCACGTCCGATGAGACTGCCTAAATTATGAAAAGGGGTCTCATGACGAGGGTTCTCCACGTCCTGATGAGACTGTCTGATTTTTGAAAATGGGTCTCATGACGAGGGTTCTCCACGTCCGATGAGACTGTTTAAATTATGAAAAGGGGTCTCATGACGAGGGTTCTCCACGTCCGGTGAGACTGTCTGATTTTTGAAAAGGGGTCTCATGACGAGGGTTCTCCACGTCCGATGAGACTGCCTAAATTATGAAAAGGGGTCTCATGACGAGGGTTCTCCACGTCCGATGAGACTGTTTGATATTTTGAAAATGGGTCCTGGGACGAGGGTTCTCCACGTCTGATAGGACTTTTCTTTTTAAAGGGTTTTTCTTCCCCTCTTTTTTAGAGACCTCGAAGTTTGTCGGGAATTCAGTTTTTGAAGCAGTGAAAGATTTTATTTTGACAAAGCTTCACTTGAGTCTGTTGAGGCGACATTCTGGGAGCTGGGTTCTCCAGGTATCCTGCAGAAATTTGAGCCTGAAATATTTTTCTTCACCAAGAAAACGTTAGTAATCTTTGGGAAGACCACGGCTGTCCATTTGACAAAATCGTATGATTTAAGTTTTAATCATGAAATGTGCATTTTGATGCTGGAGGTCATCCAAAGCATTCTTGCAACATGCAAATGTGATCACAAGTCCCTTGCACGGAAAATCTGGATCAACAGTTTGAAAATTCCAAAAAAAGTTTGTTCAAAACGTCAATTGGAATATTTCTCGACAAGGAGGTCTTCTCACCTGTTTTGAGATGTGGTTTTTATAGGGGATGCACTCAATTCCCTACTAACCTGTGCCTAGGTTTTAGGCTCATTCGCAGCGCATACATTTTGATCGGTCGGGAGGTCTTCCACGGGACCGTAATGTTAGGCTTGGATATTGGCTTTCAAGGGGGACTCGTTTTGGAGTCGAGGCCATTGAATGAAAGTCTTCACCATCTGCTCCGGGTTTACAAGTCAAGAACCCTGCAAAATGAGAAAGAAATAGTCTTGCTCGTACTTCTTCGAGCTAAACTATATGTTAACCCAAGTGTCTTAGTCAGAGAAGACTGTTTCGGGGTTGTAACATTGGTAGGATTGGGGACCGAAAAAGGCTTGTTTTTTGCCCAGAAATTACGAAGGGTTTGACATTGGTGATCATTGCAAATTTACCACCTGCTTTTTCCTCTATGCACCTTCAGTTGTTGAGGTGCGCAACCGATTTTGAGGTGTGCACCAGCTCTTTAGAGAGTGTCTCTGGCTGCATTAAGAGATTGACAACTCTGTCTGCGTCTCTGCTCCACGTTTGACACCATTTGGTGAGTAGTCTTTTTGATCTGACTCCATTAGGGATTTCCTCTTTTCCCATCCGGCTTCATTGCGGATCAATCAAACAATTTACATGAGCATCGGCCTTGCTTTTACCAGGCACTTTGCTTTTTCTCGATGCTAGGGATTTATTATTACTATTATTTTTTTGAAATCCCGGTTCTTCTCATCCTCGATGGGATCATGTCATACATATGTCTGAAAGTCTAAACATGCTTTAAATATCAGCCCGGGAATCTTCTTCGTAATCCCTGAGTCTTGAACTCTTCCATTTTTGAAGGGGTGCTGCATCCGTTTTGGAATGATCACCAATGGGTTCATGAAATGAATTTGCAGGCTCAAGTTGGCTGTGCAAAGGATTCAGTGTGTGTGATAGAGAAATGAATGCTTCTTGTCATCCTATGGCACTTGGATTACCATATAAACAACACACAAAGATTAATGTTAGTCCGAGCAAGAAAATTTCTGACCATTTTCTCTTGATGCCGCTGGACTCACCTCCATTTTGCCCCGATGTGGGGTGGTTCTTGACAGGGTTAAGAATGAAAACCGCCGTTCGAAGGGGTTATCAACGGTCACCTGTAGTGTTTGGGGATAACAAACGAATGCCTCCGTCGTCCCAATCCATGTAATCGCTGCGAATGGTCCCTACTTCCGTAGGTCCAGATTTTGCTATCTGATCTGCTCCACTCATCTCTCCAGTGTGTGTGGGACGTGTTTGGACTAGGCTTTGCCTCTTGTCTTTTGAGAAAACGTCCTTTTGAAAGTTTTGAACAATTTTTTTATTGGAAAAATCTCTTTCATTTTCTCCAAAAATTTTACCCATCAAAGGGGATTTTATGATGCCCCATGCATGTTCTTATTCATGTTCAGACAACCTCCTGTTTCAAAACATGAATGCCAATGAAATTTGAGTTCTATGTCTTTTCTAGACATTAGACTCTGAGAGCTTTTCTTTTCTTCTCTATTTTTTACTCAACATCTTCAAGGGATTTGGGAGAGGGATACTTACTTGTCCCTCGCGGCTGGAGATCCCTGAAAATGTAGAAGAAACATGTTATTGTTCGTTCATGAATTTTTCAAAAAAATTAGAACGATACATCTTACCCTTGGTCATGTATTCCAACGGGTAATACATGGGATGTGAAAACCTGTTTCGCCTTGATGGTGATCCCCTGTCAAAGACGGGAATTAGGCGTCAGTTTGCGTTCTAAAATTCCAGGCAAATTGGAACGATACAGCCTTGTTCTTGTTTTGTGTTTCCATTTGAACACAAACGTGCGGCTTGCAGAAGTTGGCCATCCATCTTGTGGCCTTGATCCCTCCGTTTGGTTGGCGATGAATCATTTTCCAGGATTTGCCCCAGAGGAGATCCATTTGTGTTTTTGGACGCATTCCAGCGCCACTCTTCAGAGTTCCTTTTATTCAAGGAAAAAGGAAATTGTTATCGGAATGCATGTCAAAGCATGAAGTGTGGAAGCGATACTTTTTACCCTCCACTCGATCTTATAATCAAAGACCATTTTCTGGAATCCTGACTTCCAAGGCCAATGATTCTATTCGCCTCCCTATCAGCGAGCTCTTTTCTTTTGAGGCTTTCGGCGCCAACGACTTCCTGTTAAATGAGAAAAACTCATTTTAAGCCCGTGATCTTCGAAGATCAAATTGGAAAGATACAAAGTTACCGTTCGCCCAAATTCGTATCTTGGGGTTTGATTCTGATGCGGACGACTCTGCTATTTGACTTTGCCGGAGAAGACACATCTTTCTTTGTCCAGCGCAAAATTAATTCACTTGCCCCAGTTAGGCGTGATTTATCACAGCTAGGTGACGCTTGTCTTGCTGTTTGTCATCTCTGGATTCGATGACCCTGGTCTGATGCGCTTTCATGGGGGATCATGAGAGTTTGCCCCCGGTTTGGCTCCTCAAAGAAAATGGGGGGAACCTGCTCCCATTGATTTTTGCAGATTCTAATCATCCATCTCGATTGTCAGAGTCCTTGATCAATTTAATCTGTCTCAAGACAGCTTGATATTCTTGGGATTCGTCATGTGGCGGTTTGGTGATTCTCTTGATCATAGTCGCTGTTTGAGGTATTTGACGTTCCCTGTTTGTTATTTGAAGGCATTACATCCTGCGTCTTCTGCTCTTGATCATCATCTGAGAGGAAAAGGAAAGGAAGCATTATTCCCATATCAAGGAAATAATCATTTTGGAACGATACGTCCTTTTACACTTGATTTGCATTCCGTTTTGACGTTGCATATTGATATGAACAACATCTATCGAATTCCTCCATCCGTGCTTGAAGGTATTTGCAATGCCTACGGTTCATTTGCCCCAGCTGGGCGACGTCTGTTTTGTCATTTGAATGTATGAGCTTTTGGGTGCATTGTCTCTTTTATCACCTGAGATAAAAACAAATGGAGAAGAACTTATCCTCAGATCTGATTAAAAATCAATTAGGAACGATACGTCCTTTCACCAAACGGGTGGCTCTGCGGCCAAATGCATTTTGCACTGAAGGGACGAATTTCACTATGCTCCACGGGTTTGGGGAATTTGCCCCTACCTTCGATATAAATGAGCCTTATCGAGATGTATACAATACAAATTGATCCCTAATACAATCAATCTAAGGGACGAGATAGAGAGGACCTCAGCAAAATTAGTCTTATTCAAGAGAACTAAAAATGCCAAACCAATCAAAGGAATGTGGTCCGAACACTCGGAGATGCCCCAGTTCCAGTCTTCGAGATGTGACTCCAGGATCGCCGATTTTTTTTTTTTAGGTGGTTTTAGATATATCAGCCATCTAAAGACATGCACATGAGACAAGTGAGGATAAAACTTCTAAAAATCAAAGGATTTGGCACCTAAGGTCAAGGTTCCCACCTCGAGTTCTAGAAAGAGCAGATTCCATTGCACAACTATCGTTGCATTGGGGCTCGATCCATAGCTCCAAATGAGCGGAATTGAAAAGTGGATTACCCCGTGTTTTTCCTCACGGAGATTCCATTTTCAATCCCTTCTATTGTTTTCCTATAGAAGGGCGCCCGGGGTTTTAGGCGCGGTTGTGTGTGTTTTCGGTGTCACGCTAAAGCGATAAACATGCATCTTATTTAACAATCACTGCTTCAATATAAAACATACACACAATCATTCATTCCTACGCCAACCTGCATAAGACAATGTTAATCACAGACTATCCCCCTTATCGCTCCAATCTGCAAAAACATATAACACCTATCATAAGCGGACTTACCTCACCTTCAAGAGCGCCTGCAGGGTTAGAAAAATCACTCAGCGTTTTAATTACGGCCTAAGTCCACTTGAGGTTTAGAACCATAGGTTCTAGAACAAAGGTCCCCAGCGGAGTCGCCAGCTGTCGCGACCCGTCCGGAGGCGGACGCGGCTAATGGATTACCGATCACGGGTCTTGGATCGGCGCGAGCCCTCCCAAGCCCATACCAAATCGCGACGGGAGTATTTTTCAAAGGGATTCGACGATAGGAGTCGATCGCTTTCGACCTTAGTGTGGTCGTGGTGGCATGTGCAACTTGTGCATGCACAGTGGAGTCGCCAGCTGTCGCGACCCGTCCGAAGGCGGACGCGGCTAATGGATTACCGATCGCGGGCCTTCCCCCGCACAAGGGTGCGGATCGCGGGCTTTGGATCGGCGCGGGCCCTCCCAGGCCCATACCAAATCGCGGCGGAAGTATTTTTCAGGAGGATTCGACGATAACAGTCGATCGCTTTCGACCTTAGTGTGGTCGTGGTGGCATGTGCAACTTGTGCATGCATTTGGAGTCGCCACCGGTCTTTCTTGGAGGGTAGACCGGAAACCTTATTGACCGATTGGGAGAGATCGATCAATTCTGCGGAACCAGAGATTTTGGGTTCGGGGACTTGGTTACGTTGATGTCATTACCAACGCCCTTTCGGTACCTAACGCGAGTGATTTTCCTAACTAGGATTTCATGCAAGCGCAATTTTGGGTGAGGTAAGTCTGACTTTGCATATTAACCAGTTTAACATGCTCATGTAATCATTGTCGCAACCCTCTTGAGGTTGTCGGGCTCTGGAGGGCTAATGGGCCGTCCTGTCTGGTCGGACGCGGGCCTCTCCCAAGGCCCATTACCCAAATCGCAACGGAGGTATGCGTGATCGACTTTTAGTGTGGTCTAGTGACATGTGCTAAGTGTGCATGCCATGGAGTCGCCACCAATCATTTTTTTAGGGTATGATTGGACCACCCAATCGAATAGTTGGGAGTTTCTATTCAATTCTGCGAGAACCAGAGAAATGGTTTCGGGGACTTAGTTACACCAACTGTCAGAGTTGACGCCCTTTCGGTACCTAAGTTGACTGAATTTTCTAGCCTGAGATTCATGCGGATGAGTAAGGTATGAACCCTAAATCTAGAAATTCATGTAGATAAGAGTGATTATCCTAGCAATCACAATCAGTAATAAAATGCCCAACTCAAGGAATCTAGATATGCGAATAAATCACATGGCATTCCTAGTAAGGTCCTATTTATCAATCACAGCTCAAAAATGATTTAGCTGTCCTAGCCATTCTACACACGATCTAACCTAAGAAAAGCATTAGGAAGCATCGAAGGAGTTCGAGAGTACTCACATGGGGTTCGCCGTGCCCTGGTTTGGTCTTGGACGAGCTATCGAGCTCATGCCGACCCGATTATATTTGGGGATCCACTCGGCGTTTTACACCATGAAATCATGTGAAACAAAAACGAAAATATTCAGCAAGGGGCATTTATTGTAGATGGTGGTCGATCTAATTGGACGTCAAGACTAAAAAAGATGTAGAAATTTACAAATTAAAATACTCGAATGACATTTTTTTGCCAAATTCAACTCTATGCGTCGTGAAGAAACACATGCAATTGAACTTGAATTTTGACTATTTATAAGTTCAAAATGTAAAAGAAATTAAAATAAAAATATTGACTATTTTTCTATATTTTTACGACATCGAACGCTATTTTTCTTCATTTTTCATGTATTTTTCTATTTTTGGAAAATATTAAAAAATATTTAAAAATATGAAAAATTATTTTTTTTTATCAAAAATGGTTCCTTTAGCTTGGTCAAGGCTACCAAAGATGATTTTTTAATTTTTTTAACTTTTTATAGATTTTTTATGAATTTTTTAAAAATAAACTATGAAAGACTGATCAAAAATCAGGTGTCAACAGCTGCCCCTCTTTGAGAGGAATTTCGTCAGAGGTTTCTCTCAAAGACAAGGTGACACCTGTGTTCCGATCAACTCGACTGGGAAAGGAAAAGGAATCATGACATCCAATTTTCATGCCCATCAATGTGTGCTTTTCCTTAAAAAGAGATGTGCTCATTCAATTCCCTGATATGATGTAAGAAAGTTAAGGAGTAGATAGACTTCCCTGCCCCTTACCTGCCGAATGCTTGCGGCATTTGCTGTGTCTGATGGGTTCAAGTAGATTCCTAAGGACTTGTCATCGGAGTGTCCTGGGGATGTTAAGCTCTGACCTGTATGGTAGGTCAAACCATAATGGGATTCCTAACTGATAGGAACCTAAGGAAGACGCATCCCACATTTGGGAATTTGCCAAGGGTTTTGATCCGTGTGGTGGACTAAACTAGAAATGGCTTGCCTAATGTAAGGCTTATTAGGGAAAACGACTCCTCCCGCGTTCGGGATTCATCAAGGTTTTGATCCGTATGGTGGATCGGACCATTGGGTTGATCCTTCAGGCGGTCTCTACCAGTCCTTTGACCCTTCAGGCGGTTTCTACCATTCATTGACCCTTCATGCTGTTTCTACCATTGAGTTGACCCTTCAGGCGGTTTCTACCATTGGTTGACCCTTCAGGCGGTTTCTACCATACATTGACCCTTCAGGCGGTCTCTACCATTGTTTTGACCCTTCAGGCGGTTTCTACCATACATTGACCCTTCAGGCGGTTTCTACCATTGTGTTGACCCTTCAGGCGGTTTCTACCATTGATTGACCCTTCAGGCGGTTTCTACCATTGAGTTGACCCTTCAGGCGGTTTCTACCATTTATGAGATTCCAAATTGATATGAATCAAAGGATGACGTACCCGCTCTTCGGGGCTAGTCGGAGACTCGATCATTCTGTGGATCGGTCTTAGAAAAGATTTGCCTACTAAAAGGCTTCACCTAAGGATGACGCACCCAGTCTTTGGGGTGGCCAAAAGTCCTGTAGAAAGCTTAGACCTGAAAAAATTTTCCTCGCCAAGAAGATATTAGTAATGTTTGGGAAGACAATAATTGTCTAACTGACAAAATTCTACGACTTAAGTTTTAGTCATGAAATGTGCATTTTGATTGTTGGAGGTTATCCAAAACATTCCTGCCATATACAGATGTGATCATAAATTCCTTGCACGGAAACTCTAGATCAAACAATTTGAAAATTTCAAAAAGAGTTTGCTCAAAACATCCATTGGAGTATTTCTCACCCAAGAAGGCTCCTCACTGCTCTGTGATAATGATCTTTAATAGGGAAAGTGCTCAATTTCCTACCGACCTGTGCCTGGGTTTCAGGATCATTCGCAACGCATACATTTCGACCGATCAGGAGGTCTTTCACGGGACCGTAGTGTTAGGCTTGGATATCGGTTTCCAAGGGGGACTCACTTTTGAGTCAAGGCCGTTGAACGAAATTTTTCACTATCTGCTCCGGGTTTACAAGTCAAGAACCCTGCAAAATGAGAAAGAAATAGTCTTGCTCGTACTTCTTTGAGCTAAGTTATACATTAACCCAAGTGTCTTAGTCAGATAAGACTACTTCAGGGTTGTAACATTGGAAGGATTGGGGACCGAAAAAGGCTTATTTTTTGCCTAGAAATTGTGAAGGGTTTGACATTGGTGATCATTGCAAATTTGCCACATGTCCTTCGAAGAACATCTCCATTTCTTGAAGTGTACACTCCTCTTTTAGAGCGCACAAGGATGTTTAAAAGCGTCTCTTGTTACATTAAGAGACCGTCTGTTTGTGTGTTTGCAATTTGAGCACGACAACATTTGGAGAGTAGTCATCTTGATCTAACTCATTTGCAGGGTCTTTTCATCGTCTCTCTAGACTTTACTGGGGATATTTTGAATAGACATCAGCCTTGCTTTTTACCAGGCACTTTGCTTTTTCTTGATGTCTAGGGATTTTTCTTTTCCCCCTTTTTTTAATCCCGTGTTTTTCTTTTCTTTTGGAGCTAGGATTTTCGGCAATCATGCTAGATATGCAACTTAAACTTTGGCACGCTTCCATTCCTAGAGTGATGTTGCCTTTGCTTTGGAATATGCAATGATCACCAATAGGTTGATGAAATGAATTTGCTGGCTCAACTTGGTTGTGCAAAGGATAACAGTGTGTAGGATAGAGAAATGAATCATTCTCGTCATCCTATGACACTTGGATTATCATATAAACAACACACAAAGATTTATCTTAGTCCGAGCAAGAAAATTTCTAACCGTTTACTTTATGATACTGTTGGACTAACCTTCATTTGCCCCAATGTGGGGTGGTTCTTGACAGGGTTGAGAATGAAAATCGCCGTTCAATGGGGTTCTCAATGGGCATCTGTAGTGTTTGGAATGAAGAAATAAATGCCTCTGTCATCTCGATCCATATAATCGTTGCGAATGACCCTTATATCCATAGGTTAAGGTTTCGCTATCATTTCCAATCTCCTCATCTCTCAAGTGTGTATGGGACGTGTTTGGATTAGGCTCGCTTCTCTTATGAGAAAATACCCTTTTGAATAGTTCAAACGACTCTTATTGGAAAAATTCATTTCATTTCATCAAGATTTATCCTTCAAAGGGATTTTATGATGCACCATACATGTGTAATTCATGTTCAGACAATCTCATGTTTTAAAACATGAATGTCAATGAAGTAAGAATTCTATGTCTTTTTAGATGTGAGAATCGAATTAATTCTGAAAGTTTTTAATCTCCAATGAATTGGGAAAAGGGATACTTACCTGCCCATCGAGGCTGGAGATCCTGGAGATATAAAAGGGATATGTCATTGTATATTCTAAAACTTTACAAAAATTGGAACGATACATCTTACCCTTGGTCATATGCTCCAACGAGTGTACAAGGGTTGTGAAAATATGCACTTCACATAGTAACACAAGATTGTTGGGTGTTCTAAAGTTCTTTCGACTTCTTGGTTTTTGGAGAAAAATGAAACTTACATGTCTGCCTTGATGGCGAGCTCCTGCCAAGGATAAATATTAAGCATTATTTTGGGTTTCCAAATTCAAAACAAATTGGGACGATACTACTTTACTCTTGATTTGAATTCCTTCTGCATGCCAATGTGCGGATTGTAGAAGCCGGCCGTCAAGCTTGTGGCCATGATTTCTTCGTCTGGTTGGGCAACGAATCCACCTCGAGGATTTACGTCAGAGGAGATTCATTCATCTTTTTGGGCGTGTTTCATGCACTGTTTTGTTATTTGAATGCATGGCTTCTTGGGTACCTCATCTCTGTTCATCACCTGAGAGGAAAATGAGAGAACATTATCCCCGCATCTGATTGAAAATCATTTAGGAACAATACGTTCTTTTTACCAAATGGGTGGCTCCGCGGCCAAATGTGTTTTACATTGAAAGGATGGATTTCATTACGCTCTGCGGATGATAACTATCGCTTCGGGGACTTGCCCCACGGATCAAACGATGAATTTGATGTCTTCGGCTTCGACATGCTTTCCAGATGTAGGAATGGTTTGCCCCCATTTTCAGTGGAGATGGGTTTTGTCGAGTGGGCAAGATCAAAAACTCATCCTAGATTTGGCTTTAGTCGAAGGTTGAAATCCCGACCTTGGATAAGCGAATCATGATTCATCTCCTTCTGCTTCGGATTTGTCATTTGCGTGCTTCACATTTTACAATACCAACTTCGCCGCTTAATGAAAATGAATCGATGATTTTTGAATTGCCCCAAGTTCTATAGTCATCTGCGTCGAATCTCTTTGAACTTCATCGGGTGATAGACAAACTGATAAAATGATTTTTCAATCCTGAGATCGAACTCCTGACGTTTCGTACCACTTCCAGTTCACTGACTACCAGGACAAAGCACTATTGGCGTCCCTAACTGGTTCGTTTTTTGTTATAAAATTCTTGAAGCAGTTAGCGACCCCCATCGAGAATGAAACAAGCTCAATTTAGAGTTCATAACGACTAAAGGTCCCTTAGAACGATACAGAGCTAACCGTCTTTGAGCTCGCTCGGGCTTTTGCTCGCATTTTCCTATGTGAAGCCTTTAAATGTTTTTCTTCGTGGCGTTCAATTGATTCGCCTCGACTCTAATCTAACAAGGGATTGTTGTACTCAAGCATGATGATGCTCGCAGGTAGTACTGATCGCTGCCCCAGATTAACTCTAGGCATTAAGGAAGATTATCTTGCATGGAAGACTTTATGACAGAAAGATTAATGATACATCCATTCACATGTGCCTAGTTCCCTTGAGGATTCTCGGTGATCAGCCAGCTACACCATGAATCAGACATATAATCGTCATTTTGGATCATAACTTCATAAGTCCATCAGTTTTAAACTGATCGATCCAGATATGGAGCTCCTCATCAAGGAAATCTTTTGATTCTTCGAGCAACTGATATTCGGGTTGACCATCATCGCTTGGCGTTGAAGGATTCCTGTTTCTGTTGTGGGCGATCTGATTCTTCGAGCTAGAACCTTCGTCGTTGCTCGAGATTATAAGAGGATGATTGATCGGTTCACTATCAAAAGCACCTTCCATTTGGGAATGGGAGAAACAAAAATCTTCAAAGCATCCGCCCGCTTGATCTTCCGAAATCATATGCCCAAGCCGGGCAGATCTTTGAACACTAGGCGCAATATGTTGATCGGGGATAGGAAGAGCACTAGCGAAAAGTTGCTGCTCAAACCAAGGAGTTCGTACCTGCTGCACTTGTGGCATATACTCTTGAGGGGTGCTGAGATGATTCGGGGGAATATTCTGATTAGCGCCCAAGTAGTCGATGGTGCTGCTACCAGCTTGGTCGGTGCATAGATTCGGCAGGGTATTTCTTACTTCAGGGGCATTGTAGTTATAGCCATGCCTAGTGTTTAGGCACAAGTTGAGTTCTTTCAGGTTCAGTGCTGTGTGGCGCTGTCTTAGCGCCCTTCTGTAGCTCTTGAGGTGACTCGCGACTCCATCTTTAGTGAGTCCTGGTATGTTCATGATCTCAAGTATGCGCGTTGGATATGCTGAGTTGATCCCTAGTTGCTGAACCGCACTAAGGAACTTGAGATGAAGCTCGGGAGACCAATTGACCCTCGTCTTCTTGCGACCCGGAACAGTGTTGACAACTTGGCTATTGCTCTCTGGCCTATTTCCAGTAGAATTTGATCGAGCCAGAAATTGTTGTGGAGGGAATTCATCAGCTTTGGATTGGTCGGTCGTGATAGTAAGCTCATCGTTAAGGAAACTCCAATCATGGTGACGCATATCACATCCTTTAGAAGGCATCGATATTGACTTCGTAGAATTGATTTGTTCATGCATATCTCCAACAAAATCCGATTGTATCGAAGATGGTTCGAGGGAGTGGGGTGGTGAATGAGCATTTTCAATCCTCATATAAGGCTTATCAAGGAACATTTCGCCGAGAGTGATAGGGCCACCGCAATTAAGGCAAGCGATAGTGCTGGGAGCTTTCTTATACCTCATGTTCTCCGCTCGAAGCTTTTCGTTTTCCTCCTTTAGAATCGCAAGTTCTTGACGTCTGTGTTGAGCCCTCAATTTGGCTCGCTTATTTTGAAACCAAAACTTGACCCTCAAAGGTTTCATCCCTAGCTTCTGGCCCAATTCATTTCTTTGTTTCATGTTCGGGAGAGGGCATTCACTAAAGAAAGCTTCAAGCTCTTGGATTTCATTCTGAGTGTGGCACTGGCGACGTTTCCTTTTTCGAGATTGACCATCGCTGCTGCTGTTGTCGTCGCTGCTGAGCTCCTGAACTTCGTTGCCGAAAGGGTTGGGTTCTGTGGTTCTGGTACCAGACGCCATCCTGGAATCTTCGAGATCTCTCAGTAGTTCATTTTCTGAGATTTTTGGATCAGTCACCTCTAGCAACTGATGGTAACCCTCAAACATGTTGGATCGAGAAATGTTCGATCAATTTTTGCTCACTCAGGGTTCTCTACTCTCTCATGTATGCTCACTCTCTCTAAATTTTCTTTTGAGTGGTTCTGTATGCCCATGAAACGTTCTTTAAACATGGATGAAGATCATCAGGCAAGCATTGCTCCCAAGATTTCGTATTTCCCGCTTTGTCGTCTTCTTTCTTCTTTTCAACGTGGAGGGACACCAAATCGATTTCCTTTTCTCGATATCCATGTCTGTCTCCCACTTATTTTCAAAAAGGTGGAACTACGCTCGCCTCCTGCTCAGTTTTTTAATATGATGGGACCGCCAAATCCTTTCGCAACTTTTTTCGATAGTTGCGCTTAACTCCCGCTCAATTTTAATATGGTGACACCGACATATCTTTTTACAACTTTTTTAGGTTTATCAAGCCTGAAATCGCGGACTGGGACAGATCTGATGGTTCACCGAAAGAGCCACCACTGCTTTACCCAATTAACTTGGCTCCACGAGCATTATTGCTATGCCTTTCTTCATTCTCGAGTTGCTATAAAAGGAGGAGTTAATGCAGAGAAGATTAACACTCTTACATAATTGCCTTTTCTTATTTTAATCACTCTACCACACTCATCTTCTTCTCCCTCACTCCAACGAAAATGACCTCCTCTCCTATTCGCGCTTTCTCGGCCGAAAATTTGGCCCAGTGGGAAAAACTCTATAACCTCCTCGGTCGAGGCTATGCTCATATAGCCGATCACCCAGAAACTGAAGATGAAATTCGCATTTTGCTCGTGGAAATAGACACCACCTCCATCGAGGGCACTAATTTAGAGAGGGAATATAGAATCTTCCCAACCCTCTTTATAAACTTTTTAGAGACTTACCGTGTCGCTCATCGAAAAGCTACCGTGGCTCACGTTTTGCGAGCTCGCTATGAGGATCGGTCCAACTGCTTGGTGTTGGCCAACCTTGTGGCCGATAGTCACAGAAAGGCTGTTGAGTTCGCCAACAAGCGAGTCTCGATGTTGCTTCGCGAGAGGGGAAATTTGGTGGAGCGCTTGGCCTTATCCCTGACCACCTATGAGCACGACCGTCGTAATGTCGTGTTGAAGTTTCAATGTGAGTGGCAGGAAGAAAGGCTTGACAGCATTACCGCGGATATAGCCCATGGGAGAGGACTAGTTCGGGACCTGGAAATAGCCGCCGAAGATCACGGGACCAAGGTTGCCGAGCTTAAAGGGGAATGTAAACACCTTCTTCTTAAGCTTGCAGATCTCGAGTCTCGAGGTGGTGAGTATAAGCAAAGCATCAATAATATGGAGGGCCAACTTGATTCCTTTGTGATGCTAATTAGGGCTCATTGCGGTTTTATGTTTCCACCCCGATGATTTGTATGATCTGCTTTTAAGGTCCCTCGATTGAGCGAAATGAATGAAAGCTCTAATGTGTGTGTCTCAACTTCTGTATGGCTGACTTTCTCGAACACCTGACCACTCTCAACCTAGGCAAGCTGCGCTTTGACATTGATGATTCGAGCGTGTACATCTTGATTTTTTAATCTTGCTTATGATCGGATAAAGGAACCTCCCACCACGATTATCCACAAAAAGACTTCTCTTCTCTACTTGTTTTTAACCTGTTTCAAATGAAAAGGCAGAATCAGAAGAAAGAATTTGAAAAATAAAGCATAAATCCTTTCAATTTTATGTTTACTTGTGATTAATAGGGATAAGAGCTTTTACAAGGGTTTTGACCTTGTGCAAAAGCTTTTATCAATATTCCTCAAAGGAAAGCATATCATTGAAAGGAATGTAATTCACGATAATCGCCTTTGATCAATTCCAAGAAAATCAATGGAATGTTCAAAAGTACACAATTACGATGTGTTTTAAATTCAATTGAAAATACGGTATCCAAATTAAAGCCGTTTGCTAAGAACGAGAGTAATTTGGATATCTATCTTTTCATTAAATTTGAAAAACACGAATACTCTTGATCAATTATTGTGGATTACCAATGATGCAAAATATGCATGAACCAATTCAAGTTTATAGTTCCTTCTGGCGAAATTGGGATTGTATTGCCCTATACGGCCAAAAGGTTGTATAAGACTTCCAATTTCAATTTCATCCAAAGGAATTATAAAATTGATTTTGGAGTATTCGAGTGATTAGAAGAAATGTCACTATCACATTCCAATGACAAGTCAATAGAAATACAACAAATTTCAACCTAAATGTATATAAACACAAATAGATCCCTAATACAATCAATCTAAGGGATCAGATAGAGAGGATCTCAGCAAAATAAATCCTATACAAGAAGGCTAGAAATGAAAATTAAAACAAAGGAATGTGATCTTAATACTTAGAGATGCCCCAGTTTCGATCTTTGAGACGTGACTTCAGGATCACCTATTCCAAATCGTCATCTTCATTAGATGATACCTCAATGATGTCCATAGCAGGCTCTTCTTGTCCACTTGGCGCTCGTAATGGGATGACACCATCTTCATCTTCCATCAAGAACATTGGGAGGAAAACACACCTATCTATCCTCAAAATGGCATTTAATCCAATCACCGGAATTATGCAATGAATATAATGATTAAGAGCTGTAACAAGTTCGAGGGATAGAAAAGTCTTACCAACCAAACTTAAGAGAAAATCAAGCTTCTCTGTATTTTTAGCAGTGTTAGGTATACTAACCTTCCATAGACAAACGCATGAGACAAGTGAGGGAAAACTCCTAAAAATCAAAAGATAGGGCTTGGTACCTAAAGCCAAGGTTCTCACCTCGAATTCTGGGAAGAGCCGATTCCATTGCACAACTATCGTTGCATTGGGACTCAATCCATAGTTCGAAGTGAGCGGAATTAAAAAGTGGATTACCCCATGTTTTTCCTCACGGAGATTCCATTTTCAATTCCTTCTATTGTGTTCCTAAAGAGGGCGTCTGGGGTTTTAGGCGCAATTGTGTGTATTCATTGTGTCGTGCTAAAGCAAAAGACATGCATTTTATTTAACAATCACCGCTTCAATATAAACATCCACACAATCATACATCCAAAATTCCTGCCTGCATAAAACAAAGTTAACAAGCACTTCACCCCTTATTTCTCCCGTCTACAAAAACATCTAACACATTCGTTAGCATATATACCTCACTTTCGAGAGCATCTGCATAAAATTAGGTTAGAAGAATCAATCAACTTTTTAATCGGCTCAAGTCCACTAAATGGTTAAGAACCAGTCCCCAGTGGAGTCGCCAGTCTGTCGCGACCCTCTTGAGGTTGTCGGGCTCTCGAGGGCTAATGGGCCGTCCTGTCTGGTCGGACGCGGGCCTCTCCCAAGGCCCATTACCCAAATCGCAACGGAGGTATGCGTGATCGACTTTTAGTGTGGTCTAGTGACATGTGCTAAGTGTGCATGCCATGGAGTCGCCACCAATCATTTTTTTAGGGTATGATTGGACCACCCAATCGAATAGTTGGGAGTTTCTATTCAATTCTGCGAGAACCAGAGAAATGGTTTCGGGGACTTAGTTACACCAACTGTCAGAGTTGACGCCCTTTCGGTACCTAAGTTGACTGAATTTTCTAGCCTGAGATTCATGCGGATGAGTAAGGTATGAACCCTAAATCTAGAAATTCATGTAGATAAGAGTGATTATCCTAGCAATCACAATCAGTAATAAAATGCCCAACTCAAGGAATCTAGATATGCGAATAAATCACATGGCATTCCTAGTAAGGTCCTATTTATCAATCACAGCTCAAAAATGATTTAGCTGTCCTAGCCATTCTACACACGATCTAACCTAAGAAAAGCATTAGGAAGCATCGAAGGAGTTCGAGAGTACTCACATGGGGTTCGCCGTGCCCTGGTTTGGTCTTGGACGAGCTATCGAGCTCATGCCGACCCGATTATATTTGGGGATCCACTCGGCGTTTTACACCATGAAATCATGTGAAACAAAAACGAAAATATTCAGCAAGGGGCATTTATTGTAGATGGTGGTCGATCTAATTGGACGTCAAGACTAAAAAAGATGTAGAAATTTACAAATTAAAATACTCGAATGACATTTTTTTGCCAAATTCAACTCTATGCGTCGTGAAGAAACACATGCAATTGAACTTGAATTTTGACTATTTATAAGTTCAAAATGTAAAAGAAATTAAAATAAAAATATTGACTATTTTTCTATATTTTTACGACATCGAACGCTATTTTTCTTCATTTTTCATGTATTTTTCTATTTTTGGAAAATATTAAAAAATATTTAAAACTATGAAAAATTATTTTTTTTTTATCAAAAATGGTTCCTTTAGCTTGGTCAAGGCTACCAAAGATGATTTTTTAATTTTTTTAACTTTTTATAGATTTTTTATGAATTTTTTAAAAATAAACTATGAAAGACTGATCAAAAATCAGGTGTCAACAATCATAACAAATAAATAGATGTCAATCACATAAACATCTATCCTACGTGGTGATCATGGAATTATGATTTAATGGGTCTCGAGCCAATGAGACCACATTTAATCATTTTAATATTTTAATAACGGAGAGCCGCTCTTCGCTTCTTCTTGGTTTCTTGAACTCTTCAAGAATTGGGCCCCAAAGAGCTCGCCGACTTAAAAGGCTCCCCCACATAATCCTCGTAGCATTTACATCAACAATTGACTATGCTAAAAATAAAGATTACATGAAAAATAAAAGGAGTACGCAGCCTCCATTTAATAATTACAACCCCAAATATATAAATAATCATCATACATTCATATATACATCAATCACATTGATTAGGGATTTTTCCATGATCACCACCCTTCCACGTAAGTAATAAATTCACAATTTAAAACTTAGGAAGGCACAATAAAAATTCTACGTTGAATCATATTCAGAATTTTTACGTAAAATAAGATAGCCATAAATTTTCGATTCAAAATTGATTTAGTCTCAATTTTTGCTACGTTGATTAATTTATCATATAAAATAATCAACCTCCATTAGCCATGTAAGACGAACAATTCGTTAATACATATTGGCCATAGTATTGCAAAAATTGCAAAAAATCAATTAAATGGACGAAAACACCTAAGGATCGGCTCTGATACCACTGTTGGGATCCACGTAACACGTAGCGGAAATAAATAACAACCCATACATGTATCTCCAGAGGCGTACTTCGTGCATTTCAATCGAAAAAAATCACAAAGCCTCAAAGAGAGTAAATAGATTACCTCTCGTAGCGTGCTTGAACGGAGGTGTCGGTTCGATGTTCTTCGATCTCAGCCTCCACAAGTGTTAGGCATCTAGTTCGGACGCACCACCAATTGACGAACGGGGAGACGACTAATAACTCCACAACAATTGTGCTAGCAATATGCGGAATCAATATTCCGAACTTAGTATATTTTGCTCACTCAAGATGATGAGAATATAGAGAGTGTTTGTGTTCTTCTCTCTAAGCTCTCAAAAATTTGCACACTCTACAAAATGTCTCTCCCCTCAACCTCAAAACTCTTGCCATCCTTTTATAGCCAAAAATACCTTCCAATAAATTGTATTTAAAAATAGCACTAACAATTATAAATTCTATCTAAAAATAGCACTCACAAATAAATGACATTTAAAAATAGCACTAACAATAGCACTCACAATTTATAATACAAAAATGCTATTTAAAAATAGCACTAACAATAGCACTCACAATTTATAATACAAAAATGCTATTTAAAAATAGCACTAACAATTATAAATTCTATCTAATAATAGCACTCACAATTTATGATAAATAAATGCCATTTAAAAATAGCACTAACAATAGCAATCACAATTTATGATAAATAAATGTCATTTAAAAATAGCACTAACAATAGCACTCACAATTTATAATACAAAAAATGCTATTTAAAAATAGCACTAGCAATAGCACTCACAATACAAAAATGCTAAAAAAAAGGCACTAACAAAGGTGTTAAAAATAATAACCATTATTATTATTACAAGAGTTAAAGAGGTTACCAAACAATACAAATATGCATAACGTATAAATACGTATGACGTATACATCCGTGAAACCTGGGACTAATTGAAAGAAAAATGTGCAATTAAGCCCTTTTGGTAAAAATTGATTAAATTGGAGGGCAAATTGACCTAATTGCACTTTAAGACTTTAGAATCCAATGTCATAGCTTATAAAAAGTGAGAATTGAAAACTAAAAGACTCGAAAATGATTTTTTTTAGGCTCGGTTCGGGTTTATGTTTGTGAAGGAACATAGTGACCCGAGCCGAATTTTTGAGATTTAAAGTGACACACTTGAAGAGGAAATTAAAACAAAATTATCGAATATTTTTGGGTATTTTTCTGACCTCGAATGGTATTTTTCTGATTTTTTGGGTATTTTTATAATTAAATAAACTCGAAAAATATTAAAAATACCGAAAAAATATTTTTTGTTCAAAATTGGTTCCTAAGGTTAAACCAAGGCTTCCAAAGTTGATTTTGTGATTTTATGACCTTTTTTGATATTTTTAATTAATTTTAAAGAATAAAAATCACAATAATAAATGGTAAAAAAAAATCAGGTGTCAACAGGCGCTCAGTCACTAGGCTTGAAGATCGGCGAGGAGTGGCTCGGCCGTGAGGGGAGATCGGCGGTCGAGAGAGAGTGAGATCGGGCGAGCGAGCGAGAGAGAGAGAGTGAATGAGAGGGCGAGAGAAATGAGAGAGTGAGGAGGGGAGGAGGAGTCGGCCGAATGAGATGGGGGAGGAAGAGAATGGAGGGCTTCTTCCACTTCAAAATCCAAGAGAGGGAGAGTGATTGATTGGGAGTGGTTGGAGGGGTAAGGACATGAATAGTCGCATTGAATGACAAGGGTGGTTGATGGGGAAATCAAGTCCAATGGTCATGTTACTTAGTCATTCCACCATCAAATAATTTAAGGGGCCAAATCACCAATTGGTCCTTCAAAATTCGGCCAAGAAGGGAGGATGGCAATTGTCCAAATTGCCCTTGCTCATTTCTAAAGAAAAGGGCATTTATCTAAGGGTATAAAGGTAATTTCCTAATCGTCGGTCCGAATTTCGCTTTTCTAAATTGCGAAGGGTGAATTCTAATCCTAATGGTTCCCTATGAGGCGACGTCCAATTTATTCTCGTTGGGATCCTTGAATATCCGGCCTCTAATCTCGAAGTCCAATTCATGGCTAATGAAATCATACTTCGAAAAAGGGCAGGATTTCGGAATGTGACAAAACCACTGGATGGTTGATGGTGAAAGATAATGAGATGAGCAGCCTGAGACTGCTAGACTTGAGTAGATGACTTAAGTTTTTTATTCATGGAGGAAATCATAGTGAGTCCAGTGACATGAGAACCTAATAAGGTTGAACGACCAATGTACAGTCGCTAGGGGAGCATTTGACTCAAGTGTGCGAGATATGAGAAGATCCAAGAACTGAGGTGGATCATAAGAATTGAGTAAAGATGAGCGACTCCAGTTGAGTACTGGAAGAGAATATAACTCGATTTTGTTAATCGTGCGAGACCCAAGTATAATTAGGGGTCGTGAAAACTTTATGCGAAAATGAGGAAATTTGATGGGTAGGCAAGCTCGAGTAAGAGCTGCCAATGTTACCCAAGTCGCTGAGACGACTACTGCTGATGAGTTAAGTAATGGAAGTCACGAGAAAGGTGACACTGAGCTACTTCATTCTAAAGTGAATGTGTGGGAAAAACCATGAGAGTTTTGAAAAGCTTGTGAAGCTATGTATAAGAATGAGATTGATTGAGTTTGATGGAAGAATGAAATCTGAACCTGCCTTCTTTTAAAATTGAGAGTTTTATGAGAAAATCTTAGAGGTTTCGGGTACACAGAAGAAAGAAAGTGACCCCATCAGTTACTAGCCTTAAGAGGCTGTCGATGATTGGTGAAGTGTCACCAAGAGAAGAGTTTTCCTCGAAGGCAAGGTATATGTTTGGATCGCCTTCGTTGAATTGTTCAATGGAAGTACCTTCTTGGGATTGCTTGAAAGAAAAGGTGGTTTGGACCCTAATAATCTTGCATGGATCTGAGGACGATCCACCAGTGTGAGACAGAGTTCTCAATGTGGTCTAAGTGTGCTAAGGGTGGTCAAGGACTCTTTGAGTGAGACGTGAGGTCTCCGAGTGGAATGAAATTTGAAAGCCTTATGGCTAGTGATTATTCCTGACTTTAAGGAATGGTAATAGGATTCAGTAAGAGAAGTGAATGATCGGAAGACATGTGAATAAGAGAACTCTTGCTCATGGATTAAGAGCAAAGAGATGTTCATTATGGAACATGGAACGTGCCTGCAAGAAACGACTTTTACCTTGGCGTAAAACTCGTAATGAGAGATTGATGTTTTGTTTCTTCCGTTGTGAGGAACATTAAGGAAGAAGTTATGTCAGTTGTTTGACTTTGTTGAATAAAATGGGATTGATTGAGGATGAATCGGGATCACTAAAAAGTGGTATTGTGTGTTGTCAGCCCTAAAGAGTAAGGTGTCGTTCTTAAAGGGTGATTGGACCATGAGATGGTCGTTGAGGGAAAGGAAAGTGAATGGACATGACAGTCCTAGTTGTTCATAATTCTAATGAATGGTTGAGTAAGCGAAAAAGAGCGCTTAGAGTGTAATTACAAAGTGACTCGAGGCAGTCGAATTGAGTATTCAATGCGGGAATTTATGGAGACCGAGGAAGAACCTCGACTCCTTGGAATCTTGTCACTTGAGGTGACTGAGTCACTAGAAGAAGAGTGTCAGGCATGGTGACATTTGAATCTTGAAGTGGAGGTGCCGCTGTTGACATAGACTCCAAGATGTCACTCTAAGGAATGGGAAGAACAAGGTGGATTCGAAGTAGAAGAATGTCACTGAAGTGTATAGTTTCCTTCAAAGGGTAAGAGACCCTAGTGTAGAAGGAAGAGGAAATCCAAATTGTCTTGATATTAAGGTTGAGCGTCTGGACTGAGAAAGAAAACGTAGGACTTGAATGATTCTTGGAAGTTAAGTTTGAGAAACTGTCATATGGACAACGTTGAATTCCAGAATAGTATTGACATTCGGTTGAACGGATGAAGTCGAGATAAGGTCTTACTAGCTAGTTGGGAAACCAAGAGGCCAAGGCACTAATGCTTCTTGAGGAAAGAGTGACACAAATGAACAAAATGTTGTGTAGTCCAAATAGAGACCCGTGAGAGCAAAGAGCCAAGATATGAGCGTTCAAGTGGATGGTACCATGGACAGGTGGAATGATTCGACACTTGGTAGTAATGAAGTGGATAATAGTTGGATTGAGTATCCAAGGAATAATTGGATTAGTTATTACCGTTTTTGGAGACGATGATTGGACTCGTTTGAGGAGTCACGAGAAACAGGAACAACTTTCGAGAGTATCATATGGACTCTAAAGAGATGCTTGTTGTATTCTAATTGTGAAGAGCATGAGCCATGTGCCTGATGAGGTAAGATTCCTCAGTCGTGAAATTTATGAGAAATGAAATCCCTGTGGAGCCTTTGAGGATGGGAATTAGTGATGAATCGACTAGGGTCAATATGAGTTGCTGAAACTTGAAGTTTCTTGGGATTGATAGATTGGTATAGATGGATTGTGGGAAGTTTCCCTACAAGGGCTGTTCCAGTGATGAAATGGGCTAAGAATAAGATGCAATGCGAAGGGAGGAACAGACGTTAATTGTTTCTTCGATGAGTTGAGTCAAGTTGACGACTACATTGGTAGTGGTGTTCTTGCTTGGAATCAAAAGAGTCGATAGAATCTTAATGATGTGACGTGGAAAGGAAATTTGAGGCGTAACAAGGTGATTTGAAATGGGTATTGCGTGTACTTCATGATAGTGAGTCCACATGAATTGGAATTCTTAGAGCATGGTTGGAGTTGGTTTGCGAATGTCATCGCAACAAAGTTTGGGAAACCTTGCTTGGGTGAAAGGAGGTTTCGAGTCTATATCTACCACAAGAAATAAGGTAGTAGTTCCCGAGGGGAATTGAATGAGAGGCAACGCCGAAGGATGAAATTACTTGTGGATATAGGAGCGTTTCTTGTGTAAGGAGAGACCTCGAAATTATGTGAACTATAAGAGGTTGAGAATTGAGTATTGTGTAATTGATGATAGAGTGACAGATCTTCCCTTGAGAAGTAAGAGATTCAACCTCTAAATTGGAAGTTTGTCAATTGACTAGTTGACGGCTACTGGAAGCACCTAGCCTGAAAGCCAGAAGGGAATTGAGATATTGCCATGATTGGACCCTGATATCTAAGGGGTTATGGAATGAGTAGAACATGGAGGAAATCCAGACTTCTAAGAGTTTAGGAAAGAGACCTCGAAGTTAAGGGTAGAAACCTTGAAGTCCCGTGGACGAATGTACAAGTTCAATATTGAAAAAGAACTTAAAGAAATGAATTAATCGGAAATTTGAATGGAGAATTAAGGTGTTTCTTGAGATGGCACAAAGGTGTGTCAAGATTTCCTTAATACTATCAGTTATATGGAATGAAGCTCGAATTAGTCTGTGACATTCCGAAATCCAACCCTTTCCGAAGTATGATCTCATGAGACATCTCGATAGTGTGCTTCAATTAAATCTCGCTCAGAGTTGGCCACTCTTGAGAAGACTAACTGATGGGGAAAGGCTAAACAAGATTTAAGTACGTGGACCAAAGAACTCGACCATGAATTGGACTTCGAGATTAGAGGCCAGGTATTCGAGGATTCCAAAGGGAATAAATTGGACGTCGCCTCGTCGGAAACCATTAAGATTACAATTAGTCCATTAGCATTTGGAAAAGTGAAGTTCGGACCGGCAATTGAGAATTACCTTTATACCCTTAGGTTAATGCATTTTCTCCTAGAATTGAGCGAGGGCAAATTGGACAATTGCCATCCCCCACTCTTGGCCGAATTATGAGGGATAATTTAGTCGTTTGGATTCTTGAAGTATTGGAAGAATGGATTGACAAGTTGACTTGATGGATTGACTACCCCATGACCAACTCTCTTACACTAGTCATTCCCAAACACTATTCATGTCATTCATCCCTCAACCACTCCCACTCATCCACACACTCTTGCTTATGAAATGGGTCAAGTTCTCTCTCCCCCCCCCCTTTTTCCCCCTTTTTCCCCCTCATTCGGCCGAGCACTCACCTCCCACACTCCCTCATTTTCTCTCATTTTCACTTCCTCTCAAGCTCTCATTCTCCCTTGTTCCTCTCACGCTGTCCCCGCCATGCCACCGCCGCTTCATCGCCGGACTTCAAGCCTCGTTGGCGAGCGCCGCGAGCTCATTTCCTTGAATTGACCGTGGATTTCATCACTTGTCGGACCGACTCGCCTCGACTCCATCGCTTGGTAAGTTAGTTCTAAACCGTTATTAGGACCTTAGGTTACCAAAGGACGAGCTAGAGAGGTTATTGAGTAGTTTCGTGATTGAATCCCCGATGGATTTATGCATGGCCGAATCTGACCTTGAGGAAATGATAATACTTGCAGTGCTAAGGCTTGATTTTATTACATACTTGATGAGTTGTGATGCTAAGGGTTTGAGTAGGTCGATCCATGAGCGTTAAATTGCATAGGGCTACTCTTTGTCGTGAAGCTTCTTGATTTAGTGACTTAAATATTTATTTGATCCCTAGTGTATATTCGGTCTTGATGAGATTTTACATGGATTATTTGGCACGTGCATTATTTGCGTGGATTATTTGGCACGTGGATTATTTACGTGGATTATTTGGCACGTAGATTATTTTCGTGGATTATTTGGTACGTGGATTATTTGACTTAGCAATTGGCTATATTAATATGTTAATGACCACGTGACGAAAATAGTAATTGATGCCTTGAATGGTTAAATCGCTCAATTGATTGTACTTAGTCATACTTGTTTTTTTTTAAGCGTGAGCTTATTGGATGTGAAATCCTGAGGCGCTTATATGACGTGGGATTGAGTTATGATTAATGCCTGATGCACCTAATTGAAACGGGCTTGACTGAGGAGAAATACCTGATGCGCCTATACGACGCGGGTTATGCAATGAGAAATGCCTGAGGCGCCTTTATGACGCGGGCTAAGTAATGAGAAACGGCTGATGCGCCTTTATGACGCGGGCTAAGTAATGAGAAACGCCTAATGCGCCTTTATGACGCGGGCTAAGTAATGAGAAATGCCTGAGGCGCCTATATGACGCGGGCCTAGTCATGGGAATTATGGTGGTATCAAATATGAGTACTCTGTTTATGATATAAATATTTTAGTACCAAAGTACGAAGTTTAGCCTAGAATTGATAATGCTACCAACACTTTGTTTTATCTGAATTGCCATATGCCAATTGCTTTATTCTGAATTTATTGGTCATTGCATGTGTTAGGGAGTGTCTAGAAGTACTAAGTGCCTAGTTTGGGTCTGGGATTAGCTTATTGAGATTTATCTCACCCCGTCGTGGGACCCACTTTTTCAGACCCCAACCCTTGACCTACCTGAGGCGCCATATGTTATATCGAGAGATCCCGACGCAGGACTTGAAGATGAAGAACCTGAACCAAAGTCGATGGATGTTGACAAACCGGATGCGTAGAGTTAGTCGTACCATTTCCTTTTGAACGCTCCCCTGAGATAGGCAGTTTGGGATCTAGGGGACGCAGTTATGTTTTGTGTACCAAGTTAAGTGTTGTAACTGATTGTGTTGTAATTATGTGGAACACATTCTAAGTCATCTTGTCGAGTCTTATGTATGGAGTTAATTACCGCTTCCGTATGTGCATTTCATTCACCGAGTGTATATCAGATGCGTATTGATCCTGGGGAATAGTCGCGAAGGCATAGCAGAAAGGGATGTTCGCGCGCCCGTAAGGTTGCGGGGCGTGACATCCTCGTTTATTTGGTATCAGAGCAAGGTCAGCTCAATCCAACATGATTGAGGTTTGGAGTGATAAGGAGTGATGATTTGGGGACAATTAGATAGTGAGACCTTTAGAATTAAGCATTGACCACTGAATTTTAAGAACTGTAGGCTTGAACTTGTGTACATTTCGATGGTTCTAGAATTGATTTGATTGATATCTTGTGTGGTGATTTATTGAGGTTCACAAGGAAGCAATTAGAAATTGAGGAACCATGAGCATGGATCTGAGGTTGTGGATGTGCTTGAGGTTAATAGGGAGTTGCTCATGAGTAGAGGGTCGACTGGATTATGTGATCGTGATTGTGGCCTTGAGGTATATGGCTAAAACGAGGAAAAAAGCGATTTATGAGACGGACAATTTGTGGAATTAGAAGTCCTTTATGGATAAGAATTGATCGGGAAACGACTGTGATGTGACGAGCAATGAGTACGATCATGCACTACATGTGTTTATGGCGTCAAAATAAAAGTTGAGGAATGTGCATGCATGAGCATATCATTATCGAACTTGATAAACCATCGCTTGGTATGGGACAAGCTGATGGGATACCTATAAACCATAATGACGCATGTTGTGGGACGTGTGGAACGGGACTCTCATCATAGGTGTATGACTTGGGACAACCTGCAAATACCAGGTCTGATGAGGGCAGGGAGTGTACGCTGGGACATAGAAGTTCGGACAAAGAGCGGCTCCTGGCAGGCTTCTAAGATAGAAAAGGGAGGCAGGAATGACCTAAACCATACATTGAAAGGGATGGGTCTAGGTATCGGGCTAAGTCTGATTCTTTTATCAAAAGATTTTTTGCATTAAAGCTGATCCTTAAGATGAAATTTCAAACATTGCGTGGCATTTGATATGGTGCATGTGAATGAAATTATTGGTGTGCATCTCCGTAGGCGATTAGAGGTCCTAGAGCTTCGTACTTGGCACTAAGCGTTGTTTACCGAGTGTTTGGTTAGATAGCTTATTATGGCTGTGCTAACGGGCAGATGCATCTAGGCTTGAGGTATGGATGAGAAATTCTTGATGGGTGCCTCTGAATGCTTGATCTATGATTGGCCTACTTGGCATCAAGTGTATTTTAGCTGAGGATTATTTGAGAACTGAAAACATTTTGTAATTTCGCTATTTTTCAGGTGCGGCACGACTTAATGTACGAGGAATTATCTCATTGAATTGATGCCATGAGTGCTTGCTTGATGTTTGCCTAGTTGAGACTTGTTTGATGATTGACTCCTAGCTGAGTGTTGCTTGTAATTGCTTGGTAATTAGTAGCTGGCTTATGGTTACCGTTGTGGTGAGCAGTTTAGGACTGCTAGACTTGAGTATATGGCTTAGGTCCTTGAATCCTTTGGTGGAACTGTAGTGGCTCTTGTGATGTTAGAGCCTAGTAGGAATGAGCAATCGAGATAAAGTTGTCAGAGGAGCGCCTAACTCCAGACCACAAGTTGTGGGAGATTCGAGAGTTGATAAAGTCGAGAGAGCCTTAAGAAGAGATTGAGAATTTGATGATGGGATAAGCTCGAGATTGGGCTGCCATTGTAACTTAACCAGCTGAGGCTATTGCTGTTGTGATTATTAGAACTAATGGTGGTAATCGGAAGGAGGATCTTGGGGACGGGTATAGCAGTTGGCAAAGGGACTAGCCCTTGGGATAGTTTGTAAAGTCAAGGTTGAGTGAGTTGGTAGGGAATGTAGTCATGAGACTGATCCTGTCTGGATTGAGGATTTGTAAGAAGGCCTTAGAAGCCTTAGGGTGCACTGAGGAGAAGATGACCCTAGTGATTAACATTCCAAGGTGCTGCTAATGATTGGTGAATAGTTACCTAAGAAAGAATTCTCCTTGAAGACATAGCACTTAACCGGATTGTCTTCGTTTAGTTGATCAATGAGGAATACATTACTGAGATTGCTAAGGAGCAAGAGTTGGTGGAGCCCTTGAAGTTGGTGAGAATCAGAGAAAGATCTGCCATTGTGGGGTAGAGTTCTCAAGACTGCCCAAGCATGCATCAAAGATGGTTAGGAACCCATTGGATAAGGACAATGAGGTTCAAGAATGGATTGAGGTTCGAATCATCGTGGCGAGTTGATATTCTTAGATCTGAAGCATTATGATGAACCTCATTTTGAAGGGCTAAATGACTAGGGAAACCATGAGTAAAGAGGATTTCCGCTTATAGAACATAGAATGTACCTATAAGTAATGGTTGATACTAGAGCGTAAGGCCTAGAAAGGAAATTGGTGATTTGTCTCTTTTGTCATGGGAAGTGTTAAGGAAAATCGGCATGCTAGTCTACCCGAGTCCAATGATCCTATGAGGTTGTTTGAGATTGAACCGAACCATCGAGAATGGAATTCTAAGTGGTTGACCCCCTAAAGGATAGGGCGATGTTCTAAAGGACGATTAGACCATGGGATAGTCATTGATGAGAAAGAGAGTGAATGGATATGATAGTCTTGGATACTTGTGATTCTAATGGATAGATGAGTAAGCGAAAAGAGGTGCTTAGGTTATGATCGCAAGGTGAACTGAATTAATCGATTTGAATACCCAAGGTGTGGATTTGTGGAGACCAAAGAGAAACCTCGACCCCTTAGAACCTTGTCGTTGAGGTGATAGAGTTATTGGAAGAAGAATGTCAAGTATGGTGACATCTGGATCCTGGAGTAAAGGTACCGCTGTTGATGCAGACTTCAAGACTGACATTCTATGGAACGAGGAAGACAAGGTGGATTCGAGACAAGAGAATGCCACTAAGAAGTGTAGTCTCCTCATAGAGTAAGAGGCCCTGGTACGAAATGAAGAGGAATTCTATCGTCTAGGTATTAAGAGTGAATGTCACCAGATAGTGTCTCAAGAGTTATAGGCTCGAATTTTGTTGCACTCTAATAGTTTCAGTATTGGCCTTAAGCGATGATCTTTATGGTTATTTGTGGTTATAGTCCAAAGATCGACAGTGGATTAGACAATATGTCGAAATGGAAGCAACTGACTGATAAGCTTCGGTTGTGAATATGAGTTATAAAGGAACGACTGGTATTAATGGATTTAGGCTTGAATTACGTTACATCTTGATGGTTCTAGTTATCGATTGCTATTGATGGCTTTAGATGGTGTGAGACGAGATGTATGCAGGGAAGTGGACAAGGAATATTTGGATTAAAGGCCAGTCGTAATCGAATGCGTATGGATTCATCGTGAATGGCGACTAGACTTGAGATTATAGACTTATAATAGGCAATTGATTTTGAGATGTGATAGTCGCTCGTGGAATTAAAAGTTTTCGATTGATAGGAATTGGTCAGAATCGAGGAGGCATGAGAAACGTAAACGGCCTTTGGAAGGTATTCCATGGACCCTAGTAGGACGCTCGCTGTATGGGGAATGTAAGAGCGCAAGATTTGGATTTATTAAGGCGAAGTTCTTGGCCATAAGGTTTCTGAGAAATAGAATTCCTTTGGAACCCTTAAGGATTAGTATAAGTAATGGATTGTCGGGAAACAGTATGGATTACTGGAGTTTGGAGTTACTGGAATTGATGGTTTGCTGTAGACGAATCGTGGCAAGAGTCATCCTATTAATGAAATGGACTAAGGATGAGATGTGGCGCGAATGGCTGAATGACCATGAAAGGAGTTTTCGGGGGCTTAAGCCTAGTTGGTGACCGCGCAGATATTGGTGCTTCCATGGGGAGTTGAAACGTTGTGAGAGTTATAGTGACGTATCATGAAAGGATTAAGATTCATTGTAATATGACGTGGAAGGGATGCTGCCAATGCGTCGCGATAGTAAGACCTAAGGAGATGGATGCCCCAACTGGTAATTTAGGACTGACAGCTATTGCCCTTACGTTGGGAATTTAGAGATGTCACTTATGTGGTGAGAAAGATTTTGGATGGATGAGGATCATCGAAACTCGGAGTACCTACTGTTCTGAAAAAGAATTGAACGTGTGAAGCAACGTAGGCAGGTGAAGTTGCTTAAGGAATGAGAGTACGATGTCTTACCTCCCTTTGAGAAAGAGTAAGAGTAGCAAAAGCATACAGTTCAGAATCGAGCACCACGAGATTGGTGGATGAAGGACATGCTTCGCTCAAGGAATAAGAGATTCAACTTCTAAATTGGAAGTTACCAGAAGGCTAGTCAAACGGCTATTTTGAAAGTCATACCTAAAGGTCAGGAAGGGGCTAAAGTGTTGTGACCTGCGGGTCCTGATGCCAAGAGATCATGGAAGTGATTAGTATAACAGGGAGAAAATCCAGACTCTCGAATGGAGCTAAGAACGAATTACTGTGAATTTAGCCGTAGGATCACATGATTGGTCAAGAAGGCCGTGAGACGATTGGCATGGGCGTCAGGCAATTCGTGTGGAATTTCAACTATGGTTGTGCCAAATGGAGATCCTAAATTAACCATAACTATTGAGAAAGTCCTAAAGACGTCATGGGGACGAAGTTTTACCACAAGCATGCCTTGTCGTATGCAGACAAATAGATGGCCTAAAGAGATGATCTAGATGCTTGAGATTACACTGCCGGCGTGTGCCACAAACCTTGAAGGGAATAGCATCGAGTGGCAATGCCTTGTGGAACTGTTCACAGTGACAATTGCTGGTAGACAGATTTGATGATAGGTTGGTGACCAGTGACAACTTAATCAAAGATGCTTGAGGAAAAACTTATGGCGAATGATCGATCACAGTTTGAAATGACTTCATTAAGGACTAATTGGAGGGGCATCGGAAAGTATTGAGCCTTTTGGATAGCATGGGTGCGCCCTTAGTTTATCTCGTGGGCCGATTGATTGAACTTATGTTTAGATCGTTGCGTAATGCCTTGAAGCGTGTTGACGCGGGGATTCTTACCCATCTTGGTGCGTTGGTATGCGAGATGTTAACCTGAAGCATTGAGATGCGGGTTTTAGAAAAGTGTACGGATCTGAGGCGTGTTACGCGGATCCTGAACAAGTTTGATGGCAGATGCGTCATTTTGAAGGCCTTCGCATCGATAGTGGAACTAAATGGACCGACGGTATAGATCTTTAAAACTTCAAGTGAGAGGTTATGTTTCCCTTAAGGTAGAATCCATGCGAGGCTTGTCCGATTTGGAAAGTCGAGTCCGAGGTGTGTAGAAGACCTGTTTAGAGAATTTGGCAGTAAGAGGGGACCGCTAAGGAAGGTGGAGTAACGATGAGGTATCAACCCCCAGTTGTTGAGAATGGTGGGATTTAGGGTAAATTTCGAGGACGAAATTTTATAAGGAGGAAAGAGTTGTGACATTCCGAAATCCAACCCTTTCCGAAGTATGATCTCATGAGACATCTCGATAGTGTGCTTCAGTTAAATCTCGCTCAGAGTTGGCCACTCTTGAGAAGACTAACCGATGGGGAAAGGCTAAATAGGATTTAAGTACGTAGACCAAAGAACTCGACCATGAATTGGACTTCGAGATTAGAGGCCGGGTATTCGAGGATTCCAACGGGAATAAATTGAACGTCGCCTCATCGGAAACCATTAAGATTAGAATTAGTCCATTAGCATTTGGAAAAGTGAAGTTTGGACCGGCAATTGAGAATTACCTTTATACCCATAGGTTAATGCATTTTCTCCTAGAATTGAGCGAAGGCAAATTGGACAATTGTCATCCCCCACTCTTGGCCGAATTATGAGGGATAATTTAATCTTTTGGACTCTTGAATTATTGGAAGAATGAATTGACAAGTTGACTTGATGGATTGACTACCCCATGACCAACTCTCTTACACTAGTCATTCCCAAACACTATTCATGTCATTCATCCCTCAACCACTCCCACTCATCCACACACTCTTGCTTATGAAATGGGTCAAGTTCTCTCCCCCCCCCTTTTTCCCCCTCATCCGGCCGAGCACTCACCTCCCACACTTCCTCATTTTCTCTCCTTTTTCCTTCCTCTCAAGCTCTCATTCTCCCTTGTTCCTCTCACGCTGTCCCCGCCATTCCACCACCGCTTCATCACCGGACTTCAAGCCTGGTTGGCGAGCGCCGCGAGCTCGTTTCCTTGAATTGACCGTGGATTTCATCACTTCTCGGACCGACTCGCCTCGACTCCAACGCTTGGTAAGTTAGTTCTAAACCCTTATTAGGACCTTAGGTTACCGAAGGACGAGCTAGAGAGGTTATTGAGTAGTTTCGTGATTGAATCCCCGATGGATTTATGCATGGCCGATTCTGGCCTTGAGGAAATGATAATACTTGACGTGCTAAGGCTTGATTTTATTGCATACTTGATGAGTTGTGATGCTAAGGGTTTGAGTAGGTCGATCCACGAGCGTTAAATTGCATAGGGCTACTCTTTGTCGTGAAGCTTCTTGATTTAGTGACTTAAATATTTATTTGATCCCTAGTGTATATTCAGTCTTGATGAGATTTTACGTGGATTATTTGGCACGTGGATTATTTACGTGGATTATTTGGCACGTGCATTATTTACGTGGATTATTTGGTACTTGGATTATTTGACTTAGCAATTTGCTATATTAATATGTTAATGACCACGTGACGAAAATAGTAATTGATGCCTTGAATGGTTAAATCGCTCAATTGATTGTACTTAGTCATACTTATTTTTTTTAAGCATGAGCTTATTGGATGTGAAATCCTGAGGCGCTTATTTGACGCGGGATTGAGTTATGATTAATGCCTGATGCGCCTTTATGACGCGGGCTTGACTGAGGAGAAATACCTGATGCGCCTATACGACGCGGGTTATGCAATGAGAAATGCCTGAGGCGCCTTTGTGACGCGGGCTAAGTAATGAGAAATGCCTGAGGCGCCTATATGACCCGGGCCTAGTCATGGGAATTATGGTGGTATCAAATATGAGTACTATGTTTATGATATAAATATTTTAGTGCCAAAGTACGAAGTTTAGCCTAGAGTTGATGATGCTACCAATACTTTGTTTTATCTGAATTGCCATATGCCAATTGCTTTATTCTGAATTTATTGGTCATTGCATGTGTTAGGGAGTGTCTGGAAGTACTAAGTGCCTAGTTTGGGTCTAGGATTAGCTTATTGAGATTTATCTCACCCCGTCGTGGGACCCACTTTTTCAGACCCCAACCCTTGACCCACCTGAGGCGCCAGATGTTATATCAAGAGATCCAGACGCAGGACTTGAAGATGAAGTACCTACACCAAAGTCGATGGATGTTGACAAACCGGATGCGTAGAGTTAGTCGTACCATTTCCTTTTGAACGCTCCCCTGTAATAGGCTGTTTGGGATCTAGGGACGCAGTTATGTTTTGTGTACAAAGTTAAGTGTTGTAACTGATTGTGTTGTAATTATGTGGAACACATTCTAAGTCATCTTGTCGAGTCTAATGTATGGAGTTAATTACCGCTTCTGCATGTGCATTTCATTCACCGAGTATATATCATATGCATATTGATCTTGGGGAATAGTCGCGAAGGCAGAGGAGAAAGGGATGTTCGCGCGCCCGTAAGGACGCGGGGCGTGACATAGTCTCGCGTGTTGTCAAGCATTAGACATGCCGACAAGAGGAAGAACGGAGGCCACAAAAGTTGATGGATCACTTTGATCCAATGGGATTTTCGAAGGGAGTCAAGAACGGATTACTACGGAAGTAGCCCTGAATTTTCTTATGGAGTCGAAAGTTATGATTCGAGTTGGATAATAGAGGGCAAGTTAGTAAAGTTCATGAATCCCTAATAGTACGAGGGGACGTTTGAAGGTAGTGATACGCCAAGTGGTGTGACATCAAAGAGTGCATTCTTGCAATGGGTTAGTAATGATGGTGATAGGCATGGAGCATGAGTTCAATGTGATGTTCTGGAAAGGCTTTTAGTTAAGAATGTTTGGAAGTATCAGGTAATGAGAAGAGTTACTTTGAAAAGTAAGCTAGCGATGAGGCGCCAGTGCCCCAAGAGACTGAGTGGATAGAAGGTTGCAAATTTGGAGGACAAAATTTCTTTAAGGGGGAAGAATTGTGACATTCTGAATTTTCGACCCCTCGGAGCTAATGACATGGATTGGAAGCTCGAAATTGGCAATTGGGAAATTAAGAATTCTAACATTGGATTGGAATTTGACTTCGCCTCACCATTGGTCATTCAAAATAAGAACAACGAAGTTTCGGATGAAAAGTGCTAGATTACCGTTTTGCCTCTCAACCTATTACCCATGCCTTAAAAATATTTGGAGGGAAAAATGGTCATTTTAAGTCTTCCATGGGGCTGCCGAAAATTGGAGGGAAAATGAGTCAAAGAAAGTCAAAGCTAAATGGCCAATAATTGGTGACATGCCATGTGTCCATTTTTGAGAGATTAGGCATTAATTGCCATTAAATTACATCTTGTCAAAATTGGCCCCAATTATTTATGGAACAACCCCCCTAGCCCATCTTCAGTCGTGCCCCTCTTCCTCTCCCCCATTTCTCTTTCATTTTTCTTCTTCTTCTTCTTCTTTTTCCCTCTCGGCCGATAAGCTTTCTCACGGACAGACAAAAACGGCTTCACTTTTCCGGTCATAACGTTTTCGTCCAAAATTGGATTGAGGTAAGACCACCACCATCTGAAATGTTTTTTTTGGGTAAGGTAAGTTTGTATATACTTTTCAAGATGCTAGGTACAAAAGAACCGGCCACAGAAACCATGAACCAAAGTTGGCAGTGACATGCCAAGGTTGGTTCAACGGTGAACCGGGTGCAAAAACATCATCACGTCGCGCGCTTAGACCAAAGTAGCCCAGACTGAGGCCCAACTAACAAAAGTAGTAGTACTACTAAAAGGAAAAAAAGCCAAACATGCGGAAACAATTAGCAGTGGGAGGTGGTCAAGTGTCGACCACTGGGAGGGGTACAGAGAAAAAACAACCGGTTAGAGTGGACAAGGAGGGCACAAGTCTGTCAACCCAGCAAGATACGGGGCCAAAGTTGATGGAGAACAACAAAAAACCTACCCCCGAGAAGGGAAGCAGCCGGCCTGAAAAGAGAGGGGTAGACACAGGGGGTGTCCACCAGACCACGCAGAATGTCCATCCGCAGCAAGGTCGTAGTAGGAGGAAACAACTAAGACAAATAGGTACAATAAAGAGGCAGCTAAGGACAGCGGCCAACAAAAAAGGAACCCAGCAGGGGCAGAAAGTAAAGCAGTAAAGAAAGGAAAAAAAGGAAGGCCAAACAACGGCCAAAAGAAAATAAAAGGACCTGCATACCCGAACAAAAAGAGCCAAAAACAAGAAGGAGCGTCTAGGCCAGGCAGGAGAAGGACATGAAAGTAGCAGGCAAAGGGGACATGGGGCCGGAGAGAGAGCCAAACCATCCACCCAAACAGCAACCAACGAGACCAAGAGAGACCACCAATGATCAGGCGACAGCATCAACGACAAGGAGACAGCAGGGAAGCAAGGTACCCGGCTGCAATGACCACACATATAACGCAGAAGTCGCATCAGAAAATAGACACAATTTGAAGAAAGTCTCCCCAAAGTGCGCCAATAGCTCAGCCATAAGGTACAATTGGTCCCAAGCATAGGTGAGAGGCAGCAGGCGCAGAGTCCATCTCAAGACATAAAAGGCAGTATAACCAACAGCAGGGCAGCAGCAGAATTAACAACGTCCGGATGAAAACAAGACTGGGTCTGTTCAGTCTAGATATAAGTAACTGCGCGTTCATTGAATTAATTAGGGCATCACAGCCTGCAGAGAAAGGAGAGGGCTGTAGTAGGAAATCGCAGCAAGCCTTATCTTCCTTGTGACTCCTCCACCTCAGTAGTCCCGTGGTCTTGCAGCTAGGACAGAGTTGATGCATTAGGCCAACAGATTGCATAAAGAGGGTTATAATCACAAATTCTGATCGGTCTGACCAAAGATGCTAGGGGAGAGGCCCCAATTTCTTTGGATGCTCCTATTACGAGGATGGTAACGCACCCCCCCCCCCCCCCCCCAATGCAACCGCTTTGTCCTTGACCAATTTTGTAAGATGCAGGATAAGTGCTGGTACGAAAAGCTTCTTGTCTCGAAAGAGTATATCATTCCTCTCTGTCCAAATGATATGGCACAGCGCGCCTAAGGAAAACCGAGCAATACGGTCTCGAAAAGATCGTCCGCCAATATTTTGTCTTGCCCAACGAATAAAGTTGTCCCACGGGCGACTCCTCCATGTTAGATTACATCTATCCGCCCATAGAGTTGACCACCATCTAAAATGTTATCGTCTTGCCGTTCCAACAAAGTATTATGAGCTCAATTTGGCCAAGCCATTCCTCCCGTAGGTCGGTTTGAGTGAGCAAAGGTCAGATTAAAGGCAGAATCTGACCGGTTTTGGGAAAAGAGTTGTTTCGTGGGCTTCAAGGCTTCAAATGACTCCAAATGTTCGGTGGGGTATCCTATACTCATAGTACTTGAGTTCACGGAGAAGATATGGTAATTTTATTGGAGATTTAAGGTGTTTCATGACTGATTTGAGGGGGTTCTTACTGAGCAGATTCTGACCGCCGGACCGCCGTGAGAAAATGAGCTGATCGAAGGACTTCAAGGCGCTATTTTGTTTCCAAATTCTTGGTGATCCTATAAAACATGTAGATTAAGGTTTTTACAAGTTTATTTCATGATGAATTGAAGTTTAGAGTTGAAATTGTGGGCTGTTATGCATGACTCGTTGAAGACCGATTCAACCCTGTTAAGGTTCTGTGGAAGCCGAGCACTTTGAGGCTTAGAAAGGATGTCGTCTTGTTGTTAAATTATCGTTAAGGCACCTAGGATTTTAATTGATATGTTGGTAGGGTGTACACTTTGTGGAATAGAGATTAAAAGAGTTTTAATGGCTGTTGAAGTGAAAAACGTGAAGTGCCGACCAATATGTCCATAACGTGCACCGATTTTGAATTGAGTCATTCTAAGTCGTCCGGTATCCGAATTGAGCTCCGTTTTTGCTCACATGTCCGTGACATCTTGAAGTTTAAGAAACTAGAATTTGTTTCCTCAAAACGTTAGTAGAAAAATTACAGTTTTCGTGATACTGAACCTAGTTGTGGGGGCTCAAATTGGGCAGTTTTGATGAATTGAGACTTTGGATGACTTGCCTGGATAGAACGAAAATTGGCATGCTTAGGGGCATTGAATTAACACTGTGATGGCCTGAAAATAAGGTGTTGTTTGTGAAATTGAGATATATGTGCAAGGGAATTAAGAATTGAATGAGTTTTGATGTGGGATTGGTGAAATTCTCTAGGACCGTGCGTGATCCTTGTTGGCTGAGAGCTTGCTGAGCTAGGTAGCTCATTTGGATGGAATATGCTAGCTTGATTAAAGAGGTAAGTGTTCTCTAAACTTTTACTTGAACACTAGGACGTTACTGGATAGAGTGGTTGGATGAATTGATTGATTGGTGAAGCCTGTCGCTTAAATTGCTTGATGCAATCGTGTGATGATTTTATGATGTTTGATAACTGAGTTAATAAATGGCTTGTCTGCCCTGAGATGATCACTGGCTTGTATGCCATGAGATGATCACTGGCTTGTATGCCATGAGATATCAACTGGCTTGTATGCCCTGGGATATCATTTGGCTTGAATACCCATGTGAATTACATCGCGGTTTGGAGCCCTGGCGATGAGTGAATAAATTGGCTATGATGCCCTGTGATATATTGGGCTATAGTGCCCCAGCGATCAATTGGCTTGGAGCCCCGGAGATCGCTTTGGCTGTGAGCCCCAATAATAACGATACCGATTGGCTTGTAGCCACAGTGGTATCAAGTGGCTGTGAGCCCCTATAATAGCAATTGGCTGTGAGCTCCAAAGGTACCGATTGGCTTGTAACCCTGGTGGTACCAATTGGCTATGTGACCTGATGATATCGATTGGCTTGTAGCCCCGGTGATATCATGTCACACCCCGAACCCGGCGAGCACGCGAACATCCCAACTTGCCTCTGATCTTCAATAATCTCCCAGGATCCCTCGGTCAATTAATCACAGCTCCAAAATAATACAGGTCATGGAAGCAATTAAACTACTCCATACCAATCCACAATAAGATTACTCAGGCAATAGGGTGTACACATCTAATAAATAATAAGGTCAATTACAAACTTCTTCAAATGCCATCACATGGCAAGTCCAGGTTTCCTTCGCCTGAAACCTGAAAAAGATAAGCCCCTACTGGGGTGAGATATAAATCTCAATAAGTGAAACTTAATCCTAGACCTGAGCACCAGTCCCCCTAGACCATGAAACTAACACCAGATGCAGAACATTATCCAAGAAAATGGCACAAGGCATCCACCAATCAACTATCTCAGCTAGATAGGTATAACCAAATGTCACAGTCATACGTACTTAACCTCATGGGTTCAAGCTCATAACACTTAGCACATAAACCAATACTCATAGTCATTATAAGTTTCACAGCCACTCATCGCCCGGGCTCTCAACCGCGATGCATTTCTCTAGCACTCTTGCCAACTGATATCATTGGAACTCATAATCAATTGATATCACTGGGGCCACAGGCCAATCGATATCATCAAGGCTCTAAGCCAAATCATCGCCAGGGCCCACAACCGCGATGTAGTTCACAAGGGCATCTATCCAAATCATCGCTAGGGTCCACGGCCGCGATGTAGTTTCAATTTATTCAAGCATCGCTAGGGCCCACGGCCGCGATGAAATTTCAATTCACTCAAGCATCGCCAGGGCCCATGGGCGCTATGTAATTTCTCAGGGCTCACGGTCAATTCACTAGCAATAACAAGGCCCACAGCCAATTTCAATAGCAATAACAGGGCCCACGACCAATCTCAATAACAATAATAGGGCCCACGGTCAATCTTAATAACAGTAACAGTGCTTCATAGCCAATTAATAAATACAGGGCTTAATAGCCAAATATGTCATTAAGACCTATCACAGTCCAATTGTCATGCTGTGACATTCAACCCATGGAATCCGCTACTCAATCAAGCAATTCAAGTCATAGGCTTCATAAAGCAATCAATTCACTCGACCACTCTGTCCAGTAATGTCCTAACATTTAGAGAAAGGATTAGGAAACACTTACATGGAGCAATTAGCTAAATCTCACACCAAGTGATTCTCCTTAAAGTCACAAGTTTAGAATTCCCACGAATGCGTCATTAACCTAAAAAGAATTGTTAAACTTGAGTCACGAACCATGGAACGCTTAATTCCATTAACTTAATCTTTCTCTAGCCATGCCATTGGCAATTCGAGACATCTTTTCTAACAATCAAATACATGCCAATGCTCACTTCGAGCCCTTAATGTGTTCTTTTTACTCCTCTATACACATGGCAAGACACAACTTAGAGTTTCGTGCACCAAACTTGCCAGAAATCACCTTTAAACCTCAATCCACTTCTCACACTTCTCATTGACATCTCACATGATATCATACAAGACACTATAGGTCAATTGATATCCAAATATTCCTTATTCAGCCCCTAAACATAATCGGCCATCATGTATACACCCTCAAAACAGAACCGATTTTGGGTTCTAACCGTTCAATCGAGCCATACTTCAATTCCAAGCCTAACTCTTTGCACAAATAACATACCAAGACCTTAATTTACATGATTAGAAGGCTCACCAAGAGGTTTGAAGTGGATTGACACCCCCAAAGACTTTGGAAGAGCCCGGTTCCTTCACGATCCTCAAACGGGCAGAATTTGCTCGGTATAAACCTCCACAAACCAGCCATGTACACCCATAAAAAATAATATAAAACCTTAATTTCAACTTGTTAAACTCTTATACTATGCGTTTAGAAGAGTTCACCGAAAATTTGAAGTCATTTGAAGTCCGGAAGCCCCCAAAAACGTAGCCTCTCTAAAACAGGGTCAGATTCTGACCTTTGTCCACTCAAACGGACCTACGGAACAAATGGCTGGGCCACATTAATTTTATAATACCTTCTTAGAATTTCAAGATGATAAGCTTTAAGATGGAGGTGGTTTTACCTCAATCCGATGTCGGAAGACAAAGTTATGGCCAAAACAGTGAAGCAGTTTTTCCTTGTCCGCGAGGAACACTGCTCGGCCGAGAGAAAAAATGGAGAGGAAGAAGAGAGGGAAAGGGTGACCAGCCAAAATGAGAAGAGAGAGAGTTTAATCCATCTCAATAATGCACTTTGGGTCAATGTGATAAGATGGATAATTAATGGCCATTTATTGCTTGGCCTCTCCTTAGGTTGACACTTGGCAACCTCCAATTGGTTGCTTGATTGACTTTGACTTCCTTTGACCACTTGATCTTATCATTTTCAGCAACCATATAGAGGATTAAATGATCAAAATGACCTTCTAAATTTCTTAAGGCAAAGCCAAAAATCGAGGGGCAAAATGGTCTTTTGGCACTTTTTTTCCGAAATTTAATTTTTCCAGTATAAACCATCCTCGATGAGGCGATGTCCATTTCAATTCAAATATTGGAATTCCTCAATGTCCAATACCCAATCTCGAGGTTCAATTTTATGTCGAACTCTTGTCGACTGTAATTCCAGTTTATCTCAAACTGACGAACGACTCTTGCAGGTGCTACGCGTATCAACCTTGGGATTTCTTTTAACCCGTGGCGACTTTGATTGTCATGTAATGGCGAGGGTTTATCGTTCGTTCCTTCGATCATGATCATCGGAATCCGATTTAGGAAATTTTCGTAAATTACACTTTGGTTAGGCGCCCGCGTCCCAACGTATAACGCTAGCAAGACATTCCATGATCGTCCTTAGATTGATCTCTGTCGGCCCAAGATATTCTCTCGACAATCCTTATGGTCAAAGTGTCATTTCTCATTCAAATTCCCCAAGTCCACGTACCCGACTCTGCGTCAGTCTTTCCCTTTTTGGTCAGTTAACCAGAAAGTGGCAAACTCCGAGCGAGTTACAACTGAATTACAACGATCGATATCCTTCATTCAATAGCCTCGAGAGGGTCGAAATTCAGAATGTCACATATCAATTGGCCAGAGTGCCCAGAGAAGTACATTGCGACTAAGAGCCCAGGCGATGAATGATTGTGATAACTGTGAAAATTATGTGTATGTGTTTGCATGCCATGTGATGTTGTCTGGCTGAGCTTTTTCTTATCACTTGTTGTGTAGTTTGGTGGGACTAGTGGTCAGGTCTAGGTTTAGGGTTCGCTTACTGAGATTTATATCTCACCCCGATGGAGATTAACATTTTTTCAGGTTCCAGGCGAGGAAGCATTAGTTGGCCAAGGATTGGCATTCGAGGGAGTAATTAGTGAATGACTATAAAATATTTTATGAACTTAGGGAAGTAGATTAGGAATTGAACCCTTGGTATTTGACTACTGTAAACCCTGATGTACATTTATTCATATTAGAAGTGTACCATGTTCCTGTCCCAAGTCATCTTGTTGTTTTTATGAGTGGAGTTGTTTCTTGCTTCCATACCTTTAATGGATAGTGAAGATTAAAGACCGATGAGTCTTGGGCAGTTGTTAATGAATGGCAAAGCCTTGGTAGGATGTTCGCGGACTAAACGGGACGGGGCGTGATAGAGACGATTTGTCAAAAGGATAAAATCGTCATTTTGGAAAGATTCGGGGATTAAGACGCCTGAAATAGGACGTGGCCAGTTAATTGTGGCAATTTCCTATAATCTGGAACTTTTCGGAATTTTTGGGAGATGATTTGCCAAAAGTGCAAAATCGTCATTTTGGAAAGCTTGGGGTTCGAAAGACCCAAAATAGGTCATGACCAGTTGATTGTAGCAATTTCCTATTTTCTAGAATTGTTTGGATTTTTCTGAATTTCTTCAATTTTTGGAAGACGATTTGCCAAGAGGGAAAAATCATCATTTTGGAAGGATTGGGGTTCAAAAGACCCAAAATAGGTCATGACCAATTGATTGTGACCATTTCCTATTTTCTGGAATTTTTTGGAATTTTTTGGAGACGATTTGACAAAAAGACAAAATCGTCATTTTGGAAATATTGGGGTTCGAAAGACCCAAAATAGGTCAAGGCCAGTTGATTGTGGCCATTTCCTATTTTTTGGAATTTTTTGAATTTTTATGAATTTCTTCAATTTTTGAAAGATGTTTTTCCAAGAGGGCAAAATCATCAATTGGGAAGGATTGGGGTTCGAAAGACCCAAAATAGATTATGACTAGTTGATTGTGGCCATTTCCTATTTTCTGGAATTTTTTTGGAATTTTTAGAATTTCTCAAATTTTTGGAAGACGATTTGCCAAGAGGCCAAAATTGCCATTTTGGGAGGATTGGGGTTCGAAAGACCCAAAATAGGTCATGGCCAGTTGATTGTGGCCATTTCCTATTTTCTGGATATTTTTTTCAAAATTTTCAGAATTTCTCCAATTTTTGAAAGACGATTTGCCAAGAGGGAAAAATCGTCATTTTGGAAGGATTGGAGTTCGAAAGACCCAAAATAGGTCATGCCAATTGATTGTGGCCATTTCCTATTTTCTGAATTTTTTTTTATATTTTTCTGAATTTTCCTAATTTTTTATTTACTTTATATTTTTTTTTATTAATTTTTCAAATTTTTTGAATTTTTTATTATTTTCTAACTTTTTATTTATTTTTTATAAAAATATTATCCAGACCTGGTCAAACCCGACTTGCGCCTCTCGAGCGCCCTGCCCGACCGTACGGGTCGAAAATCGGTCCGAAAACAACACCGTTTTGGATTTTTCAAAAGTTTTTCTATTTTTTAATTATTTTCTAATTTATCCGAATTTTTAAAAATTAAAACTAATCGGATGGTCTCTACCTCGCCACGTGGCACTACCCTAGCCGTCGAATCAATTTTATTTTTTTATTTCTGAAAATTCATTTATTATTATAAAATCATTTATTAATTTTGAAAATTTTCGGATCGCGACACGTGGCACCTCTACGACCGTCCGATCCGGATTTTTTTATTCTTCCGATACTGCCCCACACTGCTGGCGTAGCTTCCTACGTGGCGAGCCACGTCAGCCCTTTGACCCTTTGACCGGACCACCAGCCCCCCCTCCCCCCCCGGCCGGATAAGATGATTGGCGCCTCCCCAGAACAATCATTATTCCGGCAAGGTCGCCGGAAAACGATAAACGAGCCCAAAATTTCGGATTTTTCGCTCGTTTTTACACCATTCAACTCCTCATACTCCCCACATTAACATATATCAGATTCATGGCTAAGAACGCGCTGGGAACTGGTGAACCGAACGTCCACAGAACCGGTTCCGGCGAAGGTTTTTGCAGATTTTTTTTTCAAACTTGATTTCATTCAATCATACGTAATCCAAGAGGGCTAGAGAAGCTTACTTGAGCTCTCTAGGAGCTCGCCATCCACCATGCTCCTCCATGAAGCTCTCGGTCCGAACCGAGGACGGCGGGGTAGAACCACGATTTTTTGTCCGAATCGATGCAAAACAGAGACATTGGAGGGCTTAAAGTCGGTTCTAGGACTAACTTAAGGCAGTAAATGGGTATGAATCACTCGAATGACACACGGCCGATAGTAAAAACTCGCCAACGGTTCGGGCGACATTTCATCGAACAGGTCGAGGGCATTCGAAAAATCAACGTTTTGGCGCAGACTTCGGAATCAACATGCAATAGCCAAGTAAATAAGCATTTGTATGTGGCTATTTAAACATGAGCAGGCGTCGGCATACATTCGGTTTGGTCCCGTTTGATAGAAAACTAAACGGAGCCAAACTTGTACTGGAGATAATTAGAACCGGAGGCAGGGGAAAACAGTGGATGCCGAGGCTGGAAGGATACTGACCTGTTTCAAGCTCGTCGACGGTGACTGAAGCTTTGGAAATGATGTGTTCGGGTATCCAGGAGCTCGACGAGGGTCGCTCGAGCGTTGGACTCGCTCAAAGTCCCCTCATAGCTCGGGTTCTCGGCTTCCTCCTCCTCGGGCCCGAGTTGCCCTGTTTTTCAGAACAATAGAGGTCCGATCGTCTCCTCGGGTTTACTCACTCTTTCACTCTCTCCTCTCTCGTGCTCTCTCTCTCTCTCTCTCTCTCTCTCTCTCTCTCTCTCTCTCTCTCTCTCTCTCTTTGTGGATTTCTCAGTGCGTATTTGTGTGTGTCCCATCTCCGAATGGCCACCCCCCTCCCAAAAAAAATGGACAGCTTTCTTGATATCCCCACTCTCTCTTACGCCCACGTATTGTACCTCCCTGACGTCCCCTAACGGAACCTCCTATTTCGCCAGCTCACCCCCCTTTCATGCATCTCGTGCAGTAGGCGACAAACGAGGAGATTGTGCCGATGTCTCGCGAGCGGATGGACAATATGCGCACGAAAAAAGCACTGGTTGAGGCGTGTGTTGCAGACCCGGATTCGTTGGGTCGGGTCGGACCCGATCCGGTCGATCCGGTTCTGGAATTTGGTCCAATTGGAGTCCAATTCATCCATTTTTTTACAAAATTGATGTTAAAATTGGGTTTCCCAACATGATTTCCATGCGACATAGATATTTTCATGGATTTTTGGCTTGGAATTTAAAGAAAACCCCAATTTTCACGAAAGATCCAAAATCGGTTTTTGCATAATCGAAAGCCCAAATGAGCGAATTGACCCAATCAAGGCCACCACTGGGTTCGGCATGATGAAATTTATAAGGTGGGGGTGTTTGATTTTCATGGGTGTCCCTAGAGATAATTTAATTTTGAGATTCGTGAAACCGGGGACTAATTTGAAAGAAAATTGTGCAATTAAGTCCATTTGGTTGAAATTGATCAAATTAAAGGGTAAATCAACATAATCGCACTTCGGGGCTCTTGATATCAATGTCATGGCTTATTGAAGGTAAGAATTGAAAGTTAAAAGACTCAAAAAGGAATTTTTATGCTCGATTCGGGTTTATGTTTGTGAAGGAACATAGCTACCCAAGTCGAATTTTTGAGATTTATAAAGACCAACTTGAAGAGGGAATTAAAATAAAATTATTGACTATTTTTGTTCATTTTTTACCACGAATGGTATTTTTTATAATTTTTTGGTTTTTATATTTAAATAAATGTGAAAAAAATATTAAAAATTAAGAAAAATATTTTTTGTTCAAAATTGGTTTCCAAGGCTAGGCTAGGCTTCCAAAGTTGATATTGTAATTTTATGAATTTTTCTGCTATTTTTAATTAATTTTAAAAATAAAATCAAAATAAAATATGATTAAAAATTAGGTGTCAACAAGGACTGTGGAACGGGACTATTTTCGTAGGTGTATGACTTAGGACAACCTGCAACGACCAGATCTGATGAGGACGGGGAGTGTACGCCGGGATAGAGAGGTTTGGACAAGGAGCGGCTCCTAGCATGCTTTTAAGATAGTAAGGAGGCGAGAATGACCCAAATCATACATTAAAAGGGAGGGGTCTAGGTATCGGGCTAAGTCTGATTTTTGTTAAAAGAAATACTGCATTAAAGTGGATCTTCATGTGAAATTTCAAAATTTGCATGGCATTTGTAATGACGCATATGATTGGCATTGTCACGCCCCGCGTCCTAACGAGCGCGCCAACATCATCCTAGCGACGTTCCTTGTCACGAATATACCTAGGATCTTTCGACAAGCGGTAGACAAGGAAACACAAATGCACATGCGGAAGTGACATTCATAACTCCATACCATAAACAAATAAAAGATGACTTTAGGAAGACAGCATCGATACATAACATAAGATAGATTCAGTTTTACATGATAAATATAAATGACATACATAATAGGGATTAGGGGAAGGTGGTCAATCTAACAAAAGAGGTCATCAAGTTAGGCCAAGCGTCACTGTCCTGAGGGCTCCAAAAATCAGGGACTACTATAACACCTACTGGTCAGGCTCACTGTCGCTCGAATAGTTCTCGTCGGTCACGGGGTTGTACTCCACCCAATCACCCGGCTGTGCTTCCCCTAGGACTTCTTCTTCCGGCTCTGACTCAGAATACACTAGAATATCTCCCACCTCAGGGTCGGACTCCAAATCCATGGGCTCATCCTCGGCGTCCGTAATCTCCGGCTCAGGTCCTGCTGCATCCATAGAATCGTCATCGGCGTCAGAAGGCTCGATGACCTCACTATCTACAACTGGGTTCTGTGACTGTATCGCCGAAAAATCCACACCTGGCTCGGGAACGGTCTACGGATCAGAAATCTCTCCATCTGGAGGGTAAATGTTCATCGTGTCCTGCTCGCCTACCACATCCCAGGGCACGTCGAAGGTCCTCAGAGGTCCCCAGGTAGTATCGCCCTCCCGATAATACCAAGCTGCATAACGATCTGGCCTCCAGTGGTCTGTCCCTATGTCCATCCAGACGGTATTACGTTTCCTAATGAAAACCTTATCTTCCTCCACTAGATACTCAGCGACATACTCTTCAGTAAGCACGGGTATCCCAAAAACTAGCGGCGTCATGGTCATGGCTTAGGGTCTGAAAAGGTTGGTCCCACGACGGGGTGAGATAAATCTCAATAAGATAAACCTAAACCTATGCTAGGCACTTAGTACGTCCAGACACTCCCAAACACATGCAATGACCAAATAGTCGAGAACAAGGCAATTGGCATAAAACAATTCAATTAAGGCAAAGTCTTAGTTGAAAACTTCGATTCTAGACTAAATTTCGTACTTTGGCACTTAACCACACATAGCATATAGGATAGTACTTATACTTGATACGATTGCACTTTCCATGGCTAGGCCCGCGTATTAACGCCTCATGCTTAATGAATCAAGGAACCCGCGTTAGTACGCCTCAGATTTCCAATGCCATATATATGACTCGCGTTAGTACGCCTCAAGTCAATCCCGCGATTATCGCCTCAGGATGTATATAAACCCCACGTTTATCGCATCAGGGTACCATATGCACATAAGCTCATAATTAAATCAATTATAGCTAAATATATTCAATTGTGCATTTCATAAATTCAAGGCATCATTCGGCCGTCACATTCTCAATTTCATACCACGATACCACATTACATCAATCAATCAAGCTAGGCCATATTAATACTTCATGATCGAATATAATTCGATTTAATGAATTGTGACATACTGAATTCCTGCCATTTTGAGACGATGGAATGAGAAGTATCTATCGATGCATTTCAGTTTTATCTCGCTCGGACCTGATCAATTCGAGTTAACTGACCAGAAAGGGAAAGGCTAACGCATGACAGGTACGTGGACCTAGGAAACTCGAAAAAGGAAATGACGCTTTGACCATAATGATTGCCGAGGGAACATTTAGAACCATTAAAGGCCGATCAAATTACGACTAAGGAATCCATTGCTAGCATTATACAATTGGAGCACGGGTGATGCCGTTTAACCAATGTATAATTTGCGAAATTTTCCTAAATCGAACAATGACGATCGAAGCCGTCGGAACTAGCGATGAACTATCGCAATTACATGACAACAAAAGCTATCATAACTTGAGTTATCCTCAGTGTGATGGGAATGACGGAGTCGATACGCGTAATGTTTGCAAAAGCCGCCCGTTAGTTCGAGACAAACTGGAATTACGATCGACGGACGAATGATCATGAAATGGAAGCTCAAAATAGGCAATTGGAAATAGAGAATTCCAATTCTGAGTAGGAATTTGACAATGTCTCGCCAAATGGTAATTTCAAATTGGAAAAGTGAAGTTTGGAATGAAAGTACGAAAAGACCATTTTGCCCCAAGACCATTTGCCCACACCTAAAGAACTCAGGAAGGACAAAATGGAAATTTTTCCTACCCTTATAGGCTACCGAAACTTGCTGCCGAAGGAGTCAATGGATGAGTCAAAGGTTAAGTTGCATTATTGGTCTCTTGCCACATGTCAACCATTGAGCCTTCAAGCATTAATGACCTCACCTAATCAAGTCTAATCAAATTACCCCCAATTATATGTGTGAGACAAGTATATTGAAGCCTCATCAGCCGTGTAGAGTCATCCCACCATTTTCCCTTGCATTTTCTCTCCATTTTTCCATCAACAGAAAACTGCCCTAGAAGATAATTTTTTGCCCTTCTGTTCGGTCTTTACGACCGGCCTCTCCCGTCGTCGTCTCGCAGCCTCCGACCATAGGTTAGTTCAGGGTGTCCTTGACATTTTCCCATTAGTTTCATGATTTTTAGAGGTCTGGTTGATTTATGGGAATTTGTGGAAGAAAAGCGGACGGATTCTGAGCTAGCTGGGGAGAAGTGTTGGTTCTAGCTCTTAGAAATTCCAAATGACCTCAAAATTTTCAGAAGAGCTTCATAACATCTAGTACTATGTTCAGATGGTTTATGGCTATAAATAGATGGTTTTGGAATGAGTTTTATGGCTAATTTGAGGTGGTCTTTACCGAACAGATTCTGCCTCCTCCGACCGGTAGAGGATCCGTGAGCTTTTGAGGTCCGCCGAGTTGTCGCCTTGCCCGAAACTTGTTGGTAAGACACCCTAAGACATGATATTACATGTTAGCAAAGGATATATGAGTTAGATTGGAGTTTTGATGGTCGGTTTATATGGAAACTTGCTGGAACAGAATCTGCCCTGCTCTGGACAGATTGGGATCCGAAGGTTGTTGCTGCGCTTGGAGGAGTTTGTTGGCTTAATTAGCTAGGTAAGAAGACTTCTAACCTTTTGTTAGGATGTTGAGTCACTAAAAGGTGGATTTCTTGGTAAAAATTGAAGGTTTTAAAGGGTTGTTTGAGGGTGGAACCATGAGAGACCCTAGAGCTGCCAAATCCCGTTTGTCTGCACACACCGATTTTAAAACGGCCCGTTCTAAGTCATCCGATATCCAAATTGAGCACCGTTTTCGTCCACATGCCTATAAGATCTTGAAGTTTAATACCATAGAATTTTTTTTCTGAAAAATTCAGTAGCAAAATGTCAGATTTTGAGAGACTAAACCTGGTCGTGGGGTCTTGAATTGGGAAGTTTTGATGAATTGAGTTTTTTGGATGCTTTACCTTGATTTAATGACTCTTTAGTATGCCTAAAAATATTGAATTAAAGCTGTGCATGCTTGATGACGAGGTGCCATGAGTGAATTTTGATGTGCATCTACTTATTTGATTCAATCAAGTGCTTTGATGCTTGTTGGTGCTTTCGATGATTCAATTGCTTGAGGTGTGATGACATGTACTGCTAGTGGCCGAATGGCTTGTTTGAGTTGATGAACCTAGTGTTCTTGAATGGTGTGCCATGACTGGCGATGGAATGAATCTGCTTGAGAATGTGAAAATGAGATTAATAAGAAGGTTCACAACTATGTTTTATGGCCAATGCATTGAGCCGGGGAGGGAGTTACTCCCATTGACCTGACAAGGTCGTGTGGCTAGAGAGTCCTACCATGACCGAATCATCTCGAAGGCTGTAAGAATCGAGAGTCAGGTAGTGACCGAATCATCTCTAGGTCCGGACGCGAGAGTCCTATAATCGACCGAATCATCTCAATGGGGCGGAGTGTCGAGAGTCGCTATAGAGACCGAATCATCTCGCAGCGAGAGTCATGATGACCGAATCATCTCCATAAGACGTTGAGAGTCATGTGATTGGCTGAATCATCTCGCGGCCCAAGGAGGCCGGCCCTTGATTGGCATAAAGAAGATAAAAGACTGAAACATGGTTCTTGATATGTTTTCGAGTCTGTATGCTTGAATTGTCTGGAATGCCTGAAATGCCTAGAGTGCATGGAATGTTTATTATGTCTGTATGGCTTGAGAAACTCGGATTGGAAAGTGAAAGTATGAAAGAAATGAACCTGGTACCTGATATGCCTGAGTTGTTTTATTATGCCAATTGCTTGAATGTCATGTGTGAAAAGCATTTTGCCAAAACTTGCATATTTTCAAACGTGCCTGGAGGGTACCAATAGTCTAGCTTAGAGTTAGAGTTAACTTACTGAGATTTTTATCTCACCCAGTCGTGGGACCAACATTTCAGACCCAAAGCCTTAAAGGATGCCTCGGAGGTGATGAAGAAGGGAAGGGAGGAAGATGAATACGAGTTTGCCTAATCTGTCAATTTATTTTTGAAGTTCTTCTTCTGTAGTCTCATAGTACCTTTCTCTGAACCCTTCTGTCTTTTGATGTACTAGACCTTTTAACTGTGAGACGATATGTGTTGTTTTTAAATCCTATGTCGCCTTATGTCTTTTACTTTTATGTCTGGGGTTTTGTTTCACTCCCGCATACGTTTTTCATATCGCGCTCCATGAGTAAAGCCATTGGATCTTGGGTTGTCTTATTAATATTGATGGCTGTGTGGGATGTTGGCGTGCCTATCGGGGTCGGGGCGTAACATCCCCATTTAAGTGGTATCAGAGCGAGGTTAGCTCGATCAAATCTTTTCGATGTCTGGAGTGATAGGGAGTGGTGACTATAGGATGGTTGGGTAGTGAGACTCTATGGGAATCCATTAGAGTTAGGCATGAAATGCATGACATATGAATTGGCTCTTGTGATTGGCATTGTGTTCAGGCATGACTGGTTGTGATATGTTGATATGCTTGAAAGCTAGTTGCGATTTTGCTAATACGCAGATGCGTCTGGACCTGAGGTACGAGTGAAATCTCCCTGTTGTGATGCCTCTGATTGTTTGAGTTGTGATGAATGGCTAGCTGTGATTGTTGAGGTGATAAGTAGCGTGGAGTTGTTAGACTTAAGTGAGTGACTTAGGTCTCTAATTCCTGAATGAAATTGTAGTGGTCCAGGTGTTGTGGAAACTAGCGAGATGAGCAACCGAGGTAGGAACACTAGAGGAGCGTCTAGCTCGAGAGCACTAGCGGCCGAGGATCCAAGAGTTGGTGGAGTCTTCAGGGCGCTGGAGAAAATTAGAGAGATAATGGGAAAGGAAGCCCAAGATAGGGCTGTTGTGGCCTTTCGACAAGTCGAAGATAGAGCGGAGATAATAGCTCAGGCTGCTGAAGCTGCAGTGGCAGTTGTGAACCTAGCAAATGAAAATAATGGCCAAGGAATTGGAGGTGGCAATGTGCAAGGCCCTGAGAATCGTGCTATGGGTCAATTGATGGAGCAATTTCTGAAGCTAAAACCATCGAGGTTTGATGGCAGAGGAGACCTTGAGTTAGCTCCTAGATGGATTGAAGAGCTGGAGAAAGCATTTACTATTTTAGGGTGCACTGAAGCTGAGAAGGTGACCCTAGCGGCTTACCAGCTCCAAGGAACTGCGAATGATTGGTGGAAGGCCACCAAGGGAATGGTTTTCCCTAAAGGGATTGAGCCAACATGGGCGATCTTTGCCGAAACTTTTAATGTGAAATATTTCTCTGAAGCTGCCCAAGAACAGAAGTTAGTTGAGTTCCAGAACCTTCGTCAGAATCAAATGACTGTTGATCAGTATGAGGCAGAATTTGCAAGGTTGTCGAAGTATGCACCAAGGATGGTGGGGAATCCGTGAGATCGGGCGAGAAGGTTCCGAGGTGGATTGAGGCCCGATATTCACAGCCAGATGATCTCAATGAACCTGAGGGATTACAATGAGATCTATACCATGAGCCAGATGATTGAAAGAGATATGAGGAATAGAGGAATTTCCTCAGGACCGCGGTTTAATCCAGTCAAAGACAATCGAAATTTGGGCAAAGGTCCTATGGTGAACAACATGAGGTTTGTTCCCCTAGTTAAGAGGAATATCGTGAAGCCTGCTCATCAGAACAACTGGAGTTGTCGCCTCTGTGGGCGAAGGCATGGAAGTGGACCATGTCCAAGGCAAACGGGGGGATGTTTCAAGTGTGGCAAGATAGGCCACAGGGCAAGGGAATGTGGACAACAAAATGCTGGTCCTCAGTATCAATAGCCACGAGCTCAACAAGAACCACAAGCTGGAGCTACCTCGCAGGTCAACCAAAATAGGCCGCCAGCTCAAGGAAGAGTGTACGCTGTAGCTCGCAGGGAGGCAGAAGAGACGCCTGGCGTAGTCACGGGTAAGATCTCTCTTTGTGATCATGTTGCTTATGCCTTGTTTGACCCTCGTATTCGTTTGTGTCTGCCCAGTTTGCTGATTTGACTGAAATGAAATTGGAACCGCCGGATGTTATCTTGCATGTGACAACACCCTTAATGGATAGAGTGCTTGTTTCACTAGGATGTCGGAATTGTAAGATAGTTATCGGAGGTAGTGAAAGACGAATAGATTTGGCTGTGTTGCCCATGTTTGATTTTGATGTCATTATTGGAATGGACTGGCTGAGTAAACAAGGGGCTGTAATGGATTGGGATAGTAGGGTAATTCGATTTCATCCTATCGATCGCCCTAGTTTCGAGTTTGTAGGGAGCCAAGGAGGAACCTCGATTCCTTTGGTTTCGTCACTAGAGGTGACTAAACTATTGAATGAAGCATGAGAGGCTTATTTAGCCATTGTGGTGGATACAACGGTTAAGGAGCCTAAGCTAGAAGAAATAACAGTGGTACGTGAATTCTCTGATGTATTTCCTCAAGAGTTGCCTGGTTTACCACCTGAAAGAGAAGTGGAGTTCTCAATTGAATTAGCTCTTGGGACGGAGCCGATTTCGAAAGCACCATATAGGATGTCTTTGTCGGAATTAAAGGAACTAAAGGTACAGATGCAGGAATTACTAGACAAGGGATTCATTCGTTCAAGTGCGTCACCTTGGGGTGCACCTGTGTTGTTTGTGAAGAAAAAGGATGGGTCATTGCGCCTGTGCATTGACTATATGCAACTGAATCAAGTTACTATTAAGAACAAGTATCCATTGTCAAGGATAGATGACTTGTTTGATCAGTTGCAAGGAGCGTCCATGTTCTCTAAGATTGACTTAAGGACAGGTTATCATCAGTTGAGGATCAAGAAAGAGGATATACCGAAAACGGCTTTTAGGACGAGGTATGGACATTACGAGTTTACCGTCATGCCGTTTGGGTTGACTAACACCCCAGCTGCATTTATGGATTTGATGCATCAGTATTCAAGGAGTATCTGGATCAATTTGTTAACGTCTTCATTGATGATATTTTTATTTACTCAAGGTGCAATGAGGATCATGAACGACATTTGCGGATTGTCTTACAGACCTTAAGGGAACACTCGCTCTATGCTAAATTTAGTAAGTGCGAGTTCTGGTTAAATAAGGTAGCGTTTCTCGGTCACGTAGTATCTGGAGATGGAATCTCTGTGGACCCTTCGAAGATCGAAGCATTTATGAATTGGTCTAGACCTACAACAGTCACGGAAGTTCGAAGTTTTCTAGGATTGGCAGGTTACTATAGACGCTTTGTAGAGAAGTTCTCTTCTATTGCTATTCCGTTAACGAGGTTGACTAAGAAAGATACACGGTTTGATTGGACGGACAAATGTGAAAGGAGTTTTTAAGAGCTTAAGAGACGGTTGACGACTGCACCTATACTAACGATTACATCTGGTCCTAGAGAGTATGAAATCTATAGTGATACGTTGTTGAAGGGACTAGGATGCGTCCTAATGCAACATGGGAAAGTAGTGGCGTATGCGTCGCGTCAGTTAAGACCTCATGAGATGAACTACCCGACGCACGATTTGGAATTGGCCGCAATTATTTTCGCGTTAAAGATTTGGAGACATTATTTGTGTGGTGAGAAGTTCCAGATCTATACGGACCATCAGAGTCTAAAATATTTGTTCTCTCAAAAGGAATTGAATATGAGGCAACGTAGGTGGATGGAGTTTCTTAAAGACTACAACTGTGATATTCTATACCGCCCTGGAAAGGCTAACAGGGTAGCAGATGCCTTTAGTCAAAAGTTGAGCATTGGGTATCTATTGGTCAAGGGATGGTCTGTACTGGAAAGACTGAGAGATTCAGAGTTTAAGTTGGAAGTTTTCCGATTGTCAAGTTTGATGGCAACTTTGAGAGTCGATCCGGAAATACAGGAGATGATTAAGGCATTGCAATCCACGGACCCTGATATACAGAAGATCTTGAAAATGGATGCGGACAAGAGGAAATCTGACTTCCAAGTACCTGATGATGGAATACTGAAGTTTCGAGGACAACTGTGTGTACCCAATGATGAGGAACTTAAGGAAAAGATTTTGTCCGGAGCTCACAGGAGCAACTACAGTATTCATCCGAGTAGTACAAAGATGTACCAGAACTTACGTCAGCATTATTGGTAGAATGGGATGAAAGTGGACATGGCTAAGCACGTGGCTAAGTGTCTGACGTGTCAGCAAGTGAAGGCACAACATTGTAAACCTGGTGGTATGCTGCAACCTTTGGAAATTCCCGAATGGAAATGGGAACATATCACCATGGATTTTGTCATGGGCTTACTAAGGAGTCAGAGAGGTCACGATTCGATTTAGGTGATAGTGGATAGATTGACCAAGTCCGCTCATTTCCTGCCTGTGCGAAAGGATTTCGCGATGGAGAGATATGTTGATTTGTATATGCGACACGTAGTGCGACTTCATGGAGTGCCTGTGACACTAACATCAGATAGAGATCTTAGGTTTACTGCGAATTTCTGGAAGAGTCTACAGGATGCCATGGGAACGAAATTGCAGTTTAGTACGGCGTAGCATCCACAGACCGATGGACAGTCTAAGAGGACGATTCAGACATTAGAGCATATGCTGCGAGCATGTGTTATTGATTTTAAAGGTGGATGGGAGGAGAAACTGCACTTGGTGGAATTTGCATATAATAACAGCTATCAACAAAGTATCGGAATGGCACCGTTCGAAGCGCTGTATGGTAGAGCGTGTAGGACTCCGATATGCTGGGACGAAGTTGGTGAGAGGAGTATGACATGCCCAGAATTGGTGGAGCAATCAGTTGAGGCTGTTAAGATCATTCGAGAAAGGCTTAAGACGGCCCAGAGTCGCCAGAAAAGCTATGCGGATAAGCGACGAAGGCCTTTGGAATTTCAAGTGGGTGACCATGTCTTTCTCAAGGTGTCACCTATGCGAGGATTATCCTGATTTGGGGAGAAAGTAAAGCTGAGTCCAAGGTACGTAGGTCCATTTGAGATATTAGAAAAGATTGGGACTTTAGCTTATCGTCTTGCCTTGCCGCCAAGCTTATCGTAAGTTCATAATGTATTTCATGTGTCAATGCTGAGGAAATATGAACCAGACCCGACTCATGTATTGGATCATGAAGTCATCGAAGTGGACGATAAGATATCATATGTGGAAAGGCCAATACGAGTTGAAGATCGAAAGGAGCAAGTCCTGAGGAACAAGACGATTCCACTCGTCAAGGTGATCTGGGAACACCATGGAACGGAAGGAGCTACCCGGGAAAGCGAAGAAGCGATGGGGAGCCAGTACCCCCATTTGTTTGAGTAGATTTGGGTTATTGTAAATTTCGAGGATGAAATTTCTGTAAAGGGGGAAGAGTTATGACATTCTGAATTCCTGCCATTTTGAGACTATGGAATGAGAAGTATCTATCGATGTATTTCAGTTTTATCTTGCTCGGACCTGATCAATTCGAGTTAACTGACCAGAAAGGGAAAGGCTAATGCATGACAAGTACGTGGACCTAGGAAACTCGAAAAAGGAAATGACGCTTTGACCATAAGGATTGCCGAGGGAACATTTAGAACCATTAAAGGCCGATCAAATAACGATTAAGGAATCCATTGCTGGCGTTATACGATTGGAGCACGGGTGATGCCGTTTAACCAATGTATAATTTGCGAAATTTTTCTAAATCGAACAATGACGATCGAAGCCGTCGGAACTAGCGATGAACCCTCGCAATTACATGACAACCAAAGCTGTCATACCTTGAGTTATCCTCAGTGTGATGAAAATCACGGAGTCGATACCCGTAATGTTTGCAAAAGCCGCCCGTTAGTTCGAGACAAACTGGAATTACGATCGACGGACGAATGATCATGAAATGGAAGCTCAAAATTGGCAATTGGAAATAGAGAATTCCAATTCTGAGTAGGAATTTGACAATGTCTCACCAAATGGTAATTTCGAATTGGAAAAGTGAAGTTTGGAAAGTACGAAAAGACCGTTTTGCCCCTAGACCATTTGCCCACGCCTAAAGAACTCAAGAAGGACAAAATTGACATTGTTCCTACCCTTATAGGTTGCTGAAACTTGCTGCCCAAGGAGTCAATGGATGAGTCAAAGGTTAAGTTGCATTATTGGTCTCTTGCCACATGACAACCATTGAGGCCTTCAAGCATTAATAACCTCACCTAATCAAGTCTAATCAAATTACCCCCAATTATATGTGTGAGACAAGTATATTGAAGACTCATCAGCCTTGTAGAGCCATCCCACCATTTTCCCTTGTATTTTCTCTCCATTTTTCCATCAACAGAAAACTTCCCCAGAAGACAGTTTTCTTCCCTTCTGTTCGGTCTGTACGAACAGCCTCTCCCGTCGTCGTCTCGCCGCCGCCGATTACCATATGTTATTTCAGGATGTCCTTGACATTTTCCCATTAGTTTCATGATTTTTAGAGGTCTGTTTGATTTATGGGAATTGTTGGAAGAAAAGCGAACGAATTCTGAGCTAGCTGGGGAGAAGTGTTGGTTCTAGCTCTTAGAAATTCCAAATGACCTCAAATTTTTTAGGAGAGCTTCATAACATCTAGTAATATGTTCAGATGATTTATGGCTATAAATAGATGGTTTTATGGCTGATTTGAGGTGGTCTTTACCGAACAGATTCTTCCTCCTCCGACCGGTAGAGGATCCGTGAGCTTTTGAGGTCCGCCGAGGTGTCGCCTTGCCCGAAACTTGTTGGTAAGACACCCTAAGACATGATATTACATGTTAACAAAGGATATATGAGTTAGATTGGAGTTTTGATGGTCGGTTTATATGGAAACTTGTTGGAACATAATCTGCCCTGCTCTGGATAGATTGGGATCCGAAGGTTGTTGCTGTGCTTGGAGGAGTTTGTTGGCTTAATTAGCTAGGTAAGAAGACTTCTAACCTTTTTGTTAAGATGTTGAGTCAATAAAGGGTGGATTTCTTGGTAAAAATTTGAAGGTTTTAAAGGGTTGTTTGAGGGTGGAACCGTGAGAGACCCTAGAGCTGCCAATTCCCCTTTTTCTACACACACCGATTTTAAAACGGCCCGTTCTAAGTCATCTGATATCCAAATTGAGCCCCGTTTTCGCCCACATGTCCGTAAGATCTTGAAGTTTAATACCATGGAATTTTTTTTCTGAAAAAGTCAGTAGAAAAATGTCAGATTTTGAGAGACTGAACCTGGTCGTAGGGTCTTGAATTGGGAAGTTTTGATGAATTGAGTTTTTTGGATGCTTTGCCTTGATTTAATGACTCTTTAGTATGCCTAAAAATGTTGAATTAAAGCTGTGTAGGCTTGATGACGAGGTGCCATGAGTGAATTTTGATGTGCATCGATTTATTTGATTCAATCAAGTGCCTTGATGCTTGTCGATGCTTTTGATGATTCAATTGCTTGAGGTGTGATGACATGTACTGCTAGTGGCCGAATGGTATGTTTGAGTTGATGAACCTAGTGTTCTTGAATGGTGTACCATGACTGGAGATGGAATGAATCTGCTTGAAAAATGTGAAAATGAGATTAATAAGAAGGTTCACAACTATGTTTTATGGCCAATGCATTGAGCCGGGAAGGGAGTTACTCCCATTGACCTAACGAGGTCGTGCGGCTAGAGAGTCCTACCTTGACCAAATCATCTCAAAGGCTATAAGAATCGAGAGTCAGGTAGTGACCGAATCATCTCTAGGTCTGGACGCGAGAGTCCTATAGTCGATCAAATCATCTCGATGGCGCGGAGTGTCGAGAGTCGCTGTAGAGACCGAATCATCTCGCAGCGAAAGTCATGATGACCGAATCATCTCCATAAGACGTTGAGAGTCATGTGATTGACTGAATCATCTCGCGGCCCAAGGAGGCCGGCCCTTGATGGGCGTAAAGAAGATAAAAGACTGAAACATGGTTCTTGATATGTTTCCGAGTCTGTATGCTTGAATTGGCTGGAACGCCTGAAATGCCTAGCGTGCATGGAATGTTTATTATGCTTGTATGGCTTGAGAAACTCATATTGGAAAGTAAAAGTATGAAAGAAATGAACCTGGTGCCTGATATGCTTGAGTAGCTTTATTATGCCAATTGCTTGAATGTCATGTGTAAAAAGAATTTTGCCAAAACTTGCATATTTTCAAACGTGCCTGGAGGTACCAATAGTCTAGCTTAGGAGGGTTAACTTACTGAGATTATTATCTCACCCCGTCGTGGGACCAATTTTCATGCCCAAAGCCTTGAAGGATGCCTCGGAGGTGATGAAGAAGGGAAGGGAGGAAGATGAAGACGAGTCTGCCTAATGTACTAGTGCCAATTGCTTGAATGTCATGTGTAAAATGCATTTTGAAGTTCTTCTTTTGTAGTCCCATAGTGCCTTTCTCTGAACCCTTCTGTCTTTTGATGTACTAGACCTTTTAACTGTGAGACGATATGTGTTGTTTTTAAATCCTATGTTGCCTTATGTCTTTTTCTGTTATGTCTGGGTTTTATTTCGCTCCTGCATCCGTTTTTCATATCGCGCTCCACGAGTAAAGCCGTTGGATCCTAGGTTGTCTTATTAAGATTGACGGCTGTGTCGGATGTTGGCATGCCTGTCAGGGTCGGGGCATGACATGAATTACCATTCATCATCCTCTCAATTCATCCATTTCTTGATCATTAGGGTTAATTCAGCAACTTGAGCCTCAAATGCACTAATGACACTCATGGCCGAATTACACTAGTTGTAACATCAATCCAATCACTTGATTTACACTTATTAACTCACGGCCAGCAAAGTAATATGAGACATTAGACTATTTTCATGCAAGGTATCATCAATTCACTTCATGGCTGAACACATAAGAGCTCAATCAAGAGTTCCGTTGACTAAATCAAACTTAAACAACTTATAGCATTCTCAATAGGCACACATAAGCATTCGGCCAACACATGAACACATCCACCAGCCTAGTTCATCCATGAATTCATCATTATAAGTGCCACAATTCACCATTTACAACCTGTCCCTAACATCACAAATTCGACACTCATGAGTTCCTACTAGAACAGCCCACTAAACTCCTTTAAATCTATCTCTCACTCGGTCCTTCCATCATCCAAGGTACTAACAACAGGTTAGAGCTAGCTTACCAAGGCGATTGAGTCAAGAAAATCGGTTGAAGTAGCGGTTCGAGGGTGCGGCACAAATCTAGTCCTCGGCGAACAGATTCGGTTCCTTAGATTAAGCAAGGAAACTTCCAAGGATAGCCCCCCCTGCGAGAGTCTTCGATCAAGGTTGATCGGCGTGAGGGAGAGTTTGAGAGGAAGAAAGAGTTTGAGAAGAAGAAAGGAAAAATGAAAGTGAGAGGATGAGAATGAGGGGGTTCGGCCGAATGGTAGGGGGAAGAGGAAGAGTGAAGTGTTTCCATCATTTCAATTTTCAAGAGTGAGTTTTGAGTGGAAGTTGTTCATGGGGGACAAGAGACTTGAAGACTTGATGGATGTGAATAGTAGGGTGGAATGACTAGTTGGTAGAAGTGGTTGGTAGGGTTTACGACAAAGAATAGTGTTCTTGAATGACCATGTGTAAGGAAGTGGTTAATGGGGAAATTATCAAGTCAAATGGTTAAATCCTTGTCAATCTTGTCTTCTAATAAATCAAGAGCTAAATGACCAAAAAGTCCCTCAAATTTTCGGCCAAGGTGGGGAAATGGCAATTGTCCATTTTGCCCTCGCTAATTTTAAGAGAAAAGGGCACTAACTTAGGGGTAAAAGGTAATTTCCAATCGTCGGTCCGAATTTCACCTTTCTAATCGATATTGGGCGAATCCTAATCTTATTAGTTCTTGATGAGGCGACGTCCAATTTATTCCCGTTGGAATCCTTGAATATCCGGCCTATAATCTCGAAGTTCAATTTATGGCTAAATTAAGTCATTTGTCATTCCAGCGCATCTCAGACCAACGGGCGGCTCTTAGGAGTTACGCGTATCGACCCGCGACTAATGTCGTATTTAAGAGTTACTAGTGCCACGGCGACTTTGGTTGTCATGTAATTGCGAGAGTTAATTGCTAGTCCCGAAGGATACGATCGTTAGGAATCGATTTAGGTTAATTCGCAAATCATACTATGGTCATCCGGAATCACCCGTGGATCAATCGCATGACACTAGCAAATTGTTCTGAAACCATTCTTAGATCGACCTTTAGTGGTCCAAAATGTTTCTTCGGCAATCCTTGTGGTCAAAGTACCGACTCGTGGTTGAGTTCTTTAGTCCATGTACTTAAATCCTATTTAGCCTTTCCCATTTGGTTAGTCGACTCAAGAGAGATCAATTCTGAGTGAGATTTGCTAAAATACATCGATAGGCATTCATTCATTCATTCATAAGTTTCGAGATAGGGTCAGAATTCAGAATGTCACAACTCTCCCCCCCTCACAAAAATTTCATCCTCGATATTTACATTACATCCATCTACTCAAACAAATGGGGGTGCTGACGCCTCATCGCTTCCTCGCTTTCCCAGGTGGCTCCTTCAGTTCCATGGTGCTCCTAGATCACCTTTACTAACGGAATCGTCTTGTTCCTTAAGACTTGCTCCTTCATGTCCTCAATCCTAATTGGCTTTTCCACGTACGTCACACGATCGTCCACTTCTATTACTTCATGGTCCAGTACATGAGTCGCGTCTGGTTCATACTTCCACAGCATTTAAACATGAAATACATTATGGACCTGCGACAAACTTGGCGGCAAGGCGAGTCTATAGGCCAGAGTTTCGATCCGTTCCAAAATTTTAAAAGGGCTTACGTACCTCGGACTCAGCTTTCCTTTCTTTCCAAACGAGATAGACCTCGCATCGGCGATACTTTCAAGAAAACATGGTCTCCCACTTGAAATTCCAAAGACCTGCGCCGCTTGTCGGAAAAGCTTTTCTGGCTACTCTACGTGGTTTTCAATCTTTCTCTTATGACTTTTACCGCCTCCACTGACTGTTCTACCAATTCTGGGCCTGTTATGCTTCTTTCACCAACCTCATCCTAACATACCGGAGTTCTGCAAGCTCTACCATTCAATGCCTCAAACGGTGCCATTCTGATACTCTGCTGGTAACTGTTATTATAATCGAGCTCTACTAGGTGTAGCTGATCCTTCCAACTTCCTTTAAAATCTATCCCACAGGTTCTTAGCATATCCTCAAGTGTCTGAATCGTCCTTTCAGACTGTCCATCCGTCTGAGGGTGATATAGGCCGTACTATACTGTAGTTTCGTCCCCAAAGCCTCTTGTAGGCTTTTCCAAAATGAAGCCGTGAACTTGGGATCTCTATTTGAGGTGATCGTCACAAGAACTCCATGAAGAGGAACTCTGTATCGTACGTACAATTCTGCGTACCTATCCATGGCGAAATCCTTTCTCACTGCCAAGAAATGTGCGGACTTAGTCAGTCTATCCACTATTACCCATATCGAGTCATGCCCTCTCTGGCTCCTTGGCAAACCCATTACGAAGTCCATGGTAATGTGTTCTCATTTCCACCAAGCTTACAATGCTGAGCTTTAAAGGCCGTAACATTCCACCAGGCTTACAATGCTGAGCTTTAACTTGCTGGCAGTCAAACACTCCGCCCCATGCTTGGCTACGTCCACTTTCATTTTGTTTCACCAGTAGTGCTGACGCAAATTCTGATACATCTTAGTACTGCCCGGATGAATACTGTAGTTGCTCCTATGACCTTCTAATAAGATCTTGTCCCTTAGTTCCTCTGTCATTAGGTACGAACATACATCCACGAAACTTCTGAATCCCATCCAATGATATTGAAAGTCAGGTTTCCTTTTTGCGGCATCCATTTCCAGGATCTTTTGGATGTCGGGGTCCGTAGACTGCGAAGCCATTACCTTTTCCTGAATTTCCGGTTCGATTCTCAATGTAGCTAGTAGACTAGACAGTTGGCAAATTTCGAACTTGAACTCTGAATCCCTTATTCCTTCCAATAGAGTCCATTCTTTAACCATCATGTGCGCGATGCTCGATTTCTGACTAAGTGCATCCGCAACCTTATTTGCCTTCCCGGGGTGGTACAAGATGTCACAATCATAATCCTTGAGCAACTCCATCCATCGACGTTGCCTCATGTTCAACTCCTTTTGAGAAAACAAGTACTTCAAACTCTGATGGTCCGTGTAAATGTGGAACCTTTCTCCGCATAAGTAATGCCTCCAAATTTTCAACGCGAAGATGATAGCTGCCAATTCTAAAATATGCGTCGGGTAGTTCATTTCGTGAGGTCTTAATTGTCGCGATGCGTAGGCAATAACTCTTCCATGCTGCATTAAAACGCATCCCAATCCCTTTAGCGACGCATCACTATAGATCTCATAACCTCCAGGTCCGAAAGGAATCGTCAATATTGGTGCGGTCGTCAATCGATGCTTAAGTTCCTGAAAACTCCTTTCGCACTTATCCGTCCATTCGAATCGCGTATCCTTCTTCGTCAACCTCATCAAAAGAGTGGCTATAGAGGAGAACATTTCCACAAACCTCTTGTAGTAGCCTGCCAAACCTAAAAAGCTTCGAACCTCTGTTACTGGCGTAGGTCTAGGCCAATTCGTTACTGCCTCAATCTTTGCTGGATCCATTGAAATTCCATTTCCAAAGATGACGTGTCCAAGAAACGCAACTTTATTAAGCCAAAACTGTGACATTCTGAATTCCCACCCCATCTCGAAGCTTATTAATGAATGAATGTCTATCGATGTATTCCAGTCAATCTCGCTCAGAATTGATCACTCTCGAGTCGACTAACCAAAGGGGAATGGCCATATGGGATTTAAAGTACGTGGACCAAAGAACTTAACCACGAGTCGACGCTTTGGCCATAAGGATCGTCGGGGAAATATTTTGGACCGCTAAAGGTCGATCTAAGAATGGTTTTAGAACAATTTGCTGGTGTCATGCGATAGGTTCACGGGTGATTCCGGATAACCACGGCATGATTTGCGAATTAACCTAAATCGATTCCTAACGGTCGTGACCTTCGGGACTAGTAATTGACCCTCGCGATTACATGACAACCAAAGCCGCCGTGGTTCGAGTAACTCTTAAACGTGACATTAGTCACGGGTCGATACGCGTAACTCCTAAGAGCCGCCCGTTAGTCTGAGACGCGCTGGAATGACAATTGACCGAATTTAGCCATGGATTGGACCTCGAGATTGGAGGCCAGACATTCGAAGATCGCAATTGAGTAAAATTGGACGCCGCCTCATCGGAGAGTTATTAAGATTAGAATTAGCCCCGTATAAGTTAGAAAAGCGAAATTCGGATCGACGAGTGAAATCGACCCTTTTACCCTAACCTTAGTACCCTTTCCCCATTAGTTAAAGCAAGGGCAATTTGGACATTGCCATCTCCCTACCCTTGGCCGAATTTTGAAGGGCAATTAGGTCTTTAGCCACTTGAATTATTGGATGAGACAACCATGACAAGATCAAACCCCATCACCAAATCCCTTACACATGTCACTCATAGTCACTATTCATGTACTTATCCCATTACCAACTCCCACTCACCACTTTTCCCTCCAAAAACTCTCTCCCTCTTAACTCTCTCTCTCTTATTCATTCGGCCATCACCCCATCAGATCCCTCTCTCTCATTTTTCATCTCACGCTTCCACCTCCCTCTCGTCGCTCTCTCTCACTCTCTCCCTCCCGTGGCCTCTAGGTGGCCGGCGACCGCCACCACCACCTCAAGCCGCCCTTAGCCGACCGCCTCTTTATCCCGAGCTGAAGGATAGCTCCGTTTGAAGCCCAGAGCCCCTCGAACAGCTCACGACCAGAATCGAAGCCAAGAGGAACCGCGAGCTGTTCTTGAGGAGTTTGACGTGATCTTGAGGTGAGTTACTCTAGGGCCTTAGATAATCATGTTAGGGTGTTAAGAGCTTGCATTAGAGGTGTTCTTGACCGTGTTTCGTTGGACATTTGTGGTTGAACTCCTAGGGATCAGATCTGTTCGCCGAGGACAAAGCCTTGCGCCGTGAGCTTCCACGCCATCTTCGCCGGTTCTCTTGGAGCTTTAAGCTAGGTAAGGTTGCCCTAACCTTTTGCTAGGACCTTAGGTGATGGAAGGACCGAGTGAGAGTTGATTTTTATGAGTATATTGGGCTGTTTTGATGAGAACCCCTTGAAATCCGAATTTGAGTGTTGTAGGACAGATTGGTTTAATGATTTATGACCCTTGAAGCGCTAAAACCATGATTGAAAAATACTTTGGGACATGTCCTTGTGGTGGCCGAATACCTTGGAGTGCCATTAGAAGTGATAGGGCATGATTGAGCTTGTTTGAGTTAGCAAAATCCCCGATTGAGCTTAGGAGTGTTCGGCCATGGTTGTGATACGATGATTCAATGCATGAAAGTGGCTTAACGACCTCTAATTCTATTCTGGTCGTGATCATTAATAAGGGGATTAAATGATGAAAATGATACTATAAGTGTAATCTCGGCCTTATGTGATTAATTGATGAATTTCCTAACTTTGTTGATTGAGTGCCTCATGATGTTTGTGATGAGGCCGAATGGCCATGGCGATGACGAGTGAGTTTTTCCAATTAAATATGATTGATCGCGAAGTATTTCGATGGCCTAGAATGATTATGATATGATGATGTGCCACGATACGGAATTATGATTTGAAATGGCCAAGTGGTCCTTGTATGGACGTTATGCACATATGGTTGTTTTATGCTATAATTGGTTGAATTATAAGCCTATGTGCATATATTGCCCTGATGCGTTAAACGCGGGGCTTAGTGATATCCTGATGCGTTAAACGCGGGATAGACTTGATGCGTTAAACGCGGGTCATGAGATGGCATGTGGAACCTGATGCGTTAAACGCGGGTTCAGTGGTTAACCAAGCCTGAGGCGTTATGACGCGGGCTAAGCCATGAGATTTACAGCTGTATTATATATATATATGTGTTGACACCTGATTTTTTACCATTTATTATTATGATTTTTATTCTTTAAAATTAATTAAAATATCAAAAAAGGTCATAAAATCACAAAATCAACTTTGGAAGCCTTGGTTTAGCCTTAGGAACCAATTTTGAACAAAAAATATTTTTCGGTATTTTTAATATTTTTCGAGTTTATTTAATTATAAAAATACCCAAAAAATCAGAAAAATACCATTCGTGGTCAGAAAATACCCAAAAATATTCGATAATTTTGTTTTAATTTCCTCTTCAAGTGTGTCACTTTAAATCTCAAAAATTCGGCTCGGGTCACTATGTTCCTTCACAAACATAAACCCGAACCGAGCCTAAAAAAAAAATCCTTTTCGAGTCTTTTAGTTTTCAATTCTCACTTTCTATAAGCTATGACATTGGATTCTAAAGTTTTAAAGTGCAATCAGGTCAATTTGCCCTCCAATTTAATCAATTTTTACCAAAAGGGCTTAATTGCACATTTTTCTTTCAATTAGTCCCCGGTTTCACGGATGTATACGTATGCTCTATGTATTTATACGTCATGCATATTTGTACTGTTTGGTAACCTCTTTAACTCTTGTAATAATAATAATGTTTATTATTTTTAACACCTTTTGTTAGTGCCTTTTTTTTAGCATTTTTGTATTGTGAGTGCTATTGCTAGTGCTATTTTTAAATAGCATTTTTGTATTATAAATTGTGAGTGCTATTGTTAGTGCTATTTTTAAATGACATTTATTTATCATAAATTGTGAGTGCTATTGTTAGTGCTATTTTTAAATGGCATTTATTTATCATAAATTGTGAGTGCTATTATTAGATAGAATTTATAATTGTTAGTGCTATTTTTAAATAGCATTTTTGTATTATAAATTGTGAGTGCTATTGTTAGTGCTATTTTTAAATAGCATTTTTGTATTATAAATTGTGAGTGCTATTGTTAGTGCTATTTTTAAATGTCATTTATTTGTGAGTGCTATTTTTAGATAGAATTTATAATTGTTAGTGCTATTTTTAAATACAATTTATTGGAAGGTATTTTTGGCTATAAAAGGATGGCAAGAGTTTTGAGGTTGAGGGGAGAGACATTTTGTAGAGTGTGCAAATTTTTGAGAGCTTAGAGAGAAGAACACAAACACTCTCTATATTCTCATCATTTTGAGTGAGCAAAATATACTAAGTTCGGAATATTGATTCCGCATATTGCTAGCACAATTGTTGTGGAGTTATTAGTCGTCTCCCCGTTCGTCAATTGGTGGTGCGTCCGAACTAGATGCCTAACACTTGTGGAGGCTGAGATCGAAGAACATCGAACCGACACCTCCGTTCAAGCACGCTACGAGAGGTAATCTATTTACTCCCTTTGAGGCTTTGTGATTTTTTTCGATTGAAATGCACGAAGTACGCCTCTGGAGATACATGTATGGGTTGTTATTTATTTCCGCTACGTGTTACGTGGATCCCAACAGTGGTATCAGAGCCGATCCTTAGGTGTTTTCGTGCATTTAATTGATTTTTTGCAATTTTTGCAATACTATGGCCAATATGTATTAACGAATTGTTCGTCTTACATGGCTAATGGAGGTTGATTATTTTATATGATAAATTAATCAACGTAGCAAAAATTGAGACTAAATCAATTTTGAATCGAAAATTTATGGCTATCTTATTTTACATAAAAATTCTGAATATGATTCAACGTAGAATTTTTATTGTGCCTTCCTAAGTTTTAAATTGTGAATTTATTACTTACGTGGAAGGGTGGTGATCATGGAAAAATCCCTAATCAATGTGATTGATGTATATATGAATGTATGATGATTATTTATATATTTGGGGTTGTAGTTATTAAATGGAGGCTGCGTACTCCTTTTATTTTTCATGTAATCTTTATTTTTAGCATAGTCAATTGTTGATGTAAATGCTACGAGGATTACGTGGGGGAGCCTTTTAAGTCGGCGAGCTCTTTGGGGCCCAATTCTTGAAGAGTTCAAGAAACCAAGAAGAAGCGAAGAGCGGCTCTCCGTTATTAAAATATTAAAATGATTAAATGTGGTCTCATTGGCTCGAGACCCATTAAATCATAATTCCATGATCACCACGTAGGATAGATGTTTATGTGATTTACATCTATTTATTTATTATGATTACGTGAGCATGTTAAACTGGTTAATGTGCAAAGTCAGACTTACCTCACCCAAAATTGCGCCTGCATGAAATCCTAGTTAGGAAAATCACTCGCGTTAGGTACCGAAAGGGCGTTGGTAACGACACCAGCGTAACCAAGTCCCCGAACTCAAAATCTCTGGTTCCGCAGAATTGATCGATCTCTCCCAATCGGTCAATAAGGTTTCCGGTCTACCCTCCAAGAAAGACCGGTGGCGACTCCAAATGCATGCACAAGTTGCACATGCCACCACGACCACACTGAAGGTCGAAAGCGATCGACTCTTATCGTCGAATCCTTTGAAAATACTCCCGCCGCGATTTGGTATGGGCCTGGGAGGGCCCGCGCCGATCCAAGGCCCGCGATCGGTAATCCATTAGCCGCGTCCTCTTCCGGACGGGTCGCGACAATATGCTATCCTTTGTATTATGAGATATTGAGTGCCAAGGTACGAAAGCCAAGCCTAGCCTAGATTAGTGAACTTTATGTGAATTTGTGCTTTAATTGAGTTACCGCATGCCATTGCCTATTTTTGTACAGTTGGTCATTGCATGTGTTTGGGTGCGTCTGGAAGTCCCGAGTGCCTAGCTTAGGGTTAGGACTAGCTTATTGAGTTTATCTCACCCCGTCGTGGGACCCACCTTTCAGACCCCAAGCCTTGACCATGACGCCGCTAGCTTTGGGGGTGCCAGTGATGACCGAGAAGTACGTTACTGAGTACCCCAGTGGGCGAGGATGAGGTTTTTATCTATGAGCGTAGTACCGTTTGGGTGGAGGACGGGACAGACCATTGGAGGCCGGATAGGTACGCAGCATGGTGGTATCGAGACGACGTCGCTACTTGGGGACCTCTGCGATCTTTTGACGTGCCTCGGGATATCCTTGAGGAGCAGGACCCGATGATCACATACCCACCCGATGGCGAGATTTTTGATCCGATGACCGGCCTCGAGCCAGGCGTGGGCCTCCCAGCAGTGCAGCCACAGCATCCTGTTGCAGATGGCGAGGTCATCGAGCCCTCTGATGCCGACGACGTTCCCATGGAGGAGACAGGGTTCGAGTGGAAGATTGTAGGCGCCGAGGGTGAGCCCATGGACTTAGGGTCCGATTCGGAGGAGGAAGACATCCCAGTGTATTCCGAGTCAGAGCCAGAAGAAGAAGTCCCAAAGGAGCCTCAGCCGGGCGATTGGGTAGAGTACCATCCAGTGGCCGGCGTCGCCTGATCCATCAGCAGCGAGCCTGTCTTTTAGGCCTTGTAGCGACCTCTGATTTTTGGAGTATCCCTTAGGGTAGTGGCGCGTGTCCCTTAGTAGATGTCTCTTTTGAGTAGGCTAACCCTTTTCCTCTAGCCCTAGCTATCGTAGTAGTTCTTGTGTACTTTGTAAAACTGACAGTTTGTGGTCTAATGATTAAGTGGCTATTTTCCCTCAAGTCATCTTATGTATGGAGTTATGTATGTCGCTTCCGCATGTGCATATGAGTCTCATTAGATAGTGCGTAGTGTTGGATCCTGGGTAAGAGACTGAACAGTTTGGCAGTAAGGCGATGTTGCGCGCTCGAGAGGACTCGGGGCGTGACATCCCCGCTTGTTTGGTATCAAAGCAAGGTCAGCTCGATCCAAGTTGGTTCAGGACTGGAGTAATAAGGTGTGATGATTTGAGGATGAATGGGTAGCGAGACCTTAGGGAGTCGCTGGAGTTAGGTATGAAATGCATGACATGTGAAATGGCGTTTGTGATTGGCATATTGGCTGGCATAATCTTTGGTAGACTTAAGGCTATAAGGCTTCGTACTTGGCACTAAGTGTTGAATGCTGATTGCTGGATTGGATAGCTGGTTGTGATTTGGTGAAGTTGCTGGAGCAACTGATTGTGTGATACGATTGTGAATTCCTGATTATGATGCTTCTGATGGTTGCTTGAGTAATGATTGCCTTAACTGTGATTGCTGCTGTGCTAGTGGCGCAGCCTTGCTAGACTTAAGAAGATGGCTTAGGTCTCTAATTCCTGGATGGAATTATAGTGACTCAGGTGTTGTGAGATTTGGCAAGATGAGCAACCGAACCAGGGGTACTGGAGGAGCGTCTAGCTCTAGGCCGCAAGTGGTAGAAGATCCTAGGTACGACGGAGTCATGAGGATCTTGGAGGAAATCGGGAACTTGATGGGCAGGCAGGCCCAGGAAAGAGCTGCTGCTGTTGCCCAGGCTGCCGTCGCTGCCGCCAATCTGGCAAACGGAAATAACAAAAACAATGGGCATGACAATGAAGGTGGCAATGCCCAAGGACAAGGGAATCGCATGATGGGCCAGCTGATGGAGCACTTCATGAAGCTGAAGCCATCGAAGTTTGATGGTACGGGGGACCCTGGAGCTGCCCCTACTTGGATTGAGGAATTGGAGAAGGCCTTTGATGTGCTGGGCTGTACTGAGGCGAAGAAGGTGATTCTAGCTGTGTACCAGCTTCGTGGAACTGCGAACGATTGGTGGAAGGCCACCAAGAGAAGAGTTTTCCCCGAAGGAACGGAGCCGAATTGGACTGTCTTCTCTGAAGTGTTCAATGCTAAGTATTTCTCCAGAGCGGCTCAGGAACAGAAGATGGTTGAATTCCAGAATCTTCGCCAGAACCAGATGACCATCGACCAGTATGAGGCTGAATTCGCGAGACTATCCAAGTATGCCCCGAGGATGGTCGAGAACCCTGAGGACAGGGCGAGAAGGTTCAGAGATGGACTGAGACCTGACCTTCGCAGCCAGTTGGTGCTGTTGGACCTACAAGGTTATGATGCAATTTATGAGAGAGGCCAACTAGTGGAAAGAGATATGAAGGAAAGAGGAATCACTGCTGGATCGCAGTTCACTCCTGCCAGGGATAACCGCCAGTTCGGCAAAAGGCCGATGGCGAGCAACCGACGTTTTGTCCCTCCAGCCATAAGGAATATTGGCAAGCCTGCTCACCAGTCGAACTGGAATTGTCGCTTGTGTGGGCGGAAGCATGGAAATGGACCTTGGCCGAGCAGGACGGGCGCGTGCTTCAAGTGTGGCCAACTGGGCCATCACATAAGGAATTGCCCAAGTCAAGCGTCGGGACCCCAAGCTCAAGGAAATCGACCGCCAGTGGGACCGCAGGCTGGAGCCCAGCAGAACAACGCAAATAGGCCACCAGCTCAAGGAATGGTGTATGCTGTGGCGCGAAGGGAAGTGGAGAATGCGCCCGGCGTGGTCACAGGTACAGTTACTTTATGTGATCATGCTGCCTATGCCTTGTTTGATCCTGGAGCATCGCACTCGTTCATATCTGCTCAGTTTGCTGATTTGGTCGGGATTGAATTGAGACCTTTGGATGTAATATTGCATGTTACCACCCCATTGAAGGATAAAGTGTTGGTTTCGCTAGGCTGTCCAGATTGTAAGATAGTCGTTGGTGGTAGTGAGGAACGGATAGATTTAGCCGTGCTGCCTATGTTTGACTTTGACGTGATTATTGGTATGGATTGGTTAAGTAGGCAAAGGGCTGTCGTTGATTGTGGTAGCAGGGTGATTCATATCCTAATGATCACCCTAGATTCGAGTTCGTGGGAAGTCAAGGAGGAACCTCAATCCCTTTGATTTCGTCACTTGAGGTGACTAGGCTTTTGGACGAAGGATGCCAGGCATACTTAGCTGCCGTAATGGATCCGACCGTAGAGGAACCAAAGCTAGAGGATATAGCTGTAGTACGTGATTACCCTGATGTCTTTCCTCAAGAGTTACCAGGGTTGCCTCCAAAAAGGGAAATATAGTTCGTAATTGAGTTAGCACCTGGAACGGAGCCAATCTCGAAGGCACCCTATAGGATGTCCTTGTCGGAGTTGAAGGAATTGAAGGTTCAGATGCAAGAACTGCTAGACAAAGGATTTATTCGTCCAAGTACTTCACCTTGGGGAGTGCCAGTCTTGTTTGTAAGGAAGAAGGATGGGTCGTTGCGCTTATGCATTGACTACAGGCAGTTGAACCAGGTGACTATCAAGAACAAGTATCCGTTGCCAAGGATTGACGACTTGTTTGATCAACTGCAAGGAGCTTCTGTGTTCTCCAAGATAGACCTAAGGACGGGTTATCACCAGTTGAGGATTAAGAAGGAAGATATACCGAAGACAGCTTTTCGAACAAGGTATGGGCATTATGAGTTTACGGTCATGCCGTTTGGATTAACTAATGCCCCAGCTGCTTTCATGGATTTGATGCACATAGTGTTTAAGGAATACTTGGACCAGTTCGTCATTGTCTTCATCGACGACATCTTGATTTACTCAAAGAGTCTGAGGAGCATGAGGAGCAATTGAGTATAGTTCTACGGACGTTAATGGAACACTCGTTGTACGCCAAGTTCAGTAAGTGCGAGTTTTGGCTTAACGAAGTTGCGTTCCTTGGACATGTCATCTCTGGAATGGGATTTCTGTGGACCCCGCAAAGATTGAAGCAGTAACGAATTGGCCTAGACCTACGTCAGTAACAGAGGTCCGAAGCTTCCTAGGATTGGCAGGATATTACTGCAGGTTCGTGGAAAAGTTTTCCTCGATAGCTACTCCTTTGACGAGGCTGACTAAGAAGGATACGCGGTTTGAATGGACGGATAAGTGTGAGAGGAGTTTTCAAGAACTCAAGCATCGTTTGACGACTGCACCAGTGTTGACCATCCCTTCCGGACCTGGAGGTTACGAGATTTATAGCGATGCGTCGCTGAAGGGATTAGGATGCGTCCTGATGCAGCATGGAAGAGTCGTAGCTTATGCATCGAGACAGTTAAGACCTCATGAGATGAATTACCCGACGCACGATTTGGAATTAGCAGCTATCATCTTCGCGTTAAAGATGTGGAGGCATTACTTGTGTGGAGAAAGGTTTCAGATTTATACGGACCACCAGAGTTTGAAGTACTTGTTTTCCCAAAAGGAGTTGAACATGAGGCAACGTCGATGGATGGAGTTGCTCAAGGACTATACACACAAGATCACCTGGTTGAAAATGAGCCTTCTTTCTATGCCGATTTGCTTTCTTTTTGTGAGACTCGTTGGCCCTTTCAATCTTGAAACGAATCAGCTCATGAAGTTTCTTCATCACTTGAGCTCTTTCTTTTCCGTCGAAATTGATTTGAGAATTAGACGGAATCGGGATCAAATCAATCGGTGTTAGAGGATTGAGTCCATACACAACTTCAAAAGGTGAATGACCAGTAGTATAGCTTGGTGATCGATTATAAGCAAATTCAGCATGGGCAAGCTTCAAATCCCAATCTTTTAAGGACTTACTCACCATACCTCGAAGGAGAGTTGTGAGAGTACGATTGGTTACCTCAGTTTGGCCATCTTTTTGAGGATGACAGGATGTGCTGAATAAGAGTCGCGTACCAAGCATTCGCCATAACGTCTTACAAAAGTAACTCAAAAACTTGGAATCACGATCAGACACGATGGTTTTGGGAACTCCATGCAAACGAATGATCTCCTTAACATATAAATCTGCAATATGAGAAGCATCATCTGTTTTATGACATGGCACAAAATGAGCCATCTTAGAAAACCGGTCAATGACCACCATAATGGCATCTTTTCCACGTTCAGTTCTTGGAAGAGCCACAATAAAGTCCATGCTTACATCTTCCCAAGGCTGCAGTGGAACTGGAAGTGGAGTATACAAACCGTCATGAAAATGACTCTTGGCTCTTTGACAAGTTGCACACCTTGAGATAATGGCATGCACATCTCCAATCATCTTTAGCCAGTAGAAATGCTCTTGTAGAACCTCAAGATTTTTGTTGATACCGAAATGGCCAGCCAATCCACCACCATGCACTTCACGAATCAATAATTCTCTAAAGAAACTCTTTGGCACACGGAGTTTGTTACCTTTAAAGAGGAACCCATCTTGAGAAGAATAAACACCATGACTTCCATGTTTGCAAGCAGAAATGATGGATGAGAACTCTGGATCTTCAGAATAAAGTTCTTTCTTCAAATGAAAATCAAGAACCCGTGAATCAAGGACAGCCAACATGGAATATCTTCTTGACAAAGCATCGGTTACCACATTAGTATGGCCAGGTATATATTTCGAGACAAATGAAAAGGATTGAAGGAATTCTACCCATTTAGCATGTCTCAAGTTGAGCTTGTGTTGACCGCTAATAAATTTTAAAGCCTCATGATCGAAATGAAGAACACACAGTTTTGGCCTTAAATAGTGACTCCAATGATCAAGACCCCTTACGATAGCATAGAACTCTTTATCATAAGTAGAGTAGTTCTTTCTTGAATCTGTTAACTTCTCGCTGAAATAAGCCAATGGCTTTTGGCCTTGGACAAGAATAGCCCCAACACCAACTCCATTTGCATCACTTTCAACTTCAAATACCTTATCGAAATCAGGAAGAGCAAGAATAGGAGACTCACAAAGTTTATGTTTAATTGCTTTGAAAGCGTTGTGAGCAGTCTTTGTCCACTCGAAAGAGCCCTTCTTCATACACTCAGTTAACGGAGCCACAATAGTACTGAAATTCTTCACAAATCTACGATAAAAAGATGCAAGGACATGAAAATTTCTTACATCGGTGATAGATTTTGGTGTCGGCCACGACCTAATTGCTTCCACCTTAGACTGATCAACAGAGATTCCATCTTCAGAAACTACATATCCAAGGAAGACAATGCTAGAAGAGAAGAATTCACACTTCTCCATCTTTGCAAAGAGCTTATGTTGCCTCAAAGTATCAAATACATGTTTCAAGTGAGAAACATGCTCTGCCTCACTTCTGCTATACACAAGAATATCATCAAAGTATACAACAACATAATGACCTATAAAAGGACGAAGGACCTCATTCATAAGCCTCATGAATGTACTCGGAGCATTAGAAAGTCCGAATGGCATAACCAGCCACTCATAGAGGCCTCATTTCGTCTTGGAAGTTGTTTTCCATTCATCACCTTCTCGCATTCGAATCTGGTGATAGCCACTCCGCAAGTCTATCTTTGAAAGTATAGTTGAACCATATAATTCATCAAGCATATCATCAAGTCTGGGTATAGGATACCTATACTTAATGGTGATGTTGTTGATGGCTCTGCTATCCATACACATTCTGAATGAGCCATCTTTCTTTGGCACGAGTAAAGCAGGAACGGAACTTGGGCTCATACTCTCTCGAATATTGCCCTTTTTAATAAGCTCATTGACTTGCCGCTGCAACTCCTTTGTTTCTTCCCGATTACATCGGTATGCTGCTTTGTTCGGAAGAGAAGCACCGGGTAATAAATCAATGTGGTGCTCAATTCCTCTTAATGGAGGTAATCTAGCCGGCAACTTCTCCGGAAACACATCTGCAAATTCTCTCAACAAGGAACGCATTTTTACGTGCATGGGTTTCTCAATCTCACTTTTTTTTTCTCAACCATGAGCAAAGCATACACATTCTTTTGCCTACTAATGGCTCTCTCAACCCGAGTTTCATTCAAGAACAGATTCTCCTTTTTAGTGTTTCCCTCCCCAGGTTTGTTTTTGTGGATCAATGAGGGGCTTAAAGGTGCAAGAGTAATGTGTTTCTGTTCCTTGTGAAATGAGTAAGTATTTCTATGGCCATCATGAATAGCTTTTCTATCAAATTGCCAGGGCCTCCATAATAATAAATGGCATGCATCCATAGGAATAATATCACATAAGACCTGATCTTGATAACTCTTGCCAAGAGAGAATGATATAAGAGCTTGTTTAGTTACCTGGAGATCACTTCCTTTGCTAAGCCATTGAAGCTTATAAGGTTGAGGATGCTTAGAAGTTAACAGTTTCAACTTCTTAATCATGGTTGTTGATGCTACATTGGCGCAGCTCCCTCCATCAATGATCACCGTACACACCTTCCCATTGATTGTGTAATGTGTTTGGAAGATGTTCTCCGTTTGTTCCTCTCCATTTGCTACAACCATAGTGAGTAAAGCCCTCCGTATAACCAGCGCATTGCCGTCATCAGCTTCCTCCACGATCTCATCATTCATTTCAGACTCGAACTCCTCTTTTTCTTGTTCAACACCTTGAAGCTCTGAATCAATTGCTTCAATTTCTTGAAGGGTCATCACCCTCCTATTAGGACAATTAGCTTGAAAATGCCCATAGCCGTGGCGTTTAAAGCATTTCCTTCCTTCTCGGTCGGGTTTCTTGGGAAATTCTTTGGAAGGTTCTGTTGCTTTCTCCTTGGATTTATCCTTCAACGTACTCTCAGCCTTGTTAGAAGTAGTACCCCTAAAGAAGGAAGTTCCCCTTGTCGAGGATCTATTTGGCCATCCTTTGCCCCACTTCACCTGTTTCTCCACTTTTATGGCCAGTTTGCAAATATCTTCAAAGGTCCAATATGGTTGAAGCTCAACCAAATCTTTGACATCCTGATTCAATCCTCCAAGAAAACGAGCAATGGTCTGCTCTTGCACTTCCGGAATATCACATCTCATAAGGAGTTGCTCAAACTCCCTAATGTATTCTTCCACACTCAATCCATGTTGTTTAAGAGAATTTAGCTTTAGAAATAGGTCTTGCTTATAGTTTATAGGCAAGAACCTCTTTTTCATATGCTTCTTGAGTTTTTCCCAAGATTTAACTCTACCTTTTCCTTCCCAAATCCTCTGATTTTTCAGGTTCTCCCACCAAAGTGAAGCATACTTTTTAAATTTAAGAATGGCAACCTTACATCTCTTTTCTTCCGAGTATGATTTGAACTCAAATACTCGTTCTATAGCATGCAGCCAATCAATAAAATCATCAGGGCTAAGGCTACCTTCAAATTCAGGCATATCTACTTTGACGTCGCGGTCGTTGTTGTTGTTTCTCCCTCTTCTCCTTCTAGCTCGATAGTCGGAATCACTAGAATCATCTTCTGTGTCATTGGATTCAACATTGGAATCTGGACGCGGATCATCACGGCGTGGACGATTAATGGGAGGTCCTCGCGGCGACGGTTCTTGTCCCGCTCGATTCTCCAATAAGGTGAGAACTCTCTCCATTTGTTGCTGCAAAGTGTTTATTGCACGATCTCGCCTTTCATTATGGGCTTGCTCCAAAGTCAAGCCTCTCGGAACATTGCCATCTCCCATTGTAGAATTAGAAGAATTAGGAATCAACTAAGATGAGTTCAACCTAGAGCTCTGATACCAATTTGAAGCGTGCGTGAGGCTGGCAAGTGTGTTTTGAGTGATTTTTGAATGAAAAGGGGATTAGAACAGAATTTACGAAGAAGAAAAAAATGATACGATCAAATCAAGGCATAAAGGAAGCACCACCAGCCAAGAATCAAAATCGGGATTTGGGAAAGAAGCTCACCACCAAGGTTTAAAGGAGAACCACCAACCAAGGCTAAAGGGCTTTTGGTTTCACCACCGAGGAAGAATCCAATTTCCAAGGTTAAAGGAACCGAAATAAAACAATTCAACTCACAAAGAGGAACTCTCATTCATTCATCAGATCTGTATTACAATGGAGAAGACCTCTCTATTTATGGAGAGACTAAGACAAAGTAAAAAGGGAAATAAAGACAATAATCACGTCCACCAGCCTTGAACAACCCTAAAAGATCTTCTAATTGTAAAGGAAACAACTCCCATCAGCGACTAATTAACATGTAATTGATTGGCCTTCAAATCGGCGTGTAATCAATCAAGATAAGGCTTGAAATCAGCAATCAATCACATCTTCATTGATTAATCATCAAATTGGCAATCAATCACATCTGATTGATCATCAGATTAGTAATCAATCAAGATAAGGCTCGAAATCAGCAATCAATCACATCTTGAATATGCCTTTGAATCTTCAATCTATCGATCAGCACTCAATCTAGTGAATCGCCATGAAATCAGCAGAAATCAAACTGGTGAAGTGATTTTCTTATTGGAAAGGAAAGAAATGAAACCTTACTATCGATAATCCTAATCGATAGTATTCAGGTAGATACGATCCATCGAAGCAAGTTGTGACCAAAATCAGCCTTGGTCTGAACAAATAATGATTGTACATAATCTGCGAATGGAATCACAGATTGCTCGTTAACGCCAATCGTATCATTAGTGACAATATCGGATGCTACCGCATCACCGACACAAGTCCCGGTACTTCTTTGTACAATCCAATGGACACTGTAATCATCACGATGAGTTCCCCACATGACCTTGCCCTTTAGGTCCTCCATAATTGGATACGTACACCTGTCCATGAAACTTCGAGGTGTCCATTCTTAGTTACTCAAAATCTAGATTTTCTCCCTGTTATAATCACTTTCATGATCTTATGGACATCAGGGTCTGTAGGTTGCAATGTTTTAGTCTCTTCTAACTTCCAAGCTTGACGCTCAAAGTAGCCGTCTAACTAGCCTTTCGGTAAACTTCCAATTTAGAAATTGAATCTCTTATTTCCTTGAGCGAAGTCCATCCTTTAACCACCAATTGCGTAATGCTCGATTCACAACTATAAGCATCCGCTATACTAATTCTTCCTCAAAGTAAGGTAGGACATCGTATTCTGATTCTTTAAGCAACTTCATCCGTCTACGTTACTTCACATGTTCAATTTCCCTTTGAGATAATAGGTACTTCAAGTTTCGATGATCCTTATCAATCTGAAATCCTTCTCACCATAAAAGCGATGTCTCCAATTTCCAACGCTAGAATGATAGCGGTCAGTTCTGAATTTCCAGTTGGGTCATTCCTCTCGTTATGTCTTACTATCGCGACGTATAGGCAACAACCCTTCCACGTTGCATTACTGTGAATCTTAATCCTTTCATGACACGTCACTGTAACTCTCACAACGTTTCAACTTCCAATGGAAACACCAATGCCGGCGCGGTCACTAATTAGATTTAAGCCCTTGAAAAATTCCTTTTTATGTGTATTCATCCATTCGCGCTACATCTCGTCCTTAGTCCATTTCATTAATATGAAGGCTTCTGTGGGGGATCTTCCCACGATTCGTCTATAGCAAACCATCGATTTTGGAAACTTCAAACTTTCGTAGCTCATACTGGCTTTTATACAATTCCTTACTTATACTAATTCTCAAGGGTTCCATAGGAAATCCATTTCCCAGAAACTTTATGACCAAGAACTCCACCTTAGTAGACCCAAATCTCGAGCTCCTTTAATCCGCATACATCGAGTGTCCTCTTAGGGTCCATGGAATACCTTCCAAAGGCCGTTCACGTTCCTCATGACTCCTTGATTCCGATCAATTCCTATCAATCGAAAATTTCTAATTCCACGAGCGACCATCACATCTCAAAGATCAATTGCCTAAGATAAATCTTATAACCTCAACTCTAGTCGCCATTCAAGTCGAATCCATATGCCTTCGATTATAACTGGCCTTTAGTCCAAGTATTCCTTGTCCCCTTCCTTGCATACATCTAGTCTCACACCATCTAACGCCGTCAATAGCAATCGATAACTAAAACCATCAAGATGTAACGCAATTCAAGCCTAAATCCATTAATACCAATCGTCTCTTTATAACTCATATTCACAAATGACGCTTATCAGTTAGTCATTTCCATTTCGACATATTGCCTAATCTACTGTCGATCTCTGGACTATAACCACAATTAACCCTAAAGGTCATCAATTAAAGTTGGTGCTAAAACCATCAGAATGCAATAAAGGTTCAAGCCTATGATCCATGAGACACTACCTGGTGACGTTCGCTCTTAACACCAAGACAAGTAAAATTTTTCTTCTTTCTGTACTAAGGCCTCCTACCCTACGAGGGAGACCATACACTTCGGTGATATTCTCATGTTTCGAATCCACCTTGTCTTCCTCGTTCCATAGGACGCCAATCTTAGAGTCTGTGCCAATAGCGGTACCTTTACTCCAGGGTCTAGACGTCACCATACTTGACATTCTCCTTCCAATAACTCTGTTGCCTCAAACGACAAGGTTCCAAGGGATCGAGATTCCTCCTTGGTCTCCACAAATCCACACCCTGGATATTCAAATCGATTACTTCAGTTCACTTTGCGATCAAACCTAAGCACCTCTTTTCCGCTTACTCGTCTATCCGTTAAAATCACAAGTAGCCAAGACTATCATGTCCACTCACTTGTTTCTCGCCAACGACCATCCCATGGTCTAATCGTCCTTTAGAACATCGCCCTATCTTTTAGGGGACAACAACTTAGAACTCCATTTCCGATGGTTCGGTTCAATCTCAGCCAACCTCATAGAATCATTGGGCTGAAGTAGACTAGTATGCCGATTTCCCTTAACACTTCCCACATGACGAGAGAGACAGACCACCAATTTCCCTTCTAGGCCTTATGCTCAAGTATCAACCATTCCTTACAGGTACATTCTATGTTCTATGAGTGGAAACCTTCTGTACTCATGGTTTCTCCAGTCATTTAGCCCTTCAAGATGAGGTTCATCATAACACTTCGGATCTAAGAATACCAATTCGCCATGACGCTTCGAACCTCAATTCATTCTTTAACCTCCTTGTCCTATCCAACGGGTTCCTATCCACCCTCGATGCATGCTTAGGCAATCTCGAGAACTCTATCCTACAATGGCAGATCTTTCTCTGATTCTCACAAACTTCAGGGGCTCCAACAACTCTTGCTTCTTAACGACCACAACAATGTATTTCTCATTGATCTACTGGAAGAAGGCAAATCCAATTAAATGCTGCGCCTTCGAGGAGAATTCTTCCTTTGGTAACTATTCACCAATTCAAAAGCAATACCTTAGAATGTTAATCACTAGGGTCATCTTCCTTCTAAAGCCTTCTTACAAATCCTCAATACAAATAGGATCAGCCTCATGACTACATTTCCTACCAACTCAGTCGACTTTTGTCACGCCCCGCGTCCCAACGAGCACCCCAACATCAACCTAACATCGTTTGTTGTTACGGCATACCCAAGATCGAACGACACACGATAAACAAACGAATGCAAATGCTCATGCGGAAGCGACAACTTGACTCCGTATAAAATAAAAGATGACCTTAGGAAGATGACAACATATCATAACATAAGGTAAATCCAGTTTTACAAGATAAGCATAAAAATAAAAGACGTACATCAAAAGGACTAGGGAAAAAGTGGTTAGCCTAAGCGAAAGGGATCAAGGCTAGGTTAAACGTCACTATCCTAAGGACGTCTCCAAAAAGTCAAGGTGACTAAGTCTTCTAAAGGTCAGGCTCGCTGACGTCAGAAAAGTCATCGTCTGCTACGGGATCGTACTCAACCCAATCACCCGGCTGTACTTCCCTTAGGACTTCTTCTTCCTCCTCCTCCTCTTCTTCCTCTTCCTCTTCTTCAGGCTCAGACTCAGAGTCAGCTAGGATGTCTTCCTCCTCGGGGTCAGCCACCAAATCCATAGCCTCGCCTTCAGCAGCCTCAATCGCCGGCTCCGGTTCCGCTGCATCCAAAGGATTGTCATCGGCATCAGAGGGCTCGATAACTTCACCATCGGCAATAGGGTTCTGAAATGGCGCCACCGGAAGGGGTATCTCGATCTCGGGATTGGTCTCCGGATCAGAAATCTCGCCATCTAGAGGATAACAATTCGCCGGGTCCAACTGCTCGCCAATCACGTCCCAAGGTACATCAAAAGTCCTCAGAGGGCCATGGGTAGTGTCGCCATCCCGGTAGAACCAAGTTGCATACATGTCGGGCCTCCAGTGATCCGTCCCTACGTCCACCCAAACTGTACTACGCTTCCTAATATACCACTTTCCTTCCCCGTGCGGGTACTTAGTAATAATAGACAAGTTTGTACGCATGGGCACCCCAAAAACTCGCGGCGTCATGTCTAGGGCTTAGGGTCTGAAAAAGGTTGGTCCCACGACAGGGTGAGATAAATCTCAATAAGCTAATCCTAAACTCAAATTAGGCACTTAGGACTTCCAGACACTACCTAACACATGCAATGACGATTAAAACATGAATAAGGCAATTGACACATAATAATTCAAATAAGGCAAAGATAGAGTGACATTCTTGATTCTAGGCTAAACTTCGTAATTTGGCACTTAATTACTCATCTCATATACAATGTACTCATACTTAATACCACCATAATTCCCATGGTTAAGTCCGCGTCATTTCAGGCACCTCAGGCATTTCTCATCACTTAACCTGCGTCATATAGGCACATCAGGTATTTCTCCTTAGTAAAGCCCGCGTCATATAGGCGCATTAGGCATTTATCATTACTCAATCCCGCGTCATATAGGCGCCTCAAGATACCATATTCACATAAGCTCATAATTAAAACAAGTATGGGTAAATACATTCAATTGAGCATTCTAACAATTCAAGCCATCAATTAGTCATCACATCCTCGATGTCATATCACGGTGCTACATTGCCTCAATCAATCAAGCTAGGCCATATTAGTACTTCATGATCGAATATAATTCGATTTAGGAAATCGTCAATCATTATCATCACAATTCATCCATGGTCACGTCATACAACGTCAATTCCTCAATTGCATCATTCCATGCACTACGACCACTAATGGCCGAATTCACATAGGCCACATTTTAGAATCTCTTATCGATTCAATCACTTAATCAACCACATTAATACACGGCCAAGGTAATAATAAGAGCAATGGTCATTTTAATTTGGCGAAGCCTCACGATCATCTCATGGCCGAATATACTTTGGGTCCGTTCGTTAAATCGAGCGATTAGTCCTCACATTCAAGTCCATGGCCGAATAGCACTAGGGATCATTAGGTAGTTTTCATTCATTAACACATCAAATCCCACTAGGGCCGAATAGACTTAAGCTCAAACAAGAGTGGTTATCAAGCTAATTAAGCTTAATGATTTCTTGCATCCTCGATGGCACAAAATGACATTCGATTTCCTCGTAGCCATAACCTTTAAACAATTTGCAGCCAAGGTCTCAACATTTCAAGCATCTCAACTTAGTATTTCCCTTAACACATAAAGAAAATTTTCAGTTCCATGAAAGTTTAACAAGAACATCCCACAAACTTCCCCTTAACCATGACTACTAGGTCTTTCCATAAACCTAAGGTCCTAATGAGGGTTTAGAACAAACTTAGCAAGCGATGAAGTTGAGGCAAGTCGGTCCAAGTGGCGACGAGATCCACGATTCAATTCTGTCCAAAGAGAGGCCGGTTCGGTTTCAACAAGAATACCACAAAGCCAAGCATTCCCTCTAAAATTCACCCTAAACTCCATCTAATAGCGAATTAGAACCTAGGTTTAAGTGTCAAAGAGACTTACCAAAGCAAGCCAAGCACGGTGGTCGGCGAAGGGGCGACGACCGGCGGTGGTTTCGCCGTGTGGGAGAGGGAGACCGAGAGTGAACGAGCGAGAGAGAGGGAGGGGGAGTGTGTGATCTTGTCATCCAACTTCAAGAAGCAAGAGAGAAATGGAGGGAAATTGCTAGTGGGGTGGTTGATGGGGCAAGTACACGGAATAGTGACTTAGAATGACAAGGGTGGTTCATGGGGAAATCTAGTCAAATGGTCTAGTCAACTTGTCATTCCATCCTCAAATAATTCAAGGGGTCAAAAGACTATTCTCCTCAATTTTCAGCCAAGAAGAGGGGAGTGGCAATTGTCCAAATTGCCCTTGCTTATTTCTAAAGAAAATGGCATTTATCTAAGGTATAAGGGTAATTTCCTAATCGTCGGTCCAAATTTCACTTTTCTAAAAGCTAAAGGGCGAATTCTAAACTTAACGGTCCTCGACGAGGCGACATCCAATTTATTCCCGTTGGAATCCTCGAATATCCGGCCTCTAATCTCGAAGTTCAATTTATGGTTAAATTCAGTCGTTTGTCATTCCAGCGCTTCTCAGACTAACGGGCGGCTCTTGGGAGTTACGCGTATCGGCCCGCGACTAATGTCACGTTTAAGAGTTACTCGTGCCACGGCGACTTTGGTTTTCATGTAATTGCGAGGGATTGTTGTCCCGAAGGTTACAATCGTTAGGAATCGATTTAGGTTAATTCGTAAATCATGCTACGGTTATCCGGAATCACCCGTGGACCAATCGCATGACACTAGCAAATTGTTCTGAAACCATTCTTAGATCGACCTTTAGCCGCCCAAAATGTTCCCTCGGCAATCCTTATGGTCAAAGTACTGACTCGTGGTTGAGTTCTTTAGTCCACGTACTTAAATCCTAGTTAGCCTTTCCCTTTTGGTTAGTCGACTCAAGAGAGATCAATTCTGAGCGAGATTCACTGAAATACATCGATAGGCATTCATCATTCATAAGCTTCGAGATAGGGTCGGAATTCAGAATGTCACAACTCTTCCCCCCTTACAAAAATTCCGACCTCGAAATTTGCATTACAACCACCTACTCAAACAAATGGGGGCGATGGGCCGTGCTATACTGCAATTTCGTCCCTAAAGCCTCTTGTAGGATTTTCCAAAATGAAGCGGTGAACTTGGGATATCTATCTAAGGTGATTGTTACAAGGACTCCATGAAAACGAACTATGTATCGCATGTACAATTCTGCATATCTATCCATGGCGAAATCCTTTCTCACTGCCAAGAAATGCGCGGGCTTAGTCAGTCTATCCACTATTACCCATATCGAGTCATGTCCTCTCTAGCTCTTCGGCAAGCCCATCACAAAGTCCTTGGTGATGTGTTCCCATTTCCACACGGGAATCTCTAACGGCTATAACATTCCACCAGGCTTACAATGCTGAGCCTTAACTTGCTGGCATGTCAAACATTTCGCTACGTGCTTAGCTACGTCCACTTTCATTCCGTTCCACCAGTAGTGCTGTCGCAAGTTCTGATACATCTTTGTGCTACCCGGATGAATACTGTAGTTGCTCCTATGAGCTTATGATAAAATCTTTTCCCTTAATTCTTCGTCATTGGGTACGCACAAGCGTCCACGAAACTTCAGAATTCCATCCTCTGACACTTGAAAGTCATGTTTCCTTTTCGTGGCATCCATTTCTAGGATCTTTTGGGTGTCGGGGTCCGTAGACTGCGAAGCCTTTACTTTTTCTTGAATCTCCGGTTCAACTCTTAACATGGCCAGTAGACTAGACAGTTGGTAAAACTTAAACTTGAACTCCGAATCCCTTATTCCTTCCAATAGGGTCCATTCTTTAACCATCAAGTGCGCGATGCTCGATTTCCGACTAAGTGCACCCGCAACCTTATTTGCCTTCCTGGGGTGGTACAAGATGTCACAATCATAATCCTTAAGCAACTCCATCCATCAACGTTGCCTCATGTTCAACTCCTTTTGAGAAAACAAGTACTTAAAGCTCTGATGGTCGGTATAAATCTGAAACCTTTCTCCGCACAAGTAATGCCTTCAAATTTTTAATGCGAAGATGATAGCTGCCAATTCCAAATCATGCGTCGGGTAGTTCATCAAGTGTGGTCTTAATTGTCGCGATGCGTAAGCAATAACTCATCCATGCTGCAGTAGAACACATCCTAATCCCTTTAGCGGCGCATCACTGTAGATCTCATAACCTCAAGGTCCGGAAGGAATCGTCAATACTGGTGCAGTCGTCAATCGATGCTTAAGTTCCTGAAAACTCCTTTCGCACTTATCTGTCCATTCAAATCTCGTATCCTTCTTTGTCAACCTTGTCAAAGGAGTGGCTATGGAGGAGAACTTTTCCACAAACCTCCTGTAGTAGCCCGCAAAACCTAGAAAGCTTCGAACCTCTGTTACTGACGTAGGTCTAGGTCAATTCGTTACTGCCTCAATCTTTGCTGGATCCACTGAAATTCCATTTCCAGAGATGTCGTGACCAAGAAATGCAACCTTGCTAAGCCAAAACTCACACTTACTGAACTTGGCGTAAAGTGAGTGTTCTCTTAACATCCGTAGAACTACGCTCAATTGCTTCTCGTGCTCCTCAGGGCTCTTCGAGTAAATCAATATGTCGTCTATGAAGACAATGACGAACTAGTCCAGGTACTCCTTGAACACTCGGTGCATCAAGTCCATAAAAGCAGCTGGGGAATTAGTCAATCCAAGTGGCATGACTGTAAACTCATAATGCCCATGCCTGGTCCGAAAGGCTGTCTTCGGTATATCCTCCTTCTTAATTCTCAATTGGTGATAACCCGTCCTCAAGTCTATCTTGGAGAACACAGACGCTCCTTGTAACTGGTCAAGCAAGTCATCTTTCCTTAGCAACGGATACTTGTTCTTGATTGTCACCTGATTCAATTGCATGTAATCAATGCATAGGCACAAAGATCCGTCCTTTTTCCTTACGAACAAAACTGGCGCTCCCCACGGTGACGTGCTTGGACGAATGAATCCTTTGTTCAGTAATTCTTGCTTCTGAACCTTCAGTTCCTTTAACTCTGACAAGGACATCCTATAGGGTGCTTTTGAGATCGGCTCTGTTCCAGGGGCTAACTCAATCACAAATTCTATTTCTCTCTCCAGCGGCAACCCTGGTAACTCTTGCGGAAAGACATCTGGAAAGTCACGGCTCCTCAATCGTCGGATCAACCACAACAGCTAAGTACGCTTGACATCCGTCGTCCAATAACTTAGTCACTTCCAGCGATGAAATTAAAGGGATCGAGGTTCCTCCTCGACTTCCTACAAACTCGAATCTAGGGTGATCACTCGGATGGAAATGAATCACCCTGCTACCACAATCTACAACTGCTCGCTACTTACTCAACCAATCCATTCCAATAATAACATCAAAATCATACATAGGTAGCACTGCTAGGTCTATCTGTTCCTCACTACCACCAATGACTATCTTACAGTCTGAATAACCTAGCGAGACTAATACTTTATCCTTTAACAGGGTAGCAACATGCAAAATCATATGCAACAGTTTCAATTCAATTCCAACCAAATCAACAAACTGAGCAGATATGAACGAATGCGATGCTCCAGGGTCAAACAGTGCATAGGCAGCATGATCGTATAAAGTAACCGTACCTGTGACCACGCCAAGCGCATTCTCTCCCTCTCTACGCTCCACAGCATAAACTCTTCCTTGAGCTGGCGGCCTATTCAAGTTGTTCTGCGGGGCTCCCGCCGGCGGTCCTGCTGGCGGTCGCTGTCCTTGAAAATGAGGTCTTGGGGCTTGACTCGGACAGGTTCTCATGTGATGGCCCAACTGACCACACTTGAAGCAAGCGCCCGTCCTACTCGGGCAATGTCCATTCCCGTGTTTCTTTCCACATAAACGGCAATTCTAATTAGACTGGTGAGCAGGCTTCCCAATGTTCTTCCGAGCTAGAGGGACAAAGCGTCTGTTGTTGTTCATCGGCCTCTTGCCGAACTGGCAGCTATCTCTAACTGGCATAAACCGCGGTACAAGAGCGGTTCTCCTTTCTCTCGTGTCCCGCTCCACCAACTGGCCTCGTTTAGAAATTGCATCACAGCCTTGCAAATCCAACAGTACCAACTGGCTCCCAAGGTCGGGCCTCAGTCCATCTCTAAACCTCATTGCCCTATCCTCTGGATTCTCCACCATCCTTGGGGCATACTTCGACAATCTCGAGAACTCAGCTTCATACTGGTCAATAGTCATTTAATTCTGGCGGAGGTTCAGAAATTCAACCAGCTTCTGTTCTTGGGCCGCTTTCGAGAAATACTTGGCGTTGAAGACTTCCGAAAAGACAGTCTAATTGGGCACCGTGCCCTCAGGGAAAACTCTTCCCTTGGTGGCCTTGCACCACTCATTTGCAGTTCCACAGAGCTGGTAGACTGCTAGGGTCACTTTCTCCGCCTCAGTGCACCCCAAGACTTCAAAAGTCTTCTCCAGTTCCTCAATCCAACTAGGGGCAATCAGGGTCCCCCTTTGCCATCAAACTTAGGCGGCTTCAGTTTCATAAAGTGCTCCGTTAGTTGTCCATTACACGATTCCCAGCACCTTGGGCATTGTCACCATCATTGCCTTGACCGTTGTTCCCGTGATTTCCATTTGCCAGATTGGCGACAGCAACGGCGGCTTCTGCCGCCTCAGCAACAGCATCAGCCTTTCTTGGGCCTGCCTACCCATCAAGTTCCCGATCTCTTCCAGTACTTTTATGACTCCTCGACTCGGGTCTTCTACTACTTGGGGTCTAGAGCTAGATGCTCCTCCAGTTCCTCGGGTTCGGTTGCTCATCTCCCTAAGCCTTATAACACCGGAATCACTATAATTCCATCCAGGAATTAGAGACCTAAGCCATCTACTCAAGTCTAGCAATTCTATGCTACTACCAAAGCAGCAATCACAAACAAGGCATTTATTCATCAAGCAACCATCAGAAGAGTCATAATTGGAGAATTCACAATCGCACCTTAAGTCCAGACGCATCTACAACTTAGTAAAATCACAATCAACTATCCAATCAAACATTCATCAAACAACACTCCGTGTCAAGTACGAAGTTCTATGGCCTTATAATCACTCAAGGTGATGCCAATCCAATATGCCAATCACAAACGCCATTTCACATGTCATGCATTTCATGCCTAAATCTAGCGAATCCCTAAGGTCTCGCTACTCAATCATCCTTAAAGTCATCACACCTTCTTACTCCAGTCCTCAACCAACTTGGATCGAGCTGACCTTGCTCTAATACCAAACAAAAGGGGATGTCACGCCCCGCGTCCCAACGAGCGCGCCAACATCACCCTAACGTCGTTTGTTGTTACGGTATACCCAGGATCGAACGACACGTGATAAACAAACGAATGCAAATGCTCATGCGGAAGCGACAACTTGACTCCGTATAAAATAAAAGATGATCATAGGAAGATGACAACATATCATAACATAAGGTAAATCCACTTTTACAGGATAAGCATAAAAATAAAAGACATACATCAAATGGACTAGGGAAAGAGTGGTCAGCCTAAGCGAAAGGGATCAAGGCTAGGTTAAACGTCACTATCCTAAGGACGTCTCCATAAAGTCAGGGTGACTAAGTCATCTAAAGGTCAGGCTCGCTGACGTCAGAAAAATCCTCGTCTGCAACGGGATCGTACTCAACCCAATCACCCGGCTGTACTTCCCTTGGGACTTCTTCTTCCTCCTCCTCCTCTTCTTCCTCTTCTTTAGGCTCAGACTCAGAGTCAACTGGGATGTCTTCCTCCTCGGGGTCAACTACCCAATCCATAGCCTTGCCTTAGCAGCCTCAATCGCTAGCTCCGGCTTCGCTGCATCCAAAGGATGGTCATCGGCATCAAAGGGCTCAATAACTTCACCATTGGCAATAGGGTTCTGCACCGCCGGAAGGGGTATCTCGGTCTCAAGATCGGTTTCCGGATCAGAAATCTCGACATTTGGAGGATAACAATTCGCTAGGTCCAACTACTCGCCAATCACGTCCCATGGTACATCAAAAGTCCTCAGAGGGCCATGGGTAGTGTCGCAATCCCGGGAGAACCAAGCTGCATACACGTCGGGCCTCTAGTGATCCGTCCCTACGTCCACCCAAACTGTACTACGCTTCCTGATAAACCACTTTCCTTCCCCGTGCGGGTACTCAGAAATAGACAAGTCTGTACGCATGGGCACCCCAAAAACTCGCGGCGTCATGTCTAGGGCTTAGGGTCTGAAAAAGGTTGGTCCCACGACGGGGTGAGATAAATCTCAATAAGCTAATCCTAAACTCAAATTAGGCACTTAGGACTTCCAGACACTACCTAACACATGCAATGACCAATAAGACATGAATAAGGCAATTGACACATAATAATTCAAATAAGGCAAAGATATAGTGACATTCTTGATTCTAGGCTAAACTTCGTACTTTGGCACTTAATTACTCATCTCATATACAATGTACTCATACTTGATACCACCATAATTCCCATGGTTAAGCCCGTGTCATTTCAGGCGCCTCAGGCATTTCTCATCACTTAACCCGCGTCATATAGGCGCATCAGGTATTTCTCCTCAGTAAAGCCCGCTTCATATAGGCGCATTAGGCATTTATCATTACTCAATCCCGCGTCATATAGGCGCCTCAGGATATCATATTCACATAAGCTCATAATTAAAACAAGTATGGGTAAATACATTCAATTGAGCATTCTAACAATTCAAGGCATCAATTAGTCATCACATCCTCAATGTCATATCACGGTGCTACATTGCCTCAATCAATCAAGCTAGGCCATATTAGTACTTCATGATCGAATATAATTCGATTTAGGAAATCGTCAATCATTATCATCACAATTCATCCATGGTGACGACATACAACGTCAATTCCTCAATTGCATCATTCCATGCACTACGACCACTAATGGCCGAATTCACATAGGCCACATTTTAGAATCTCTTATCCATTCAATCACTTAATCAACCACATTAATACACGGCCAAGGTAATAATAAGAGCAATGGTCATTTTAATTTGGCGAAGCCTCACGATCATCTCATGGCCGAATATACTTTGGGTCCGTTCGTTAAATCGAGCGATTAGTCCTCACATTCAAGTCCATGGCCGAATAGCACTAGGGATCATTAGGTAGTTTTCATTCATTAACACATCAAATCCCACTAGGGCCGAATAGACTTATGCTCAAACAAGAGTGGTTATCAAGCTAATCAAGCTTAATGATTTCTTGCATCCTCGATGGCACAAAATGACATTCGATTTCCTTGTAGCCATAACCTTTAAACAATTTGCAGCCAAGGTCTCAACATTTCAAGCATCTCAACTTAGTATTTCCTTTAGCACATAAAGCAAATTTTCGGTTACATGAAAGTTTAACAAGAACATCCCACAAACTTCCACTTAACCATGACTACTAGGTCTTTCCATAAACTTAAGGTCCTAATGAGGATTTAGAACTAACTTACCAAGCGATGAAGTCGAGGCAAGTCGGTCCAAGTGGCGACGAGATCCACGGTTCAATTATGTCCAAAGAGAGGCCGGTTCGGTTTCAACAATAATACCACAAGTTAGCCAAGCATTCCCTCTAAAATTCACCCTAAACTCCATCTAATAGCTAATTAGCACCTAGGTTTAAGTGTCAAAGAGACTTACCAAAGCAAGGCAAGCACGGTGGTCGGCGAAGGAACGGCGACTGGCGGCGGTTTCACCTTGAGGGAGAGGGAGACCGAGAGTGAACGAGCGAGAGAGAGGGAGAGAATGAGAGAAAATGAGAGTGAGGGAGATGGAGGGGTTCGGCCGAATGAGAGGGAGGGGGAGTGTGTGATTTAGTCATCCAACTTCAAGGTGCAAGAGAGAAATGGAGGGAAATTGCTAGTGGGGTGGTTGATGGGGCGGTTGATGGGGCAAGTACAAGGAATAGTGACTTAGAATGACAAGGGTGGTTCATGGGGAAATCTAGTCAAATGGTCTAGTCAACTTGTCATTCCATCCTTAAATAATTCAAGGGGTCAAAAGACTACTCTACCCCTCAATTTTCAGCCAAGGAGATGGGAGTGGCAATTGTCCAAATTGCCCTTGCTTATTTCTAAAGAAAATGGCATTTATCTAAGGGTATAAGGGTAATTTCCTAATCGTCGGTCCAAATTTCTCTTTTCTAAATGCGAATGGGTGAATTCTAAACTTAACGGTCCTCGATGAGGCGACGTCCAATTTATTCCCATTGGAATCCTCGAATATCCGGCCTCTAATCTCGAAGTCCAATTTATGGCTAAATTCATTCGTTTGTCATTCCGGCGCATCTCAGACTAACGGGCGGCTCTTAAGAGTTACGCGTATCGACCCGCGACTAATCTCACGTTTAAGAGTTACTCGTGCCACGGCGACTTTGGTTGTCATGTAATTACGAGGGTTAATTGCTAGTCCCGAAGGTTACGATCGTTAGGAATCGATTTAGGTTCATTCGCAAATCATGCTACGGTTATCCGGAATCACCCGTGGACTAATCGCATGACACTAGCAAATCGTTCTGAAACCATTCTTAGATCGACCTTTAGCGGTCCAAAATGTTCCCTCGGCAATCCTTATGGTCAAAGTACTGACTCGTGGTTGAGTTCTTTAGTCCACATACTTAAATCCTAGTTAGCCTTTCCCTTTTGGTTAGTCGACTCAAGAGAGATCAATTCTGATTGAGATTCACTGAAATACATCGATAGGCATGCATCATTCATAAGCTTCGAGATAAGGTGGGAATTCAGAATGTCACAACATTGACTTTACAAACTATTCCACAAGCTAATCCCTTTGCCGACTCTTATTCCCGTCTCCAATGCCATTCCATTGATTACTACCATTGGCACTAATAACAGCTGCATCGACAGTGTCAGCTGGCTAGGTAACACTAGTAGCCTATTCTCGAGCCTACCTACTCATCAATTTCTGATTTTCTTTCAAGGTTCTCACGACCCTATCAACTCTTGAGTCTTCCACGACTCGTGGTCTCGAGCTAGGTGTTCCTCTATTACTCTTGTTTCAGTTGTTCATCCTTTCGAGGCTCTAATCATCACATGGGCCGCTACAATCCCATCAAGGAATTCAAAGGATTACGCCATCTACTCAAGTCCAGCAGTAAACTGCTTACCACAATAGCAATCATAAGTCAGCAATCCACTACCAAGCAATTACAAGCAACCTTCAATCATGAGTCGATTTCCAAACAAGCCTCAACTAGGCAAACATCAAGCAAACACTCAAGACACCAATTCAATAAGATACTAATTCGTACCTTTAGCCTTGTCGCACTTGGGGCTTAGCAAAATCACAACATGCTATTTAAACACTCCAAACATGTCTTAGCCAAACAACACTTAATGTCAAGTACGCAGATCACCAAACAGGCCAATCACAATTTTAGCAATTAGAAGTACACATCAAGAAGTTCTCGTTCGTACCTCAAGTCTAGACGCATCTGCAACTTAGCATAACAACAACCATCTATCCAGCACATCAGACACGCTAACATCGCCCTAACGCCGTCATACTTGACTTCTTACCCAGGATCCAGCGATGAACGATAGATAAATGAAACTTATATGCACATGTGGAAGCGGCACACATAACTCCATGCAATGAATGAGCAAGATGACTTGAGGAGATAAAGCACTTGGTTATGACATAACATAGGTTCAGTTTTTACATCATGAACACAAACTAAAATACAACACTGGGGACCAAGGGAAGGTAGTCAGCCTAATCAAAAGGGGTCATCTAACTAGGAGTCATGCACTAACAAAAAAAAAAGGACTCCAAAAGTCAATGGGGCACCTAGACTTTCTAAGGGTCGGGCTCGCGGTCATCAGTAGGGTCCTCGTGGTGCACAGGGTCATTCTCCTCAAGATCTTCTTCGGGCTCCTCTTCTTCTTCTTCTTCTTCTTCTTCCTCGAATACTTCCTCATCTTCTTCTTGCTCCGGCACAGGTGGAAGAGGGCCTCTCCTTCGGGGTTGAACTCTCCTTCCGAGGGCTCGTCCTCGGCATCCTAGAACTCCAACTCGGACTCCTCTGTCTCCATGGGGTCTTCATCCGCATCAGAGGGCTCCACAACTTCGCCAGCAGCGACGGGGTTCTGGGACGGTGCTGGAGGAAGATTCAGATCAGGAATGATCTCGGTATCAGTAAGCTCTCCATCCGCGGGGTGTACGATCGAGGGTCCTGCTCTCCAACCACATCCCAAGGTATATCAAATGTCCTCAATGGCCCAACGGTGAGATCGCCATCTCGATAAAACCAAGCTGCAAACCTGTCTGATCTCTAGTCTTGTAATCCCACGTCCATCCAGACAGTTCCATACTTCCTAATATAAGCCTTCCCTTCTCCCACTGGGTATTCCGTGGAATACTCTTCTACCCAGACGGGTACCCCAAAACTCGGCGGCGGCTTTCCTAGGGTTTGGGGTCTGAAAAGGTAGGTCCCACGACGGGGTGAGATTAACTCAATAAACTAGTCCTAATCCTAAGCTAGACACTCGAAACATCCAGACACTCCCAAAACACATGCAATGATCAAACCCAGAACATTCAAGGCAAATGGCATACAATAACTCAATTAAGGCATAACTTGTCATATAGTTCACCAATCTAGACTAGGCTTCGTGCTTTGGCACTTGACATCTCATAGGGTAGCGGATAGCTTATAAATAAGGTACGATTGAAATTCTCATGGCCGAGCCCGCGTAATAACGCATCGGGCTTAAAAGACTAAGGAACTCGCGTTTAACGCCTCAGGTTTCCAATGCCAATTCTCATGACCCGCGTTTAACTCCTCAGGCCTATCCCGCGTTTAACGCATCAGGATATCATTAAGCCCCGCGTTTAACGCATCAGGGCGCCATGGGCACATAAACTTATAATTCAGCCAATTATAACATAAACCACTCAAACGTGCATACGATCATTTCAAGGATCGTCCGGCCACCACATTTTCAATTTCTCATCAAGACGCCATATTGTCTCAATTAATCAAGCACAGTCGTTTTAATGTTCACGGTAAGGTACAATTCCACGGCATCACTCATCAATTGTCGTCGTGAACAGTCGGCCATCACAAGCTCATGGAATAAATCAATCGATTAGGTCATAGAATACACTACCACATCAAGCAAGGCCGAATTTCATTAATCTTGGTACCTTCTCATCACTTAATCTTCTATCATAGCACACGACCAGAATAGAGGTAAGACATTTAGGAAACTCACATGCAACATATCATCGATTTCCATTATGGTCGAATACATCTATGCACCGACAAGGAGTTTCATTCATGAAATCCAGCTCAAGCAAGGTCTAGCACTTCCAATGACACATCAAGACATTCGGCCACTACAAGGACATCTCCATTAGTCTTCCTTAATCATGGTTCCGACATTTCATAGACTCCAAATCATCAAATCAATCTGCCCTAGCCTCCACAGATTCGGTACTCTAGGATTTCACTAAGAACAGCCCATAAATCCACTCTCAATCGTCTCTCACTCGGTCCTTCCATCAACCAAGCTACTAACTAAGGGTTAGGGGAAGCTTACCTAGCTTGAAGGTCCAAGAAACCGGCTAGAGGTGGCGATGAAGCGGCGTGACACGAGGTGGTCTCCGGCGAACAGATCCGGCCTCCTTGAAGATCAATCACAAAATGGCCAAGAACAACATCAATAGTACTCCTAACTCAAGCCCCAAACACCCTAACATACCCATCTAAGCCCCTCAAGTCACTTACTTCAAGAACTCTTCAAGAACAGCCCTTGTTCTCCTTCGACTCTAAATCTGACCGGCGGCTGTTCGGGTGGCTACCAGGCTTGGACGGACTTCCTCATGGTACAAGGGGGAGAGGAGGTCGTGAGGTGGCGGTCTAGGGTGGTGGTGGTGTGGCGCCGGGGGTCCACCAAGAGAGGGGGAGGAGACCGAGAGTGAGAGAGGGCGAGCGAACGAGAGAGAGGAAGAGGGAGAGAATGAGAGAAAGAAAAAAAAATAAGAGAGAGAAAAGGGGGGAGGGGTGTCGTCCGAATGAGGGAGAGAGGGAGAGATAGAGTGGCTTGAAGGGAAGTGGAAATTGGAGGGAAAGAATTGGTGGGGTGGTTGATGGGGCTAAGTACATGAATAGTGAGCTTGGAATGACAATTTAGTGGGGTAGTTTGAATGGAATTTGTCAAGTCGAGCTAGTCCAATCCACATCAAATAATTCAATGGCTAAATGACCTAATTGCCCTCTAAATTTCCGCTGCAACCATTGGGTGGTAAAAGTCCTATTTGCCCTTGCTTGGTCTAAAGAGGAAAGGGTACTAAGTTAGGGGTAAAAGGGTCAATCTCACTGGTCGGTCTGAATTTCGCTTTTCTAATCGATACAGGTCTAATTCTAATCTTAATGGTTCTCCGACGAGGCGGCGTCCAAATTTACTCCATTGTGATCTTCGAATGTCTGGCCTCTAATCTCGAAGTCCAATCCATGGCTAAATGTAGTCATTTGTCATTTCAGTGTATCTCAGACTAACGGGCGGCTCTCAGGAGTTACGCGTATCGACCCGCGACTAATGTCACGTTTGAGAATTACTCGGGCCACGGCGGCTTTGGTTGTCATGTAATCACGAGGGTTAATTACTAGTCTCGAAGGTTACGACCGTTAGGAATCGATTTAGGTTAATTCGCAAATCATGCCATGGTCATACGGAATCACCCGTGAACCAATCACATGACACTAGCAAATCGTTCTAAAACCATTCTTAGATCGACCTTTAGCGGTCCTAAATATTTCCTCGACGATCCTTATGGTCAATGCGTCGACTCGTGGTCAAGCGCTTCGGTCCATGTCACGCCCCGCGTCCCTGTAGGCGCGCCAACATCGCCCTACTACCGTGCTATTCAACTGCTTTCCCAGGATCCAACGGCACGCACTTACTACTTGAAACTTATATGCACATGCGGAAGCGACTTACACAACTCCATACCATAAGTTTTCTTTTCCGAACATAATGACTCAGGATGAAAAGAGGGATTTAAAATTTGTTTCATATATTCCTTAAAAGCATCAAATACAGTACAAGATTACAACTTATAATTTCCCAAAATACGAGTTCCTTTAATAAAACAACGGTAGATGAAGTTTAACCCTACAGAGCTATATAGGCGTGTACAACCCAAAAATAAGAAAGCAGCAGCTCTCTAAGACTTTAAAAAGAAACATCGTCGGGTAAGGTTAACGGTTCATCTACTTCAAAAGGGTATCTTCAAAAGTCAGTCCACAGTACTCCAGGGACCTCGTCATTCGGGACCTGAAAATGTTGGTCCCACAACGGGGTGAGATAAAATCTCAATAAGCTAACCCTAAACTCAAACTAGGCACTCAGTACGTCCAGATGCTACCTAACACATGCAATAGCCAACAAGATCCAAAATGCAACAACTGGCATGAAACAAGTCAAGTAAGCAAAGCTTTAATAGCAAATTTCAAAACTAGGCTAGATTTCGTACTTTGGCACTAGAACATTCATATCATAAACAGGGTGCTCACATTTGATATCCCCATAAATTCCATGACTAGGCCCGCGTCATATAGGCGCCTCAGGCACTTCCCATTACTTAGCCTGCGTCATAAAGGCGCATCAGGCATTTACCACATTACTCAATCCCGCGTCGTATAGGCGCATCAGGAATTCTTATTTCTCGAGCCCGCGTTGTATAGGCGCTTCAGGCATTTTCCACTTTGGCCAATCCCACGTCATATAGGCGTATCAGGATTCCATTTAACCAATCCCGCGTCATATAGGCGCATCAGGATTCCATTAACCAATCCCGCGTCATATAGGCGCATCAGGATTACATGCTCACATAAATTCATCATTAAACACGTATTGCCAAAGACAATCAATTGAGCACATTAACAATTCTAGGCATCCATTAATATTTTTGTCACGTGGTCATTATCATATTATTATAGCCAATTGCCAAATCAAATAATCCATGTGCCCAATATTCCACATAAATAATCCACGTAAATATTCCACGTGCCAATTAATTCACATGCCAACTAATATACGTGTCAAATACTCCACGTAAATATTCCATGTGCCAAATAATTCACATGCCAACTAATCTACATGTCAAATACTCCACGTAAATATTCCACGTGCCAAATAATTCACAAGGCCGAATATACCTAGGCCTCGATTTCGAATTCTAGACGAACCAATCATTAATTCATCCTCTTGGCACACGGTCTAGGCAATAATAGGAGCATTAATCATTTTAATTAGGCAAAACCCCCAAGATTTCCTCATGGCCGAACACTCCTAGGCCTCAATCAATCATTTAAATCAAATTTTTCTTACAATGAAGTTCACGGCCGAGCACACCATGGGCGAGTCAGGCATTTAAGCAAATCACTCAAGCGATTTTTCATTAAAGGACACTCCTATGTAAGCTAGGCTTCCATGGTTCACTCTTATCCAAACCCCTAGCATCACAAGCCTTCAAATAGCAATGGAATCAAGCCGTAGGACGACAACACCACTTCCTTTCTTCTAGGGCAGATTCGGCCAGACACAATTCATCGGAGATTCAATCACGAATTTTGCTAAATAACTACTCTAACACATCCTTCGTTAACCCAAGATCCTAATAAGGGTTTAGAGTTAACTTACAAAGCTATCAAGCAAGCTAGGACGGCGAAGGAAGCGGTGAAGCTCGAGGTTCAAATCTGTCCAAAGATGTCCGAGTATGATCTTCACGAGTTAGCCAAAGATTCTCTTCAAAAGACACACTAACTTCACTCACTAGCCTAATAACCCATAGGATCAAGTCTTAGGAAGCTTACCAAGGGAAAAGAGCTCGCGGTACTCACCAACGAAGCTTGAATACCGGCGTGGAGCGGCGGTGAGAGCGGCGGCCGTGAGAGGAAGAACGGCGGCGATCGTGAGAGAGAGCCGAGAGAGTTTGAGGGAGAATGAGGGAAGAGGAAGGAAATGAGAGAATGAGGGGGAGAGAAAATGGTCGGCCGAATGGGGAAGGAGAAGGAAGAGAATGGTGGCTTCATCCATTCAAAAATCCAAGAGAGGAAGAGAGAGATTGGAGTGGTTGGGGGAAGGACAATGAATAGTAGATTAGAATGACCTTTGTGAGAGAGTAGGTCAAGGGGTCAATCCATCAAGTCTCTTCCATGTCACCTTGTCAACTCACTAATCAAATAATTCAAGAAGCCAAAATGACCATAAAACCCTTCAATGATCGGCCAAGAGTGGAGATAGGCAAATGTCCATTTTGCCCTTGCCTATTTCTAAGAGGAAAAGCACTAACCTAAGAGTATAAAGGTAATTTCCTAATCGTCGATTCGAATTTCACTTTTCTAAATGCTAAGAACAAATTCTAATCCTAATGGCTCCCGATGAGGCGGGGTCCAATTTATTCCTATTGGAATCCTCGAATATCCGGCCTCCAATCTCGAAGTCCAATCCATGGCTAAATTCAGTCGTCTGTCATTCCAGCGCATCTCGGACTAACGGGCGGCTCTTAGGAGTTACGCGTATCGACCCGCGACTGATGCCACGTTTAAGAGCTACTCGAGCCACGTCGGCTTTGGTTGTCATGTAATTGCGAGGGTCAATTGCTAGTCCCGTAGGTTACGATCGTTGGGAATCGGTTGAGGTTAATTCGCAAATCATGCTATGGTCATACGGAATCACCCGTGAACCAATCGCACAACACTAGCAAATCATTCTAAAGTCATTCTTAGATCGACCTTTAGTGGTCCAAAATATTCCCTCGGCAATCCTTATGGTCAAAGCATCGACTCGTGGTCAAGTTCTTTGGTCCACGTACTTTAATCCCTATCTAGCCATTCCCTTTTGGTTAGTCGACTCAAGTGTGATCAATTCTGAGTGAGATTTACTGGAATACATCGATAGACATTCATTCATCAACAAGCTTCGAGATAGGGTCGGAATTCAAAATGTCACAGTCCACGTACTTGAATTCTATATGGCCATTCCCCTTCGGTTAGTCGGCTCGAGAATGATCAATTCTGAGCGAGATTAACTAGAATACATCGATAGACATTCATTCATTAATAAGCTTCGAGATTGGGTCGGAATTCAGAATGTTACAACTCTTCCTCCCTTACAAAAATTTCATCCTCGAAATTTACGTTACAACCACCTAATCGAACAAATGGGGGTGCTGACGCCTCATCCCCTCTTCGCTTTCCCAAGTGGCTCCTTCAGTCCCATGGTGCTCCCAGATTGTGACATTCTGAATCCCGACCCTATCTCGAAGCTTATTAATGAATGAATGCCTATCGATGTATTCCAGTTAATCTCGCTCAGAATTGATCACTCTTGAGTCGACTAACCGAAGGGGAATGGCCATATAGGATTTAAAGTACGTGGACTAAAGAACTTAACCACAAGTCGACGCTTTGACCACAAGGATCGTCGAGGGAATATTTTGGACCGCTAAAAGTCGATCTAAGAATGGTTTTAGAGCGATTTGCTAGTGTCATGCGATTGGTTCACGGGTGATTCCGTATGACCATGACATGATTTGCGAATTAACCTAAATCGATTCCTTACGGTCGTAACCTTCAGGACTAGTAATTGACCCTCGCGATCACATGACAACCAAAGTCGCCGTGGCTCGAGTAATTCTTAAAAGCGATATTTGTCGCGGGTTGATACGCGTAACTCTGAAGAGCCGCCCGTTAGTCTGAGGTACACTGGAATGACAAACGACTGAATTTAGCCATGGATTGGACTTTGAGATTGGAGGCCGGATATTCGAGGATCACAAAGGAGTAAATTTGGACGTCGTCTCATCGGTGGGTTATTAAGATTAGAATTAGTCTCGTATAGGTTAGAAAAGTGAATTCGGACCGACGATTAGGAGATTACTTTTATACCCTTAAGTTAGTGTGTAACGCCCCAGGTCCTCACGGCGCACATCATCGCCTCTAGACCAGTTCCTCACTACTCTTTACCCAGGATCCATGGTACGCGCGGTATACAGTCAAACTTAAATGAACATGCGGAAGCGTCATGCACAACTCCTAGACAGTCAAACATGAGGTGGTTTGAGACGATAAGACACTTAATCAAGTCATAGCATAGCATACGATTCACTTTACAACATAAGCATAAACTGGGATACAACACTTGGGATCTGGGGAGATAGTTAGCCTAATCAAAAGAGACGACGGGCTAAGGGTCAGGCACTACACAAAAAGTGACTTCAAAAGTCGTGGATGCCTAGGCTATCTAAGGGTCGAGCTCGCAGTCATCATCTGGATCCTCGCGGTGCACAGGGTCATACTCCTCGAGGTCTTCCTCGTCTTCCTCTTCTTCTTCTTCTTCCTCAAACACTTGCTCTGGATCTTCGTCCTCCTCGGATTCAGGCTGAGGGTGGAAGATGGCCTCTCCGTCGGGGTTGTGCTCCTCCTCCAAAGGCTCGTCCTCGGAATCTTCCAGTTCTTCCTCATCTTCCTCGGGCTCGGACTCGTCCGTCTCCATGGGGTCTTCGGCATCTGAGGGTCCCACGATGTCGCCATCGGTCTCGGAGTCAGTGAGCAGTCTCGGAGTGAGTGAGCTCCCCATCAGCAGGGTCCACAATCGAAGGATCCTGCTCGCCAATGACATCCCACGGCACGTCAAAAGTCCTCAATGGCCCAACTGTGAGGTCGCTGTCGCGGTAGAACCATGCTGCGAATCTGTTTGGCCTCCAGTCTGCTAAGCCCACATCGATCCAAATAGTGTCGTACTTCCTAATATAAGCTTTCCCTTCTCCCACCGGGTACTCCGTGGAATACTGCTATATCCAAACGGGCACCCCAAAAATCGGCGGCGGTGGCATGATCATGGTTTGGGGTCTGAAAAGGTGGGTCCCACGACGGGGTGAGATATACTCAATAAGCTAGCCTAACCCTAAGCTAGACACTTGGAACTTCCAAACACTTCCCAAACACATGCAATGGCAAAACAATCAAACAGCAGGCAATGGCATGTAATAACTCAATTAAAAACATATTTAGTCATGCAATTCACAAGCTAGGCTTGACAGGACTTGTACATGGGCACTTAACATTCCATGATTTAGCAGACAGTCCACATGTATGGTACATTCGAAATTCTCATGGCTTAGCCCGCGTAATAACGCTTCAGGCTTAAGAGATCAAGGAACCCGCGTTTAACGCCTCAGGCTTCCAATGCCATTTCTCATGACCCGCGTTTAACGCCTCAGGTCTATCCCGCGTTTAACGCATCAGGATGTCGTTTAGCCTCGCGTTTAACGCATCAGGGCACCACATGCACAGGGGATCATAATTCTTTCCATTAGCATTATCAAGTCAATTACGCGTATTCTCATCGAATTGAACTCGATTCGGCCCCTTAAACTACGATTCCACATCATGGCACCACGTCACACCAATTGACCATTCGGGGTCACGGCGACACTATCCAATCAATAACTTATCAATCGAGACAATTCATCACCAACACATTAGTCTATTCGGCCAAGTCACACAAATCAAGAGTACATGAATCAATCGAGGTTTAAAACTTGCTAATTAATCACGCGAGGCCAAGATCACTAACATGGGGTCACTTAGCTCAATTAGACTCCTTTCAATTTCTCACGGCCGGAGTGCGATTCATAGGTTAAAGGTCATTCACTTAAGGTATTCAGTCGATGGTCCCAAGGCCGAACACTCCTATGCTTCATTTAAGATTCCATCAATTCAATCGGACATAAATCAAGCTCTAACTCATCCTAAGGTACCATGGGCATTCGGTCTACACCTAGGGACACTCACCAATTCATTTCATTCACGGTTCCTAACATTCAATCATCAAAACTCATCAAGGAAAATTCTGACCCTCACATTGCAAATTCGGATCCCTAGAGAATCCCACCGAAACAGCCCCCTAAGCACTCCAAAATCATCCTTATTTGGTCTTTCCATTCACACAAGGTCCTAACAAAGGGTTAGGGGAGCTTACAAGGTCTCAAGAGCTAGGGGAGCTCGGCGGCAACGGCGGAGGAGCGGCGCGGGTGGTCTGGTCCGGCGCGATCAGACGTGGTCCCTTAGAAGAAATCCACAAATAGCCAAGGTAATTTAGTGAACAACACTTCTAACACAAGCTATCAACCTCCTAACATGATTATCTACGCACCAAGGGTTACTCACCTCAAGATCACCCAACTTCTTCAAGAACAGCCCCCGGTTCTTTCCCTTTCTCCGGTTCGGTTCGGCGACGGCACGGGCGGCTTACGGGCTTGGACGGCGGTCCTTCGCGGTCCAAGTGGAAGAGGGAGGGGTCTTGATGGTGGTTCGTGGCGGCGGAGCGACGGTAAGGTGGCGGTGGGTCGCGGTTTGGCCGAGAGAGGGAGCGGCGACGGCGAGAGGGAGAGTGAGAGAGAGCGAACGAGAGAGGGAGAGAGTGAGAGAGAAGTCGGCCGAATGAATGAAGGGAGAGGGAGAGGGAGAGTGAGTGATATCAATGGAAGTTTTGGAGGGAAAAAGGCTAGTAGGGTGGTTGATGGGGCAAAGGACATGGAATAGTGCTTAGGAATGACCATTTGATGGGGTTAGGTCTTAGGGAAAATATCCAATCAAATTATCTTCTCAAATCTTCAATAATGCAAGGATTAAATGACCATGGTGCCCTTGGAATTTTCGGCTGAAGGTGGGGGAGGCAAATGACCATTTTGCCCTTGCTTTGTCCTTGGAAAAGTGTGCTAATCCTATGGGTAAAAAGGTCGATTCGCTCGTCGGTTCGAATTTCACTTTTCTAGCCTATACGGGCTATTTCTAATCTTGATGGCTCCCCGATGAGGCGGCGTCCAAATTTATTCCAATGCGATCTTCGAACGTCCGGCCTCCAATCTCGAAATCCAATCTATGGCTAAATTCAGTCAATTGTCATTCCAGTGCGTCTGAGGCTAACGGGCGGCTCTTAAGAGTTACGCGTATCGACCCGCGACTAATGTCACGTTTAAGAGTTACTCGAGCCACGGCGGCTTTGGTTGTCATGTAATCGCGAGAGTCAATCACTAGCCCCGAAGGTTACGATCGTCAGAAATTGAGTTAGGTTAATTCGCAAATCACGTCATGGTCATACGGATTCACCCGTGAACCAATCGCGTGACACTAGCAAATTGTTCTAAAACCATTCTTAGATCGACCTATAGCGGTTCAGAATATTCCCTCGACGATCCTTATGGTCAAAGCACCGACTCGTGGTTAAGTTCTTTGGTCCACGTACTATAAATCCTATACGTCCATTCCCCATTGGTTAGTCGACTCGAGAGTGATCAGTTCTGAGCGAGATTAACTGGAATACATCGATAGACATTCATTCACTGATAGTTTTCGAGATAGGGTCAGAATTCAGAATGTCACATAGTGCTTTTCCTCTTAGAAATAGACAAGGGCAAAATGGACATTTGCCTATCCCTATGCTTCAGCCGAAAACCTAAGGGTAATATGGTCTTTTAGTCTTTGAATTATTGAGTAGAGATTTGACTTAGATGACTTGACATTTTCCCTTCCACCAACTAGTCAATCAATGCACTATTCAAGGTCATTCTAGTTCACTATTCATGTACTTTCCCCACTAACCACCCCACTCATCTCGTTTCCCTCCAAAACTCCTTCCCTCATCTCTCTTCCTCTCTTCTCATTCGGCCACCCCCTCCATGTCTCTCTCATTTCTCACAGTCCCTCTCAGTTTCAAGAAGAAACCGACCAGCCGCCGTGTCACCGCCACTCCACCACCTCGAGACCTCACCAACACCTCTTCCTCTCCTCTTGGACCGTCGTAGGACCGCCGTCTAAGCCCGGAGCCGTCCAAACCCCCGCCGACCAAAATGGAACCTAAGAGGAAACCGGGGCTGTTCTTGGGGAGTTTGGCTTGATCTTGAGGTAAGTGGCTTCTAGGACTTAGATAAGCATGTTATGATGTTAGAAGCTTGAGTTAGAAGCGGTATTGAGGTTTGTTCTTGGTTGTTTTCGCGTGAAACTCCTAGGGGGCCGAATCTGTTCGCCGGGGTTCAACTTTGCGCCGTGAGTTCCATCGCCATTCCCGCCGGTTTTTTTGGACTCTTGGACTAGGTAAGCTTGTTCTAACCTTATCTTAGGACCTTGCGTGATGGAAGGACCGAGTGAGAGGTGTTTTAGTGTGATTTAGTGGGCTGTTCTTGATGGAGTTCAAGGGAACCCGAATCTGTGATTTTTGTGGGTAGATTGTATTGATGACTTGAGATGCTTGGAGTGTTGAAATCATGGTTGAAATGGATTAGTGGATAAGTGCTAGTGTGGACCGAATGCCTCCGCTTGTCGGCATAACTCTTCTGGCGACTCTGCGCGGTTTTTAATCTTTCCCTTATGACCTTTACTGCCTCTACTGACTGTTCCACTAATTCAGGACCTGTTATGCTTCTTTCACCAACCTCATCCCAACATACTAGGGTTCTGCAGGCTCTACCATACAATGCTTCAAACGGTGCCATTCCGATGCTTTGCTGGTAACTGTTGTTATAGGCGAACTCTACGAAGTGCAGCTGATCTTCCCATCCCCTTTAAAGTCTAATACACAAGCTCTTAGCATATCCTCAAGTGTCTGAATGGTCCTTTTAGATTGCCCGTCCGTCTGGGGGTGATAAGCGGTGCTGTACTGTAGTTTCGTCCCCAAAGCCTCTATAGGCTTTTCCAAAAAGAAGTAGTGAACTTGGGATCTCTGTCTGAAGTGATTGTGACGGGAACTGCATGGAGACGAACTATGTACCTCATGTACAACTCTGCGTACCTATCCATAGCGAAATCCTTTCTCACAACCAAGAAATGTGCGGATTTAGTCAGTCTATCCACGATCACCCAGATCGAATCGTGTCCTCTCTGGCTCCTCGGCAAGCCCATCACAAAGTCCATGGTGATGTGTTCCCACTTCCACTCGGGAATCTCCAAAGGCTGTAACATTCCACCAAGCTTACAATACTGAGCCTTAACTTGCTGGCATGTCAAACATTTTGCTATGTGCTTGGCTACATCCACTTTCATTCCGTTCCACTAGTAGTGCTGTCGTAAATTCTGATACATCTTTGTGCTACCCGGATGAATACTGTAGCTGCTTCTATGAGCTTCTGATAAGACCCTTTCTCTTAGCTCCTCGTCATTGGGTACGCACAGGCGTCCACAAAACTTCAGAATCCCATCCTTGGACACTTGAAAGTCAGGTTTCCTTTTTGCGGCATCCATTTCCAAGATCTTTTGGATGTCGAGGTCCGTAGATTGCAGCGCTTTCACTTTCTCATGAATCTCTGGTTCAATCCTCAACGTGGCTAGGAGGCAAGACAGTTGACAAACTTCAAGCTTAAACTCTGAATCCCTTATCCCTTCCAACAGAGTCCATTCCTTAACCATCAAATGCGCGATGCTCGATTTCCGACTAAGCGCATCCGCAACCTTATTTGCCTTTCCAAGGTGATACAGAATATCGCAATCGTAGTCCTTGAGCAACTCCATCCATCGACGTTGCCTCATGTTCAACTCCTTTTGGGAAAACACGTATTTCAAACTCTGATGGTCCGTGTAAATCTGAAATCTTTCTCCACACAAGTAATGCCTCCAAATCTTCAAGGCGAAGATAATAGCTGCTAATTCCAAATCATGCGTCGGGTAATTCATTTCATGAGGTCTTAACTGTCGCGATGCATAAGCTACAACTCTTTCATGCTGCATCAGGACACATCCTAATCCTTTTAGCGACGCATCACTATAAATCTCATAGCCTCCAGGTCCAGAAGGAATTGTCAAAACTGGTGTAATCGTCAGACGATGCTTGAGTTCTTGAAAACTCCTTTCACACTTATCCGTCCATTCAAATCGTGTATCCTTCTTTGTCAGCCTTGTTAAGGGAGTGGCTATAGAAGAGAACTTCTCCACAAACCTCTTGTAGTAGCCTGCCAAACCTAGAAAGCTCCGAACCTCTATTATTGACGTAGGTCTAGGCCAATTTGTTACTGCTTCAATATTTGCTGGGTCTACTGAAATCCCATTTTCAGAGATGACATGTCCAAGGAATGCAACATCGTTAAGCCAAAACTTGCACTTACTGAACTTGGCGTACAACGAGTGTTCCCTTAACGTCCGTAGAACTGTATTTAATTGCTTCTCATGCTCCTCGGGACTCTTTGAGTAAATTAAGATGTCATCGATGAAAACAATGACGAACCGATCCAAGTACTCCTTGAATACTCGGTGCATCAAATCCATGAAAGTGGCTGAGGCATTAGTCAATCCAAATGGCATGACTGTAAACTCATAGTGCCCACATCTCGTCCGAAAAGCTGTCTTCGGTATATCCTCCTTCTTAATCCTCAACTGGTGATAACCCATCCTCATGTCTATCTTGGAGAATACAGAAGCTCCCTACAGTTGATCAAACAAGTCGTCTATCCTCGGCAATGGGTACTTGTTCTTGATAGTCACCTGATTCAACTGCCTGTAGTCAAAGCATAAGCGCAATGACCCATCCTTCTTCCTTAGAAACAAGACTGGTGCTCCCCAAGGTAAGGCACTTGGACGAATAAATCCTTTGTCCAACAGTTCTTGCATCTGAACCTTCAATTCCTTCAACTCCGACAAGGACGTCCTGTAGGGTGCCTTCGAGATTGGTTCCGTTCCAGGTGCTAGCTCTATCACGAACTCTATTTCCTTTTCTAGAGGTAACCCTGGTAACTCTTGAGGGAAGACATCGGGAAAGTCACGCACCATAGCTATATCCTCTAGCTTTGGTTCCTCTACGGTCGGATCCATCACGACAGCTAAGTACGCCTTACATCCTTCATCCAAAAGCCTAGTCACCTCAAGTGACGAAATCAAAGGGATCGAGGTTCCTCATCGACTTCCCATAAAGTCGAATCTAGGGCGATCATTAGGGTGGAAATGAATCACCCTGCTACCATAATCCACAACAGCTCTCTGTCTACTCAACCAACCCATCCCGATAATCACGTCAAAGTCATACATAGGCAGCACGGCTAAATCTATCTGTTCCTCACTACCACCAATGACTATCTTATAATCTGGACAGCCTAGTGAAACTAACACTTTATCCTTTAACGGGGTGGTAACTTGCAATATCACTTCCAGTGGTTTCAATTCAATTCCAACCAAATCAGCAAACTGAGCAGATATGAACGAATGCGATGCTCCAGGATCAAACAAAGCATAGGTGTGACGCCCCAAGTCCTTACCGGCGCGCAACATCGCCTCACGTCCTACTCCATATAAATGATACCCACGATCCAAGCAGTGCGCGGTTTACAATGAATACTTAAATGATCATGCTGAAGCGGCATGCACAACTCCTAGACAGTTAGACAACAAGATGGTTTGAGGAAATAAGGCACTTAATCAAGTCATAGCATAGCATACGGTTCATTTCACAACATAAGCATAAATTGGAATACAACACTTGGGATCAGGGGAAGGTGGTTAGCCTAATCAAAAAGGGGCAACGAGCTTATGGGTCAGACACTACTCAAAAAGTAACTTCCAAAAGTCTTGGGCGCCTAGGCTATCTAAGGGTCGAGCTGACGGTCTTCATCTGGATCCTCGCGGTGTACAGGGTCATTCTCCTCAAGGTCTTCCTCCTCTTCTTCTTCTTCCTTAAGCACCTGCTCTGGGTCTTCATCTTCCTCGGGTTCAGGCAGAGGGTGGAAATGGCCTCTCCGTCGGGATTGTGCTCCTCCTCAAAGGGCTCGTCCTCGGGATCGTCTAGTGCTTCTTCATCTTCTTCGGGTTCAGACTCGTCAGTCTCCATGGGGTCTTCGGCATCAGCGGGCCCCACGATGTCGCCATCAACCTCGGGGTTCTGAGACGGCACCGGCGGAAGATCTCGGTCAGGAGCGGTCTCGGAATCAGTGAGCTCCCCATCAGCAAGGTGTACAATCGAAGGGTCCTGCTCGCCAATGACATCCCACGGTACGTCAAAAGTCCTCAACGGTCCGACTGTGAGGTCGCTGTCTCGGTAGAACCATGCTGCGAATCTGTCTGGCCTCCAGTCTGCTAAGCCCACATCCATCCAGATAGTGCCGTACTTCCTAATATACGCCTTCCCTTCTCCCACCGGGTACTCCGTGGAATACTGCTCCACCCAGACTGGTACCCCAAAAATCGGCGGCGGCGGCATACTCAGGGTTTGGGGTCTGAAAAGGTGGGTCCCACGACGGGGTGAGATATACTCAATAAGCTAGCCCTATCCCTAAGCTAGGCACTTGGGACTTCCAGACACTCCCAAACACATGCAATGACCAAACAAGCAAACTACAGGCAATGGCACATAATAACTCAATTAAAACATATCTAGTCATGTAATTCACAATTTAGGCTAGACAGGACTTGTACTTCGGCACTTAGCATTCCATTATATAGAGAATAGTTTATACGTACGATATGATTGAGACTCTCATGGCTTAGCCCACGTAATAACGCATCAGGCTTAAAAGATCAAGGAACCCGCGTCTAACGCCTCGGTTTCCGATGCCAATTCTCATGACCCGCGTTTAACGCCTCAGGTCTATCCCGCGTTTAACGGATCAGGATGTCATTAAGCCCCGCGTTTAACGCATCAGGGCACCACATGCACAAGAGATCATAATCCTTTCCATTAGCATCATCAAGTCAATTGCGCGCATTCTCATCAAGTTAAGCTTGATTTGGCCCTTTAAGCTACCATTCCACATCATGGCATCACGTCACACAAATCGACAAATTGAGGTCACAGTAACACTATCCGATCAAAATCTTATCAATTGAGGCAATTCATCACCAACACATTAGTCCATTCGGCCAAGTCACACAATCAAGGGTACATGAATCAATTGAGGTCTATGACTTGCTAATTAATTATACAAGGCCGAAATCACTAACTTAGGCTCCCTTAATTTCGATTAGGCTCCCTTGATTTCCCACGGCCAAAATGCCACTCATAGACTAAAGGTCATTGTTCGATGCGTTCACAAGGATTCACCCATGGTTGGATACTCCTAGGATCAATTTAAGACTTCATCGACTCAATCAAGCACAACTCAAGTTCCGACGCATCATATGACACCATGAGACATTCGGTTCACACCCAAGGGTATCCACTAACTCATTTCACCCATGATTCAAATGTTCCAAGCATCAAACTCATCAGGCCAATTCTGTCCTAGACATCACAAGTTCGGCACCCAAGGAGATCTCACCGAAGCAGCCCGCTAAAACACATCGAGGCTACCTTTGCTTGGTCCTTTCATCACACAAGGTTCTACCAAAGGGTTAGGGAAGCTTACCAAGTCCAAGGGCTAGGCGAAACCGGCGGTGAATGGCGATGGAGTGGCGCGGCAGGTCTGGTCCCTTAAGAACAATCACAAATAGTCAAGATAACCTAGTGAGAAACACTCCTAATGTGAATCCTTAACCTCTTAACATGATTGCCTAAGGTCATAGAGTCACTTACATTAAGGACTCCTCAAGGACAGCCCGGGTTTTCCCCCTCCTCCGGTTCTGGTCGGCGACGGTACGGGCGGCCAACGGGCTTGGACGGCGGTCCTTCGCGGTCCAAGAGGAAGAGGTGGTGACGTTGGTGGGGTCTCGAGGTGGTGGAGTGTCGGCCGGTGGTCGTTCCTCCATGAGGGTGACCGAGAGTGAGAGAGAGGGTGAGCGAACGTGAGTGAGGAAGAGGGAGGGAATGAGAGAAAAGAGAGGGAGCGTGAGTTCTGGTGGTGTGGCCGAATGGGAGGGAGAGAGTGTCATCTAAATGGAAGAGGAAGTGTTTTGGAGGGAAAGCTAGGTAGTGGGGTAGGTATATGACATGAATAGGAACCTTGAATGACAACTTAGTGGGATTAGGTTCTAGGGAAATTGTCCAATCACTTTGTCTCTTCATTTCTCCAATAATTCAAAAACTAAAAGACAAAATTGCCCTTGAAATTTCGGCTGAAGGCTAGGGAGGGTAAATGACCATTTTGCCCTTGCTTAATTATGATAACAGACGACAAAGATATGGGGCAAACAACAGACGGCCTCGGAACTGATCCGACGGGCAGCGAACGAGAGAGAGAGTTTGAGAGAGAAAAATGAAATGTGAGGGTGAGAGAGAGCTATGGCCGGCTAAATGAGGTGAGGGAGAGGGAGATAGTGTGTCATCCAACTTAAGAGAGGAAATGGAAGGAAAAGCTTAGTGGAGTGGTTGATGGGGCAAGGACAATGCATAGTGATCTTGAATGACAAGTTGGTGGAAGTGGTTCAAGGGGAAAGTGTCTAGTCATCTAAGTCCAATCTCTCTTCAAATAATTCAAGGGTCAAATGACTACACTACCCCTCAATTTTCGGCCAATGAGAGTCTACACCAAAAGACTATAATGCCCTTGCCTAAATCTAAGGGAAAAAGCATTAACCTAAGGGTATAAAGATAATTTCCAATCGTCAGTCCGAATTTCACTTTTCTAATCGATAACGGGCGAATTCTAATCTTAATAGTTCTTGATGAGGCAACGTCCAATTTATTCTTGTTGGAATGCTCGAATATCCGACGCCCAATTCCGAAGTCCAATTCGTGGCTAAAATCCATCAATGGCGATTTCAGTGTATCTCAAACTAACGGGCGGCTCTTAGGAGTTACGCGTATCGACCCGTGACTAATGTCACGTTTAAAAGTTATCCGAGTCATGGCGACATTGGTTGTCACGTAATGCGAGGGTCAATCGCTAGTTCCAAAGGACGCGATCGTCAAGAATTGGTTTAGGTTAATTTGCAAATTATACGATGGTCAAACGGAATCACCCGTGATCCAATTGTATAACACTAGCAAATCATTCCATGACCAATCTCAGACCGGCCTATAATGGGTCAAAATATTCCATCGACAATCATTATGGTCACGGTACCAATCCATGGTCGAGTATTTTGGTCCACGTACTAAAATCCTACTTAGCCTTTCCCCATCGGTTAGTCTTCTCAAGAGTGGCCAACTCTGAGCGAGATTTAACTGGAGCGCACTGACGAGAAGTCTCATTCAATCATACTTCGAAATGGGTCGGATTTCAGAATGTCACAACTCTTCCTTCCTTATAAAAATTTTGTCCTCAAAATTTACCACAAATCCCACCAAACTTAACAACTAGGTCTTGACGCCTCATTACTTCTTTACTTTCCTCGATGGTCCCCTTTTGTTGCTAAAATCCCAAACAAGTCTACAAACCTCGGACTCGACTTTTCAAATCGGGTAAGCCTCGCATAGGTGATACCTTTAGGAGGTCATGATCTCCCACTTGAAGTTCTAAAGATCTATATCGTCTGTCTATGTAATTCCAATATCAATGTCAAGGCCTGCGTAATGACGCACATGGCCATCAGATTCATCACGGTCCTCGTAAAATGCCTCAGATCAGTATACTTTTTCGAAACCTGTGCCTCAACGCATCAAGATGGGTGCAAATCCCCGTGTCAACACGCTTCAGGGTATCACATGACAACCTATACATAAGTTCGAGAAATTTGATCCACAAGATAGACTAAGGACCCACACATGCTATCCAAAAGGCTTAACACAGTCCGATGCCATCATCAGCCAGTCTCTAATGAAGTCATTTCAAATAGAGATAGATCATTCACAAAAGTCCTCACTCAAGTAATCTTGACTAAGGTAAGGACTAATCACTAACCATTCATCAAATCTCTATGCAGGCAATTGTCACTGCAGGCAACTCCACCAGGTGTAGCTATTCATTCCTACTTCCTTTAAAGCTCGTAGTACCCGCTTGCACCATACTCTCAATTGCCTGATCCGACCTCTCGGATTGTCCACCTGTCTATGTGAAATAGGGTGCATTATATCACGACTTCGTCTTCATGACGTCTTAAAGACTCTTCCAAAAGTTATGGTGAACTTAGGATCTCTATTTGGCACAATAGTCATCGAAATTCCATACGAACTACCTTATGCCTAAGCAATTCGGCGTACTCATGATTATACAATTCGACTCATGGCTTCTTGTCTTTTTAGATAACCCCATGGCCAAATCCATAACAATCCATTCTTGGTTCCATTCGATAGTTTCCCACGACTAGAGCAACTCGCCAAACTAACCAAGTCATGCTTCCCTTGTTGGCACGCCCGATTCTTAGCCACAAGCTTGGCTATTTCTATTTTCTTTCTATTCCATCACTAGTACCGACGCAAGTCTTGATACCTCTTTGTACCATCTAATGGACACTATAATCATCACAATGAGTTCCCCACATGACCTTGCCCTTTAGGTCCTCCATCATTGGATACGACACTAGCAAATCGTTCTAAAATCATTCTTAGATCGACCTTTTTGCGGTCCAGAATATTTCCTCGATGATCCTTATGGTCAAAACGTCTACTCGTGGTTAAGTTCTTTGGTCCACGTACTTTAAATCCTATATGGCCATTCCCCATTGGTTAGTCGACTCGAGAGTGATCAATTCTGAGTGAAATTAAATGGAATACATCGATAGACATTCATTCACTGATAAGTTTCGAGATAGGGTCGGAATTCAGAATGTCACATTTCGGCTCAAGTTTGTGAATTGTATGAGACCCAATGGGCTAATGGGGTCATGAGAACCTTGAATGGAAATAATAATATAAAAGGTGTGAGCAGACTCAAGAAGGAGCTGCCATTGTTGCCCAAGTCACTGAGGGGACAGATGCTAGTGCCGATGAATTGAGTGATGGAAGTCAAGAAAGGTGACTTTGAGATTACTCATTCATAAATGGAAAGTGTGAGTGAGAGTTTTGAATAGCTGGTGAAATGAATCATAAAGTTGAGATCGACTAAGGTTTGATGGAAAGTATCCTCTTGGGATTACTCGAGAGCAAAGCTTGTTCGGATCCTAATAGTCTTGTGAGAATATGAAGACGATCGACCAATATGAGGCGAAATCCTCGAGGTTGTCTAAGTGTACTAAGGGTGGTCAATGACCATTTGAATGAGACATAAAGTCCCTAGGTGAATTGAGGTTTGGAAGCCTTATGGCTAGTTGTTATTCCTGACTCTGAGGAACAGTAATGGATCCTAAGTGGAGGGTTAGAAGAGGTGTAAATAAGAGCATTATCGCCCATGGATTACGAGTAAGGAAATTTTCATTTATGGAACATAGAACGCGCCTGTAAGAAATGGTCGTTACGTTGGCATATGGCTTGTGATGATTAAACTTTTTACTGTCATGAGAAACATTAATGAGACTGATGTGTCAGTCTGTCGGACCTTGTTGATTCTAATGAGATTGGTTGAGATCGAACTGGAACCGATACAAGTGAAGGTTTCAAGTCGTTGTCCCTAAAAGATAGGGCGTTGTTCTTAAGGACGATGGACCATGAGATAGTCGTTGATGGAAAGAAAAGTGAACGGGCTTGATAGTCCTAGCTGCTATTAATTCTAATGGATGGTTGAGCAAGCAAAAAGGGCTGCTCGGATTATGACTGTAATGTGGCTCGACTTAAATTGATTCGAATATCCAAGGTGTGGATTTATGGAGACTGAGGAGGGACTTCGACCCCTTAGGACCTTGTCACTTGAGGTGACTAAGGTATTGGGAAAAGAATATCGAATATGGTGGCATCTTAATCTTGGAGTAAAGGTACTGTTGTGCCGTAGGCGCCGAGATTGACGTCTTATGGAACGAGAAAGACGATATGGATTCAAAGTAAAAGAATGCCACTGAAGTATATAGCTTCCTTCATAGAGTAAGAAACCTTAGTGTGAAAGGAAGAGAAAATCCTATGTATCTTGGTGTTAAAGTTGAACGCCTAGATTTAGAATGTAGATGCAAAGCTTGAATGACTTCTGAGAATTAAGTCTGAGAGACTTGTTTTGTGGACAATGTTGGATTATGAGATAATGTCGACTTTCAGTCGAATGGCTTGAATTGAGACAAAGTCGCATTGGTTGGTTATGGAATCTAGCGTTTATGTATGACATTGATGCTTCCTGAGGAAAGAGTGACAAAAATGAACAAAATGTTGCATGGTTTAATTGGGGATCCGCGGAAGCGGAGAAAGTCAAAACATATGCTCTCAAGTGGATGGTGTAAAGGATGGTTGGAATAATTCGACACTTGGTAGTGAGGAAGCTGATGACGATCGAATCGAGTACTCAAGAAATAATTGGATTGATTATTACTGTCTTGAGAGATGATGGTCGGATTCATTCAAGGAGTCATGAAGAACACGAATGGCCTTTGAAATGTATCATGTGGACCTTAAGGAAATGCTCACTATATGCTAAGAGCAATAGATGCGAGTTTCAGCTGGTTAAGGTGGTGTTTCTTAAGTCGTGAATTTTCTGGGAAATGGAATACTTGAGGAGGTAACAAACGATGGTAGATTGACTAAGGCTAACGAGAGTTGCTGAGGTTTGAGGTTTCCTAAGTCTGATCGATTAGATGTATTGGGAAGATTTTCCAAAAGAGTTATTCCATTGAAGAAACGGAATAAGGACGAGATGTAGCATGAGTGGATGAACAAACATGAAAAGAAAATTCCAAGGAATTAAGCCTAGTTAGTCACCGTGCCAATATGAGTACTCCCATTGGAAAGTGAAAAGATCATGAGAATCATAACGATGTGTCACAGAAAGAAAATGTGAGACGTAACAAGTAGATCTGAATTCACACTGCATGTACGTCATGACAGTAAGATCCTATGAGTAACAATACCCCAAGCGTGATTGGAATTGATATACAACTGCCCATGTGGGGAAGTTTAGGAAACCTTGGAGTTTCATGGAAAGTGGAACGTGCCCACGAATAAAAGGGAAGCTTAGAGAGAGGATCTTGTGAGAAGTTCATATGAAGAATCATGGCATACATTGGAATAGCATGAAAGTATGTTAAGACCTACATTGGTATTAGAAATGTAAGAAATGGAAGAGAGTGAGACCAAGTACATAGTTGAAAGTTGACGCATGCCATTGAGGGAAAGTATAACCATTGCAAGTGATGGATTAATTAGTCGTCGGAGAAACTTGAACGTAATCAAAGAAGGACTACTAAAGATTCAATCATGGGTTTGCCTGAGTATTTGAGGAGGCCATAGTTCAATTTGGGCAATCGAGGTTAAGCTAATGGAACTTGTGCGTCCCCGACGATACGAAGGGATGACGGATGGATTAAAGGATTATACTTGAAAGGTGGAAACACCGAAGAGTACGATTTCATGATGGTCTAACAATGATCGTGATAGAAAAAGATCTTGAGTCTACTACAGCGTCTAGGAAAAGCCTTTCGATAAGGAATTTGAAAAGCATGGGTTATGTTGTATGTATTATTTGCGAACCAACAGACAATTGAAAGGAAGGTTTGAACGCTCGAGAGTGTACCACCAACCAAGGATATGAATGTCGAAGGAGAGTAGAGAAAAGCAAGTACTTGTTGGGAACGAAGGGAAACAAGTCCCGGAGAAAGAGAACTTTTGCCAAAAGATGGCAAATGGGGACGTCTATTAATGGGAGGAGTTATCTTGGAAAAGTGAGAATGCGATGAAGCATTAATACCCCACGAGATTGGATAGTTGGAAGATTGTAAATTTCGAGGACAAAATTTCCTAAAGGGGGAAAGAGTTGTGACATTCTGAATTCCGATCCCTCACGAGGCTATTGAATGGAAGGATATCGATCGTGGTATTTCAGTTGTATCTCGCTCGGAGCAGGCCACTCTCGAGTTAACTGACCGAAAGGGAAAGACTAACGCGAGGTCGGGTACGTAGACCTGGGGAATTTGATTGAGGAATAGCACTTTGACCATAAGGATTGTCGAGGGAATATTTTGGGCCAGCAGAGAACGATCTAAGAGCGATCATGGAATGCCTTGCTAGCGTTATACGTTGGAACGCGGGTGATTCCGCTTAATCAATGTGTAATTTGCGAGAATTTCCTAAATCGAATTCCAATGATCAAGACCGCAGGAACTAGCGATAAACCCTCGCAATCACATGACAACCAAAGTCGCTACTACTTGAGAAATCCTAAGGTCGATACGCGTAGCGCCTACAAGAGTCGCCTGTCAGTTTGAGATAAACTGGAATTACAGTCAACGAGAACTCGACATGAATTTGGCTTTATAATTGGGTATCAGATATTAAGGAATTCCAACATTTGGAAGAATTGGACGCCGCCTCATCGAGGATAAGTAAGGCCTTGGTTCGTTTCATGAGAATTAGGAAGAGTGGGGTTTTGAACTACGAGTGAAAATTACCTTTTTGCCCCCAAGACGATACTCCTTTCTTAAGAATAAGTCAATGGCAAATTAGTAATTTGGTCTTCTCCACATGGCCGAAATTTGAGGGGCTTTATGGTCATTTGATACCAAGATATTATGGGGATAAAGACAAGGCCATTAATCCTCAAGTCAAATCTCACCTACCTAGCCTAAACCCATCACTTCAAGTCTTATCCTCTCTCTCTTCTTTGGCTTGTTGAGGAAGCTCTCTCCCTCTTTCTTCTCATTTTTGGCTGAGCAAACACTTCTCTCTCTCAAACTCCCTCGGATTCCTTCTCCTTTCTCTCGCCCGGCTCGTTGCCCAGCCCCGATGGCATCCATTTTTCTGACCATAACTTGGTCGTCCGACATCCGATAGAGGCGATCCACCTACCATTAGTGTAACGCCCCGGGTCCTCACGACGCACATCATCGCCTCTAGACCAGTTCCTTACTACTCTTTACCCAGGATCCATGGTACGCGCGGTATACAGTGAAACTTAAATGAACATGCGGAAGCGTCATGCACAACTCCTAGACAGTCAAACATGAGGTGGTTTGAGACGATAAGACACTTAATCAAGTCATAGCATAGCATACGATTCACTTTACAACATAAGCATAAACTGGGATACAACACTTGGGATCAGGGGAGATGGTTAGCCCAATCAAAAGAGACGACGGGCTAAGGGTCAGGCACTACACAAAAAGTGACTTCAAAAGTCGTGAATGCCTAGGCTATCTAAGGGTCGAGCTCGCGGTCATCATCTGGATCCTCGCGGTGCACAGGGTCATACTCCTCGAGGTCTTCCTCGTCTTCATCTTCTTCTTCTTCTTCCTCAAACACTTGCTCTAGATCTTCGTCCTCCTCGGATTCAGGCTGAGGGTGGAAGATGGCCTCTCCGTCGGGGTTGTGCTCCTCCTCCAAAGGCTCGTCCTCGGAATCGTCCAGTTCTTCCTCATCTTCCTCGGGCTCGGACTCGTCCGTCTCCATGGGGTCTTCGGCACCCGAGGGTCCCACGATGTCGCCATCGGTCTCGGGGTTCTGAGACGGTGCCGGCGGAAGATCCGGATCAGGAGCGGTCTCGGAGTCAGTGAGCTCCCCATCAGCAGGGTGCACAATCGAAGGATCCTGCTCGCCAATGACATCCCACGGCACGTCAAAAGTCCTCAATGGCCCAACTGTGAGGTCGATGTCGCGGTAGAACCATGCTGCGAATCTGTCTGGCCTCCAGTCTTCTAAGCCCACATCCATCCAAATAGTGCCGTACTTCCTAATATAAGCTTTCCCTTCTCCCACCGGGTACTCCGTGGAATACTGCTCTATCCAGACGGGCACCCCAAAAATCGGCGGCGGTGGCATGATCAGGGTTTGGGGTCTAAAAAGGTGGGTCCCACGACGGGGTGAGATATACTCAATAAGCTAGCCTAACCCTAAGCTAGACACTTGGAACTTCCAGACACTTCCCAAACACATGCAATGGCTAAACAATCAAACAGCAGGCAATGGCATGTAATAACTCAATTAGAAACATATTTAGTCATGCAATTCACAAGCTAGGCTAGACAGGACTTGTACTTGGGCACTTAACATTCCATGATTTAGCAGACAGTCCACATGTATGGTACATTCGAAATTCTCATGGCTTAGCCCGCGTAATAACGCTTCAGGCTTAAGAGATCAAGGAACCCGCAATTAACGCCTCAGGCTTCCAATACCATTTCTCATGACCCGCGTTTAACGCCTCAGGTCTATCCCGCGCTTAACGCATCAGGATGTCGTTTAGCCCCGTGTTTAACGCATCAGGGCACCACATGCACAGGGGATCATAATTCTTTCCATTAGCATTATCAAGTTAATTACGCGCATTCTCATCGAATTGAACTCGATTCGGCCCCTCAAACTACGATTCCACATCATGGCACCACGTCACACCAATTGACCATTCGGGGTCACGGCGACACTATCCAATCAATAACTTATCAATCGAGACAATTCATCACCAACACATTAGTCCATTCGGCCAAGTCACACAAATCAAGAGTACATGAATCAATCAAGGTTTAAAACTTGCTAATTAATCACGCGAGGCCAAGATCACTAACATGGGGTCACTTAGCTCAATTAGACTCCTTTCAATTTCTCACGGCCGGAGTGCGATTCATAGGTTAAAGGTCATTCACTTAAGGTATTCGCTCGATGGTCCCAAGGTCGAACACTCCTATGCTTCATTTAAGATTCCATCAATTCAATCGGACATAAATCAAGCTCTAACTCATCCTAAGGTACCATGGGCATTCGGTCTACACCTAGGGACACTCACCAATTCATTTCATTCACGGTTCCTAACATTCAATCATCAAAACTCATCAAGGAAAATTCTGACCCTCACATTGCAAATTCGGATCCCTAGAGAATCCCACCGAAACAGCCCCCTAAGCACTCCAAAATCATCCTTATTTGGTCTTTCCATTCACACAAGGTCCTAACAAAGGGTTAGGGGAGCTTACAAGGTCTCAAGAGCTAGGGAAGCTTGGCGGCAACGGCAGAGGAGCGGCGCGGGTGGTCTGGTCCGGCGCGATCAGACCTGGTCCCTTAGAAGAAATCCACAAATAGTCAAGGTAATTTAGTGAACAACACTTCTAACACAAGCTATCAACCTCCTAACATGATTATCTAAGCACCAAGGGTTACTCACCTCAAGATCACCCAACTTCTTCAAGAACAGCCCCCGGTTCTTTCCCTTTCTCCGGTTCGGTTCGGCGACTGCACGGGCGGCTTACGGGCTTGGACGGCGGTCCTTCGCGGTCCAAGTGGAAGAGGGAGGGGTCTTGATGGTGGTTCGTGGCGGCGGAGCGGCGGCAAGGTGGCGGTGGGTCGCGGTTTGGCCGAGAGAGGGAGCGGCGATGGCGAGAGGGAGAGTGAGAGAGAGCGAACGAGAGAGGGAGAGAGTGAGAGAGAAGTCGGTCGAATGAATGAAGGGAGAGGGAGAGTGAGTGATATCAATGGAAGTTTTGGAGGGAAAAAGGCTAGTGGGGTGGTTGATGAGGCAAAGGACATGGAATAGTGCTTAGGAATGACCATTTGATGGGGTTAGGTCTTAGGGAAAATATCCAATCAAATTGTCTTCTCAAATCTTCAATAATGCAAGGATTAAATGACCATGGCGCCCTTGGAATTTTCGGCTGAAGGTGGGGGAGGCAAATGACCATTTTGCCCTTGCTTTGTCCTTGGTAAAGTGTGCTAATCCTATGGGTAAAAAGGTCGATTCGCTCGTCGGTTCGAATTTCACTTTTCTAGCCTATACGGGACTATTTCTAATCTTGATGGCTCCCCGATGAGGCGGCTTCCAAATTTATTCCAATGCGATCTTCGAACGTCCGGCCTCCAATCTCGAAATCCAATCTATGGCTAAATTCAGTCAATTGTCATTCCAGTGCGTCTCAGACTAACGGGCGGCTCTTAGGAGTTACGTGTATCGACCCGCGACTAATGTCACGTTTAAGAGTTACTCGAGCCACGGCGGCTTTGGTTGTCATGTAATCGCGAGAGTCAATCACTAACCCCGAAGGTCACCATCGTCAGAAATTGGGTTAGGTTAATTCGCAAATCACGCCATGGTCATACGGATTCACCCGTGAACCAATCGCGTGACACTAGCAAATTGTTCTAAAACCATTCTTAGATCGACCTATAGCGGTTCAGAATATTCCCTCGACGATCCTTATGGTCAAAGCACCGACTCGTGGTTAAGTTCTTTGGTCCACGTACTATAAATCCTATACGGCCATTTCCCATTGGTTAGTCGACTCGAGAGTGATCAGTTCTGAGCGAGATTAACTGGAATACATCGATAGACATTCATTCACTGATAGTTTTCGAGATAGGGTCAGAATTCAGAATGTCACAACTCTTCCCCCCTTACAAAAATTTCGTCCTCGAAATTTACATTACAACCACCTACTCAAACAAATGGGGGTGCTGACGCCTCATCGCTTCGTCACTTTCCCAGGTGGCTCCTTCAGTTTCATGGTGCTCCCAGATCACCTTTACTAGTGGGATCGTCTTGTTCCTTAGGACTTGCTCCTTCCTGTCCTCGATCATGACTGGTCTCTCCACATATGTTACCCGATCGTCCACTTCTATCACTTCGTGGTCCAGTACGTGAGTCACGTCCGGTTCATACTTCCTCAGCATCGACACGTGGAATACGTTGTGAACTTGTGATAATCTTGGCGGCAAGGCGAGCCTGTAGGCCAGAGTTCCAATTCGCTCCAGAATTTCAAAAGGGCCTACATACCTCGGACTCAACTTTCCTTTCTTCCCAAACCGAGATAGACCTCGCATTGGTGACACTTTCAAGAAAACGTGGTCTCCTACTTGAAACTCCAAAGGTCTACGCCGCTTGTCGGCGTAACTCTTCTGGCGGCTCTGCGCGGTTTTCAATCTTTCTCTTATAATTTTCACTGCCTCCACTGACTGTTCTACTAACTCTGGGCCTGTTATGCTTCGTTCACCAACCTCGTCCCAGCATAAAGGTGTCCTGCAGGCTCTACCGTATAGCGCTTCAAACGGTGCCATTCCGATGCTCTGTTGGTAACTGTTGTTATAGGCAAACTCCACCAAGTGTAATTGATCTTCCCAACCTCCTTTAAAGTCCAATACGCAAGCTCTCAGCATGTCCTCAAGCGTCTGAATTGTCCTTTCTGATTGTCCGTCTGTTTGGGGGTGATAAGCGGTGCTGTATTGTAGTTTCGTCCCCAAGGCCTCTTGTAGGCTTTTCCAAAATGAAGCGGTAAACTTGGGGTTTCTGTCCGAAGTAATCGTCACTGGAACTCCATGAAGGCGAACTACGTACCTCATGTACAACTCTGCGTATCTATCCATCGCGAAATCTTTCCTTACTGCCAAGAAGTGTGCGGACTTAGTTAGTCTATCCACTATCACCCAAATCGAATCATGTCCTCTCTGACTCCTCGGCAAACCATGACAAAGTCCATGATGATGTGCTCCCACTTCCACTCGGGGATTTCCAAAGGCTGCAACATCCCACCAGGCCTTACAATGCTGAGCCTTAACCTGCTGGCACGTCAAGCACTTTGCTACATGTTTAGCTACGTCCACTTTCATTCCATTCCACCAGTAGTGCTGACGCAGATTCTGATACATCTTCGTGCTACCCGGATGAATACTGTAGTTGCTCCTATGAGCTTCCGACAAGATCCTTTCTCTTAGTTCCTCGTCACTAGGTACGCACAGGCGTCCACGAAACTTTAGAATCCCATCCTCGGATACTTGAAAGTCGGGTTTCCTTTTTACGACATCCATTTCCAGGATCTTTTGGATGTCGGGGTCCGTAGGTTGCAACACCTTCACTTTCTCATGAACCTCTGGTTCAATCCTCAATGTGACTAGGAGACAAGACAGCTGGCAAACTTCGTGTCTAAACTCTGAATCTCTTATCCTTTCCAACAAGGTCCATTCCTTAACCAACAAATGTGCGATGCTTGATTTCCGACTCAGCGCATCCGCAACCTTATTTGCCTTTCCGGGGTGGTAAAGGATATCACAATCATAGTCCTTGAGCAACTCCATCCATCGACGTTGTCTCATGTTTAACTCCTTTTGGGAAAACAAGTACTTCAAACTCTGGTGGTCCATGTAAATCTGAAACCTTTCTCCGCACAAGTAGTGCCTCCAAATCTTCAAGGCGAAGATGATAGCTGCTAGTTCCAAATCATGCGTCGGGTAGTTCATCTCATGAGGTCTTAATTGTCTTGATGCATAAGCTACCACTCTTCCATACTGCATCAAGACGCATCCTAATCCCTTCAGCGACGCATCGCTATAAATCTCATAACCTCCAGGTCCGGAAGGGATGGTCAACACTGGTGCAGTCGTCAAACGATGCTTCAGTTCCTAAAAACTCCTCTCACACTTATCCGTCCATTCAAACTTCGTATCCTTCTTAGTCAGCCTCGTCAAAGGAGTAGCTATCGAGGAAAAATTTTCTACGAACCTGCGGTAATATGCTGCCAATCCTAGGAAGCTTCGAACCTCCGTTACTGACGTAGGTCTAGGCCAATTCGTTACTGCTTCAATCTTTGCTGGGTCCACAGAAATTCCATTTCCAGAGATGACATGTCCAAGGAACGCAACTTCGTTAAGCCAAAACTCGCACTTGCTGAACTTGGCGTACAGCGAGTGTTCCCTCAATGTCCGTAGAACTCTACTCAATTGCTCCTCGTGCTCCTCAGGGCTCTTTGAGTAAATCAAAATGTCGTCGATGAAAACAATGACGAACTGATCCAAGTATTCCTTAAACACTCTATGCATCAAATCCATGAAAGCAGCTGGGGCATTAGTCAATCCAAACGGCATGACTGTGAACTCATAATGCCCGTATCTCGTCCGAAAGGCTGTCTTCGGTATATCCTCCTTCTTAATTCTCAACTGGTGATAACCCGTCCTTAGGTCTATCTTGGAGAACACAGAAGCTCCTTGTAGTTGATCAAACAAGTCGTCAATCCTTGGCAACGGATATTTGTTCTTGATAGTTACCTGGTTCAACTGCCTGTAGTCAATGCATAAACGCAACGACCCATTCTTCTTCCTTACAAACAAGACCGGCGCTCCCCAAAGCGAAGCGCTTGGATGAATAAACCCTTTGTCCAGCAGTTCTTGCATCTGAACCTTCAATTCCTTCAACTCCGACAAAGACATCCTATAGGGTGCCTTCGAGATTGGCTCTGTTCCAGGTGCTAATTCAATCACGAACTCTATTTCCCTTTCTGGAGGCAACCTTGGTAACTCTTGAGGAAAGACATCAGGGTAATCACGTACTACAGCTATGTCCTCTAGCTTTGGTTCCTCTACGGTCGGATCCACTACGGCAGCTAAGTATGCCTGACATCCTTCGTCCAAAAGCCTAGTCACCTCAAGTGACGAAATCAAAGGGATCGAGGTTCCTCCTCGACTTCCCATGAACTCAAATCTAGGGCTATCATTAGGATGGAAATGAATCACCCTGCTACCACAATCAACGACAGCTCTCTGTCTACTCAACCAATCCATTCCGATAATCACGTCAAAGTCAAACATGGGCAGCACAGCTAAATCTATTCGTTCCTCACTACCCCCAATGACTATCTTACAATCCGAACAACCTAAAGAAACCAGCACTTTATCCTTTAAAGGGGTGGTAACATGCAATATCACTTACAGTGGTTTCAATTCAATTCCGACCAAATCAGCAAACTGAGCAGATATAAACGAATGCGATGCTCCAGGATCAAACAAGGCATAGGCAGCATGATCACATAAAGTAATCGTACCTGTGACCACGCCAGGCGCGTTCTCCACCTCCCTACGCGCCACAGCATAAACCCTTCCTTGTGCTGGCGGCCTATTAGCATTGTTCTGCGGAGCTCCCGCCTACGGTCCCGCTAGTGGCCGGTTCCCTTGAGTCTGAGCTCCTGGTGCCTGACTCGGACAGTTCCTTATCTGATAGCCCAGCTGGCCACACTTGAAGCAGGCGCCCGTCCTGCTCGGGCAAGGTCCGCTCCCATGCTTCCGTCCACACAAGCGGCAATTCCAACTTGGCCGGGGAGCAGGCTTGCTAATGTTCCTTCTCACTGGAGGGACAAAACGTCGGTTGCTCACCATCGGCCTTTTGCCGAATGGGTGGTTATCCCTCACGGGAGTGAAGCGCGATCCAGACGCTACTCCTCTTTCTCTCATGTCCCTTTCCACCAACTGACCTCTTTCATAGATGGCGTCATAACCTTGTAGGTCCAACAGCACCAACTGGCTGCGGAGGTCACAGTCTCAATCCATCTCTGAACCTTCTCGCCCTATCCTCAGGATTTTCGACCATTCTCGGGGCATACTTAGACAGCCTTGCGTATTCAGCTTCGTACTGATCGATGGTCATCTGATTCTGTCGGAGATTCTGAAACTCAATCATCTTCTGTTCTTGAGCCGCTCTGGAAAAGTACTTAGCATTGAACACTTCTGCGATGACGGTCTAATTCGGCTCTATCCCTTCAGGGAAAACTCTTCCCTTGGTGGCCTTCCACCAATCGTTCGCAGTTCCACGAAGTTGATACACAGCCAGGATCACCTTTTCCGCTTCAGTACAGCCCAGCACCTCAAAGGCCTTCTCCAACTCCTCAATCCAAGCAGGGGCAGTTCCAGGTCCCCTGTACCATCAAACTTGGATGGCTTCAGCTTCATGAAGTGCTCCATCAGCTGGCCAATCACGCGATTCCCTTGCCCTTGAGCGTTGCCACCGTCAATGTCATGCCCGTTATTCCCATTATTCCCGTTTGCTAGATTGGCGGCAGCGACTGCAGCTTCAGCAGCCTGGGCAACGGCAGCAGCTCTCTCCTGGGCCTGCCTGCCCATCAAGTTCCCAATCTCTTCCAGGATCCTCATGACTCTGTCATACCTAGGATCTTCTACCACTTGCGGCCTAGAGCTAGACGCTCCTCCAGTACCTCTGGTCCGGTTACTCATCTCGCTAAGTCTCACAACACCTGAGCCACTATAATTCCATTCAGGAATTAGAGACCTAAGTCATCTACTTAAGTCGGACAAGGCTACGCTACACTCATAGCAGCAATTATAGGTAAAGCAACCATTACTCAAGTAATCATTAAAGGCATCACAACTAGGGAATCACCATTGTACCATCCAATCAGTCATCTCTGCAACTTAGCCAAATCAAAATCAGTTACCCAACCAAGCAAGCAGCAGTCAACACTAAGTGCCAAGTACAAAGCCTCATGACCTTAAGTCTACCAAGGATGACACCAGTCAATATGCCAATCACAAGCGCCATGCCGTATGTCATGCATGCTATGCCTAACTCTAACAAATCCCTAAGGTCTTGCTACCCAATTCTCCTCAATCGTCACACCTTATTACTCCAATCCTCAATCAACTCGGATCGAGCTGACCTCGCTCTGATACCAATTAAACGAGGTTGTAACGCCCCGGGTCCTCACGGCGTACATCATCGCCTCTAGACCAGTTCCTTACTACTCTTTACCCAGGATCCATGGTACGCGCGGTATACAGTGAAACTTAAATGAACATGCGGAAGCGTCATGCACAACTCCTAGACAGTCAAACATGAGGTGGTTTGAGACGATAAGACACTTAACCAAGTCATTGCATAGCATACGATTCACTTTACAGCATAAGCATAAACTGGGATACAACACTTGGGATCAGGGGAGATGGTTAGCCTAATCAAAAGAGACGACGGGCTAAGGGTCAGGCACTACACAAAAAGTGACTTCAAAAGTCGTGAATGCCTAGGCTATCTAAGGGTCGAGCTCGCGGTCATCATCTGGATCCTCGCGGTGCACAGGGTCATACTCCTCGAGGTCTTCCTCGTCTTCATCTTCTTCTTCTTCTTCCTCAAACACTTGCTCTAGATCTTCGTCCTCCTCGGATTCAGGCTGAGGGTGGAAGATGGCCTCTCCGTCGGGGTTGTGCTCCTCCTCCAAAGGCTCGTCCTCGGAATCGTCCAGTTCTTCCTCATCTTCCTCGGGCTCGGACTCGTCCGTCTCCATGGGGTCTTCGGCACCCGAGGGTCCCACGATGTCGCCATCGGTCTCGGGGTTCTGAGACGGTGCCGGCGGAAGATCCGGATCAGGAGCGGTCTCGGAGTCAGTGAGCTCCCCATCAGCAGGGTGCACAATCGAAGGATCCTGCTCGCCAATGACATCCCACGGCACGTCAAAAGTCCTCAATGGCCCAACTGTGAGGTCGATGTCGCGGTAGAACCATGCTGCGAATCTGTCTGGCCTCCAGTCTTCTAAGCCCACATCCATCCAAATAGTGCCGTACTTCCTAATATAAGCTTTCCCTTCTCCCACCGGGTACTCCGTGGAATACTGCTCTATCCAGACGGGCACCCCAAAAATCGGCGGCGGTGGCATGATCAGGGTTTGGGGTCTAAAAAGGTGGGTCCCACGACGGGGTGAGATATACTCAATAAGCTAGCCTAACCCTAAGCTAGACACTTGGAACTTCCAGACACTTCCCAAACACATGCAATGGCTAAACAATCAAACAGCAGGCAATGGCATGTAATAACTCAATTAGAAACATATTTAGTCATGCAATTCACAAGCTAGGCTAGACAGGACTTGTACTTGGGCACTTAACATTCCATGATTTAGTAGACAGTCCACATGTATGGTACATTCGAAATTCTCATGGCTTAGCCCGCGTAATAACGCTTCAGGCTTAAGAGATCAAGGAACCCGCAATTAACGCCTCAGGCTTCCAATACCATTTCTCATGACCCGCGTTTAACGCCTCAGGTCTATCCCGCGCTTAACGCATCAGGATGTCGTTTAGCCCCGTGTTTAACGCATCAGGGCACCACATGCACAGGGGATCATAATTCTTTCCATTAGCATTATCAAGTTAATTACGCGCATTCTCATCGAATTGAACTCGATTCGGCCCCTTAAACTACGATTCCACATCATGGCACCACGTCACACCAATTGACCATTCGGGGTCACGGCGACACTATCCAATCAATAACTTATCAATCGAGACAATTCATCACCAACACATTAGTCCATTCGGCCAAGTCACACAAATCAAGAGTACATGAATCAATCAAGGTTTAAAACTTGCTAATTAATCACGCGAGGCCAAGATCACTAACATGGGGTCACTTAGCTCAATTAGACTCCTTTCAATTTCTCACGGCCGGAGTGCGATTCATAGGTTAAAGGTCATTCACTTAAGGTATTCGCTCGATGGTCCCAAGGTCGAACACTCCTATGCTTCATTTAAGATTCCATCAATTCAATCGGACATAAATCAAGCTCTAACTCATCCTAAGGTACCATGGGCATTCGGTCTACACCTAGGGACACTCACCAATTCATTTCATTCACGGTTCCTAACATTCAATCATCAAAACTCATCAAGGAAAATTCTGACCCTCACATTGCAAATTCGGATCCCTAGAGAATCCCACCGAAACAGCCCCCTAAGCACTCCAAAATCATCCTTATTTGGTCTTTCCATTCACACAAGGTCCTAACAAAGGGTTAGGGGAGCTTACAAGGTCTCAAGAGCTAGGGAAGCTTGGCGGCAACGGCAGAGGAGCGGCGCGGGTGGTCTGGTCCGGCGCGATCAGACCTGGTCCCTTAGAAGAAATCCACAAATAGTCAAGGTAATTTAGTGAACAACACTTCTAACACAAGCTATCAACCTCCTAACATGATTATCTAAGCACCAAGGGTTACTCACCTCAAGATCACCCAACTTCTTCAAGAACAGCCCCCGGTTCTTTCCCTTTCTCCGGTTCGGTTCGGCGACTGCACGGGCGGCTTACGGGCTTGGACGGCGGTCCTTCGCGGTCCAAGTGGAAGAGGGAGGGGTCTTGATGGTGGTTCGTGGCGGCGGAGCGGCGGCAAGGTGGCGGTGGGTCGCGGTTTGGCCGAGAGAGGGAGCGGCGATGGCGAGAGGGAGAGTGAGAGAGAGCGAACGAGAGAGGGAGAGAGTGAGAGAGAAGTCGGTCGAATGAATGAAGGGAGAGGGAGAGTGAGTGATATCAATGGAAGTTTTGGAGGGAAAAAGGCTAGTGGGGTGGTTGATGAGGCAAAGGACATGGAATAGTGCTTAGGAATGACCATTTGATGGGGTTAGGTCTTAGGGAAAATATCCAATCAAATTGTCTTCTCAAATCTTCAATAATGCAAGGATTAAATGACCATGGCGCCCTTGGAATTTTCGGCTGAAGGTGGGGGAGGCAAATGACCATTTTGCCCTTGCTTTGTCCTTGGTAAAGTGTGCTAATCCTATGGGTAAAAAGGTCGATTCGCTCGTCGGTTCGAATTTCACTTTTCTAGCCTATACGGGACTATTTCTAATCTTGATGGCTCCCCGATGAGGCGGCTTCCAAATTTATTCCAATGCGATCTTCGAACGTCCGGCCTCCAATCTCGAAATCCAATCTATGGCTAAATTCAGTCAATTGTCATTCCAGTGCGTCTCAGACTAACGGGCGGCTCTTAGGAGTTACGTGTATCGACCCGCGACTAATGTCACGTTTAAGAGTTACTCGAGCCACGGCGGCTTTGGTTGTCATGTAATCGCGAGAGTCAATCACTAACCCCGAAGGTCACCATCGTCAGAAATTGGGTTAGGTTAATTCGCAAATCACGCCATGGTCATACGGATTCACCCGTGAACCAATCGCGTGACACTAGCAAATTGTTCTAAAACCATTCTTAGATCGACCTATAGCGGTTCAGAATATTCCCTCGACGATCCTTATGGTCAAAGCACCGACTCGTGGTTAAGTTCTTTGGTCCACGTACTATAAATCCTATACGGCCATTTCCCATTGGTTAGTCGACTCGAGAGTGATCAGTTCTGAGCGAGATTAACTGGAATACATCGATAGACATTCATTCACTGATAGTTTTCGAGATAGGGTCAGAATTCAGAATGTCACAACTCTTCCCCCCTTACAAAAATTTCGTCCTCGAAATTTACATTACAACCACCTACTCAAACAAATGGGGGTGCTGACGCCTCATCGCTTCGTCACTTTCCCAGGTGGCTCCTTCAGTTTCATGGTGCTCCCAGATCACCTTTACTAGTGGGATCGTCTTGTTCCTTAGGACTTGCTCCTTCCTGTCCTCGATCATGACTGGTCTCTCCACATATGTTACCCGATCGTCCACTTCTATCACTTCGTGGTCCAGTACGTGAGTCACGTCCGGTTCATACTTCCTCAGCATCGACACGTGGAATACGTTGTGAACTTGTGATAATCTTGGCGGCAAGGCGAGCCTGTAGGCCAGAGTTCCAATTCGCTCCAGAATTTCAAAAGGGCCTACATACCTCGGACTCAACTTTCCTTTCTTCCCAAACCGAGATAGACCTCGCATTGGTGACACTTTCAAGAAAACGTGGTCTCCTACTTGAAACTCCAAAGGTCTACGCCGCTTGTCGGCGTAACTCTTCTGGCGGCTCTGCGCGGTTTTCAATCTTTCTCTTATAATTTTCACTGCCTCCACTGACTGTTCTACTAACTCTGGGCCTGTTATGCTTCGTTCACCAACCTCGTCCCAGCATAAAGGTGTCCTGCAGGCTCTACCGTATAGCGCTTCAAACGGTGCCATTCCGATGCTCTGTTGGTAACTGTTGTTATAGGCAAACTCCACCAAGTGTAATTGATCTTCCCAACCTCCTTTAAAGTCCAATACGCAAGCTCTCAGCATGTCCTCAAGCGTCTGAATTGTCCTTTCTGATTGTCCGTCTGTTTGGGGGTGATAAGCGGTGCTGTATTGTAGTTTCGTCCCCAAGGCCTCTTGTAGGCTTTTCCAAAATGAAGCGGTAAACTTGGGGTTTCTGTCCGAAGTAATCGTCACTGGAACTCCATGAAGGCGAACTACGTACCTCATGTACAACTCTGCGTATCTATCCATCGCGAAATCTTTCCTTACTGCCAAGAAGTGTGCAGACTTAGTTAGTCTATCCACTATCACCCAAATCGAATCATGTCCTCTCTGACTCCTCGGCAAACCCATGACAAAGTCCATGGTGATGTGCTCCCACTTCCACTCGGGGATTTCCAAAGGCTGCAACATCCCACCAGGCTTACAATGCTGAGCCTTAACCTGCTGGCACGTCAAGCACTTTGCTACATGTTTAGCTACGTCCACTTTCATTCCATTCCACCAGTAGTGCTGACGCAGATTCTGATACATCTTCGTGCTACCCGGATGAATACTGTAGTTGCTCCTATGAGCTTCCGACAAGATCCTTTCTCTTAGTTCCTCGTCACTAGGTACGCACAGGCGTCCACGAAACTTTAGAATCCCATCCTCGGATACTTGAAAGTCGGGTTTCCTTTTTACGACATCCATTTCCAGGATCTTTTGGATGTCGGGGTCCGTAGGTTGCAACACCTTCACTTTCTCATGAACCTCTGGTTCAATCCTCAATGTGACTAGGAGACAAGACAGCTGGCAAACTTCGTGTCTAAACTCTGAATCTCTTATCCTTTCCAACAAGGTCCATTCCTTAACCAACAAATGTGCGATGCTTGATTTCCGACTCAGCGCATCCGCAACCTTATTTGCCTTTCCGGGGTGGTAAAGGATATCACAATCATAGTCCTTGAGCAACTCCATCCATCGACGTTGTCTCGTGTTTAACTCCTTTTGGGAAAACAAGTACTTCAAACTCTGGTGGTCCATGTAAATCTGAAACCTTTCTCCGCACAAGTAGTGCCTCCAAATCTTCAAGGCGAAGATGATAGCTGCTAGTTCCAAATCATGCGTCGGGTAGTTCATCTCATGAGGTCTTAATTGTCTTGATGCATAAGCTACCACTCTTCCATACTGCATCAAGACGCATCCTAATCCCTTCAGCGACGCATCGCTATAAATCTCATAACCTCCAGGTCCGGAAGGGATGGTCAACACTGGTGCAGTCGTCAAACGATGCTTCAGTTCCTAAAAACTCCTCTCACACTTATCCGTCCATTCAAACTTCGTATCCTTCTTAGTCAGCCTCGTCAAAGGAGTAGCTATCGAGGAAAAATTTTCTACGAACCTGCGGTAATATGCTGCCAATCCTAGGAAGCTTCGAACCTCCGTTACTGACGTAGGTCTAGGCCAATTCGTTACTGCTTCAATCTTTGCTGGGTCCACAGAAATTCCATTTCCAGAGATGACATGTCCAAGGAACGCAACTTCGTTAAGCCAAAACTCGCACTTGCTGAACTTGGCGTACAGCGAGTGTTCCCTCAATGTCCGTAGAACTCTACTCAATTGCTCCTCGTGCTCCTCAGGGCTCTTTGAGTAAATCAAAATGTCGTCGATGAAAACAATGACGAACTGATCCAAGTATTCCTTAAACACTCTATGCATCAAATCCATGAAAGCAGCTGGGGCATTAGTCAATCCAAACGGCATGACTGTGAACTCATAATGCCCGTATCTCGTCCGAAAGGCTGTCTTCGGTATATCCTCCTTCTTAATTCTCAACTGGTGATAACCCGTCCTTAGGTCTATCTTGGAGAACACAGAAGCTCCTTGTAGTTGATCAAACAAGTCGTCAATCCTTGGCAACGGATATTTGTTCTTGATAGTTACCTGGTTCAACTGCCTGTAGTCAATGCATAAACGCAACGACCCATTCTTCTTCCTTACAAACAAGACCGGCGCTCCCCAAAGCGAAGCGCTTGGATGAATAAACCCTTTGTCCAGCAGTTCTTGCATCTGAACCTTCAATTCCTTCAACTCCGACAAAGACATCCTATAGGGTGCCTTCGAGATTGGCTCTGTTCCAGGTGCTAATTCAATCACGAACTCTATTTCCCTTTCTGGAGGCAACCTTGGTAACTCTTGAGGAAAGACATCAGGGTAATCACGTACTACAGCTATGTCCTCTAGCTTTGGTTCCTCTACGGTCGGATCCACTACGGCAGCTAAGTATGCCTGACATCCTTCGTCCAAAAGCCTAGTCACCTCAAGTGACGAAATCAAAGGGATCGAGGTTCCTCCTCGACTTCCCATGAACTCAAATCTAGGGCTATCATTAGGATGGAAATGAATCACCCTGCTACCACAATCAACGACAGCTCTCTGTCTACTCAACCAATCCATTCCGATAATCACGTCAAAGTCAAACATGGGCAGCACAGCTAAATCTATTCGTTCCTCACTACCCCCAATGACTATCTTACAATCCGAACAACCTAAAGAAACCAGCACTTTATCCTTTAAAGGGGTGGTAACATGCAATATCACTTACAGTGGTTTCAATTCAATTCCGACCAAATCAGCAAACTGAGCAGATATAAACGAATGCGATGCTCCAGGATCAAACAAGGCATAGGCAGCATGATCACATAAAGTAATCGTACCTGTGACCACGCCAGGCGCGTTCTCCACCTCCCTACGCGCCACAGCATAAACCCTTCCTTGTGCTGGCGGCCTATTAGCATTGTTCTGCGGAGCTCCCGCCTACGGTCCCGCTAGTGGCCGGTTCCCTTGAGTCTGAGCTCCTGGTGCCTGACTCGGACAGTTCCTTATCTGATAGCCCAGCTGGCCACACTTGAAGCAGGCGCCCGTCCTGCTCGGGCAAGGTCCGCTCCCATGCTTCCGTCCACACAAGCGGCAATTCCAACTTGGCCGGGGAGCAGGCTTGCTAATGTTCCTTCTCACTGGAGGGACAAAACGTCGGTTGCTCACCATCGGCCTTTTGCCGAACGGGCGGTTATCCCTCACGGGAGTGAAGCGCGATCCAGACGCTACTCCTCTTTCTCTCATGTCCCTTTCCACCAACTGACCTCTTTCATAGATGGCGTCATAACCTTGTAGGTCCAACAGCACCAACTGGCTGCGGAGGTCAGGTCTCAATCCATCTCTGAACCTTCTCGCCCTATCCTCAGGATTTTCGACCATTCTCGGGGCATACTTAGACAGCCTTGCGAATTCAGCTTCGTACTGATCGATGGTCATCTGATTCTGTCGGAGATTCTGAAACTCAATCATCTTCTGTTCTTGAGCCGCTCTGGAAAAGTACTTAGCATTGAACACTTCTGCGAAGACGGTCTAATTCGGCTCTATCCCTTCAGGGAAAACTCTTCCCTTGGTGGCCTTCCACCAATCGTTCGCAGTTCCACGAAGTTGATACACAGCCAGGATCACCTTTTCCGCTTCAGTACAGCCCAGCACCTCAAAGGCCTTCTCCAACTCCTCAATCCAAGCAGGGGCAGTTCCAGGGTCCCCTGTACCATCAAACTTGGATGGCTTCAGCTTCATGAAGTGCTCCATCAGCTGGCCAATCACGCGATTCCCTTGCCCTTGAGCGTTGCCACCGTCAATGTCATGCCCGTTATTCCCATTATTCCCGTTTGCTAGATTGGCGGCAGCGACTGCAGCTTCAGCAGCCTGGGCAACGGCAGCAGCTCTCTCCTGGGCCTGCCTGCCCATCAAGTTCCCAATCTCTTCCAGGATCCTCATGACTCTGTCATACCTAGGATCTTCTACCACTTGCGGCCTAGAGCTAGACGCTCCTCCAGTACCTCTGGTCCGGTTACTCATCTCGCTAAGTCTCACAACACCTGAGCCACTATAATTCCATTCAGGAATTAGAGACCTAAGTCATCTACTTAAGTTGGACAAGGCTACGCTACACTCATAGCAGCAATTATAGGTAAAGCAACCATTACTCAAGTAATCATTAAAGGCATCACAACTAGGGAATCACCATTGTACCATCCAATCAGTCATCTCTGCAACTTAGCCAAATCAAAATCAGTTACCCAACCAAGCAAGCAGCAGTCAACACTAAGTGCCAAGTACAAAGCCTCATGACCTTAAGTCTACCAAGGATGACACCAGTCAATATGCCAATCACAAGCGCCATGCCGTATGTCATGCATGCTATGCCTAACTCTAACAAATCCCTAAGGTCTTGCTACCCAATTCTCCTCAATCGTCACACCTTATTACTCCAATCCTCAATCAACTCGGATCGAGCTGACCTCGCTCTGATACCAATTAAACGAGGTTGTAACGCCCCGGGTCCTCACGGCGTACATCATCGCCTCTAGACCAGTTCCTTACTACTCTTTACCCAGGATCCATGGTACGCGCGGTATACAGTGAAACTTAAATGAACATGCGGAAGCGTCATGCACAACTCCTAGACAGTCAAACATGAGGTGGTTTGAGACGATAAGACACTTAACCAAGTCATTGCATAGCATACGATTCACTTTACAGCATAAGCATAAACTGGGATACAACACTTGGGATCAGGGGAGATGGTTAGCCTAATCAAAAGAGACGACGGGCTAAGGGTCAGGCACTACACAAAAAGTGACTTCAAAAGTCGTGGATGCCTAGGCTATCTAAGGGTCGAGCTCGCGGTCATCATCTGGATCCTCGCGGTGCACAGGGTCATACTCCTCGAGGTCTTCCTCGTCTTCCTCTTCTTCTTCTTCTTCCTCAAACACTTGCTCTGGATCTTTGTCCTCCTCGGATTCAGGCTGAGGGTGGAAGTTGGCCTCTCCGTCGGGGTTGTGCTCCTCCTCTAAAGGCTCGTCCTCGGAATCGTCCAGTTCTTCCTCATCTTCCTCGGGCTCGGACTCGTCCGTCTCCATGGGGTCTTCGGCATCCGAGGGTCCCACAATGTCGCCATCGGTCTCGGGGTTCTGAGACGGTGCCGGCGGAAGATCCGGATCAAGAGCGGTCTCGGAGTCAGTGAGCTCCCCATCAGCAGGGTGCACAATCGAAGGATCCTGCTCGCCAATGACATCCCACGGCACGTCAAAAGTCCTCAATGGCCCAACTGTGAGGTCGCTGTCGCGGTAGAACCATGCTGCGAATCTGTCTGGCCTCCAGTCTGCTAAGCCCACATCCATCCAAATAGTGCCGTACTTCCTAATATAAGCTTTCCCTTCTCCCACCGGGTACTCCGTGGAATACTGCTCTATCCAGACGGGCACCCCAAAAATCGGCGGCGGTGGCATGATCAGGGTTTGGGGTCTGAAAAGGTGGGTCCCACGACGGGGTGAGATATACTCAATAAGCTAGCCTAACCCTAAGCTAGACACTTGGAACTTCCTGACACTTCCCAAACACATGCAATGGCTAAACAATCAAACAGCAGGCAATGGCATGTAATAACTCAATTAGAAACATATTTAGTCATGCAATTCACAAGCTAGGCTAGACAGGACTTGTACTTGGGCACTTAACATTCCATCATTTAGCAGACAGTCCACATTTATGGTACATTCGAAATTCTCATGGCTTAGCCCGCGTAATAACGCTTCAGGCTTAAGAGATCAAGGAACCCGCGTTTAACGCCTCAGGCTTCCAATGCCATTTCTCATGACCCGCGTTTAACGCCTCAGGTCTATCCCGCGTTTAACGCATCCGGGCACCACATGCACAGGGGATCATAATTCTTTCCATTAGCATTATTAAGTCAATTACGCGCATTCTCATCGAATTGAACTCGATTCGGCCCCTTAAACTACCATTCCACATCATGGTACTGTTGGGATTCACGTAACACGTACGGGCAAATAAAAATTAGTAAACGCAGCGGAAATAAATAACAACCCATACATGTATCTCCAGAGGCGTACTTCGTGCATTTCAATCGAAAAATCACAAAGCACCAAAGGGAGTAAATAGACTACCTCTTGTAGCGTGCTTGAAACGGAGGTGTCGGTTCGATGTTCTTCGATCTCAGCCCCACAAGTGTCGGGCCTCTAGTTCAGACACACCACCAATTGACGAACGGGGAGACGACTAATAATTCCACAACAATTGTGCTAGCAATTTGCGGAATCAATATTCCAAACCAATTTACGGAATCAATATTCCGAACTTGGTATATTTTGGTCACTCAAAATTATGAGAATATAGAGAGTGTTTGTGTTCTTCTCTCAAAGCTCTCAAAAATCTGTTCACTCTACAAATGTGCTAACCTTAACCTCAAAACTCTTGCCATCCTTTTATAGCCAAGAACACCTTCCAATAAATTGTATTGTAAAATAGCACTAACAAATAATAAATGCTTTCTAAAAATAGCACTCACAATTTATGATAAATAAATGCCATATAAAAATAGCACTAACAATAGCACTCACAATTTATAAATAGCACTCACACCTTATAATACATAAATGCTATTTAAAAATAGCACTAATAATTATAAATGCTATCTAAAAATAGCACTCACAATTTATCATAAATAAATGCCATTTAAAATTAGCACTAACAAATATAAATGCTATCTAACAATAGCACTCACAATTTATCATAAATAAATGCCATTTAAAATTAGCACTAACAATTATAAATGCTATCTAACAATAGCACTCACAATTTATAATTAGCACTCACATTTTACAATACAAAAATGCTATTTAAAAATAGCACTAACAAAGGTGTTAAAAATAATAATAACCATTATTATTATTACATGAGTTAAAGAGGTTACCAAACAGTAAATTACGTATAACGTACAAATACATATAACGTACAAATACGTAGAGCATACGTGTACATCGTATATACACGTGCAAGTGACCAAAAAGAGAAATAAAATTAAATCTCATTTAATTTAATTTCAACCCAACTAATTGGTATAATTGTAAACAAATTTGCAATGTCGTCTTTCCATACAGCGTTGTCATGTATTGGTTATGGTGTGTGACATTCCTAGGTTCATCACCGAGCTGGCAGTAAGACATGTACTAACACATTAGTACTTCCAAGAGAATTGATTGTCCCGATCATCCTCTAGGTCCTACAAGCCATGAGTGACATCTAGCAATATGTCATGGCTACCCAGACAGTGTGAATTCTTTTAAGAACATTATGAACCTGTCAGCTTTGGCTACAGTGTAATTCAATCCTTCTGTCTAACTATGTCCCGATCGAACAAAGGCCATGGAATATTTGTCAAGCCGCCAATTCGATCATAAGTACAAATCTAACTTGACAAGCATTTATATGAGACATGAACATTTCATTCTCAATCATAACCCCGGCCGAGGATTTCAATGCATTGTTACAATCAGATCACATAGGACATCATACCTTTATTAATAAGGAGACAGATTCCATATTGCGTACACATGTGACTTCGTATGTGCCTGAACTACGACCATCAAGTACAGAGACGAATCAACGACCCGCCAATATGCGCACTTGTGAACCATAGCCATTTATCACACAAGTCAACACTGTACCTCAGGTCTAAGGATTATTTACACAAGACCAAAGCATGAACGATTAGACATTGACCACGCAAAAAGCTTCCATGTCGCTAATCATTCAATATGTGTCACGTTCAGTGAACTTGTCCGATACAAGCACCTATGTTCTAACTCGGATATCGCAATACCCAATGACTTGTGACTCGTCATTCCCTTAAGTATCCGATACTTAATAATGAAGTTACGAACATACCGACCTCAACAGGATCATTGATATCCATTCAATAATCCATTGTTCGGGAACTGTTTTAAAGATTCAGTCTAACCGTAGACCTGTCACACATATTCTCAACGTCTTAAGAATAGGTTCGGCTACAACTGATCTTATGGATTTTATTCATTTATATTTGGACAAATGAATAAACACGTCTTTGCCACTGATAAGAAATCAGAAGTGCAACGGATATACCCAATATGTGACTATTACACAATTGCTTTAGGGCATATCTCTAACAATCTCCCACTTGCACTAAAGCCAACTAGTTTGGTACCTCAAACCCATTTTATCAAGATGTCTTTCAAATAAAGACTGAGGTATTGCTTTAGTAAAGGGATCTGCCACGTTTTCCGCTGAGGCAATTTTCTGCAAGGCGATATCACCTCTCCCAACTATTTCTCTGATGAGATGGAAGCGTCTCTCAATGTGCTTGGATTTCTGATGAGACCGTGGTTCCTTAGCTTGAGCTATAGCCCCATTGTTGTCACAAAACAATGTAATCGGCTGCTCAATGGAAGGAACTACTCCAAGTTCAGAAATGAACTTCTTCATCCAAACAGCTTCCTTTGCCGCTTCAGAAGCAGCTACATACTCTGCCTCAGTAGTGGAATCAGCAGTTGTGCTTTGTTTGGAACTCTTCCAACTAACTGCACCACCATTGAGTGTAAAAACAAACCTAGATGTAGACTTAAAGTCATTCGGATCTGATTGAAAATCAGAATCAGTATATGCTTCAACTTTAAACTCTCCTTCTCCGTATATCAAGAATAAATCCTTAGTCCTTCGCAAGTACTTCAGGATATTCTTGACTGCTATCCAGTGCTCTTCCCCTGGATCAGACTGATATCTGCTAGTAACACTTACAGCATGCGCGATATCAAGTCGCGTACATAGCATAACATACATTATGCTTCCAACAGCGGATGCGTAAGGTATATTTGCCATCCGCTGTCTTTCTTCAGGAGTGTTGGGACACATCTCCTTGGAAAGACGGATTCCATGCCTAAAAGGCAATAATCCTCTTTTGGAACATTGCATGTTAAACCGTGTTAACACTTTATCTATGTACGTAGATTGTGAGAGGCCAATCAATCGTCTCGATCTATCTCTATAGATCTTGATACCTAAAATATAGGTTGCCTCTCCTAAATCTTTCATGGAGAATTTCTGTGACAAGAATAGTTTGATCGATGATATCATCGGTACATCATTCCCGATCAAGAGTATATCATCGACGTACAAAACTAGAAACGCAATTGCGCTTCCACTGACCTTCTTATATACACATGATTCATCCGGATTTTTAATGAAGCCAAACGATTTGATTACTTCATCAAAACGGATGTTCCAACTTCTGGATGCTTGTTTGAGTCCATAAATGGATCTCATAAGCTTACACACCTTTCGAATTTCACCACAAGATTCAAAACCCCGTGGTTGTTCCATATAGATATCCTCCTCGAGGAAACCATTTAGAAAAGCCGTTTTGACATCCATTTGGAATATCTCATAATCAAGGTGCGCAGCTATAGCCAACATAATCCGAATAGATTTCAGCATGGCTACAGGTGAGAAAGTTTCGTCATAATCGATCCCTTCTTTTTGACGATACCCTTTCGCCACCAGTCGTGCTTTGTAAGTTCCAACCTGACCATCAGCGTTTATCTTCCTCTTGAAGATCCATTTACAGCCAATTGGTACAATACCATCAGGCAGATCAACTAGAGTCCAAACATCGTTGGAATACATTGAATCCATTTCGGTTTGCATGGCTTCTAGCCATTTACCAGAATCGATGTCCAACATCGCCTCCTCATAGGTGCTTGGATCACTCAATTGATTACTATCATTCATAATGAATAGTGACTCAATATTTTCAACCAAGTGTCCATAGCGAATAGGTATACAAGACGTTCTCGCACTTTTCCTAAGAGGTTGTGTATCAGAAGCTCCCACTGAATCAGAGATCGGTGTCTGAACTTGGTTATTTGATACTTCATTATTATCTTCTTGTAAGACTATTTTCCGCCCAGCACCACCTTCCTGAACGAACTGATTCTCCAGGAAAGAAGCGTGCCTGCTGACCGAAACTTTTTGGTCAGAGTGAAAATAGAAATAATATCCAAGAGTTTCTTTTGGATATCCAATGAAGCGACCATGTTCAGACCTTGCCTCCAATTTTTCTGTTCTCAGCTTCTTGACAAAAGCTGGACAACCCCAAATCTTGATATGATTAAGACTTGGTTTCCTACTATGCCATATCTCATAAGGCGTAGTTGGAACAGATTTGGATGGCACTCTATTCAGTAAATATGCAGTTGTCTCAAGGGCATATCCCCAAAGGGACATAGGCAAATCGGTGTAGCTGATCATAGATCGCACCATATCTAATAAAGTACGATTTCTTCTTTCAGATACACCATTATGCTCTGGAGTTGCAGGAGGTGTCCATTGTGATAAAATGCCATTATCTTTAAGATAATCCAAGAATTCAGTACTAAGGTATTCACCTCCTCGATCAGATCGAAGAGCCTTAATACTTTTTCCTGTTTGTTTCTCAACTTCATACCTAAATTCCTTGAACTTTTCAAAGGATTCAGATTTATACTTCATTAAGTACAAATAGTCATACCGTGAACAATCATCGGTAAAGGTAATGAAGTAAGAATAACCACCCCTAGCAGTTTCATTAATTGGTCCACATACATCTGTATGTATCAATCCTAGTATGTCAGCAGCTCGCGCACTATGTCCTACAAAGGGCGCTTTGGTCATTTTTCCTAGAAGACAAGCATTACAAGTCGAGTATGGTTCAAAACCAATTGGATCGATATATCCATCATTACTCAACTTGTTAATCCTATCTTCTCCAATATGACCTAATCGGAAATGCCAAACATACTTTGGATTTGGAGTATCTATAGGGCGTTTATTGGTTATGGCATTTACATCATGATTATTTTGCTTATTGGTAATCGTATTACCAGACATTGTAATGGTATAGAGATTATTCATTAATAATCCAGAAACAACACACATTCTATTATAATAAATAGAACATACATCATCAGCAAAAGAAAATTCATAATTTTCTTTGCCCATACGAGGTATAGAAATGATGTTTTGTATAGCATTCTTATAATGCAAACAGTTCTTTAAAACCAAAACATGTCCTGAAGGCAAACATAAACGAAAAGTCCCTATAGCTAATGCAGCAACTTTTGCCCCACTTGCAAATGTCAGGACAATCTCATTTTGCCCCAGCATCCTGCTTATTTCCAGATTCTGCAAAGACATACAAATATGTGACGTTGCAGCAGAATCTAGAATCCATAAGCTGGATTCAGCACTAACCATAAGATTAGTTTCAATAATCATAGACACCATACCTTCACAAGGTTGGTTCTTTGGCTTGACCTTCAAGCTTGCGAGGTACTTCTTACAGTTCCTCCTCCAGTGCCCCATGACACCACAACAATGACATTTCCCTTTTTCAATTTTGGGTTTTGATTGCACAACAGCTTTCACAGGCTTCTTCCATTTCTTTTTCTTCAAAATAGTCTTACTATTTGAAGAAGAAGCCAAAGCCACAATATTTGGTCTTGTATTGTGCATTTCCTTCTCATAAATTACCAACATGCTATGTAACTCAGCAAGAGTTTTTTCCATTTTATGCATGTGGAAGTTTTGAACAAAACTAGAGAAGGAATCGGGTAAAGATTGGAGGATCAAATCCACAGCTAAGTCATTGTCCATGACAAGATTCAGCCTAGCCAATTCTTCTATGTGCCAGATCATTTTCAAGACATAATCATAAACCGATGATTTCTCAGCCATCCTCATGCGGTACAATGCTTTAGATATCTCATATCTTGAGGTTCGACCATTCTCATCAAAGAAATCCTTTAGATGCAATATGATCGACTTAGCATCTACCATTGCTTCATATTTTTTTTTTCTGAAAATCATTGTTCATTGAAGCGAGCATATATGACCTAACTTTTAAGTCATCGTCATGCCACTTATCATAAGTGATACGTTCCTCTTGGGTCCCACCCTCAGGAAAAGAGACTGGCATATTTTCATCAAGCACATACCCGAGTTTTTCAGAATTGAGAACAATTCTCAAATTCCTTACCCAGTCAGTGAAATTGGGACCAGTCAAACAATTCTTGTCGAGTATTGAAGCGAGCGGGTTTGTATTCACCATTTTTCAGAGTAATTTATATCTGTGCAGAAAATAAATTGTTAGCCGTTGTCTTTCAAAATAACTATTTCATTTTGGCCTTTAAATGAAATAGATCCTCCCACTAAATTTATACACGGATCCCATACTCCTTAAAATGAGAAACGGTAATCTTTGTTGGGTAAAGATTACTAGCGGGGATTGGAGTCCCACGAGCTCATAGTCCACCTCACCTAACAGTTATTGGTGTTCTATAAACTTAGTGAGTGAATCAACTTATTCAACGCATCATATGCGAGTCCCAATCATAACTTTGGCCTCTAGATCATGAAAGTCTCACCTGACAGTTATTGACTTCATAATCGTAGTTAAGTCTTACCCATCGTCTCATGTAAGTATTGAAAACACAAACGATCCCCTCACCTAACAGTTATTGGAAATCGTTTGGTCTCAACCCCACAACATCATATGCTTAATGGATTGGTCCACAATTATAAATGACAATTGACCCCTATGTATCCATAACCGATCAATCAACCACTATAATATAGGATCAAACCACGACGATAGAAGGCCACGAGTCCGAAACCCGTCACGACTTAATATATATTAAAGGAGATTTTGAGTCGTTTATAGGTCTCACTTTGCACATTAACCGGTTTAACATGCTCACGTAAACATAATAAATAAATAGATGTCAATCACATAAACATCTATCCTACGTGGTGATCATGGAATTATGATTTAATGGGTCTCGAGCCAATGAGACCACATTTAATCATTTTAATATTTTAATAACGGAGAGCCGCTCTTCACTTCTTCTTGGTTCCTTGAACTCTTCAAGAACCGGGCCCAAAGAGCTCGCCGGCTTAAAAGGCTCCTCCACGTAATCCTCGTAGCATTTACATCAACAATTGACTATGCTAAAAATAAAGATTACATGAAAAATAAAAGGAGTACGCAGCCTCCATTTAATAATTACAACCCCAAAAATATAAATAATCACCATACATTCATATATACATCAATCATATTGATTAGGGATTTTTCCATGATCACCACCCTTCCACGTAAGTAATAAATTCACAATTTAAAACTTAGGAAGGCACAATAAAAATTCTACGTTGAATCATATTCAGAATTTTTACGTAAAATAAGATAGCCATAAATTTTCGATTCAAAATTGATTTAGTCTCAATTTTTTGCTACGTTGATTAATTTATCATATAAAATAATCAACCTCCATTAGCCATGTAAGACTAACAATTCGTTAATACAAATTGGCCATGGTATTGCAAAAATTACTACGAACAAAAATCAATTAAATGCACGAAAACGCCTAAGGATTGGCTCTGATACCACTGTTGGGATTCACGTAACACGTACGGGCAAATAAAAATTAGTAAACGCAGCGGAAATAAATAACAACCCATACATGTATCTCCAGAGGCGTACTTCGTGCATTTCAATCGAAAAATCACAAAGCACCAAAGGGAGTAAATAGACTACCTCTTGTAGCGTGCTTGAAACGGAGGTGTCGGTTCGATGTTCTTCGATCTCAGCCCCACAAGTGTCGGGCCTCTAGTTCAGACACACCACCAATTGACGAACGGGGAGACGACTAATAATTCCACAACAATTGTGCTAGCAATTTGCGGAATCAATATTCCAAACCAATTTACGGAATCAATATTCCGAACTTGGTATATTTTGGTCACTCAAAATTATGAGAATATAGAGAGTGTTTGTGTTCTTCTCTCAAAGCTCTCAAAAATCTGCTCACTCTACAAATGTGCTAACCTTAACCTCAAAACTCTTGCCATCCTTTTATAGCCAAGAACACCTTCCAATAAATTGTATTGTAAAATAGCACTAACAAATAATAAATGCTTTCTAAAAATAGCACTCACAATTTATGATAAATAAATGCCATATAAAAATAGCACTAACAATAGCACTCACAATTTATAAATAGCACTCACACCTTATAATACAAAAATGCTATTTAAAAATAGCACTAATAATTATAAATGCTATCTAAAAATAGCACTCACAATTTATCATAAATAAATGCCATTTAAAATTAGCACTAACAAATATAAATGCTATCTAACAATAGCACTCACAATTTATCATAAATAAATGCCATTTAAAATTAGCAGTAACAATTATAAATGCTATCTAACAATAGCACTCACAATTTATAATTAGCACTCACATTTTACAATACAAAAATGCTATTTAAAAATAGCACTAACAAAGGTGTTAAAAATAATAATAACCATTATTATTATTACATGAGTTAAAGAGGTTACCAAACAGTAAATTACGTATAACGTACAAATACGTATAACGTACAAATACGTAGAGTATACGTGTACATCGTATATACACGTGCAAGTGACCAAAAAGAGAAATAAAATTAAATCTCATTTAATTTAATTTCAACCCAACTAATTGGTATAATTGCAAACAAATTTGCAATGTCGTCTTTCCATACAGCGTTGTCATGTATTGGTTATGGTGTGTGACATTCCTAGGTTCATCACCGAGCTGGCAGTAAGACATGTACTAACACATTAGTACTTCCAAGAGAATTGATTGTCCCGAGTGACATCTAGCAATATGTCATGGCTACCCAGACAGTGTGAATTCTTTTAAGAACATTATGAACCTGTCAGCTTTGGCTACAGTGTAATTCAATCCTTCTGTCTAACTATGTCCCGATCGAACAAAGGCCATGGAATATTTGTCAAGCCGCCAATTCGATCATATGTACAAATCTAACTTGACAAGCATTTATATGAGACATGAACATTTCATTCTCAATCATAACCCCGGCCGAGGATTTCAATGCATTGTTACAATCAGATCACATAGGACATCATACCTTTATTAATAAGGAGACAGATTCCATATTGCGTACACATGTGACTTCGTATGTGCCTGAACTACGACCATCAAGTACAGAGACGAATCAACGACCCGCCAATATGCGCACTTGTGAACCATAGCCATTTATCACACAAGTCAACACTGTACCTCAGGTCTAAGGATTATTTACACAAGACCAAAGCATGAACGATTAGACATTGACCACGCAAAAAGCTTCCATGTCGCTAATCATTCAATATGTGTCACGTTCAGTGAACTTGTCCGATACAAGCACCTATGTTCTAACTCGGATATCGCAATACCCAATGACTTGTGACTCGTCATTCCCTTAAGTATCCGATACTTAATAATGAAGTTACGAACATACCGACCTCAACAGGATCATTGATATCCATTCAATAATCCATTGATCGGGAACTGTTTTAAAGATTCAGTCTAACCGTAGACCTGTCACACATATTCTCAACGTCTTAAGAATAGGTTCGGCTACAACTGATCTTATGGATTTTATTCATTTATATTTGGACAAATGAATAAACACGACTTTGCCACTGATAAGAAATCAGAAGTGCAACGGATATACCCAATATGTGACTATTACACAATTGCTTTAGGGCATTTCTCTAACAGGTACCACGTCACACCAATTGACCATTCGGGGTCACGGCGACACTATCCAATCAATAACTTATCAATCGAGACAATTCATCACCAACACATTAGTCCATTCGGCCAAGTCACACAAATCAAGAGTACATGAATCAATCGAGGTTTAAAACTTGCTAATTAATCACGCGAGGCCAAGATCACTAACATGGGGTCACTTAGCTCAATTAGACTCCTTTCAATTTCTCACGGCCGGGGTGCGATTCATAGGTTAAAGGTCATTCACTTAAGGTATTCGGTCAATGGTCCCAAGGCCGAACACTCCTATGCTTCATTTAAGATTCCATCAATTCAATCGGACATAAATCAAGCTCTAACTCATCCTAAGGTACCATGGGCATTCGGTCTACACCTAGGGACACTCACCAATTCATTTCATTCACGATTCCTAACATTCAATCATCAAAACTCATCAAGGAAAATTCTGACCCTCACATTGCAAATTCGGATCCCTAGAGAATCCCACCGAAACAGCCCCCTAAGCACTCCAAAATCATCCTTATTTGGTCTTTCCATTCACACAAGGTCCTAACAAAGGGTTAGGGGAGCTTACAAGGTCTCAAGAGCTAGGGGAGCTCGGCGGCAACGGCGGAGGAGCGGCGCAGGTGGTCTGGTCCGGCGCGATCAGACCTGGTCCCTTAGAAGAAATCCACAAATAGCCAAGGTAATTTAGTGAACAACACTTCTAACACAAGCTATCAACCTCCTAACATGATTATCTAAGCACCAAGGGTTACTCACCTCAAGATCACCCAACTTCTTCAAGAACAGCCCCCGGTTCTTTCCCTTTCTCCGGTTCAGTTCGGCGACGGCACGGGCGGCTTACGGGCTTGGACGGCGGTCCTTCGCGGTCCAAGTGGAAGAGGGAGGGGTCTTGATGGTGGTTCGTGGCGGCGGAGCGGCGGCAAGGTGGCGGTGGGTCGCGGTTTGGCCGAGAGAGGGAGCGGCGACGGCGAGAGGGAGAGTGAGAGAGAGCGAACGAGAGAGGGAGAGAGTGAGAGAGAAGTCGGCCGAATGAATGAAGGGAGAGGGAGAGTGAGTGATATCAATGGAAGTTTTGGAGGGAAAAAGGCTAGTGGGGTGGTTGATGGGGCAAAGGACATGGAATAGTGCTTAGGAATGACCATTTGATGGGGTTAGGTCTTAGGGAAAATATCCAATCAAATTGTCTTCTCAAATCTTCAATAATGCAAGGATTAAATGACCATGGTGCCCTTGGAATTTTTGGCTGAAGGTGGGGGAGGCAAATGACCATTTTGCCCTTGCTTTGTCCTTGGAAAAGTGTGCTAATCCTATGGGTAAAAAGGTCGATTCGCTCGTCGGTTCGAATTTCACTTTTCTAGCCTATACGGGACTATTTCTAATCTTGATGGCTCCCCGATGAGGCGGCGTCCAAATTTATTCCAATGCGATCTTCGAACGTCCGGCCTCCAATCTCGAAATCCAATCTATGGCTAAATTCAGTCAATTGTCATTCCAGTGCGTCTCAGACTAATGGGCGGCTCTTAGGAGTTACGCGTATCGACCCGCGACTAATGTCACGTTTAAGAGTTACTCGAGCCACGGCGGCTTTGGTTGTCATGTAATCGCGAGAGTCAATCACTAGCCCCGAAGGTTACGATCGTCAGAAATTGAGTTAGGTTAATTCGCAAATCACGCCATGGTCATACGGATTCACCCGTGAACCAATCGCGTGACACTAGCAAATTATTCTAAAACCATTCTTAGATCGACCTATAGCGGTTCAGAATATTCCCTCGACGATCCTTATGGTCAAAGCACCGACTCGTGGTTAAGTTCTTTGGTCCACGTACTATAAATCCTACACGGCCATTCATCATTGGTTAGTCGACTCGAGAGTGATCAGTTCTGAGCGAGATTAACTGGAATACATCGATAGACATTCATTCACTGATAGTTTTCAAGATAGGGTCAGAATTCATAATGTCACAATTAGAAAGCTTATTCTCTTGTAGTTCTAACGACATATCGTGAACCCAATGTGGCCCAGCCGTTCGTATCGTAGATCCGTTTGAAGGAGCAAAGGTCAGGCTGGACAGATTTGAATCCGAGAGCTCTAAGTGGGATTTTCGAGTTCATTTCACTCCAATCTTCGGTAAGGCTCTCCTTGAACTTAGTTAAGACATATGGAAACATATACTTGAGGTTGAGGATGAATTATAATGGGATTTTAGGGCTGATGGCTTGTTGTTTTGTGGATAAAAACCTGGGCCCGTCTGTTCGGGGGAAAGCTGTGAACTTGCTGCCTTAACCGGCGATTTCCTTGCTAAGTTCTCAAGGTAAGAGACTTCTTAAACTTAGGTTAACATGTTAAGAGAAGAATGATTGATGATTAGTGAGAATTTGTTAGGATTAAATGGCCGTTTGTGACGTATTTGCTTGAACCGAATAGATTGGTGTGCATGGGCTAAACCGTGAACTTAGGAGTGATTTATGGATTGATTTTGCTTGGAACTAAAGAGTGGATGTCCCTAAATCTTAGCTTAGCATGTTAATGAGCTATTGGTTAGAGTTTGGGGTGAAATTGATGGAGTTTAATGGTTGTTTATCGCTTAGATTTTTGAGAGGACAAATCTGTCCATTGGAGATTAATTCTGGCCGTGAGCTCTAAGGAGGCTTTGGGGCTTTTAGCTAGCTTATTTACATGGTAAGTTGCTCCTAACTCTCTATTGGGATGTTAGTCACTAATAGACGAAGTTTGAACTCGATTTGAATGGCTATGGATTGAATTTTGTGAGGAACGCGAGGGACCCTAATTTTTCCATGTGAGAAGTAAAGTTCTTGATGGCTCGATTTTTACTTGGAAATTATGTTTTCATGTTTAATCCACGTGAGTTAAAAGGTGTGACTTAAGGAGCTATGGTTTTTGAAACCAATATTAGACATTGCTAGTTGTTTGGCTCAGTTTTATGGGCTTGGTTGTTTGAACATACATTGTTTATGACTCAACGAAATTTTGAAATTGAAAAGCCCGAGATTTTATCGAAAAGAATGCCAAAACTGAGTTTGTGAAATGGCCGTGAATTGCCTAATATGCTATGATTGATCCTTTGGCTGTGTATGTTTAAAATTTGTAACGAATGTCATGTTTTGGCAATGAATCCCATGAGTGGTCATTCAATGACGAATTTTTTAGGCATGAGATTGTTTTTCACTAAAAATTGAGGCGTGAACTTGTTTTCAAGTGAAAACTGAGATTTACCTTTATAACTGGAAATTTTATGAATAAAATGGCCTGTGGGATCGCCGAGGAAAAATTATATGTGCACTGGCGTGTGGGATCGCCGGGAAAAATTATAAGGGCACTAGTGTGTGGGATCGCCAAGGATTATAATTTGGCCAACGTATTGGGAGGGAGTTACTCCCATTTGACCAGACGAGGTCGTGCGGCTAGAGAGTCCCATGCTGACACGATTCATCTCGATTGAAAATGGGCGTCGAGAGTCGTATGGTGACCGAATCATCTCTAGGTCCGGATGCGATAGTCTCATATGTACCGACGGGTCATATGGAGATCGAATCATCTCGCAGCCCCATGGCGGGCGGCCCAGGATGGGCGGATATGGAAAGATCTATTTTTCGGAAAATTCAAGAATGATTTTGAGAAATTGAATACGCCTCATGTTTTGTTGATTTACCTCAAGTATGGAGGTTTACCTCATGAGTTTTAAATTGCCTCATGAATTGAAATTGGCCCAGAGAGGGGCGTGAGAGAAAAGAATGTGTTTTTTGAAAATTTCCAAGGAATGATACTTTTGAGAAAGAAATGAAAGCCGCATCATTTTTTGAGATGGCGTCGAGTGCTTACTTTGATCAAAAACCCTACCACTGTACGAAGCTCAGATTTTTGCCATGATTTGTGTCTGAGTCGAATTGATTTGAAAATACTAGAAAAGCCATATTTTTAAAGGAATCTTGTTTTTGTCATGCCAAAGTTTTTAATTCCAAAATACCATATTTTTCAAAAGTGTCCGGAGGTATTGGCAGCCTAGTTTAGGGTTAGGTTTGACTTACTGGGATTATATATCTCACCCCGTCGTGGGACAACATTTTTCAGGTCCCAGATGATGGAAACCCGAGGTTGCCATGGATTGGCATTCGAGGAAGTGATTTGGAGAGAATGGATATAAACTCATTTGTGATCTTAGAAATGTTACTTTGATTTGTAGATTTAGAATTGAACCTTTGGTTTTGCACGACTGTAACCTTAGAAGTGTATTTGCCAATATTGAGGTGTGTACCTTTTTATGTCCTAAGTCATCTTGGGTTTATTTTGTCTGGAGATGGTTTCTTGCTTCCGTTTGCATGTACCAAATAGGAGTATTGAACTATTGGCCGTGGATCCTATGAGACTATAGAGTTATAACGGCCTGGTGGGATGTTCGCGTGCACGCCGGGTTCAGGGCGTGGCAAAATCGAAGCCTGCTAAAGTCATCAGAAGCACACCTGAAGTAGCAGGAGTCGATCGCCATTAGTCGCGCGACCTATCACTCCGAAATAGGTGAGTTCAACTGTGACATTCTGAAATCCGACCCCTTTTCGATGTTATAGTGAATTGCCTCACCGATGTATTTCAGTTAAATCTCACTCAGAGGTGATCACTCTTGAGACAACTAACCGAAGGGGAATGGCTAACTAGGAAATGAGTACGTGGACCTAAGAACTTGTCCATGGATCGACTCTTTGACCATAAGGATTGTCGAGGGAAGGTTTAGGACCATTATAGGCCGATCCAAGAATGTTTATGGAATGAATTGCTAGTGTTATACAATTGGATCACGAGTGATTCCGTTGGACCATAGTATAATTTGCGAACTTTCCTAAACTGATGTCTGAAGATCACGTCCTTCGGAACTAGTGATTTACCCTCGCAATTACATGACAACCAAAGGTCGCCATACGTCAAGTAAACGTGAACGTGACGTTAATCGCAGGTCGATACGCGTAACTCCTAAAAGCCGCTCGTTAGTTGAGATGAATTGAAATCACAATTGATTGAGTTTGGCCATTAATTGGACTTCGAAATTGGGCATCGGACTTTTAAGGATCACAATATGGATATTTTGGATGTCACCTCATCAAGCTCAAGTAAGTTTACGGTTCGTCCCAAGTAGTGAGAAAAGTGAAATTGGACAGGGATTAGGAATTACCTTTTTCTCTTGGATTGAAGCTCATTCCTCAAGCTAGGTTAAGGGCGTTTTAGCCATTTACCCTATTCCCTTTGGTGACCAAATATGTGAGGTCAAGATGGTCTTTTGACTAGAGCGAATTGACAAAATTGCACCTCTTGAAATCTTGTACAAGAAGACAAAGGACTTGAATTATTGGTAGGGGCCCTCTAGACAACTTTCCTTAAAATCCTCAACCACCAAGCCTAGAAGCCAAAAGCCTAACCTAGCCCTATGACAACCCCTCCCATCACCTCAATCTCCCTCTTGGCTTATGGAACAAGCCTTGAATCACAAGAACCCACTTCACTCTCTCTCCCTCCCTCTCACTCACGCCATTTCCTCTTCTTCTTCCCTTTCCTTCTTGGCCGAAGCTTCATCACACCATCATGCCATCAAACGCCACCTTCAAGCCGTGGACCACCGTGAGTTACTGTCGTCCTTGGTGAGCCATCCGTCCCTGCCTTCGAGCCGTCCAACAAAACCAGATCTGGTCGTGACTTGTGGGGGCTGGTTTAGACGTTTCCTTGGCTCATTTGACGGTAAGAAACCTCTTAAACCTTTCTTAGAATGATAGGAGACTTAGGGTTGAGGTTATAGTGGTTTGTGTTAAGGTTTAACGGATGATTACTTGGGTATTCTTGAAGAGGAAACCGAACGAACCTGCTGTCCAGATCTGGTCGTGGCTTTCCTTGAAGCTTTTGGTGGCTTTTCTTTCTTGAATCCTTTGTAAGTAACTCTTAAACTTAGTCTAGGACTTTAGGTTACTAATGGATGATTTAGAATTGTATTTGAAGAGTTTAAAGGGGGCTGCCTCTATATGAAAAACGCTAGAAACCCCGAAAACCCGTAAATCCCGTTTTCTGCGCGCGTCGAAATTAGAATAGCTCGTTTGAGGTCGTCCGGAGTCCGAATTGAGCTCCGTTTTCTCCCACGCGACCGTAAGATCATGAGGAACATGAATCTAAACTTAGATTATTCAAAAAATGATTAGGACGATGTCAGTTTTACTGGGAATAGGTCTGGTCATGGGAACCCGAATTGGACAGTTTTGGGGTCTAACTTTAGTTGGCTTCTTCTTGCTTGAAATTTGGGTTCTTATGCTTAAATGCATTGGTTTGATGCTGTGGATTAAGGGGCTTGAGTTTCCAGATGAGGGGTTAAACTTATTTAACTCGATCTGAACCGAGTAAGGACTTTTGCTACCCGAACGTCGGGATGAGAATGTGTTACCGAACTTCCTGAGTCAAATTTACTCAAATTGACTCTAAACCGAGAATATGTGGCTGACCTTGTGCCTAACATTACGTGACTAAATGAATTAATTGCTTGGTTAAGCTAGCCGGTCACGATTGGATGAATTATGGATATTCGGCCTGGAGGTGCCAATGTAGACTGGTTGATTGAAAGAATATTTATATGTGATCACATATTAACCCATGAGGGTTAAAGTACGACCTGGGAGCCATTTCTACGGGGGGTCTGGCCAAATGAAAGTGTGACCTGGGATCCGTTTCTACGGGGGGTCTAGCCAAATGAAAGTACGACCTGGGAGCCGTTATTACGGGGGGTCCTGCCTTGTGCAATATGATAGCCTAATGCGTTATGACGCGGGCCTTGATATATTGAATTGAGATTTATGATATGAAATGTTCTATACTAGTTTTGATTTGTGAAATGCCTGAAGTACGAAGCTTTACCTTAAATTGTGATTCATGACTTAAATTGTGAACTCCTGAGTTCGCGATTGCAACGTGTCTTTGCTATTTGACTGGTTCAGCGAATTGTCTCATTTGACTGGAGTGCTTGATAAGGAATGATATAGAGAGTGACTTTGAAGGATATAGGCCATGACAAGGAATGATCTTAAGGAAGGCCTTGATGGATAGAATCTCTTGATAGGAATCGAATTGAAGAACGGCCTTGGTGACTAGAATTGCATGATAGGAAATGATCCGATGACTGATTTAGAATGTAAGCACTGTATGTTTAGGATTTGTCTGGAGGTACTATTGGCCTAGTCTAGGTTTAGGAGTTTACTTGCTGAGATTTATTCTCACCCCGTCGTGGGATAACATTTTCAGGTTCCGAATGACGAAGCTCGGAGGATGTTAACGATTGGCTTTTGAAGATTCCTTCTGAAGTGAATGGATGTCTAACTCTATTTGATTGTATCTCCTTTTGTGGACTTAGAGATTGTGCAGTTCTGCAGGGTTAAGTTTCGTCTATATTTGATTTGTGGAAGAAGGTGCATTTTGAACATTGAAGGTGATAGTTTTGAAATCAAGACTTGAGGTTGTAAGAATATTTTTTATATTAGTATTAGTCCATCTCTTCCCATCCCGAGTCATCTTGTTTAATTAGTATGGAGTTTGGTTTGCTTCCGCTTGTGCGTTTCATATCGTGTTCAAGATGTGTGCTGTGGATCCTAGGAACTACTAAAGTAAATGGCCGTGGCGGGATGCTATCGTTCTCGAAGAGTTCGGGGCGTGACATCAAGCTTCGAGCTTTCTTACTGTGCTTTAATGGCGGTACTCGATTCCGATTATCATAGTTTGAGTTAAAGTAGGCGTTTTATCCCCCAAACATCACTGACCATCGTCGTATATCTGTATTGCATCGATTTTGTCACAACACATCGAATCGAGTCTTCCAATTCAACCTCCATTTCCGAACACTGTTCATTCTCACCCAGCCAAATCTGGGCCGAGCGAGCTCGATCGGTGCTCGAGGTAAGTCTCCTGAACAGTGAATGATGCTTCCGTGCTAATGAATTGGTTTAATACGCCATGAATCGCATGATTAGAGTACATGTGTACATATTGGTTTGTGCTTGCTCGCGCTCGATTTTGTGAATGAAACCGTGTAATCTTGCGATATGTTGCGTGCAAAGCATAGACGAGTCGATTGCCGCCGGTCTCGTTCGATTCCGTTAAGATTCCACCGTTGGATCATCACCGGAGAGTCGTGGCCGTTCTTTCAGAGGCGGTCGCGAGGTTGAAATCGACGTATACGTGGCAGGTCAACGAGTCAAGGGTCTAGGTGGCAACACGTGATTGGTCCACGTGGATGTCGAGTCAGCTCGGCCGTTAGTTTGTTAGGCTGAGTTGGATTAGATCCAACGGCTAGGATTAATCGAGTCCAATAAATTGGTGGCCATCCGATTAGTAATTAGGATTATCCGAAAATAGTTTAAAATCAAAAAACCAAAACAAATCGAAACGATGCCGTTTAGGTTAGTGGCTGAGCGACGTCGTTTAGGTTAGTGAAGGTGGACGGTCCAGATCGAGTCTTAGGTTCTAATCCTGATCGTACATTTTAGTAAGTCAATTAATTGGCCCTGATCGAGTCTTCGTTTAATCTAGGCCATAGATTCCAGTCAGATCATCGGGTGGTCGTGGATTAGCCACGCGGCTCAATGAGGGCCGTCGGATCAAGTCCGATTAATCCGAAAATGAAAAAAGAGGCGATATAGCGTCGTTTTGAGTAGTGGGTCGCGCGGGTCCGGGTTTAGACCGGGTCGACCCGGTCCGAATCACGTTTTAATAATAAAAAATCTGAAAATGATTTTAAAAAATAAAAAAAAATCAGAAAAATCCTAGAAAATCCTAAAAAAATGCTAGAAAATCGCAAACAAATGTAGGAAAATTATGAGAAAATCCTAGATATTCTAGAAACCCCCAAAAATTGAGGATTGACCACGGACAACTGGTCAATCCTATTTTTAGGGTTTCTCATCCATTCTCCCGAGAATTGACGATATTACCCTTAAGGGGTAATTCGTCCCTGCCTTGTATTTGGAGATAGGTTGACAAATGCCTAGATTAGGATAGGGCCAGTTAGGTGGCAAATCCTTTTGCTAGAGTTTTCGAATCTCATCATTTTCCCTGAAATGATGATTTTACCCCTCAAAGGGTAAATCGTCTTTCCCATTCTAGTCGAGTCTTGAAAATTGCTTAAAATTAGGGTTTGGGTCAAATGGGTGACCAACCCTAATATTTGAGATTTTCAGTTCTCATCTTCGTCTAAAATGACGATTTTACCCCTCCGAGGGTAAAATCACTTTTAAATTCCCGAAAAATTCTGGAATTTAAAAGTCCTAGCACATCCAATTGCGTAATGAGGCATACAGATCACTCAAGAATACATCCATTAGCCTTACTCCAATATAATTTCAACATTCTAAGTGCTACCAATCATCAAGTATAGCTTGTCTAAAAATTGCATATTCGGCCTCCCTTAAGTTCTACTTAGAACAACCCATAAAAATCATTCAAATCCACCTCTAACTTGGTCCTTCCATGGCCTAAGGTCCTAACAAAGGGGTAGAGTAAGCTTACCAAGTCCAGAAGCTAAGGAAAATCACCAAGCAACCGGCGTGACTCACGGCTCCAAATCTGATCCGAACGGTCTGGTTTGTGTTCCTTAAGAATGAACAAGAACTCCAAGAACAACCCTTGACCCTTACGGTTTCCTCTCCTGATCAGATCTGGTCGGCGGTGGTTCGGGTGGTCTCGGTTTGGATAGCGGTCTCTCATGGCTCAAATGGGAAGGGAAGGCCGTTAAGGTGGTGGTTGGAGTGGTGGCGAACGACGGAGTGGCGTCAGTTCCTCTCTAGGTCGAATCCGAACAAGAGAGGGAGAGAGCTTGAGAGAGAACCAAAGCAAAAGAGGAGGAAGTGGTCTTGTGGTGGTGGTCGAATGAAGAGGGAGAGAGAGAGAGTGAGTGATATGAAGAGGGGAGAATTTGAGGGAAAAATGGTAGTGGGGTGGTTAATGGGGCAAGGACATGAATAGAATCCTAGAATGTCAAGTTGGTAGCAAAGTGGTTGGTGGGGAAGAAGCCTAGTCAATCAAATCCTTTCAAGTCATTCACAAGTCAATGATCAAAGACCATTCTACCCTCTAATTTTCGGCCAAGGATGGGGAATGGCAAAAGTCCATATTGCCCTTACTCATTTCTAAAGGAAAAAGGCATTAATCTAAGGGTATAAAAGTAGTTTCCTAATCGTCGGTCCTAATTTCACTTTTCTAAGTTCTAAGGACGAATTCTAATCCTAATGGTTCCCGATGAGGCGACGTCCAATTTATTCACATTGGAATCCTCGAATATCTGGCCTCTAATCTCGAAGTCCAATTTATGGCTAAATTCAGTCGTTTGTCATTTCGGCGTATCTCAGACTAACGGGCGGCTCTTAAGAGTTACTCGTGCCATGGTGACTTTGGTTGTCATGTAATTGCGAGGTTTAATTGCTAGTCCCGAAGGTTGCGATCGTTAGGAATCGGTTTAGGTTAATTCGCAAATCATACTATGGTCATCCGGACTCACCCGTGGACCAATTGCATAACACTAACAAATTGTTCTGAAACCGTTTTTAGATCGACCTTTAGTGGTCCAAAATATTCCCTCGGTAATCCTTATGGTCAAAGTACCGACTCGTGGTTGAGTTCTTTAGTCCACGTACTTAAATCCTAGTTAGCCTTTCCCCTTTGGTTAGTCGACTCAAGAGAGATCAATTCTGAGTGAGATTTACTGAAATACATCGATAGGCATTCATTCATTTATAAGCTTCGAGATAGGGTCGGGATTCAGAATGTCACAGTTGGTATACCTAAAACCGCACATTGTTACAGGGGAACATTTCACATTCCCCAAATGTGGTTGGTAAGGCATTTTATTTTGATGTACTTCACTATTCCCTATTTCATAGTATGATTCATGCATTATATACGTCCATATGCATTGCATATATCATGAAATCACTCAAGTAACTAATTGAAATAACAACGATAATGGGGTAGGATGTCGCTGTTTCCTAAAACTTCAACAGAATTGGTAACCTTCGAGTACCTAAGGAAAGTCACTTGCCTTGGACCAAACACAAGGCTGCACTTTACTAGGTTCGTGCATGGCTGAGAGCTGACTGGACGCAAGTTGGGATATGCTGAAGATTGTCAAACCCGCTACTATGTTGACAACCTCAGATTCAAGCGACAAGCAGACGAGATGTTCAAGGATTACTTGGAGATGAAGAAGCAACATCGCAACAGCTTAGCTAGGGACGCGTATGCTCGTCGAAAGGCTGAACGTCAAGCTAATAAAGACATGCCCATGATCACCCTTTGGGGGAAAAGGAAACGCCCTGCAATTAAGACAAGGCCAAAGCGCATTATACTCAAAAAGACGAAACGCGAGAAGACTCCAGAAGTCATTACACCGTGGACCAGAAAATGGCCAGAAGAGCTGAGATGCCTCGATCAATTTACTGAAGAAGACCCCTTACACTCAACTGGAGGAGGGTTCCCAGCTGACTATCATTGTAAACAAAAAATAGACCTTTAGGAAAGGATGAGTTAGATCCTCACATTCCATCGGCCTTTTATGGCTTTTTTGTTTGGAGAGTCTCTCTTTACCTTTCTTTCTTTAGACGTCCTAATTGTAATAAGGGATTAATTCCACTTCTTCCCATTTGGTGTTTTGACCATTGGAATGTGACGTTGTTAATTCCCTTAGTCATTAGGTTGAACCAGACTAAATTGCATAATTCACTTTCCTGAAATTCAAATTTAACTTTAAGTCAGGACTTCAGCACCTGAAAAAGGTTCTAATTTCCATTTCTCTAATTGAACTATGCAACTAAGTTAGCCCATGCAGATTTCATGGCATTTGCATAGTCACATGTTTAAAGTAATTTTTGACGATTGACTTTTCAAAATCATTTGCATATTTTAGACTCATGGGAAAGAATGATATTCAAGTGTTCAAAGTTTCACGAGCCGAGCTCCAATCATGGTGGGATAGCATGGGTGAAGCCAGCCAGAAATACGCCGAATCACGACTGGGGTATCTATTAGACCTGTTGAAGATTGAATGCCCACCTGCCTTTATTCAAGCCATGGCGCACTATTGGGATCCTACCACCGCTACATTCTGCATGGAACGGCTGGAAGTTACCCTACTCTTGAAGAATACAACGTTGCCATCGGAGTGGAGTCCACTCACTTACTAGTTCAACCTCCCATAGGATTTGAGCCCTTGAGTCAACTAGCTGAATTTCTTGACACAAGCCTCAACGAAGTCAAAGCAGACGCCAAAAGTAATTCTGGATGAATTTCACAATCCTTCCTTCTAGATCAATTCCCTAACCTCCCTGCCGCTAAAGGGATTAAATCTGGTAGAGCCTTTATCTTGGCCTTCTTTAGCTTTGTGCTATTCTCGATCTCATCTGTCACCTTCGACCCTATTATGGCTGTAGTAGTCAGACAAGTCTGTTGTGGGTGGGATTACTCAAACATCATCCTTGCTAAGACTTTCCTTTCCCTAAACCGCTTCAAGAAAAACAAGAGGGGAATCTTTAGAGCCTATAGTGATCTTCTGTACCCATGCTTCACCTCTCATATCAGACAATTCCACATCCGCATGGGTTTCACCAAGATTAGCTCTGATGCCCATCCTCTTAAAACCTTTGTCAGAACCCATACACGTATTCCTAAGTTCAGCTTTATAGAATGGAAGAAATTCCTTGCAAATTTAAAGCCAAAACAGCTTCGATGGCGGCTCAGATTGCCAACACTGGGTAAAGTCAAGCTCACAAGTGATGACGAAGACCCAATCCCTTTGCTAGTATTCACGGGCGCTACTGTGTATTATCCAAAGAGTGTTATCCGACAATTTGGGGCATTACAGGAGATTCCGTCACCACCCCGACCTGGTATCTTCTCATTTGACATGCCAAAAGAGACACCTACAGGGGAAAAGAAGAAACAGCTTGAAGCTAAGGTGGAATTTATTATACACTCTTTAAAGAGTTCTCATGCTGAAGATATAAAGTGGCCAGAGAATATGAGTCGTAGGGAGAACATTCACAGGGCTACCATTGAGTACATCCAGCACTTTGAGGTGACCAGACGCAGCTTTGTTAAGCCTTATATACCTGAGTATATCGTACCATACGTACCTGAGATAGAGCCCTATACACCCGAAGACATGTGTTCGCCGTCGTACTCGGAAGATGAAGAATCCCAAACCGAAGAGACTGATCTGTATGGGAATGATGAGGATGCCTTAGGCCTCAAACGGCCTAGACTTGGATAGACTATCCCGTCAAGTGTAAAATAGGCAAACATTATGATGCCTCTTCAGCATACTCATTTGTATTGAATATTACCTTTGACACACACGCATGAGTGTTGACATGTTTTATGGATGCATTAAAAAAACTATCGTCAAAGATTACACTTCTTTTAATGTCATGAATTTTTTTGGCGAATAATTAAAAGAACTACCCACATGAGACTAAGGCTCACAAGGTAGTCATTTTTCTTATTCATCGATAGAAAACATGCAATTAAAGGAATCCGGCACTTTTTCTATCGATCCTGAAGAAATGCTCACTTGTTATTTTTTAAAATAAACATGTGTACTCTAATCACTGAATTGGCAACACATCACTTTCGCACTCGGCTAAAGATAAGAATGGAACAGCAGGAGTTGACCCCGCGAGTAGGCATGCTGGAGAAGCAGATGACTGCTATGGCAACTATGATGGCCGACATTAAGGCAATGCTGGAAGCCTCCCACGCCAGACAGGCAGTGGCCCTAATCAGAACAACTCGAGTCCATCATTTGCGCCTGATATAGCTGATAAGGAAACGGCAGAAGATGCCCAGCGTATAGAGGAGGATGCTCGTATGCCGAACGTTCAGACACAACAAAAGACACCCCATGTTGTCATCAACCTTGATAAAGATGAAAAGGGGAAGCAGACCGTGAAAACTGAAGCAGAGGCTAAGAGAATAGCCAAGATTGAGGAATGCTTGAGCAGCCAAGGTTATGAGTTGGCTCGTTTCGACAAGATATCTCCCTTCGCCAAAGTGGAGACCGCTCTTGACTATAAGGAGCCAGACTTCGTGAGGAAATATAATGGGACATGCTGTCCCCATGCTTATCTCAGATATTACCTGCGCAAGATGGCGCAATATTCAGATTATGTTCCATTACTGATGAAGACATTCCAAGAAAGCCTGGCTGGCGCCGCTCGGGCTTGGTTCATCGAATTGGACCTAGAGGACTATGATGGGTGGGAAGATCTTGCAGAGGACTTCCTTAGACAGTATAAGTTCAATACGGCTACAGCCCCGACTAGAGAAGACCTCATGCGAACCTCAAAAGCGAGGGGTGAATTGATCAGAACATACGCTCAAAGGTGGCGAGCTTTGGCGACCCAAGTAAAATCGTCAATCCTAGAAGACGAGCTGGTTGATTTATTCCTAAAAGCGCTCCCCTACGAATACTTCGACATATTGAACACCTCAGGATGTCAAACCTTTACACATTCGATAAAGGTAGCCGAAAGGCTCGAGTGGGCCTTAAGAGAAAGGAGGCAGCATGAAACTTCTACCAGAAAACAGTATCCCCTGAAAAAGGAAAGAGAAGCTGGGCTCAACATAGCTTTCATACCAGACCACCATAAGCCCAAGGTATTTAACAGTTCTAATCAGACCAAGGGAGGATCGTCGTGGTCAGCGCCAAAAGGGCAAGAACCTAGAAGGAGGCAACCCCAAAAGCAGTTCTCTAAGCTCCCAAGGCCTTTATCCAAGTTGCTCCCAATGCTACTAGAACAACACTTGGTGGCGAAGGAATCACCTAGGGCAAATCCTATTAAATATCCTGGCTTTGATGAAAGACAGACTTGTATCTACCACAGGGGAGAAAGATGACATAACGTCGATAATTGTTATATCCTTAAGCTGAAAGTACAAGCTTTGATTGACAATCAGATTCTGAAATTTGATAACATGGCTCCGAATGTATAAGAAAACCCGCTCCTGACCACCAAGCGGTAGGGGCAATATTCACTGACGAGGAGGAGAACCACCTTAAGCTGAAAGTGGACAAACCTAAACTGACCAACATTCTGGCGATCGCTTCACAATACCCGAAAGTATCTCTGCTGACATGAAGAAATTGTGTATCGCTAAGATGATGAGCTTAGGGATAATATCAAACGTTACCGATGAAAGATTCGAGGGAGTCGAGGCCTCTCTAAGCTTGGAAGGAAGCCACATTGTGATTAAAACTGAGCAGGGAGGCACGTGGAGTATCCCGCACGAGAGTCTAATAGGTGATCTCAGGTCGATCGTCCAGCTGGGAGAAGAACTCGACGAGGATGAACTGGAAGCTAAGAGGCGAAATTTAGCAGACCGCAGATTCATGGCTGACGCACTCGAAATGGGAGAAATGATAGACAACCTGGGTGAAGATTCTGGAGGATATAACTTTAAAGTGAAATATTTTGCTCCTCCTAGTTTCAATAAGAGAATGGAGGACATCATACCAGACGGATGGGGAGGTATGAGTTCGACCAGAAATCCCGGAGGAGGCGGAAAGGCCTTTTACGAAAGGTTTTGAATCGTCAATTGACCAGATGATAGATTCCAAGCTTAATACAAAGCAGTATGTCGAAATAGAGAGATCGAAAGATCAGCAGCAAGACTCAGTTGAACTATTCAAGGGAATGAGAGGGTACCCGAAATTTCTGACATCGTCAACTGGAAAATGAAATTTTCTCAGGGAATTTTGACGACACTGTGTCGATGATTGAAGCCGCTACGACTGTGGTGATCAAACTGGAAGAGCTTGACAGCTTGAGTGAGGTAGAAGATTTTCTAATCAAACCTATCGTGATTCGACTAACAAGAGAAGAAGCGGACGATACAGCTGAACCCGAGGCATCTTGCCCGACGACGATAACCATAAAAGTCCCTCCGGTAGAAGAATACAATCCTAAAGCAGTCCATTGGGACTATGGGATGGAGGAAGTAGATGCGGTAATGAGGTCTGGACGATTCTACGCCCCTAGGGAAGGTGAGTCCAAAAAGAAGGAAGTCTCGAAGGAAGACGCAGAAAAGCTCATGTCCATTATTAAAACCGGTGAGTTTGAAGTGATAGAGCAGTTAAGGAAGATGCCGGCCCAAATATCTCTACTGGATTTGTTCATCAATTCAGAGAAGCGCAAAAGTGTACTGCTGAAGACACTGAATGAGGTGCTGTCCCTGAAATAATTAATGATGTGCAGTTAGGGGACTTTGTAGGGGCAATCCTCCTGAAAGAATAATTGAGCTTCTCAGATGAAGACTTCCACATGGAAGGGAGATGACACAACAAGGCCTTATACATCACTGCACGGTGCAACGGGAAAAGAATAGCACATGTACTGATTGACAACGGATCCGCTTTCAAGATATGCCCTTTAGCTACTTTGAGGAGTTTAGGCATCAAAGAAGAAATGGTTAAAGCCTCCAAAACGGCTGTGAGAGCTTTCGATGGAATCAAGAAGACTATGGTAGGTGAGATTGAGCTCGACGTACTCATCGGCCTAACAAAATTCTCATATGCCACCAAAAGAGCTTATTGGGGCAAAATTATCAAGTCCAAGGGTGACAAGCGTCAAGACATGCCTTATTGGGACGAAGCAACCGAAAAAGACGATTTCCTTTATCAACGGAAATGCAATACCTCAAAGGGAGTATCATGTTCCTTGGTGATTTAAATGAAGTTAAACATGGATGAATACTCATTTCTTCATGTACAGGTACAAAGACCTCTTCAAATGGGATTGAAAATTGTCAAAAGATATGAAAAATGCTGAGGGATTTGGCCAAGGTAGACATCGCCCAACTGGGGCAAATGGATTGTTGATGTGACATTCTGAATTCCGACCCTATCTCGAAGCTTATTAATGAATGAATGTCTATCGATGTATTCCAGTTAATCTCGCTCAGAATTGATCACTCTCGAGTCGACTAACCAAAGGGGAATGGCCATATAGGATTTAAAGTACGTGGACCAAAGAACTTAACCACGAGTTAACGCTTTGGCCATAAGGATCGTCGAGGAAATATTTTGGACCGCTAAAGGTCGATCTAAGAATGGTTTTGGGACGATTTGCTAGTGTCATGCGATTGGTTCACGGGTGATTCCGTATGACCATGACATGATTTGCGAATTAACCTAAATCGATTCCTAACGGTCGTAACCTTCGGGACTAGTGATTGACCCGCGCGATTACATGACAACCAAAGCCGCCGTGGTTCGAGTAACTCTTAAACGTGTCATTAGTCGCGGGTCGATACGCGTAACTCCTGAGAGCCGCCCGTTAGTCTGAGACGTGCTGGAATGACAATTGATTGAATTTAGCCATGGATTGGACTTCGAGATTTGAGGCCGGACATTCGAGGGTCGCAATGGAGTAAATTGGACGTCGCCTCATCAGAGAGTTATTAAGATTAGAATTAGTCCCATATGGCTAGAAAAGCGAATTCGGACCGACGATTAGGAGATTACCTTTATATCCTTAAGTTAGTGCTTTTCCTCTTAGAAATAGACAAGGGAAAAATGGACGTTTGACTATCCCTATGCTTCAACCAAAAACCTAAGGGTAATATGGTCTTTTAGTCTTTGAATTATTGAGTAGAGATTTGACTTAGATGATTTGACATTTTCCCTTCCACCAACTAGTCAATCAATGCACTATTCAAGGTCATTCTAGTTCACTATTCATGTACCTTCCCCACTAACCACCCCACTCATCTCTTTTCCCTCCAAAACTCCTTCCCTCATCTCTCTCCCTCTCTTCTCATTCGGCCACCCCCTCCATCTCTCTTTCATTTCTCACGCTCCCTCTCTCTCTCTCACTCTCTCATTCCCGTCGCTCGCTCTCTCCCTCGGTTTCAAGGGGAAACCGCCGACCGCCACCACTCCCTTGCCTTCAACCACCACCTAGGCGAACTTCCCTCCCCCTTGAACCTAGCTAGACCGTCGTTTGGAGCCGGCAACCGTGCGGCAATCCTTGGTCCGATTCGAACCAAAGAAGGACAAAGCGAGATTTTGAGGAAACCTTGAAGAGTTCTTGAGGTAAGTGACCTTGGAGACTTAGATAGCTATGTTGGCGTGTTAAGGACTTAAGTTAAGAGTAATATTGACGTTGTTCTTGGCCATTTGGTGTTTGATCTTCAAGGAGGCCGAATCTATTTGTCGAAGCCCAACCTTGTGCCGTGAGTTCCCTCACCATCCCCGCCGGCTTCCTTGAACTCTTGGACTAGGTAAGCTTATTCTAACCCCTAGCTAAGACCTTGTGTGATGGAAGGACCGAGTGAGAGTTGAATTTATTGAGTTTGTGGGTTGATTTGGCGAGAAACCCTAGAGGACCGAATTCTGCCCATGGTGAACCGTATGAACCGATGCCTTGTAATGCTTGTGATGTTGATTCCATGATCGAGCTAGGCTATTGTACGCGTCCTTGTAGTGGTCGAATGGTTTATGGTAGCGTTCAAAGTATTAGACCTTGCTAGAACCTAATTGTGATGCCAAAACCCTTACTTGCGCCTAGATGTGTTCGACCATGGTATAACTTTGGTGATACGTGGCTCGAAAGTATTCTAGCATTCTTATCTGAATTCTGGTCGTAGGCTCTAATGTGGGGACTAATTGATGGAATGGCGCCGTAGTGGTAAAGATTAACCTTATGTGACGATTTAATGAGTTATGTGGCTTAATTGATCGAATGGCTTTGAGGAATTGTGATAGGGCCGAATGCCCATGGTGATAACAAGTGAGTTATTTCAATCAATTATGACTGATCGTGAAGTATGATAATGGCCTCGATTGATTGTGATGTGATGAGATGTCATGATGCGGAATTGTGATTTGAAATGGCCAAGTGGTCCTTGAAATATAAGATACTTCAATCACAACTCCACGATCACATCGCTTCCGGCGCATCACATTTCGTAATCTCGTGTCATATAGGCGCATCACAATATTTCACAACATACTACCCCGTGTCATATAGGCCCTCAGGGCGTATCACAACGTACTTCGTAACTCAAAGCCCGCGTTTGGTACGCCTCAGGCTAGGTCCGCGTAATTACGCCTCAAACCGTCTCATTGACAAACCCACGTAAACACATCAGGTTTTCAATATCAGCTCAGGCTTGTGTCGATACATATACATTCTCGTCCCGCGTCTCTTACGCATCAGGACGTTGGCCATTTCCACCCCGCGTCTCAACGCCTCAGAGCACATTTCATTGCGCTACCCCGCGATTACTTCGCATCAGGGTATTTCACATTTCCTCAAGGATTCCCATCACATGTATCATCGAAACAGACACTTAATCACATCTCATCACGAGGAACTTTAGGCACAGAACATATAACGAGGCTTGCCACAACCAATCACGCTTTATTACGAAGTAAGATTTAAAAGTGGTCTCATGCCACCACATAGGCTAACAAGGCACACCAGAGCTTACGGCATCATTCCTTACCAAAATCATTCGACTTTCATTCAAACAAGTAATACGAGCCAATAAATCCATCGATTTCTCAAATAAACCATTCAGTCGCGTCTGAACGTTCTAATAAAGGGTTATGGGTCACTCACCTTCGTCCGAGCTATCCAAAATCCACCAAAAACATATCTTCAAGCTCGAATCAACTCAAGATCACCGCTGTGCAAAACAGGGGAGCAAGATACTTCAGCGAAAATTCGTCGTTTCAGTCAATTATCTTTTCTAACTTCAACTCCACCCATCATACACCTTAATTATACTCTAAATCACATTCTAGTATGCCTTAACACCACATTTAGAGCATGATAATGCCAAGAACAGCCCCCAACAGAACCGGTATGCTCAAAATTGGAACAGAGCAGAACCGGTTCTGATCCTTTTTGCCTTAACAGTCCACAATCATCTTTAAGTCCCAATCTTTTTCATCAATTCCACTTGGAGAACCCTTAATCAACATGTTATAGAACTCCATAGAAATTTTTGAAGTCAATTATCACTCCTAAGGCCTCCAAACAGATTGATTCCTCCCAATTCACCAGCGGTCAGAATTTGTCCGGGAAATCAACTTCAATCAAACCATTGAAACTTAACCGAAACTTAACCCAATCAACGGCCCTAACTCAGTGAACTCGTTACTACAAGTCATGTAACTCCCATAAAAATTTCGGAACCAATTGAAGCCTCTAAGGGGTTGAATCATGGCCCTCTCTCAGCTAGCTCCGAATCCGTCCGGTTTTCTTCCAAAAATCACCATAAATCAACCGGACCTCCAAAAATCGAACTTCCAATTGGAAATTGTCAAGGACATCTTAAACTAACCTGTAATGGTTGGAGGCCGGCCAAAAGCTCACTGGAGTGGTCGCTCATACGGACCGAACAAGACGGGCCGAACTGGTCAAAACTGGCAGATTCTGTTCTTCAAACACAACACCATTTCATTATCAAATCTCCATCAAATTCTACTCAACTTGTCATCACAGCTCAGCCAAACATAGTCCTACAAGTCTACAAGCTACCGTAGAATATTGGAAGCAAATCGAGATCCTAAGGAAGTCAAACTGCAGCTTACCCTCAGCTACAGCGGATTCCGGCGACTAGCGGGAAAACGGCTGAACGGAGCTCGTCCGATGACCAAACGCCGTGATTCGAGTTGGAGCTGGTCGACAAGAGGAAGAGGAAGGTGATGGTGGTTGGCTCGAGCAGCGGTGGTCACCGGAGAGGCCGCTCGAGGAGGACGACGGCAGCGTGCAGGGCTGGACGAAGCAGAATAGTTTCTGCTCTAGGGGGAAAAACGCAAAAATTGAAGAAGGAAGAAGAAGGTTGTCGTCCAAATGAGCTGAGGAGAGAGAGAGAGAAAGTGTTTTTATCCAAATGTGAGTCAAAGTAAGTTGAATGGTAGGTTAAAAGTGGTAATCAATGCTCATTGCCTAATCCTTTGACACTTGTCCTCTAGTCATTCAAGAGGCGATCCAAGGGCTGAAATTTCATCTCCTTTTCGGCAGCTATAGGGGTGAGGGAAAGACCAAAATGCCCTTGTCCATTAATAAAAGTAAGGCCAAAGCTTGAGGGGCAAAAGGATAATTTTACCCCCGACGTCCGGAACATCGATTTTCCAATTCGAATTTTCTTCAGTGAGGCGGTGTCCATTCCAAATGAAACATTGGAATTCTTCATTCTCCATTTTCTAATTCCGAGACCCATTTCATTTCTTAAGCCTCGAGGAGGGTCAAAATTCGGAATGTCGCAACTCTTCTCCCCTTAAAGAAATTTGGTCCTCGAAATTTGCAACATTCCCATCATCATGTCTCTTGGGGTATCGGCGTCATATTGCGATATTTCTTCCCAAAGTAGCTCCTGTCGTCTCTTGACATCTTCGTAATGCCCTTACCAATAATTGTTCTCATCCTTGAGAACTCATTTCCTTTCGTCCTCAATCTGCGCTCACCTTTCCCTGCTCTCTGGTAGTATACACTCAAGCATTCAAATCACCTTTTCCAATTGTATAATGATTCAAGGACAATTTGTAGTCATACTACGATTCAGCTCTTCTACTTCTTGACGGAAGGCTTTTCCCGAACGTCGTATTAAACTCGCGATCTTTACTCATCACCGTCATTACTAGACCATCGCCACAATGTACTCTTCAGTGCTCACACCATTTGACGTATAATTTTCTTCAAAGTCCTCACGTACTGTCAGGATTTCACGGGCTATATAAACTTGCCATCTATTATCCAAATCGAGTCATAGCCTTCTAGACCCCTTAAATAAATTCATGATTGTTCCCGTAGTACTTTGCTCTCGATTTCATTCGAAAATCTTCTATGCTCGTAATAACCCCATCAACTTCCAAGGCCATGTCTCTTTCTCGTCGGCATGTCTAATACTTTTCCACATGTTAGGCTAATCCCACTTTCCGTCCATTCCATCGATAGAATTAAGGTAAGTCTTGGTACGCCTTTATGCCATCCATTAGACGCCATAATCTTCCTTTTGAATTTCTGATGAGGTCAATTCTTTAAACTCCTCCTCAATATTGGACTCCTATATTCGTCCATGGAACTTCAAAATTTCCGCCCTCAACTTCGAGGTTTCCATCTCAAGTTCTTGAAAGTCCGAATTTTCTTCCGGTTCTATTTATTTTATCTTATTCTTTGGACATCATGGTCCGTTCAGCATAATGTCCTAATCCTTTTCAATTTTTCGGATTTGAAGCTCGAGGTAGTTTGCAAACTAAACAATTGGCAAACTTCCAATTTAGAAGTTGAATCTCTTGTCTCCTTGAGCGAAGTCCATCCTTTTATCCACTAATCGCACGATACTCAATTTTCAGTTATATGTATCCGGTGCTTAGTTCGCCTTTCCTAAGTGGTACAAAGTATCGCAGCCATGACCTTTCGGTGATATTCTAAATCAACGCTACCCTTTTCTTTAGTTCCTTTTGAGCAATTAATACTCTTAACTCTTATTGCTCACATAATTTCGAGGTCAATCGCAAGCCAATTTTAAATCATACACTAAGTGCTTTAACTCATATCGTATTAATGTCACGACGCATTCGCTCAACCCACTTCCGTTTGCCTCGTTTGTCCCCAAATCGTATTCCTGCATCACCTCACTACGCCGAGTAGTCATCGACTTGATTCAAGTTCTCGAAAATTCCTTTCACATTCATTCATCCACAAGTGCCACCTCTCGTCCTTAGCCCTTTTCATCACTAAAATAGCCCCTGGTGAGGACTCTTCCTCACAACTTGTCTATAGCAATCCCTTAGTTCTAGGAAACTTCAAATTTTAACCATTCGCATCGACCTTAATCTATTCGTTACCATTTCCAATCCTCAAGGGCTCCACATGGATTTTAATTTCCAGAGATTTCACGATTGAGGGATCTTACTTTATCAAATCCGCAGCTCGAGCGCTTCACCTTTAGCATACAGCGATCGGCTCATTAGAGTCCATAGGACCCTCTCAAAAGTTATTCATGTTCCTTACGACTCCTTAAATAAGTCTCATCGTCGTCTCTCAAGACGGTAACGACCAATCCTATCGTTCCTCAAATTCTCAATTAAACTATCATCAGTTCCTTTTTACCAGGTGACGCGTTTTCAGATTATTCCTCACACTTTTCCCTTGAGAACTCAAATATTGGCTCTCACGGGTCTCTATTAGGACCACGTTCTTTCTTCAGGGAACACTAGTGCTCTGACCTTTCGATTTCACAACTCTCTAATGCGACTTTGCTTCGATTTCATCCATTCAAATGAACATCGACTTTATCCTGAAATTCAACGTTGTATATAGGATAATCTTTCGGACTTCACTTTCAAGAATCATTCTAGTTCTGCATCTTCTTTCTCAGTTCACACGCTCCATTCCAATATTGTGACAATTCGGATTTCTCTTCCTTTTACTTTAGGGTCTCTAACCCTATGAAGGAAACTATACACTCGGTGGCATTCTCTCACTTCGAATCCAGTTATCTTTCCCATTCCTTAGAGTATTAAACTTGGGGTCTGCGCCAACGACAGTACATCCACTCCAGGATTTAAATATTCTCACGTCTAACATTCTTCTTCCAGTGACTCAGTCACCGCAAATGACCAGATTCGTTCGTCTTTGGTCTCCACCCATTCACGTATCGAATACCCAATTCGACTACCCCGAGTCACTTTGTAATTATACTCTAAGTGCTCCTTTTTTTTTTACTCAACCATTCGATAATATCGCAAGTCACTAGGATCATTAAGTCCATTCATCCGTTCCTTTTATCCCCGACCATCTCATGGTCCAATCACCCCTTAAGAACAACGCCCTATTCTTTAGGGAACAACAACTTATGATTCCATTTCTTATGGTTCCAGTTTACTCAGCCAATCTCAGGAAATCATTGCTTCTAGACAACTAGCATGCAAATTTTCCTCAATTCCTTTCATTACGAAGAGACAGATTACCCACTTCCGCCGTGAGTTTTACGTCCAGGTGATTAACCATCCCTGTCAGACACTTCCCGTGTTCCTCAAGTAACGTTATCTTCACCTGTATTTCTTCCAATCCTGCACTACTCTTATTAAAGTCCAATATGGTTTTCCCCAAAATCAGGAATAGCAAATAACCAAAAGGTTTTCAAGTCCCAATCCCTCAGGGATTCGCTTAACTTAATCAAGGGTCATTGACCACTCTTAATATACTTAGGCGACCTTGAGAACTCTATCTCACAACGGTTAATCATCTTCTGATCCGTACAAAACTATTAGGATCCTAACAACCTTTGCTCTCGAGCAATCCCAGGAGGATACTTTCACTAAAGAACTCAGCGAAGGGAATCCAAATTGATACCATGCCGTCAAGAAAATCTCTTCCTTTGGTGACATTTCACCAACCATTAATAGCCTCTTAAGGCTAATAACCGCCAGGGTTACTTTCTTTCTTCAGTGCACCCAAAACTTCCAAGGTTTCCTCATAACACTCAATTTATAAGAAGACGGCTTCAAACTTACTTTCTATCGAACTCAATCGATATCAACCTTAAACATAGCTCCATTTTCGAACTATTCCAAGCTTTCATGGTTCCTTTCCATGTTCCCACCATGGAAATGAGAAATCTCTAAGTCATCTTTCTCGTGACTTCTATCACTTATCTCATCGGTACTAACATCTGTCACCATAGTGACTGAGGCAATCATGGCGGCTCTTTATCGGGTTTGCCTTTCCAACAGCTTTCTCACTTTCATTAAATGTTCTCTCATCCCTTTCAACTATTGGGTCCTGCGTGATTCACAAACTTTAGTCAACCATTCTACCAGCTCTCATAATCCTCTCACTCATTTTTACTCAACTCTTGTGATTCATCTCAGTTCTTGGATCTTCCATACCATATAAACTCGAGCCCAATGTTCTTCCACGATCGTACCTTGGGTCATTCAACTTCATCAGGTTCTCATGTTACTTGAACCACTATGGTTCCCTCCAGGAATGAAAGACTTAGGTCATCTAAGTCTAGCAATCTCAGGCTGCCCATCTCATCCCTTTCACCATCAACCATCAATGGTTCCCATGCAATTCTCAGCTAATTGCCAAATATTCAAGGATCTTAGACCATCCTTAAGCAGTAGCTACATAACAAGCTAGCCTCCACGAGGCAACCTCTCAATTAACTACCATCATTAGGCAAGCCTCAATTAGGCTAAAACTCAACTAGGTCAATACCCAGCAAGCACTCAAAATGCCATTTCAATCGTTCACGCCATAAACCTAGGGGCATCTGTCACTCTAGTATAATCACGACAGACTATCTCAATATCAACAAGCATAAGTTCAATGAACATAGGCCCCACATGCTGTCTAATCTCTCATTTAGACCTTGACCAAACCAATCACAACACCGCTTTCCTTTTTCAAACGGCATCCACTGCCAAGCACAAAGCTTTTAACTATGCCACTTATAGGCGTCATTTCACATATCATGCCACTTTTGAACATTCATTTCGAAAATCAACCCCGTGCCATACATCCCTTAACCATTATTGGACTCAACCTGATACTTAGACTTTCCCTTTCAAGTTATGGCTTGGGCCATTCCTGCCTCTTGCCATCTTAGAAGCCTGCCAAGAGCCTTCTTTATCTGGACCTCTCTGTCCCAGCGTTCACTCCCCGCCCTCATCAGACCTGGCTGTTGCAGGTTGTCACAAGTCATACATCTACGGAGAAAGCCCCACTCCACACGTCCCATACCATGCTTCATGACGGGTTATAGGTATCCTATCAACTTGTCCCATACCAAGCAACGGTTTATTAAGTCCAACATTGGTAAGTTCATGTACGTACCCTCATCATCTTTCGTCCCAAGGCCACAAACATGTATACAACACATTCGTTCTCACCATTTATCATACCACAATTGTTTCCACATCAAGCCTCAATTATGGAAAATCTCTGGTTCCACCAATAACCGTTGCATCTCACGCATCAATTGCCTATATTCAACTACATACATCGCGTCTAGCCGCTATTCAAGTTAAATCCACATACACTCGATCTCAACAGATCTTTAATCAAAATATATTCCTTATCCACTTCCTTGTATACACCACATCTCCTACCATCCAAGGTTATTAGTAACAATCGGTAGCTAAACCTTCAAGATATAATGCGATTCAAGCCTAAATCCGCTAATGCTAGTCATCTCTTTATAACCCATGCTTCTCAAGTTGGGTCTTCGACAAACCACGATCACGATTGTATACCTAATTTCCCTTCATTCATAGGCTATTCTCAAGCAGCCTCCAATCCAGACTTACAACTCTTAAATCTCCATTTACTTCCTTGTGAGCCTTATCCATTAAATAGATATTAGGACCGTTAGGAGACTACACAAGTTCAAGCCTATAGCTCCCAAGATTCCACAATCCATGCTTAACCCTAAAGGTCTCATAATCCATTCGTCCTCAAGTCATCACTCCTTATCACTCCAAGCCTCGATCAAATTGGATCGAGCTGACCTTGCTCTGATACCACTTAAACGGGGATGTCAAGCCCCGAACCTAACGAGCGCACGAACATCAACCCAAGCACTTCGGTTTACACGATCTTCCAGGATCATTAGGCCTGCTTCGTTTTATCAATTCATTTCGACCAGCGAAAGCAAGAAAACACCCCAAGCAAAATCACTATAAGAAGACCTGGGACAAGAGGGGGTACATCCCCTTTTTAAACGCCAATTATTATTCTACTTCAAAGCATAACAAAATCCTTAACGTCATCAGATATCCTTCAATCCCTCGGCTACCGCTTTCCTAGAATCCCAAATCCGTGGCCACTGATGACACCGAGCTTGGTACCTGAAAAAAAAAAAAAGATCCTATGATGGGGTGAGACTTATGTCTCAACAAGCTATCCTAACCCTAAACTAGGCCATCTGTCCCACCGAACTAAACAACATAGACCCATATAAACGAAATCAGCGTAAGGTAATGTCTCATGGCATCAAGTCATAACCCTCACGAGTATTTCAATCAAAGGCAATGGTGGTACACTTGATCAAGCATTCGTACTAGCTTAAAAAATAGGATGTCATCTCACTTGAAATATAAGATACTTCAATCACAACTCCACGATCACATCGCTTCCGGCGCATCACATTTCGTAATCTCGTGTCATATAGGCACATCACAATATTTCACAACATACTACCCCGTGTCATATAGGCACCTCAGGGTGTATCACAACGTACTTCGTAACTCAAAGCCCGCGTTTGGTATGCCTCAGGCTAGGTCCGCGTAATTACGCCTCAAACCGTCTCATTGACAAACCCGCGTAAACGCATCAGGTTTTCAATATCAGCTCAAGCTTGTGTCGACACATATACATTCTCGTCCCGCGTCTCTTACGCATCAGGACGTTGGCCTTTTCCACCCCGCGTCTCAACGCCTCAGGGTACATTTCATTGCGCTACCCCGCGATTACTTCGCATCAGGGTATTTCACATTTCCTCAAGGATTCCCATCACATGTATCATCGAAACAGACACTTAATCACATCTCATCACGAGGAACTTTAGGCACAGAACATATAACGAGGCTTGCCACAACCAATCACGCTTTATTACGAAGTAAGATTTAAAAGTGGTCTCATGCCACCACATAGGCTAACAAGGCACACCAGAGCTTACGGCATCATTCCTCACCAAAATCATTCAAACAAGTAATACGAGCCAATAAATCCATCGATTTCTCAAATAAACCATTCAGTCGCGTCTGAACGTTCTAATAAAGGGTTAGGGGTCACTCACCTTCGTCCGAGCTAGCCAAAATCCACCAAAAACATATCTTCAAGCTCGAATCAACTCAAGATCACCGCTGTCCAAAACAGGGGAGCAGGATACTTCAGCGAAAATTGGTCGTTTCAGTCAATTATCTTTTATAACTTCAACTCCACCCATCATACACCTTAATTATACTCTAAATCACATTCTAGTATGCCTTAACACCACATTTAGAGCATGATAATGCCAAGAACAGCCCCCAACAGAACCGGTATGCTCAAAATTGGAACAGAGCAGAACCGGTTCTGATCCTTTTTGCCTTAACAGTCCACAATCATCTTTAAGTCCCAATCTTTTTCATCAATTCCACTTGGAGAACCCTTAATCAACATGTTATAGAACTCCATAGAAATTTTTGAAGTCAATTATCACTCCTAAGGCCTCCAAACAGATTGATTCCTCCCAATTCACCGGCGGTTAGAATTTGTCCGGGAAATCAACTTCAATCAAACCTAATGACCAGGATTGGTTAAATGGGTTTTCAGTTGACTTTTGACGCAAGGAATTGGAAATCATAAGATGGACGATGGGGAAGTAATCGAGGATTCTATTTCAAGAAACGACGAGGCATTGGATAAAATTGGAAAATCGAGACGACCATTGGATAAATCGATTACCTACGAATTTTTGAAAAATTGGCACATAAGGACATTATACTCGAAATTTTCCCGAGCTTAATGGACATGTGAGGTTCGACCATGAGAGCAATGCTAGTGGCGGCATGGTAGTTTCCTTGTACAAGAATTTATTGGTTGACCATCCCAAAAGATAAGAAAGGAAATAACTAGGAAGGGAAATTTGGATGCCAACTTTCATTGGTGTTCGGCCAAGGGTTGAAAGGAGCTAGTGGTACACGAATTGCTCCATTGGCCGAAGAGTCCTAGAAGGTGGCATGTGAAGCAAAGGCCATCCATAGGTCTATGTCATGTCAAGATCTCAACTAGGATAATGAAGCAATGAGGGTAGCGCCAAGTGGCGCCTTCTTTTCTTTTTCTATGAGACTCCATTGGGTGAAGAACCTAGGGAAATGGCATTAAGCATCATTGGTCTTCCATCATATCCACTTTTGTGATGATGAGTAGTGGCCACTTAGGGCATTGCAAGGTGGCATGAGGATATGGAGAGGTAGCGCATGGGTGACAAGTGTCACTTAAGGGATTCTATGGGCATGCAAGTAAAAGAAAGACCTTTCACCTTCACCCTCCTTTTTCCCCATTCCTTCGGCTGAGTGAGCAAGTGAGTGAGAGAGAAAGTGTGTTCGTGAGAGAGAGCTTGAGAACGAGAGGAGCGGGCGGCCGAGAGTGTGACGGGAAGAAGAAGCCGGCTCGTTGTCAAGGGAGCCAAGAAGAGGAAGAGGAAGGCGTCGAGCAAGAGTAAACTACTAAGGCAAGATTTCCTTCAATCTTACCATAGGATAGAAGTGTATCGTGGTTTTGTTCCATTGAGGAATTCACGTGAGGTTGTAAGGTTGGAAATCGTTCGGGGTCTTCAATTTAGCCATGCGGGTTTCATATTCTGTTTGAGGTGAGAGGCGTGATTAGCTTAGGTTATATTGCATGATATCGGTGGTAAGTTTTGAGGAAAGAGGAAGGAAGTCTAGTGGACAATTAGTTGCCGAGCTGGATTGGAGTAATTTGCTTGATTGAGACCAAAGTGAGTTCGGCATTGGCGTAACCATTTCTGTTTTACGGATTCATTGGGATATGATTAAGTTGTATGGATGTTCTCGAGCTATTCATCGAAGAACTAGCTTAGGATGATATGAGTGTATCAATGATTGGATAAATTAGGAAGCTCAACTCTAGTGTAGTTATGTCACTCGGTCTCGGTAATCTGAGGTATATTATACACCGGTCCTGTTTTACTACATTGAAGGAGTTAATTCGAGACCACATGGTTGGATTTCAAGCTGAATAATAAAGAGTAGGGTTAGGATTGAAAAAGTGTGACAATGGTTGGTCGAATGGAAGGGATTTGGACCGCAGTTATAAGCAAAATAAATCAAGACCCCACGCATTTTAACGATTCTGTTATATTCTGTTCGAGGTATCAAATGAAGTTGAATTGAACTATATGGCGATGTCTTGACTCGTTTGATGAAATCCTAAGCCTGGACCAAGAGAAAAGTTAAGTGACTAGTTGAATCAAGACGAATTGAGGTTGATCGGCAATATAAAACAGAACCTATACTCGGTTTTAGGACAGGAAAGCTGTTCTGTTTATTTGATGATTTTCATTATAGAAATTAACTTTGCTATGCTGGATCTTACCCTAGATATTGTAGAACCATGTTAATACCTTAAACAGGGTTTAGTTGGATGGTTGAATTATTAATGTCAGCCTGTTTAGGGGTTAAAACTGTGACTGCTTTGAGTTATAGTAGGTCAGATTTTTCTGATTTGAGTTTGGAAGAAAGTGGTTAAATCTAAGTCGCCTCGTGAGTGATGGATATGAAGGAGTCGCGGAGTGCTTCATTATTGATCTTGATGCCGAACCTTGGAGATTCTACTAAATAGAAATTGTCACATAAGAGTTGATAGTTTGACTGTTTCCGTAATTGACGAGTTCTTGACATGATGCTTTGCTCGATTAATTATTTTGATAACATATCTCATGTACATATCTTGGTGTATTGGCATGCTTGTTGTTGGCCTGGCTTTGTTATATCAATTGCAGAATTGATAGTGAGAATCTGGTGATTCATGGCTGAGCATGCATTGGCACATGGTGCCTAGCGATATATGATGAGATATGTGGAGTAATTGCTTTTCAGTGCACTGAATTGAGATGACGCCCCTGGGCTGTGTACGGAGATTTGTACGTGCTTGACGACTCTGTGCTGTGTGCTGGGTAGAGCCGTACCATGCGTCGAGGACGCCCTGGAGTAAGGGATCGCCGCAAGCCATTGGGCTTGGCGATGGTTGTGTGAGCGAAGAGCACGTCATTGCATTACATCATGGCATTTCTGCATCTTATGACTCTTGTTTGAGATTCCGAATTGGTCTGGTGCTTTATTGTTATAGAATTGTTCTATAGTTGTCCTAGGGAGTCGTAGGACCCCTATGGTGGGATTGAATGCTTCCTTGCTAGCCGTTGCGCTAACCCACGTTTGTGGACATATTTTTCAGATTAGCATCATGGTGACCATTCACAGGAACTTTGGAGTTCTTATTGACTATGACTCTTATTATCGCAATATGATACATTTAGATGTTCCGCACCTGAAGTTAGTAGCTCATGGACATACTATGTGGGTCGACGAGGGTGAGCCTGCGTTGACTATATATCGTTGGTATGCTATCTATATCCGTGAGGGTAATAGGCTGATAGGTCCTTTTTCCGAGAGCACTTTTGATGCACCTCCCGTTCCTGCCATACTAGTAGCTCCTGTTGAACCCGTAGCTTCTGCTGCCCCGGTGCCACCTCCACCTGATGTTCCTGCTGTTCCAGTTGTCACTGCTCCTATTCCTCATCCAGCACCTATGCCAGATGTGTTTGTTCCTCCACCCGAGCCACTCGAGGAGTCCGAGGATGATAAGATGTTTCCCTCCGACCTATCTGAGGAGGACTGAGGATTTGTAGATAGCCCTGGCAACTTTTGGAGTAGGCGACCGACGATAGGATGGAGTAGTTTTATTTTGGCCATCCCAATTTATGCCTATAGTTTCACGACCGAGTCATCTTTTGTTATATATATATATATATGTATGAACTCTTATGGTCATGTATGACGCTTTATATATGAAACTTCTAAGTTCTTATGTTTGTTGTCTTGAAATTCGCTAAGCTATTATGTTATAATTATTATTGTCGTTGTTGGTGGCCTGTGGTTAATAGACTATAGTCTACTGTTTATTTGTTACTAATCTCTAGTAATCGCTATTAGAGACCTATAACCGTAGGGTGGCGGTCTGGGACGCCATAGCCCCCCGAGGTGGTATCAGAGCATAGTGTTACCCGGAGTGATAAGGTGCGATAGGGATTAGGATATTAGGATGCATGCATAAAAGACTAATTCATGCGATTGTTTAATGGCCGTATACTTAGCGACCTTGTTTAGGCAACTCGCGGAGTTTTCCATTGGCAGTAGCTGTAAGATTTGATGAGACAGACTCAATTGGATATGGGTTGATGTGCAGGATCAATAGATCATCATGAGAAGGACAATGGCATCATCCTCAGGAGGAAACGATAATGCTAGAGCAGGAGGTAGAGTTGAAGGACTAGTTGATCGAACCGATGAAATCCTGCAGACCTTGGCTAATCTTGGTACAGCGATGGGAGCTCAACCACGACAAGCTCCAGATAGAGCCGATGATGGAACAGAAGAATGACGTTTACAGAAATTGGTAGAGTGTTTCCTGAAGCTAGAGCCATCACGATTCACAGGATTAGGAGAACCTTATGAGGCAGAAAAGTGGATAAAGAGAATGGAGAAAATTTTCAGGTTGTTCCACTGTAATAATGTGGATAGGGTCACCTTGGCGGAATATCAACTGGAGGATAATGCTCAGCACTGGTGGGTTACGAGTAAGGATGTGGTGTTTCCACCAGGAACGGCTGTAACATGGGAAGCCTTCGTCAATGCTTGCTATGGCCAATACTTTTCTGATTGTGCTAGGGACCAAAAGATTTCTAAGTTTATGAACCTACTCAAGGAAGTATGACTGTAGTACAGTATGAAACAAAGTTCTCTGAGCTTTCCAGGTTTGCTCCTCAACGGATTGAGACTCAGGAGCGCAGGTGCAAGAGGTTCCTGAATGGCCTCAAGATTGAAATACAAAATCAGTTAGCGTCTCTAAGGATCAGGGAGTATACTGAGTTGTATGAGCCCAACTGGTGGAGCAAGTGTTGTCAAATGAAAAGAAAGAAGCAGAGCAAAAGGCGGGAGGCAGCCGCGTGGCAACCCAGGGACAGGATAACAAGAGACCCAGATGGTTTGATAGACCCCAAGAAACTCCCTATAAAAGGCGCAACTTTGGAAGATTTCGTGGGGTTGGAAAGAATCGAGCATTTGGACAAGCTCGAAATCGAGATAGAGTCTGTAACCGCTGTGGTAAGGCTCATGGCAATCTGTCGTGTAATACTGGAAGAGAGTGTTATGGATGTGGACGAGTGGGACACATAGTGAAAGATTATCCCTAGAAAAAACAGCAAGTCCAGCAGAATCAAGACAACCGAGCAAAACCTATTGGAGCACCGCAAAGGCCTCCAGCTCAAGGCAGGATCCAAGCTATGACTCGAGAGGAAGCAGAAGCTTTTGGAACCACTATAGCAGGTATGATTCCTTTATGTGATAAGGATGCCTATGTGTTATTTGATACTGGGGCAACGCATTCTTTTATATCATCGAGGTTTGCTGAGTTGTGTGGACTGAAGCCTGAAACACTCGAGGTACCCCTTAGTGTATCCACACCATTGAAGGACAAAATAGTGACTACTCTGATTTGCAAGGGATGTGAAATCGTAATAGGAGCACAGAGTCAGAAAATTGATTTGATAGTTATGGGTTTTTATGATTTTGATGCTATTATTGGTGTGACATTCTGAATTCCGACCCCATCTCGAAGCTTATTAGTGAATGAATGTCTATCGATGTATTCCAGTCAATCTCGCTCAGAATTGATCACTCTCGAGTCGACTAACCAATGGGGAATGGCCATATAGGATTTAAAGTACGTGGACTAGAGAATCTAACCACGAGTCGACGCTTTGACCATAAGGATCGTCGAGGAAATATTTTGGACCGCTAAAGGTCGATCTAAGAATGGTTTTAGAACGATTTGCTAGTGTCGTACGATTGGTTCACGGGTGATTCCGTATGATCATGACATGATTTGCGAATTAACCTAAATCGATTCCTAATGATCGAAACCTTCGGGTAACTCTTAAACGTGACATTAGTCGCGGGTCGATACGCGTAACTCCTGAGAGCCGCCCGTTAGTTCGAGACGCGCTGGAATGACAATTGACTAAATTTAGCCATTAGATTGGACTTCGAGATTGGAGGCCGGACATACGAAGATCGTAATGGAGTAAAATTGGACGTCGCCTCATCAGGGAGCTATTAAGATTAGAATTAACCTCGTATGAGTTAGAAAAGAAGGATTCGGACCGACAAGCGAAATCGACCCTTTTACCCCTAAGATTAGTACACTTTTCATTAGTTAAGGCAAGGGCAAAATGGACATTTGCCTATTCACCCACCTTGGCCGAAAATCTAGGGGTGTTTTAGTCATTTGTGCATTGAATTATTGGAGTGGATTGCACTAGCTTGATTGGACAATTTCCCCTAAACCAAACCCCACTAACTTGTCATTCTTGAACACTATTCATTGTCCTTCAACCCCATGAACCACCCCACTATCCAACTTTCCCTCCAAAACCTCTCTTATTTCCTTCCCTCCCTCTCTCTCTCTCTCTCTCCCTCCATTCGGTCGACCACCCCCCATCTCCCTCTCTCCCGTGCGCTCTCTTTCCCTCTCACCCGCCGCCGCTCTCACTCTCGGTTTCGCGGAGGGAACCGGCCAACCGTCGTGCCGCCGCCACTCTGCCACCTCTCACCACCACCAACAAGACCTCCTCTCCCTCTTGGACCGTTGTGGAGACCGCCGTTCGGCCCGGAGTCGCCCGAACCGCTGCTGACCCGAACCGAAGCTTAAGGGAAACGCGGACTGTTCTTGAGAAATCCTTGGCTATCCTTGAGATGAGCGACTTCTAGGACTTAGATGAGCATAATTGGGTGTTGGTAGCTTGAGTTAAGAGTGGTATTAAGGTTATTCTTGGCCATTTTCGTGTAGAGCTCCTATGGGCCGGACTTGGCCGCCGAGGAACCACCGAGTGCCGCGCCGCCTCCCGCCGCTTCAACCGGTTCTTGTTGGCCTTGAGGACTAGGTAAGCTTCCCTAATCCTTTGGTAGGACCTTGTGTGACGGAAGGACCAAGTGAGGGTTCATTTTTAAAGCTTCTAGTGGGCTGTTTTGATGGGAACTTGAAGAACCGATTGTGCCCTTAAGGAAAACCGAGCATGGCCGCACCTTGTGATGCTTGTGATGTTGATTTCTTGGTTGAAGTGCGTGATGAACACCCCTAGGTAGGAACCGAATGCCTATACGGGTGTGCTAGGTGTGTTAGATGGGAGTTGAGCTTAATTGAAACCATAAATTGCTTGATTGATTCTAGGAGCATTCGGCTATGACATTGATTGGCGGCACACCGCGTAAAAATAACCTATTGACTATTCATTGTGTTCGGCCATAGGCCATTGAATGAGATCGTGGGATTTAAAATGGTACCATGCTTGTAAATTCGGCCTTAGGCGGCGAATCGAGACCTTAAGTGTGCTAATTGATCAAGTGAATCCATTGACTGTACTATGGTCTAGTGATGGTGTTCACGTGTGATGATTCTTTAATGAACTTGTAATCGATCGCGGAGTATGACATCGGCCTCGCTTGACCGATTAGTGTAATATAGCATTGTGATATGAATTCGAGAACGAAACGGCCAGGCGATGTCTTGACTTGGTAATGTACATATTTGATTGAGTCACATTATAATTGATTGAAGTATAAGCTTATGTGCATGAGGCGTCCTGATGCGTTAAACGCGGGATGGACCTGAGGCGTTAAACGCGGGTCATGAGAAATGGCATCGGAAGCCTGAGGCGTTAAACGCGGGTTCCTTGATCTCTTAAGCCTAATGCGTTATCACGCGGGCTAAGCCATGAGAGTTTCAATCGTATCGTACATGTAAACTATCCCCTAAATGATGGAATGCTAAGTGCCAAAGTACAAGCCATGTCTAGCCTAAACTATGAGTTATCTGACTAGGTACGTTTGATTGAGTTATTACGTGCCATTGCCTGTTATTCGCTTATTTAGTCATAGCTCGTTGTCTCTTTTTGATTAGGCTAACCATCTTCCCTTAATCCCAAGTGTTGTATTCCTGTTTGTGCTTATGATGTAAGACGAACCGTACGCTATGCTATGACTTGATTAAGTGCTTTATCCCCTCAAACTATCTTATTGTCTAACTGTCTAGGAGTTGTGCATGACGCTTCAGCATGTTCATTTAAGTTTCATTGTCTACCGCGCACTGCTTAGATCCTGGGCATCATTATACAGAAGTGGACGTGAGGCGATGATGCGCACCGATGAGGATTCGGGACGTCACATCCTCGTTTAATTGGTATCTTCGCAAGGTCAGCTCGATCCAAGTTGATTGAGGATTGGAGTAATAAGGTGTGATGATTTGAGGATAATTGGGTAGCAAGACCTTAGGGATTCGCTAGAGTTAGACATAGAATGCATGACATGTGAAATGGCGCTTGTGATTGGCATATTGACTGACATCATCTTTGGTAGACTTAAGGCTATAAGGCTTCGTACTTGGCACTGAGTGTTGACTGTTGATTGCTGATTATTGGATTGGATGACTGGTTGTGATTTGGCTAAGTTGCAGAGGCAACTGAATGCATGATGTTATTGTGATTCCCTCATTGTGATGCTTCTGATGGTTTATTGAGTGCTGATTGTCTTAACTGTGATTGCTGCTGTGATAGTGGCGTAGCCTTGCTAGACTTAAGTAGACGGCTTAGGTCTCTAATTCCTGGATAGAATTATAGTGACTCAGGTGTTGTGAGACTTAGCAAGATGAGCAACCGAACCAGAGGTACTGGAGGAGCGTCTAGCTCTAGGCCGCAAGTGGTAGAAGATCCTAGGTATGACGGAGTCATGAGGATCCTGGAAGAGATTGGGAACTTGATGGGCAGGCAGGCCCAGGAAAAAGCTGCTGCCGTTGCCCAGGCGGCTGAGGCTGCAGTCGCTGCCGCCAACCTAGCAAACAGGAATAATGGGAACAATGGGCATGACAATGATGGTGGCATTGCCCAAGGACAAGGGAATCGCAGGATGGGCCAGTTGATGGAGCACTTTATGAAGCTGAAGCCATCGAAGTTCGATGGTACGGGGGACCCCGGGGCTGCCCCTGCTTGGATTGAAGAGTTGGAAAAGGCATTTGAAGTGTTGGGTTGTACAGAAGCTGAGAAGGTGACTCTAGCCGTGTACCAGCTCCGTGGGACTGCGAATGATTGGTGGAAGGCCACAAAGGGAAGAGTTTTCCCCGAAGGGATGGAACCAAATTGGACCGTCTTCGCGGAAGTGTTCAATGCTAAGTATTTTTCCAGAGCGGCTCAAGAACAGAAAATGATTGAGTTTCAGAATCTTCGACAGTATCAGATGAACATCGACCAGTACGAGGCGGAATTCGCAAGGCTGTCCAAGTATGCCCCGAGAATGGTCGAAAACCCTGAGGACAGGGCGAGAAGGTTCAGAGATGGGTTGAGACCTGACCTTCGTAGCCAGTTGGTGCTGTTGGACTTGCAGGGCTATGATGCAATCTACGAAAGAGGTCAATTAGTGGAAAGAGACATGAAGGAAAGAGGAATCGCTTCTGGGTCGCGATTCACTCCTGTGAGGGATAACCGTCAGTTCGGCAAGAGGCCAATGTCAAGCAACATGCGTTTTGTCCCTCCAGCGAGAAGGAACATTAGCAAGCCTGCTCCCCGGCCGAGTTGGAACTGCCGCTTGCATGGGAGCGGACCTTGCCCGAGCAGGACGGGCGCTTGTTTCAAGTGTGGCCAGCTGGGCCATCAGATAAGGAACTGCCCGAGCCAGGCACCAGGGCCCCAAGCTCAAGGGAACCGACCGCCAGCGGGACCGCAGGCGGGAGCTCCGCAGAACAATGCCAATAGGCCGCCAGCTCAAGGAAGGGTGTATACTGTAGCGCGAAGGGAAGCGGAGAACGCGCCTAGCGTGGTCACAGGTACAGTTACTTTATGTGATCATGCTGCCTATGCCTTGTTTGACCCTGGAGCATCGCATTCGTTCATATCTGCTCAGTTCGCTGATTTGGTTGGAATTGAATTGAAACCTCTGGAAATGATGTTGCATGTTACCACCCCGTTGAAGGATGAAGTGTTGGTTTCGCTAGGCTGTTCAAATTGTAAGATAGTCATTGGTGGTAGTGAGGAAAGAATATATTTAGCTGTACTGCCTATGTTTGACTTTGACGTGATTATTGGTATGGATTGGTTGAGTAGACAAAGAGCTGTCGTTGATTGTGGTAGCAGGGTGATTCATTTCCATCCTAATGATCACCCTAGATTCGAGTTTGTGGGAAGTCGAGGAGGGACCTCAATCCCTTTGATTTCGTCACTTGAGGTGACTAGGCTTTTGGACGAAGGATGTCCAACTTACTTAGCTGTCGTCATGGATCCGACTGTAGAGGAACCCAAGTTAGAGGATATAGCAGTGGTGCGTGACTTTCCCGATGTCTTTCCTCAAGAGTTGCCAGGGTTGCCTCTAGAAAGGGAAATAGAGTTCATAATTGAGTTAGCACCCGGAACGGAACCGATTTCGAAGGCACCCTATAGGATGTCCTTGTCAAAGCTGAAGGAACTAAAGGTACAGATGCAGGAATTACTGGACAAAGGATTTATTCGTCCAAGCGCTTCGCCTTGGGGAGCGCCAGTCTTGTTTGTAAGGAAGAAGGATGGGACGTTGCGTTTATGCGTTAACTATAGACAGTTGAACCAGGTAACTATCAAGAACAAGTACCCGTTGCCAAGGATAGACGACTTGTTTGACCAGCTGCAAGGAGCTTCTGTGTTCTCCAAGATAGACCTAAGGACGGGTTATCACCAGTTGAGGATTAAGAAGGAAGATATACCGAAGACAGCCTTTCGGACGAGATATGGGCACTATGAGTTTACGGTCATGCCATTTGGATTGACTAATGCCTCAACTGCTTTCATGGATTTGATGCACATAGTGTTTAAGAAATACTTAGATCAGTTCGTCATTGTCTTCATCGACGACATCTTGATTTACTCAAAGAACCCCGAGGAGCATGAGGAGCAATTGAGTATAGTTCTACGGACATTGAGGGAACACTCGCTGTACGCCAAGTTTAGTAAGTGCGAGTTTTGGCTTAACGAAGTTGCGTTCCTTGGACATGTCGTCTCTGGAAATGGAATTTCAGTAGACCCAGCAAAGATTGAAGCAGTAACGAATTGGCCTAGACCTACATCAGTAACAGAGGTTCGAAGCTTCCTAGGATTAGCAGGGTATTACCGAAGGTTCGTGGAAAAGTTTTCCTCGATAGCTACTCCATTGACGAGGCTGACTAAGAAAGATACGCGGTTTGAATGGACGGATAAGTGTGATAGGAGTTTTCAGGAACTTAAGCATCGTTTGACGACTGCACCTGTGTTGACCATTCCTTCTGGACCTGGAGGTTATGAGATTTACAGCGATGCGTCGCTGAAAGGATTAGGATGCGTCCTGATGCAACATGGAAGGGTTGTGGCTTATGCGTTGCGACAGTTAAGACCCCGTGAGATGAATTACCCGACGCATGATTTGGAACTGGCAGCTATTATCTTCGCGTTAAAGATTTGGAGACATTACTTTTGTGGAGAAAGGTTTCAGATTTACACGGACCACCAGAGTTTGAAGTACTTGTTTTCCCAAAAGGAGTTGAACATGAGGCAACGTCGATGGATGGAGTTGCTCAAGGACTATGATTGTGATATTCTTTATCACCTCGGAAAGGCGAATAAGGTTGTGGATGCGCTGAGCCGGAAATCGAGCATCGCGCATTTGATGGTTAAGGAATGGACCCTGTTGGAAGGAATAAGGGATTCAGAGTTTAAGCTCGAAGTCTGTCAGCTGTCTTGCCTCTTAGCCACATTAAGAATTGAACCAGAAATTCACGAGAAAGTGAAGGCCTTGCAATCTACGGACCCTGACATCCAAAAGATCTTGGAAATGGATGCCGCGAAGAGAAAACCCGACTTTCAAGTATACGAGGATGGAATTCTGAAGTTTCGTGGACGAATGTGCGTACCTAGTGACGAGGAGCTTAGAGAAAAGATCTTGTCAGAAGCTCGAAGTGTTTGACGTGCCAGCAAGTTAAGGCTCAGCATTGTAACCCTGGTGGGATGTTACAGCCTCTGGAAATCCCCGAGTGGAAGTGGGATCACATTACCATGGACTTTGTCATGGGTTTGCCGAGGAGTCAGAGAGGGCATGATTCGATCTGGGTGATCGTGGATAGGCTGACTAAGTCCGCGCACTTCCTGGCAGTAAGAAAAGATTTCGCGATGGATAGATATGCAGAGTTGTACATGAGGTACGTAGTTCGTCTTCATGGAGTCCCAGTGACGATTACTTCGGATAGAGACCCCAAGTTTACCGCTTCATTTTGGAAAAGCCTCCAAGAGGCTTTGGGAACGAAACTACAGTACAACACCGCTTATCACCCCCAGACAGACGGACAATCAGAAAGGACAATTCAGACGCTTGAAGACATGCTGAGAGCTTGCGTGTTAGACTTTAAAGGAGGTTGGGAAGATCAGTTACACTTGGTAGAGTTTGCCTATAACAACAGTTACCAGCAGAGCATCGGAATGGCACCATTCGAAGCTTTATACGGTAGAGCGTGCAGGATCCCTCTATGCTGGGATGAAGTTGGTGAAAGAAGCATAACAGGCCCAGAATTGGTAGAACAGTCAGTGGAGGCAGTGAGAGTCATCAGAGAAAGATTGAAAACCGCGCAGAGCCGCCAGAAGAGTTACGCCGACAAGCGGCGCAGGCCTTTGGAGTTTCCAGTAGGAGACCACGTTTTCTTAAAGGTGTCACCGATGCGAGGTCTATCTCGGTTTGGGAAGAAAGGAAAACTGAGTCCGAGGTATGTAGGCCCTTTCGAAATTCTGGAGCGGATTGGAACTCTGGCCTATAGACTCGCCTTGCCGCCAAGTTTGTCACAAGTTCACAGTGTATTTCACGTGTCGATGCTGAGGAAGTACGAACCGGACGCGACTCATGTACTGGACCACGAAGTGGTAGAAGTGGACGACCGAGTGACGTTTGTGGAAAGACCAGTTAGGATAAAGGATAGGAAGGAGCAAGTCCTGAGGAACAAAACAATCCCGCTTGTAAAGGTGATCTGGGAGCACCATGGGACTGAAGGAGCCACCTGGGAAAGTGAAGAAGCGATGAGGCGTCAGCACCCCCATTTGTTTGAGTAGGTGGTTGTAGTGTAAATTTCGAGGACGAAATTTCAGTAAGGGGGAAGAATTGTGACATTCTGAATTCTGACCCCATCTCGAAGCTTATTAGCGAATGAATGTCTATCGATGTATTCCAGTCAATCTCGCTCAGAATTGATCACTCTCGAGTCGACTAACCAATGGGGAATGGCCATATAGGATTTAAAGTACATGGACTAGAGAATCTAACCACGAGTCGACGCTTTGACCATAAGGATCGTCGAGGAAATATTTTGGACAGCTAAAGGTCGATCTAAGAATGGTTTTAGAACGATTTGCTAGTGTCGTGCGATTGGTTCACGGGTGATTCCGCATGACCATGACATGATTTGCGAATTAACCTAAATCGATTCCTAATGATCGAAACCTTCGGGACTAGAGATTGACCCTCGCGATTACATGACAACCAAAGCCGCCGTGGCTCGAGTAACTCTTAAACGTGACATTAGTCACGGGTCGATACGCGTAACTCCTGAGAGCCGCCCGTTAGTTCGAGACGCGCTGGAATGACAATTGACTGAATTTAGCCATTAGATTGGACTTCGAGATTGGAGGCCGGACATTCGAAGATCGCAATGGAGTAAAATTGGACGTCGCCTCATCAGGGAGCTACTAAGATTAGAATTAACCTCGTATGAGTTAGAAAAGCAGGATTCAGACCGACAAGCGAAATCGGCCCTTTTACCCCTAAGATTAGTACACTTTTCATTAGTTAAGGCAAGGGCAAAATGGACATTTGCCTATTCTCCAACCTTGGCTGAAAATCTAGGGGTGTTTCAGTCTTTTGTGCATTGAATTATTGGAGTGGATTGCACTAGCTTGATTGGACAATTTCCCCAAAACCAAACCCCACTAACTTGTCATTCTTGAACACTATTCATTGTCCTTCAACCCCATGAACCACCCCACTATCCAACTTTCCCTCCAAAACCTTTCTTATTTCCCTCCCTCTCTCTCTCTCTCCCCCTCCATTCGGTCGACCACCCCCCATCTCCCTCTCTCCCGTTCGCTCTCTTTCCCTCTCACCCGCCGCTGCTCTCACTCTCTGTTTCGCAGAGGGAACCGGCCAACCGTCGTGCCGCCGCCACTCCGCCACCTTTCACCACCACCAGCAAGACCTCCTCTCCCTCTTGGACCGTCGTGGAGACCGCCGTTCAGCCCGGAGTCGCCCGAACCGCTGCTGACCCGAACCAGAGCTTAAGGGAAACGCAGACTGTTCTTGAGAAATCCTTGGCTATCCGTGAGGTGAGCGACTTCTAGGACTTAGATGAGCATAATAGGGTGTTGGTAGCTTGAGTTAAGAGTGGTATTAAGGTTATTCTTGGCCATTTTCGTGTAGAGCTCCTAGGGGCCGGACTTGGCCGCCGAGGAACCGCCGAGTGTCGCGCCGCCTCCCGCCGCTTCAACCGGTTCTTGTTGGCCTTGAGGACTAGGTAAGCTTCCCTAATCCTTTAGTAGGACCTTGTGTGACGGAAGGACCAAGTGAGGGTTCATTTTTAAAGCTTCTAGTGGGCTGTTTTGATGGAAACTTGAAGAACCGATTCTGCCCTTAAGGAAAACCGAGCATGGCCGCACCTTGTGATGCTTGTGATGTTGATTTCTTGGTTGAAGTGCGTGATGAACACCCCTAGGTAGGAACCGAATGCCTATACGGGGTGTGCTAGGTGTGTTAGATGGGAGTTGAGCTTAATCGAAACCATGAATTTCTTGATTGATTCTAGGAGCATTCGGCTATGACATTGATTGGCGGCACACCGCGTAAAAATAACCTATTGACTATTCATTGTGTTCGGACATAGGCCATTGAATGAGATCGTGGGATTTAAAATGGTACCATGCTTGTAAATTCGGTCTTAGGCGGCGAATGGAGACCTTAAGTGTGCTAATTGATCAAGTGAATCCATTGACTGTACTATGGTCTAGTGATGGTGTTCACGAGTGAGGATTCCTTAATGAACTTGTAATCGATCGCGGAGTATGACATCGGCCTCGCTTGACCGATTAGTGTAATATAGCATTGTGATATGAATTCGAGAACGAAACGGCCAGGCGATGTCTTGAATTGGTAATGTACATATTTGATTGAGTCACATTATAATTGATTGAAGTATAAGCTTATGTGCATGAGGCGTCCTGATGCGTTAAACGAGGGATGGACCTGAGGCGTTAAACGCGGGTCATGAGAAAAGGCATTGGAAGCCTGAGGCGTTAAACGCGGCTTCCTTAATCTCTTAAGCCTGATGCGTTATCACGCGGGCTAAGCCATGAGAGTTTCAATCGTATCGTACATGTAAACTATCCCCTAAATGATGGAATGCTAAGTGCCAAAGTACAAGCCCTGTCTAGCCTAAACTATGAGTTATCTGACTAGGTACGTTTGATTGAGTTGTTACGTGTCATTGCCTGTTATTCGCTTATTTAGTCATTGCATGTGTTTAGGAGTGTTCGGAAGTCCCAAGTGCCTAGCTTAGGGTTAGGCTAGCTTATTGAGTATATCTCACCCCGTCGTGGGACCCACCTTTTCAGACCCCAAACCCTGAGTATGCCGCCGCCGCCGATTTTTGGGGTACCTGTCTGGGTGGAGCAGTATTCAACGGAGTACCCCGTGGGAGAAGGGAAGGCGTATATTAGGAAGTATGGCACTATCTGGATGGATGTGGGCTTAGCAGACTGGAGGCCGGACAGATCGCGGCATGGTTCTATCGAGACAGGGACCTCACAGTCGGACCGTTGAGGACTTTTGACGTACCGTGGGATGTCATTGGCGAGCAGGACCCTTCGATTGTACACCCTGCTGATGGGGAGCTCACTGATTCCTAGACCGCCCCTGATCCGGATCTTCCGCCGGTACCGTCTCAGAACCCCGAGATTTTATGGCGACGTCGTGGAACCCTCTGATGCCGAAGATCCCATGGAGACTGACGAATCTGAACCCGAGGAGGATGAAGAAGCACTGGACGATTCCGAGGACGAGCCCTTGGAGGAGGAGCATAACTCCGACGGAGAGGCCATCTTCCACCCTTCGCCCGAACCTGGGGAGGACGAAGATCCGGAGCAAGTGTTTGAGGAAGAAGAAGAAGAAGAAGAGGAAGAGGAGGAAGACCTTGAGGAGTATGACCCTGTGTATCGCGAGGATCCAGACGACGACCGCGAGATCGACCCCTAGATAGCTTAGGCGCCCATGACTTTTGGAAGTTACTTTTGGAGTAGTGCCTGACCCATAGCTCGTTGTCTCTTTTTGATTAGGCTAACCATCTTCCCTTAAGGTCAAGTGTTGTATTCCAGTTTGTGCTTATGATGTAAGACGAACCGTACGCTATGCTATGACTTGATTAAGTGCTTTATCCCCTCAAACTATCTTATTGTCTAACTGTCTAGGAGTTGTGCATGACGCTTCAGCATGTTCATTTAAGTTTCATTGTCTACCGCGCACTGCTTAGATCCTGGGCATCATTATACAGAAGTGGACGTGAGGCGATGATGCGCGCCGATGAGGATTCGGGGCGTCACAATTGGTCTGGATTGGCTACGTGACTTACGAGCCACTGTGGATTGTTTTAAAAAGTTAATTCGATTTAGCCCTCCTAATGAGAACAATTTCGAGTTTGTGGGGACTGGAAACCGTGCGACTGTACTTTTGGTATCCGCAGTGGAAGCTCATAAACTTCTAGGTAATGGGTGTCAAGGATTTCTTGCTAACGTCAGAGAGTTAACTAAGAAGGAAGTCAATATTGGTGATGTCCCAGTAGTTCAAGAATTCTTAGATGTCTTCCCTGAAGAATTACCAGGATTACCCCCGAAGCGACAAGTTGAGTTTACTATTGAATTGGCCGCAGGAATTGAGCCTATTTCTTAAGCTCCCTATAGAATGGCTTTCACTGAGCTTAAGGAGTTGAAAGTACAATTGCAGGAATTGCTGGATAAAGGATTTATTAGGCCAAGTACTTCACCATGGGGAGCGCCGGTATTATTTGTCAAGAAGAAGGATGGGTCACTTCGTTTGTGCATTGATTACAGACAACTAAATCTAGCGACCATCAAGAATAGATATCCTCTACCAAGAATTGATGACCTATTTGACCAACTGCAAGGAACCTCTATTTTCTCAAATATCGATTTAAGGTCCCTCTAATCGAATCGACCAACCCCTCCTCTTGCGAGATCGATAGGCTCTTATAGCTCTTCGAAGATTTTTGGCGCGGAACGGGGGGCTAACTATCTTGGAATGGCACGCGCAAGCGCGTGCCATTTGGTCCAAACAGCGCCGGAGACGGTGGGTAATCCGTCCAACTCCGTTTGGTTCTTCCATTCTCCCAATCTCACGCGCATTTTGCATAGATTTGAGCTGCATTTGAGAGTGTTGACTTTCGCAGGTTTCGCAAACTTGATCGGTCAATTATTTCCCATTCCGGTGACGTTAAGTGGTGCCACCGGTGTTGATCGACAGGGGACGGCGAGCGGAATGAAACGTCCACCGTTCCTCTTTCAATTACTCGCAAATTGACCTTCAATTTGACAATCAAAATCGAGCAAGGGGACTGTCCATTCTGCGCGAAAGCTTAATGAAGAAGACGACACTGTAGCGGACCGGTTCGACCGGCGGTCTGACCAGTCTGAACCGGTTCCGACGTACAATTTTTTAAATTAAACCCAAATTAATGGGAATTTTTTGTGATTGGACCTCAGAATCGAATTTAGGGCATGGATTTTATCAAGAAATGTGCTTTTGCCCAAAAGTTCATATCAATTTCAACAAAAACCCCAAATTTTCATTTAATTGCAAATCGGGGGATTGTGCAATTGAAGGTTCAAATGATCAAATTGGACTAAATTACCTATGCCAATCGATTCAAAATGATGAAAAACGTTGGGTAGTGTGTTCAATTTGCAATGGTAGTCCTTGAATTGAAAGTAATTTCAATTATGCCTAATTTCAAGGACTAAAATGCAATTTTAGTATTCAATTTTGTCCAATTTATGCAATTAGACATTCTGTGAGGGCAATTGTGTTAAATTGTAATAAGGGACAATTAGATTGAATGTCAAGATCCTAAAAATTACCAAAATTACAAATTAAAAGACTCAATTGACATTTTTTTACCAAATTCAATCGTAAGTGTTACAAAGGAACATGCAAAATTGAATCTGATTTTAAACTTTTTGTGAGGTCAAAAAGACAAGGGATTTAAAATAAAAATATTTACCTTTTTTTCCATATTTTTGTGAACTCAAATGCTATTTTTCTTGATTTTTATAGTATTTTCCTAATTTCTGAAAATATTAAAAAAATACGAAAAATATGAAAAATTATTTTTGTCAAAAATGGTTCCTTAGGATTGGCCAAGGCCACCAAAGTTGATTTTGTAATTTTTGATTTTTTATGAATTTGTTTATGAATTTTCTAAGAAATAACTAGAAAAGGCTGATCCAAAATTAGGTGTCAACAGCTGCCCCTCTTTGAGAGGAATCTCGTGAGAGGTTGTCTCAAAGACAGTAACACCTTAGTCTAGATCGACTCTATTGGGAAATAGAAAAATGAATCCTGACATCTAATCTTTCTTGTCCCGCTGGTGAATGCTTTGCCTTATCTTTGCCGATGTGAGAGAGAGAGAGGCGGGATAGAGATGCTCACCTATTACTCACCTGCCTGATGCTCGCGCGGCATGCGCGGTGTATAGCAGGTTCAAATGGATACCTAGGGGCTCGTCTCTTGAGCATCATAGGGCGGTTAAACTCTAGTCTGTATGGTGGGCCAAACTAGAGTGGGATTCCTATATTTGACAGGAACCTACGAATGACGCACCCAATCTTTTTAGGGATTGTCAGAAGTTTTGATCCGTATGGCGGATCAAACCATGAATAGTACTCATCTCTGCTAGGAACCTATGGATGACGCATCCGTTCTGTAGGGATTGTCGAACATTTTGATCGGTCAGGGGTATCAGGACGTGAATAGGACTCTTTTCTGCTAGGAACCTATGGATGACGCACCCGTTCTGTAGGGATTATCGAATATTTTGATCCGTCAGGGGGATCAGGCCGTGAATATGACTCCTTTCTGCTATGAACCTATGGAAGACGCACCCGTTCTATAGGAATTGTCGAACACTAAGTTGATCCTACACTCCGAGGGATCAACTAGGGTCTATACAAGTGAGGTGTACCTAACTCTTAGGTTTACCAAATGAGTTATTCTGATTTTAGGGATTACCTAGAATCTTACAGATAGCTGGTTCTAAAAATTATCATTTTAACGTCCAAGGCGTTATTCTGGGATTTGGGGACTCCAAGTATCATGCAGAAAACTCAAACCTGCAAAAATTTTGATAAAATTTTTCTAGGATTTATGGGTTACCTGAAATCTCACAAAAAAACGATTCTTAAAATTGTCCTTTCGACATTGGAGGTGACATTTTGGGATCTGGGAACTCCAAGCATCCTACAGAAAGCTCAAATCTATGAAACTGAAATCTCATAGAGAGATGATTCCGAAGATTGTCCTTTCGACATTGGAGGTGACATTCTGGGATCTGGGGACTCCAGGCATCCTGCAGAAAACTCAAACCTATAAAACTGAAATTGTCACGCCCGCGTCCTTTACGAGTGCGCTAACATCCCTTTCTGTAGTGCCTTCACGATACGTCCCAAGGATCGACTCGTCTATCAATATGCTCGTGGAATGAAACGCACATGCGGAAGCGATAAACCAAACTCCATACATACAACTTCACAAGATGACTTACAATGTGTTCAATATAATTACAGAATAGTCGGTTTACAATATTCAGCTTGAAATCATAAAACATGACTGGGTCGGTCATAAACTTCTAACTGTTTATTTCTAGGAAACATCAGAAAAGAAATGGTACGACTACTCCTACGCCTCTAGTTTGACAACATCCATCGACTTTAGTCCAGACTCTCTAGCTTCAAGTTTAGCATCGAGATTCTCCAGTATATCATCGGGGTCAAGGCTTAGGGTCTGAAAAAATGGGTCCCACGACGGGGTGAGATAAATCTCAATAAGCTAATCCTAACCCTAAGCTAGGCACTTAGTATTTCCAGACACTCCCAAACACATGCGATCACCAAACAACAAACGCAAGACAAACGGCATGCGGCAATTCGATTAATGCTTATAACATCGTAACATTCATAATTCTAGGCTAGGCTTCGTACTTTGGTACTCAAATGCTCATCTCATCTAAAATAGCACTCATGCTTGGTACAACCTTACATTTCATGGTCAGGCCCGCGTCATATAGGCGCCTCAGGCATTTTCATCAAACAATCTCGCGTCGTATAGGCGCGTCAGGAATTTCTTATTACACAATCCTGCGTCGTATAGGCGCATCAGGATATTCTCATTACACGCAATCTCGCGTCGTATAGGCGCATCAGGATATTCTCATCAATCAATCTCGCGTTGTATAGGCGCATCAGGATTCCACGTGCACATAAACCCATGATTAAATCAATTATAGATAAACGCATCCCGTTGTGTATTTTATCAATTCAAGGCATCATTTATTCATCACATCCTCGATCTCATATCATGATACCACATTACCTCAATCAATTAAGCTAGGCCATATTAATACTTCGTGATCGAATACAAGTTAATTAAATGAGTCCACAATCCTTGCTACCACCATTCGACCATCACAAGACATTCGGATCAAACAATCGATTAAGCTACCCAAGGTACCAATTTGGCACACAAGGCCGAATCTACTAGTCATGGTGTTCTTCCAATTATGTAATTCCACATTTAACTCATGGCCAAATAGTATTAATGGTCACTAGGTCATTTTCATGTGATACATCACTAATTCACTTCATGGCCGAACACATTGGAGCACAATCAAGAGTTCCGTCAACTAAATCAAGTCTAATCAAGTCCTATCGTTCTCAATGGCCCACCAAGACATTCGGCTCACTTATAGACACATTCTCTAGACTACTTCAATCACGATTTCAACATTTCAAACACCATAAATCACTCCCACATTAAGTCCTTAAAACCCACATATTCGGGTACCTTGGAGTTCTACCTAGAACGACCCACAAAAATCACTCTAAATCATCTCTCGCTCGGTCCTTTAATATCTAAGGTCCTAACGAAGGGTTAGAACTAGCTTACCAAGCAAATGGATCAAGGTAGATCGGTCAAGAGGGCGGTGGAGTCCTCGACGCAAATCTGGTTCGGCGAAGAGTATTCGGCCTCCTTGAGGTTTCACATCAAAAGGCCAAGAACAAACATCAATTCCACTCTTAACTCCCATTCCTAACTTTATAACAAGCTCAACTAAGTCCCAAGAGTCGCTTACCTCAAGCCAAGCGAAGAAACTTTCAAGAACAACCCTGGTCTCCTCACGGCTCCTAATCTGATCAAGTTAGATCGGCGGTTCCTCGAGCTCTAGGGTTCCAAATGAGGCTATCCTATAGCTCACGGTGGAGAGGAGAGCGAGATGGTAGTGGTTTGTGATGGTGGAGTGGCGGCCAGCGGTGTTCCGCCAAGAGGAAGCCGTGAGAGGGAGATGAGAGGAAGAGAGAGAGTTGAAAGGAACGTGAAAAATGGAGGAGGAGAGGTTTAGTGGTGATGGTGGCCGAATGAGGGAGAGAGAGAGAGAAAGATGTGTTTATCCAACACCAAGAGAAGAGATAATTGGAGGGAAAAGTGAGTGGAGTAGTTGATGACAATGAATAGTGACTATGAAAAGACTAGTTGGTGGGAGTAGTTTGTGAGGAAATGGCCACATCAACTTGTCTAATCCATTTTCCAATAATTCAATGGTCAAATGACCAACTTACCCTTCAATTTTCGGCCAAAAGTGGGGAGTGGCAATTGTCCATTTTGCCTTTACTTATTTCTAAGAGGAAGGTCACTAACTTAAGGGTAAAAGAGTAATCTCTAATCGTCCGTCCGGATTTCACTTTTCTACATGATAAAGGGTGAATTCTAATCTTAATGGTTCTCGATGAGGCGACGTCCAATTTAATACTATTGGAATTCTCGAATATCCGACGCCTAATTCTGAAGTCCAATCCGTGGCTAAATTCCGTCAATGGCGGCTCCAGTGTATCTCAAACTAACGGGCGGGTCTTAGGAGTTACGCGTATCGACCCGTGACTAATGTCACGTTTAAGAGTTATTCGAGTCATGGCGACCTTGGTTGTCATGTAATTGCGATGGTCAATCGCTAGTTCCAAAGGACGCGATCATCAGAAATTGGTTTAGGTTGATTCGCAAATTATACGATGGTCAAACGGAATCACCCGCGATCCAATTGTATAACACTAGCAAATCGTTCCAAGACCAATCTTAGACCGGCCTATCATGGCTCAAAATATCCTCTCAGCAATCCTTGTGGTCAAGGCACCAATCCATGGTCGAGCTCTTTGGTCCACGTACTTAAATCCTATTTAGCCTTTCCCCATCGATTAGTCTTCTCAAGAGTGGCCAACTCTGAGCGAGATTTAACGGAAGCACACTAACGAGATGTCTCATTAAATCATACTTCGGAAAGGGTCGGATTTCGGAATGTCACAAAAATCTCATAGAGAGATTATTCCAAAGATTGTCCTTTCGACATTGGAGGTTACATTCTGGGATCTTGGGACTCCAGGCATCCTGCAAAAAGCTCAAATCTATGAAACTTAAATCTCCCAGAGAGATGATTCCGAAGATTTTCCTTATGGAGCAAAGTCTACTTCTTGGACCTAGGGCTGTCATGAGTCTCATAGAAGCTTAGACTTAGGAGTTCATTCCTCATTTGCAAAGATATTAGTCCTCTTGAGGTAATGATAATCATAGTGCAGGTAAAGGTTCATTTTAACCTATGCAATTATGCAAAATGACTTAGGATGCTGGAGGTTATCCAAAACATTTTTAAGCATGCGAGGATGATCAAGAATCCTTGCGAGGAAAATCCTTGGATCAAACAATTTGAAGTTTCCAACTTGCTTCCGAGCGTTTTATTGGAATGTCTCTGTCAGAAAAGTCTTCTTACCTATTTTTCTGACTTGGTCTTTTAATAACAAGAGCACTTGAATTTCCTAATACCCTATACCCGGGTTTTCGGGACCGTTCGCAGTGCATACATTTAGATCAATCGGGAGGTCTTTACGGGATCGAAATGCTGGGCTTGGTCAACGGTTTTCAAAGAGGGACTTGCAAGCAAGTCAAGGCTATTGAAGAGGAATATTCAACATTTGCTCTAGGTTTACAAGTTAAGAAACCTGCAAAATGAGAAAGAAATAATCTTTCTCGAAATTCTTTGAGTTAAGCTTAGACATTAAACCCTATATTAACCCAAATGCTTTAATCAGAAAAGACTTCTCAGGGTTGTAACATAGGTAGGATTGGGGACCGAAAAAAAGGTTAATTTTTGGCTTAGAATATGTGAAGGGTTTAACATTGGTGATCATTGCAAGTTTGCTGCCGATCTAGTCCCTTTCGGTTCAAAGAGCGCCTTCAATCTTTGAAGTGCAGTGGTAGTTTTTGGAGAACTTCTCTCTCGCGTTAGCGAGGCGTCAACATCTGAATGTGACATAATCTGGGAGTATCTTTCGCAGTCCAGCTCCCTTAGGATTTTCTTTTACAATCAGATCTCACTAGTGACCTATACAAAGGTATCGTGCCATTTTTTGGCATTCACAAGATCAAACACATGATTCACAAGTGTACAAGTATTTGGATAGGCATTGACCTTACTTTTACCGGGCACTTTGCTTTTTCTTGATGCCCCAGATTGGATTTTTCTCTCTCTTTTTTTAAATTTTTTTTGTTGAAATCCCACATTTTCCTTTCTTTTGGGAATCAAGCTTTTCAAATAAGTGTGATAGATGTACAATTTGAATCTCCGCACTCGGACATTAACCTAGGAATTTTTCATAATTCCTATTCTTTTGAACTCTTCCACTCTTGAAGTGACATTGCTTCCGTCTTGGGATATGCAATGATCACCAACGGGTTTGTGAAACGAACGTATAGGCTCAATTGGGCTGTGCAAAGAGTAAAAGTGTATAGGATAGAGAAACGAATGCTTTTCGTCATCCTAAAGCACTTGAATCACCATAGAAGTTAAAATGACAAGCAACACACGAAGATTGATGCAAGTCTGAGCAATAGAATTTCTAACCATTTACCTCATGATACTGCTGGACTTACTTCTAGTTGGCCCCAATGTGGGGTGGTTCTTGACAGGGGTGAAGAATGCGACCGTCGTTCAAAGGGTTATCAATGGTCACCTGTAGTGTTTATGATAGAGAAACGAATGCCTCCGTCATCTCAATCCATGTAATCACTGCGAAAGGCCCTTATACCCTCGGATCCAGGCTTTCCTATTCTCACACTTCTCTCATATCTCGAGTGTATATAGGATGTGTTTGGGTTAGGTTTGCCTTCCATCTGGAGGAACATTCCTGTTAGACAGTCTAAGCAAGCTATATTTTGGAAAAATCACTTTGTTTTTCTCCAGGCATTTACTCCATCATAGATTTCAAAGATGCATCATGCATACTTGGATCATGCTTGGACAATCTCTGGTTCTGACAGGTGTGTAGTAAATGTCAGGGATTCATTGTTTTTTTTCAAAAACAATGTTTATTCCTAAGTTCGGGCATGTGAATGTTCGTTCTCTTGTTCTTTTCATCTTACAGGAAGTGAGAGAGACTTTACTGCGTTCTTCTTTTGTTGTCTTCCGTCTTCATCAGGCATTCCTGGTACTTGATGTTGAAGACTCTTTCGTCTAGGTTCCGTTTGGATGAATCCGATTTTGAGTCCGCTTCTCGGAATCCTGCAAAACTGAACACATGCTAGTGTATGCATGGATGCATGATATGCTTATGTAATGACTGTTATAGCGATTCGGATCATTTTGGGACAAGCCACATATTCAATAGCTGATTTCATTTTAAGGATAATACTTCTTCACAGCATCTGAATTTACAGGGTGCCCCAATTCTTCTTCTTCAGGATTTACAAGAATCAACGCTCCTCCTGTGAGAATCTTTTTGACAATATAGGAGCCTTCGTAATTCGGGGTAAACTTGCCTCCCGGGTGGACATCATTTGGCAGAGTCTTCTTTACCACCAGGTCGTCTACCTCAAAATTTCTGGCTCTAACCTTTCGATTGAATGACTTGGCTATCCTTTTCTAGTAACCTTGACCATGACAGATCGCTCTGAGACGCTTCTCGTCTATTAAATTCAGCTGTTCATATCTGTGTTTGGAGTATTCTATTTCAGAAAGTTTACCCTCTGATAAGATTCTTAAAGAGGGAACCTTAACTTCCTCGGGCAGGACCGTTTACATCCCCGTATACTAGAGCGTAAGGAGTTGCCCCTATAGAAGTCCTGATCGAAGTTCGATATGCCATTAAGGCAAAGGGTAGCCTTTCATGCCAATCCCTATAATTCTCTGCAGTCTTAGCCAAGATCTTTTTGATATTTTTGTTAGCCGCTTCCACTGCCCCATTCATCTGTAGGCGGTAAGGGAAAGAGTTAAGATGTCGAATACCAAAGCGGTCTAGTAGATCATTGACAATCTTGTTGTTCAGGTTGGACCCATTATTTGTAATGATCGCTTGATGGGTACTATATCGAGAGATTATGTCTCTCTTAATAAACTTTGCCACACTTCTTGCGGTGACATTCTTGTAAGAATTGGTCTCTATCCACTTTGTGAAGTAATCGATCGCCACCAGGATGAAGCGATGACCATTTGAAGCCGTTGGATTGATGGGTCCTATCATGTCCATCCCCCACATAGAAAAAGGCCAGGCTTCGGACATTTGATGCAGTTCATTCGGGGGCATATATTTGGCATTGGTGGCATGACTAGACATGTTGGCAGCAGTCTGATTTGATGGTCATCCAATAATATCCGAGCCGCATGATTTTCTTGACGAGGAGGTGACCGTTCATATGGGGCCCACATACACCTTCATGGATCTCCTTCATGAGAATATTTGCTTCTTTAGCATCTACGCACTTTAACAGAGTGGAGTCAAAATGACCTTTTGTACAGAACTTGTCCGCTGAGGAAGAACTTGCTGGCCATCCTGGTTATGTATCTTCTGTCTCCTGCTTGGTACCCTTCAAGAAACTCCTCTCTTAAGAGATAATTCTTGATGTCATAGTACCACGGCTCTCCGTCAAATTCTTCTTCTATCAACATACAATAGGCCGTTTTTTCGACTAAGCCAATTCTTAGTGGTTCTATTTCTAATCCACCAGTTACTTGTAACATTGAGGCCAGTGTGGCTAGTGCATCTGCAAATTGATTATGAGATCTTGGTAGGTATTCAAATGACACATCTTCGAACTTAAGTGTCAACTCTTCAAGGTATTCATGATAAGGGATGAGCTTTGCGTCCTTCGTTTTCCACTCTCCCTGTGTCTGTAAAATGATGAGCATGGAATCTCCATAAACTTGCAGCTAGGTATTCCCATGGAAATGGCTAACCGTAAGCCTAGAATACACACCTCGTATTCTGAGATATTGTTGGTGCAAGGGAAAGTCATCTTTGCCGTAACAGAATAATGTTGATCGTCTGGGGATATCAATACTGCCCCGGTGCCTGCTCCTGATAGGTTAACAGCGCCATCGAAATACATGACCCACTTATCCTCTGCCAGGTTCAGAACTTGATCTTCTGTCTTTGTCTTTCCAAAAGACTCGCAATTTTGTGAGTTTTCTGCCAACATATCAACTATGGCTCTCACTTTTACTGATTTTTGTGGAGAACACCTGATGTCAAATTCAGATAACATCACCTGCCATTTTGCTAACTTCCCAATCAGAGTGGGCTTCTCCAGGAGGTACTTGACAGGGTCATTTTCTGTTACCAGCTGAATATGGTGATGTATGGTATACTGTCTTAGCCTGCGAAGTACCTATACAGTTGCTACGCAAGCCCTTTCGACATGTATATATTTTGCTTCTGACGAGGTGAATTTCTTGCTCAAGTAATAGATGGCTCTTTCCTTTCCATCCACCGGACTTGTTTGGGCAAGTAAGGCTCCCAAAGATTCCTGATGTATAGTCAAATATAAGGTCAAGGGATGAATTGGGATGGGCGGCACAAGCACTGGTGGAGTGACTAGATAGTTTTTGATCTTTTGGAATGCCTGGCTGCATTTGCATCCTATGTCACTTTTGCACCCTTTTTGAGCAGTCTGAAAATTGGTTTAGCCACATTCGATAGCTGATTGATGAATCTGGTAATGTAGTTTAGCCTCCCCAGAAGGCTTCTTACTTCTTTTACTGTGGAGGGAGTTGCTAGATCATGGATAGCTTGAATTTTTGAAGGATCAATTTCAATGCCCCTGTTACTGACCATGAATCTGAGAAGTTTCATAGATTTTTCCCCAACACATATTTGTTAGGGTTCAACCTCAACTTGTATTTGCGTAGTCGCTCAAATAGTTTTCTTAATACCTGAATGTGATCCTGTCCCATCCTAGACTTGGCGATCATGTCATCAACATATACTTCGATTTCTTTATGGATCATATTGTGGAATAATGTTATCATAGCCTTCTGGTAGGTGGCCCCAGCGTTCTTCAGTCCGAAGGGCATAACCTTATAGCAAAAGTTTCCTCAGGGGGTGGTAAATGTAGTCTTTGGTTTGTCCTCCTTCTTCATGAGGATCTGGTTATATCCGGAGAATCCATCCATGAATGAGAATAGTTCGTACCCTGCGGTACTATCAACCAATACGTCAATGTGAGGTAGTGGGAAATCATCTTCCGGACTTGCTCTATTCAAATCTCGATAATCTACACAGATCCGAACTTTTCCTTCCTTCTTCATAACGGGGACTATGTCTGCAATCCAGTCCGAGTATGGGATAGCTTCAATAAAGCCCACCCTGAGAAGCTTCATCACTTCTTCTTGAATTTTGTCTTCTAACTCGGCTTTCATCCGTCTATTGCCTTGCTTGACAAGTTTAACACCGGGATCTGTGGGTAATGGATGTTTCACAATTCTGGGATCCAAACCTGGCATGTCAGCATAAGACCATGCGAAGACATCCTAATACTCCCTTAATAATTCCGTAAACCTGAGCCTTTCATCTCGGGATAAATGTCCGCCAATCTTGATTTCTTTGATATTCATAGGGTCGCCCAAGTTAATAACAATCGGTTCTTCTGAAGTAGGAGGCATTAACTCCTCGGAGGCACTCCATTCTCTGCGGATAGACGCATAACCTTCATCCTTATCCTCTTCTTCAATATTATAGGAATAGTCAACGTGGTGATCCGAATCGCACAACAACTTGGTATGTATGTTTGAGATGATATGCCTGAAATGTCATGGGCATGGTTAGTCTATACTTCATATAGAAATGTCATGCATGGGTGTGGAAAACCTTTTCAAAAGAGATTTCAAAATAAATGCAGGTATAAATGGGACTAGTCCTCGTCTCATAGGACATCCTTGTCCGCTAGAAATCCTTTAGAAATTAGGAATCATATGGAAAATCAGGCTTCAAGCTTCCGCGTGGAAGACTAGTATCATCATCGGGCTGATTTGTGGTTCCATATGTCCTTAACAAAACTTGTGTGATTTTATTGAATCCAAAATGGGCCGCATTACAAGCTATTCTGTTTGGACCAACGGCTTGAGATCCAAAGGCGTTTTCCTACATTTATTTCAAACAACGGGAATTGAAAGTGCGAAGAAATGGATGAAATTTGAATGCAGTATCTAGAGTAGGGAAGATATTTCTTTACTCAGAAGTAGTGGCATTATCACCTAGCCACTCTATGATGACATTCACGAATTTATCTCATAGGAAAATGTTCGCCATATCCGGTTCTGCTGTTGGAGTTATGTTTTCTTCTGACAACCACCTAGAGTTCTTGCTGAAGTGCTCGTTCAATGGGCTGTGAAACATCTTAGATTTACCTTTCCAAGCTGGAGAACCAATGAATGAATCTTTCTGGTCTTTTTGGCTTCCATGGCGTCCCCGGCTCTTGCCTCAGCCTCGGCCTATCGCCTTAGGGGCAGACTCGCCCAGGTGGTTTTTCTGATACCCCAAGCCCATCCTATGCTGGTTAGATTTCAACTGTAGAGGAGTATTCATTCTCTGGCCATGTTTTCCCAAACCTTTTCCAGGGTTATATCCATATGCCAGTAGCAACTTTGCTGGTAAAAGGTTGGCTTCCGAAATATAGGGAGTTCTCAATGCCCCCACGGGGGTGTGTACTGGTGCCACCAACTCCAGGGAATGATAGCTTGCTTCCACCCTAGTTTCGGGTTCAATGTAAGGAATGGCGCTGCTCTGATATGTTTGGAGGTCAACTTCTCTATGCACGGTAATCACCTTCCCATCTACTACAAATCGTACTTTCTGATGTAGGCTTGAAGGCACGACTCCTACTACATGAATCCAAGGTCTTCCTAGCAGGAATCCAAATGCACTAGGCAAATCCATCACTTGGAAGTTTATAGAGAATTTTGTTGGGCCGATGAGCACATCGAGCCCAATTTCTCCTACCACAGTCTTCTTCATTCCATCGAAAGCTCTCACAGCTGTTTTGGAGGTTTTAATCATTTCTTCTTTGATGCCTAAACTTCTCAAGGTAGCTAAAGGACATATGTTGAAAGCGGATTCGTTGTCAATTAGCACGTGTGTTATTCTTTTTCCATTGCACTATGCGGTAATGTATAGGGCCTTGTTGTGTCCTCTTCCTTCCATGGGGAAGTCTTCATCTGAGAAGCTCAATTGATCTTTTAGGAGGATCGCCCCTACAAAGTCCCCTAACTGCACATCATTAATTATTTCAGGGACATGAACCTCATTTAGTATCTTCAACAGTGCATTCTTGTGCTTCTCTGAATTGATGAACAAATCCAGTAGAGATATTTGGGCCGGCATTTTCTTTAACTGCTCAATCACTTCAAACTCGCTGGTTTTAATAATGGACATGAGTTTTTCTGCATCCTCCTTCGAAACTTCCTTCTTTTCGGACTCGCCTTCCCTAGGGGCGTAGAATCGTCCAGACCTCATTACTGCATCTACTTCCTCCGTCCCATAGTCCCAATGGACTGCTTTAGGATCGTATTCTTCTACTGGAGGGGCTTTTATGGTTATCGTCGTCGGGCAAGATGCCTCGGGTTCAGCTGTATCGCCCGCTTCTTCTCTCGGTAGTCGAATTACAACAGGTTTGATTAGACAATCTTTTACCTCACTTAAGCTGTCAAGTACTTCTAGTTTAATCACCACCGTTGTAGCGGCTTCAATCATTGACACAGTGTCGTCAAAGTTCTCTGAGAAAATTTCGTTTTCCAGTTGACGATGCCGGTCGTCGTTTCTTAGCTTTGCTGACGTCGCGAATTTCGGGTACTCTCTCATTCCCTTGAGTTGTTCGACTGAGTCTTGTTGCTGATCTTTTGGTCTCTCTATGTCGACATACTGCTTTGTGTTAAGCTTGGAATCTATCATCTGGTCAATCGACGATTCAAAACCTTTCGTAAAAGGTCTTTCCGCCTCCTCCGAGATTTTCGGTCGAACGGGGTCGTCCATACCTCTCCATCCGTTTGGTATGATGTCCTCCATTCTCTAATAGAAACTAGGAGGAGCAGAATATTTCATTTTAAATTTATATACTCCAGAATCTTCACCCAGATTGTCTATGATTTCTCCCATTTCGAGTGCGTTAGCCATGAATCTGCGATCTGCTAAACTTCGCCTCTTAACTTCTAGTTCATCCTCGTTGAGTTCTTCTTCCAACTAGACGATCGGCCTGAGATCACCTACCAGACTTCGTGTGGGATACTCCACGTCCTTGCCTGCTCGATTTTAATCACAAAGTGGCTTCCTTCCAGGCTTAGAGAGGCCCCAACTCCCTCGAATCTTTCATTGGTAACGTTTGATATTATCCCCAAGCTCATCATCTTAGCGATACACAATTTCTTCATGTCAGCAGAGACCTCCCTTTCTTTCGGGTATAGTAAAGCGATCACCAAAATGTTAGTCAGTTTAGGTATGTCCACCTTCAGCTTAAGGCGGTTCTCCTCCTCATTAGTGAATATTGCCCATATTGCTTGGTGGTCAGGGAGCGGGTTTTCTTGTACATTCAGAGCCATGTTATCAAACTTCAGAATCTGATTGTCAATCAAAGCTTGTACTTTCAGCTTAAGGACATAACAATTATCGACGCTGTGTCCCCTTTCGCTCATGTGGTAGACACATGTCTGGCTTTCATCAAAGCCAGGATATTTAACAGGATTTGCCCTAGGTGGTTACTTCGCCACCAAGTGTTGTTCTAGCAGCATTGGGAGCAACTTGGATAAAGGCATCGGAAGCTGAGAGAACAGCTTTTGGGGTTGCCTCCTTCTAGGATCTTGCCCTTTTGGCGCTGACCACGACGATGCTCCATTGGTCAGATTAGAACTGTTAAATACCTTGGGCTTATGGGGGTCTGGTATGAAAGCTTTGTCGAGTCCAGCCTCTCTCTCCTTTTTCAGGGGATATTACTTTCTGATAGAGGTTTCATGCTGCCTCCTTTCTCTTAAGGCCCACTCGAGTCTTTCGGCCACCTTTATCAAATGTGCAAAGGTTTGACATCCAAAGCTGTTTAACCTGTCGAAGTATTCGTAGGGGAGCCCTTTCAGGAACAGGTCTACCAGCTCCTCTTCTGGGATTGGCGGTTTTACTTGGGTCGCCAAAACTCACCACCTCTGGGCGTATGTTCTGATCAATTCACCCCTTGCTTTTGAGGTTCGTAGGAGGTCTTCTCTCGTCGGGGCTGTAGCCGTATTGAACTTATACTGTATGAGGAAGTCCTCTGCACGATCTTCCCATCCATCATAGTAATCTAGGTCTAATTCGATGAACCAAGCCAAAGCGGCGCCAGCCAGACTCTCCTAGAGTGTGTTCATCAGCAATGGAACATAGTCTGAATATTGCGCCATCTTGTACAGGTAATATTTAAGGTGAGCACGGGGATAGCCTGTCCCATTATACTTCCTCACGAAATCTGGTTCCTTGTAGTCAAGAGGGGTCTCTACCTTGGCAAAAGGAGATATCTTGTCGAAACGGGCCAACTCATAACCCTGACTGCTCAAGCATTCATCAATCTTGTCTATTCTCTTAGCCTCTGCTTCAGTTTTCACGGTCTACTTCCCTTTTTCATCTTTCTCAAGGTTGATGACAACATGGGATGTCTTTTGTTGTATCTGGACGTTCGGTATACGGATATCCTCCTCTATACGTTGGGCATCTTCTGCTGTCTCTTTATTAGCTATATCGGGCACAAATGATGGACTCGAGTTGTTCTGATTAGGAGCCATTGACTGTCTGGCGTGGGAGGCTTCCAACATCGCCTTAATATCAGCCATCATAGTCGCCATGGCAGTCATCTGAGTCTCCAGCATGCCTACTCGTAGGGTCAACTCCTGTTGTTCCATTCTCGTCTTAAGCCGAGTGTGAAAATGATGTGTTGGTAATTCCGTGGTGAGAGTATACCTGTTTAAAAGGAACTTCAATGAGTATTTCTTCAGTATTGGCAAAAGGAAGTACTTGACTCTTCTAATTGCATGTTTTTTATTGGTGAATGAGAAAAAAGGACTACCTTGTGAACCTTAGTCCCTTGTGAGCCTTAGTCCAAAAAGAATTCATGAAATTAAAAGAAGCGTAATGTTTGACGATAATTTTTATGCATTTGTAAAACACGGCCACACTTCTGCATATACTTTCAAAATAATATTCAGTACAAGTGAGTATGCATGAAAATGCATCATAGTGTTTGCTTATTTTATACTTGACAGGATAGTCTATTCAAGTCTAGGACGCTTGAGGTCTAAGGTGCCCTTATCATCCCAACATGGATCCATCTCTTCAGTCTATGACTCTTCATCTTCTGAATACAACGGTGATCCCATATCTTCGGGTATGTATGGCTCTACTCTAGGCACGTACGGTACGATGTATTCAGATACATAAGGCTCGACGAGGCTACGTCTGACCGCCTCAAAGTGTTGAATGTATTATGTGGTAGCCCTGTGAACGTTCTCCTTGCGAGTTATATTTTCTGGCCATCTTATATCTTCAGCTTGAGATTTTTTCAAAGAGTGTATAATAAATTCCACCTTAACTTCAATCTACTTCTTCTTTTCTCCTGTAGGGGTTTCTTTCGCTATATCAAATGAGAAGATACCGGGCCGTGGTGGAGAAGGGATTTCCTGTAATGCCCCAAATTATTGGATAACCCTCTTCAGATAATATGTAGTAGCGCCTGTGAATCCTAGCAAAGGGACTGGGTCTTCGCCATTACAAGCGCGCCTGACTTTGCCCAGTGTTGGCAATCTAAGCCGTCATCGGAGCTGTTCCGGTTTCAGAGTTCCAAGGAAGTTCTTCCATTCTACAAAGCTGAACTTAGGAATACGTGTATGGGTTCTGACAAATGTTTTAAAAGGATGGGCATCGGAGCTAATCTCAATGAAGCCCATGCGGATATGGAATTGCCTGATATGAGATGTGAACCACAGGTACAGAAGATCACTAGAGGCTCTAAAGATTCCCTTCTTGTTTTTCTTGAAGCGATTTAGGGAAAGGAAGGTCTCAGCAAGGATAATGTTAGAGTAATCCCACCCACAATAAACTTGTCTAACTACTACAGCCATAATAGGATCGAAGGTGACAGACGAGATCGGGAATAGCACAAAGTTAAAGAAGGCCAAGGCAAAAGCTCTACCAGATTTAGTCCTTTTAGCGGCAAGGAGGTTGGGGAATCGATCTAGAAGGAAGGATAGTGAAATCCGTCGAGAATTACTTTTGGCATCTGTTTTGACTTCGTTGAGGCTTGTGTCAAGGAATTTTGCTAGTTGACTCAAGGGCTCGAATCCTATGGGAGGTTGAACTAGTAAGTGAGTAAACTCAACTCCAATGGCAGCGCTGTATTCTTTGAGAGTAGGGGTAACTTCCAGCCCTTTTATGCAGAATGTAGCGGTGGTAGGATCCCAATATAACGCCATGGCTTGAATAAAGGAAGGTGGGCACTCAATCTTCAGCAGGTCCAATAGATACCCCAGTCGTGATTTGGCGTATTTCTGGCTGGCTTCGCCCATGCTATCCCACCATGATAGGAGCTCGGTTCGAGGAACTTTGAATACTTGAATATTGTTCTTTCCCATCAAGTCTAAAATATGCAAATGATTTTGAAAAGTCAATCGTAAAAAATTACTTTAAACATGTGACTTATGCCAATGCCATGAAGCATGCATGGGCTAACTTAATTGCATAGTTCAATTAAATAAATGGAAATTAGAACCTTTTTCAGGTACTGAAGGCCTGACTTAAAGTCTAATTTGAATTTCAAGAAAGTGAATTACGCAATTTAGTCAGGTTCACTCCAGTAACTAAGGGAAACGACAACGTTACATTCCATTGGTTAATACATCAAATGGGAGTTGAGCGGAATGAATCCCTTATTACAACCAGGACGCCTAATGAAAGAAAGGTAAAGAGAGACTCTTCATACAAGAAAGCCATAAAAGGCCGATGGAATGTGAGGATCTAAACCACCCTTTCCTAAAGGTTTATTCTTCTTTACAATGATAGTCAGTCGGGAACCCTCCCCTAGTTGAGTGTGAGGGGTCGTCTTCAGTGAATTGATCGAGGCATCTCAGCTCCCTTTAGTGAATTTTTAAGTACAATGTGTTTCGGCCTTGTCTTGATCGCAAGGCGTCTCCTTTTTCCCTAAAGGGTGATAATGGGTATATCTTCCTTAGCTTGCCGTTCAGCTTTTCGACGAGCATACGCGTCCCTAGCTAAGCGGTTGCGATGTTGTCTCTTCATTTCCAAGTAGTCCTTGAACATTTCGTCTGCTTGTCGCTTAAACCTGAGATTATCGACATAGTAGCGGGTTTAGCAATCTTCGACGTATCCCAACTTGCGTCCAGTTAGCTCTCGACCATGCACAAATTTGGTAAAGTGCAACCTCGTGTTCGGTCCAGGATGAGTGACTTTCCTTAGGCATTCGAAGGTCACCAACTCTATTGAACTTTTAGGAAACAGCGACATCCTATTGCCTTAACATCATTATTTCAATTAGTCACTTGAGTGATTTTCATGATGCATGCAAATGCATGTGAATGTCTGTAATGCATGAGTCATACTATGGAACAGGGAATAGTAATGTACATTGAAAGTAAATACCTTACTAACCAAACTTGGGGAATGTGAAATGTTCCCTTGTAACAATGGGCGATTTTAGGTATACCAACCATCCATAGACATGCGCAAGAGACAAGTGGGTATGGCTCAGGTTCCCACGATCCAAATGAGGCAGATTCCTCCCCAAGGGTACCCCACCCAAGAGGGCTAGATATCGCCAATTTGGATTGTGAGCAGGAACGAACACAAAAGTCTCAAGTGCCATCAAACACGAGATCCTTTCACATCATTTCCTTATCCAAGGTAACCTAGAGGTGGTTGCAGTCGGGGTTTGACCGCCAGTGTGTGCGATGTGTCGTGATCATCACAATGCAAGGTCATGCACAACAGTTTGTATCAAACACCGCTTCAATATGAGCGTAAGATAAACATACATTCCCAACTCCAACCTGTAGGAAAAATGTCAACAATCACTCCACCCCTTATTTCTCCAATCTGCAAAAATATCTAACACAATGGTTAGCGTACATACCTCACCTTCAAGAGCATTTGCAGAAAACAAGGTTAGATAAACCAATCAATTTTTTTAAACCGGCTCAAGTCCTCTGGAATTCTGCGAAACTAGAGATTCTAGGTTCGATCCCCAGTGGAGTCGCCAGTCTGTCGCGACCCTCTCTCGGAGTGCGGCCGAGAGGAGGGCTAATGGGCCGCCCGATCATCGCTTGATCGAACGCGAGCCTCTCCCAGGGTCTATTACCCAAATCGCAACGGCTGGATATACGTGGTCGATCTTCGGTGTGGTCTGGTGATATGTGATTTGTGTACATGCCAAGGAGTCGCCACCAATCGTTTCGTGAAGGGTACGATCGAAAACCCTATCGAATAGTTGGGAGCGATCTATTCGATTCTACGAAAACCAGAGAAGTGAGATCGGGGACTTTGTTACGCCAACTGTCAGAGTTGACGCCCTTTCGGCACCTAAGTTGAATGATTCATCTGATCCTAAGATTTCATGCAGACGAGTTGGGGTACGAACCTAAACCTAGGAGTTCATGCAGATAGGAATGGCTACCCCAACACTCACAATCAATAGAAATAAGTGCGCAAATCAAGGATCTAAAACATGCGGATAAAACACATGAAAATAGCATGGCATTCCTAATGAGGCCCTATTAGCCTAGAGAAGTATCAATCAAGGCTTATGAGTGATTTGGACATGATTCGCCCATAAGGGGCAGAATCGTAATTTTGAGAAAATTGGGGGCAATTTGCCCTAAAAGGGAAAATTATCATTTTAGATGGGATGTACAGTCAAAAGATAATAGAAATGGGATTGGCGATCAAATCTTTCCATTTCCTATTTTTCGGGAATTTCCAGGATTTTTCTGGAATTTAAAAGTGATTTTACCTTTGGAGGGGTAAAGTCATCATTTTGGACAAAGATGAAAACTGAAAATCTCAAATACTAGGGTTGGTCACCACCTGACCCAAACCCTAACTTTAAGGAATTTTCAAGACTCGATTGGAATAAGAAAGACGATTTTCCCATTGAGGGGCAAAATCGTCATTTTGAGAAAATAGACGAGATTCGAAACCCAAGCCTAAGAATTGGTCACCTACCCGACCCTAATTCTTACCTTGGTATTATCGACTTTATCTCGCTTACGCAACAGAGGCGACTTACCCCTAAAGGGTAATATCGTCAATTCTCAGAAGAACGGATAAGAAACCCCAAAAATAGGATTGACCAGTTGTCTGTGGTCAATCTTCGATTTGTAGGGATTTCTGGAATGTCTAAGATTTTTCCACGATTTTCCTATATATTTTTTTGGATTTTCTAGGGTTTTCTAGCATTTTTTTTGGATTTTCTAAAATTTTTCTAATTTGTTTTTATTTTTTATAATCATTTTTCAATTTTTTTATTAAAAAAATATTTCGGACCGGGTCAACCCGACCCAGACCCAGATCCGCACGACCCACACTCAAAACGACGCCGTTTCTACCTTTTTTTATTTTCGGATTATTCAGACTTGATCCAACGGTTCCTATTGAACCGCGTGGCTAACCCATGGTCGTTGGATCAAATTACTAAAACCTACGGCCTAGATGGAACGGAGACTCAACCAGGGTCGTCTGATCCCTTTACTAAAACCTACAGTTAGGATTAGAACGCGAGACTTGATCTGGACCGTCCACCGTCACTACTCTAAACGACGTCGCGCTACCACTAACCTAAACGGCGCCTTTCAACCAATTTTGATTTTCTGATTTTTAAAATATTTTCGAATAAACCTAATTACTAATCGGACGGCCTCTAGAATTTAGACACGATTTATCTAAGCCGTCCGATCTATTTATTCGAACAACAGACCCCCAACGGCCGTGCTGACTAAATCGACACGTGGACCAATGGCCGACTGCCACCTAGGAACGCTGACTCGTTGACCCGCCACGTTAGCTCATCTTCAACCTCGCGACTGCCTCTGAACAGACGGTCGCGACCCTCCGGCGATGATCCAACGGTGAGATCTCAACAGAATTGCGCGAAACCAACGCCAATCGACTCACAATCGTCTGTAGTTCAACATATCTAAGAATCGCGAGACTTCGTTCACCAAATCACGATCGCAATGCGAGATGCCGAGTACGGCCATGGAAACTCAATCGCACAAATAACGCGAAATTAGGGCAATTCATTCACAAATTAGCACGAAAGGAAGTTCAGAACTCTTACCTCGAGCTCCGATCGAGCTCGCGCGACCTAGATTGGGCTAGCTCGCGGGACCTAGATTGGGCTAGGCAAGGATGAACAGGGCACGGCAATGGATGTCGGATTTGGAGACTCAATTCAAGGTATTAAGACGAAACCGATGCAAAAAAGATAGGCGATGACGGTCAGTAATGTCTAAGGAACAAAACGTACACTCTAAATGCAAGAATGAGCAAGAAATGCATGGATTGATGCACAGTAAGGACCTCAGAAGCCTATCTCACCTGTTCCGGCGATTTCTGGCAGCGCGGTTGACGACGATCGTCTCCCAACTACTTGGGCGCCCTCCTGACGATCTCTTTGAGCTTTGGTCTAGCTCGGAGAAGCCTGACTGACGCTCTGCCAATTCGAGCTCTGCCCTCGACAATGGCGATGGAGGGCGAGCTCTCTCTCGTTCGTTCTCTCTCTCTTTCGCTTCTGTTTACTTCCCTCTAACCGAATCAACCAACCCCTCCTCTTGCCAGATCGATTGGCTCTTATAGCTCTTCGAAGATTTTTGGTGCGGAACGGGGGGCTAACTGTTTTGAACTAGCACGTGCTTGCGCGTGCCATTTGGTCCAAACAGTGCCAGAGACGGTGGGTAATCCGTCCAGCTCCGTTTGGTTCTTCCTTCTCCCAATCTCACGCGAATTTGGCATAGATTTGAGCTGCATTTGAGAGTGTTGACTTTCGCAGGTTCCACAACCTTGACCGGTCAATTATTCCCCATTCCGGCGACGTTAGGTGGTGCCACTGGTGTTGATCGACGAGGGACGACGAGAGGAATGAAACACCCACCGTTCCTCTTTCAATTACTCGCGAATTGGCCTTCAATTTGACAATCAAAATCGAGCAAGGGGACTGTCCATTCTGCGCGAAAGCTTAACGAAGAAGACGACACTGTAGCGGACCGGTTCGACCAGCGGTCTGACCGGTCTGAACCGGTTCCGACTTACAATTTTTCAAATTAAACCCAAATTAATGGGAAATTTTTGCAATTGGACCTCAGAATCGAATTTAGGGTATGGATTTTATCAAGAAATGTGGTTTTACCCAAAAGTTCATATCAATTTCAACAAAAATCCCAAATTTTCATTTAATTGCAAATCGGGGGATTGTGCAATTGAAGGTTCAAATGATCAAATTGGACTAAATTACCTATGCCAATCGATTCAAAATGATGAAAACCGTTGGACAGTCTGTTCAATTTGCAATGGTAGTCCTTGAATTGAAAGTAATTTCAATTATGCCCAATTTCAAGGACTAAAATGCAATTTTAGTATTCAATTTTGCCCAATTTTTTACAATTAGACATTCTATGAGGGCAATTTGGGTTAAATTGTAATAAGGGACAATTATATTGAATGTCAAGATCCTAAAAAATGCCAAAATTACAAATTAAAAGACTCAATTGACATTTTTTTTTATCAAATTCAATCATAAGTGTTACAAAGGAACGTGTAAAATTGAATCTGATTTTGAAATTTTTGTGAGGTAAAAAATACAAGGGATTTAAAATAAAAATATTGACTATTTTTCCATATTTTTTTGACCTCAAATGCTATTTTTCTTGATTTTTCTAGTATTTTCCTAATTTCTGAAAATATTAAAAAATGCAAAAAATATGAAAATATATTTTTTTTGTCAAAAATAGTTCCGTAGGCTTGGCCAAGGCTACCAAAGTTGATTTTGCAATTTTTTAAATTTTTATGAATTTTTTTATGAATTTTCTAAGAAATAACTAGAAAAGGCTAATCCAAAATTAGGTGTCAACAGCTGGACCATGAAGTGATAGAAGTGGATGATCGGGTAACGTACATGGAAAGACCAGTTAGGATTGAAGATAGGAAAGAACAAGTCTTAAGGAACAAGACGATTCCGTTAGTGAAAGTGATCTGGGAGCACCGTGGAACTGAAGGAGCCACCTGGGAAAGCGAGGAAGCGATGAGGCGTCAGCACCCCCATTTGTTTGAGTATGTGGTTGTAATGTAAATTTCGAGGATGAATTTTTTGTAAGGGGGAAGAGTTGTGACATTCTAAATTTCGACTCTATCTCGAAGCTTATGAATGAATGAATGCCTATCGATGTATTTCGGTAAATCTCACTCAGACTTGATCTCTTTTTAGTTGACTAACCAAAGGGAATGACTAAATAGGTTTTAAGTACGTGGACTAAAGAACTTGACCACGAGTCGGTGCTTTGACCATAAGGATTGCTGAGAGAATATTTTCGACCAATAAAGGTCGATCTAAGAATGGTTCTAGAACGATTTGCTAGCGTTTACATGACAACCAAAGTCGCCGATTCCTGACGATCGCAACCTTCGGAACTAGTAATTGACCCTCGTAATTACATAATAACCAAAGTCGTTGTGGTTCGAGTAACTCTTAAGCGTGACATTAGTCACGGGTCGATACGCGTAACTCCTAAAAGCCGTCCGTTAGTCTGAGGTACGCTAAAATGACAAACGACTGAATTTGACCATAAATTAGACTTCGAGACTAGAGGGCGGACATTCGAGGATTACAATGGTATTAAATTGGATGTCGCCTCATCAAGAACCATTAAGATTAGGGTTCGCTCCTTATCGATTATAAAAGTGAGATTTCGGATCGACGATTGGAAATTACCCCTTTTACCCCTAAGTTAGTGCCCATTCCTTTAATTTTAGAGTAAGGGCAAAATGGTCATTACCCCAATCCCACTTCAGTCGAAAATTAGAGGGCATGGTAGTCCTTTCCACCATTGAATCATTGGAGACAAATATTTGACTAGTTTGACTTTGGACTTTTCCCCTTTAACCACCCAACCAACTAGTCAGAAATGGGATCGGGGACTTTGTTACGCCAACTGTCAGAGTTGACGCCCTTTCGGCACCTAAGTTGAAGGATTTATCTAATCCTAGGATTTCATACAGATGAGTGGGGGTACGAACCTAAATCTAGGAGTTCATCCAGATAGGAATGACTATCCTAGCGCCCACAATTAGTAGAAATAAATGCGCAAATCAAGGATCCAAAGCATACGGATAAACCACATGAAAGCAGCATGGCATCCCTCCTAATGAGGCCCTATTAGCCTAGAGAAGTATCATTCAAGGCTTAGGAGTAATTTTGACATGATTTGCCCATGAGGGGTAAAATTATAATTTTGAGAAATTTGGGGACAATTTACCCCGGAAGGGAAAAGTCGTCATTTCAGATTAAGTGTGTAGTCAAAAGATGGTGGAAATAGGATTGGCGATCAAACCAATCAATTTTCTATTTTTCGGGAATTTACAGGGTTTTTCTAGAATTTAAAATTGATTTTACCTTTGGAGGGGTAAAATCGTCATTTTTGGAAAAGATGAGAAATGAAAATCTCAAATATTAGGGTTAGTCGCCCACCTGACCCAAACCCTAATTTTAAGCAATTTTCAGGACTCGATTGGAATAAGAAAGACGATTTACCCATTGAGAGGTAAAATCGTCATTTCGAGAAAGGGACGAGATTCGAAAACCCAAGCCAAGAATTGGCCGCCTAACCGACCCTAATTCTTATCTTGGCACTATCGACTTATCTCGCACACACAACAAAGGAGACTTACCCCTAAAGGGTAATATCGTCAATTCTTGAGAGAACGGATAAGAAACCCCAAAAATAGGATTGACCAGTTGTCTATGATCAATCCCCAATTTTTGGGGATTTCTGGAGTATCTAGGATTTTCCCATAATTTTCCTATATTTGTTTGGGATTTTCTAGGATTTTCTAGCATTTTTTAGGATTTTCTTGAATTTTTTCTGATTTTTTTATTTTTAAAATCATTTTTTGATTTTTTATTTTTAAAAATGTGATTCAGACCGGGTTTGACCTGACCCACTCGGGTCGGAACCCGACCCAGACCCGGACCCGCGCGACCCACGGCTCCAAAACGACACCGTATCGTCCCTTTTTTATTTTCTGATTATTTAGACTTGATCCGACGGTTCCTATTGAACCACGTGGCTAATCCACGGCCACTGGATGATCTGACTGAAATCTACAGCCTAGATTGAACGGAGACTCGACCAGGGCCGTCCGATTGACCTACTAAAATCTACGGTCAGGATTAGAAGGCTAAACTCGATCTGGGCCGTTCATCTTCACTAACCTAAACGACGCCGCTCGACCACTAACCTAAACGGCACCATTTCGACTTATTTTGATTTTAAAATATTTTCGGATATTCCTAATTACTAATCGGACGGTCATTATAAATTGGACTCGATTAACCTAGACCGTCCGATCTAAGCTGACTCAACCTAACAAACTAACGATAGAACCAACTCAGCATCCACGTGGACCAATCACACGTTGCCACTCAAACCTTTGACTCGTTGACCTACCACGTGTGTATCGTCTTCAACCTCTCGACTATGACTAAATGGACGGCTGAAACCCTCCGGCGATGATCCGAAGGCTAAACCTCGATGGAATTACACAAGACCGACACCAATCGACTCGCAGTGATCTCTAGTTTAACATATCTAAGAATCATGGCATATAATTCATGATATCGCGAGTATCATGCAAAACGCCGAGTACGGCCATGGAAGTTCGATCGCACGATTTACTCTAAACCATGGCAATTCAGTCACAGAATAACATCAATAGAGGTTCAGAAGACTTACCTTGAGCTCCAATTGAGCTCGCATGGCCTAGATTTGGCTAGGCAAGAATGAACAAGGACCGGCAATGGAGGTCGAGTTTGGAGACTCAATTCGACGTATTCAAGCACGGTTAATGCAAAATGAAGACTCGATGATGGTTAGTGATGCTTCAGGAGCAAAACACACACTCTAACTACAAGGATCATGGCCAGAGATGAGATCCGCCATTGATGCTCAGTAAGAAAGCTTGAAGACTGAACTTACCTATTCTTGGGGTTTCAAGTGGCGCGGTCGGCGGCGATCAACTCCTGGCAACTTGGGCGATCTCCTGATGACCCCTTCGAGCTTTGGTCTAGCCTGAAAAGGCCTAACCGATGCTCTGCAAATCCGAGCTCCACCCTCGACAATGGCAATGGAGGGTGAGCTATCTCTCCTTCGTTCTCTCTCTCTCTTTTGATTCTGTTAAAACTCCCTCAACCGAATGAACTCCCTCTTCTTCTAGGAGGCTCTCAAGGCTATATACCGATTTCAAGAATTTTGCCGCGCATCGGGGGGTCCTCCGCCCACTTGAATTCACGTGCCAAATGGTATGCTAACGGTGACGGAGAAGCTGGGTATTCCGTCCAGCTCCATTTGGTTCCTCGGCGAGTCTCATTCTACGCGAATTTAGCACTAATTTGACATGCGTTAGGTGATTGTTGACTTTCGCAGGTCCCGCATCTTGACTGGCCGATTACTCTCCGTTCCGGCGACCATTGGTCAAGACTCTAGCATCAATCAACGGGGAATGGCCTGTAGTATTAAACCCCCACCAATGCTTCTTCAATAGTCGTCGATTGGTCGGTCAATTTGGCTAACAAAACTCGACCTTACACTGTTCATCTGCACGGGGGTCAAGGGAAGAAGACGACACTGTTCCGGACCGGTTTGACCGGTCTGACCTGTCAAAATCGATTCTGACTCTATTTTCAAAATTAATCCTAAATTGACTTGGAATTTTTGCAATTGAACATCAAAATCGAATTTAGGGTATGAATTTTATCCAAAAATATGATTTTGCCCAAAAGTTCATGTCAATTTCTACAAAAACCCCAAATTTTCCCTTAAATGCAATTAGGCAAATCGTGAAATTAGAGGCTTAAATGATCAAATTGGACAAAACCACCTATGCCAATTGATCCAAAATGATGAAAAGCATTGAGCATTGACTTCAATTTGCAATGATAGTCCATGAATTGAAAGTAATTGCAAATATGCCAAATTCATGGACTAAAATGCAATTAAGTTTGCAATTTTGCCCTATTCATGCAATTGAGCAATTTGTGCAAATAATTGGGCTAAATTACAATAAGGGACAATTAGATTGAATGTCAAGATCCTAAAAAATGCCAAAGTTGCAAATTAAAAGACTCAATTGACATTTTTTTTACCAAATTCAATCATATATATAACAAATGGAATACCTAAAATTGAATCTGATTTTAGATTTTTTATGAGGTCAAAAAGATAAAGGATTTAAAATAAAAATATTGACTATTTTTCCATATTTTTGTGACATCAAATGCTATTTTTTTTGAATTTTCAAATATTTTTCTATTTTCTAAAAATACCAATAAAATGCGAAAAATTATTTTTTGGTCAAAAATGGTTACTTAGGCTTGGCCAAGGCCACCAAAGTTGATTTTGCAATTTTTTTACTTTTTATGAATTTTTTTTATGAATTTTCTAAGAATAAGCTAAAAAAGTTTATCCGAAATTAGGTGTCAACAGCTGCCCCTCTTTGAGAGGAATCTCGTGAGAGGTTTCTCTCAAAGACATGTGACACCTAAGTCGAGATCGACTCTACTGGGGGATAGAAAAATGAATCTTGACATCAAATCTCTTTTGTCCCGTCAATGAATGCTTTGTTCTATCTTGGCCGATGTGAGAGGGAGAGAGGTGAAATAGAGATGCTTACCTGATACTCACCTGCCTGATGCTCGTGTGGCATGCGTGGCGTATAGCGGATTCAAGTGAATACCTAGGGACTCGTCTCTTGAGTATCACATGGCGGTTAAACTCTAGCCCGTATGGTAGGCCAAACCAGAGTGAGATTCCTATTTGATAGGAACCTGAGGATGACGCACCCGTTCTTTAGGGATTGTCAAAGGTTTTGATCCGTATGGTGGATCAAACCATGAATAGGACTCCTATCTATTAGGAACCTACGGATGATGCACCCGTTCTGTAGGGATTGTCGAAAATTTTGATCCGTCAAGGGGATCAGGCCGTGAATAAGACTCCTTTATGCTAGGAACCTATGGATGACGCACCCGTTATGTAGGGATTGTCAAAAATTTTGATCCGTCAAGGGGATCAGGCCGTGAATAAGACTCCTTTCTGCTATGAACCTATGGATGACACATCCGTTCTGTAGGGATTGACGAAAATTTTGATCTTGTCAAGGGGATCAGGCCGTGAATATGACTTCTTTCTACTAGGAACCTATGGATGACACACCGGTTCTGTAAGGATTGTCGAAAATTTTGTTCCTGTCAGGGGGATCGGGCTGTGAATAGGACTCCTTTCTACTATGAACCTATGGATGATGCACCCGTTCTGTAGGGATTGTCGACAACTAAGCTGATCCTACATCTTGAGGAATTAACGAGGGTTTAAACAAATGAGGTGTACCTAACTTTTGGGCTTACCAAATGAGCTATTCTGGGCTTAGGGATTACCTAGAACCTTACAGAAAGCTGGTTCCGAAAATTGTCCTTTTTGACATGCAAGGCTTTATTCTAGGTCTCAGGGACACTAAGTGTCCTGTAGAAGACTCAAACCTGCAAAAACATTGATACGATGTTTCTGGGATTTAAGGGTTACCTGAAATCTCGTAGAAAGACGATTCTGAAAATTATCCTTTTGACATGTTAGGTGGTGTTCTGGGATCTGGGGACTCCAAGTATTCTACAAAAAACTCAAACCTGAAATCTCGTTGAAAGACAATTATGAAGATTGTCCTTTTGACATGTTAGGTGGTGTTCTGGGATCTGGGGATTCCAAGTATCCAGCAGAAAACTCAAACCTGAAATCTCCCTAAAAGACGATTCTGAAGTTCTTCATTGCGGAGCAAAGTGTACTTCTTGGACCTAGGGCTGCCACGAGTCTCATAGAAGCTTAGACTTGAGAGTTCATTCCTCATTTGAAAAGATATCAGTCATCTTGAGGTAATGATAATTATAATGCAAGTAAAGGCTCATTTTAACCTATGCAATTATGTAAAATGACTTAGGACGCTGGAGGTTATCCAAGACATCTCAAAGCATACAAAGATGATCAAGAATCTTCATAAGGAAAATCCTTGGATCAAACAATTTGAAGCTTCCAACCAAAGCTTGCTTTCAAGCATTCTATTGGAATGTCTCCGTCAAAAAGGGCTTCTTACCAATTCTTTGACTTTGGACTTTTCACAACGAAAGCACTCGAATTTCCTAATAACCTGTACCTGGGTTTTCGGGGCTATTCGCAGCGCAACATTTCGATCAATCGGGAGGTCTTTACGAGACCGTAATGTTGAGCTTGGGTATGGTTTCCCAAGAGGGACTCATTCTCTGAGTCAGGTCTTTTTTGAACAAAACTATTTTCGTCATCTGCTCCGGGTTTACAAGTCAAGAGCCCTGCAAAAATGAGAGAGAAATAATCTTGCTCGTACCTCTTTGAGCTAAGGTATGTATCAAACTAGGCGTCTTAGTTAGAAAAGACTGCAAAGGTTTGTAACGTTGGTAGGATTTGGGATAGAAAAAGGCTTATTTTTGGCCCAAAATTACGAAGGGTTTGACATTGGTGATCATTGCCGATCAGTCCTCTGTTCCATCCCGGATTGATAGTTCTTCAAAGGACACCTTTAGTCTTCTTGCTATTATGCGTCTTGAGAATGAGTCTGTCTTTTGAAAGACATTGCTCGCCGTTTTGGCAGTTGGCTACAATTTCGTTTGAAGGATAACCTCTTATTACACAAGTCTTGAAGCTCCTTCTTCATCTTGAAATTTGTTGGGGAGGTTGGAATATCCCATAATTCCTTGATATCACCAAAATTCTGCCTTATGATCCCCCAACATTTTGGTGGAGATCAGCCCTGTTCTTGTCAGGCTTTTGATTTCTTTACTAATACATGGGATTCGACTTTTTCTCTTCTTTCGATCCCGCCTTTTCCTTGTCTTTACCTAAAAACTAGAATCTTTGATCGTTCTTTGAGGCGCGTGACTTGAGTCCCATTCTGTCTTGAATACCTCACTTTCTGAGACTTGCATGTAGCTCCTATCTTTGAGCTTTTATGTCCACCAATGTCTTGGTCATCTTTCCCTTAGGACTGTACAATGATCACCAACGAGGGTATATGAAATGAATGCGTAGGCTCAAATTGGTTATATAATGGATATAAGTGTGTAGGGTAGAGAAACGAACATCTCTCCGTCATCCTAAGGCGCCTAGATCAATGCATATCAACACACGAAGATTGATGTTAGTTCGAACAAAAAGATTTCTAACCATTTACTTGTTCAAGCCACTGGGCGGCTTCTGTATAACCCCAATGCGAGGCGGCTCTTGACAGGGTTTAGAAACGAAAACCGCTGCTCAAAGGGTTTGTCAACGATTACCTGTAGTGTTTATGGATAAGAATGAATGCCTCCGTCATCTCAATCCATGTAATCGATGCGAAATGCCCTTATATCCTCAGGTTCAGGCTTTTCTATCCTCATACCTCTCTCCTCTCTCGAGTGTATGTAGGACGTGTTTGGATTATGTTTGCCCTTCATCTGGAGGAACATCCTTGCTAGATGTTCTAAGCAAGCCGTGCTTTGGAAAAATCACTTTGTTTTTCTCCAGGCATTTTACTCCACATAGGATTTTAATGGTGCATCATGTATACTTTGACCATGCTAGGACAACCTCCGATTCTGACAGGTGTGCAATAAGTGTCAGGAATTCATTTTTCAAAAACGAGGTTTATTCCTAAGTTCGACCATATGATTATTCATTCTCCTGCTCTTTTCATTTTACAAGGGGTGAGAGACTTTACAGTGTTTCTCCTTTATTGTCTCCTGCCTTCATTAGGCATTCCTGCATGTAAATAGAATAGACATTCCTGTGAGTGAAAGATGGTTTAACCTCTGATGGAACAGATACATATCACCTGGTTCTTGATGTCGAGGATTCTTCTATCCAGGGTTCCATTTGAATGAATCCGATTTTGAGTTTACTTCTTAGAATCCTGAAAAACCGAACACATGCTAATGTATGCATGGTATGCTTATGTAATGACCGTCACGGCGATTCAGATCGTTTCAGGACAAGCCACATAAACAATATCTGATTTCATTTCAAGGATAATACTTCTTCACAGCATCTGAATTTACAAGATGCCCCAATTCTTCTCCTTCAGAATTTACAAGAATTAACGCTCATTCTGTGAGAATTTTCTTGACAATGTAAGGGCCTTCGTAATTTGGGGCAAACTTGCCTCCCGGATGGACAGCATTTGGCAGAGTCTTCTTTACCACCAGGTCATTCTCCTCAAAACTTCTGGCTTTAACTTTCTGATTAAATGATTTGGCCACCCTCTTCTAATAACCTTGATCATGACAGATTGCTCTAAGACGTTTCTCGTCTATCAAATTCAGCTGTTCACATCTGTGTTTGAAATACTCTGTCTCGAAGAATTTAGCCTCTGATAAGATTCTCAAAGAGGGAGCCTTAACCTCCACTAGTAGGACAGCTTCCATCCCGTATACCAGAGCATAATGAGTTGCCATTGTAGAAGTTCTGATTAAAGTTCGATATGCCATTAAGGCGAAGGGTAGCCTTTCATGCCAATCCCTATAATTTTTTGCAGTCTTAGCAAGGATCTTTTTGATATTCTTGTTAGCGGCTTCTACTGCCCCATTCATTTGCCGGCGGTAAGGAGAAGAATTAAGATGTCGAATACCAAAGCGATCCAGCTGATTGTCAACATTCTTGTTGTTCAGGTTGGACCCAATATCTGTGATGATCACTTGAGGAGTACCATATTTAGAGATTATGTCTCTCTTAATAAACCTTGCCGCATTCCTTGCGGTGACATTCTTGTAAGAATTTGTAACGCCCCGAGTCCCTTCGGGCTCGCTGACATCGCTCTACAGCCGTGCTGTTTAATCTTATTTCCCAGGACCCAACGGTAGGCTCTAGATAATGAGACTTACATGCACATGCGGAAGCGACATACATAACTCCATATATAAGATAACAAGATGACTTGAGGAAAAGAAACACTTAACCATAACATAACATAGATTCAGTTCTTAACGTCATGATTACAGACTGAAATACATTGCTTGGGATCAGGGGAAGGTAATCAGCCTAATCAAAAGGGGGCGACGAACTATAAGTCAGGCACTACTCAAAAAGTAACTCCTAAAAGTCAAGGACGCCTAGGCTATCTAGAGGTCAGGCTCATGGTCGTCATATGGGTCCTCACGGTGCACTGGGTCATGCTCCTCAATGTCTTCCTCAGGGTCTTCCTCCTCCTCGGATTCAGGCAAAGGGTGGAAGATGGCCTCTCCGTCGGGGTTGTGCTCCTCCTCCAAGGGCTCGTCCTCGGGGTCATCCAGTGCTTCTTCATCTTCCTCAGGTTCAGACTCGTCAGTCTCCATGGGGTCTTCAGCATCGGAGGCCCCCACGATGTCGCCATCGACCTCGGGGTTCTGGGATGGCACTGGCGGAAGATCTGGGTCAGGAGCGGTCTCGGAGTTAGTGAGCTCCCCATCAGCAGGGTGTACAATCGAAGGGTCCTGCTCGCCAATGACATCCCACGGTACATCAAAAGTCCTCAGCGGTCCGACGGTGAGGTCGTTGTCTCGGTAGAACCAAGCTGCGAATCTGTCTGGCCTCCAGTCTGCTAAGCCCACATCCATCCAGATAGTGCTGTACTTCCTAATGTAAGCCTTCCCTTCTCCCACTGGGTACTCCGTGGAATACTGCTCCACCCAGACGGGTACCCCAAAAATCGGCTGCTGCGGCATACTCAGGGTTTGGGGTCTGAAAAGGTGGGTCCCACGACGGGGTGAGATATACTCAATAAGCTAGTCCTAACCCTAAGCTAGGCACTTGGAACTTCTAGACACTCCCAAACACAGGCAACGACTAACATGCGAAAAACAGGCAATGGCACGCGAGCACTCGATTAGGGCATAGTTTGACACACGATTCACAATTCTTAACAGGGCTTGGCTTCGCACCTCGATACTTGGCACTGTATAGCATAATATAGCATGTATATCATATGATTGCAATTCTCATGACCGAGCCCGCGTAATGACTCATCAGGCTTAAAAGATCAAGGAACCCGCGTTTAACGCCTCAGGTCCCCAATGCCACTACTCATGACCCGCGTTTAACGCCTCAGGTCTATCCCGCGTTTAACGCATCAGAATATAATTAAGCCCTGCGTTTAACGCATCAGGGCGCCACATGCACATGAGCTTATAATTCTTGCCATTAGCATAATTCGATCAATTGAACGCACTCTCATCAAGTTAAGCACAATTCGGCCCTTTAAGCTACCATTCCCTATCATGGCGTTACATCACACAATTCAACAAATCAAGTCCATGGCAACATCTTGCGATCCATATCATACCAATTGAGATAATTCATTGCCAACACAATTGGCCATTCGGCCATGTCACACAAACACGGCACTTTAATCAATTAAGGTCTATAACTTGCTAATTAAATACGCAAGGCCAAAATCGCTAACATAGGGTCACTTAATCTCAATTAGGCTCCTTTCAATTCCCACGACCAGAGTGCAATACATATGTTAAAGGCCATTGCTCAATGTATTCACAAGATTAACCCATGATCAAACACTCCTAGGCTTAATTTAAGATTCCATCGATTCATTCAAATACGAAACACGCTCTAATGCATCATACGGTACCATGGGGCATTCGGTTCACCCCTAAGGACATCCACTACTTCATTTCATCCATGGTTCTAACATTTCAAGCATCAAAACTCATCAAGTCCAATCTGTCCTACACATTACAGATTCGGATTCCTAGAGGACTTCACCGAAACAACCCACTAAACTCATCAAAACAACCCTCACTTGGTCCTTCCATCACACAAGGTCCTACCAAAGGGTTAGGGAAGCTTACCACACCCAAGAGTCCAAGAGAAACGGGCTGATGAAGGCATGGAAGCGGCACGGTCAGGTCTGGTCGCCGGCTGACAGATTAGGCTCCAAGGAGTTCACGCTCAAGATTGACCAAGATTTCACCAAGAACAGCCCACGCTCCTCCTATGCACCAAATCTGATCGGTGGCGGTAGAGTGGCCCCGGCTCGGTCGGCAGCCTTCAATGGTACAAGGGAGTCGTCTAGGTGGTGGCAAGAGGAGTGGAAAATGGTGGTGGCCGACCGGTTCCCCCTTGAACCGTGAGAGAGGGAGCGACGAACAAAAAAAGGGAATGAGGGGGAGAGCGTGAGAGAAAGGAGGAGAGGGAGAGAAAACCGTGAGTGGTCTGGTGGAGGGAGTGGCCGAATGGAAGAGAGGGAGAGAGAGGAGAAGGTGTTATCAAGGGCAAGGGAAGTTTTGGAGGGAAAAGAGATAGTGGGGTAGGTATATGACATGAATAGTAGGATTGAATGACCAAATAGTGGGATTAGGTTTTGGGGAAATTGTCCAATCACTTAGTCTCTTCTCACCTCAATACTTCAAGCTCCAAAAGACCAAATTACCCTTGGAAATTCGGTTAATAGCTTGGGAGGGCAAATGACCATTTTGACCTTGCTTAACCTAAAAAGAAAGTTCACTAAGCTAGGGGTAAACGGGTCCATTTCGCTTAGCGGTCCGAACTTCGATTTTCTAACCTATACGAGGCTAATTCTAACCTTAACAACTCTTCGATGAGGCGACGTCCAAATTCACTCCATTGTGAATCTTCGAATGCTCGGCCTCTGATCTCGAAGTCCAATCCATGGCTAAATTCAGTCAATTGCCATCCCAGCGCGTCTCGGACTAACGGGTGGCTCTTAGGAATTACGCGTATCGACCCGCGACGAACGTCACGTTTAAGAGTTACTCGAGCCACGGCGGCTTTGGTTGTCATGTAATCGCGAGGGTCAATTACTAGTTCCGAAGGTTACGATCGTTAGGAATCGCTTTAGGTTAATTCGCAAATCACGTCTTGGTCATACGGAATCACCCGTGAACCAATCGCATGACACTAGCAAATTGTTCTAAAACCATTCTTCGATCGACCCTTAGCGGTCCAAAATGTTTCCTCGACGATCCTTATGGTCAAAGCGTTAGCGCGTGGTTAAGTTCTCTGGTCCACGTACTTTAAATCCTATATGGCCATTCCCCTTCGGTTAGTCGACTCGAGAGTGATCAATTCTGAGCAAGATTAACTAGAATACATCGATAGACATTCATTCATTAATAAACTTCGAGATAAGGTCGGAATTCAGAATGTCACAGAATTGGCCTCTATCCACTTTGTAAAGTAATCGATCGCCACTAGGATGAAGCGGTGACCATTTGAAGCCGTTGGATTGATAGGCCCTATCATGTCTATCCCCCACATAGAAAAAGGCCAGGCTTTGGACATTTGATGCAGTTCGTTCGAGGGCGCATTAATCTTATCGCCATATATTTGACACTGGTGGTATGACCAGACATGCTGACAACATTTTGATTCGATGGTCATCCAATAATAGCCAAGCCGCATGATTTTCTTGGCGAGGAGGTGGCCGTTCATATGTGGCCCACATATACCTACATGGATCTCCTTCATGAGAACATTTGCTTCTTTAGCATCTACGTACCTTAACAGAGTGGAGTCAAATGACCTTTTGTACAGAACTTATCCACTGAGGAAGAACTTGCTGGCCATCCTGGCTATGTACTTCCGGTCTCCTGCCTAACATCCTTCAGGAAACTCCCTCTTTAAGAGATAATTCTTGATGTCATAGTACCACGGCTCTCCGTCAAATTCTTCTTCTATCATCATACAGTAGCCCGGTTTTTCAACTATGCCGATCTTTAGTGATTCTATTTCCAACCCATAAGTTATTTGCAACATCGAGGCCAGTGTGGCTAGTGCGTCTGCAAATTGATTATGAGATCTTGACAGGTATTCAAATGACACTTCTTCGAACTTAAGTGTCAACTCTTCAAGATATTCATGATAGGGGATAAGTTTCGCGTCCTTTATTTTCCACTCCCCCTGCGTCTGTAAAATGATGAGCATGGAATCCCCATAAACTTGCAGCCTAGGTATTTTCATGGAGATGGCCAATCGTAGGCCTAGAATACACGCTTCGTATTCTGAGATATTGTTGGTGCAAGGGAAAGTCATCTTTGATGCAATAGGGTAATGTTGTCCTTCAGGATATATTAGTACTGCCCCGGTGCCAGCTCCAGACAGATTAACAGCACCGTTGAAATATATGACCCACTTATCTTCTGTCAGGTTCAGAACTTGATCTTCCACCTTTGTCTTTCCATAAGACGTGCAACTTTGTGAATTTTCTGCCAGCATATCAGCTATGGCTCTTCCTTTTACCGATTTTTGTGGAGAACACCTGAAGTCAAATTCGGATAACAACACTTGCTATTTTACTAACTTCCTAATCAGAGTGGGTTTCTCCAAGAGGTATTTGATAGGGTCATTTTCGGTTACCAGCTGAATATGTTGATATAGGGTATATTGTCTCAACCTGCGAAGTACCCATACTGTCGTTACGCAAGCCCTTTCAACAGGTACGCATTTTGCTTCAGACGAGGTGAATTGCTTGCTTAAGTAGTAGATGGCTCTTTCCTTACCATTTACCGAGCTTGTTTGGGCAAGTAAGGCTCCCAAAGATTCATGTTGTATAGTCAATTATAAGTCAAGGGGTGACCTGGGATGGGCGGCACAAGTACTAGTGGAGTGACCATATAGTTCTTGATCTTCTGAAATGCTTGTCTGCATTATGTGTCCCATGTCACTTTTGCGCCCTTCTTGAGTAGTCTGAAAATCGGTTTAGCCATATCTGATAACTGACTAATGAACCTGGCAATATAGTTTAATCTCCTAAGAAGACTCCTTACTTCTTTCACTATTGAGGGAGTTGCTATGTCGTGGATAGCTTGAATCTTTGAAGGGTCGATCGCAATGCCCCTGTTACTGACCATGAATCCGAGAAGTTTCCCAGATTTTTCCCCAAACGCACATTTGTTAGGGTTCAACCTTAACTTGTATTTGCGTAGTCGCTCAAACAGCTTTCTTAGCACCTAAATGTGATCCTGTCCCTTTTTGGACTTGGCGATCATGTCATCGACATATACTTCGATTTCTCTATGGATCATGTCATGGAATAGTGTGATCATAGCCTTCTGATAAGTGGCCCATGCGTTCTTTAGTCCGAAGGGCATAACCTTATAGCAAAAGTTTCCCCAAGGCGTGGTAAATGCAGTCTTCAGTTTATCTTCCTGTTTCATGAGGATATCTGGTTATATTCGGAGAATCCATCAATGAATGAGAATAATTCATACCATGCGGTACTATCCACTAGCACGTCAATGTGAGGAAGGGGGAAATCATCTTTCGGGCTTACTCTATTCAAATCTCGATAATCTACACAGATCCGAACTCTTCCATCCTTCTTCATGACGGGGACTATATTTGCAATCCAATCCGAGTACGGGATCGCTTCAATAAAGCCTACCCTAAGAAGTTTCATCACCTCTTCCTTAAATTTGTCTTCTGACTCGGCTTTCATCCCTCTGTTGCCTTGCCTGATATGTTTAATACTGGGATCTGTGGGTAATGCGTGTTCCACAATTCTGGGGTCCAAGCCTGGCATATCAACATACGACCATGCAAAGACATCCTGATATTCCTTCAGTAATTCTGTAAACCTGAGCCTTTTATCTCGGGATAAATGTCCACCGATCTTGATTTCCTTGATATCTGTAGTGTTATCCAAGTTAATAACAACTGGTTCTTCTGAAGTGAGAGGCATTGACTCTTCGAAGGCACTCCATTCTCTACGGATAGATGCATAACCTTCATCCTCATCCTCTTCAATGTTGTAGGAACAACCAACGTGGCAATCCGAATCACATAACAACCTGGTATGTATGTTTGAGATGATATGCCTGAAATGTCATGAGCATGGTTAGTCTATGCTTCATATAGTAATGCCATGCATGAGTGTGAAATTTTTTTTTAAAAGAGACTTTAAAATAAGTGCAGGCATAAATGGAACTAGTCCTTATATCCTAGGACATCCTTGTTCCTTGGAAATCTTTTGGAAATCAGGAATCATATGGAAAACCAGGCCTCAAGCTTCCGTATGGAAGACTAATATCATCATTGGGCTGATTTATAGTTCCATAAGTCCTTAACAAAACTTGTGCGATTTTATTGAATGCAGAATGGGCCGCATTACAAGTTATGCTATTTGGACCAACGGCCGGAGATTCAAAGGCGTTTTCCTACATTTATTTCAAACAACAAAACTAAAAGTACAACGAAATGCGGGAAACTTAAATGCAGTATTTAAAGCAGGGAAGAGGTTTCTTTACTTAGAAGTAGTGGCTTCATCACCCAACCACTCTATGATGACATTCACGAAGTTGTCTTCCAAGAAAGGGTTTGCCAGATCTAATTTTGCTGCTGGAATTATATCTTCTTCTGACAACCACCTAGAGTTCTTGCTGAAATATTCGTTCAAAGGGCTGCTGAATATCTTAGATTTACCCTTCCAAGTTGGAGAACCAATGAATGAATCTTTCTGGTTTTTCTGGCTTCCGTGGCGTCCCTGGCTCTAGCCTCGGCCTGCTGTCTTAGGGGCAGGCTCACTCATGCGAGTTTTCTGATACCCCAAGCCCATCTTATGCTCGTTGGATTTCAACTGTAGAGGAGTACTCATTCCTTGACCATACTTGCCCAAACCCTCTCCTGGGTTGTATCCGTACGCCAGTAGCATCTTGGCTGGCAAAAGGTTGGCTTCAGAAATACAAGGAGTTTTCAATCTTGCCACCACGGGAGTGTGCACCGCCGCCACCAGCTCTAGGGAATGGTAGCTTGCTTCCAGCTTAACTTCGGGTTCTATGTAGTGAATGGCGCTGCTCTGATATGCTTGGAGATCAACTTCTCCATGTATGGTAATCACCTTCCCATCCACTACAAATCGTACTTTCTGGTGTAGGCTTGAAGGTACGGCTCCAGCCACATGAATCAAAGGTCTTCCCAACAAGAATCCGAATGCGCTAGGCAAATCGATTACTTGAAAGTTTATAGAGAATTTTGTTGGGCCGATGAGCACATCGAGCACAATCTCACCTACCACAGTCTTCTTCATTCCATCAAAAGCTCTCACGGTTGTTTTGATGTTTTAACCATCTCTTCTTTGATGCCCAAACTCCTCAATGTAGCTAAAGGGAAGATGTTAAAAGCGGATCCGTTGTCAATTAATACGTGCGCTATTCTCTTTCCATTGCACTGTGCTGTAATGTATAAAGCCTTGTTCTGACATTCTGAATCCCGACCCTATCTCGAAGCTTATTAATGAATGAATGTCTATCGATGTATTCCAGTTAATCTCACTCAGAATTGATCACTCTCGAGTCGACTAACCGAAGGGGAATGGCCATATAGGATTTAAAGTACGTGGACCAAAGAACTTAACCACGAGTCGACGCTTTGACCATAAGGATCGTCGAGGAAATATTTTGGACCGCTAAAGGTCGATCTAAGAATGGTTTTAGAACGATTTGCTAGTGTCATGCGATTGGTTCACGGGTGATTCCGTATGACCACGACATGATTTGCGAATTAACCTAAATCAATTCCTAACGATCGTAACCTTTGGGACTAGTAATTGACCCTCGCGATTACATGACAACCAAAACCGCCGTGGCTCGAGTAACTCTTAAATGTGACATTAGTCGCAGGTCGATATGCGTAACTCTTGAAAGTCGCCCGTTAGTCTGAGACGCACTGGAATGATAAACGACTGAATTTAGCCACAGATTGGAATTCGAGATTGGAGGCCGGACATTCGAAGATCACAAAAGAGTAAATTTAGACGTCGCCTCATCGGAGAGTTATTAAGATTAGAATTAGCCCCGTATAAGTTAGAAAAGTGAATGTAGATTGACAAGTGGAAAAGACCTTTTTACCCTTAAGTTGATATTCCTTCTTTTGGACTAAGCAAGGGCAATTTGGACATTTGCCATCTTCCCCACCCTTGGCCGAATTTTGATGGACAATTTGGTCTTTTAGCCCTTTGAATTATTGGTTGAGACTTGCATGACAAGACCAAACCCCATGAACTACCCCTTACACAATGGCATTCCATGCCACTATTCATGTACTCCCCATCAACCACTCCACCAAAGCTTTCCCTCCAATTTTCCTCTCTTTTATGGACCACTCTCTCTCTCTCCCCATTTTTTTTTCGGCTACCACCCCCATCAGACCTCTCTCTCATTTTCCCCATCTCGCGCTCTCATCTCCCTCTCGTCGCTCTCTCTCATTCTCTCTCTCCCGTGGCCTATAGGATAGCCTTGTTTGAAGCCCGGAACCGTCCAAGCCACCGCCGACCAGAATCGAACCAAGAAGAGAACCTTGGGCTGTTCTTGAGAATCCTTGTCGTTCTTGAGGTGAGTGACTTCTAAGACTTAGATAAGCATGTTAGGATGTTAAGAGCTTGTATTAGAAGTGTTCTTGACCGTGTTTCGTTTGCCATTTGTGGTTGAATCTCTAAGGGCCGAACTTGTTCACACCGGGTCAGATTTGCGCCGCGCCACTTCCACGCCATCTTCGCCGGTTTCCTTGGACCTTTAAGCTAGGTAAGCTTGTTCTAACCTTTTGCTAGGACCTTAAGTGATGGAAGGACCGAGTGAGGGTTGAATTTGGTGAGTTTAGTAGGCTGTTTTGGCGGGAACTTCGTGGAATCCGAATCTGTGTTTCGTTGGACAAATTGTATTGGTGATTTGGAGCTCATGAAATGTTAGAACCATGGTTGGATTAGGATATTGGGTGTGTCGTCATAGTGGCCGAATGGCTTGTGGTACCGTTCGTAGTGTTAGACCTTGCTAGAATCTACTTGTGATGTTGAAGCCCTTGTTTGCGCCTAGATGTATTCGACCATGGGTAGCCTTGGTGATACGTGGCTTGAAAGTGTTCTAACGTTCTTACTTGAATTCTGGTCATAGGCTCTAATGTGGGGATTAATTGATTGAATGGCGCCGTAGTGGTAAAGATCAACCTTGTGTGACCATTTAATGAGTTATGTGGCATAATTGATCGAATGGCTTTGAGGAATTGTGACAATGCCGAATGGCCATGGTGATAACAAGTGAGTTATTCCAATCAAAATATGATTGATCGCGAAGCCTTGCAATGGCCTTGATTGATTTAATAATGTGATGAAATGCTACGATATGGAATTGTGATGTCAATGGCCGAATGGTCCTTGTATGGACGTTGTGCACATGTGATTGTTTTTTGCCATAATTGGTTGAATTATAAGCCTATGTGCATATAGCACCCTGATGCGTTAAACGCGGGGCTTAATGATATCCCGATGCATTAAACGCGGGATAGACCTGAGGCGTTAAATGCGGGTCATGAGAGATGGCATTTGGAACCTAATGCGTTAAACGCGGGTTCGTTAGTTAACCAAGCCTGAGGCGTTATTACGCGGGCTGAGCCATGAGAATTACAATCTATCATATGTATAAGCTATCCTCTATATTATGAGATATTAAGTGCCAGGGCACAAAGTCCAGCCTTGTAAAGATTAGTGCGTTGAATGACAATGTATGTCTTGATTGAGTTGTTGTGTGTCTTTTGCCTGAAATTCGCATGGTCGGTCATTGCATGTGTTTGGGTGTGTCTAGAAGTCCCGAGTGCCTAGCTTAGGATTAGGACTAGCTTATTGAGTTTATCTCACCCCGTCGTGGGACCCACCTTTCAGACCCCAAGCCTTGTTCATGCCGCCGCCAGCTTTTGGGGGTACCAGTAATGACCGAGAAGCATGTTACTGAGTACCCAGTGGGCGAGGATAGGGTTTTTATTTGGGAGCGTAGTACTGTTTAGGTGGACGACGGGACAGATCATTGGAGGCCAGATAGGTACGCATCATGGTGGTATCGAGACGGCGACACTACTTGGGGACCCTTGAGATCTTTTGATGTGCCTTGGGACGTTGTCGATGAGCAGGATCGATGATCGTGTACCCTTCCGATGGCGAGATTTCTGACCCGGAGACCGACCTCGAGCCAGGTATGGGCTTCCCGGCGGTGCAGTCACAGAACCCCGTTGCAGATGGCGAGGTCATCGAGCCTTCTTATGCCGAAGACGATCCCATGGAGGAGGCTGGGTTTGAGTGGGAGATTGTAGGTGCCAAGGGCGAGCTCATAGACTTAGGGTCCGACTCAGAGGAGGAAGACGTTCTAGTGTATTCTGAGTCAGAGCCAGAAGAAGAAGTCCCAAAGGAGCCTCAGCCGGGCGATTGGGTAAAGTACCACCCCGCGGCCGGTGTTGTCTGATCCGTCAGCATTGAGCCTGTCCCTTAGGCGTAGTAGTAGCCTCTAACTTTTGGAGTGTCCCTTAGGATAGAGACGCGTGTCCCCTAGTAGATGACTTCTTTTGAGTAGGCTAACCCTTTTCCTCTAGCCCCAGTTATGTATGGTAGCCCACGTGTATTTTGTAAAACTGAATATATGTTATGTAATGGTTAAGTGTCTCTTTTCCTCCAATCATCTTGTTATCTTATGTATGGAGTTATGTATGTCGTTTCCGCATGTGCATATGAGTCTCATTACCTAGTGCGTGCCGTTGGATCCTGGGTAAGAAGTTAAACAGTACGGTAGTAAGGCGATGTAGCGTGCTCGGAAAGGACTCAGGGCGTGACATCCCCGCTTGTTTGGTATTAGAGCAAGGTCAGCTCGATCCAAGTTCGTTGAGGACTGGAGTAATAAGGTGTGATGATTTGAGGATAACTGGGTAGCAGGACCTTAGGGATTCGCTAGAGTTAGGCATGAAATGCACGACATGTGAAATGGCGCTTGTGATTGGCATATTGACTGGCGTCATCTTTGGTAGACTTAAGGCTATAGGGCTTCGTACTTGGCACTAAGTGTTCATTGCTGATTGCTGGATTTGATAGTTGATTGTGATTTGGTGAAGTTGCTGAAGCAACTGAATGTGTGGTACGATTGTAATTTCCTGAGTGTGATGCTTCTGATGGTTGCTTGAGTAATGATTGCCTTAACTGTGATTGCTACTGTGATAGTGGCGTAGCCTTGCTAGACTTAAGTAGATGGCTTAGGTCTCTAATTCCTGGATAGAATTATAGTGGCTCAGGTACTGTGAGGCTTAGCGAGATGAGCAACCGAACCAGAGGTACTGGAGGAGCGTCTAGCGCTAGGCCACAAGTGGTGGAAGATCCTAGGTACGATGGAGTCATGAGGATCTTAGAGGAAATCAGGAACTTGATGGGCAGGCAGGCCCAAGAAAGAGCAGCTGCCGTCGCCCAGGCTGCTGAGGCTGCAGTTGTTGCCGCCAACCTAGCAAATGGAAGTAATGGCCATGACAATGAAGGTGGCAATGCCCAAGGACAAGGGAATCGCGTGATGGGCCAGTTGATGGAACACTTTATGAAGCTGAAGCCATCAAAGTTTGATGGTACAGAGGACCCTGGAGCTGCCCCTGCTTGGATTGAGGAGTTAGAGAAGGCATTTGAAGTGCTGGGTTGTACTGAAGCTGAGAAAGTGATCCTAGCTGTGTACCAGCTTCGTGGAACTACGAACGATTGGTGGAAGGCCACCAAGGGAAGAGTTTTCCCTGAAGGAACGGAACCGAATTGGACTGTCTTCTCTGAAGTTTTCAATGCTAAGTATTTCTCCAGTGCGGCTCAGGAACAGAAGATGGTTGAATTCTAGAATCTCCGCCAAAACCAGATGACCATCGACTAGTATGAGGCTGAATTCGCGAGACTATCCAAGTATGCCCCGAGGATGGTTAAAGACTCTGAGGACAGGGCGAGAAGGTTCAGAGATGGATTGAGACCTGACCTTCGCAGCCAGTTGGTACTGCTGGACTTACAAGGCTATGATGCGATCTATGAAAGAGGTCAATTAGTGGAAAGGGATATGAAGGAAAGAGGGATCGCTTCTGGATCGCGGTTCACTCCTGCTAGGGATAACCGCCAATTCGGCAAGAGGCCGATGGCGAGCAATCGACGTTTTGTCCCTCTAGCCAGAAAGAATATTAGCAAGCCTACTCACCAGTCGAACTGGAACTGTCGCTTGTGCGGGCGGAAGCATGGCAATGGACCTTGCCCGAGCAGGACGGACGCATGCTTCAAGTGTTGCCAGCTGGGCCATCACATAAGGAATTGCCCAAGCTAAACACCAGGACCTCAAGCTCAAGGAAACCGACCACCAGTGGGACCGCAGGCTGGAGCCCAGCAGAACAACACAAATAGGCCGCCAGCTCAAGGAAGGGTGTATGCTGTGGCGCGAAGAGAAGTAGAGAACGCGCCTGGCGTGGTCACAGGTACGGTTACTTTGTGTGATCTTGCTGCCTATGCCTGGTTTGATCCTGGAGCATCGCATTTGTTCATATCTGCCCAGTTTGCTGATTTGGTTGGAATTGAATTAAGACCGTTGGATGTGATATTGCATGTTACCACCCCGTTAAAGGATAAAGTGTTGGTTTCACTAGGCTGTCCAAATTGTAAGATAGTCATTGGTGGTAAGTGAGGAACGAATAGATTTAGCCGTGCTGCCTATGTTTGACTTTGACGTGATTATCGGAATGGATTGGTTAAGTAGGCAAAGGGCTGTCGTTGATTGTGGTAGCAGGGTGATTCATTTCCATCCTAATGATCACCCTAGATTCGAATATGTGGGAAGTCGAGGAGGAACCTCAATCCCTTTGATTTCGTCACTTGAGGTGACTAGGCTTTTGGACGAAGGATGTCAAGCATACTTAGCTGCCGTGATGGATCCGACCGTAGAGGAACCAAAGCTAGAGGATATAGCTGTGGTGCGTGACTTTCCCGATGTCTTTCCTCAAGAGTTACCAATGTTGCCTCCAGAAAGGGAAATAGAATTCGTAATTGAGTTAGCACCTGGAATGGAGCCGATCTCGAAGGCACCCTATAGGATGTCCTTGTCGGAGTTGAAGGAATTGAAGGTTCAGATGCAAGAATTGCTGGACAAAGAATTTATTCGTCCAAGTGCTTCGCCTTGGGGAGCGCCAGTCTTGTTCGTAAGGAAGAAGGATGGGTCGTTGCGCTTATGCATTGACTACAGGCAGTTGAACCAGGTGACTATCAAGAATAAGTACTCGTTGCCAAGGATAGACGACTTGTTTGATCAACTGCAAGGAGCTTCTGTGTTCTCCAAGATAGACCTAAGGAAGGGTTATCACCAGTTGAGGATTAAGAAGGAAGATATACCGAAGACAGCTTTTCGGACGAGATATGGGCATTATGAGTTTACGGTCATGCCGTTTGGATTGACTAATGCCCCAGCTGCTTTCATGGATTTGATGCATAGAGTGTTTAAGGAATACTTGGATCAGTTCATCATTGTCTTCATCGACGACATCTTGAATTACTCAAAGAGTCCTGAGGAGCATGAGAAGCAATTGAGTATAGTTCTACGGGCATTAAGGGAACACTCGTTGTACGCCAAGTTCAGTAAGTGCGAGTTTTGGCTTAACGAAGTTGCGTTCCTTGGACATGTCATCTCTGGAAATGGAATTTCAGTAGACCCAGCAAAGATTGAAGCAGTAACGAATTGGCCTAGACCCACGTCAGTAACAGAGGTTCGGAGCTTTTTAGGTTTGGCGGGTACTACAGGAGGTTTGTGGAGAAGTTCTCTTCCATAGCCACTCCTTTGACGAGGTTGACAAAGAAGGATACACGGTTTGAATGGACGGATAAGTGTGAAAGGAGTTTTCAGGAACTCAAGCATCGTTTGACAACTGCACCAGTGTTGACCATTCCTTCTGGACTTGGAGGTTACGAGATTTATAGCGATGCGTCGCTGAAAGGATTAGGATGCGTCCTGATGTAGCATGGAAGAGTTGTAGCTTATGCATCACGACAGTTAAAACCTCATGAGATGAATTATCCGACGCATGATTTGGAATTAGCAGCCATTATCTTCACCTTGAAAATTTGGAGGCACTACTTTTGTGGAGAAAGATTCCAGATTTACACGGACCACTAGAGTTTGAAGTACTTGTTTTCGCAAAAGGAGTTGAACATAAGGCAACGTCGATGGATGGAATTGCTCAAGAACTATGATTGCGATATTCTGTATCACCCCGGAAAGGCAAATAAGGTTGCGGATGCGCTTAGTTAAGGAATGGACTCTGTTGGAAGGAATAAGGGATTCAGAGTTTAGGCTTGAAGTTTGTCAGTTGTCTTGCCTCCTAGCTACGTTGAGGATCGAACCAAAGATTCACGAGAAAGTGAAGGCTCTACAATCTACGGACCCCGACATCCAAAAGATCCTGGAAATGGATGCCGAAAAAAGGAAACTTAACTTTCAAGTATCTGAGGATGGGATTCTGAAGTTTCGTGGACGCTTATGCGTACCCAGTGACGAGGAGTTAAGGGAAAAGATCTTGTCAGAAGCACATAGGAGCAACTATAGTATTCATCCTGGTAGCACGAAGATGTATCAAAATTTGCGTCAGCACTACTGGTGGAACGGAATGAAAGTGGACGCAGCTAAGCATGTGGCGAAGTGTTTGACGTGCCAGCAGGTTAAGGCTCAGCATTGTAAGCCTGGTGGGATGTTACCTCCTTTGGAAATCCCTGAGTGGAAGTGGGAGCACATCACCATGGACTTTGTCATGGGTTTGCCAAGGAGTCAGAGAGGACATGATTCGATCTGGGTGATCGTGGATAGATTGACTAAATCCGCACACTTCCTGGCAGTAAGAAAAGATTTCGCGATGGATAGATACGCAGAGTTGTACATGAAGTACATAGTTCACCTTCATGGAGTTCTAGTGACGATTACTTCAGACAGAGATCCCAAGTTTACCACTTCATTTTGGAAAAGTCTATAAGAGGCTTTGGGGACGAGACTACAGTATAGCACCGCTTATCACCCCCAGACAGACGGAAAATCTAAAAGGACAATTCAGACGCTTGAAGATATGCTGAGAGCTTGCGTGTTAGACTTTAAAGAAGGTTGGGAAGATCAGTTACACTTAGTAGAGTTTGCCTATAACAACAGTTACCAGCAGAGCATCGGAATGGCACCGTTCGAAGCGTTATACGGTAGAGCATACAAGACTCCTCTATGCTGGGATGAGGTCGGTGAAAGAAGCATAACAGGCCCAGAATTAGTAGAACGGTCAGTTGAGGCAGTAAAGGCCAAAAGGGAACGGTTGAGAACTGCGCAGAGCCGCCAGAAGAGTTACGCCGACAAGCGGCGTAGACCTTTGGAGTTTCAAGTAGGAGATCATGTCTTCTTGAAAGTGTCACCGATGAAAGGATTATCTCGGTTTGGGAAGAAAGAAAAGCTGAGTCCGAGGTATGTAGGCCCTTTTGAAATCTTAGAGCGAATTGGGACTTTGGCCTATAGACTCGCCTTGCCGCCAAGTTTGTCACAAGTTCACAATGTATTCCACGTGTCGATTTTGAGAAAGTACGAACCGGACGTTACTCATATACTGGACCACGAAGTGATAGAAGTGGATGATCGAGTATCGTATGTGGACAGGCCAGTTAGGATCGAGGACAGAAAGGAGCAAGTGCTAAGGAACAAAACGATTCCGCTAGTAAAGGTGATCTGGGAACACCACGGAACTGAAGGAGCCACCTGGGAAAGCGAGGAAGCGATGAGGCATCATAACCCCCATCTGTTTGAATAGGTGGATTGTAATGTAAATTTCGAGGACGAAATTTCTGTAAGGGGGGAAGAGTTGTGACATTCTGAATCCCAACCCTATCTCGAAGCTTATTAATGAATGAATGTCTATCGATGTATTCCAGTTAATCTCACTCAGAATTGATCACTCTCGAGTCAACTAACCGAAGGGGAATGGCCATATAGGATTTAAAGTACGTGGACCAAAGAACTTAACCACGAGTCGGCGCTTTGACCATAAGAATAGTCGAGGAAATATTTTGGACAACGAAAGGTCTAAGAATGGTTTTAGAACGATTTGCTAGTGTCATGCGATTGGTTCACGAGTGATTCCGTATGACCATGACATGATTTGCGAATTAACCTAAATCGATTCCTAATGATCGTAACCTTCGAGACTAGTAATTGACCCTCGCGATTACATGACAACCAAAGCCGCCATGGCTCGAGTAACTCTTAAACGTGACATTAGTCGCGGGTCAATACGCATAACTCCTGAGAGCCGCCCGTTAGTCTCAGACGCACTGGAATGATAAACGACTGAATTTAGCCATGGATTGGACTTCGAGATTGGAGGCCGGACATTCGAAGATCACAAAAGAGTAAATTTAGACGTCACCTCATCGGAGAGTTATTAAGATTAGAATTAGCCCCGTATAAGTTAGAAAAGCGAATTTAGACTGACAAGTGGAAAAGACATTTTTACCCATAAGTTGCTATTCCTTCTTTTGGACTAAGCAAGGGCAATTTGGACATTTTCCATCTTCCCCACCTTTGGCCGAATTTTGATGGACAATTTGGTCTTTTAGCCCTTTGAATTATTGGATGAAACTTGCATGACAAGACCAAACCCCATGAACTACCCCTTACACAATGTCATTCCATGCCACGATTCATGTACTTTCCCCATCAACCACCCCACCAAAGCTTTCCCTCCAATTATCGTCTCTTTTATGGATCACTCTCTCTCTCTCTCTCCCCATTTTTTTTCGGCTACCACCCCCATCAGACCTCTCTCTCATTTTCCCCATCTCGCGCTCTCATCTCCCTCTCGTCGCTCTCTCTCATTCTGTCCCTCCCGTGGCCTCTAAGTGGCCGGCGACCACCACCACCACCTTAAACGATCATCAAGCGACCTCCCCTCCGCCGTAGGCTATAGGATAGCCTTGTTTGAAGCCCGGAACCGTCCAAGCCACTACCGACCAGAATCGAACCAAGAAGAGAACCTTAGGCTGTTCTTGAGAATCCTTGTCGTTCTTGAGGTGAGTGACTTCTAAGACTTAGATAAGCATGTTAGGATGTTAAGAGCTTGTATTAAAAGTGTTCTTGACCGTGTTTCGTTTGCCATTTGTGGTTGAATCTCTAAGGGCCGAACCTGTTCACACCGGGTCAGATTTGCGCCGCTCCACTTCCACGCCATCTTCGCCGGTTTCCTTGGACCTTTAAGCTAGGTAAGCTTGTTCTAACCTTTTGCTAGGACCTTAAGTGATGGAAGGACCGAGTGAGGGTTGAATTTGGTGAGTTTAGTGGGCTGTTTTGGCGGGAACTTCTTGGAATCCCAATCTGTGTTTTGTTGGACAAATTGTATTGGTGATTTGGAGCTCATGAAATGTTAGAACCATGGTTGGATTAGGATATTGGGTGTGTCGTCATAGTGGCCGAATGGCTTGTGGTACCGTTCGTAGTGTTAGACCTTGCTAGAATCTAATTGTGATGTTGAAGCCCTTGTTTGCACCTAGATGTATTCGACCATGGGTAGCCTTGGTGATACGTGGCTTGAAAGTGTTCTAACGTTCTTACTTGAATTCTGGTCATAGGCTCTAATGTGGGGATTAATTGATTGAATGGCGCCGTAGTGGTAAAGATCAACCTTGTGTGACCATTTAATGAGTTATGTGGCATAATTGATCGAATGGCTTTGAGGAATTGTAACAAGGCCGAATGGCCATGGTGATAACAAGTGATTTATTCCAATCAAAATATACTTGATCGCAAAGCCTTGCAATGGCCTTGATTGATTTAATAATGTGATGAAATGCTACGATATGGAATTGTGATGTCAATGGCCGAATGGTCCTTGTATGGACGTTGTGCACATGTGATTGTTTTTTGCTATAATTGGTTGAACTATAACCCTATGTGCATATAGCGCCCTGATACGTTAAACGCGGGGCTTAATGATATTCTGAGGCGTTAAACGCGGGTCATGAGAAATGGCATTTGGAACCTGATGCGTTAGCCATGAGAATTACAATCATATCATATGTATAAGCTATCCTCTATATTATGAGATATTAAGTGCCAGGGTACGAAGTCCAGCCTAGTCTAGATTGGTGCGTTGAATGACAATGCATGTCTTGATTGAGTTGTTGTGTGTCTTTTGCCTGAAATTCACATGGTCGGTCATTGCATGTGTTTGGGTGTGTCTGGAAGTCCCGAGTGCCTAGCTTAGGGTTAGGACTAGCTTATTGAGTTTATCTCACCCCGTCGTGGGACCCATCTTTTCAGACCCCAAGCCTTGATCATGCCGCCGCCAGCTTTTGGGGTACCAGTAATGACCGAGAAGCACGTTACTGAGTACCCAGTGGGCGAGGATAGGGTTTTTTTTTGGGAGCGTAGTACTGTGTGGGTGGACGACGAGACAGATCATTGTAGGCCAGATAGGTACGCAGCATGGTGGTATCGAGACGGCGACACTACTTGGGGACCCCTGAGATCTTTTGATGTGCCTTGGGACGTTGTCGATGAGCAGGATCCGATGATCGTGTACCCTCCCGATGGTGAGATTTCTGACCTGGAGACCGACCTCGAGCCAGGTATGGGCTTCCCGGCGGTGCAGTCACAGAACCCCGTTGCAGATGGCGATGTCATCGCACCTTCTGATGCCGACGACGATCCCATGGAGGAGGCAGGGTTTGAGTGGGAGATTGTAGGTGCCGAGGGCCAGCCCATGGACTCAGGGTCCGACTCAGAGGAGGAAGACGTTCCAGTGTTTACCGAGTCAGAGCCTGAAGAAGAAGTCCCAGAGGAGCCTCAGCTGGGCGATTGGGTAGAGTACCACCCCGTGGCCGGTGTTGTTTGATCCGTCAGCAGTGAGCCTGTCCCTTAGGCGTAGTAGTAGCCTCTGACTTTTGGAGTGTCCCTCAGGATAGCGACGCGTGTCCCCTAGTAGATGACTTCTTTTGAGTAGGCTAACCCTTTTCCTCTAGCCCCAGTTATGTATGGTAGTCCACGTGTATTTTGTAAAACTGAATCTATGTTATGTAATGGTTAAGTGTCTCTTTTCCTCAAGTCATCTTGTTATCTTATGTATGGAGTTATGTATGTCGTTTCCGCATGTGCATATGAGTCTCATTACCTAGTGCGTGCCGTTGGATCCTGGGTAAGAAGTTAGACAGTACGGCAGTAAGGCAATGTAGCGTGCTCGGAAAGGACTCAGGGCGTGACACTTGTTGTGCCCTCTCCCTTCCATGGGGAAGTCTTCATCGGAGAAGCTTAGTTGGTCTTTTAGAAGGTTTGCCCCCATAAAATCCCTTAACTGCACATCATTAATAGTTTCAGGAACATGCACCTCATTTAGTATCTTCAACAGTGTATCTTTGTGCTTCTCTAAGTTGATGAACAAATCTAACAGAGATATTTAGGTCGGCATCTTCCTTAATTACTCTATCACTTCAAACTCACTGGTTTTAATGATGGACATGAATTTTTCTGCGTCTTCTTTTGAAACTTCTTTCTTTTCGGATTCCCCTTCCTTAGGGGCGTAAAATCTTCCAGACCTCATTACAGCATCTACTTCCTTCGTTCCATAGTCCCAGTGGACTACCTTAGAGTCGTATTCTTCTACTGGAGGGATTTTTATAGTTACTGTCGTCAGGCACGACGCCTCTGGTTCAACTCTATTGTCTGCTTCATCTCTCGGCAGTCGAATCACAACAGGTTTAATCGGACAATCCTCTATCTGACTCAAGCTTTCAAGCTCTTCTAGCTTGATCACCATAGTCGTAGCGACTTCAATCATTGATACAGTGTTGCCGAGGTCTTTTATTATAGTTTCATTTCCAGCTGACGATGCCCGTAAATATCACTTGGTTCTGTTGTTATTGCAAATTCCGGGTACTCTCGCATTCCTTTGAATAGTTCAACTGAGCTTTGCTGCTGAACTTTTGATTTCTTTACCCTGGTGTACTGCTCCATGCTAATCTCGACGTTCACCGTCTGATCAAGTGATGATTCAGATTCCTTCAGAAAGGGCCTCGCCTCATCCTTCTGAGTTTTTGGCTGAACATGATCATCCATACGTCCCCAGCCATCTGGTCTGATATCGTCCATCCTTTGATAGAAACTAGGAGGAGCCGAATATTTCACTTTGAAATTGTACCCCCCATAATCCTCCCCTAGATTGTCTATGACTTCGCCCATTTCTAGGGCTTTAGCCATGAATCTGAGATCTGCCAAACTTCGCCTGCTAGCTTCCAGTTCGTCCTCATCAAGTTCTTCTTCTGGCTTGATAATCAGCTCAAGATCATCTACCAGACTTTCGTGCGGATATTCCACATGTTTTCCTGTTCAGTTTTAATCACAAAGTGGGTCCCTTCCGAGCTTATAGAGGCATCGACTCCCTTAAATCTTTCATCGGTAACACTCGACATTATCCCCAACCTCATCATCTTAGCGATACACAACTTCTTCATGTCAGCAGAAACTTCCCCCTCTTTTGGATATAGTGAAGCGATCGCCAGAATGTTGGTTAGCTTAGGTATGTCCACCTTCAGTTCAAGGTGGTTTTCCTCTTCTTAAGTGAATATCGCCCCTACTATTTGGTGATCAGGGAACGGGTTCTCTTGTACATTCGGAGTCATGTTATCAAACTTCAAAATCTGACTGTCAATCAAAGCTTGCACCTTCAGCTTAAGGATATAGCAATTATCTACGTTGTGTCCCCTTTCACCCATGTGATAAACACAGGTCTGGCTCTCATCAAAACCAGGATATTTAACAGGATTTACCTTAGGAGGTTCCTTTGCCACCAAGTGTTGTTCTAGCAGCATTGGGAGCAGCTTGGATAAAGGCCTTAGGAGCTGAGAGAACTGCTTTTGGGGGTGCCTCTTTCTAGGCTCTTGCCCTTTTGGCGCCGACCACGATGATCCCCTCTTGGTCTGATTAGAGTTATTAAACACCTTGGGCTTATAGGGATCTGGTATGAAGGCTTTGTCAAGCCCAGCCTCTCTCTCCTTTTTCAGGGGGTATTGCTTTCTGCTAGAAGTTTCATGCGGCCTCCTTTCTCTTAAGGCCCACTCAAGTCTCACGGCCACCTTTATTAGATGAGTAAAGGTTTGACATCCTGAGGTGTTCAATCTGTTAAAATATTAGTAAGGAAGCGCTCTTAAGAACAAATCAATCAGCTCCTCTTCTGAGATTGACGATTTTACTTGGGTTGCCAAAGCTCACCACCTCTAGACGTATGTTCTGATCGTTTCACCCATCGCTTTTGAAGTTCGCAGCAGGTTTTCCCTCGTCGGGGGCCATAGCTGTGTTGAACTTATACTGCCTAAGGAAATCTTCTGCTAGATCTTCCCTCCCATCGTAATCATCCAGGTCTAGTTTGATGAACCAAGCCAAGGCGGCACCAGCCAAGCTCTCCTGGAACGTATTCATCAACAACGGAACATAGTCTGAATATTGCGCCATCTTACGCAGGTAATATTTGAGGTGAGCGTGGGGACAGTCTGTCCCATTATATTTCCTCACGAAGTCTGGCTCCTTGTAATTAGGAGGGGTCTACACCTTGGAGAAAGGAGATATCTTGTCAAAACGGGCCAGCTCATAACCCTGGCTGCTTAAACATTCTTCGATCTTGGCTATTCTCTTAGCCTCTACTTCAGTTTTCACGGTCTGATTCCCTTTTTCCTTATAATCGAGGTTGATGACAACATGGGGTGCCTTTGGATGTGACTGGACGTTCGGCTTTCGAATATCTTCCTCGGCACGTTGGGCATCTTCTGCCGTTTCTTTGTCAGCCATATCAGGTGCAAAGGGTGGACCTGAATTGTTTTGGTTAGGAGCCACTGTCTGTCTGGCTTGGGAGGCTTCCAGCATTGCCTTAATATCAGCCATCATAGTCGCCATAGCAGTCATCTGGATTTCCAGCATGCCTACTCGATGGGTCAACTCCTGTTGTTCCATTCTTGTCTTAAGTCGAGTGCGAAAACAATGCGTTGGTAATTCCGTGATTAGAGTGCACCTATTTTAAAAAAATAAAAAGTGAGTGTTTCTTCATGATTGACAAAAGGAAGTACTTGATTCTTCTAATTGCATGTTTTCTATTGGTGAATGAGAAAAAGGACTACCTTGTGAGCCTTAGTCTCACGTGGGCGGTTCTTTTAATTATTCTCCAAAAGAAGTCATGAGATTAAAAGAAGCATAATCTTTGACGATAGTTTTTATGCATTTATAAAACATGTCATCAGTCATGCACATGTGTCCAAAGTAATATTCAATACAAACGAGTATGCTAAAAAAAGTCATCATAATGTTCACACATTTTACACTTGACAGAATAGTCTATTCAAGTCTAGGGCGTTTGAGGTCTAAGGTATCCTCATCATCCCTATATAGATCAATCTCTTTAGTCTGGGACTCTTCATCTTCTGAATATGACGGCGATCCCATATCTTCGGGTATATATGGCTCTATCCTAAGCACGTACGGTATAATATGTTCAGGTACATAAGGCTCGACAAAGCTGCGTCTGGCCGCCTTAAAGTGCTGAATGTATTCTATGGTAGCCCTGTGAACGTTCTCCTTGCGAGTCATATCTTCTGGCCATCTTATGTCTTCAGCCTAAGAGTTCTTCAAAGAGCATATCTTTTGGCATGTCAAATGAGAAGATACCAGGTCGCGGTGATGAAGGGATCTCCTGCAATGCTCCAAACTGTTGGATAACCCTCTTTAGATAATACGCAGTAGCGCCTGTGAATCCTAGCAAAGGGACTGGGTCTTCGTCATTACATGCGAGCCTGACTTTGCCTAGTGTTAGTAATCTAAGCCGCCATCGGAGCTGTTCTGGTTTCAAAGTTTCAAGGAATTTCTTCCATTCTATAAAGTTGAACTTAGGAATGCGTGTATGGGTTCTGACGAAAGTTTTAAGAGGATGGACATCGAATCTAATCTTAGTGAAACCCATGCGGATATGAAATTGTCTGATATGAGACGTGAACCATAGATACAGAAGATCACTAGAGGCTCTAAAGATTTTCTTCTTATTTTTCTTGAAGCGATTTAGGGAAAGGAAGGTTTCAGCAAGGACAACGTTCGAGTAATCCCACCAACAACAAACTTGTCTGACCACTACAGCCATAATAGGGTCGAAAGTAACAGACGAGATCGAAAATAGCATAAAGCTAAAGAAGGCCAAGATAAAGGCTCTATCAGATTTAGTTCCCTTAGCGGTAGGGAGGTTAGGAAATCTATCTAGAAGGAATGATATGGAAATTCGCCCAGAATTACTTTTGGCATCTGCTTTGACTTCGTTGAGGTTTGTATCAAGGAATTCAGCTAGTTGACTCAAGGGCTCAAATCCTATGGGAGGTTGAACTAGTAAGTGAGTAAACTCAACTCCAATGACGGCGTTATACTCTTCGATAGTAGGGGTAACCTCTAGTCCCTCCATGCAGAATGTAGTGGTGGTAGGATCCCAATAGAGGGCCATGGCTTGGATAAAGGCAGGTGGGCACTCAATTTTCAGCAGCTCAAATAAATACCCCAGTCATGATTTGGCGTATTTCTGGCTGGCTTCGCCCATGCTATCCCACTATGATAGGAGCTCGGTCCGGGGAACTTTGAATACTTGAATATCATTCTTTCCCATCAAGTCTAAAATATGCAAATGATTTTGAAAAGTCAATCGTCAAAAATTACTTTTAAACATGTGACTATGCAAATACCATGAAATATGCATGGGCTGACTTAATTGCATAATTCAATTGGAGAAATGGAGATTAGAACCTTTTTCAGGTCTGGAAAACCCGACTTAAAGTCTAATTTGAATTTTAGGCAATTGAATTATGTAATTTGGTCAGGTTCACTCTAGTGGCTAAAGGGAATAACAAAGTCACATTCCATTGGTCAATATATCAAATGGGAGTAGCGTAGAGTGAATCCCTTATTACAACCAGGACGCCTAATGAAAGAAAGGTAAAGAGAGACTTTGCAAACAAGAAAGCCATAAAAGGCCGATGGAATGTGAGGATCTAAGCCACCCTTTCCCAAAGGTCTAATCTTCTTCAAAATGGTAGTCAGTTGGGAACCCTCCCCCAGTTGAGTGTAAGGGGTTGTCTTCAATGAATTGATCGAAGGGTCTCAGCTCCTCTGGCCATTCTCTGGTCTATGGTATAATGACTTCAAGAGTCTTCTCGCGTCTCGTCTTTTTGAGTACGATGCGCTTCGGTCTTGTCTTGATCGTAGGGCGTCTTCTTTTTCCCCAAAGAGTGATCATGGGTATATCTTCATTATCTTACCGTTCAACCTTTCGACGAGCATACGCGTCTCTAGCAAAGTGATTGCGATGTTGTCTCTTCATCTCCAAGTAATTCTTGAACATTTCGTCTGCTTGTCGCTTGAACCTGAGGTTATCGACATAGTAGCGGGTTTGGCAATCTTCAGCGTATCCGAACTTGCGTCCGATTAGCTCTTGGCCATGCACAAATCTAGTAAAGTGCAACCTCGTGTTCGGTCCAGGGCGAGTGACTTTCCTTAGGTATTCGAAGGTTACCAACTCTGTTGAACTTCTAGGAAACAACGACATCCTACCCTCTTATCATCGTTATTTCAATTAGTCACTTGAGTGATTTCATGATGTATACGAATGCAAATGGGTGCATATAATGCATGAATCGAACTATGAAGTACATTGAAAGTAAATGCCTTACCAATTTAACTCGGGGAACGTTAAATGTTTCCTTGTAATGATGAGTGGTTTTAGGTATACCAACCTTCCATAGAAACGCGCATGAGACAAGTGGGTATATTCTAAAAAAATCGAGAATCAGGTGAGGAACCTATGGCTCAGGCTCCCACGATCCAAATGAGGCAGATTCCTCCCCAAGGGTACCTACCCAAGAGGGCTAGATATCGCCAATTTGGATTGTGAGCGGGAACGAACACGAAAGTCTCAAGTGCCATCAAACACAAGATTCTTTCGTACCCTTTCCCTATCTAAGGTAACTTAGGGGTGGTTGTAGTCGGGGTTTGACCGCCAGTGTGTGCGATGTGTCGTGATCATCACAATGCAAGTCATGCACAGCAGTTTGTATCAAACACCGCTTCAATATATGCGTAAGACAAACATACATTCCCAACTCAAACCAGCAGGAAAAATGTCAACAATCAATCCACCCCTTATTTCTCCAATCTGCAAAAACATATAACACTGTGGTTAGGATACGTACCTCACCTTCAAGAGCATCTGCAGAAAACAAGGTCAGATAAACCAATCAACTTTTTAATCGGCTCAAGTCCTCTAAAATTCCTAACCAAAGATTCTGGTTTGGAACAAATCCCCAGCGGAGTCGCTAGTTTGTCGCGACCCTCTCGAGCGCTGCCGGGCTCTCGTGGGTTAATGGGCTGCCCGATGTTGCTTGATCTGACGCGGGCCTCTCCCAAGGTCCATTACCCAAATCGCAATGGCTGGATATACGTGGTCGACCTTCGGTGCGGTCTGGTGACATGTGATATGTGTACACACCAAAGAGTCGCCACCAATAATTTCGTGGAGGGTACGATCGGAAACCCTATCGAATAGTTGGGAGCGATCTATTCGATTCTACGAAAACCAAAGAAATGGGATCGGGGACTTTGTTACGCCAACTGTCAGAGTTGACGCCCTTTCGGCACCTAAGTTGAATGATTTATCTAATCCTAGGATTTCATACAGATGAGTGGGGGTACGAACCTAAATCTAGGAGTTCATGCAGATAGGAATGACTATCATAGCACCCACAATCAGTAGAAATAAATGCGCAAATCAAGGATCCAAAGCATACGGATAAACCACATGAAAGCAGCATGGCATCCCTAATGAGACCCTATTAGCCTAGAGAAGTATCACTCAAGGCTTATGAATGATTTTGACATGATTTGCCCATGAGTAGCAAAATTATAATTTTGAGAAATTTGGGGATAATTTGCCCTGAAAGGGCAAAATTGTCATTTCATATGAAGTGTGTAGTCAAAAGATGGTGGAAATAGGATTGGCGATCAAACCAATCAATTTCCTATTTTTCGGGAATTTTCAGGGTTTTTCTGGAATTTAAAAGTGATTTTACCTTTGGAGGGGTAAAATCGTCATTTTGGGCAAAGATGAGAAATGAAAATCTCAAATATTAGGGTTAGTCGCCCACCTGACCCAAACCTTAATTTTAAGTAATTTTCAGGACTCGATTGGAATAAGAAAGACGATTTACCCATTGAGGGGTAAAATCGTCATTTTGAGAAATGGGACGAGATTCGAAAACCCAAGCCCAAGAATTGATCGCCTAACCGACCCTAATTCTTATCTTGGCACTATCGACTTATCTCGCATACACAGCTGAGGAGATTTACCCCATAAAGGGTAATATCGACAATTTTTGGGAGAATGGATAAGAAACCTCAAAAATAGGATTGACCAGTTGTTTGTGATCAATCCTCAATTTTTGGGGATTTCGAGAGTATCTAGGATTTTCCCATAATTTTCCTATATTTTTTTGGGATTTTCTAGGATTTTCTAGAATTTTTTCTAATTTTTTTTAAATAATTTTTTTGATTTTTTTATTTTTAAAAATGTGATTCAGACCGGGTCGACCTGACCCACTCGGGTCGGAACCCGGTCCAGACCCGGACCCGGACCTGCGCAACCCACGGTTCCAAAACGACACTGTATTGTCCCTTTTTTATTTTCTAATTATTTAGACTTGATCTGACGGTTCCTATTGAACCACGTGGCTAATCCACGGCCACTAGATGATCTGACTGAAATCTACGGCCTAGATTGAATGGAGACTCGACTAGGGCTGTCCGATTGACCTACTAAAATCTACGGTCAGGATTAGAAGGCTAAACTCGATCTGGGCCGTCCATCTTCACTAACCTAAACGCCGCCGCTCGACCACTAACCTAAACGGCACCGTTTTGACTTATTTTGATTTTCTGATTTTAAAACATTTTTGGATATTCCTAATTACTAATCATACGGTCATTATAAATTGGACTCGATTAACCTAGACTGTCCGATCTAAGCTGACTCAACCTAACAAACTAACGGTCGAACCAACTCAGCATCCACGTGGACCAATCACACGTTGCCACTCAGACCTTTGACTCGGTGACCTGCCACGTGTGTATCGTCTTCAACCTCTCGACTATGACTAAATGGACGGTTGAAACCCTCTGGCGATGATCCAACGGCGAAACCTCGACGGAATTACACAAGACCGGCACCAACTCGCAGCGATCTCTAGTTTAACATATATCTAAGAATCATGGCATCTAATTCATGAAATCGCGAGTATCATGCAAAACGCCGAGTACAGCCATGGAAGTTCAATCGCACGATTTACTCTAAACCATGGCAATTCAGCCACAGAATAACATCAATAGAGGTTCAGAAGACTTACCTCGAGCTCCGATTGAGCTCGTATGGCCTAGATTTGGCTAGACAAGAATGAACAGGGACCGGCAATGGAGGTCGAGTTTGGAGACTCAATTCGCGTTATTCAAGCACGGTTAATGCAAAATGAAGACGCGATGATGGTTAGTGATGCTTGGGGAGCAAAACGCACACGCTAACTACAAGGATCATGGCCAGAGACGAGATCCGCCATTGATGCTTAGTAAGAAAGCTTGAAGACTGAACTTACCTATTCTTGGGGTTTCAAGCGGCGCCGTCGGTGGCAATCGACTCCTGGAAGCTTGGGCGATCTCTTAATGACCCCTTCGAGCTTTGGTCTAGCTTAAAAAGGCCCAACCGATGCTCTGCAAATCCGAGCTCCACCCTCGACAATGGCGATGGAGGGTGGGCTCTATGTCCTTCGTTCTCTCTCTCTTTCCATTATGTTAAAACTCCCTCAACCGAATGAATCCATCTTCTTCTAGAAGGCTCTCAAGGCTATATACCGATTTCAAGAATTTTGCCGCGCATCGGGGGGTCCTCCGCCCACTTGAATTCACATGCCATCACGTGCCAAATGGTATGCTAATGGTGACGAAGAAGCTGGGTATTCCGTCCAACTCCATTTGGTTCCCCAGCGAGTCTCATTCTACGCGAATTTGGCACGAATTTGACCTGCGTTTGGTGATTGTTGACTTTCTTAGGTCCCACGTCTTGACCGGCCGATTACTCTCCGTTCCGGCGACCATTGGTCAAGACTCTAGCATCAATCAACGAGGAATGGCCTGCAGTATTAAACCCCCACCAATGCTTCTTCATTCGTTGTCGATTGGTCGGTCAATTTGGCTATCAAAACTCGGTCTTACACTGTTCATCTACACGGGGGTTGGGGGAAGAAGACGACACTGTTTCGGACCGGTTTGATCGGTCTGGCCAGGCGGTCTGACCAGTCAGAACCGGTTCTAACTCTATTTTCAAAATTAATCCTAAATTGACTTGAAATTTTTGCAATTGAACATCAAAATCGAATTTAGGGTATGAATTTTATCCAAAAATGTAATTTTGTCCAAAAGTTCATGTCAATTTCTACAAAAACCCCAAATTTTTCCTTAATTGCAATTCGAAAAATCGTGAAATTGGAGGCTTAAATGATCAAATTGGACAAAACCACCTATGCCAGTTGATCCAAAATGATGAAAAGCATTGGGCATTGAATTCAATTTGCAATGATAGTGTCACGTCCCGCGTCCCTACGAGCGAGCGAACATCCCACCCTTCGCTGCCTTCGCGACAAGTTCTAAGGATCGAACCGACTATCAATATACTCGGGGAATGATATGCACATGCGGAAGCGATAAACAAACTCTATACATAAAACCCGACAAGATGACTTAGAATGCACACAACACAAAGTCTTACAATATCTAACTTCTTACATAACATAGCTGGGTCACTCCTAAACTCCAACCTGCCTATCTCAAGGAAACATCAATAGAGTGGTGATATAACTATCCCTAAGCATTCGGTTTAACAACATCCGTCGACTAGGTTTCAGGCTCCTCATCTTCAAGTCCAGCACCGGGATCCTCCAGTATATCGTCGGGAATCTCAAGTGGATCAGCGACCCACAGCGTGTCGATAGGTACGACGCTCTCCTCTAATGGTCCAACCAGGGAGTCTCCATCTCGAAACATCCAAGCCTCAAAAGTGTGGGGAAGCAAGTATTGGCCTCCTTCGTCAACCTAGACCACGCTCGTCATCTTAGTATACACCTTACCCTCGCTAACGGTAAACTTCGAATCCCAGGTCTCAATTTCCATTGGAACTCCAAAATGCCACGACATAGTGATTGGGGTTAAGGATCGGGGTCTGAAAAGGTTGGTCCCACGACGCGGTGAGATAAGTCTCAATAAGATAATCCTAAACCTAGGCTAGGCACTTAGTATATCCAGACACTCCCAAACACATGCAATGACCAAATAATCGAGAACATGGCAAATGGCATATCGCAATTCAATTAAGGCAAAGTCTTAGTAGAAAACTTCAATTCTAGACTAAACTTCGTACTTTGGCACTCAATTACTCATATCATATAGGATAGTGCTTATACATAATATGATTTCACTTTCCATTGCAAGGCCCGCGTAATAACGCCTCAGGCTTAATGAATCAAGGAACCTGCGTTAGTACGCCTCAGGTTTCCAATGCCATATATAAGACCCGCGTTAGTCGCATCAGGTCCATCCCGCGATATTCGCCTCAGGATGTATATAAACCTTGCGTTAGTCGCATCAGGGTACCATATGCTCATAAGCTCATAATTCAATTAATTATAGCTATACACATGCAATTGAGCAATTCACCAATTCAAGGCATCATTCGACCATCACATTCCCAATCTCATGCCACAGAATCACATTATAAAGTTTGCTCAAGGTGGCACCATTTTAATGCTTCATGATCGAATATAATTCGATTAGGGAAATCATCATTCACCATCATCATCATTCGGCCCTTTCTCAAACATTAGGATTGATTCATCAATTTAAGCATCAAATGCACTAAATGACACTCATGGCCGAATTGTACTAGTAGTTATAACATCAATCCAATCACTTGATTTACACTCATTAACCCACGGCCAACAAAGTAATGGGAGCCATTAGATTATTGTCATGCAAGTATCATCAATTCATGCCATGGCCGAATGCATAAAGGTATAATCAGAAGGTTTCATTTACTCAATCAAGTGCAAATAAGCTTTAACAATTCCAATGGCATACTAAGGCATTCGGTTCACTCATGGACACATTCCTTAGCCTATCTTCAACCATAATCTTGACATTTCAAGTACCATAAACTATTTCCACATTTAGTCCCTAAAACTGCAGATTCAGGTATCTTAGATTTTCACCTAGAATAAACCACAAATTACTCCAAAAACCATCTCTCACTCGGTCCTTCAATAATCTAAGGTCCTAACAAAGGGTTAGAACTAACTTATCAAGTTAATGAATCGAGATAAATCGATCAAAGAGGTGATGGAATCCACGGTTCAAATCTGGTCCGGGGAGGAGTGTTCGGCCTCTAGCAAGAACAAGTCAAGTTAGCCATGGTTTCACTTTCAATTCACTCTAAACCCCTAACAAAGGCTAAGTAGTACAAAGGTCTAAGTCTCAAGAAGGCTTACCAAGGCAAAATGAGCTTGTGGAGTTCACAAATCAAGCCCGAAGGCCGGCGAAAGGAGCGGCGCGTGGGAGGAGTGGCGTCGGCGGTCGAATGAGCAAGAGAGAGAGAGTGTGTGTGTTTGACGAAAAGAGAGAAAAATGAAATGGAAGAGTGAGAGATGGGGGGGGTGCTCGGCCGAACATATGAGAGGAAGAGGAAGAGAGTTTTGCTTCCCCAAATTTCAAGTGCAAGAGTGAGGGAGATTGAGTGGGAGTTGGTAATGGGGTTATGACATGAATAGTTGCATAGAATGACTAGTTGGTGGGGTGGTTGATGGGGAAAATCCAAGAGTCAATCAAGTCAAATCCTTGTCTCCAATAATTCAATGATCAAATGACCATCCTACCCCTTCAATTTTCGGCCAAAGTGAGGGAGTGGCAATTGTCCAATTTGCCCTTGCTTAAATCTAAGAGAAAAGGCATTAACCTAAGGGTAAAAATGTAATTTCCAACCGTCAGTCCGAATCTCACTATTCTAATCGATATCGGACGAATCCTAATCTTAATGGTTCTTGATGAGGCGACGTCCAATTTATTACCGTTGGAATTCTTGAATATCCGACGCTCAATCCCGAAGTCTAATTCGTGGCTAAAATCCATCAATGGCGATTTCAGTGTATCTCAAACTAACGGGCGGCTCTTAGGAGTTACTCGTATCGACCCTTGACTACTGTCACGTTTAAGAGTTATCCGAGTCATGGAGACCTTGGTTGTCATGTAATTGCGAGGGTCAATCGCTAGTTCCAAAGGACGCGATCGTCAAGAATTGGTTTAGGTTAATTTGCAAATTATACGATGGTCAAACGGAATCACCCGTGATCCAATTGTATAACACTAGCAAATCGTTCTATGACCAATCTCAGATCGGCCTATAGTGGCTCAAAATATTCCCTTGGCAATCCTTATGGTCAAGGTACCAATCCATGGTCGAGTACTTTGGTCCACGTACTTAAATCATACTTAGCCTTTCCCCATCTGTTAGACTTTTCAAGAGTGGCCAACTCTAAGCGAGATTTAACTGGGTCGTACTGACGAGAAGTCTCATCCAATCATGCTTCGAAAAGGGTCGGATTTCAGAATGTCACAGATAGTCCATGAATTGAAAGTAATTGCAAATATGCCCAAATTCATGGAATAAAATGCAATTAAGTTTGCAATTTTGCCTTATTCATGCAATTGAGCAATTGGTGCAAATAGTTGGGCTAAATTGCAATAAGGGACAATTAGATTGAATGTCAAGATCCTAAAAAATGCCAAAGTTGCAAATTAAAAGACTCAATTGACATTTTTTTACCAAATTCAATCATATGTGTAACAAAGGCACCTAAAATTAAATCTGATTTTGGACTTTTTATGAGGTCAAAACGATAAAGGTTTTAAAAGAAAAATATTGACTATTTTTTATATTTTTGTGACCTCGAGTGCTATTTTTCTTGAATTTTCAAGTATTTTCCTATTTTCTAAAAATACCAAAAAAATACGAAAATTATGAAAATTATTTTTTGGTAAAAAATGGTTGCTTAGGCTTGGCCAAGGCCACCAAAGTTGATTTTGCAATTTTTTGACTTTTTATGAATTTTTTTATGAATTTTCTAAGAATAAGCTAAAAAGGCTGATCCGAAATTAGGTGTCAACAGGATGTAGTTGGCGAGCAGGACGTGATGATTGTGTACCTTACAGATGGCGAGATCACTGACTTTGAGACCACACCCGATGTGGACCTCTTGTCGACGGAGTCCTAGAACCCTATTGCTGATGGTGAGGTCATCGAACCCTCTGACGCCGATGACGATCCTATGGACATCGCAGAGTCTGTGTTGGAGATTGAAGATGCCAAAGATGCACCTTTGGAGTTGGAGTTCGATCTTGAGGAGGTAGACATCCCTATATACTCCGAGTCCGAGCTTGAGGAAGAAGAAGTCCTTGTGGATTCAGAGTCGGATGACCTAGTGGAGTATGACCTAGTGGCTGATGAGGACTACTCTGGCGAAAGTGAGCCTGACCCTTAGACGACGTAGTAGTCCCTGACTTTTTGGAGCATCTCTTAGGATAGTGGCGTACGACCTGACTGGATGACCCCTTTTGATTTGGCTGACTACCTTTCCTCTAATCCCAGTTATGTATGTCAGTTTATGATTTATCTTGTAAAAAGGAATCTTCCTCATGTTATGTATAAATGTTATTTCCTAAAGTCATCTTTTAGTTATTTACGGTATGGAGTTGTGTATGTCGTTTTCGCATGTGCATTTGAATTTACCTGTCTATCGCTTATCACTCGATCCTGGATATCTTTCAAGTAAGATGGCATTCAGATGATGTTAGCGTGCTCGCTAGGACGCGGGGACGTGGCACATGGGTTTCTCAATCTCACTATTTTTCTCAACCATGAGCAAAGCATACACATTCTTTTGTTTGCTAATGGCTCTCTCAACCTGAGTTTCATTCAAGAATAGGCTCTCCTTTCTAGTGTTTCCCTCCCCAGGTTGATTTTTTCGGTAGTAAGAGTGGACTCAAGGGAACAAGAGTAATGCGTTTTTGATCCTTGTGAAATGAATATATATTTTTATGCCTATCATGCACAACATTTCTATCATACAGCCAGGGTATTCCTAATAACAAGTGGCATGCATCCGTGGGAATAACATCACACAAGATCTGATCTTTATAACTTTTACCGATCAAAAATGAAATCAAGACTCGTTTAGTTACCTTTAGATCACTTCCCTTGCTAAGCCATTGGAGTTTGTACGGTTGAGGATGTTTGGTAGATGGAAACTTCAGTTTATCGACTAAAGTTGTCGAGGCAACGTTGGTACAGCTTCCTCCATCAATGATCATGGAACACTCCTTCCCGTTAATGGTGTAACAGGTGTGGAAGATGTTTTCTCTTTGCTCCTCATCTTTTGAGGCAACGTTGGAGTGTAAGGCTCTCCGGATAACTAAACAATCTCCATTGTCGTCTTCCTCCTCGATTTCTTCTCGTTCCTTAGATGCAGAATGGTAATGTTTAGATTCATCCTCTTCCTCTTGAATCTCCAACTCAATCTTCTCAGCTTCTTTAAGAGTCATAACTCTCCGGTTAGGACAATTCGCTTGGAAATGCCCATAGACAAGACATTTAAAACACTTTCGACTATCTCCATCGGGCTTCTTGTTCGGCTCTTTGACGGCCTCAGCAACTTTGCTTTATCTTTGTCTTTAATCGACAAACTTTCAACCTTCCCAGAAGAAGCACCCTTGAAAAAGGATGCCCCCTTTGTCGAAGTCTTGGAAAAAATCCTCTTGTTCTTCACTTGCTTTTCAACCTTTATGGCTAGTTTACAGATATCTTCAAACGACCAATAAGGTTGAAGTTCAACTAAATCCGCAATATCTCTATTCAAGCCACCATAGAAACGAGCAAGGGTTTGCTCTTGCGATTCTAAACATCGCACCTCATCATGAGTTGCTCAAACTCCCGGATATATTCTTCTACGCTCATTCCATATTCCTTGAGAGAATTCAGTTTCAAGAATAAATCTTGTTTAAAATTCGTAGGCAAGAATCTCTTCTTCATCAATTTCTTGAGTTTTTTCCACGAATGAATTTTTCTTTTTCCATCCTGGACTCTTTGATTCTTCATATTCTCCACCATAAGGAAGCATACTTTTTAAATTTAAGAACAGCAACCTTGCATCACTTTTCATCCGAGTAAGATTTAAATTCAAACACTCGCTCTATAGTATGCAGCCAATCAATAAAATCATCAGGATTAAGGCTACCTTCAAATTCATGTACCTCTACTTTTACGTCCTGATCGTTGTCGTGCCTTCATCTCCTCCTTCTTGTTCGATAATCCGAGTCGCTAGAATCACCTCCTGTGTTGCTAGACTCATCATCAGAAGTTGAACGAGAATTGTCATGGCACCGGTGATTATTGCGAGGCTCTCGAGGCGGCAAATCTTGTCCCGGTCGATCCTCCAATAAGGTGAGAACTCGCTCCATCTGTTGCTGCAGAGTGTTGATTGCTCGATCGCACCTTTCATTGTGAGCTTGCTCCAAAGTCAAGCCTTTTGGAACGTTACCATCTCCCTTGGCAGAAAGATATTGATAGCAGAAAAGGAATCTCTCAAAAGAATTCAACCTGAAGCTCTGATACCAACTTGATGCGTGCGTGGGCGAGTGATTCCGTAGAATAGGGTGTCTCGAAGCACAAAGTGTCACGAACAGATTCAAATGGGTGAATTGAAGGGCGGTATTTGCGGAATTATGGGATAACGTGGATGGATGGTAAGTGGAAATAAAGAATGAATTTCGAGTTATGTTCGTAGGCGTAAAGATATCACCAGTCAACAATACAAAACGACGGATAGAATGATCACTACCAAGGCCTAAAGATATCACCAGCCAAGGAAGAAGATCGAGATTGATAGAAAGCTCACCACCAAGGTATAAAGGCTACGCCACCAACCAAGGAAAAAGGGCTTTTTGGCTCACCACCGAGGAGTATTCCACTCTCCAAGGATAAAGATGCCGAAGTGTATAACTCAACACTCAAGAGGAATTCTCATTCATCAATAATCAACGTCGTCTAGTCTCTATAATAAAGAAGACTCCTCCTTTAAATAAAGGGACAAAGATAACGTAAAGAAAAGGAAACAAATAATCTCAAACCTATTCAAATACGGAAAAGGAAACAAGATAATCTCGTCCACCAGCCTAGCATATCAAATATCATCCCTGAAAGATCTCCCGAATCAAAGTAAATATCTCTAGATAACCTTCTATGGATATATATTTGATTGGACTTCGAAACATCAACTAATTAGGAAATTCGCATTGAGATTACGCCATCTTCTGAATGAGTTATCATCTGAGCGTGTTATCTTCTGAGCCTGTATCGCATCATTTGAGACTGAAGCAAACAACATCTGAGACTGAGGCGCATCATCTGAGCTTCTCCTTTTCTAAGCAGCGCCTTCAGACTTGACGTTGAGTCGAACCATTGAAGCAAGTTGTGACCAAATTCAGCCTTGGCCTGAATGAATAATGACTGTGCAGAACTTATGGGTGGAATCATAGATTGCACATTAACGTCGGGTATATCATTGGTGACATCATCGAATGCTCCCGAATTAGATAGTGAGACCTTAAGGAATCGCTAGAGTTGGATACATTCTCCATGTCATGTGAATTGGCGCTTGTGATTGATACACTTGTTTTAAATCACATTACGTGATTAAAGATCGTAAAGCTTCGTACTTGGCATCGAATGTTGTTTGTGAATTGGAATTTTGATTGGCCTACTAGGCAAGCTGTGTACTTGGCATTAAGTGTTGTTTGGCTGAGGCCCGATTGAGGAATGAAATAGCATGTTGTTATTTTACTAAGTCATAGGTACGACATGGCTTAAGGTACGTGCGAGTATCTTGTTGAATTGATGCACTTAGTGTTTACTTGATGTTCGCCTAGTTGAGGCTTTCTTATTATTGATTGCTAGTTGAGAATTGTTTGCAATTGCTTGGTAATTGAGTGATATCTTGTGATTGCTGCTGTGATGAGCAGTTTAGAACTGCTATACTTGAGTAGATGGCTTAGGTCTTTAATTTCTTAACGGAATTGTAGCGGTTCAAGTGATGTGAGAACCTAATGAGGATGAGCAACGGAGGTAAGGGTACCGAAGGAGCGTCTAACTCGAGACCACAAGTTGTGGAAGACCTAAGAGTTGATGGGATCATGAGAGCTTTGAAAGGAATTGGAATCTGATGGGTAGACAAGCTCAAGAACGAGCTGCCATTGTTGCCCAAGCCGCTGAGGCTGCTGTTGCTTCTTGTGGAATAATTTCTGAAGTTAAAGCTAGGCAAGTTTGACGGGAAAGGTGGTCGCAACGCCACTCCTCTATGGATTGAGGATTTGGAAAAGGCCTTTGAAGTTTCAAGGTGCACTGAAGAGGAGAAAGTGACCTGGCAGTTTACTGGCTCCAAGGTATTGCCAAAGATTGGTGGAAAGCCACATGAGGAAGAGTTTTCCTAAAAGTATGGTACCAAAATTGGATTGCCTTTGTCGAGTTGTGTAATGGAAAGTATTTCTCAGAAATTGCATAGGAGGGAAAGTTGGTCAAGTTCCAACAACTTCGTCATAATAAGACGACCATCGACCAATGTGAGGAAGAGATCTCGAGGTCATCTAAGTACGCACTAAGGATGGTCGAGGACCCTTTGGATAGGGCAATGAGGTTTAGGGATGGATTGAGACCCGAACTCCATAGTCAGTTGGTGCTCTTGAATCTGAGAAATTGTGATGAGCTTTGTGAAGGGGAGCCAAATGGTTGAGCATGATGCGAGTGAAAGAGGTGAAATGATTGAAAGGGACATGAAGGAAAGGATTGCTTCTTTTAGATCATGGTATGTGCCTGTAAAGGGTGACCGCCATTTTGGCAAGAGGCCTAAGATGGAGATTGGCATTTTGTCCCTCCTGCCAAGTAGAATATTGGCAAACCGGCATACTAGTTTAGCTGGGTTTGTCGACTTTGCGGATAGTGGCATGCGAATGGACCTTACTATGTAGGACGAAAGTATCGCGCTCATGTGCGTCTGAGTGACATATTGAATTGGCTGGAATTAAATAGAACCATTGGAAGATGTAGCTTGTTACTACCCATCTAAAGGATAGAGCATTGATCTATGTAAGATGTTCGGACAAGGAAGTAGTCATTGATAATGTGGGAGAATTGATAGGCTTGGCAGTCTTGGTTATGTGTAATCTCAATGTATGGTTGAGATGGATTGGTTCGGCGAGCAAAAATGGACTGTTTTGGATTGTGGTAGTAGAGTAACCCAATTTAATATGTCTGGACATCTAGGTGTGAGTTTGTGGGAAATCGAGAAAGAACCTCGATCCCTTAGACCTCGTCACTTGAAGTGACTAAGTGGTTAGAAGAAGGATGTCAAAGTTATCTAGTTGAATTGGTTGATTTGTTGATTGAGGAGCAGATGCTAGAGGAGATAGCCGTGGTGTGTAATTTCTCGATGTCTTTCCTCAGGAAATATCGAAATTGCCACCTAAAAGGGAAGTGAATTTTGTAACGGAGGCAGCCATTGGAACGGAATGGATCTCTAAGGTGCCCTACGGAATGTCCTTGTCGGAGTTAAAGGTCCAAATAAAAGAGTTGCTGGACAAAGGACTCATTCGACCTAGTGCGCCGCCGTAGGGAGCACCGGTGTTGTTTGTAAGGAAAAAGGACATTGCGTTTGTACATTGACTATCAGCAGTTGAACCAAGTGACTATCAAGAACAAACACCCATTGCTGCGGATGGACGATTGTTCGATCAATTGCAAGGAGCATCAGTGTTCACCAAGATCGACTTAAGGACGGACTATCATCAGTTAGAGATTAAGAAGGAGGATATATCGAAGAAGATTTTTAGGACGAAGTATGGGCATTATGAGTTTACAGTCATACCGTTTGGATCGACTAATGCCTCAGCTGTCTTTATGGATTTGATGCATCGAGTATTTAAGAAATTTCTGGATCAGTTCATCATCATATTCATCGACGATATCCTGATTTACTCAAGGAGCCCAGAAGAGCATGAGCACCATTTAAGTATAGCTCTACGGGCCTTAAGGGAACACCCGCTTTATGCTAAGTTTAGTAAGTGCGAGTTTTGGAGATTCTCGAGTGGAAATGGGAATGCATTACTATGGATTTCGTTAAGGGTTTACAGAGGAATCAAAAAGGTTATAATTCGATTTGGGAAATCATGAATGGGTTGACTAAGTCTGCGCATTTCCTGCTGTACGAAAGGACTTCGCGATGGACAAATATGCTGAGTCATATGTGTGTCAGATAGTTCATCTGCGAGTTCCAATGACGATTATGTCGGATAATGACCCAAAGTTTACCACAACTTTTGCAAGAGTTTTCCGAATGTTGTAGGGATAAGGTGCAGTATAGCATAGCCTACCATCCACGGGCAGATGGTCTGTCACGTCCCGAACCCGGTGAGCACGCGAACATCCCACTAGGCCGTCCTTTCTCCATCAATAGATTTCCCAGGATCCAACAGCCAACAACAAGCTCTAGTACTTCTACATGAGACACATGCGGAAACGTGAAACAACACCAAACAAATAAAACAACACAAGATGACAAGATGACTTAGGATAAAAAATGGTATACTTCTCATTCATGTCAAAGTCAGGTACAATTCTAACTCCAAAGAATATATTCAGTCTTTAAGGTTTCAATCAGATTAATCTTCATTTCCTCCAATGACTTCCTCAAATGCCAATCCACGTCGAGCTCGTGTATCCTGCGTCTGAGACCTGAAAATGTTGGTCCCACGACGGGGTGAGATATATAATATGAGTAAGTTGAACCTAACCCTAAACTAGGCTGCCAGTACCTCTTGACACTTTCCAAAAATAGGGTATTTTGCTAATAAAAACCTTGGCATGGCAAAATGGGGAAATTTCCAAAAAACATGGCATTTAATACTTCTAAATCGAATCGACTCAGTCACAAAAGATTTCATGAGTAAAACTAAATTTCGTACAGTGGCGGGGTTTTCCAATCAAAAGCGAACACTCGACGTCATCTCAAAACATGAGACAACTTTCACATCTCATCAAAAGTATCATTCCTTGAAATTTACAGAAAACACATTATTTTCTCTCACGCCCCTTTCTGGGCCAATTTCAATTCATGAGGCAAATTTCTAAATATGAGGCATAATCAATTTTCTTACAAATCATTCTTTGATTTTCCCAGAAAACATATCATTTCATATCCGTCCATCCTCGGCCGCCCATCTTGGGGTTGCAAAATGATTCGGTCTCCATATGACCCGTCGGTACATATGAGACTATTGCGTCCTGACCTAGAGATGATTCGGTCACCATATGACGCTCGACGCCCATTTTCAATCGAGATGAATCGTGTCAGTATGGGACTCTCTAGCCGCACGACCTTGTGAGGTCAAATGGGAGTAACTCCCTTCCAATATATTGGCCAAATTTCATAATTCCTTGGCGATCCCACATGCCAGTGTACTTATAATTTTTCCCGGCGATCCCATACGCCATTGGTAATCCCATAGACCAGTGCACATATCGTTTCCTCGGCGATCCCACACGCCATTTTATTCATAAAAGTTTCAATTAAAGAAAGTCTCATATTTTCATTTAAAGAAAACAATTCATGCCTCAAAATTCATCATTCAAGAACAACTCATGAAATCAAGCAATTCATCGCCTACTCGAGGCCTTCATTTCAAACGTCAATCACTGGACAAAACACAATCCTCATTATACAATTCTCAGTAAAACACAAGCATCATTCAGCTCAAATCGATCAAATCCCAAATTTGATCATTCACAAGTTATCTCAAGACTCGATTGGTAAACCAATCCGCTTAATATACTCATACAAATGAGAATTTCCACAAAGCACGTCGAATGGCCCAATCGCATGCCACAGCTGGATTAAGCTCCTCAGTTCAATCTCGATTTGAAAATTTCCATGTCATAAAACCACTCAAGTTCTATTCATCAAAATAGGGCAGTTTGGGTTTCCTCGCGTCTCTCACAAAATTAGTTCATGAAATCATTCAATACAACTCAAAACTCCATCCTTTAGTAACATAACATTCTAATAGAGGTTTAGGCATAACTTACCTCGAGCTTAGGCCTAGCAATTCCATAAAACGATCGACGCAACGTCGGGACACCAAGCTGTCCACTCTTGGCCTTCCACGATCAGATTCAATCCTGAATAAATTGGTATTGATCTGTTGACCTTTTGCGAAATCTACTTTCATAACCTTATCCTTCAAGGTCTTACGGACGTGTGAGAAAAAAACGGAGCTCAATTTGGAAACCGGACGACCTAAAACGAGCCATTTCAAAATAGTGCGCGCTAAAGGCAGATTATACGGCTCTCGGGTTTCCCACATTTCTCACACCAAAACAGCCCTTTAAACCCTTTCATTTCAATCAAAAATCACCTATTAGTAACCTAACACCCTAACAAAAGGTTAGAAGTCTTCTTACCATAAACCAAGCAAGTGAAATTCCACAATTTGAAGCCACCAATCTCGGTTCCAAACACTTTTCAATTCTCAATTTTCTACTCCTAGTGAAATCCACACAAACCAGCCATCAAACTCATCAAAACTCCATTCTAATTCCACATACCTCAAGCCAACATATAGTACTACATCTTAAAGGGCCTTACCAATAATTTCTGAGCAAGCAATCGCCTCAAGGAGCTCAACAGTGCCATGGTTCCAAGTTTGCCAGGAGAGGACAGAATCTGTTCTACAAAATACTGCCATTTGTCCATCATAAATCCATTCTAAATTCAACCAAATCTTCAAGCTCAACTCACTAAACCTTAATACTAGGTGTCGAGATAAACTCACCGAAGATTGGGTACCAATTGAACCCTTGAAGCTTGCGAACAAGAGCCCTCTCTTAAACTAGGTCAGATTCCGACCAGCCTGACCTTCACCCATTCAAACTGCTCTACGGGGAGAATGGCTGGGCCAAATTAGACTTATAATATGTCCTTAGAAAGATAAGACGATAAGATTTCAGATGGCAGTGATTTTACCTCAATTCAATGTCGGACGACCAAGTTATGGCCGAAACAGTGGCCGGGGATGGGTCTGGACGCGAGCTGAGCACGATAAGAGAGAGGAAAATGTGAGAGAGAGAGAGAGAGAGAGAGAGAGAGAGAGAGAGAGAGAGAGAGAGAGAGAGAGAGAGAGAGAGAGAGAGAGAGAGAGATCTTCTTGCTCCCTAAATACTCAAAGCTTGAATGGTAGCTGGATATGACCCTAATTAATGCTAAATGGATAACTAGCCTCTTGTAATGACACTTGTCTTCACCCAAATTGTGACACTCGTCTTCAATCACACTAATATCTTGGCTTCTAATGATCATAATGTCCCTTCTTTTTATGCAGCTCTAGGGACACCCAAATGACCAAAACACCCTCCATTAAACCTTAAACCAAGAGCAAACCTCAAGGGGCAAAATGGTCATTTTGCATGTTCCATCTGAAACTTCATTTTTTCAATTTAAATTTCTTTCGATGAGACTACGTCTATTTCAATTCAAATGTTGGAATTCCTCAATGTCCAATACCCAATCTCGAGGTCCAATTTCATGTCGAGCTCTCGTCGACTGCAATTCCAGTTTATCTCAAACTGACGGGCAACTTTTACAGGCGTTACGCGTATCGACCTTAGGATTTCTCAAGTTGTGGCGACTTTGGTTGTCATGTGATTGTGAGGGTTTATCGCTAGTTCCTGCGGTCCTGATCTTCGGTATCCGATTTAGGAAATTCTCACAAATTACACATTGGTTAAGCGGAACCACCCGTGTCCCAATGTATAATGCTAGCTAGGCATTCCATGATCATTCTTAGATCGATCTTTGCTGGCCTAAAATATCCCCTCGACAATCCTTATGGTCAAAGCTCCACTTCATATTCGAATTTCCCAGGTCCACGTACTTGTCATCGCGTTAGTCTTTCCCTTTCGGTTAGTCAACTTGAGAGTGGTCGGCTCTGAGCAAGATACAACTGAAATACGTCGATCGATATCTTTCCATTCAATAGCCTTGAGAGGGGTCGAAATTCGAAATGTCGCATGGTCAGTCCAAAAGGACAATTCAAATGCTAGAGGATATGTTACGAGCGTGAATATTAGATTTTAAAGGAAGTGGAAGCAGCAGCTACACTTGGTAGAGTTCGCCTATAACAAAGTTCCGCGCACCGTGTCAAAATGGCCATGTTTGAAACGTTGTATCGCAGAGCTTGCAGAAACTCAAAGTGCTGGGATGAAGTTTTGGGAAAAAGTACGTTTGGTCAGAGGAAGGCTTAAGATTGCGTAGAGTCGCCAAAGGAATTATGCGGATAGACGATGTAAACCTTCGGATTTCAAGTATGAGATCATGTCTTCCGTAATGTGTCACCAATGCAAGGACTACTTCAAGTTGGAAAGAAGTAGGAGTTGAGCCCAAAGTTTCTGCGCTAAGGAAGTACGAACTAGATCCGACTCATGTGTTGGGTCATGAAGCCACAGAGATGGACGATAGGGTGTCGTATGTAGAAAGGTTAGTTTAGATTGATGATAGCCTGACTACCAAGTGGATCTTTAAGCAAGTAGAAGGATATGTTCTAACTTTAGAGTCAAAGTGGAGAAATGGATAAGTGCAATGATAGAATGACTAAGTGCAATGATAGAATGACTTGATGAGTACAATTGTGTCCTAATTCATTCATTGATGGATAGGAACGGGTAATGGACTCTCTCGGATCAAGTTAAAAGATGAGGCCAAGGAGAAATTTGAGACTCTTGGGAGAAACAGATGGATAGGACAAGAATTTTTCTAGGGTGAATAAGATGATGGTTCTCGAGGAAAACAATGGCCTTACAAGCATCAGATTTTACAAAGAAGTATGAAATTCATGGGCTTGTCATTTGTGGGCGAAAAGACTTTGATCTTATTAATGGCTTCAACAAAGATGATAGATGCAATATCCTTTAAGAGAGCTCAAGAGGAAAATGAAGTATTGGACGGGGGTGTTCATAATATAAAATTTGGATTATTCGAGGGAAAGTTTACAACAATTGATAAGCGCAAGAATGTCTTTTCAGTTAACGACTTGGTTTGAATACTAGAAGGTCCATTAAATGATAAAGAAAGACAAGAGCATATACATGGGTGTAGACAATGAAGACAATCATTTGACAAAGGTTGTTGATGATGGTCTTATAGACAACTAATGGAAACATATCATCAAGAAGGGCAAGAATAAAATAGCCCTTGGTTCCAAGTAGAAAGAAGCAAAGACTGAAAAGTATTCCCTAAGGAGCATGTCAAGTCCAATTGGAATGGACAGGAACGAAGAAGGGTGTTTAACATTAATAATCATGGTAATATGAAATAAAAGAGAAGACGAATGCGCTGACAGAGTTTAAGATTGACGAACATAGTTAGTGGTGATTACGCTACGCTATGGATGAGAAGTTTTTATCGATTACTATTTAGGACTGTACGATATACTTGGTTAATTGTGGTTATAGAATTAGTGATCGACATTGGATTGGATGATAGGTCGACATGGAAACGACTTACTGATAAACTCGACTTATGAATAAAAATTATAATGAGACGACTGTTATTGGTGTAATTAGGCTTGAATGATGATGTACCTTGAAGGTTTTAGTTACCGGTCTTTATTGAGGGCCCTGGAAGATGTAAGGTAAGATGTTCACAAAGAAGTGAACGATGAACATTTGGGTTGAGGGCCAGTGTGATGGAATGCATATAATTTCGACTTGAGTAGCGACCAGACTTGAGGTTATAGATTGGCCATAAGCAATTGATCTTTAGTGCGATGGTCACTTATGGTGTTAGAAAGTTCAACTTAAGATAAATGTTTATATACAAGTGAGTGGTGAGAAGAGTAAGGAGGACGTTCATGCATTGCACGGATTTGTTGCATTAAAATGAAATTTTGAGAAATGTGCATGCATGAGCATATCATTATTTTGTCGGACTTGACAAATTGTCACTCGGTATGGGACGAGATAGACATGATACCTACAAACTGTAAGACATGACATGGGACATGTTGAGCGGGACTCAACTTCGTAGATGTGTGGTTTGGGGAGGATGTAACGACCCGGTCCGAGGAGGGCGGGGAGTGATCGCCGGGGCAAGAAGGCTCGGAAAAAGCGCAGCTCCTAACAGGCTTCTAGGATGGCGATGGGGTAGGAATGAACCAAGCCATTCATTGAAAAAGGTGAGTCTAGGTGTCAGGCTGAGTTTGACTTTTATTAAACAATACATTGCATTAAAGTTGACTTTCAAAGTGAAAAATATTTTTGAAAATACATAACATTGCATCTTTAGTGATGAATGAAAGTTGATAAGCGTATTGAGATGCTGGGAATGAACAGTGCCTATGTGTCTTGTGGTGTTGGTGAAAGTCGGTTTGTGTTTCTGAATGTGAGTTGGAGAAGGCCATGCTGTGCAGGCATGAGGCCTTATTTCAAAATGGCTTGTCCGCTGGTGATTCGACGATTTCTTGATGAGGTACGAAATGTATGAGGACTATAGCCAACAGAACCACAGGCATGGCATGTGAATTTAGCATCGAAAAATGACAAGTTATGGAAATGAAAAAGAGTAGTCTTAGTGAAATTTATGAGTGGATAGCATTGTGGAATTACCTGAGAGCTATGAGATGTTAAGGCCGAGAAGGACAACAAGAATTGATTATGATCACTGAATATGAGAATCGAAGAAGACAAGTAATCAGAATGCGCAGCAGAAGCATGGTAAGGCTGCAAGGTCTACTAAGGTAAAGACTATAAGATTTTTGCATTTGATAAGGAGGGAGTAAAGTTTAAATTTCGAGGACAAAATTTTTATAAGAGGGGAAGAAGTTGTGGCATCCCCCGATTGCGAGATTCCTAATGAGCAAGGACATCCAAAAGAGATTAGAGAGTTGACTTTAAGAACAAGGATTTGAGACCTCATTATACTGGATTAAGTAAAGAGGACAAAATATATCAAGGTGGCATGTGAGGAAACGAGTTAAGAAATTATCAAGGAGCTTGTAAATTTTGGATTCATTAAGGCTCACGTGATGATACAAGGATTAGCTGTGTATATTGAAGAATATCGTGGATAGGCATTTGAAGTTTAGTGATCAAGTACTTTAAGAAAGATCAATTGAAGAATTTTGGATTTAAGGATCATAGTACATTGGTCGAAAATTTTGGTTCCAAGATCAAATTATTATAAAGTGAAAATTGATGAGGAGATTAAGGAATTACCTTGGAATTATTACATGGCCGAATATATAAAGGAAATCACCACCATTGGATTTATCTTGGGGAACAAGGAAATCAATAAATGGCCGATGGATCAAGAGCTCGTGGAGATCAAAATGAGCATGTTTGTATGATTTAATTTCCCTATCCTTGGGGAGCAAGACATTTTCGGTCATTTGGGGCAAGAACACTTGGCAAGGCTAACCCGTGTGCATGTTTTCTATTGGCTGAATGACATTGGAAATTAGCAAGGAAAGATGGCCAACCATTGGCTCATTGTCCAATCAAGATCTTGTGATGGATAACAAAACATTAAGAGTAATGACAAGTGGCGCCATTGTCCCCTTGTACATGAAAGGATATTGGTCGATTATACCTAGGGAAGATGCACGAAATCATTGGTTCATGCTCCCATCAAGATTATATTAGAATGACTTATCACCATGGGGGCATGAACACTGCGTAAATTTGAGAAAGAAATCCTTTTACTATGGGATATGAGACAAGTGTCAAATGAAGAGCTTCTTAAGACCTGCAAGAGGATATTTGGATTAGAACCATAAGAATTTCGTTGGCCTTCATTAGAATGGGAATTTGCATAAAAAACACGTCATGAACCCGAGAGTTTGTATTTTCGGGTTTCAGCATGCGTCGACAGTAAAACGGCTCGTTCGAAATCGTCCGGAGTCCAAATTGAGCTCCGTTTTCTCCCACGTGACCATAAGATAATGAGGAATATGAATCTGAGCTCCAATCATAAGAAAAGTAGATGAACAATTGTCAGTTTTTTCGAGAGTGAGCCTAGACGTGGTGACTCACCCTTGGCTTGGTGAGGAAGTTATGGAGGAAAAGTGAAAACCAATCCTAGTGAATAATTGGACAAGTGGCATGCTAAGAGAGGGAAGGAAAGGTTGGAAAACGTAAGCCTAAGAAATTAGGACAAGTGGCATGAGAAGATAGGGTTGAACATGCATGATAGGGAGTCGATGGCAAGTGGCACACATGCATGAAGCTAGAATTGCATGTCCACCAAGTGGCAGCCCAAGAAATGCATGTCTTGCAAGTGTCAAGTGGGAGGAGGTAATGTGGCAAGTGGAGACAGCAATAGGGATGCATGAAGAGCAAATGGCATTCATGCAAGATCAATAGGACAAATGGCGGCTTATCTTGCCGCATAACCGCCAAGTGTCACATGACTTGGCCCTCAAGTTGTCATAAAACTTAGTCACCACTCTTCCATCTAGTATAAATAGATGTCCTTGGAGATTAAGTAAGGTTTTATGCTCATACTTCCCCTTAGCTTGATCGGGAGAGTGGGAGAGAGACCGAGAGAGAGGGAGTTGATCGGTGAGATTCCGAGTAGAGCAGAGGAGGCCGAGGGCTTGCAGACGAGTTTGAGCGGTTTCACGACTTCAAGAAGGCAAGAGATTCCTTCAATCTTGCTATAGGATAGATGTTCATTGTGTTGTTGCCATGCTAGAGAGTTTGGATCAGGTTTTAGGTCAATAAACCCAATTTGTGGAATTCGGATCTAGACTATGCTTACTGGGTTGTGAATTTTGTCGAGCCTTGTGTGATGAGAGCTATAACATAATTTAATTTCTGAATTTTCAGATTTGAGATGATATTAATAATTCCCTTAGAACCACACGGGCTTAGCCTATTTCTGGTGAAATTAGCCGAGACCCTTACCCGTTTGTGAATTTACACAGATTTTAGGAGAGTGATTTGGATCAACTTCTCTTCACGAATTTTAAGAGGACATCTTTTACTACAACATATAAATTTTTGGGAATTTTATGAACTGTTTAACCCCATGAAATAGAGCTATTTCTGTGTAGTTGCCACCGATTTACCGAAGGTCAGATTTCCTCTAGAATTCGTGAATTATTGCAATTTTTCTAGTTTGGAACAACTCGAGATTTCTTGAAACAATATTCCCCAAGGTTTTAAGTACAACATGGTGAAATTTGGAAATTTTAGGAGCTCATTTGCCATTTTGTTTAAAACTGATTCTATTCAGGTATAATGAAGATCAGATTTTCGGGTCTTAGTTAGCTTTGGAAATGGACAATTAAAAATTCAGTTTTTGAGGAAATGAAATGGAGAAGTTAAGGAATATCTCTTGTGGATCTTAAGACTGAGTTGTGATGAATTTCCTTGATGAAATTGTGAATTTATAGATCAAGAACATGGTTGACCCGAGAGCTTCAATTGGATATTCTCTTGGTCTTGATGATTCAATTCTCATGTGCTTTGCTTGATTAAATTCAATACTGTGATTTTTCCATGTACTTGTCATTGTGGACATTGACATTGGTATGTTGGCTTTGCAATTGAGATATTGTCTGTGAGAATTGAGATTATGAATCATGTGAATTCATAGCCAAGCATACATTGTATATGGAACGATATTGATGAGATATGTGGAGTTATTTCTCTTCAGCGCACTGAATCGAGTTGACGCCCCTGGGCTGTGTGCGAGGATTTGTACGTGCTTGACAACCCTGTGCTGTGTTCTGGGTAGAGTCGTACCAAGCGTCGCGGAGCCCCGGAGAGTGGGATTACAAGGTGGAACGCTTTGCAATGGTGTAAATGAGTGAAAAGCACGTCATTGCATATTGCATTGGCATTCTTATGGCTTCACATTCATCTTGCCTATCGATCATTGATTGATATTGTTACGTGATCATATGTCTCGATTATATGATGTCTTTTTAGTTTGTTTTAGGGAGTCTTAGGACCCCTATGGTGGGGTTGAATGTTTTTCTTGCTAGCCGTCGCGCTAACCCACGTTGTGGGAACATTTTTTCAGATTAGAAGATACGACAGCTGGGCTTTTGGTTGGTATCGAGCTGGAGGATAAGAGGCTCGGGGTGCCACACTCAAGCTCATCTCATTCTCTCCCTCATTTCCTCTTTCTCATTCGGTCATCTCTCTTTCCTCTCCCTCTATTACCGACGCCATCTTCCTCTCTCTCTCTCTCTCTCTCGACTTTTCTCTCTTCTTGGCTGACCACTGTGAACCAACACCACCGTTCGCTGCTCGTTGGACCACCGTAGAGCAGCCGACATCGTGAGCTCTTGACCGCGAGTTTTACGGGCTGTTTTGAGGAGTTTCCCCACTTGGTTCGAGGTAAGTGACCACTAAAACCCAGCTTTGAATGTTGAGAGGCTAATGGATGAAGTTATGGGTGGATTTATTAGAGCAACTCAAGAATTTCGAGTCACAATCTGATACAATAGTTTTTGATACTCCATGGAGGCGAATGATCTCGTTAAAGTACAGATCAGCAATATACGAGGCATTATCAGTCTCATGACAAGGAACAAAATGTGCCATTTTAGATAACCGATCATAATGGCGTCTTTTCCTCTCTAGGTTCTCGGAAGAGCCACAATGAAATCAATGCTCACATCTTCCCAAGGCTGCAACGGAAATGGAAGTGGGGTATATAAACCTTCATGAAAATGACTTTTGGCTCTTTGGCAAGTTGCACATCTCGAAATAATGGCATGCACATCTCCACTCATCTTTGGCAAGTAGAAATGTTCTTGAAGAACCTCAAGAGTTTTGTTAATGCCGAAATGACCTGCAAATCCTCCTCCATGTGCTTCACGAATTAGCAATTCTCTAAACGAGCTCATTGGAACACTTAACCGATTTCCTTTGAACAGAAAACCATATTGGACAGAATAAGTGCCCTGAACTCCATGTTTACAATTGGTCATGATGGATGAGAAATCAAGATCACCATCATAACATTCTTTCATCGTCTGAAATCCAAGGATTCTCGAATCCAAAATAGCAAGCATAGAATATCTTCTCGATAAAGCATAAGCTAACCACATTAGTATGACCAGGTTTATACTTCGAAACAAACGAAAAGGATTGAAGGAATTCTACCCATTTCGCTTGTCTTGAGTTGAGCTTGTGTTGGCCACTAATGAACTTGAGTGCCTCATGATCTGAATGAAGAATGAACTGTTTTGGCCTTAAGTAATGAGACCAATGATCTAGAGCTCTCACAATGGCGTAGAACTCTTTATCATATGTCGAGTAGTTCCTTTTTTTTTTGTCAGAGAGTAGTTCTTCTTGGAGTCGGTCAGCTTCTCATTAAAACACGCCTACGGCTTTTGCTCTTGGACAAGAACAGCCCCAATGCCAACTCCACTTCAAATACTTTGTGAAAAATCAGGAAGTGCAAGGATAGGAGACTCACAAAGTTTCTTCTTTACTAATTCAAAAGCGTTGTGAGCAACCTTTGTCCATTCAATTTCAAATACTTTGTCAAAATCAGGAAGTGCAAGGATAGGAGACTCACAAAGTTTCTTCTTTACTAATTCAAAAGCGTTGTGAGCAGCCTTTGTCCATTCAAAAGAACTTTTCTTCATACATTCAGTCATGGGAGCCATAAGAGTGCTAAAGTTTTTCACAAATCTACGATAGAAAGATGCAAGACCATGAAAAATTCTTACATCAATGATAGACTTCGGCGTTGGCCATGATCTTATTGCTTTCACCTTGGAATGATCAACGGAAATTCCATCTTTAGAAACCACGTAACAAAGGAATATAACGCTGGAAGAAAAGAATTCACACTTCTCCATCTTCTCATAGAGTTTGTGTTGTCTCAGAACATCGAACACTTGTTTCAAGTGAGAAATATGCTCATTTTCACCTTTGTTGTATGCAAGAATATCATCAAAGTATACAACAACAAAGTGACCTATAAAAGGACGAAGGACCTCATTCATAAGCCTCGTGAATGTACTCGGAGCATTAGATAGTCCAAATGGCATAACTAGCCACTCATAAAGTCCTCTTTTCGTCTTAAAAGTTGTTTTCCATTCATCACATTCTCGCATTCGAATCTGGTGATAGCCACTTCAAAAATCTATCTTTGAAAACATAGTTGAACCATAATTGAGGGTGATATTGTTGATGGCTCGGCTATCCATGCACAATCTGAATGAACCATCTTTCTTTGGCACAAGTAGAGCCGGAACAAAACATAAGTGTGACATTCTGAATTTCGACCCTATCTCGTAGCTTGTTAGTGAATGAATGTCTATCGATGTGTTCCAGTAATCTCGCTCAGAATTGATCACTCTCGAGTCGACTAACCAATGGGGAATGGCCATATAGGATTTGAAGTACGTGGACCAAAGAACTTAACCACAAGTCGACGCTTTGACCATAAGGATCGTCGAGGAAATATTTTGGACCGCTAAAGGTCGATCTAAGAATGGTTTTAGAACGATTTGCTAGTGTCATGCGATTGGTCAACGGGTGATTCCGTATGACCATGACATGATTTGCGAATTAACCTAAAATGATTCCTAACGATCGTAACCTTCAGGACTAGTAATTGACCCTCGCGAATACATGACAACCAAAGCCGCCGTGGCCCGAGTGACCCTTAAACGTGACATTAGAGGCCGGGTATTCGAAGATCGCAATGGAGTAAATTTGGACGTCGACTCATCGGAGAATTAATAAGATTAGAATTAGCCCCGTATAGGATAGAAAGCGAAATTCGAATCGACGAGCGAGATCGATCCTGTTACCCTAATCTTAGTATTTTTTTTTTCATTAGATAAAGTAAGGGCAAATTGGACTTTTCCACCATCTAGCCTTGGCCGAAAATTTGAGGGCCCTTTTAGTCATTTGACCCCATGAATTATTGGTAGACCACTTTGACCATGTGACTTGACCATGGAATGACAACTTCCCCATGACCAAACCCCTTACACATTGTCATTCTTGAGCACTATTCCATGTCAACCACCCCACTACCCCTTTTTCCCTCCAAATTTCCTTCCTTCTTATCACCCACACTCTCTCTCTTACCCCTCATTCGGCCGACTCTCTCTCTCTCTCACACTCACTCCCTCATTCGCTCCCTCCCTCTCGCGACACTCTCTCTCCCTCTCGTCTTCATCTCTCGTCCGTTCCCTCTCGGTTTCGTGGAGGAAACCGACCGGTCGTCGTACCGCCACCGTTCCGCCACCTCACACCACCACCAGCAAGGCCTCACCTCCCTCTTGGACCGTGGGTGAGCCGCCGTTGAAGCCCGGAGCCGCCCGTGTCGCCGCCGATCAGAATCGGGCCAAGCGAGAAATCGGGGGCTGTTCTTGTGAAGTCCTTAGCCTATCCTAGGGTAAGTGACCCATTGAGCTTTAAGGATCTTGTTAGAAGGTTATAGACTTATGTTAGAGGTAGTATTGATGATTGTTCTTGGCCATGGATGCGCGAACACCTCGGGACCAGGTCTGATCGCCGAGGAACCGCCGTTCGCCGCACCACTCCATCGCTATTCACCGCCGGTTTCGCCTAGCTCTTGGACTAGGTAAGCTTCCCTAACCCTTTGGTAGAACCTTGTGTGATGAAAGGACCAAGCAAAGGTAGCTTCGATGTGTTTTAGCGGGCTGCTTTGGTGAGATCTCCTAGGGAGCCGAACTTGTGATGTCTAGGACAGAATTGGCTTGATGAGTTTGATGCTTGGAACATTTGAATCATGGGTGAAATGAGTTAGTGGATACCCTTGGGTGTGAACCAAATGTCTCATGGTGTCGTATGATGCATCGGAATTTGAGTTGTGCTTGATTGAGTCGATGAAGTCTCAAATTGATCATAGGAGTGTCCAATCTTGGGTGGATCCTTGTGAACTCATCGAACAACGACTGTGACATTCTGAATTCCGTCCCCATCTCGAAGCTTATTAGCGAATGAATGTCTATCGATGTATTCCAGTCAATCTCGCTTAGAATTGATCACTCTCGAGTCGACTAACCAATGGGGAATGGCCATATAGGATTTAAAGTACGTGGACTAGAGAACCTAACCACGAGTCGACGCTTTGACCATAAGGATCGTCGAGGAAATATTTTGGACCGCTAAAGGTCGATCTAAGAATGGTTTTAGAACGATTTGCTAGTGTCGTGCGATTGGTTCATGGGTGATTCCGTATGACCATGACATGATTTGCGAATTAACCTAAATCGATTCCTAATGATCGAAACCTTCAGGACTAGTGATTGACCCTCGCGATTACATGACAACCAAAGCCGCCGTGGCTCGAGTAACTCTTAAATGTGACATTAGTCGCGGGTCGATACGCGTAACTCCTGAGAGCCGCCCGTTAGTTCGAGACGCGCTGGAATGACAATTGACTGAATTTAGCCATTAGATTGGACTTCAAGATTGGAGGCCGAACATTCGAAGATCGCAATGGAGTAAAATTGGACGTCACCTCATCAGGGAGCTATTAAGATTAGAATTAACCCCGTATGAGTTAGAAAAGCAGGATTCGGACCGACAAGCGAAATCGGCCCTTTTACCCCTAAGATTAGTACACTTTTCATTAGTTAAGGCAAGGGCAAAATGGACATTTGCCTATTCTCCCACCTTGGCCGAAAATCTAGGGGTGTTTTAGTCATTTGTGCATTGAATTATTGGAGTGGATTGCACTAGCTTGATTGGACAATTTCCCCTAAACCAAAACCCACTAACTTGTCATTCTTGAACACTATTCATTGTCCTTCAACCCCATGAACCACCCCACTATCCAACTTTCCCTCCAAAACCTCTCTTATTTCCTTCCCTCTCTCTCTCTCTCCCCCTCCATTCGGTCGACCACCCCCCCATCTCCCTCTCTCCCGTTCGCTATCTTTCCCTCTCACCCACCGCCGCTCTCACTCTCGGTTTCGCGAAGGGAACCGGCCAACCGTCGTGTCGCCGCCACTCCGCCACCTCTCACCACCACCAGCAAGACCTCCTCTCCCTCTTGGACCATTGTGGAGACCGCCGTTCGGCCCGGAGGCGCCCGAACCGCTGCTGACCCGAACCGGAGCTTAAGGGAAACGCAGACTGTTCTTGAGAAATCCTTGGCTATCCTTGAGGTGAGCGACTTCTAGGACTTAGATGAGCATAATAGGGTGTTGGTAGCTTCAGTTAAGAGTGGTATTAAGGTTATTCTTGGCCATTTTCGTGTAGAGCTCCTAGGGGCCGGACTTGGCCGCCGAGGAACCGCCGAGTGCCGCGCCGCCTCCCGCCGCTTCAACCAGTTCTTGTTGGCCTTGAGGACTAGGTAAGCTTCCCTAATCCTTTGGTAGGACCTTGTGTGATGGAAGGACTAAGTGAGGGTTCATTTTAAAGCTTCTAGTGGGCTGTTTTGATGGAAACTTGAAGAACCGATTCTGCCCTTAAGGAAAATCGAGCATGATCGCACCTTGTGATGCTTGTAATGTTGATTTCTTGGTTGAAGTGCGTGATGAACACCCCTAGGTAGGAACCGAATGCCTATACGGGTGTGCTAGGTGTGTTAGATGGGAGTTGAGCTTAATCGAAACCATGAATTGCTTGATTGATTCTAGGAGCATTCGGCTGTGACATTGATTGGCGGCTCACCGCGTAAAAATAACCTATTGACTATTCATTATGTTCGTCCATAGGCCATTGAATGAGATCGTGGGATTTAAAATGGTACCATGCTTGTAAATTCGGTCTTAGGCGGCGAATCGAGACCTTAAGTGTGCTAATTGATCAAGTGAATCCATTGACTGTACTATGGTCTAGTGATGGTGTTCACGAGTGAGGATTCTTTAATGAACTTGTAATCGATCGCGGAGTATGACATCGGCCTCGCTTGACCGATTAGTGTAATATAGCATTGTGATATGAATTCGAGAACGAAACGGCCAGGCGATGTCTTGAATTGGTAATGTACATATTTGATTGAGTCACATTATAATTGATTGAAGTATAAGCTTATGTGCATGAGGCGTCCTGATGCGTTAAACGCGGGATGGACCTGTGGCGTTAAACGCGGGTCATGAGAAATGGCATCGGAAGCCTGAGGCGTTAAACGCAGGTTCCTTGATCTCTTAAGCCTGATGCGTTATCACGCGGGCAAAGCCTTGGGAGTTTCAATCGTATCGTACATGTAAACTATCCCCTAAATGATGGAATGCTAAGTGCCAAAGTACAAGCCCTGTCTAGCCTAAACTATGAGTTATCTGACTAGGTACGTTTGATTGAGTTATTACGTGTCATTGCCTGTTAATCGCTTATTTAGTCATTGCATGTGTTTAGGAGTGTTCAAAAGTCCCAAGTGCCTAACTTAGGGTTAGGCTAGCTTATTGAGTATATCTCACCCCATCGTGGGACCCACCTTTTCATACCCCAAACCCTGAGTATGCCGCCGCCGCCGATTTTTGGGGTACCCGTCTGGGTGGAGCAGTATTCCACGGAGTACCCGGTGGGAGAAGGGAAGGCGTATATTAGGAAGTATGGCACTATCTGGATGGATGTGGGCTTAGCAGACTGGAGGCCGGACAGATTAGCAGCATGGTTCTATCGAGACAGCGACCTCACAGTCGGACCGTTGAGGACTTTTGACGTACCGTGGGATGTCATTGGCGAGCAGGACCCTTCGATTGTACACCCTGCTGATGGGGAGCTCACTGATTCTGAGACCGCCCCTGATCCGGATCTTCCGCCGGTACCGTCTCAGAACCCCGAGATTGATGGCGACGTCGTGGAACCCTCTGATGCCGAAGATCCCATGGAGACTGACGAATCTGAACCCGAGGAGGATGAAGAAGCACTGGACGATTCCGAGGACGAGCCCTTGGAGGAGGAGCATAACCCCGACGGAGAGGCCATCTTCCACCCTTCGCCCGAACCTGAGGAAGACGAAGATCCGGAGCAAGTGTTTGAGGAAGAAGAACAAGAAGAGGAAGAGGAGGAAGACCTTGAGGAGTATGACCCTGTGTATCGCGATGATCCAGACGACGACCGCGAGCTCGACCCCTAGATAGCTTAGGCGCCCATGACTTTTGGAAGTTACTTTTTGAGTAGTGCCTGACCCATAGCTCGTTGTCCCTTTTTGATTAGGCTAACCATCTTCCCTTAATCCCAAGTGTTGTATTCCAGTTTGTGCTTATGATGTAAGACGAACCGTACGCTATGCTATGACTTGATTAAGTGCTTTATCCCCTCAAACTATCTTATTGTCTAACTGTCTAGGAGTTGTGCATGACGCTTCAGCATGTTCATTTAAGTTTCATTGTCTACCGCGCACTACTTAGATCCTGGGCATCATTATATAGAAGTGGACGTGAGGCGATGATGCGCGCCGATGAGGATTCGGGGTGTCACAACGACCTTTAGTCTATGAGTGGTATTTTGGCCGTGGGAAATTAAGGGAGCCTAATCGAAATTAAGGGAGCCTAAGTTAGTGATTTATGTCTTGTATAATTAATTAGCAAGTCATGGACCTCAATTGATTCATGTACCCTTGATTGTGTGACTTGGCCGAATGGACTAATGTGTTGGTGATGAATTGTCTCAATTGATAAGATTTTGATCGGATAGTGTTGCCGTGACCTCCACGTGTCGATTTGTGTGACGTGATGCCATGATGTGGAATGGTAGCTTAAAGGGCCGAATCGAGCTTAACTTGATGAGAATGCGCACAATTGACTTGATGAGGCTAATGGAAAGGATTATGAACTCTTGTGCATGTGGTGCCCTGATGCGTTAAACGCGGGGCTTGATGATATCCTGATGCGTTAAACGCGGGATAGACCTGAGGCGTTAAACGCGGGTCATGAGAATTGGAATCGGAAGCCTGAGGCGTTAAACGCGGGTTCCTTGATCTTCTAAGCCTGATACGTTATCACGCGGGCTAAGCCATGAGGGTTCCAACTGCATCGTACTTATAAACTATCCTCCATATTGTGGAATGCTAAGTGCCAAAGTACAAGTCCTGTCTAGCCTAAATCGTGAATTACATGACTGGGTATGTTTTAATTGAGTTATTACGTGCCATTGCCTGTTGTTTGCTTGTTTGGTCATTGCATGTGTTTGGGAGTGTCTGGAAGTCCCAAGTGCCTAGATTAGGGTTAGGGCTAGCTTATTGAGTATATCTCACCCCGTCGTGGGACCCACCTTTTCAGACCCCAAACCCTGAGTATGCCGCCGCCGCCGATTTTTGGGGTACCCGTCTGGGTGGAGCAGTATTCCACGGAGTACCCGGTGGGAGAAGGGAAGGCGTATATTAGGAAGTACGGCACTATCTGGATGGATGTGGGCTTAGCAGACTGGAGGCCGGACAGATTTGCAGCATGGTTCTACCGAGACAGCGACCTCACAGTTGGACCGTTGAGGACTTTTGACGTACCATGGGATGTCATTGGCGAGCAGGACCTTTCGATTGTACACCTTACTGATGGGGAGCTCACTGATTCCGAGACCGCTCCTGACCCAGATCTCTCGCCGGAGCCGTCTCAGAACCCCGAGGCCGATGGCGACATCGTGGGGCCCTCTGTTGCCGAAGACCCCATGGAGACTGACGAGTCTGAACCCAAGGAAGATGAAGAAGCGCTAGATGATCCCGAGGACGAGCCCTTGGAGGAGGAGCACAATCCCGACGGAGAGGCCATCTTCCACCCTCTGCCCGAATCCGAGGAAGACGAAGATCCAGAGCAAGTGCTTGAGGAAGAAGAAGAAGAAGAAGAGGAGGAAGACCTTGAGGAGTATGACCCTGTACACCGCGAGGATCCAGATGACGACCGTGAGCTCGACCCTTAGATAGCCTAGGCGCCCATGACTTTTGGAAGTTACTTTTTGAGTAGTGCCTGACCCATAGCTCGTTGTCCCCTTTTGATTAGGATAACCACCTTTCCCTGATTCCAAGTGTTGTATTCCAGTTTATGCTTATGTTATGTAACGAACCGTATGCTATGTTATGACTTGATTAAGTGCATTATTTTCCTCAAACCATCTTGTTGTCTAACTGTTTAGGAGTTGTGCATGCCGTTTTAGCATGTTCATCTATGTTTCATTGCCTACTACGTACAACTTAGATCCTGGGTATCGCTTATATGGATAACGACGTGAGGCGATGTAGCACGCCGTTGAGGGCTCGGGGTGTTACAATAAGCTTATACTTTCTCGAACATACCCCTTCTCAATAAGCTCATTAACTTGTTGTTGCAACTCTTTTGTTTCTTTCGGATTACATCGGTAAGCTGCTTTGTTTGGTAGAGAAGCTTCGGGCAACAAATCAATATGATGTTCATTTCCCTACAACGGAGGTAATCCAACTGGTAACTCCTCCGGAAATACATCTGTAAATTCGGTTAATAAAGGACACATTTTCGGGTGCATGGGTTTCTCAATCTCACTCTTTTTCTCAACCATGAGCAAAGCATACACATTCTTTTGTTTGCTAATGGCTCTCTCAACCTAAGTTTCATTCAAGAATAGGCCCTCATTTCTAGTGTTTCCCTCCCCAGGTTGATTTGTCGGTATTAAGAGTGGACTCAAAGGAACAAGAGTAATGCGTTTTTATTCTTGTGAAATGAATATGTATTTTTATGCCCATCATGCACAACATTTCTATCATACAGCCAAGTTCTTCCTAATAACAAGTGGCATGCATCCATGGGAATAACATCACACAAGATCTAATCTTTATAACTTTTATCGATCGAAAATGAAATCAAGGCTCATTTAGTTACCTTTAGATCACTTCCCTTGCTAAGCCATTGGAGTTTGTACGGTTGAGAATGTTTGGTACTCGAAAACTTTAGTTTATCGATAAAGTTGTCGAGGCAACGTTGGTACAGCATCCTCCATCAATGATCATGGAACACACCTTCCCGTTAATGGTGCAACGGGTGTGGAAGATATTTTCTCTTTGCTTATCATCTTTTGAGGTAACGTTGGAGTGTAAGGCTCCCCGGATAACTAGACAATCTCCATTGCTGGCTTCCTCCTCGATTTCTTCTCGTTCCTCAGATGCAAAATGGTTATGTTTAGATTCATCCTCTTCCGCTTGAATCTCCAATTCAATCTTCTCAGCTTCTTTAAGAGTCATAACACTTCGATTAGGACAATTTGCATAGAAATGCCCATAGCCAAGGCATTTAAAACATTTTCGACTATCTCCATCAGGGTTCTTGTTTGGCTCTTTAACGACCTCAACAACCTTCGCATTATCTTTGTCTTTAACCGACGAACTTTCAACCTTCCCAGAAGATGCACCCTTGAAAAAGGATGTCCCCTTTGTCGAAGAAACCCTCTTGTTCTTCACTTGCTTTTCAACCTTCGTGGCTAGTTTGCACACATCTTCAAACGACCAATAAGGTTGAAGTTCAACTAAATCAGCAATATCTCTATTAAAGCCACCAAAGAAACGAGCAATGGTTTGCTCTTGCAATTCTGGAACATCGCACCTCATCATGAGTTGCTCAAACTCCTGGATATATTCTCCTACGCTCATTCAATATTGCTTGAGAGAATTCAGTTTCAAGAATAAATCATGTTTATAATTCGTAGGCAAGAATCTCTTCTTCATCAATTTCTTGAGTTTTTTCGACGAACGAATTTTTCTTTTTCCATCCCGGACTCTTTGATTCTTCAGATTCTCCCACCATAAGGAAGCATACTTTTTAAATTTAAGAACATCAACCTTGCATCTCTTTTCATCCGAGTAAGATTTAAATTCAATTACTCGCTCTATAGTATGCAGCCAATCAATAAAATCATCAGGATTAAGGCTACCTTCAAATTCAGGTACCTCTACTTTTACATCACGATCGTTGTCGTGCCTTCCTCTCCTCCTCCTTGTTCAATAATCCGAGTCGCTAAAATCACATCCCGTTTTGAAGGAGGATTGTCATGGCGCCGATGATTCTTGCGAGGCTCTCGAGGCGGGGGATCTTGTCCCGGTCGATCCTCCAATAAGGTGAGAACTCGCTCCATCTATTGTTGCAAAGTGCTGATTGCTCGATCGCGCCTTTCATTGTGAGCTTGTTCCAAAATCAAGCCTCTTGGAACGTTACCATCTCCCATGGAAGAAAGATATTGATAGCAGAAAAGGAATCACTCAAAAGAATTCATTCTGAAGCTCTGATACCAACTTGATGCGTGCGTGGGTGAGTGATTCCGTAGAATAGGTGTCTCGAAGCACAGAGTGTCGCGAACAGATTCATAGGGGTGAATTGAAGGCAGAATTTGCGGAATTATGGGATAACGTGGGTGGATGGTAAGTGGAAATAATGAATGAATTTCGAGTTATATCGTAGGGGTAAAGATATCACCAGCCAACGATACAAAACGTAGGATAGAATGATCACTACCAAGGCCTAAGGATATCACTAGCCAAGGAAGAATAACGGGATTGATAGAAAGCTCACCACCAAGGTGTAAAGGCTACGCCACCAACCAAGGATAAAGGGTTTTTTGGCTCACCACCGAGGAATATCCACTCTCCAAGGATAAAGATGCCGAAGTGTATAACTCAACACTCAAGAGGAATTCTCATTCATCTATAATCAACGTCTCTAGTCATACAATAGAAAATACTCCTCCTTTAAATGGAGGGGCGACTACAACGTAAAGAAAAGGAAACAAATAATCACAAACCTATTCAAATATGGAAAAGGAAACAAGATAATCTCGTCCACCAACCTAGCATATCAAATATCATCTCTAAAAGATCTCCCGAATCAAAGTAAATATCTCTAGATAACCTTCTATGGATATATATTTGATTGGACTTCGAATCAGCAACTAATTAGGAAAGTCGTATTAAGATTGTGCCATCTTCTGAACAAGCTATCTTCTGGGTTTACTTACCCAGAAGATAGCTCACGAAATTAGTCGTCAATCTTACTCTTAAGAGCATCCCTTATCGTCCTAAAATTCAGAGTAAGGTTCAAGGGTTTACTTACCCTCCAAACAAGCTAAGAAGCCCCTAAATCAACCCCCTAAATGTCGCGATCAGATCAAGGAAGACCGGCTTCTCACTCGGCCTCTCGTGCTGAACGGCGACAGCAAGGGCCGAACCACGGCGTTGGGGGCTTCAAGGGACGGTGGTGGAAGGTGGTTCACGGCCAAGACAAGGGGAAGAAGAGAGGGGAAGGCTCGGTTTGGAGAGAGAGAGAGAGAGAGAGAGAGAGAGAGAGAGAGAGAGAGAATGAGGGAAAAATGAGAAGAGGAGAGATATTGCTTCCACAAGAAGCTTCATTCAAGTGGGGGACAAGGATTGACAACTTGAGTGACAAGTTTGATGGATTGACACATGATGGATAGGTGGTTGATGGGTTTTGACTTTGGGGTCCCTCATAAATATCTCTTTGTCTCTTATCCAATAATGCAAGAAGACTTTGGACATTCTTGCCCCTCCAAATTTGGCCATCTAGGGGACCATTAAATGATCATATTGTCCCTAGATTAATCAATAGGAATGCGTTCCAATCGAGGGCAAACAAGGTAATTCCAACTTTCAGTCCAAATTTCGATTTTCTAATCACTTTGGAGCGAACCTTAATCTTAACTGACCTTGATGAGGCGATGTCTAAAATATTTGTATTGTGATCCTTAAAAGTCCAATGCCCAATTTTGAAGTCCAAATAATGGCCAATTTCAATTAGTTGAAATTTCACTGTATCTCAAACTAGGGGTGTGCATGGTCCGGGCCGGTCCGGTCCTAGCATGGAACCGGGGACCGGACCAGTAGTCCGGTTCACTTGTTCCTTTCGGGTATTTTGAAACTTTCCTCCTTTATTGGATACGTAACTCGTCCATGAGACTTTAGGGCTTCTACCCCCAACTTCAAGGTCTTTTTCCCTAGTACTAGAAAATCTAAATTTTCTCCCTGTTACCTTTATTCACACTATCCCTTGGACATTAAGGTCTGTGGATTATCATACCTTACTCTCTTCCTAACCCTCAGGTCTAATACTTGAGGTAGTCATTTCCTAGTCATTCAATGAACTCTCAATCTAGAAGTTGAATCTCATATTTCTCGAGGGAAGATCTGTCCCTGCATCACCAATTACACAATGCTCAATTCTCAACCTCTTATAGCTCACATAACTTCGAGATCTTTCATTGTACCAGCAACGCTCTCATATCCATAAGCAATTGCATACATCAGCGTTGCCTCTTGTTCAATTCCTCTCGGGAAACTACTACCTTATTTTCTTGTGGTAGATAGAGACTCAAAATCTTCTTCCATCCCAAATAATGTTTCCCAAACTTTGTCGCGAGGATATTCGCAAACCAACTCCAATCATACACTAAGCATTCCAACTCATATGGTCTTATTGTCACGGCGCATTCACGCAGCCCACTTTAGTCTACCTTGCTACGCCTCAAATTTCCTTCCTGCGTCACGTCATTATAATTCCATCAACCTTTTTGATTCCAAATAGGAATGCCATTATCAGCGTAGTAATCAAGTTGACTCAAGTCCATGAAAACACTTTCCACAATCGGCTATTCATTTGTGCTACTTCTCGTCCTCAGTCCATTTCATCAATGGCATAGCCCTTGTGGGGAATCTTCCCACGATCCGTCTATAATAATACATCCACTCTAGGAAACTTCAAATTTCAGTAGCTCGTATCGACTTTAGTCGAATCATTACTTATTCCAATTCTCAAAGACTCCACGATGATTTCATTTCCCATAAATTCCATGACTGAGGAATCTTACCTCATCAGGTCCATTGCTCGTGCTTTTCACATTTAGCATACAACGAGCATTTCCTTAGAGTCCATAGGATACTCTCAAAAGTTGTTCATGTTTCTCATGACTCCTCAAATGAGTCCAATCATCGTCTCTCAAGACGGTAACAACTAATCCAATTATTCCGTGGATACCCAATTCGACTATTATCCACTTCATTACTACCAAGTGTCGAATCATTCCAACTGTCCATGGTACCATTCACTTGAGAGCTCATACATTGGCCCTCTACTCTCATGGGTCTCTACTAGGATCATACAACATTTGTCACTCTTTCCTCAGGAAGCATTAGTGTCTTAACCTCTTGGTCCCACAACCAACTAATGCGACCGCAATTTCATCCATTCCACTGAACGTCAACATTATCCTGGGATTCAATGTTGTCCATAGGACAGTTTCTTGGACTTCACAACAATCACATGATGCCAACTACAAAACATGTCAACAGGTCAATCATAAACATCAATTTTTCCTTTCAAACGGCATCCACTGCCAAGCACGGCTTTTAACCATGCCAATCACAGGCGTCATTACAAATGCCATGCAATTTTGAAAATTTACCTTGAGGATCACTTTAGTCCAATACATCTTTTAACCAAAATTAGACTTAACTCGATACCTAGACTCTCTCTTTCAATTTATGACTTGGGTCATTCCTGTCTCCTTGCTATCTTAGAAGCCGGCCAGGAGCCGCTCCTTGTCCGAACCTTTCTGTCCCGCCGTACATTCCCCGCCCTCATCAGACCTGGTCATTGTAGGTTGTCCCATGTTATACATCTACGAAGAGAGTCTCGTTCCACACGTCCCATAACATGTTTTTCTACGGTTTGTTGGCATCCCCTCAGTTTGTCCCATACCAAGCGATGGTTTATCAAGTCTAATAATGATAAGCTCATGCATTCACCTTCCTCAACTTTCATTTCAATGCCATAAACACATGCACTGAATGATCATCCTCAATACTCGTCACACCACATTCATTTTCAGATCAGTTCTTATCCATAGAAGGTTTCTAATTCCACAAATGACAATCTCACATATCAATTGCCTAGGTTCAACCATATACCTCAAGGCCACAATTCACAACCACAACCGTATATAATTAAATCGACCATTTACTCATACTCAATTCTCTATTAGCCTCAAGCACATCCACAACCTCAAATCCATGCTTATGGTTCCTTAATTTCTACTTGCTTCCTTGTGAACCTCAATAATATCACCACCCAATATCATCAATTAAAATCAATGCTAGAACCATTAGAGTGCACACATGTTCCAGCCTGTCACGCCCCGAACCCGGCAAGCACGCGAACATCCCACCAGGCCGTTCCTCTTATCAAGATATTACCCAGGATCCAACGGCCAACAACAAAATCAAGGCTTCTAAATGAGACGTGTGACATTCTGAAATCCAGCCCTTTTCGAAGTAAGATTTAATGAGATATCTCGTCAGTGCGTTTCAGTTAAATCTCGCTCAGAGTTGGCCACTCTTGAGAAGACTAACCGATGGGGAAAGGCTAAGTAGAATTTAAGTACGTGGACCGAAGAACTCGACTATGGATTGGTGCCTTGACCATAAGGATTGCCGAGGGGATATTTTGAGCCATGATAGGCCGGTCTAAGATTGGTCTTGGAATAGTTTGCCAGTGTTATACAATTGGATCACGGGTGATTCTGTTAGACCATCGTATAATTTGCGAATCAACCTAAACCAATTCCTGACGATCGCGTCCTTTGGAACTAGCGATTGACCCTCGCAATTACATGACAACCAAGGTCGCCATGACTCGAATAACTCTTAAACCTGACATTAGTCACGGGTCGATACGCGTAACTCCTGAAAGCCGCCCGTTAGTTTGAGATACTCTGGAGTCGCCACTGACGGATTTTAGCCACGAATTGGACTTCGGAATTGGACGTCGGATATTCGAGAATTCCAACGGTGATAGATTGGAAGTCACCTCACCAAGAACCATTAAGGTTGTGGTTCGTCCCATGTCGATCAAAAAAGTGAAATTCGGACCGACGATTGGAAATGACCCTTTTACCCCTTGATTGGTACACTTCTCTTTGGAAATAGCAAGGGCAAAATGGACATTTGCCACCCCTAGCTTCAGCCAAAAATTGAAGGTTAATGAGGTCAATTGGCTCTTGAATTATTGAGTTTGGATTGGACTAAGTGATTTGACAATTTTCCCTTAAACCACCCCCACCAACTTGTCATTCAAGAGCACTATTCAATGTCATACAACTACCCCACCCAAAGCTCTTCCTCTCTTGATTTCAAATGGGGTTAAACATCTCTCTCTTCCTCTCTTCTCCCTCATTCTCACGCCCAATCACCAGATCACCCCTTCCATTTGTGGTTTTTCCTCTCAAACTCTCTCTCTTTCGCTCGTTGCCCGCCGGACCAGCTTCTGGGTCATCCGTTGTTTGCCCCATATCTCCTTCATCCCTTGTTAGATTTCGACGAGCCATATACCGTTGGAAAGCTTATCGTCTTGCCGTTCCAATGACATCTTGTTGGCCCAAATCCATTGAGCCAATCGTCCCGTGGAACCGTTTTAAGGAGGAAAGGTCGCTGCCCAGAATCAGTCAGACCCGAGTTGCATAATCCGACTTTGGGAGCTTGTTTGGGGCAAATCCTTGGGTAAGATACTTCCTAAACCTTGCTAAGATGTTGAGAAACATGTCCTTAAGATTAATTTTGGGTTTTAATGAATTTAACGGACCGATTTCTCGATGTTCTTGACCGATCGAAACCGGACCAGTTCTGCCCAACCGGAACCATGTGGAGACCAGGGCTGTTCTTGGGGGTTCTCTTCTTTATCTTGAGGTGAGTGACTCTTGGAGCTTAGATAGACATGTTAGGATGATTAGAGATACTCTTAAGATTAAGATTGGCGATTGATTTCGTGAGTATCGTTGCTAGAACCGAACGCCGTTCATTTGTAGCCGCCAGTATTCAATTCTGGTCGTGGCACTCTTTGGGGTTCTTGGCGGCTTTTCTTGCTCAAATCCTTGGTAAGTTGCTCCCTAAACTTAGCTTAGGGATTTAGGTTACTAATGGACATGTTTAGAGGTGTATTTGATGAGTTTTAAGGGTTGATTTGAGGCGAGACATGCCTAAATCCGAATCTGGTTTCGTTGTGGCTGATTGTCCCTTAGGTATTCTTGAGTCAAGGTTGTGTTACAGTGATTAATATCATGTGTTTAAAGTTGGCCATGGGTGGTTAGAGGACATTGAGCATGATCTTGTATCATTTTAGCTTAATTTGACCAAACCTAGAGGCCCTTAAGCTTGAGCAAGAGTTTGAATGGTCTTGTGGATTTGGTGACATGAGTTGTCCTAGAACGGTCATGGAACCAAAAGCTTATGCTAGTGATGCGTTTGAATTGGACCAAATGACCGCAATGAGGAGCAAATGATTAATTGAAATGGCATGCTATATCCTCGTCCTTTTATGTGCTCGACCTTGAATGTCCTAGAAAGATGAATAGCTAGATTGATTGCTTGCGATTGTCATGTTTGGCCATGACTTGCTAATTGTGGATTGAGCACTTGGAATTGATTGGCTAAGTACCCCATAATTGGTCACGAGGAGTTAAAGCGAATTGAGTGGCTAATTTGATTAATTGTTTTGGTGTGATCAATCTTATGATGTGGAAAAATGAATTATTGATGAGTTTGGAGCATAGTGGTTGAACCGTGAGACGACCCTTGTATTTGTGCAATTCAAGTTTGCTTGAGCAAGTACTGTGATTAAATTGCTTGAATTGTGTTGTTTAGGTCATGAGTGATCTTGAATTCAATTTGGCCAACTAATTGATTGAAAGATATATAGTTATATGTGGTCACATATTAACCAATGAGGGTTAAAGCATGACCCGGGAGCCGTTTCTACGGGGGGTCCGGCCAAATGAAAGTGTGACCTGGGAGCCGTTATTACGGGGGGTTCGGCCAAATGAAAGTACGACCTGGGAGCCGTTTCTACGGGGGGTCTGGCAAAGTGAAAGTATGACCTGGGAGCCGTTATTACGGGGGGTCCTGCCTTGTACAACATGATAGTCCAATGCGTTATTACACGGGCCTTGATTTATTGAAATGAGATATATGATATGAAATACTCTATACAATTATTGATTGTGAAGCGCCTAGAGTACGAAGCTCGATCTTACCCTACTGAATCGTGGTTTGAATTGTGAATATCTGATTTGTGATTGAAATGAGTTATTTCCTTTTCTTGCTTAGCATAGCGTCCCATTTGATGGATAGAAACGCATGGTAAGACTCGACCTGAAGGATGGCCTCGATGGATAAATTAACATGATAGGAATTGATCTGAAGGATGGCCTTGATGATTAGGATAACGAGATAGGAGATGATTTGACAATTGACCTCGAATGTGGGAACTACATGTCTAGGATTCGTCTGGAGGTACTATTGGCCTAGTCTAGGTTTAGGAGTTTACTTGCTGAGATTTATTCTCACCCCGTCGTGGGATAACATTTTCAGGTCCTAATGGGTGAAGCTCCATGGATGCTATCAAAGAAGTCTTTTGAAGCAGTTAGACTTGTAATCTTGTACTCCCATATGTAGTTGGTGAGTTTGAAACAAGACTGCCTTAGGTTTATGGATGACTGTTGTAGCTTTTGAAATTTGGACGATGTTTTATAAAGATAATGGTTGTATTGAGGAAATCTCTTTTGTCCTTCCTGAGTCATCGTGTTATTTATATTGTACGGAGATTTGTTCTCGCTTCCGCATGTGCACGTCACTTCTCGCTAAAATGTGAAGCCGCTGGTTCTTGGGAAGTATTTAAAATTAGCCGGCCTTGGAGGGATGCGCACGCTCGCAAGGACACGGGTCGTGACAAGACGCATGCGAAAACGTGAAACAACCCCATACAAATAAAATAATACAAGATGACTTAGGACGAAAAGATGTACACATCTCATAAATGTCAAAGTCAGTTACAAATCTAATTCCAAACAATATATGGTTTATAAGGTCTCAATCAGAATCATCTTGATTTCCTCCAATTGACTTCCTCAAAGGCCAACCCGTGGCAAGTTCGGGTTTCCATAATCTGAGACGTGAAAAATGTTGTCCCACGACAGGGTGAGATATATAATCCCAGTAAGTCAAACCTAACCCTCAATTAGGCTACTAGTACCTCCAGACACTTTTGAAAAATAGGATATTTTGGTAACAAAACCCTGGCATGCAAAACTGGGTACTTTCCAAAACATGGCATTTAGTATTTTCAAATCGACTCGACTTAGTCACAAAAGATTTCATGAGTAAAACTGAACTTCGTACAGTGGCAAGGTTTTCCAATCAAAAGTGAACAATCGACGCCATCTCAAAACATGAGGTAACTTTCACATTTCATCAAAATATCGTTATCGAAACTTCCAGAAAATATAGCCCTTTTCTTTCACGCCATTCCTAGGTCATTTTCAATTCATGAGACAAACTTTTCGATCTTGAGGCAAACTTCCAAACCATGAGGCATATTCAGTTTTCTCAAAATCATCCTTTGAGTTTTCCAGAAAACAAGTCATTCCATTTCCGCCCATCTTGGGCCGCCCACTTTGGGGCTGCGAGATGATTCGATTTCCATATGACTCATCGGTACATATGAGACTCTCGCGTCTGGACCTAGAAATGATTCGATCACCATACGACTCTCGACGCCCATTTTCAATCGAGATGTATCGTGTCAGTATGTGACTCTCTAGCCGCACAACATCGTCAAGTCAAATGGGAGTAACTCCCTCCCAATACATTGGCTAAATTTCCTAATTCCTTGGCGATCCCACACGCCATTGCACTTATAATTTTTTCTAGTGATCCCACACGCCATTTTATTCATAAAAGTTTCAATTAAAGAAATCCTCATATTTTCATTTAAAGAAAACCATTCATGCCTCAAAATTCATCATTCAAGAACAACTCATGAAATCAAGCAATTTATTGCCTACTTGAGGCCTTCGTTTCAAACGTCCCTCACTGGACAAAACACAATTCTTATTATGCAATTCTCAATAAAACACAAGTATCATTCGGCTCAAATCAATCAAATCTCAAATTTGATCATTCACAAGTTATCTCAAGACAAACCAATCCGCTTAATGCACTCAGCACTCAAACAAATGAGAATTTCCACAAAGCACGCCGAATGTCCCAACCACATGCCAAACCAGATTAAAATTCCTTAAATCAACTTCGATTTCATAATTTTCATTCCACAAAATCACTCAAGTTCAATTCATCACAATATGGTAGATTGGGTTTCCTCGCGCCTCTCACAAAATCAGTTCATAAAACTATTCAATCCAACTCAAAACTCCATCCTTTAGTAACCTAACATCCTAATAAAGGTTTAGGAATAACTTACCTTGAGCCTAAGCCAAGCGATTCCATAAAACGATCAACGCAACGTCGTGGTACCAAGTTCACCATTCTTGGGCTTCCACGACCAGATTCAGTCCCGAATAAATTGGTATTGATCTGTTGTCCTTTTGAAAAATATACTTCCATAGCCTTATCTTTCAAGGTCTTATGGACGTATGAGCGAAAACGAAGTTCAATTTGGACACCGGACGACCTAGAACGAGCCATTTCAAAATTAGTGCGCGCTAGGGTCAAATTTATGCGGTTTTCGATTTTCACCTCAAATCAGTCCTTCAAACACTTATAAACTCCAATTCTTTGCAAGATCTCCTTGCCAACACATCATACAACATCAATAGAGGTCTTATCAAGCAATCCATAGGAAGGCGACACATCTAAGAGCCTTCCAATTATTCGGCTCCACCCGGACAGTAAGTGGGCAGTTTCTACCCTTACAAAACCAAGCCATTTACTCCATTAAAATATTTTTTAACTCTAACCAAACCTTAATATTAGTTTACTAAACTCTTATGCTATGAGTTTAGAGTAACTCACCGAAAAATTGGAGCCATTTGAAGTCCGGAAGCCCCCAAAAACTTATTCTCTCCAAAATCGGATCAGATTTTGACCTTTGTCCATTAAAACAGACCTACGGGAAGCAATACTGGGTCAAATTGAGGTTACAAAATCTTGTTGGAATGGAAAGATGATAAGCTTTTAGATAGAAGTGGTTTTACTTCAATCCAATTTCGAACGATAAAGTTATGGCCAGAACAGTGAAGCAGTTTTTCCTTGTCCGCGAGAAATCTGTTCGGCCGAAAGAAAAAGGAAGAAGAAGAAGAAGAAGGGGAGGAGGTGGCCCGCCAAAATGAAGAGAGAGAGCTTTCCACCCCAATAATGCACTTTGGGTCAATTAGATAAAATGGGTAATTAATGGACATTTAATGCATGAGGCCTTCTTTGGTTGACACTTAGCAAGCTTCCATTGGTTGATCCATTGACTTTGACTTCCTTTGACCATATCCACATCAAATTTTCAGCAGCCCTCGGGGGTTTAAAATGACCAAAATGACCTTACAAACTTCTTAAGGCAAGGCCAAAGGTTGAGGGGCAAAAATGTCATTTGGCACTTTTCGTCCGAAATTCCATTTTTCCAATATAAACCACCCAAATCAATTCAATTCAAATTTCAATTCAAATGTTTGGCGACGTCAATTTCAATTCAAATGTTTGAATTCCTCAATGTCCAATACCCAAATCTCGAGGTCCAATTTCATGTCGAACTTTCGTCGACTGTAATTCCAATTTATCTCAAATTGACGGGCGACTCTTGTAGGCGCTACGCGTATCAACCCTGGGATTTTTTTTTATAGCCGTTGCGACTTTCATTGTCAGTTAATTGTGAGAGTTCATCGAAATCCGATGATGGAAATTCTCGCAAATCACACATTGGTTAAGCGGAATCACCGGTGTCCCAACGTATAACGCTAGCAAGACATTCCATGATCGTTCCTAAATCGATCTCTGCTAGCCTAAAATATTCCCTCGACAATCCTTATGGTCAAAGTACCATTTCTCATTCAAATCCCCTAGGTCCACGTACCCGACTCCGAGTTAGTCTTTCTCTTTTTGGTCAGTTAACTCGAGAGTGGCCAACTCCAATCGAGTTATAACTGAAATACACAATCGATGTCCTTCCATTCAATAGCCTCGAGAGGGGTCGGAATTCAGAATGTCACAACTCTTCCCCCTTAACGAAATTTCGTCATCAAATTTGCAATCTTCCAATTATCCAATCTCATGGGGTACTGACGCCTCATCGCATCCTCAATTTTCCCAGATAACTCCTCCTATTAATAGACGTTCCCATTTGCCCACTTTTGGCAAAAGTTCTCTTCCTCCGGGACTTTTTTCCCTTCGTCCCCAACCTGTACTTGCTTTTCTCTACTCTCTTTTGACAATCATAACCTTGGTTGGTGGTACACTCTCGAGCATTCGAACCTTCCTTTCAATTTGTTTGCTAGTCCGCGAATAATGCATGCATCATAATGTAACCCCTGCTCTTCAAATTCCTTGTCGAAAGGCTTTTCCTGGACGCCGTAGTAGACTCAAGATCTTTTTCTATCACGATCATTGTTAGACCATCATGAAATCGTACTCTTCGGTGTTTCCACCTTCCAGGCATAATCCTTTAATCCATACACCGTCCTTTCGTATCGTCAGGGGCGCACAAGTTCCATTAGCTTAACTTCGATTTCCCAAATTGAACTATAGCCTCCTCAATTACCCAGGCAAGCCCATGATTGAATCTTTAGTGGTCCTTCTTTGATTACATTCAAGTTTCCCCGACGACTAATTAATCCATCACTTGCAGTGGTTATACTTTCCCTCAATGGCACGCGTCAACTTCCAACCATGTAATTGGTCTCCTTCTCTTCCATTCCTTACATTTCTAATACCTATGTAGGTCTTAACATACTTTCATGCTATCCCAATATATGCCATGATTCTTCATATGAACTTCTCACAAGATGCTCTCTCTAAGCTTCCCTTTTGTTCGTGGGCACGTTTCATTGTCCATGAAACTCCAAGGTTTCCCAAACTTCGCCACAGGGGCGGTTGTATATCAATTCCAATCATGCATGGGGTATTCCTACTCATAGGATCTTACTGTCATGACGTACATGCAGCGTCATTTCAGATCGACTTGTGACGCCTCAAATTTTCTTTCTGCGACACGTCGTTATGATTCTCATGATCTTTTCACTTTAAAATGGAAGTACTCAAATTGGCGTAGTCACCAACTAGGCTTAATTCCTTGGAATTTCCTTTTCATGTTTGTTGATCCACTCATGCTACATCTCGTCCTTATTCCGCTTCTTCAATGGAATAACTCTTCTGGGAAATCTTCCCATGACATCTATAGCATTCCATTACGATCATCAGACTTAGGAAACCTCAAGCCTCCGCAACTCTCATTAGCCTTGGTGAATCCACCATCGTTTGTTACCTCCTCAAGTATTCCATTTCCCAAAAAATTCACGACTTAAGAAACACCACCTTAACCAGCTAAAACTCGCATCCATTGCTCTTAGCATACAGTGAGCGTTTCCTTAAGATCCACATGATACTTTTCAAAGGCCATTCGTATTCTTCACGACTCCTTGAATGAATCCGACCATCGTCTCTTAAGACAGTAATAACCAATCCAATTATTTCTTGGGTACTCGATTCGATTGTTATCAGCTTCCTCACTACCAGCTGTCGAATTATTCCAACCGTCCTTTACACCATCCACTTAAGAGCATATGTTTTGACTTTCTCCGCTTCCACGGATCCCTAATTAAACCAAGCAGCATTTTGTTCATTTTTGTCATTCTTTCCCCAAGAAGCATCAGGGTCATACACGCTGGATTCCATAACTAACCAATGCGACTTTGTCTCAATTCAAGCCATTCGACTGAAAGTCGACATTATCTCAAAATCCAACATTGTCCACAAGACAAGTCTCTCAGACTTACTTCTCAGAAGTCATTCAAGCTTTGCATCTACATCCTTAATCTAGGCGTTCAACCTTAACACCAAGATACATATGATTTTCTCTTCCTTCCACACTAGGGTCTCTTACTCTAGGAAGGAAGCTATATACTTCAATGGCATTCTTTTACTTCGAATCCACCTCGTCTTGCTCGTTCCATAAGACGTCAATCTCGGAGCATTCGCCACATCAGTGCCTTTACTCTAGGATTCAGATGCCACCATATTCGACATTATTTTCCCAATAACTTTGTCACTTCAAGTGACAAGGTCCTAAGGGGTCGAAGTTCCTCCTCAGTCTCCATAAATCCACACCTTGGATATTTGAATCAATTTAAATCTAGCCACCTTACAGTCATAATCCGAGCAGCCCTTTTTGCTTGCTCAACCATCCATTAAAATCACGAGCAGCTAGGACTATCAAGTCTGTTCACTTTTCTTTCCATCAACGACCATCTCATGGTCCATCGTCCTTAAGAACAACTCCCTATCTTTTAGGGACAGCGACTCGAAATCTCCACGTCTATTGGTTCCAGTTCGATCTCCACCAATCTCATTAGAATCAACAGGGTCCGACAGACTGACACATCAGTCTCCTTAATATTTCTCATGACAGCAAAATGTTAATCACCGTATGCCTTATGCCAAGGTAATGACCATTCCTTACTGGCGCGTTCCATGTTCCATAAATGAAAATTTCCTTACTCGTAATCCATGAGCGATAATGCTCTTACTTATACCTCTTCTAACCATCCGCTTAGGATTTATTACTGTTCATCAGAATCAGGAATAACAACTAGCCAAAAGGCTTTCAACCCTCAATTTAGTCAGGGACTTTACGTCTCTTTCAAGGGCAATTATCCACCCTTAATACATTTCGACGACCTTGAGAACTCTGTCTCATAGTGGTCGACCTTCCTCAGGTCCCTACAAGGTTATCGGAGTTCAAGCAACGTTCGCTCTCGAGTAGCATCAGAAAGGTACCTCTCGTCAGTCAATTTGACAGGGCAATTCAATAGGGCACCATGCCTTCAAGGAGATTCCTCCTTTGGTGACCTTTCACCAGTCATCAGCAGCCTCTTACGGTTAACAATTGCCAAAGTTACTTCCTTTCTTCAGTGGTCTTAGTATCCCTAAGGTTCCTTTCCAAGTTCTCGATCTAGAGAAAGGCAGTTTCGGGATAATCTTTTCCATCGAACCTCAGTCGATCTCACCCTCATGATTTACTTTACAAGTTATGCGAAACTCTAGTGGTTCTTTTCCACATTTTCCATTTAGAATTGAGTAATTTCAAAGTCATCTTTCTCGTGACTTCCATCACTTAATTCATCAGCATTGGCATCGGTCACCTCAGTGACTTAGGCAATAATGGCAGCTCCTTCTCGAGTCTGTCTATTCTTCCATTTTTTTTTCTATTTCCATTCAAGCTTCTTATAACCTCCTTTTACTCTTGGGTTTCACGTAATTTACAAACTCGAACCAAACACACTTCTAGCGTTAATCATTACTTAGTTTTCACGACTCCTTTCAATTTCTAGAGTCCACTCACATCTTGCATATTCGAGCCAATGCTCCTCTAGTGACCATACTCCGGTCGTTCGACCTCATTAAGTTACCAAGGCACTTGAACCACTACAATTCCCTCTATGAATTAAAGACTTGAGTCATCCTCTCGAATCTAGCTGTCTCAAACTGTTCCACATCATGGCAATCTCAGGAAACTAGCCAATCATTCAAGGATTCCAAGTAATCCTTAATTGGCAATTGCTTATCCAGCCTGCCTCAACTAGGCAATTTCTCAACTAATCGCCATCTACTAGGCAAACTCTCTAGTCACAATTCATTGGATCAAGTGCTTGCACCTTAAGTCTAGACGTATCTGTGACTTAGCAATAACTCAACAGGCTAACTCAATTCAGACGATACTAATCAAATGGCATTCAATGCCAAAAGTCGCCATACAGGCCAAACACACACGTCAATTTTCTTTTTCAAACAACACCCATTGCCATGTTCGAAGCTCCTAACCATACCAATAACATACGCCATTACAAATGCCATGCAATTTAGAAAATTCACTGTGAGGATCACCTTGGTGCAATACATCTCTTAACCAAAATTAGACTCAATCTGATACCTAGACTCTCTCTCTTTCAATTTATGACTTGGGTCATTCATGCCACCTTGCTATCTTAGAAGCCTGCCAAGAGCCACTTATTGTCCGAACCTCTCTGTCCCAGCGTACACTCCCCGCCCTCGTCCGACCTGGTCATTGCAGGTTATCCCAAGTTATACATCTACAAAGAGAGTCCCGTTCCACACGTCCCACAACATGCTTCATTACGGTTTATAGGTATCCCATCAGCTTGTCCCATACGAAGCAACGATTATCAAGTCTAATAATGATAAGCTCATGCATTCACCTTCCTCAACTTTCATTTCAATGTCACAAGCGCATGCACTGAATGATCGTCCTCACTACTCGTCATATCATATCCACTTCTAGATCAATTCTTATCAACAGAAGATTTCTAGTTCCACAAATGACCATCTCACGGATCAATTGCCTAGGATCAACCATATACCTCAAAGTCACAATCACGATCACAAAATCAAATCGACCCTTTACTCATAAGCAATCCTCTATTAACCTCAAACACACTTACACTTCAAATCCATGCTTATTGCTCCTCGACTTCTGTTTGCTTCCTCGTGAACCTCATTCATATCACCACTCAAATTCATCAATCGAGATCGATACTATAGCCATTAAAGTGCAACACAAGTTCAAGCCTATAATCCTCGAGATTCAGCAATCAATGCTTAGCCCTAAAGGTCTTACTATCTAATTGTCCTCAAGTCATCACTTCTTATCACTCCAAACCTCAATCACACTAGATCGAGCTGACCTTACTCTGAAACCACTTAAACGAGGATGTCACGTCCCGAACCCAGCAAGCATGCGAACATCCCACCAGGACGTTCCTCTTATCAAGATATTACCCAGGATCCAATGGCCAACAACAAAATCAAGGCTTCTAAATGAGACGCATGCGAAAATGTGAAACAACCCCAAACAAATAAAACAATACAAGATGACTTAGGATGAAAATATGTACACACCTCATAAATGTCAAAGTCAGTTACAAATCTAATTCCAAACAATATATAGTTTCTAAGGTCTCAATCAGAATCATCTTGATTTCCTCCAATCGACTTCCTCAAATGCCAACCCGTGGCAAGTTCGGGTTTCCATCGTCTGAGACTGGAAAAATGTTGTCCCATGACGGGGTGAGATATATAATCCTAGTAAGTCAAACCTAACCCTAAACTAGGCTGCCAGTACCTCCAGACATTTTTGAAAAATATGGTATTTTGGTAACAAAACCCTTGGCATGGCAAAATGGGTACTTTCCAAAACATGGCATTTAGTACTTTCAAATCGACTCGACTCAGTCACAAAAGCTTTCGTGAATAAAACTGAACTTCGTACAGTGGCAAGGTTTTCCAATCAAAAGTGAACAATCGACGCCATCTCAAAACATAAGGTAACTTTCACATTTCATCAAAATATCATTATCGAAACTTCTTGAAAACATAGCCCTCTTCTTTCACGTCCTTCCTGGGCCATTTTCAATTCATGGGACAAACTTTTCGATCTTGAGGCAAACTTCCAAAACATGAGGCACATTCAGTTTTCTCAAAATCATCCTTTGACTATTCCAGAAAATAAGTCATTCCATTTTCGCCCATCTTGGGCCGCCCACTTTAGGACTGCGAGATGATTCGGTCTCCATATGACCCGTCGGTACATATGAGACTCTCGTGTTCGGACCTAGAGACGATTCTGTCACCATACGACTCTCGACGCCCATTTTAAATCGAGATGAATCGTGTCAGTATGGGACTCTCTAGCCGCACGACCTCGTCAGGTCAAATGGGAGTAACTCCCTCCCAATACATTGTCCAAATTTCCAAATTCCTTAGCGATCCCACACTCCATTGGCAATCCCACACGCCAGTGCACTTATAATTTTTCCCGGCGATCCCACGCGCCAGTACACATATCATTTCCTTGGCAATCCCTCACGTCATTTTATTCATAAAAGTTTCAATTAAATAAATCCTCATATTTTCATTTAAAGAAAACCATTCATGCCTCAAAATTCACCATTCAAGAACAACTCTTGAAATCAAGCAATACGTTGGCTAGTCGAGGCCTTCGTTTCAAACATCCCTCACTGGACAAAACACAATTCTCATTATGCAATTCTCAATAAAACACAAGTATCATTCGGCTCAAATCGTTCAAATCTCAATTTGATCATTCACAAGTTATCTCAAGACTCGATTGGTAAACCAATCCGCTTAATGCACTCAAACAAATGAGAATTTTCACAAAGCACGCCGAATGTCCCAACCACATGCCAGACCAGATTAAAATTCCTCAAATCAACTTCGAATTCACAATTTTCATGCCACAAAATCATTCAAGTTCAATTCATCACAATATGGCAGATTGGGTTTCCTTGCGCCTCTCACAAAATTAGTTCATAAAACTATCCAATCCAACTCAAAACTCTGTCCTTTGGTAACCTAACATCCTAATAAAGGTTTAGACGTAACTTACCTCGAGCCTAAGCCAAGCGATTCCATAAAACGATCAACGCAACGTCGTGGTACCAAGTTGTCCATTCTCGGCCTTCCACGACCAGATTCAGTCCCGAATAAACTTGTATTTATCTGTTGACTTTTGAGAAATCTACTTCCATAGCCTTATCCTTCAAGGTCTTATGGACTTGTGAATGAAAACAGAGCTCAATTTGGACACCGGACGACCTAGAAAGAGCCATTTCAAAATTAGTGCGCACTAGGGTCAGATTTACATGATTTTCGGTTTTCACCTCAAATCAGTCCTTCAAACACTTCTAAACTCCAATTCTTTGCAAGATCTCCTTGTCAACACATCATACAACATCAATAGAGGTTTTACGAAGCAATCCATAGCAAGGCGACACTTCTAAGAGCCTCCCAATTATTCAGTTCCTCCTGGACAGTAAGTGGGCAGTTTCTGCCCTTACAAAACCAAGCCATTTACTCCATCAAAATCTATTTTAACTCCAACAAAACCTTAATCTCAGCTTGTTAAACTCTTATGCTATCATTTTAGAGTTACTCACCGAAAATTTGGAGCCATTTGAAGTCCGGAAACCCCCAAAAACGTATTCTCTCCAAAATTGGATCAAATTCTGACCTTTGTCCATTAAAACCGACCAACGGAAAGAAATACTGGGTCAAATTGAGCGAATAATACCTTGTTGGAACGGCAAGACGATAAGCTTTCAAATATCTATAGTTTTACCTCAATCCAATGTCGGACGACAAAGTCATGGCCAGAAAAGTGAAGCAGTTTTTCTCTGTCCACGAGAAATCTGTTCGACCGATAGAAAAAGGAAGAAGAAAAAGAAGAGGGGGAGGAGGTGGCCGGTCAAAATGAAGAGAGAGAGAGCTTTCCAACCCAATAATACACTTTGGGTCAATTAGATAAGATGGGTAATTAATGGGCATTTAATGCATGAGGCCTTCTTTGGTTGACACTTGGCAAGCTTCCATTGGTTGATCCATTGACTTTGACTTCCTTTGACCATATCCACATCAAATTTCAGCAGCCCTTGGGGATTTAAAATGACCAAAATGACCTTATAAACTTCTTAAGACAAGGCCAAAGGTTGAGGGGTAAAATGGTCATTTGGCACTTTTCGTCCGAAATTCTATTTTGCCAATATAAACCACCCTCGATGAGGCGACGTCAATTTCAATTCAAATGTTTGAATTCCTCAATATCCAATACCCAAATCTCGAGGTCCAATTTCATGTCGAACTCTCGTCGATTGTAATTCCAGTTTATCTCAAACTGACGGACGACTCTTGCAAGCGCTACGAGTATCGACCCTGGGATTTTTCTCAAGCCGTGGCGACTTTGGTTGTCATGTAATTGCGAGGGTTTATCGCTAACTCCTGCGGTCCTGATCATCGGAATCCGATTTAGGAAATTCTCGCAAATCACACATTGGTTTAGTGGAATCACACGCATCCCAACGTATAACGCTTGCGAGACATTCCAGGATCGTTCTTAGATCGATCTCTGCTGGCCCCAAATATTCCCTCGACAATCCTTATGGTCAAAGTGTCATTTCTCATTCAAATCCCCTAGGTCCACATACCCGACTCCACGTTAGTCTTTCCCTTTTTGGTCAGTTAACTCGAGAGTGGCCATCTCCGATTGAGTTATAACTGAAATACACGATCGATATCCTTCGTTTCAATAGCCTCGAGAGGGGTCGGAATTCAGAATGTCACAACTTTACCCACATAAAGAAATTTCGTCCTCAAATTTGCAATCTTCAAATTATCCAATCTCATGGGGTGCTGACGCCTCATAGCATCCTCAATTTTCCAAGATAAATCCTCCCATTAATATACGTTCCCATTTGCCCTCTTTTGGAAAAAGTTCTCTTCCTCCGGGACTTTTTTTCCTTTCGTCCCCAACCTATACTTGCTTTTCTCTACTCTCTTTCGACATTCATAACCTTGGTTGGTGGTACACTCTCGAGCATTCGAACCTTCCTTTCAATTTGTCTGCTGGTCCGCGAATAATACATGCATCATAATGTAACCCCTGCTTTTCAAATTCCTTGTCGAAAGGCTTTTCTTGGACGCCGTAGTAGACTCAAGATCTTTTTCTATCACGATCATTGTTAGACCATCATGAAATCGTACTCTTCAGTGTTTCCACCTTTCAGGCATAATCCTTTAATCCATACACCTTCCTTTCGTATCGTTGGGGACGCACAAGTTCCATTAGCTTAACCTCGATTGCCCAAATTGAACTAAAGCCTCCTCAATTACCCAGGCAAACCCATGATTGAATCTTTCGTAGTCCTTCCTTGATTACATTCAAGTTTCTCCGATGACTAATTAATCCATCACTTGCAGTGGTTATACTTTTCCTCAATGGCACGCGTCAACTTCCAACCATGTACTTGGTTTTCTTCTCTTCCATTCCTTACATTTCTAATATCAATGTAGGTCTTAACATACTTTCGTGCTATTCCAATATATGCCATGATTCTTCATATGAACTTCTCATAAGATGCTCTCTCTAAGCTTCCCTTTTGTTCGTGGGCACGTTTCATTGTCCATGAAACTCGAAGGTTTCCCAAACTTCGCCACAGGGGTGGTTGTATATCAATTCCAATCATGCATGGGGTATTCCTACTCATAGGATCTTACTGTCATGACGTACATGCAGTGTTATTTTAGATCGACTTATTACACCTCAAATTTTCTTTCTGCGACACGTCGTTATGATTCTCATGATCTTTTCACTTTCCAATGGAAGTACTCATATTGGCGCGGTCACCAACTAGGCTTAATTCCTTGGAATTTCCTTTTCATGTTTGTTCATCTACTCATGCTATATCTTGTCCTTATTCCATTTCTTCAATGGAATAACTCTTTTGGGAAATCTTCCCACGACATCTATAGTATTCCATTACGATCCATCAGACTTAGGAAACCTCAAGCCTCAGCAACTCTCATTAGCCTTAGTCAATCCACCATCGTTTGTTACCTCCTCAAGTATTCCATTTCCCAAAAAATTCACGACTTAAGAAACACCACCTTAACCAGCTAAAACTCGCATCCATTACTCTTAGCATACAATGAGCGTTTCCTTAAGATCCACATGATACTTTTCAAAGGCCATTCGTGTTCTCCACGACTTCTTGAATGAATCCGACCATCGTCTCTCATGACAGTAATAATCAATCCAATTATTTCTTGAGTACTTGATTCGATCTTTATCAGCTTCCTCACTACCATGTGTCGAATTATTCCAACCATCCTTTACACCATCCACTTGAGAGCATATGTTTTTACTTTCTCCGCTTCCACGGAGCCCCAATTAAACCATGCAGCATTTTGTTCATTTTTGTCATTCTTTCCTCAGGAAGCATCAGGGTCATACACGCTGGATTCCATAACCAACCAATGCGACTTTGTTTCAATTCAAGCATTCGACTAAAAGTCGACATTATCTTAGAATCCAACATTGTCCACAAGACAAGTCTCTCAGACTTAATTCTCATAAGTCATTCAAGCTTTGCATCTACATCCTTAATCCAGGCGTCCAACCTTAACACCAAGATACATAGGATTTTCTCTTCCTTCCACACTAGGGTCTCTTACTATATGAAGGATGTTATATACATCAGTGGCATTCTTTTACTTCCAATCCACCTCGTCTTTCTCGTTCCATAAGACGTCAATCTCGGAGCCTACGCCACATCAGTGCCTTTACTCTAGGATTCAGATGCCACCATATTCGACATTCTTTTCCCAATAACTTAGTCACCTCAAGTGACAAGGTCCTAATGGGTCGAAGTTCCTCCTTAGTCTCTATAAATCCACACCTTGGATATTCGAATCAATTTAAATCAAGCCACCTTACAATCATAATCCGAGCAGCCCTTTTTGCTTGCTCAACCATCCATTAAAATCACGAGCAACAAGGACTATCATGTCCGTTCACTTTTCTTTCCATCAACGACCATCACATGGTCCATCGTCCTTAAGAACAATGCCCTATATTTTAGGGACAACGACTCGAAATCTCCACGTATATTGGTTCCAGTTCGATCTCAACCAATCTCATTAGAATCAACAGGGTTCGACAGACTGACACATCAGTCTCCTTAATATTTCTCATGACAACAAAATGTTAATCACCATAAAGCCTTATGCCAAGGTAACGACCATTCCATAGAGGCGTGTTCTATGTTCCATAAATGAAAATTTCCTTACTCGTAATCCATGAGCGATAATGCTCTTACTTATACCTGTTCCAACCATCCACTCAGGATCTATTATTGTTCATCAAAATCAGGAATAACAACTAGCCAAAAGGCTTCCAACCCTCAATTCACTCAGGGACTTTACGTCTCATTCAAAGGGTCATTAACCACCCTTAAGACATTTTGATGACCTTGAAAACTCTATCTCATAGTGGTCGACCTTCCTCAGGTCCCTACATGGTTATCAGAGTTCTGGCAACGTTCGCTCTCGAGTAGCATCAGAAAGGTACCTCTCGTCAGTCAATTTGGCATGGCAATTCAATTAGTCACCATGCCTTCAAGGAGATTCCTCCTTTGGTGACCTTTCACCACAATTGCCAAAGTTATTTCCTTTCTTTAGTAGACTCAGTATCCCTAAGGTTCCTTTGCAAGTTCTCGATCTAGAGAAAGGCAGTTTCGAGATCATCTTTTCCATCGAACCTCAGTCGATCTCAACCTCATGATTTACTTCACAAGTTATGCGAAACTCTCGTGGCTCTTTTCCACATTTTCCATTTAGAATTGAGTAATTTCATAGTTATCTTTCTCGTGACTTCCTTCACTTAATTCATCAGCATTGGCATCAGTCACCTCAGTGACTTAGGCAATAATGGCAGCTCCTTCTCGAGCCTGTCTATTCATCCATTTTTTTTTAATTTCCGTTCAAGCTTCTTATAACCTCTTTTTACTCTTGGGTTTCACGTAATTCACAAACTCGAACCAAACGCTCCTCTAGCGTTCATCATTACTTAGTTTTCATGACTCCTTTCAATTTCTAGTGTCCTCTCACATCTTGCATACTCGAGCCAATGCTACTCTAGTGACCATACTCTGGTCGTTCAACCTCATTAAGTTCTCAGGGAACTTGAACCACTACAATTCCCTCCAGGAATTAAAAACTTGAGTCATCCTCTCGAATCTAGCAGTCTCAAGCTGCTCAACATCATGGCAATCTCAGGCAACCAACCAATCATTCAGGGTTTCCAAGTAATCCTTAATTGGCAATCGCTTATCCCGCCAGCCTCAACTAGGCAATTTCTCTACTAATCGCCATCTACCAAGCAAACTCTCTAGTCACAATTCATTGGATCAAGTGCTTGCACCTTAAGTCCAGACGTATATGCGACTTAGGAATAACTCAACACGCTAACTCAATTCACAAGATACTAATCAAACGGCATTCAATGCCAAAACTCGCCGTACAGGCCAAACACACGCGTCAAATTTCTTTTTCAAACAACACTCATTGCCATGTACGAAGCTCCTAACAAATCCAATAACATACAGCAATACAAATGCCATTCAATTTTGAAAATTCACTATGAGGATCACTTTGGTGCAATACATCTCTTAACCAAAATTAGACTCAATCCGATACCGAGACTCTCTCTTTCAATTTATGACTTGGGTCATTCATGCCTCCTTACTATCTTAGAAGCCTGCCAGAAGCCGCTCCTTGTCCGAACCTCTTTGTCTCGGCGTACACTCCCCGCCCTCGTCAGACCTGGTTGTTGCAGGTTGTCCCAAGTTATACATCTACGAAGAGAGTCCCATTCCACACGTCCCATAACATGCTTCATTACTGTTTATAGGTATCCCATCAGCTTGTCCTATACCAAGCGACGATTTATCAAGTCTAATAATGATAAGCTCATGCATTCACCTTCCTCAACTTTCATTTCAATGTCACAAGCGCATGCACTGAATGTTCGTCCTCACTACTCGTCATATCACATTCACTTCTAGATCAATTCTTATCAACAGAAGATTTCTAGTTCCAAAAATGACCATCTCACGGATCAATTTCCTAGGATCAACCATATACCTCAAAGTCACAATCACTATCATAAAATCAAATCGACCATTTACTCTATTAACCTCAAACACACTTACACTTCAAATCCATGCTTATTGCTCCTCGACTTCTGTTTGCTTCCTCGTGAACCTCAATCATATCACCACTCAAATTCATCAATCGAGATCGATACTATAGCCATTAAAGTGAAACACAAGTTCAAACCTTTAATCCTCGAGATCCAGCAATCAATGCTTAATCCTAAAGGTCTCACTATCTAATTGTCCTCACGCCACACTCCTTATCACTCCAAACCTCAATCACAGTAGATCGAGTTGACCTTGCTCTGAAACCATTTAAACGAGGATGTCACGCCCAGAACCCGGCAAGCACGCGAACATCCCACCATGCCATTCCTCTTATCAAGATATTACCCAGGATCCAACTGCCAACAACAAAATCAAGGCTTCTAAATGAGACGCATGCGAAAACGTGAAACAACTCCATACAAATAAAACAATGCAAGATGACTTAGGACGAAAAGATGTACACACCTCATAAATGTCTAAGTCAGTTACAAATCTAATTCCAAACAATAAATGGTTTCGAAGGTCTCAATCAGAATCATCTTGATTTCCTCCAATCGACTTCCTCAAATGCCAACCCATGGCAAGTTCGGGTTTCCATCGTTTGAGACCTGAAAAATATTGTCCCATGACGGGGTGAGATATATAATCCCAGTAAGTCAAACCTAACCCTAAACTAGGCTGCCAGTACCTCCAGACACTTTTGAAAAATAGGGTATTTTGGTAACAAAACCCTTGGCATAGTAAAAGGGGTACTTTCTAAAACATGGCATTTAGTACTTTCAAATCGACTCGATTAGTCACAAAAGATTTCATGAGTAAAACTGAACTTCGTAAAGTGGCAAGGTTTTCCAATCAAAAGTGAACACTCGACGCCATCTCAAAATAGGAGGTAACTTTCACATTTCATCAAAATATCATTGTCGAAACTTCCAGAAAATATAGCCCTTTTCTTTCACGCCCTTCTTGGGCCATTTTCAATTCATGGGACAAACTTTTCGATCTTGAGGCAAACTTCCAAAACATGAGGCGCATTCAGTTTTCTCAAAATCATCCGTTGACTATTCCAGAAAACAAGTCATTCCATTTTCGCCCATCCTAGGCCCCCTACTTTGGGGCTCCGAGATGATTCGATCCCATATGACCCGTCGGTACATATGAGACTCTTGCGTCCGGACCAAAAGATGATTCGGTCACCATACGACTCTCGATGGCCATTTTCAATCGAGATGAATCGTGTCAGTATGGGACTCTCTAGCCGCAGACCTCATTAGGTCAAATGGGAGTAACTCCCTCCCAATACATTGGCCAAATTTCATAATTCCTTTGCGATCCCACACGCTAGTGCCCAAATCATTTCCTTGGCGATCCCACTTGCCATTTTATTCATAAAAGTTTCAATTAAAGAAATCCTCATATTTTCATTTAAAGAAAACCATTCATGCCTCAAAATTCATCATTCAAGAACAACTCTTGAAATAAAGCAATTCATTGGCTACTCGAGGCCTTCGTTTCAAACGTCCCTCACTCGACAAAACACAATTCTCATTATGCAATTCTCAATAAAACACAAGTATCATTCGGCTCAAATCGATCAAATCTCAAATTTGATCATTCACAAGTTATCTCAAGACTCGATTGGTAAACCAATCCCCTTAATGCACTTAAACAAATGGGAATTTCCACAAAGCACGCTGAATGGCCCAACCACATGCCAGACTAGATTAAAATTCCTCAAATCAACTTCGATTTCACAATTTTCATGCCACAAAATCACTCAAGCTCAATTCATCACAATATGTCAGATTGGGTTTCCTCGCGCCTCTCACAAAATCAGTTCATAAAACTATTCAATCCAACTCAAAACTCCATCCTTTAGTAACCTAACATCCTAATAAAGGTTTAGGCATAACTTACCTCGAGCCTAAGCCAATCGATTCCATAAAAAGATCAACGCAACGTCGTGGTACCAAGTTATCCATTCTTGCCCTTCCACGACCAGATTCAGTCCCGAATAAACTGATATTAATTTGTTGATCTTTTGAGAAATCAACTTACATAGCCTTATCCTTCAAGGTCTTGTGGACGTGTGAACGAAAATGAAGCTCAATTTGGACACCGGACGACCTTGAACGAGCCATTTCAAAATTAGTGCGCGCTAGAGTCAGATTTACACGGTTTTCAGTTTTCACCTCAAATCCGTCCTTCAAACACTTCCAAACTCCAATTATTTGCAAGATCTCCTTGCCAACACATCATACAACATCAATAGAGGTCTTACCAAGCAACCCATAGCAAGGCGATACTTCTAAGAGCTTCCCAATTATTCAGTTCCACCCGGACAGTAAGTGGACAGTTTCTGCCCTTACAAAACCGAGACATTTACTCCATCAAAATCTATTTTAACTATAAACAAAACCTTAATCTCAGCTTGATAAACTCTTATACTATGAGTTTAGAGTAACTCACCGAAAACTTGGAGCCATTTGAACTCCGGAAGTCCCCAAAAACGTATTCTCTCCAAAACCGGATCATATTCTGACCTTTTTCCATTAAAATAGACATATGGGAAGAAATACTGGGCCAAAATGAGTATATAATACCTTGTTAGAACAGCAAGACGATAAGCTTTCAAATAACAGTGATTTTACCTCAATCTAATGACGGACAACAAAGTTATGGCCAAACCAGTGAAGCAGTTTTTCTCTATCTGCAAGAAATCTGTTCGGCCGAAAGAAAAAGGAAGAAGAAGAAGAAGAGGGGGAGGAGGTGGCCGGCCAAAATGAAGAGAGAGAGAGAGATTTTCACCCCAATAATGCACTTTGGGTCAATTAGATAAGATGGGTAATTATTGGGCATTTAATGCATGAGGCCTTCTTTGGTTGACACTTGGCAAGCTTCCATTGGTTGATCCATTGACTTTGACTTCCTTTGACCATATCCACATCAAATTTTCAGCAGCCCTTAGGGGTTTAAAATGACCAAAATGACCTTATAAACTTCTTAGGCAAGGCCAAAGGTTGAGGGGCAAAATGGTCATTTGGCACTTTTCGTCCGAAATTCCATTTTTCCAATATAAACCACCCTCGATGAGGCGACGTCAATTTCAATTCAAATGTTTGGATTCCTCAATGTCTAATACCCACATCTCGAGGTCTAATTTCGTGTCGAACTCTCGTCGACTGTAATTTCAGTTTATCTCAAACTGACGGGCGACTCTTGCAGGCGCTACATGTATCGACCTTGGGATTTTTCTCAAGCCGTGGCGACTTTGGTTGTCTTGTAATTGCGAGGGTTTATCGCTAGCTCCTGCGGTCTTGATCATCGGAATCCGATTTTGTAAATTCTCGCAAATCACACATTGGTTAAGCAGAATCACCTGCGTCCCAACGTATAACGCTAGCAAGACATTCCATGATCGTTCCTAGATCGATCTCTGCTAGCCCAAAATATTCTCTCAACAATCCTTATGGTCAAAGTGCCATTTCTCATTCCAATCCCCCGGGTCCACGTACTCGACTCTCGTTAGTTTTTCCCTTTTTGGTCAGTTAACTCGAGAGTGGCCAATTCCGAGCGAGTTATAACTGAAATACACGATCGATATCCTTCCCATCAATAGCCTCGAGAGGGGTCGGAATTCAGAATGTCACACAGCCTATAATCCTTAAGATTCAATAATCAATGCTTAACCCTAAAAGTTACACAATCATTACTTATTAGTCAAACCAATTGATTTAAATCATCAATTGCTCACTCGTCTTTAGCCTATCTCTCGCTCGCGATCAAACCACGGCAATCCATTGTCCAATCAATCAAACAATTAAATCTAGAAACCAACTAGCCACAGACAATTAAATCACTTCGACTAACCAAGTCGATTAGCCATTTAACCTAATCCTAATTTCTATCCAAACCGGCCCCGATTGTGTACCTAAATTTCACAATTGACTAAACGACTAACCATGGATTAGGGTCAACTCACTATTAATTAGCTCGGGCGGTCACAAAAACGACGACGTGGGCGGCGACGACGAATGGCAACGGCGACGGCGGCGGCAGTTCTCGGCAACTCTAGAGTTTATCGTGCGGCGATACGAACCCAAACTTCGAAAACACCACAAGGGAGTCTGGCACAGTCATCGGGACAGGTGGTCGGTGAAAGGAGCTTCGGTGAGCGGCGGCGGCAGCTGTGAACGGTAGCGGTCAGAGGTGAAACCAGGGAAATCAAACTATTTTTTGGCGATTCTCGGCCTCAACGGCCATGACGAAGCCGGCCAAGGCTCGGGGACTCACCTACGGGTCGAGGGAAGTAGATCGGGACCGGTGGCAGCGGCTGAGGGAAGCTAGAGGCAGCGGATCGGCAAGGGACAGAATAAGGGGTTTCGAAGCCAGAAACAGGGTCACGGCTTGGGCCTATTTTTGGCCACTACCCGCGGCGGCGAACTCCGCCGAGCTCAGGGATGATGGAGGGGAGCCTTGGGAGTTCAATGGTGGTGGCAGTGAGAGGCGGCGACGGCCGGCTTGGCCGGATCGAAGAGTAAACCGAATCGGGTACGAAAACAGGGCACCAAGGTTTCGGGGCTGATTGCGGCGGCTCTGGTGGCTAATCGACGGTGGGGTTAGATCAAGGATGTCGAGGGGAGGCTGGAGTACGTTGGAGTGGCGACTGCCGGGCCTGGGTACGCCGGGAACGGCGAAAATCCACGGTGAAACACACGGCCAGAATAGGCCGAAAACAGGGCAGGGCTTTGGCGGTGATTTCGCGGCCGTCCGGCTGCCAACGACGGCTGGGACGGGGTCAACAGTGGTGATGACGGTCCACTAGAGGTCATGGATGGATGTAGTGGTGCCAGCTGAGGTGGTGGTCGGCCAAGAACGACCCATGAAGAAGAAGAAGAACAGGGGAGGGGGGCCTCGTCCACGCGAGAGAGAGATAGAGAGAAGAGAGAAAGAGACGTGAGAGAGAGAGTAGGCTGATGAGAGAGGTAGTGGGGTCCACTTGAAGACTTTCAAGGCTAATTTGTCCCTAATGAATAATTGAGGGGCACTTTGGTCTTTTGACAAATCAGGACTGAAATGAAATTTCGGCACATCGGACGGAGGGTACTTTTGTAATTTCGAAGGCTAGGCACTGTTAGAATTAGGCTCGGGTATCGAGGATTGAAATCCTAATTCGCGGCGACTAAGAATTCGAAACCTAATCTAAACCGACTGAAATTTCAGAAATCGTCCAATTATCGTCTCTTCAGTTCTTACGATCCAATACATTTTATCGCCTGAAATTCGATATTAAATTATTTTATTGAATTGAGGCACTTTACCAAAGTCGAATTTCCAGGGCGTCACAACTCTCCCCCACTTAGGAAATTTCGTCCTCGAAATTGAAGTACTGCTACATCCCTTCAAACGAATAAGAATACTTAGTCCTCAATACTTCGGTTCTCAACACTTCTTCAGTCTCTCTAATAGCTCCTTCAGGTTCATGGTGTTACCAAACCACCTTGACTAGCAGGACCGTCTTGTTCCAACGTACTCGCTCTTTCCTATTCACAATTCTGATTGGACTTTCCACAAATGATGTCTACCCATCCAATTCAATTTCCTTATAACTCAGCACATGAGTGGGGTCCGATTTAAATTCCTTAGTATCGACACGTGGAAGATGATACGCTTGAGTAGGCTATGGCGGCAGCACAAGACAGTACACCGAATTTCCAATTCCTTCCAAAATCTCGAAAGTCCTGACATACTTTGACCTTAACTTTCCTTTATTGTCAAAACAAGATGTCCCTCTCCTAGGCAACACCTTCTAAAAGACATAATTGTCCACCCGAAATTCCAAAGGTCTTCGTCTCTTATCGGCGTTACTTGTCTGATGACTCTGAACTGTCCTCAGTCTGTCTCAGATAACCTTGATAGCGTCTGTAATGCCCCGAGTCCTCACGGCGCACATCATCACCTCTAGACCAGTTCCATGAATTTAATACCCAGGATCCAGGCAACGCGCGGTAGACAATGAAACTTAAATGAACATGCGGAGGCGTCATGCACAACTCCTAGACAGTTAAACACCAGAGGGTCTGAGGGAATGAGGCACTTAATCAAGTCATAGCAAAGCATACGGTTCGTCTTTACAACATAAGCATAAACTGTGATACAACACTTGGGATCAGGGGAAGATGGTTAGCCTAATAAAAAAGAGACGACAGGCTACGGGTCAGGCACTACTCAAAAAGTAACTTCAAGAGTCATGGGCGCCTAGGCTATCTAAGGGTCTAGCTCGCGGTCATCATCTGGATCCTCGCGGTGCACAGGGTCATACTCCTCACGGTCTTCCTCTTCTTCCTCTTCTTCTTCTTCTTCCTCAAACACTTGCTCTGGATCTTCGTCTTCCTCGGATTCAGGCTGAGGGTGGAAGATGGCCTTTCCGTCGGGGTTGTGCTCCTCCTCCAAAGGCTCGTCCTCGGGATCGTCCAGTTCTTCTTCATCTTCCTCGGGCTCGGACTCGTCCGTCTCCATGGGGTCTTCGGCATCAGAGGGCCCCACGATGTCGCCATCGGTCTCGGGGTTATGAGACGGTGCCGGCGGGAGATCCGGATCAGGAGCGGTCTGGGAGTCAGTGAGCTCCCCATCAGCAGGGTGTACAATCGAAGGGTCCTGCTCGCCAATGACATCCCACGGCACGTCAAAAGTCCTCAATGGCCCAACTGTGAGGTCGCTGTCGCGGTAGAACCATGCTGCGAGCTCTATCCCTTCGGGGAAAACTCATCCCTTGGTGGCCTTCCACCAGTCAATCGCAGTCCCACGGAGCTGGTACACGGCTAGGGTTACCTTCTCAGCTTCGGTACAACCCAATACTTCGAATGCTTTCTCCAACTCCTCAATCCAAGCAGGGGCAGTTCCCGGGTCCCCTGTACCATCAAACTTGGATGGCTTCAGCTTCATAAAGTGCTCCATCAGCTGGCCCATCATGCGATTCCCTTGTCCTTGGGCGTTGCCACCATCAATGTCGTGTCCGTTATTCCCATTATTCCCGTTTGCTAAGTTCGCAGCAGCGACTGCAGCTTCAGCAGCCTGGGCAACGGCAGCAGCTCTTTCCTAGGCCTGCCTGCCCATCAAGTTCCCAATCTCCTCCAGGATCCTCATGACTCCGTCATACCTAGGATCTTCTACCACTTCCTGCCTAGAGCTAGACGCTCCTCCAGTACCTCTGGTTCGGTTACTCATCTCGCTAAGTCTCACAACACCTGAGCCACTATAATTCCATTCGGGAATTAGAGACCTAAGTCATCTACTTAAGTCGAACAAGATTACGCTACACCCATAGCAGCAATCATAGTTAAGCCAATCATTACTCAAGCAGCCTTCAAAAGCATAGTAATCAAGAATTCATAGTCATATCACACAGTTATACCACACAATCAGTCGCCTCTGCAACTTTACCAGATCACAATCAACTATCCAATTCAGCAGTCAGCAATTTTACACTCAGTGCCAAGTACGAAGCCTTATAGCCTTAAGTACACCCAAGATGACTCCACTCAATATGTCAATCACAAGCGCCATTTCACATGCCATGCATTCTATGCCTAACTCTAGCGAACTTACTAAGGTCTTACTACCCGATTATCCTCAACCATTACACCTTATTACTCCAATCCTCAAACAACTTGAATCGAGCTGACCTCGCTCTAATACCAATTAAACGAGGATGTAACGCCCCGAGTCCTCACGGCGCACATCATCGCCTCTAGACCAGTTCCATGAATTTAATACCCAGGATCCAGGCAACGCGCTGTAGACAATGAAACTTAAATGAACATACGAAGGCGTCATGCACAACTCCTAGACAGTTAAACACCAGAGGGTCTGAGGGAATGAGGCACTTAATCAAGTCATAGCAAAGCATACAGTTCGTCTTTACAACATAAGCATAAACTGGGATACAACACTTGGGATCAGGGGAAGATGGTTAGCCTAATCAAAAAGGGACGACAGGCTACGGGTCAGGCACTACTCAAAAAGTAACTTCAAGAGTCATGGGCGCCTAGGCTATCTAAGGGTCGAGCTCGCGGTCATCATCTGGATCCTTGCGGTGCACAGGGTCATACTCCTCACGATCTTCCTCTTCTTCCTCTTCTTCTTCTTCTTCCTCAAACACTTGCTCTGGATCTTCGTCTTCCTCGGATTCAGGCTGAGGGTGGAAGATGGCCTCTCCGTCGGGGTTGTGCTCCTCTTCCAAAGGCTCGTCCTCGGGATCGTCCAGTTCTTCTTCATCTTCCTCGGGCTCGGACTCGTCCATCTCCATGGGGTCTTCGGCATCAGAGGGCCCCACGATGTCGCCATCGGTCTAGACGGTGCCGGCGGGAGATCCGAATCAGGAGCGGTCTCGGAGTCAGTGAGCTCCCCATCAGCAGGGTGTACAATCGAAGGGTCCTGCTCGCTAATGACATCCCACGGCACGTCAAAAGTCCTCAATGGCCCAACTGTGAGCTCGCTGTCGCGGTAGAACCATGCTGCGAATCTGTCTGGCCTCCAGTCTGTTAGGCCCACATCCATCCAGATAGTGCCGTACTTCCTAATATAAGCTTTCCCTTCTCCCACCGAGTACTCCGTGGAATACTGCTCCACCCAGATGGGTACCCCAAAAATCGGCGGCGGTGGCATAATCGGGGTTTGGGGTCTGAAAAGGTGGGTCCCACGACGGGGTGAGATATACTCAATAAGCTAGCCTAACCCTAAGCTAGACACTTGGAACTTCCAGACCCTTCCCAACACATGCAATGGCTAAGCAATCAAACAGTAGACAATGGCATGTAATAACTCAATTAGAAAAGTATCTAGTCATGCAATTCACACGCTAGGCTAGACAGGACTTGTACTTGGGCACTTAACATTCCATCATTTAGCAGATAGTCCACACGTATGATACAATCGAAACTCTCATGACTTAGCCCGCGTAATAACGCATCAGGCTTAAGAGATCAAGGAACCCGCGTTTAACGCCTCAGGCTTCCAATGCCATTTCTCATGACCCGCGTTTAACGCCTCAGGTCCACCCCGCGTTTAACGCATCAGGATGCCTCGTGCACATATACTTATAATTCCTTTCCATTGACATAATTAAATCAATCGCGCACATTCTCATCAAACTGAGCTCAATTCGGCTCCTTAAGTTACCATCCCATATCATGGCAATACATCGTAAAATTCAATAAATCAAGTCCATGGCAATGTCAAGCGGTCGATATCACATCAATTGAGATAATTCAATGCCATAACTATTGACCCTTCGGCCATGTCACCCAATCAATGGCACATCAATCAATTAAGGCCTATAACTCACTAATTAACTACACGAGACCCAAAATCACTAACATAGGGTCGCTTAGCCCAATTAGACTCCCTTCAATTCCCACGACCAGAATTCAATTCATCGGTTAATGGTCATTTACTCAATGTATTCGCACGATTGTCCCATGGCCGAACACTCCTATGCTTCATTTACGATCCCATCAAATCAATCGGATGCAATTCAAGCTCTAGCTCATCCTAAGGTGCCATGGGCATTCGGTCCACGCCTAGGAACATTCACCAATTCATTTCATCCATGGTTCTTAACATTTCAAGCATCAAAACTTGTCAAGTCCAATCTACCCTACACATCACCAATTCGGATTTCTATAGAACCCCACCTAAACAGCCCATGAAATACATCAAACAACCCTTTCATAGTCCTTTCATCACACAAGGTCCTACCAAAGGGTTAGGGGAGCTTACCAAGTGTCAAGAGCTAGGGGAACTCGGCGGCAACAGCGGAGGAGTGGCGCGAGTGGTCTGGTCCGGCGCGATCAGACCTGGTTCAATAGGGAAATCCACAAATGGCCAAGGTAATTTAGTGAAAAGCACTCCTAACACAAGCTTTCAACCTCCTAACATGGATATCTAAAGCCCTAGAGTCGCTTACCTTAAGATCAAGCAAGGGACTCTCAAGAACAGCCCTTCATCATCCTTCTCGGTTCGGTTCGGCCTTGGGGTGTTCGGGCGGCTTCCGGATCCAACGGCGGTCCAGCTAGGTTCGAGAGGGAAGGGGGCGTCGCCAAGATGGTGGTCGAAGGTGGCGGAGCGGTGGCGAAGTGGCGGCCGGCCGCGGCTTGGCCAAGAGAGGAAGAGGCGACGGCGAGAGGGAGAGAGATGAGAGAGCGAACGAGAGAGTGGAGAGAGAGAAGAGTCGGCCGAATGAGGTGAAGGGAGGGGGTTGTGTGATATGAAGAGAAGGATTTTTGGAGGGAAAGTGGTAGTGGGGTGGTTCATGGGGTATGTGACAAGGAATAGTGCTTAGGAATGACAAGGTTAGTGGGGTAGGTTTGGGGTAATTGTCCAATCAAGCTTGGTGTATTGCACTTCAATAATTCATCACTCAAATGACCACTCTACCCTTGGGATTTCGGCTAAAGGTGGGGGAAGGCAAATGACCATTTTTCCCTCGCTTTGCCCTTGGAACAGTGTGCTAATCGTATGGGTAAAAAGGTCGATTTCGCTCGTCGGTTCGAATTTCGCTCTTCTAGCCTATACGGGACTATTTCTAACCTTGATAGCTCTCTGATGAGGCGACGTCCAAATTTACTCCAATGCGATCTTCGAACGTCCGGCCTTCAATCTCGAAGTCCAATCTATGGCTAAATTCAGTCAATTGTCATTCCAGCGCGTCTCGGACTAGCGGGCGGCTCTTAGGAGTTACGCATATCGACCCGTGACTAAGATCACGTTTAAGAGTTACTCGAGCCATGGCGGCTTTGGTTGTCATGTGATCGCGAGGGTCAATTACTAGTCCCGAAGGTTACGATTATTAGGAATCGATTTAGGTTAATCGTAAATCACGTCATGGTCATACGGAATCACCCGTGAACCAGTCGCATGACACTAGCAAATCGTTCTAAAACCATTCTTAGGTCGACCCTTAACGGTCCAGAATATTTCCTCGACGATCCTTATGGTCAAAGCGTCGACTCGTGGTTAAGTTCTTTGGTCTACATACCTTAAATCCTATATGGCCATTCCCTATTGGTTAGTCGACTCGAGAGTGATCAATTCCAAGCGAGATTAACTGGAATACATCGATAGACATTCATTCACTAATAGGCTTCGAGATAGGGTCGGAATTCAGAATGTCACAACTCTTCCCCCTTTACAGAAATTTCGTCCTCGAAATTTACATTACAACCACCTATTCAAACAAATGGGGGTGCTGACGCCTCATCGCTTCCTCACTTTCCCAAGTGGTTCCTTCAGTTCCATGGTGCTCCCAGATCACCTTTACTAGTGGGATCGTCTTGTTCCTTAGGACTTGCTCCTTCCTGTCCTCGATCCTGACTGGTCTCTGCACATACGTCACTCGATCGTCCACTTCTATCACTTCGTGGTCCAGCACATGAGTCACGTCCGGTTCATACTTCCTCAGCATCGACACGTGGAATACGTTGTGAACTTGTGATAAACTTGGCGGCAAGGCGAGTCTGTAGAGCAGAGTTCCAATCCGCTCCAGAATTTCGAAAGGGCCTACATACATCGGACTCAACTTTCCTTTCTTCCCAAACCGAGATAGACCTCGCATCGGTGACACTTTCAAGAAGACGTGGTCTCCTACTTGAAATTCCAAAGGTCTGCACCGCTTGTCGGCGTAACTCTTCTGGCGGCTCTGCGCGGTTTTCAATCTTTCTCTTATGATTTTCACTGCCTCCACTGACTGTTCTACTAATTCTGGGCCGGTTATGCTTCTTTCACCGACCTCGTCCCAGCATAAAGGAGTCCTACATGCTCTACCGTATAATGCTTCGAACGGTGCCATTCCGATGCTCTGTTGGTAACTGTTGTTATAGGCAAACTCCACCAAGTGTAACTGATCTTCCCAACCTCCTTTAAAGTCCAATACGCAAGCTCTCAGCATGTCCTCAAGCGTCTGAATTGTCCTTTCTGATTGTCAGTCTGTCTGGGGGTGATAAGCGGTGCTCTACTGTAGTTTCGTTCCCAAGGCCTCTTGTAGGCTTTTCCAAAATGAGGCGGTAAACTTGGGGTCTCTGTCCGAAGTAATCGTCACCGGGACTCCATGAAGACGAACTACGTACCTCATGTACAACTCTGCATACCTATCCATCGCGAAATCTTTTCTCACTGCTAGGAAGTGCGCGGACTTAGTCAGTCTATCCACGATCACCCAAATCGAATCATGTCCTCTCTGACTCCTCGGCAAACCCATGACAAAGTCCATGGTGATGTGCTCCCACTTCCACTCGGGGATTTCCAGAGGCTGTAACATCCCACCAGGCTTACAATGCTGAGCCTTAACTTGCTGGCACGTCAAACACTTCGCCACATGCTTAGCTACATCTACTTTCATTCCATTCCACCAATAGTGTTGACGCAGGTTCTGGTACATCTTCGTGCTACCCGGATGAATGCTATAGTTGCTCCTATGCGCTTCCGACAAGATCTTTTCTCTTAGCTCCTCATCACTGGGCACGCATAGGCGTCCGCGGAACTTCAGAATCCCATCTTCGGACACTTGAAAGTCGGGTTTCCTTTTTCCGGCATCCATTTCCAGGATCTTTTGGATGTCGGGGTCCGTAGATTGCAACGCTTTCACTTTCTCATGAATCTCTGGCTCAATTCTTAATGTCGCTAGGAGACAAGACAGCTGGCAAACTTCGAGCCTAAACTCTGAATCCCTTATCCCTTCCAACAGGGTCCACTCCTTAACCATCAAATGCGCGATGCTTGACTTCCGACTCAGCGCGTCTGCAACCTTATTTGCCTTTCCGGGGTGATAAAGGATATCACAATCATAGTCCTTGAGCAGCTCCATCCATCGGCGTTGCTTCATGTTCAACTCCTTTTGGGAAAACAAGTATTTCAAACTCTGGTGGTCCGTGTAAATCTGAAATCTTTCGCCACACAAGTAATGTCTCCAGATTTTTAGTGCGAAAATAATAGCTGCCAGTTCCAAATCATGCGTCGGGTAGTTCATCTCATGAGGTCTTAACTATCTTGATGCACAGGCCACGACTCTTCCATGTTGCATCAGGACGCATCCTAATCCCTTCAGCGACACATCGCTATAAATCTCATAACCTCCAGGTCCAGAAGGGATGGTCAACACTGGCGCGGTCGTCAAACGATGCTTGAGTTCCTGAAAACTCCTCTCACACTTATCCGTCCATTCAAACCGCGTGTCTTTCTTAGTCAGCCTCGTCAAAGGAGTAGCTATCGAGGAAAACTTCTCCACGAACCTACGGTAATACCCTGCTAGTCCTAGGAAGCTTCGAACTTTCTGTCACTGATGTAGGTCTAGGCCAATTCGTTACTGCTTCAATCTTTGCTGGGTCTACTGAAATTCCATTTCCAGAGATGACGTGTCCAAGGAACGCAACTTCGTTAAGCCAAAACTCGCACTTACTGAACTTAGCGTATAGCGAGTGTTCCCTCAACGTCCGTAGAACTATACTCAATTGCTCCTCGTGCTCCTCAGGACTCTTTGAGTAAATCAAAATGTCGTCGATGAAAACAATGACGAACCGATCCAAGTACTCTTTGAATACTCTATGCATCAAATCCATGAAAGCAGCTGGGGCATTAGTCAATCCGAACGGCATGACTGTGAACTCATAATGCCCATACCTCGTCCGAAAGGCCGTCTTAGGTATATCCTCCTTCTTAATTCTCAACTGGTGATAACCTGTCCTTAGGTCTATCTTGGAGAACACAGAAGCTCCTTGCAGCTGGTCAAACAAGTCGTCGATCCTTGGCAACTGGTACTTGTTCTTGATAGTCACCTGGTTCAACTGTCTGTAGTCAATGCATAATCGCAACGACCCATCCTTTTTCCTCACAAACAAGACTGGCGCTCCCCAAGGCGAAGCACTTGGACGAATAAATCCTTTGTCCAGCAATTCTTGCATCTGAACCTTCAATTCCTTCAACTCCGACAAGGACATCCTATAGGGTGCCTTCGAGATAGGTTCCGTTCCGGGTGCTAACTCAATCACGAACTCTATTTCCCTTTCTGGAAGCAATCTTGGCAATTCTTGAGGAAAGACATCGGGAAAGTCACGCACCATTGCTATATCCTCTAACTTAGGTTCCCCTACAGTCGGATCCCTCACGACCGCTAAGTAGGCTAGACATCCTTCGTCCAAAAGCCTAGTCACCTCAAGTGACGAAATCAAAGGGATCGAGGTTCCTCCTCGACTTCCCACAAACTCGAATCTAGGGCGATCATTAGGATGGAAATGAATCACCCTGCTACCACAATCCACGACAGCTCTCTGTCTACTCAACCAATCCATTCCGATAATCACGTCAAAGTCAAACATAGGCAGCACAGCTAAATTTATTCGTTCCTCACTACCCCCAATGACTATCTTACAACCTGAACAACCTAAAGAAAACAGCACTTCATCCTTTAAAGGGGTGGTAACATGCAATATCACTTCCAGTGGGTTCAATTCAATTTTGACCAAATCAGCAAACTGAGCAGATATAAACGAATGCGATGCTCCAGGATCAAACAAGGCATAGGCAGCATGATCACATAAAGTAATCGTACCTGTGACCACGCCAGGCGCGTTCTCCACCTCCCTACGCGCCACAACATAAACCCTTCCTTGAGCTGGCGGCCTATTAGCATTGTTCTGCGGAGTTCCCGCCTGCGGTCCCGCTGGTGGCCGGTTCCCTTGAGCCTGGGGTCCTGGTGCCTGGCTCGGGCAATTCCTTATCTGATGGCCCAACTGGCCACACTTGAAGCAAGCGCCCGTCCTGCTCGGGCAAGGTCCGCTCCCATGCTTCCGTCCACACAAGCGGCAGTTCCAACTCGGCCGGGGAGCAGGCTTGCTAATGTTCCTTCTCACTGGAGGGACAAAATGTCGGTTGCTCACCATCGGCCTTTTGCCGAACGGGCGGCTATCCCTCACGGGAGTGAACCGCGATCCAGATGCTACTCCTCTTTCTCTCATGTCCCTTTCCACTAACTGACCTCTTTCATAGATGGCGTCATAACCTTGTAGGTCCAACAGCACCAACTGGCTGCGAAGGTCAGGTCTCAATCCATCTCTGAACCTTCTCGCCCTATCCTCAGGGTTTTCGACCATTCTCGGGGCATACTTAGACAGCCTTGCGAATTCCGCCTCGTACTGGTCGATGGTCATCTGATTCTGTCGGAGATTCTGAAACTCAATCATCTTCTGTTCTTGAGCCGCTCTGGAAAAGTATTTAGCATTGAACACTTCTGCGAAGACGGTCCAATTCGGCTCTATCCCTTCGGGGAAAACTCTTCCCTTGGTGGCCTTCCACCAGTCATTCGCAGTCCCACGGAGCTGGTACACGGCTAGGGTTACCTTCTCAGCTTCGGTACAACCCAATACTTCGAATGCTTTCTCCAACTCCTCAATCCAAGCAGGGGCAGTTCCCGGGTCCCCTGTTCCATCAAACTTGGATGGCTTCAGCTTCATCAAGTGCTCCATCAGCTGGCCCATCATGCGATTCCCTTGTCATTGGGCGTTGCCACCATCAATGTCGTGTCCGTTATACCCATTATTCCCGTTTGCTAAGTTCGCAGCAGCGACTGCAGCTTCAGCAGCCTGGGCAACGGCAGCAGCTCTTTCCTGGGCCTGCCTGCCCATCAAGTTCCCAATCTCCTCCAGGATCCTCATGACTCCATCATACCTAGCATCTTCTACCACTTGCGGCCTAGAGCTAGACGCTCCTCCAGTACCTCTGGTTCGATTACTCATCTCGCTAAGTTTCACAACACCTGAGCCACTATAATTCCATTCGGGAATTAGAGACCTAAGTCATCTACTTAAGTCGAACAAGGTTACGCTACACCCATAGCAACAATCATAGTTAAGCCAATCATTACTCAAGCAGCCTTCAGAAGCATAGTAATCAAGAATTCATAGTCATATCACACAGTTATACCACACAATCAGTCGCCTCTGCAACTTTACCAGATCACAATCAACTATCCAATTCAGCAGTCAGCAATTTTACACTCAGTGCCAAGTACGAAGCCTTATAGCCTTAAGTCCACCCAGGATGACTCCACTCAATATGTCAATCACAAGCGCCATTTCACATGCCATGCATTCTATGCCTAACTCTAGCGAACTTCCTAAGGTCTTACTACCCGATTATCCTCAACCATTACACCTTATTACTCCAATCCTCAATCAACTTGAATTGAGCTGACCTCGCTCTGATACCAATTAAACGAGGATGTAACGCCCCGAGTCCTCACGGCGCACATCATCGCCTCTAGACCAGTTCCATGAATTTAATACCCAGGATCCAGGCAACGCGCGGTAGACAATGAAACTTAAATGAACATGCGGAGGCGTCATGCACAACTCCTAGATAGTTAAACACCAGACGGTCTGAGGGAATGAGGCACTTAATCAAGTCATAGCAAAGCATACGGTTCGTCTTTACAACATAAGCATAAACTGAGATACAACACTTGGGATCAGGGGAAGATGGTTAGCCTAATCAAAAAGAGACGACAGGCTACGGGTCAGGCACTAGTCAAAAAGTAACTTCAAAAGTCATGGGCGCCTAGGCTATCTAAGGGTCGAGCTCGCGGTCATCATCTGGATCCTCGCGGTGCACAGGGTCATACTCCTCACGATCTTCCTCTTCTTCCTCTTCTTCTTCTTCTTCCTCAAACACTTGCTCTGGATCTTCGTCTTCCTCGGATTCAGGCTGAGGGTGGAAGATGGCCTCTCCGTCGGGGTTGTGCTCCTCTTCCAAAGGCTCGTCCTCGGGATCGTCCAGTTCTTCTTCATCTTCCTCGGGCTCGGACTCGTCCATCTCCATGGGGTCTTCGGCATCAGAGGGCCCCACGATGTCGCCATCGGTCTAGACGGTGCCAGCGGGAGATCCGAATCAGGAGCGGTCTCGGAGTCAATGAGCTCCCCATTAGTAGGGTGTACAATCGAAGGGTCCTGCTCGCCAATGACATCCCACGGCACGTCAAAAGTCCTCAATGGCCCAACTGTGAGCTCGCTGTCGTGGTAGAACCATGCTGCGAATCTGTCTGGCCTCCAGTCTGCTAGGCCCACATCCATCTAGATAGTGCCGTACTTCCTAATATAAGCTTTCCCTTCTCCCACCGGGTACTCCGTGGAATACTGCTCCACCCAGACAGGTACCCCAAAAATCGGCGGCGGTGGCATAATCAGGGTTTGGGGTCTGAAAAGGTGGGTCCCACGACGGGGTGAGATATACTCAATAAGCTAGCCTAACCCTAAGCTAGACACTTGGAACTTCCAGACCCTTCCCAACACATGCAATGGCTAAGCAATCAAACAGTAGACAATGGCATGTAATAACTCAATTAGAAATGTATCTAGTCATGCAATTCACACGCTAGGCTAGACAGGACTTGTACTTGGGCACTTAACATTCCATCATTTAGCAGATAGTCCACATGTATGATACAATCGAAACTCTCATGACTTAGCCCGCGTAATAACGCATCAGGCTTAAGAGATCAAGGAACCCACATTTAACGCCTCAGGCTTCCAATGCCATTTCTCATGACCCGCGTTTAACGCCTCAGTTCCACCCCGCGTTTAACGCATCAAGATGCCTCATGCACATATACTTATAATTCCTTTCCATTGACATAATTAAATCAATCGCGCACATTCTCATCAAACTGAGCTCAATTCGGCTCTTTAAGTTACCATCCCATATCATGGCAATACATCGTAAAATTCAATAAATCAAGTCCATGGCAATGTCAAGCGGTCGATATCAAATCAATTGAGATAATTCAATGCCATCACTATTGACCCTTCGGCCATGTCACCCAATCAATGGCACATCAATCAGTGAAGGCCTATAACTCACTAATTAACTACACAAGACCCAAAATCACTAACATAGGGTCGCTTAGCCCAATTAGACTCCCTTCAATTCCCACGACCAGAATACAAATCATAGGTTAAAGGATGCAATTCAAGCTCTAGCTCATCCTATGCATCCGCACGATTGTCCCATGGCCGAACACTCCTATGCTTCATTTACGATCCCATCAAATCAATCGGATGCAATTCAAGCTCTAGCTCATCCTAAGGTGCCATGGGCATTCGGTCCACACCTAGGAACATTCACCAATTCATTTCATCCATGGTTCATAACATTTCAAGCATCAAAACTTGTCATGTCCAATCTACCCTACATATCACCAATTCGGATTTCTATAGAACCCCACCTAAACAGCCCATGAAATACATCAAAACAACCCTTTCATAGTCCTTTCATCACACAAGGTCCTACCAAAGGGTTAGAGGAGCTTACCAAGTGTCAAGAGCTAGGGGAACTCGGCGGCAACGGCGGAGGAGTGGCGCGAATGGTCTGGTCCGGCGCGATCAGACCTGGTTCCTTAGGGAAATCCACAAATGGCCAAGGTAATTTAGTGAAAAGCACTCCTAACACAAGCTTTCAACCTCCTAACATGGATATCTAAAGCCCTAGAGTCGCTTACCTTAAGATCAAGCAAGGGACTCTCAAGAACAGCCCTTCATCACCCTTCTCGGTTCGGTTCGGCCTTGGGGTGTTCGGGCCGTGTAACGCCCCGAGTCCCTCCTGGCGCACATCATCGCCTTACAACCAGTTCTTTCCCTTTCTGTATTATACCCAGGATCTTTGGTATGCATGGTAGGCAATGAAACTTAAATGAACATACAGCAGCGTCATGCAAAACTCCTAGACAATTAAACCCGAGAGGGTTTGAGGGAAGTAAGACACTTAATCAAATCATAGCATGCCATACGATTCACATTACAACACAAACATAACTGGGATACAACACTTGGGATCAGGGGAGATGGTTAGCCTAATCAAAAGATGCGTCGGGCTAAGGTCAGGCACTACTCAAAAGCGGAACTCCAAAAATCATGGATGCCTAGGCTATCTAAGGGTCGAGCTCGCGGTCATCATCGGAATCCTCGCAGTGCACTTGGTCGTACTCCTCCAGGTCTTCCTCGTCTTCCACTTCCTCTTCTTCTTCTTCAAACTCTGGCTCTGGATCTGCCTCATCCTCGGGTTCAGGCTGATCATGGTAGATGGCCTCTCCGTCAGGGTTGTACTCCTCCTCCAAAGGCTCGTCCTCGGAATCGTCTAGCTCGGCCTCATCCTCCTCGGGCTCGGACTCGTCCGTCTCCATGGGATCTTCGGCATCAGAGGGCCCCACGATGTCGCCATCAATCTCGGGGTTCTGAGACGGTGCCGGCGGAAGGTATGGATCCGGTGCGGTCTCGGAGTCAGTGAGCTCCCCATCAGCAGGGTGTACGATCGAAGGATCCTGCTCGCCAATGACATCCCCCGGCACGTCAAAAGTCCTCAGCGGCCCAACCTTAAGGTCTCCATCACGGTAGAACCATGCTGCAAACTTGTCCGCCCTCCAATCTGCTAAGCCTATATCCATCCAGATGGTGCCATACTTCCTAATGTAAGCTTTCCCCTCTCCCACCGGGTACTCCGTGGAATACTGCTCTATCCAGACGGGCACCCCAAAAATCGGCGGCGGTGGCATGATCAGGGTTTGGGGTCTGAAAATGGGGGTCCCACGATGGGGTGAGATATACTCAATAAGCTAGCCTAACCCTAAGCTAGACCCTTGGGACTTCCAGACACTTCCCAACACATGCAATGGCCAAACAATCAAACAGCAGGCAATGGCATATAATGGATCATTTAGAAACATATTTAGTCGTGCAATTCACAAATTAGGCTAGGCAGGACTTGTACTTGGGCACTCAACATATCATCATTTAGCAGATAATCCACATGTACGATACAATCGAAACTCTCATGGCTTAGCCCGCGTAATAACGCATCAGGCTTAAGAGATCAAGGAACCCGCGTTTAACGCCTCAGGTTTCCAATGCCATTTCTCATGACCCGCGTTTAACGCCTCAGGTCCATCCCGCGTTTAACGCATCAGGATGCCTCACATACGTATACTTATAATTTCTTTCCATCGCCATAATTAATTCAATCATACGCACTCTCATCAAGTTGGGCTCGATTCGACCCCTCAAGCTACCATCCCATATCATGGCAATACATCGTAAAATTCAACAGCCAAGTCCATGGTAATGTCATGCGGTCGATAACACATCAATTGAGATAAATCAATACTTCGAGCATGGCCATTCGGCCAGGTTACACAGTCAATGGCACATAAATCAATTAAGGCCTAAAACCCGCCAATTAATCACACTAGACCCAAAATCGCTAACATAGGGCAACTTAGCTCAATTGAACTTCTTGCTATTCCCTCGATTAGAGTGCGACCCATAGGTTAAAAGTCGTTTACTAAACGTGCTCGCACGATTTCCCCAAAACCGAATACTCCTAAGCCTCAATTAGGATTCCATCAATTCAAATAGATATAATTCAAGCTCTAGCTAGTCCTAAGACACCATGGGGCATTCGGCCCACACCCTAGGACACTCATCAATTCATTCCATCCATGGTTCCTAACATTCAATCATCAAAACTCATCCATGAAAATTCTGATCACAATATGCAAATTCGGATCCCTAGAGGACCCCACCGAAACAGCCCCCTAAATGTTACAAAATCATCCCCAATTGGTCTTTCCATGCACTCAAGGTTCTAGCAAAAGGTTAGGGGAGCTTACCAAGTCCAAGAACTAGGGCGAGCCGGCGGCAAATGGCGAGGGGAGGCGCGGCGCGCGGCGGCTGATCTGGTCCGCGGGGTCCTAGGCGACAATCATCACAAACAAACCTTAATACTACTTTTACCACAAGCCTAAAGCCTCTTAATATGTCTACCTAAGCACTAAGAGCAACTTACCTCAAGATCAACAATGGTCTCCCAAGAACAGCCCAACCTCTTCCTCCTCGGTTCGGTTCGATCTTGGGGTCTACGGGCGGTTTCGGGCCGAACGGCGGCTGCTAGGGTGGTCTAATGGCAAGAGGGACGTGCCTAGGTGGTGGTTCAAGGCGGCGGAGCGGCGGTTGGCCGCGGCTTGGACGAGAGAAGAGCGGCGACGGCGTGAGGGAAAGGGAAGAGAGAGCGAACGAGAGGGAGAGAATGAGAGGGAGAGTCGGCCGAAATGAAGAGGGAGAGAGAGAGTGGGTGATAAGAAGAAAGGAAAATTTGGAGGGAAAAGTGGTAGTGGGGTGGTTGACATGCAATAGTGCCCATGAGTGACAAGGTGTAAGAGGTTTGGTCATGGGGAAAATGTCATTCCATAGTCAAGTCAAGTGGTCAACTGGTCAACCAATAATTCATAAGGTCAAATGACTAAAGGGCCCTCTAATTTTCGGCCAAGGCTAGGGAAGGCAAATGACAATTTTGCCCTTGCTTGGTTTAAGGAAAAAGTGCACTAAACTAAGGGTAAAAGGGTCCTACGGTACTTGGCGATCCGAATTTCGCTTTTCTAACCTATACGGGACAATTTCTAACCTTAATAACCCCCCGATGAGGCGACGACCAAATTTACTCCAATGCGATCTCCGAATGTCCGGCCTCCAATCTCGAAATCCAATCTATGGCTAAATTTAGTCAATTGTCGTTCCAGTGCGTCTCAGACTAACGGGCGGCTCTTAGGAGTTACGCGTATCGACCCGCGACTTATGTCACGTTTAAGGGTTACTCAAGCCACGGCGGCTTCGGTTGTCATGTAATCGCGAGGGTCAATCCCTAGTTCCGCAGGTTACGATCGTCAGAGATTGAGTTAGGTTAATTCGCAAATCAAGCCATGGTCATACGGAATCACCCGTGAACCAATCGCATGACACTAGCAAATTGTTCTAAAACCATTCTTAGATCGACCTATGGCGGTGCAGAATATTCCCTCGACGATCCTTATGGTCAAAGTACCGACTCGTGGTTAAGCTCTTTGGTCCACGTACTTTAAATCCTATACGGCCATTCCCCATTGGTTAGTCGACTCGAGAGTGATCAGTTCTGAGTGAGATTAACTGGAATACATCGATAGACATCCATTCACTGATAAGTTTCGAGATAGGGTCAGAATTCAGGATGTCACAGGCCGCTTCCGGCTCCAACGGCGATCCAGCTAGGTTCGGGAGGGAAGGGGGCGTCGCCAAGTTGGTGGTCGAAGGTGGTGGAGCGGCGGTGAAGTGGCGGCCGGCCGCGGCTTGGCCGAGAGAGGAAGAGGCGACGGCGAGAGGGAGAGAGAGGAGAGAGCGAACGAGAGAGTGGAGAGAGAGAAGAGTCGGCCGAATGAGATGAAGGGAGGGGGTTGTGTGATATGAAGAGAAGGATTTTTGGAGGGAAAGTTGTAGTGGGGTGGTTCATGGGGTATGTGACAAGGAATAGTGCTTAGGAATGACAAGGTTAGTGGGGTAGGTTTGGGGTAATTGTCCAATCAAGCTTGGTGTATTGTACTTCAATAATTCATCACTCAAATGACCACTCTACCCTTGGAATTTCGGCTGAAGGTGGGGGAAGGCAAATGACCATTTTGCCCTCGCTTTGCCCTTGGAACAGTGTGCTAATCCTATGGGTAAAAAGGTTGATTTCGCTCGTCGGTTCGAATTTCACTCTTCTAGCCTATACGGGACTATTTCTAACCTTGATAGCTCTCTGATGAGGCGACGTCCAAATTTACTCCAATGCGATCTTCGAACGTCCGGCCTTCAATCTCGAAGTCCAATCTATGGTTAAATTCAGTCAATTGTCATTCCAGCGCGTCTCGGACTAGCGGGCGGCTCTTAGGAGTTACGCGTATCGACCCGTGACTAAGATCACGTTTAAGAGTTACTCGAGCCACGGCGGCTTTGGTTGTCATGTGATCACGAGGGTCAATTACTAGTCCCGAAGGTTACGATTATTAGGAATCGATTTAGGTTAATTCGCAAATCACGTCATGGTCATACGGAATCACCCGTGAACTAGTCGCATGACACTAGCAAATCGTTCTAAAACCATTCTTAGGTCGACCCTTAACGGTCCAGAATATTTCCTCGACGATCCTTATGGTCAAAGCGTCGACTCGTGGTTAAGTTCTTTTGTCCACGTACCTTAAATCCTATATGGCCATTCCCCATTAGTTAGTCGACTCGAGAGTGATCAATTCTGAGCGAGATTAACTGGAATACATCGATAGACATTCATTCACTAATAAGCTTCGAGATAGGGTCGGAATTCAGAATGTCACAGCGTCTATCGACTATTCTACTAATCTTTCTTTCCCCAATGTCAATCCAAACAGACTAGCGTTCCTCACGCTTTACTATACAGTGCCTCTGAAAGTCCCATCTTAAAGCTTTGCTGGTAACTATTCCTCCCAATTACCTTGAAATCCAAAACGCATGCCTCAAACCTGTACTCCAAAGTCTAAATCGTCCTTTCAAACTAACCATCCATCTTCGAATGATAGATCACACTAAATTGCAGTCTTGTCTTTCCAAAATTTATACCATGCTTATTTCAAATCACTCATTACCTCCACTCTGTACACCGAAATCACGGAACGACCACCAAACCCAAGTCAGAGTCAAACTTACGATCCTCGTTTACCAATATGTCGCAATTCCATATCCACAATTTGTTTAAATAGGTTGAAGATCCAACTCTAAGGATTCAACACAACTGTGACCATCTAACCTTACTGTCCCATTCAACTATTGATTGTCCTAGTAACCGCAGTAATTATCAATTTCCCACAATTAGATTAACTATTTCTTACTTCCAATGAGCATAGTTTAACGCTACTTCTCCTCTTGTCCATAGATGTCAATTACGACTAACACTAATGGCAATTTGGGCATTCTGTTTACATGAAGAAGATCGACTAATGATACGTCTTTTTATCCGTCAACTACTTGTGGTCTGAAATTATCACATGTCAATTCTAGAAACATCTGAAGAATTACCGAACTCAGATGCCAAATCCAACTAAGAGTCAGGCCAACCCTTCTGTCGAACAGGGTCAGCTCACAAGCGACTAACGAGTCAAGGACCACCTCAAATATTCCGGTTTAGGGTTGGAATCACCCGTTCCCAAACCAATAGTACCATTGAACACTATCAAGATTACCTCTCATGACCAACTCAAGTTGATGCAGGATTGGTTCAACTCGATCCGTAGTTCTCCAGCAACACATCACATAATCCAGGGTAGCTAATCCCTGACTAGTGTGTGGCTGGTACGGGGTTCTAGTGCCAATCGTTCCTCATTAGGTCCATGGCCATCCTGAATATCGATCAATGCCAGCTCGCAAATCATGCCACGAATCAGTCCTTGGTTAACTTCAGGGTGTTGCTATGGTTGACTTACAGTTGAGCGAGATCAACCCAAATCGATCCATGCTTGATTTCAGATCACCACACAGTCGAACCTCAATTAGCACAACCGACTGGTAAATCAGGCCATCATCCTCGTCGAGGGCGACCTCTAAACTCTCGGTGGCTTCCTCAACCCTTGGTCGTTGTTCGCGAGTAGTCCGAGTCTTAGAGCATTGTCGCGACCCGTCCGAAAGCGGACGCGGCTAATGGATTACCGATCACGGGCCCTTTGGATCGGCGCGAGCCCTCCCAGGCCCATACCAAATCGCGGCGGGAGTATTTTTCAAAGGATTCGACGATAAGAGTCGATCGCTTTCGACCTTCAGTGTGATCGTAGTGGCATGTGCCAATTGTGCATGCATTTGGAGTCGCCACCCGGTCTTTCTTGGAGGGGAGACCGGAAACCTTACTGACCGATTGGGAGAGATCGATCAATTCTGCGGAACCAGAGATTCTGGGTTCGATCCCCAGCGGAGTCGCCAGTCTGTCGCGACCCTCTTGAGGTTGTCGGGCTCTCGAGGGCTAATGGGCCGTCCTGTCTGGTCGGACGCGGGCCTCTCCCAAGGCCCATTACCCAAATCGCAACGGAGGTATGCGTGATCGACTTTCAGTGTGGTCTAGTGACATGTGCTAAGTGTGCATGCCATGGAGTCGCCACCAATCATTTTTTTAGGGTATGATTGGACCACCCAATCGAATAGTTGGGAGTTTCTATTCAATTCTGCGAGAACCAGAGAAATGGTTTCGGGGACTTAGTTACACCAACTGTCAGAGTTGACGCCCTTTCGGTACCTAAGTTGACTGAATTTTCTAGCCTGAGATTCATGCGGATGAGTAAGGTATGAACCCTAAATCTAGAAATTCATGTAGATAAGAGTGATTATCCTAGCAATCACAATCAGTAATAAAATACCCAACTCAAGGAATCTAGATATGCAAATAAATCACATGGCATTTCTAATAAGGTCCTATTTATCAATCACAGCTCAAGAATGATTTAGCTGTCCTAGCCATTCTACACACGATCTAACCTAATAAAAGCATTAGGAAGCATCGAAGGAGTTCGAGAGTACTCACATGGGGTTCGCCGTGCCCTGGTTTGGTCTTGGACGAGCTATCGAGCTCATGCCGACCCGATTATATTTGGGGATCCACTCGGCGTTTTACACCATGAAATCATGTGAAACAAAAACGAAAATATTCAGCAAGGGGCATTTATTGTAGATGGTGGTCAATCTAATTGGACGTCAAGACTAAAAAAGATGTAGAAATTTACAAATTAAAATACTCGAATGACATTTTTTTGCCAAATTCAACTCTATGCGTCGTGAAGAAACACATGCAATTGAACTTGAATTTTGACTATTTATGAGTTCAAAATGTAAAAGAAATTAAAATAAAAATATTGACTATTTTTCTATATTTTTACGACATCGAACGCTATTTTTCTTCATTTTTCATATATTTTTCTATTTTTGGAAAATATTAAAAAATATTTAAAAATATGAAAAATTATTTTTTTATCAAAAATGGTTCCTTTAGCTTGGTCAAGGCTACCAAAGATGATTTTTTTATTTTTTTAACTTTTTATAGATTTTTTATGAATTTTTTAAAAATAAACTATGAAAGACTGATCAAAAATCAGGTGTCAACAAGCATCACACTCGTACCAAGCTGAATTTCTTCATACTGTCACAACCCGCACATGCATAATCAATCTGCTTACTGCACTCCAAACCGAGTCATTTCCCCCTTGACTTCTTGGAAGTTTCATCACGAATCCAGTGTGATCTTCTCCCACATTTTCTCTAGAATCCCAAATGACTGCAGCAGTCCACTAGGCTTGAAATGCTACGCTTTGACTTATCGATACGCTAACTCTTCACCATAAGCTTGGCCGTACCAAATTTTCCTGTCAATCCCTTAGTAACCTTATCTCAAATCTTGGTGCCTCTTCAAGCTAATCGGACTAACATTGAAACTACTATGGTGAGTTCCGATCGGTTTTCTGTTTTACCAAAAGCAAGACCCTTATGATCATTATTCCAAGAAATCATGCGGCCCTACGATGCTTTTGATGCATCACTCTGATAACTATCCGTCCTTAATTGTCACATCTCGCAATCTTAATCTTATTCAGGGGTGTTGCCAATCTCCATAGCCTATGCAACCAACTAGCGACCAACCATGTCGTCTAACCCCAGATTGTCCTCATGGACTTTCCTTGTTCGTCTTTACCGTCCTTGTTCTATGCACATGTCTAAATTACAGTCCTCAAGTAGTGCACATTTCACCATGACCTCATTAAGTTACTAACCAACTGAACCATACGGGCCTCAAGTCATCTCAACACTGCCTTTGACTTGCTACAAGGCCTTCTCCAGTCAAGATTCAGAGGTATAACCCAGCCTTTATAATTCTTTAAAGTACGTGAAGTGGAAGATTTTTCCCTGTTACTCAACACCTATTAGCTGCATTCACATCGATCTTATCAATTGTACCTTCTGACTCTTTGGGGTCTCATTACACCTTAAAGATCAATTTCACAATTCACGTTCGATCCTCTGCGAATATTCATCTAGTCATTAATTAGGATCCAAAGAAAAACAACAGCTAAGGCAATCCAAGCAAAAAAACACTTCGAACTTATGCAATCCACAAAATACTAATTGCCTTAATACAAACCCATATCCATAAGCCTTATCCACAAAAAGTCTTTTCAAACTCGACTAGCTATTGCTAATAAGTACTAGAACATCTTAGCTTAAAAGCCACTCTACTCCTAGTAAAGTCAAACATGGTTGTCCTGCTAAACATCTATACCAGGTTGCTCTTATGGCGGCAGCGATGCTTGGACTGTCCTCTTCCTCAGTAGGTAATTCCTCACCTGGTGACCCAGCTGGTGACATTTAAAGCAGTCTCCTTCTCTTAACGGGCAAGGACTGGACCCATGTCTTTGGTGACACAAGCGACACGCCTTACTTTGGCGGAACATCGGCTTTCTGATTGCACTTCTTCGGTCAGACGGGATGTGATACTTGTTGACATAAATCAGCCTCTTCTCTATCCGACGGTTATCCCTAGAAGAAGGCGCGAATCGCGATCCAAATGCGATTGCTCTATCAGTCATGCTCTTCTCCACAGATTGGGCCCTTTCATACAATTCTCTATAACTCTTTATGTCCAGCGACACCAGTCGATCCTTAATCTCAAGCTTCAATCCCTCACGAAATCTTCTCAACCTATTCATAGGATCTCTAATCGTCCATGGTGCAAACTTTGACAGCTCGGTGAATTTCACTTCATATTGCTCTACTTTCATATGGTCTTGTCGAAGCTGCAGGAATTCAACCATCTTTTTCTCTCGCCTACAGTCCAAAAAGTACTTGCCATAAAAGGCTTCCACGAAGGCATCACACACCGGGACCATACCTTCGGGAAAGGTCTTTCCTTGTGTGACTTCCCACCACGCATTAGCGTCACCTTGAAGTTGGTAAACAGCTAACATCACCTTGTCCTCTTCGGAGCATTTCAGCAGGGCGAATGCCTTCTCTACTTCTAAAATCCACAAGATTGCAGCCTTTGGATCTCCTACCTCTTCAAACTTTGGCGGTTCTAGGTCTAAAAACCTTTCCATCAAATCAGGTATTGGTTGCGTACGACTCTCATTTTCAGCCACTGAGTCTTGACTACTCACCTGCTGCCCAACTACAGCTTTCAAAATTTTCAATGCTTGCAGGATCCCGTCCACTCTGGGATCTTCTTGAGCTATCCATCTAATAGACACCCTCTCATTACGGTTGCTCATTATACAGGTAACTTACGGAGTCCTGTCCACCCCAGGCAACACGTAATGAGATAACCAATAATCAGTCAAAAACATAGATAACAAGCACATGCAAAAGCTTACGATCATACTAACTATCCCAAATCCCAACGCTCCTTATCACTCTAAGCTAATGACCAGATGGATCAGGCTGACCTTGCTCTGATACCACCTTGGACGGGGATGTCACGCCCCGACTCTCGAGCCTAAGACATCCCTGCCAAATCGCCACGAGGTCATAGAGATAGCGTCTCAGGTACACTACCGACCTATCATATACCAGCGCATGTGAAAACGTTTTAATAACCTGACAGCATAAACAAACAGTGATAGAAAAGTAGGTAGTCGCAACAGTCATTCAAAAACATACCATTATAAATCATTCGACATACACAGATGAGTCTTAACCCCATTGGGCTATAGCTAAATAAATAACCCCTTACTTCGGGGCGGCTCACTAGACCTCAAACAGTTCATCCGTCAGGTAAGATTAACTTCTCATCTACTCCAAACTTATAAATCCAAAAGCCAAAGCCTGGCATCCACGAGTCTTCATCCGAAGGGACCTGAAATTGTTATCCCACGACGGGGTGAAAATAAATCTCAATGAATCAAGCCTAAGCTCGGTTGGGAAACTGATTCGTCCAGGGCATCCTAACGAAAGCTCAAAGACCACACAGGCACGTATAACAGCCACTGACAAATAACCATAGAACAACCATCCACAAGCACACTTACCAGCCTCAGCCACACATAATGCAATGCTTGACTCAGCTCAACAGTCAAACCAATCAATCACTCAATCACAGCATTACATCCACCAGTATGCACAGGACATTCACCAGGACAATGCACACAATACAATAATAACACGCACATAAACAAGTATGAACGTCCGTCTTCCTACTCCATTTGTCACATTCCAAACTCGTAGTCGGGATGCGCTCACACTAACCCATGCACGAAGTTACATTGTATTCAATCCTTTTATTAACGATGTCGTGCCTCCGGCACATGAGAGGATTTACGCGAAAGAGGGCGTGATTCGATTCTCACAAATAACGCAATCTAACACCTCAGTGTGATCCAGCGTTCTACCGGCAAAATCGGGCTACGTTCCTTTACTCTTGGCAACAGCTACTACAAGCGGTGTATCCAGTGCGCCTGGCATGGCACCAGCAAGTAAGCATCCCTATACGGGGCGTCGGTCCAACCTCCATTGCGACCGGCATCCAACCAACTCTGCATCCGTACTAGTTAACACCGGATCAGAGCTGTCGTGCTTTTGGCAAGTCGTTTGATTCCATCAGATTGGTACGACACGAACTTGCCAGGAATGCATTATCGTTTTTCCTCATATGACCATACATAATACATCCAGCAATCAACCCTTTTTCATTATCTTTGGTTAAGGTCGGATGCTCACACAGATATGTAAAAGTCTCGGCCAAAGGCCATTTTCATGTTAAAATATGTCATTTGACTTCACACTCAGTCATATGCACATGCAGACTATTCACTAGTCACCACTACCACACACAGGGCGATTAACCCTGAATCACTTAACCCAACAGCCGCAGTCATTTCAGCCAATCAATCAAGTCATCTAACGAGGCAATTAATACAAGCATGAACAATCAATCCGATTAGGCCATATAAAGGCTCGAATTCATGCAATCATTACTTATTAGTCAAACCAATCGATTTAAATTGTCAATTGCTCACTCGTCTTTAGCCTATCTCTCGCTCGCGATCAAACCACGGCAATCCATTGCCCAATCAATCAAACAATTCAATCTAGTAACCAACTAGCCACAGATAATTAAATCACTTCGACTAACCAAGTCGATCGGTCATTTAAGCTAATCCTAATTTCTATCCAAACCGGCCCCGATCGTGTACCCAAAATTTCCTAAATGATTAAACGACTAATCCTAGGCGCAATTAGCGCCCTAACCAAGGATTAGGGTCGACTCACTATTAATTAGCTCGAGCGGTCACAAAAACGACGACGTGGGCGGCGACGACGAACTGCGACGGCGGCGGCGGTTCTCGGTGACTCTAGAGTTTTTCACGCGGCGATACAAACCCAAACTTCGAAAACACCACACGGGAGTCCGGCACAGTCGTCGGGACAGGTGGCAGGCGAAAGGAGCTCCGGCGAGCGGCGGCGGCGGCTGTGAACATTAGCGGTCAGAGGTGAAAACAGGGAAACCGAACTGTTTTCCGGCGATTCTCGGCTTCAACGGTCTTGATGAAGCCGGCCAAGGCTTGGGGATTCACCTACGGGTCGAGGGAAGTCGATCGGGACCGGTGGCAGCGGCTGAGGACGGCTGGAGGCGGCGGATCGACGAGGGGCAGAATATGGGGTTTCGACGCTGGAAATAAGGTCACGGCTCGGGCCATTTTCCGGCCACCACGGGGGGCGGCGAGCTTCGCCGAGCCCAGGAATGATGGAGGGGAGCCTTGGGAGTTTGATGGTGGTGGCGGTGAGAGGCGGCGACGTCCGGCTTGGCCGGATCGAAGAGTAAACCGGACCGAGTACGAAAACAGGGCACCGGGGCTTCGAGGCTGATTGCGGCGGCTGCGATGGCTAATCGGCGGTGGGGTTGGATCGAGGATGTCGAGGGGAGGCTGGAGTACGTTGGAGTGGCGACTGCCGGGCCTGGGTGTGTCGGGAACGGCGAAAATCGACGATGAAACACACAGCCATAATGGGCAGAAAACAGGGCAGGGCTTTGGCGGCGATTTCGTGGCCGTCCGGCGGCCAACGACTGCTGGGACGGGGGTCGATAGTGGTGATGACGGTCCGCTGGAGGTCGTAGCTGGACGTGGTGGTGCCAGCTGAGGTGGTGGTCGGCCAAGAACAACCCAAGAAGAGGAAGAAGAACATGGGAGGGGGGGCTCGTCCGCGCGAGAGAGAGAGAGAGAAAAGAGAAAGAGACGTGAAAGAGAGAGTAGGCTGAAGACTTTCAGGGCTAATTTGTCCCTTATGAATAATTGATGGGCATTTTGGTCTTTTGACAAATCGGGACTGAAATTAAATTTCGGCACATCGGATGGTGGGTACTTTGGTAATTTGCAGGCTAGGCACGGTTAGAATTAGGTTCGGGTCACGAGGATTGAAATCCTAATTCGCGGCGACTAAGAATTTGAAACCTAATCTAAACCGACTGAAATTTCTGAAATCCTCCAATTATCGTCTCTTCAGTTCTTACGATCCAATATATTTTATCGACTGAAATTCGATATTAAACTATTTTATTGAATTTAGGCACTTTACCGAAGTTGGATTTTCAAGGCGTCACAAATCCTGCAGAAGTTTAAACTAAGAAAGATAGCTTTCTAGGATCTGGGGTTACCAAGAATCCGTTTGAAGCTTAATCATATAAACTCTTCTTCTCTGAGAAAGGCGTCCTTTTGGGATCTGAGGTTACCATGAGTCCTGTAGACGTTTTTAAAAAAAAAAGATAGCGTTCTGGGATCTGGGGATTACCAAGAATCCTGCAGACGCTTAAGCATACAAATTCTTCTTCACAGAGAAATGTGTCCTTCTGGGACCTGGGGTTGCCACGAGTCCTGTAGAAATTTAAACCAAGAGAGATAGCATTCCGGGATCTGGGGTTATCAGGAATCCGTCAGAAGCTTAGTCATACAAATTCTTCTTCATAAAGAAATGTGTCATTCTGGGACCTGGGGTTGCCACGAGTCCTGCAGAAATTTAAACCAAGAGAGATAGCATTCCGGGATATGGGGTTACCAGGAATCCGTCAAAAGCTTAGTCATATAAACTCTTGTTCTCAGAGAAAGGTGTCATTCTGGGACCTGGGGTTACCACGAGTCCTGCGGAAGTTTAAATCAAGAGAGATAGCATTCTGGGATTTTGGTTTACCAAGAACCTTGCAGAAGCTTTGACTAAGGAAGGTTATGCCCTTCTAAGATTTGGGGTCATCAAAGATCCAAGAGAGCTTGTGTTCTTTTGAGATCTGGGACCGCTAAGAATCTTGCAGAAGCTTGAACAAGCAAATTTTCTTTACCAAGAAATATGTCCTTCTAAGATATGGGGTCATCAAAGATCCAAGAGAGCTTGTGTTCTTTTGAGATCTAGGATTGCAAGAAATCCTGCATAAGCTCAAACTTGAAAGTTATTCTTCATAAAAGAAGTAGCATTCTGAGGTTTAGGGATACCAGGGATACTACCGAAGCTTGAACATTTAAACTCTTTCTTACCAAGAGAGGTTGTGTTCTTCTAGGATTTGGGGTTACCAGAAATCCTGCAGAAGTTCAGACATGTAAATTGTTTCTTACCAAGAGAGCTACAAGCCATTCTAAGAGCTGAAGTCATCAAGGATCTTGCAGAAGCTCCAATCTGAAAATTTTCTCACCAAGGGCACATCAATGGTTTTTAAGTGATATCTAATGTCAAACTAATATCACTTTATGACTTATATCATAGTCATGAAAAATTTCAATAAATGCAACATGATGCTGGAGGTTATCCAAAACACCTTGCAACATGCGGAAGTGATAAACAATTCCTTGTGGGGAAAGTTTGAATCAAACAATATGAAATTACCAAAAGAGTTTGGTTAAAACGTCCATTGGAGTATTCTCATCAAAAAGGACTTCTCACCGTTTTTGAGACAATGGTCTTTTATCAAGAATGCACTCGAATTTCCTATCAAACCTATGCCTAGGGTTCAAGATCATTCGCAGTGAATACACCTCGACCAATCAAGAGAACTTCCAAGGGATCGTAATGTTGGGCTTGGTCAACGGTTTTCAAAGGGGGACTTGCAAGCAAGTCAAGTCTATTGAAGAAAAGTCTTCAACGTCTGCTCCAGGTTTACAAGTCAATAAACCTGCAAAATGAGAAAGAAATAATCTTGCTCGAATTTCTTTGAGCTAAGCTTAGATATTAAACCCTACGTTACAACCCTTCCAGGGTTGTAACGTAGGTAGGATTGGGGACCGAAAAAGGCTTGTTTTTGGCTCAGAATACGCGAAGGGTTTAACATTTGTGATCACTGCAGGTTTGCCGTCAATCTTGTCCCTTCCGGTTCAAAGAGCGTCTTCAGTCTTCGAAGTGCATTGATAGTCTTTGAAGAGCATCGTCAGTCTTTTGAGAACACTCTTTGTTGTTTATAGAGCATTACTAATCTTCGAAGAGCATTATCAGTCTTCGAAGCGCACATTTATCTTTAGAGAACATCTCTTTCACGTTGAGACGGCGTCAACATCTTGCCTATGCTTTTGTCATCTGAATGTGACATAATCTGGGAGTATCTTTCGCAGTCTAGCTCCCATGAGATTTTCTTTTACATCCAGATCTCACTAGAGACCTATACAAAGGTATCATGTCATCTTTTGGCATTCACAAGATCAAACATATGATTCACAAGTGTACAAGTATTTGGATGGGCATTGGCCTTGTTTTTACCAGGCACTTTGCTTTTTCTTGATGCCCCGAATTAGATTTTTCTCTCTTCTTCTTCTCTTTTTTTTTTCTTTCATCTTTGGTTGAAATCCCACCTTTTCCTTTCTTTTGGGAACCAGGATTTTCAAGTAAATGTGCTAGATGTTCAACTCGAATCTCAGCACTCAAACATTAACCCATGAGTTTTTCATTATTCCTATTTTTTGAACATTTCCACTCTTGAAGTGACGTCGCTTCCGCCTTGGGATATGCAATGATCACCAACGGGTTTGCGAAATGAACGTATAGGCTCAACTGGGCTGTGCAAAGAGTACAAGTGTATAGGATAGAGAAACGAATGCTTTTCATCATCTTAAAGCACTTGAATTACCATAGAAGTTAAAATGACAAGCAACACACGAAGATTGATGCAAGTATGAGCAAGAGAATTTCTAACCATTTACCTCCTGATACTGTTGGACTTACCTCCAATTGGCCCCAATGTGAGGTGGTTCTTGACAGGGGTAAAGAATGAAACTGTCGTTCAAAGGGTTATCAATGGTCACCTGTAGTGTTTAGGATAGAGAAATGAACGCATCCGTCTTCCCAATCCATGTAAACAATGCGAATAATCCTTACATCCGTAGGTCAAGGTTTCGCTATCCTTTCCACTCCACTCATCTCTCAAGTGTATATAGGACGTGTTTGGATTAGGCTTGCCCCTTGTCTGAGGAAACATCCTTTTGAACAATTTAAACAACCCTAGTTGGAAAAGTTCATTTCGCTTTCTCCAAAATTTACCCTTCAAGGGGATTTATGATGCACTGTGCATGTTTCAATCATGTTCAAATAACCTCCAAGTTTAAACATGAATACCAAATGACATGACTGTGAGAATTCTGTGTTTTTCTAGACATGAGAATTGAATGCACGCTAGATTCCAAGAAGCCTTCAAATCCTAGTAATAAGGATTCTGAAAGTTTTAAAAACCTAAGAGATTGGGAAATGAGTACCTACCTACCCAGTGTGGCTAGGGATCCCTGAAAATATAAAAAGAATATATCAGTATATGCTCTCGAATTTCAGAAAATTAGAACGATACACCTTACCCTTGATCATGCACTCCAATGGAAGTGCATCGGTTCAAGAAAATCTGCGTTTTTCCTAACAACACAGGATGGTTATGTGTTCTAAAATTTCTTGAAATTCTCAATCTTTGGAGAAGAAGGCTTGTACCTGGCCACCACGACAATAAGCCCTCTTGATCATGCGTTCCAATCTAAATGCCGATGTGCGGATTACAGAAATGGGCCATTTTGACCTATGGCGATGATCCCTTTGTCTGATTGGGCAACGAATCCTGCTTGATGATTCCATTCATCCTTTGAACGTGTTCCATGCCATTCTTCAGAGTTCCTTACTCAAGGAAAAATGAATTTTTATGAAAATGTACACTAAAACATGTGGTGTGGAAGCGATACTTTTTACCCTCCACTCGATCTTATAGCCAAAGATCATTTCTTGAATGCTTGACTTCCGAAGCTGTTATCTCCAAAGATCATTTCGCCCTGAATTTGAGTTGGCGAGTTCTTTCCTTTTGAGTCCTTTTGAGTGCCAATAATTTTCTGTTGAAATTAGGGCAAATTCATATTAGGAGAAAGATCATTGAAGATCAAATTAGAACGACACAAATTTACCCTTCACTCAAGTTTGTATCTTGAGGTTTGACTCTGATGTGAACGACTCTTCCATCACGTTCATTGATCTTGCTAGGAATGAAATGCCAATTTTTCATCTGGTCACGTAGATGATTCGCTTGCCCCAATTAGGCATAACTTGTCATGGCTAGGTAATGCTTGCCCCAGCTAAATGGCTCTATTCATTTTTGCATTTTCATGCAATACCCTATCCAATTTGGGATATCTCTTACTTGGATCTTCACTTTACTTTTCACCTTTGAGATGTCATCCTTCCAATGTTTGAGAAAATCGTTTGCTTCAGGCGTCTTGTCACTTGTGACCATCCTTGTGATGTTCTCCTCTTATTGGACCCATGATACTGTCCTAACGGCATATTCTGCCACAGAAAGAAATAGTTTTGCATTAGCAAATGCAAGAAAAAGAGGTAAATTAGATACGACACCCAACTACCCTTCTTTTGTCAATTGTCGACATTTCTCTTTTGATTGAGTCCATTCCAATATTGTATACTGATATGGACAACATTTATCAAGTCCCTCCATCCTTACTTGAAGGTGTTGGTAATATCATCAATCCATTTGCCCCAGTTGGGCGACGTCTACCTTGGCCGAATGCCTTAGCATTTTTCATATCCTTTGACAATTTTCAATCCCTTCTGAAGAGGTCTTTGTACCTATACATGAAGTAATGAGTATTCATCCATGTTTGACTTTATATGAATCACCAAGGAACGTAATACTCCCTTTGAGGTATTGCATTTCCGTTGATCAAGGAAATCGCCTCTTTTGGTTGCATTGCCCCAGTAGGGCATGTCTTGACGTTTCTTCTCTTTAGGCTTGATAATTTTGCCCCAATACGCTCTTCTGGTGTCATATGAGAATTTTACATCCGGCTTGGGTCCTTGACAGGAAAAGAGGGGTTTGCCCCAATGAATTTCCTTTGTTGACTTTACTCATCTATCTTGACCACCAGAATCTTCGATTGTTTTCGTTTGTCTCTTGGTAGCTTGACAACTTTGGAATTTTTCACATAGCAACTTCGCGGTTCTCTTAATCACAATCGCCCTCGAAGTGTCAGATGTTTCCCTATCAAAAGAAACATGGGTCATGTTTAAATGGAATATAAAATGGACCATTGGAGTTGATACAATTTACCCTTCACATTTGTCTTTTGGGTCTTGGCATTTCCTTTTCATTTGGATTCTTTTGCCTTGACCTGTCAACATCTTTCATGGAAGAATATGTATATAAATGATGCATGCATGATATGTATGATGCAAGTGATCTAAGATGATTCGTGTTTGCAACGAAAAATGGATTCATGCCTCTCACTCTATTCACAGAAAGCATCTCTTTATCAAGTATGCCAATCTGTAAAGTTTGAATTCTTTCTTTTCGAATGCTCTTTTCAAAGAGACTCCTAATTGTTAAGAAACTTTTTCAAGTTTTCTCGAGAATTTTTTTCACAAATTGAGCCATTATGACGCTCTTGAAATCATCTATCCTAAATGCATGTATGAGATGATATGAAAAATGGGTACTCCCTGTTCTGTCATTCGAAGTCGTTGCTTCTTGGGTGTCTTGACTCTATTCATCACCTGAGAGGAAAAAGATAGGAAATATTATTCCCACATCTGATTGAAACTTATTTAGGAACGATACGTCATTTTCTATCAAGAGGGATGGCTCGGCGTCGTTCTTCTTGGAAGCGTTGTTGCTATGACGAAACGTTTTTTGTATTCATTGGATGGATTTCATTCCATTACGTTCCATGAGTGATAGCCATCGTTACGGAGACTTCCCCCACGTATCACCATGATGAATCTGATGTCTTCGGTTTCGACATGTTTTCCAGATGGAGAAATGATTTGCCCCCAGCAACTTAATACTCCATTTTGAGTTAGCTCATCACATGTAACTCTATCGTATCATGCTAATGCATTCCCTGTTAATTGAGTCAATCACTTCCATGTCAAGTGATTTTGACGTTTGACACCCTTCAATCTACTCTGACACCTGTCTTAAACTAACATTCTCTGTACATGAAAGAGAAACATCTCAGTCATTCGTATGGAATGAAATCAGAATAATGGACAATTTACTCCCTTTTGTGACATCAGAGGATAAAATTTCATCGTAATTATCCGAAGGTCTCGGCATTTGATGTTCCACGATGTTCGACACCACTTGGGTTCTGCCACTCTCCTTCTTGAGGTTGGGTGATCTTTCGCCACTTTCACTCTATTGATGTTCTTCAATATGTTTAGAATGAAAGAAAAATGTTTGACATTTGATTATGAAAATCAATTATTAAAACAAGTACTCCCTCTTGATTCAAAGATGGGCAATGATCATCTCTTCATGGTCTCTTCTATTTGTTATGACTTCACGACGTTCCTTAAGCATCCTACTACTCGAGATCCACAAGTGCAGATTTATCTGTATTTGTGTACATTTACACCTTGAAGTGTTGCTTCGCAAATAAGCATTCAGTTTTATTCATCCCTACATATAGAAAAGGATAGAATCATTTCATATCTTGACAATGATTGAAATGAGGAACGATATACACCCTTTTGTGCTTGAGTGATCATTAATCTCAAGGTGAGAAACACGAGTACTTGTACTCTTGAGACGCGCTTCAATTGGCGCATGGGCCTCCAGTTTTGAGGGTTCACAATTGAATCTTTTTTAAAGAGACGAATGTCGACTTAACACAATCCTTTTATTTCACCTACATGACAGAAGAGATGAATAAGTCAATTGTTGCACAAAAAGCTCTAATTGAAACGATCACAGATTTACTATCTCCAGAGTATATTTCCTCAGCTCCCATCATTTTGATCATCAGAAATGAAGGAATGTTCCTCAACGATCCCATTGATCTTTTTACAATCACCTGCAAGTGTGAGTAACCATGTCATCCTATAAACAAATCAATTTAATTTGGAATGAATACATGACAGAAGAGATGAATAAGTCAATTGTTGCACAAAAAGCTCTAATTGAAACGATCATAGATTTACTATCCCCAGAGTATATTTCCTCAGCTCCCATCATTTTGATCATCAGAAATGAAGGAATGTTCCTCAACGATCCCATTGATCTTTTTACAATCACCTGCAAGTGTGAGTAACCATGTCATCCTATAAACAAATCAATTTAATTTGGAATGAATACATCCTTTTCGACTTAGAGAGGTCGATCCAAATCAGGTTGCCCCTTTTTCATGTTGCCTTGTTTTGGGCTTATCATAGTCGATTCATCTTATTTTGGAAACCCAATGGGTGGCGCCTGATGAAGGCGCATTTCCTTTCATGTTACAGGGAAAACAAGTCTCGCATCATTGGCCTTCAGCCATTTTGACCTATTGGTAAAAGAAATAACCAAGCAAGTCAAGCATAACATCGAAGTTTTTATTGGAACGATTACAGTTTTACCATCGTTCGATCACATCTCGCATGCGATTAGATGAAAAAATCTTCAATAAATGTATGTCATGTATAACCTGTCAGAAAGGAGACACACTTAGCATTTTACATAGCAAAGACATCTCTCAATGAGGTCGCCTCTTATAATGAAAGCAAGGCGACAATACATATCCCATAATCCCTATTTACGGGCTTCTGATGTCCGCCAGGATTTCAAAATAAGAGGAGACATCATTAAAAGATCGATCCACGGTCATCAATCGAACGACAATTTAATTCCAAACGTTTAATATGCAAATGGGGGCATTAATCCTGAAAGATTGCTTTGTGACATTTTTTTTTTTTGTAAAAATCATGTGATCCTTGTTTTAAGAAATCACTACACAAAAATGTGATTGCAAACATGGCTTTAGCTTTATGCCCCAAAATCTTGAATTGGAAGAATTTTAGACATAAAAAATGTCATCTTAATCCATGATTGAAAATTTGGATGAACCATCTATTCCATAGGGACGGCGTAGAAGTGTTTCAACTTTGTATCTAAAATTCATTGTCAAAAATTTTCATTTGTAAACTCAAACAACCAGGGCATTCGGTTGATTTCCATGAATTTCCTATCATGAAATTTCGCTAGGGAAGGAACAAATAGAGGGAAAAATCATACTTACAGTGATCCGCGAGAATTTGTTTTTTGTTTTTTTTTTTGTTTTAGGTATACCAACCTTCCATAGACATGCGCATGAGACAAGTGGGTATACTCTAAAAATAAAAAATCAGGTGATGAACCTATGGCTCAAGCTCCCACGATCCAAATATGGCATATTCCTCCCCAAGAGTACCCACCCAAGAGGGCTAGATATCGCCAATTTGGATTCTGAGCGGGAACGAACACGAAAGTCTCAAGTGCCATCAAACACGAGATCCTTTCGCATCCTCTCCCTATCTAAGGTAACCTAGAGGTGGTTGCAGTCGGGGTTTGACCGCCAGTGTATGCGATGTGTTGTGATCATCACAATGCAAGTCATGCACAGCAGTTTGTATCAAGCACCGCTTCAATATGTGCGTAAGATAAACATACATTCCCAACTCCAACCTGCAGGAAAGATGTCAGCAATCACTACACCCCTTATTTCTCCAATCTGCAAAAACATCTAACACAATGGTTAGCGTACGTACCTCACCTTCGAGAGCGTCTACAGAAAATAATGTCAGATAAACCAACCAACTTTTTAATCGGCTCAAGTCCTCTAGAATTTTGCGAAACCATATATTCTAGTTTAGAATAGTCCCCAGCAAAGTCGCCAGTCTGTCGCGACCCTCTCTCGGAGTGCGGCCGGGAGGAGGACTAATGGGCCGCCCGATCGTCGCCTGATCGGACGCGGGCCTCTCCGAAGGTCCATTACCCAAATCGCAACGGCTGGATATACGTGGTCGACCTTCGGTGTGGTCTGGTGACATGTGATATGTGTACATGCCAAGGAGTCGCCACCAAACGTTTCGTGGAGGGTACGATCGGAAACCCTATCGAATAGTTGTGAGCGATCTATTCGATTCTGCGAAAATCAGAGAAGTGGGATCGGGGACTTTGTTACGCCAACTGTCAGAGTTGACGCCCTTTCGGCACCAAAGTTGAATGATTTATCTACTCATAAGATTTCATGCAGACGAGTGGGGTACGGATCCTAAATCTAGGAGTTCATGCAAATAAGAATGACTATCCTAACACTCACAATCAATAGAAATAAGTGCGCAAATCAAGGATCCAAAACATGTGGATAAAACACATGAAAGCAGCATGGCCTCCCAAGTGAGGCCTCATTAGCCTAGAGAAGTATCAATCAAGACTTAGGAGTGATTTTGACATGATTTGCCCATGAGGGGCAGAATCGTAATTTTGAGAAATTTGTCATATCAGATGGAATGTACAGTCAAAAGATGGTAGAAATGGGATTGGCGATCAAATCTTTCCATTTCCTATTTTTCGGGAATTTTCAAGATTTTTTTGGAATTTAAAAGTGATTTTACCTTTGGAGGGGTAAAGTCATCATTTTGGACAAAGATGAGAACTGAAAATCTCAAATATAAGGGTTGGTCACCCACCTGACCCAAACCCTAACTTTAAGCAATTTTCAAGACTCGATTGGAACAAGAAAGACGATTTTTCCATTGAGGGGCAAAATCGTCATTTTGAGAAAAGAGACGGGATTCGAAACCCAAGCCTAAGAATTGGTCACCTATCTGACTCTAATTCTTACCTTGGCATTATCGACTTATCTTGCTTACACAACAGAGGCGACTTACCCATAAAAGGGTAATATCGTCAATTCTCAGAAGAACGGATAAGAAACCCCAAAAAGAGGGTCGACCAGTTGTCTGTGGTCAATCCTCAATTTTTAGGGATTTTTGGAATGTCTAGGATTTTCCCACGATTTTCCTATATTTTTTTGGATTTTCTATGGTTTTATAGCATTTTTTTTGGATTTTCTAAAATTTTTCAGATTTTTTTTTATTTTTTAAAATCATTTTTGGAATTTTTTATTAAAAAAATGTTTCGGACCGGGTCAACCCGACTCACTAGGGTCGGAACCCGGCCCAGACTCGAATCTGCTCGACCCACGCTCAAAACGACGCCGTTTCTTCCTTTTTATTTCCGGATTATTCAGACTTGATCCAACGGTTCCTATTAAACCGCGTGGCTAACCCACGGCCGTTGGATCAGATTACTAAAACCTACGGCCTAGATGGAACGGAGACTCAACCAGGGCCGTCTAATCCCTTTACTAAAACCTACAGTCATTATTAGAACGCGAGACTTGATCTTGACCGTCCACCCTCACTAATCTAAACGACGTCGCGCTACTACTAACCTAAACGGCGCCGTTTCAACCAATTTTGATTTTCTGATTTTAAAAACATTTTCGAATAAACCTAATTACTAATCGGACGGCCTCGAGAATTTAGACTCGATTTATCTTAGCCGTCCGATCTATTTATTCGAACAACAGATACCCCCAACGGCCGTGCTGACTAGATCGACACGTGGACCAATGGCCGACTGCCACCTAGGAACGCTGACTCGTTGACCCGCCACGTCAGCTCGACTTCAACCTCACGACTGCCTCTGAACGGAAGGTCGCGACCCTCCGGCGATGATCCAACGGCGTGATATCAACGGAATCACGCGAAACCAACGCCAATCGACTCGCAATCGTCTCTAGTTCAACATATCTAAGAATCGCGAGACTTTGTTCACCAAATCACGATCACAATGCGAGATGCCGAGTATGGCCATGGAAACTCAATCGCACAAATTACGCGAAATTAGGGTAATTCATTCACAGATTAGTACGAAAGGAAGTTCAGAACTCTTACCTTAAGCTCCGATCGAGCTCGCGCAACCTAGATTGGGCTAGGCAAGGATGAACAGGGCACGGCAATGGAGGTCAGATTTAGAGACTCAATTCAAGGTATTATGACGAAACTGATGCAAAAAAGATAGGCGATGATGGTCAGTAATGTCTAAGGAACAAAGCGCACACTCTAAATGCAAGAATGAGCAAGAAATGCATGGATCGCCATTGATGCACAGGGAGGAGCTCGGAAGCCTATCTCACCTGTTCCGGCGGTTTCTGGCAGCGCGGTTGACGGCGATCGACTCCCAGCTACTTGAGCGCCCTCCTAATGATCTCTTTGAGCTTTGGTCTAGCCCGGAGAGGCCTGACCGATGCTCTGCCAATTCGAGCTCTTCCCTCGACAATGGCGATGGAGGGCGAGCTCTCTCTCGTTCGTTCTCTCTCTCTTTCGCTTCTGTTTACTTCCCTCTAACCGAATCAACCAACGCCTCCTCTTGCCAGATAGATTGGCTCTTATAGCTCTTCGAAGATTTTTGGCGCGAAACGGGTTGCTAACTGTCTTGAAATGGCACGTGCTTGCGCGTGCCATTTGGTCCAAATGGCACCCGGAGACGGTGGGTAATCCGTCCAGCTCCGTTTGGTTCTTCCGTTCTCCCAATCTCACGCGAATTTGGCATAGATTTGAGCTGCATTTGAGAGTGTTGACTTTCGCAGGTTCCGCAACCTTGACCGGTCAATTATTCCCCATTCCGGCAACGTTAGGTGGTGCCACCGGTGTTGATCGACGGGGGACGACGAGAGGAATGAAACGCCCACCGTTCCTCTTTCAATTACTCGCGAATTGGCCTTCAATTTGACAATCAAAATTGAGTAAGGGGACTATCCATTCTGCGAGAAAGCTTAATGAAGAAGACGTCACTGTAGCGGACAGGTTCGACCGATTTGACCGGCGGTCTGACCGATCTGAACCGGTTCCGACTTACAATTTTTCAAATTAAACCCAAATTAATGGGAAATTTTTGCAATTGGACCTCAGAATCGAATTTAGGGCATGAATTTTTATCACGATATGCGATTTTGCCCAAAAGTTCATATCAATTTCAACAAAAACCCCAAATTTTTATTTAATGGCAAATCGAGGGATTGTGCAATTAAATGTTCAAATGATCAAATTGGACTAAATTACCTATGCCAATTATTCAAAATGATGAAAACCGTTGGGCAGTGTGTTCAATTTGCAATGGTAGTCCTTGAATTGAAAGTAATTTCAATTATGCCCAATTTCAAGGATTAAAATGCAATTTTAGTATTCAATTTTGCCCAATTTATGTAATTAGACATTCTGTGAGGGAAATTAGGTTAAATTGTAATAAGGGACAATTATATTGAATGTCAAGATCCTAAAAAATGCCAAAATTACAAATTAAAAGACTCAATTGATATTTTTTTACCAAATTCAATCATATGAGTTACAAAGGAACATGTAAAATTGAATCTGATTTTGAACTTTTTGTGAGGTCAAAAAGACAATGGATTTAAAATAAAAATATTGACTATTTGTCCATATTTTTGTGACCTCAAATGCTATTTTTCTTAATTTTTCTAGTATTTTCCTAATTTTTGAAAATATTAAAAAATACGAAAAATATGAAAAAATATTTTTTTTCAAAAATGATTCCTTAGGCTTGGCCAAGGCCACCAAAGTTGATTTTGTAATTTTTTGATTTTTTATGAATTTTTTATGAATTTTCTAAGAATTAAATGGAAAATGCTCATCCAAAATTAGGTGTCAACAAGCTTGTGAAGTGATTTATATTGTTGAGATTGGTTGAGCTGATGAAGAGATGGAATTTGAAACTACCTCCCTCCGGATTGACGGTTTTGTGAGAAAACCTTAGAGGTTTTGGGTATACTGAAGAAAGAAAATGACCCTAACAGTTATTAGCTTTAAGAGATTGTCGATAATTGGTGAAAGGTCATCAGAGGAAGAGTTCTCCTTGAAGGTAGGATATCTACCTAGACTACTTCTGTTGAGTTGTTTGATGGAAAGTATTCCCCGGGATTGCTCGAGAGCAAAGGTTGTTTAGATCCTAATAATCTTGTAAAGATCTGAAGATGATAGACCAATGTGAGGCGGAGTCCTGAAGGTCGCCTACGTGTAATAAAAGTGGTCAAGGACCCTTTGAATGAGACGTGAAGTCCTTAAGTGGATTGGGATTTGAAAGCCTTATGGCTAATTGCTATTTATAGTTTTGAGGAACTATAATGGATTTTGATAAGAGGAGTGAATGATTGGAAGAAATACGAGTAAGAGAACTCCTGCTCATGGATTACGAGCAAAGAGATGTTCATTATGGAACATGGAACGTGCCTGTGAGAAACGACAATTGCCTTGGTGTAAGGCTCGTAATGAGAAATTGATATTTTGTTCCTTCCATCATGAGGAAATTAAGGAGAAAGTTATGTCAGTTGTTTGACCTTATTGAATAAAATGAGATTGATTGAAGTTGAGCCGGAATTCCAAGAAATGACATTGTGAGTTACCACCCTAAAGAGTATGGTGTCGTTCTTAAAGGGCAATTGGACCATGAGATGGTCGTTGGGGGAAAGGAAAGTGAATGGACTTGATAGTCCTGGCTGTTTGTAACCCTAATGAATGGTTGAGTAAACGAAAAGAGCGCTTAGAATATGATTACAAAGTGACTTGAAGTAGTCGAATTGAGTATTCGATATGTGAATTTATGGAGACTGAGGAAGGACCTCGACTCCTTAGAACCTTGTCACTTGAGGTGATTGAGTTATTGGAAGGAGAATGTCAAGTATGGTGGCATTTGAATCCTAGAGTACAAACACAGCTGTTGACATAGACTCCAAGACTGACGTCCTATGGAATAGGAAGGACAAGGTGGATTCGAAGTAAAAGAATGTCACATAAGGGTATAGTTTCCTTTATAGGGTAAGAGACCCTAGTGTGGAAGGAAGAGGAGATCCTAATCGACTTGATATTAAGATTGAACGTCTGGACTAAGAAAGAAGATGCGGAACTTGGATGATTCCTGGAAGTGAAGTCCGAGAGACTATCCTTTAAGCAACGTTGAATTCCAGGATAATGTTGACGTTCTATTGAATGGATGAAATTGAGGTATGGTCGTATTAGCTGGTTGTGGAACCTAGAGGCTAAGGCACTAATGCTTCATGAGGAAAGAGTGACAAAAATGAACAAAATGTTGTATAGTCCAAGTGGGAATCCATGAGAGCAAAGGGCCAAGGTATGAACTCTCAAGTGAATGGTACCATGAAGCTTTTGAGAGTATCCTATGGACCATAAGGAAAATGCTCATTGTATACTAAAAGTGAAGAGCGTGAGCTGTGGGCTGGATAAGGTAAGATTCCTTGGTCGTGAAGTCTTTGGGAAATAGAATCCTCGTGGCCCTTCAAGGGTAGGAAATGATAGTGATTGAGTAAGGCCAATGCGAGCTACTAAGGTTTAAGGTTTTTTTTTTCTAAACCTGATGGATTATTGTGGATGATGCATGAGAAAAATCCCCCCCAATAATTACTCTGGTGATAAGACTGACTAAGAATGAAACGTATCGTGAATGGATGAGTGAACACGAAGGAGTTTTAAGGACTTAAGTCAAGTTGGTAATCACGCCGACAATGGTGTTTCCGTTTGGAATTGGAAGAATCATGAGAACGTAATGACGTGTTGTAGAAAAGAGGTATGAAGCGTAACAAGGCGATCTGAAGTGGACATTGGGTGTACGTCGCGGTAGTAAGACCCTACAAGTTGGGATGCGTATAATAGGAAATCGAGCATTACGTGATTGGCGATTGGGGGATAGACCTCACCTCACGAAGTGAGAGATTCAACTTCTAAATTGAAAGTTTGTCAATTGATTGGTATAATGACTACCTCAAGTATTGGGCTTGAGGGTCATGAAGAGAGCAATGTATGATAATCCACGGACCTTAATGTCCAAGGGATAGTATGGATAAAACTAACAGGGAGAAAATCCAGACTTTTGAGTACTTAGGAAAAGAACCTTGAAGTTGGGGGTAGAAGCCCTAAAGTCTCATAGGCGAATTACGTATTCAATAAAGGAGGAAAGTTTTAAAGTACCAGAAAGGAACAAGTGAACAAGCGACACAGACTTTGAGTATTCAAGGAGGAAAATTCACAAATATTACAAGGCGTCGCAAGGGAGAGAACCATTTCAGTCTAAAAGAAAAGAGAACTGAACTCCGAATAACCGTACTAAGGAAGTACGAACCAGACCAACTTTGATTTGAAGAATGGAGTTATAAAAAGTGAACAGAAAGAAATATCAATGAGGAAAAGACGAGTATAGATTGTGGAAAAAGGAAGATGACTTCCAAAGGATTATAGCTGTAACTAGTAAAGACATTATGGAAAGGTCAAGTACCGAAGGAAGCTACTTTGGAAAGAGAAGTACCGATGAATCGTCAATACCCTATAAGATTGGGTGATTTGGAATGTTGTAAATTTCGAGGACGAAATTTCTTTGAGGGGGCAGGGTTGTGACATTCCGAATTTCGGCCCCTCTCGAGGCTATTGAATGGAATGATATCAATCGAGGTATTTCAGTTGTATCTCGCTCGGAGCAGGCCGCTCTCGAGTTAACTGACCGAAAAGGGAAAGGCTAACGCGAGGTCGGGTACGTGGACCTAGGGAATGTGAATGAGAAATAGCGCTTTGACCATAAGGATTGTCGATGGAATATTTTGTGCCAGCAAAGATCGATCTAGGAACGATCATGGAATGCCTTGCTAGCGTTATACGTTGGGAGGCGGGTGATTCCGCTTAACCAATGTGTAATTTGCAGGAATTTCCTAAATCAGATTTCGATGATCAGGACCGCAAGAACTAGCGATAAACCCTCGCAATCACATGACAACCAAAGTCGCCACGACTTGAGAAATCCTAAGGTCGATTCGCGTAGCGCCTGCTAGAGTCGCCCGTCAGTTTGAGATAGATTGGAATTACAGTCGATGAGAGTTCGACATGAAATTGGACCTCGAGATTTGGGTATTGGACATTTAGGAATTCCAACATTTGAATTGAAATGGACGTCACCACATCAAGACCAATTTAGATTGGAAAAATGAAATTTTAGACGGCACGTGCAAAATGACCATTTTACCCCTCAACCCTTGCCCTTGTTTTAAGAATTGTTGAAGGACAAAATGGTCATTTGCATGTTCCCTTGTGGCTACTGAAAATCAAGAGAAAAATTGGTCAATGGAAGTCAATGGTGGACCAAGGTTTCTAGAAGCAGTGCCAAGTGTCACCCTTTGAGTGGCTTGCATTAATTACCAATCTAATCATCTTGACTAAGTGAATTATTAGAGCTAGTCTTTCTCTTCTTTCTCTTCACTTAGATGAGCACGCTCTCTCTCTCCTCCATCTTCTTCTTCATTTTTCTCTTCTTCTTCTTCTCGCCCGACTAGTCCCGACTACCTCCTTTCCTCAGTTCATAACTTCTTGGTCCGGTATTGGATTGAGGTAAAACCACCTCCATATGAAATATTATTGTATTGTGGTTCTAGGGACATATTATATGCTCAATTTGGCCCAGTATTTCTTCCAGTATGTCTGTTTGAATGGACTAAGGTCAGATTGAGGCCGAATCTGACTAGTTTTGGGGAAGAAGCTGTTTCGTGGGCTTCGAGAGTTCAAATGGCTCCAAATTTTTGGTGAGATCTTCTAAACTCATAGTACTAGGGTTGGCTAAGCTGTGGTTGCAAATTTATTTGAGAATTGAAGGGTTTTCATGGCTGATTTGAAGTGGTTTCTTAAAGGCAGTTTCTGGCCATTTGAGGAGCTTGTAGAACTAAGCTGATTTGAGGTTCTTAGAGTGTTATTTTGCTTCAAAATTCACGGTGAGCTTACCAGACATGTATAAAAATATTTTAGCAAGTTGGTTTTGTGATGAATGAGAGTTTTGAAGTGTTTGAAGGGCTAATTTGAGGTGAAAACCGAGAGACGTGTAAATCTGTTCCTAGCGCGCACTGATTTTAAATTGGCTCGTTCTAGGTCGTCCGGTATCCAAATTGAGCTCCGTTTTCACTCACACGTCCGTAAGACCTTGATGGACAAGTTTATAAATGTAGATTTCTAAAAAAAAATCAGTAGATCAATACCAGTTTATTCGGGACTGAATCTGGTCGTGGAAGGCCAAGAGTGGACAGCTTGGTGCCGCGACGATGCGTCGATCGTTTTATGGAATTGTTTGGCCTAAACCTTTATCAGGATGTTAGGTTACTAAAGGACGAAGTTTTGAGTTGGAATGAAAGGTTTTATGGACTGATTTTGTGAGAGGCGCGAGGAAACCCAATTATGTGCTGTTTTGATGAATTGAACTTGAGCGATTTCATGGCACGAAACTTGTGAAATCAAGGTTGAATTGAGGAGTCTTAATCTGGTTGTGGCATGTGGTTTGGCCATTTGGTGTGCTTTGTGAAAATTCTCATTGATTTGAGTGCATTAAGCGGATTGGTTTACCAATCGAGTCTTGAGAAGACTTGTGAATGACCAAATTTGAGATTTGCTTGAATTAAGCCGAGTGATGCTCGTGTTTTACTGAACATGTTCGAACTTGAAATGTGTTTTTTCCAGTGACAGATGTATAAAAACAATGCCTTGAATAGGTGAAAAATGCTTGAGTTTGTTGAGTGTGTTTTTGATTGAAAATTGAGGCATGAATGTATTTTCTAATAAAAATTGAGACTTTTATAACTGAATTTTTATGAGTGAATGGCGTGTGGGATCGCCGAGGAAATCTTAAGTGTACAGGCATATGGGATCGCCGGGAAAAATTATATGTGCACTGGCGTGTGGGATGGCCGAGAATTATAATTTGGGCCAACGTGGGAGGGAGTTACTCCCATTTGACCTGACGAGGTTGTGCGGCTAGAGAGTCCCATACTGACACGATTCTTCTCGATTGAAAATGGGTGTCGAGAGTCATATGGCGACCGAATCATCTCTAGGGCCGGACGCGAGAGTCTCATATGTACTGACGGGTCATATGAAGACTGAATCATCTCGCAGCCCTAAAAGTGGGCGGCCCAAGAAGGGTGGATATGGTAGGAATTGTTTTCTGGAAAAATTAAAGAATGGTTTTTGAGACACTGAATTTACCTCATGATTTGAAAATGGTCCAGAAAGGGGCGTGAGAGAAAAAAATGTGTTTTTTGGAAATTCAAGAAGTTGTACTTTTGAGAAAAGAATGGAGAGTTGCCTCATTTTTTGAGATGGCGTCGAGTGCTTAAGTGTGATTGAAAACCTTGTCTTTGTACGAAGCTTAGATTCTTCACGAGTTATGACTGAGTCGAGTCAATTTGAAGTACTGAAATGCCAAATTTTGGACAAGTACCCTATTTTTAAACATGCCAATGTTTTGAACTCAAAATACCCCATTTTTCAAAAGTGTCTGGAGGTACTGGCAGCCTAGTTTATGGTTAGGTTTGACTTGCCGGGATTATATATCTCACCCCGTCGTGGGATAATATTTTTCTGGTCTCAGACGATGGAAACCCGAACTTGCCACGGGTTGGCATTTAAGGAAGTCGATTAGAGGAAATCAATATTATTCTGATTGAGACCTTAGAAACCATATACTGTTTGGAATTAGATTTGTAACTGACTTTGACATTTATGAGATGTGTACATCTTTTCGTCCTAAGTCATCTTGTATTGTTTTATTTGTATGGGGTTGTTTCACGTTTCTGCATGCGTCTCATTTAGAAGCCTTGATTTCGTTGTTGGCCGTTGGATCTTGGGTAATATCTTGATAAGAGGAACGGCCTGGTGGGATGTTCGCATGCTCGCTGGGTTTGGGGCGTGATAGTATCAAGTGGCAATGAACCCTAGAAGTACCGATTGGCCTGTGGCCCCAGTGGTACCATTTGACTAAAAGTCATTACGATATCGATTGGCCTGTGGCCCCGTGATATCAGTTGGCAAGAGTGCCAGAGGAATAGATCGCGGCTTGTAGCCCTGGCGATACATCACGGCTTGTAGCCCTGGCGATGAGCAATGAAATGTCATCATGGTAATTTGTGATATTATGAGTTAAATTGTGCTAATGTGTGAAGCTTGGGTCCTATAGCATGTGATGTACTTGATGGTGATTTGTTATGCCAAGTATTTTGTGATAAATGATGCCGAGATGCCATATGCCATTGCTTGACGAATTTTTTGCATTCTTGCATGATTGTGTAGTCTAGTGGGATTAGTGGTTTGGTTTAGGTTGGGTTTCACTTGCTGAGATTTATATCTCAACCCGTTGGGGACTAACATTTTTCAAGTTCCAAGCGATGGAAATCCGAAGTTGCCATGGTTTGGCATGAGAAGAAGTTTCTAAAAGGAAATATATATAAACTCATTTGTTATCTTAGGAATTTTACTTTAATTTGTGGATTTAGAATTAAACCATGGGTATTGGAGGACTGTAACCAAAGAAAGTGAGTTTGTGAATATTGAGGGGTGTACCTTTTTATGTCCCAAGTCATACGAATTTTGTTTGTCTGACCATATGAGTTGTAACCCGAGGGATCCTGGGAGTCAAGGTAAGGATCAGGGTTCGGGGGGTGACATCCCCGTTTAAGTAGTATCAGAGCAAGGTCAGCGCGATCCAGTGTGATTGAGGTTTGGAGTGATAAGGAGGGATGACTTGAGGACAATTAGATAGTGAGACCTATAGAATTAGGCATTGATTGTTGAATCTTGAGGACTATAGGCTTGAACTTGTGAGGTATTCTAATGGTCCTAGTGTCGATCTAATGGATGATCTTGAGTGATTTTATTAATAAGGCTCACATGGAAGTGAGTAGAGATTGAGGAGTCATAAGCTTGAATTTGAGGTTGCTAGAGAATAACTGATGAATGAAGGGTCTATGATTGTGATTGTAGTTTGTCAATGACCCAACTTGAGGAGTATGAGTTATAAAGAGACGACTGGCATTAGTGGATTCAGGCATGAATTGCGTTGCATCTTGATGGTTTAGTTATCGATTGCTATTGACAACCTTGGATGAAATGAGATGAGGAGTGTACAAGGAAGAGGACAAGGAATATTTTGATTAGAGGCCAGTTGTGATCGAATGCATATGGATTTGACTTGAATAACGAATAGACTTGAGGTATATGGTTGAATATAGAAAATTGATCTGTGAGATGTGACGGTCATTGGTGGAACAAGAGATTTTCTATAATTGAGGCTTGCTGTGGAAACACTTGTGGTATGACAAGTGGTGAGAACGAACGTGCGGTGCATGAGTTTGTGGCTTTGAAATGAAAGCTGATGAGGGTGCATGCATGAACTTATCGCTGTTGGACTTAATAAACTGTCGCTTGGTATGGGACAAGTGGATGGGATACCTATAAACTGCAATGAAGCATGGTATGGGATGTGTGGAACGGGGCTTTCCCCGTAGATGTATGACTTGGGACAACCTGCAACGGCTAGGTATGATGAGGGCGGGGAGTGATCGCCGGGACAGAAAGGTCCGGATAAGGAGCGGCTCCTGCCAAGCTTCTAAGATGGTAAGAGGCAGGAATGACCCAAGTCATAACTTGAAAGGGAAAGTCTAGGTATCAGGTTAAGTCCAATTGTGGTTAAGAGATGTATGGCATGGGATTGATTCTCGAAATGAATGTTCAAAAGTGGCATGGCATGTGAAATGACGCCTATAAGTAGCATGGTTAAAAGGTTTGTGCTTGGTAGTGGATGCCGTTTGAAAAAGAAAAGTGATGTTGTGGTTGGCCTGTTAGGCGTGTTTTATGATTGGCATCATATGATTGGCTTAGCCAAGGTCTAACTGAGAGATTAGACGGCGTGTTGGGAGTTTATATCTCGTTGAACTGATGCTTGTTGAGAATGATAAAGCCTGTCGTGTTTGTGACAGAGTGGCAGATGCCTAATGCTTAAAGTATGGACGATTGACTTACAGAAGTAGCGCCTTGAGTAATTGCTGGGTGTTGACCTAGATGAGTTTTGGCCTAGTTGAGGCTTGCCTAGTAATTGGCTGATGATTGAGAAGTTGCCTCGTTGAGGCTAGCTTGATGAATGGTTGCTAATCAAGGATGATTTGGGATCCTTGAATAATTGACAATTAGTTGAGAATTGCCTACGAACCATTAGAGGGTTGTTTGCTGGTGATAGATGATGAGATGAGCAGCCTGAGACTGTTAGACTTGATTAGATGACGTAAGTCTTTGATTCTTGGAGGGAATCATAGTGGTTCAAGTGACATGAGAGCCTAATGGCATTGAATGACCAAAGTATGGTCGTAGAAGAGCATTGAGCTCAAGTATACATGGTGTGGAAGATCCGAGAACTAAGAAGGATCATGAGAGTTGAGTAAAGAGAACAATTGGAATGCGAGTACGAAAAGAGCGTATGGCTCGATTTTGTTAATTATGTGAGACCCAAGAGCTGAATGGGTCGTGAGAACTTTAAATGGAAATGAGAAAATTTGTTGGATAGGCAAGCTCGAGGAGGAGCTGCCATGATTGTCTAAGTCACTGTGGTGACAGATGCTTGTACTGATGAGTTAAAAGATGGAAGTCATGAGAAAGGTTACTCTGAGTTAATCCTTTCTAAATTGAATGCGTGGGAAGAACCATGAGAATTTTGAAAAGCTTGTGAGGCTATGTATAAAGTTGGGATTGACTGAGTTTGACGGAGGGATGAGATTTGAAATTGTCTCCCTCTGGATTAGGGAGCTTGGTAAGGAAACCTTAGAGGTTTTGGGTACACCGAAGAAAGAAAGTGACCCTGTCAGTTATTAGCCTTAAGAGGCCGTTAATGATTGGTGAAATGTTACCAAAGGAAGTGTTTTCCTTGAAGGCATAGTATCTGTTTGGATCTCACTCGTTGAGCCGCTCGATGGAAAATATCCTCTTGGGATTGTTCGAGAGCAAAGGTCGTTTGAATCTTGATAATTTTGCAGGGATCAGAGGATGATCAACCAATGTGAAACAGAGTCTCAAGGTCGTTTAAGCATATGTTAAAGGTGGTCAAGGACCCTTTGAATGAGACGTGAAGTCTCTGAGTGGATTGGAATTTGAAAGCCTTATGGCTTGTTGTTATTCTTGATTTTGAGGAATGGTAATAGGACTCAGTAAAAGAAGAGAATGATCGGAAGACTTATGAATAAGAGAACTCCTATTCATGGATTATGAGCAAAGAGATGTTCATTGTGGAACATGGAACGCGTCAACAAGAAACGGCTATGAACTTGGTGTAAGGCTCGAAATGAGAGATTGATGTTTCGTTTCTTCTGTCACGGGGAAAAATTAAGGAAAGAGTCAGGTCAATTGACGGACTTTATGGTTGAAATGAGAATGATTGAGATTGAAACGGAACCACTAGAAGTGGCGTTACGAATTATCACCCCTAAAGAGTAGGGTACCATTCTTAAAGGGCGATTGGACCATGAGATGGACGTTGAGGGAAAGGAAAGTGAATGGACATGATAGTCCTGATTGTTCGAAATTCTAATGAATGATTGGGTTAGTGAAAAGAGCGATTAGAGAGTAATTACAAAGTGACTCGAAGTAGTCGAATTGAGTATTCGATATGTGAACTGGTGGAGACCAAAGATGAACAAATCTTGTCACTTGCAGTGACTGAGACACTGATAGAAAAATGTCAAATCTGGTGACATTTGGAAATCTTGGAGTAAAACACCACGGTTAGCACAAATTCCAAGATTGACGTCATATACAATGGGAAGGACAAGGTGGATTCGAAGTGAGAGAATGCCACTAAAGGGTATAGTGTCCTTCGTAGGGTAAGAGACCCTAGTGTGAAAGGAAGAGAAAATCCAAAACTGTATTGATATTGAGATTAAGCGTCTGGACTGAGAAAGAAGACACAGAACTTGAATGATCCCTGTAAGTGAAGTCCGAGAAACTGTCATGTAGACAACGTTGAATTCCAGGGTAATGTCGGAATTCGGTTGAACGGATGAAATTGAGACAAGGTCACATTAGCTGGTTGTGAAACCAAGAGGTCAAGGTACTAATGCTTCTTGAGGAAAGAGTGACAAAAATGAACAAAACGTTGTATGGTCCAAGTGGAGACCCATGAGAACAGAGGGCCAAGGTTTGAGCTCTCAAGTGAAAAGTATAAAGAACAGTTTGAAAGATTCAACACCCGGTAGAAAGAAGCTGATAATAGTTGGGTTGAGTATCCAAGGAATATTTAGATTGGTTGTTACCGTCTTGAGAGACGATGATTTGACTCATTTAAGGAGTCTTGAGAAACATGAATAATTTTGAGAGTATCCTATGGATTCTAAGGAGATGCTCGTTGTATGCTAAATGGAAAGAGCACGAGCTGTGGGCTTGATGAGGTAAGATTCCTAAGTCGTGAAATTTATGATAAATGAAATCCCTGTGGAGCCTTTGAGGATTGGAATAAGTGACGAATCGACTAGGGTCGATATGAATTGCTGAAATTTGAAATTTCCTGAGATTGGTGAATTGTTACAGACGGATCGTGGGAAGATTCCCCACAAGAACTGTTCCATTGGTGAAATGGACTAAGGACGAGACGTAACACGAATGGATGAATGAACGTGAAAAGAGTTTTTGAGGACTTGAGTCAAGCTAATGACTATACTGATAATCGTGTTCCTGTTTGGAATCAAAAGGTTGATAGAATCATAATGAAGCGATGCAAGGAAGAAACTTGAGGTGTAGCAAGGCGAACTGAAGCAGGCTGTGTGAGTGCACCGTGACGGTAAGTCCACCTGGGTTGGAACGCCTAATGTACGATTGGGGTGATTTGCATTTGTCCTTGCGACAAAGTTCGGGAAACGTTGTAGGTAGCAGAAGACTTCGAGTCAATATCTACCACGAGGGAATAAGGTAATAGTATCCCCGAGAGGAATTGAGCAAGAGACAACGCTGATGCGTGAAATTGCTTGTGGATATAAGAGCATTGCTTGGATAAAGAAAGACCTCGAAGCTATGAGAACTATAAGAGGTTGAGGATTGAGCATTGTGTACTTGGTGATGGAGGGACAGATGTTTCCCCGAGAAATAAGAGATTCAACTTCTAAATTGGAAGTTCATTAATTGACTAGTTTGATGGCCACTGGAAACACCTAGGCTGAAGGCCAGAAGGGAATTGAAGTATTGCCATGATCGGACCCTGATATCGAAGGGATATGGAAATGAACAGAACATGGAGAATCAAGGTGTTCCTTGGGATGGCACAAAGGTGTGTCAAGATTACCTTAATACTATCGATGATATGGATCGAAGGTTGAATTAGTCTAATGTGTGGTCAAGCATTAGACAGGTCGACAAGAGAAAGAGACATGGCAACGAAAGTTGATGAATCACGATGATCATTAGAGATTTTCGAGTGGAATCGAGAAGGCTATACCCCATTTGGATAAGAAAGGGCAAGTTGATAAAGTCTTGAATCTTTGATGTTATGAGAGAAAGTTTGAAGGGGGTTATATGTCAAGTGGCATGAGGGCCAAAAAGTGAGTTATTGCGATGGTTTTGTAAGGAACAGAGTTATTTTGACAAATGAGAATGCGATGAGGCGTCTATGCCCCATGAGATTGGATAATTGAGAAGATGCCAAATTTCGAGGACGAAATTTCTTTAAGGGGGAAGAATTGTGACATTCCGAATTTCGACCCTCTCGAGGCCGTTGAATGGAAGGATATCGATCGATGTGTTTCAGTTGTAACTTGCTTGGAGTTGGCCGGCCACTCTTGAGTTAATTGACCAAAATGGAAAGATTGACGCGGAGTCGGGTACGTGAACATAGGGAATTTGAATGAAAAATGGCACTTTGACCATAAGGATTGTCGATGGAATATTCCGGGCCAGTAGAGATCGATCTAGGAACGAGCATGGAATGTCACACCCCGCATCCTAACGAGCGCACCAACATCATCCTAGCGCCGTTCTTTATTACGAACATTCCCAAGATCGAACGACAAGCGGTAGACAAGTAAGTACAAATGCACATGCGGAAGCGAACATACACAACTCCATACCAAAAGTTAAACAAAGATGACTTTAGGAAATAACACTTATACATATCATGAGACAGATTCGATTTTAAAAGATAATCATAAACTGACATACATAACTGGGATTAGAGGAAAGGTGGTCAGCCTAATCAAAAGGGGTCATCTAGTTAGGTCATGCATCACTATCCTAAGGGACACTCCCAAAAGCTAAGGACTACTACATCGTCTAAGGGTCAGGCCCACAGTCGCCAGAGTAGTCATTATCAGCCACAGGATCGTACTCCACCGGATCGTCAGGCTCCGAATCCACTGGGACTTCCTCTTTCAGATCTGACTCGGGATACACAGGGATATCTCCCTCCTCAGGATCGAACTCGAAATACACAGAAATGTCTCCCTCTTCAGGGTCAGACTCCAACTCCAAGGGTACGTCCTCGGCATCTTCAGGCTCCCGCTCGGGCTCTGCAATATCCATAGGTTCGTCATCGGCGTCAGAGGGCTCGATGACCTCACCATCTGCAACAGGGTTCTAGGACTGCGTCGATGGAAGATCCACCTCGAGCTCGGTCTTCGAGTCAGAAATCTCGCCATCTGGAGGGTACACATTCATCGGGTCCTTCTCGCCTACCACATCCTAGGCACATCAAAAGTCCTCAGAGGTTCGAAAGTAGTGTCGCCATCTCGATAGAACCATGTTGCATACCTATCCGGCCTCCAATGGTCTGTCCCTATGTCCACCCAGATGGTGCTGCGCTTCCTAATAAAAACCTTATCCTCTCCTACTGGGTACTCTATGACATACTCCTCGGTAAGCACGGGCTCCCCAAAAACTAGCGGCGGCATGGTTAGGGCTTAGGGTTTGTAAAAGTTTGGTCCCACGACGGGGTGAGATAAATCTCAATAAGCTCATCCTAAACCTAAACTAGACTCTTAGTACCTCTAGACACTCTCGGAACATGCAATGACCAAATAGATCAATTACGATACAAATGACGCATTACAATTCAATTAAGACTTATAACCTCATCAAATTCACAACGTTAGGCTAAGCTTCATACTTTGGTGCTTAAATAACTCATGATATGTAGGATAGCACTATACTTATTGCAATTGTAATTTCCATAGCTAGGCCCGCGTATTGACGCGTCAGGCTGAATTAATTAATGAACACGCGTTAACACGCCTCAGGTTTCTAACGCCATTCTTAAGACTCGCGTTAGTACGCTTCAAGTCGATCCCGCTTCTAACGCCTCATCATACATTTAAACCTCGCGTTTAACGCATCAATATACTACATGCACATAAGCTCATAATTCAATACATTAAGGCTAAACACATTTAATAGTGCATTTTATCGTTCAAGAATGCCATATGGTCTTTAAATTTCCAATTCCATGCGATGGAACCACATCACATTACCTGGCCATAATGAGATCATTTTAGTACTTCATGATCGAATATAATCCAAATCAATAACCATCAATCATTATCATCACAAATCAGCCAATGACATGAACAATAAAGTCCATTCATCGATTCATTATCCAATGCACCATTTAGCGCTCATAGTCGAAACTCACTAATAGTGGTCATCAATTCAATCATTCATTCCTTGTATTTTAGTCCATGGCCGAATAGCACTAGAGGGTCAATAGGTTATTTTAATACAATGTCTCACCGAATCACATCATGGACGAATTCACATACAAGAGTTTTTATCGATTCATTTAAGCTTAAATGATTCCTAGCATTCTTAATGGCACATCAAGGCATTCGGCTCCCTCATGGTCATGTTCTTTAGACTATCACCGCCAAGGTTTCAACATTTCAAATGCCATAAATCAACATTTCACTTAGCACACAAAATACATATTCGGATTTCTAGAAGTTCTCATAAGAACAGCCCATGAAAACCATCCAAACCACATCTAACTTGGTCCTTTAGTAGCTTAAGGTTCTAGGAAGGGTTTAGAACTAACTTACCAAGGCGAAGTGCTATTGAAACCGGTTGGGGAAGCGGCACAAGGTCTCGATCCGAAAGTGGCAAGGCGATTTTGATTCGGCGCAAGCAAAGAAGAGCCGAGGTTAGCCAAGTTTCTTCACTAAACTACTCTAAGCTTCTCTCAAAGAATAAATCACATAGGGGTTCGGTTCATAAGGAGGCTTACCACAGAAGAATGAGCTTACAAAGTTCACGGATTAGGCTCGAAGACCGGCGAAGAGCGGCGGAGGAAGATCGGCGCCGGCGTGGTGGCTCGGTTGTGAGGGAGCCGAGAGAGAAAAGAGAGAGAGCTTGGAGAAGAAGAGAGAAAATGAAAGTGAAGAGTGAGGGGGAGTGAAGGTTCGGCCGAATGGGGGAGAGGAAGAGCGGATTTGCTTCCTCCATTTCACTTGCAAGAGAGAGAGAGAGAGAGAGAGAGCTTCAGTGGGAGTGGTTGATGGGTTATGACCATGAATAGTACTCAAGAATGACTATGTGTAAGAAAGTGGTTCAAGGGGAAAACATCAAGTCAATTTGGTCAAATCTTGTCATTCCATGTCTTCTTAATAATTTAATGGCTAAATGACCAAAAGGTCCTCCAATTTTCGGCCAAGGGGGAACTTAAACCAAATGACTATTTTACCCTTGCTTAAACCTAAGAGAAAAAGCATTATCCTAGGGGTAAAAGGGTAATTTCAAATTGTCAGTCCGAAATTCACTTTTCTAATCGATATTGGGTGAATTCTAATCTTAATGGTCCTTGATGAGGCGACATCCAATTTATTACCGTTGGAATCCTCGAATGTCCGGCCTCCAATCTCGAAGTCCAATTTATGGCCAAATTCAGTCGTTTGTCATTCCAGCATATCTGAGACTAACGGGCGGCTCTTAGGAGTTATGCATATCGACCCGCGACTAATGTCACGTTTAAGAGTTACTCGAGCCACGGCGACTTTGGTTGTCATGTAATTTACGAGGGTCAATTGCTAGTCCCGAAGGTTACGATCGTCAGGAATCGGTTTAGGTTAATTCACAAATCATACTATGGTCATACGGAATCACCCGTGAACCAATCTTATGACGCTAGAAAATCGTTCTAGAACTATTCTTAGATCAACCTTTAGTAGTCCAAAATATTCCCTCGGCAATCCTTATAGTCAAAGTACCGACTCATGGTCAAGTTCTTTAGTCCACGTACTTAAATCCTATTTAGTCTTTCCACTTTGGTTAGTCGACTCAAGAGAGATCAATTCTGAGTGAGATTTACTGAAATACATCGATAGGCATTCATTCATTCATAAGCTTCGAGATAGGGTCGGAATTCAGAATGTCACAACTCTTCCCCCCTTACAAAAATTTCGACTTCGAAATTTACATTACAACCACCTACTAAAACAAATGGGGGTGCTGACGCCTCATCGCTTCCTCGCTTTCCCAGGTAGCTTCTTCAGTTCCATGGTGCTCCCAGATCACCTTTACTAACGGAATCGTCTTTTCCTTAGGACTTGCTCTTTCATGTCCCCGATTCTAACTGGCCTTTCCACATACGTCACCCGATCGTCCACTTCTATCACTTCATGGTCCAGTACATGTGTCGCGTCCGGTTCATACTTCCTCAGCATCGAAACATGGAACACATTATGGACCTACGACAAACTTGGTGGCAAGGCGAGTCTATAGGCCAAAGTTTCGATTCGTTCCAAAATTTCAAAAGGGCCTACGTACCTCGGACTCAACTTTCCCTTCTTTCCAAACCGAGATAAACCTCGCATCGGCGATACTTTCAGGAAAACATGGTCTTCCACTTGAAATTCTAAAGGTCTGCGCCGCTTGTCGGCATAGCTCTTCTGGCGACTCTGCGCGGTTTTCAATCTTTCTCTTATGACTTTTACCGCCTCTACCGACTATTCCACTAATTCTGGGCCTGTTATACTTCTTTCACCATCCTCATCCCGACATACTAGAGTTCTGCAGACTCTACCATACAATGTCTCAAACGGTGCCATTCTGATACTTTGCTAGTAGCTATTATTATAGGCGAATTCCACTAAGTGTAGCTAATCTTCCCAACCTCCTTTAAAGTCTATCACACAAGCTCTTAGCATATCTTCAAGCGTCTGAATCATCCTTTCAGATTGCCCATCCGTCTGAGGGTGATAGGCGGTACTATACTGTAACTTTGTTCCCAAAACCTCTTGTAGGCTTTTTCAAAATGAATCAGTGAACTTGGGGTCTCTATCTGATGTGATTGTCATAGGGACTCCATGAAGACGAACTCTGTATCGCATGTACAATTCTGCGTACCTATCCATGGCGAAGTCTTTCCTCATCGCCAAGAAATGCGCGGACTTAGTCAGTCTATCCACTATTACCCAGATCGAGTCATGACCTCTCTGGCTTCTTGGCAAACCCATCATGAAATCCATAGTGATATGTTCCCATTTCCACTCAGGAATCTCTAAAAACTGTAACATTCCACCAGGCTTACAATGTTGCGCCTTAACTTGCTGACACGTCAAACACTTAGCCACGTGTTTGGCTACGTCTACTTTCATTCCGTTCCACCAGTAATGCTGACGCAAATTCTGATACATCTTAGTACTGCCCTGATGGATGCTGTAGTTGCTTCTGTGGGCTTCGGATAAGATCTTTTCCCTTAGTTCTTCGTCATTGGGTATGCACAGGCGCCCATGAAATTTCAGAATTCCATCTTCTGATGCTAGAAAGTCGGGTTTCCTTTTTGCGGCATCCATTTCTAGGATCTTTTGGATGTCGGGGTCCGTAGACTGCGAAGCTTCACCTTTTCCTGAATTTTTGGTTCGATTCTCAATGTCGCTAGCAGAATAGACAGTTGGAAAATTTCGAAGCTGAACTCCGAATCCCTTATCCCTTCTAATAGAGTCCATTCTTTAACCATCATGTGCGCAATGCTCGATTTCCGACTAAGTGTATCCGCAACTTTATTTGCCTTTCCAGGGTGGTACAAGATGTCACAATCATAATCCTTGAGCAACTCCATCCACCGACGTTGCCTCATGTTCAACTCCTTTTGGGAAAACAAGTACTTCAAACTCTGATGGTCCGTATAAATCTAAAACCTTTCTCCGCATAAGTAATGCCTCCAAATTTTCAATGTGAAGATGATAGCTGCCAATTCCAAATCGTGCGTCGGGTAGTTCATCTCGTGGGGTCTTAATTGTCGCGATGCGTAAGCAACAACTCTTCCATGATGCATTAGAACGCATCCTAATCCCTTTAGCGACGCATCACTATATATCTCATAATCTCCGGGTCCAGAAGGAATCGTCAATACTGGTGCGGTTGTCAATCAATGTTTAAGTCCCTGAAAACTCCTTTCGTACTTATCCATCCATTCGAACCGCGTATCCTTTTTCGTCAACCTCATCAAAGGAGTGGCTATCGAGGAGAACTTTTCCACGAACCTCCTATAGTAGCCTACCAAACTCAGAAAGCTCTGGATCTCTGTTACTGACGTAGGTCTGGGCCAATTCATTACTGCCTCAATCTTTGCTGGATCCACTGAAATTCCATTTCCAGAGATGACGTGTCCAAGAAACGCAACTTCGTTAAGCCAAAACTCACACTTACTGAACTTGGCGTAAAGTGAGTGTTCTCTTAACGTCCGTAGAACTACACTCAATTGCTTCTCATGCTCCTCAAGGCTCCTCGAGTAAATCAAGATGTCATCGATGAAGACATTGACGAATTGGTCCAAGTACTCCTTGAATACTCGGTGCATCAAATCCATAAAAGCGACTGAGGCATTAGTCAACCCAAATGGCATGACTGTAAACTCGCAATGCCCGTACCTTGTCCGAAAGGCCGTCTTCGGTATATCCTCCTTCTTAATCCTCAATTGGTGATAACCCGTCCTTAGGTCTATCTTGGAGAGCACATACGCTCCTTGTAATTGATCAAACAAGTCGTCTATCCTTGGCAACGGATACTTGTTCTTGATGGTCGCCTGATTCAATTGCATGTAGTCAATGCATAAACGCAATGATCCATCCTTTTTCCTCACGAACAAAACTGGAGCTCCCCACGGTGACGCGCTCGGACGAATAAATCATTTGTCCAGCAATTCCTACATCTGAACCTTCAGCTCCTTTAATTCCGATAAGGACATCCTATAGGGTGCTTTTGAGATCGGCTCTGTTCCAAGGGCTAACTCAATCACGAATTCTATTTCTCTTTCTGGTGGCAACCCTGGTAATTCTTGAGGAAAGACATCTAGAAAGTCACGCACCACAGCTATGTACTCTAGCTTGGGTTCCTCGATCGTCGGATCAACCACGGCAGCTATGTACGCTTGACATCCCTCATCCAATAACTTAGACACTTCAAACAATGAAATTAAAGGAATCGAGGTTCCTCCTCGACTTCCCACAAACTCAAATCTGTGGTGATCATTCGGATGGAAGTGGATCACCCTGCTACCACAATCGACAACAGCTCGCTGTTTACTACACCAATCCATTCCAATAATAACATCAAAAGCATACATGGGCAGACAACTAGATCTATCCATTCCTCACTACCACCAATGACTATCTTACAGCCCGAACAACCTAGCGAGATTAGCACTTTATCTTTTAACGGGGTAACATGCAATATCATATCTAGCAGTTTCAATTCAATTCCAACCAAATCAGCAAACTAAGTAGATATGAACGAATGTGATGCTCCAAGGTCAAACAATGCATAGGTAGCATGATCACATAAAGTAACCGTACCTGTGACCACACCAGGCACGTTTTTCGCCTCTCTACGCGCCACAGCATAAACTCTTCCTTGAGCTGGCCTATTCAAGTTGTTCTGTGGGGCTCCAGCCGGCGGTCCCACTGGCGGTCGTTGTCCTTGAGACTGTGGTCTTGGGGCTTGACTCGGGCAGTTTCTCATCTGATGGCCTAGTTGGCTACACTTAAAGCATGCGTCTGTCCTACTTGGGCAAGGTCCGTTCCCATGTTTCCTTCCACACAGGCGACAATTCCAACTTGATTGGTGAGCAGCTTTTCCAATGTTCTTCCTGGCCGGAGGGACAAAGCGTCTATTGTTTGTCATCGGCCTCTTGCCGAGCTGGCAGTTGTCCCTAACCGGAATGAACCGTGGTCCAGGAGCGATTCTTCTTTCTCTCATGTCCCGTTCCACCAACTGGCCCCTTTCATAAATCTCATCATAGCCCTGCAAGTCCAAAAGCATTAACTGGCTACAAAGGTCGGGCCTCAGCCCATCTCTAAATCTCCTTGCCTTATCCTCCTGATTCTTAATCATCCTCGGGGCTTAGACAGTCTCGAGAACTCAGCTTGATACTGATCAATAGTCATCTGGTTCTGGCGGAGGTTTTGGAATTCAACCAACTTCTGCTCTTGAGCCGCCTTAGAGAAATACTTTACGTTGAAGACTTCTGAAAAGGCAGTCCAATTTGTCATCGTGCCTTCAGGGAAAACTCTTCCCTTGGTGGCCTTCCACCAATCATTTGCAGTTCCACAGAGCTAGTAGACTGCTAGGGTCACTTTCTCAGCCATAGTGCACCCTAAAACTTCAAAGGCCTTCTCTAGTTCCTTAGTCCAACTAGGGGCAGTCTTAGGATCCCTTGTGCCATCAAACTTAGACGGCTTCAGCTTCATAAATTGTTCTACTAGCTGACCCATTAAATGATTTCCAGCGCCTGCGGCATTGCCACCTTCGTTACCCTGACCGTTGTTCCCATTGTTACCATGATTTCCATTGTTCACGTTTGCCAGATTGGCGGCAGCAATGGCAGCTTATGTCGCCTCGGCAACAGCAGCAGCTCTTTCCTAGGCCTGCCTTTCCATCAGGTTCCTAATCTCTTCCAGCACTCTTATGACTCCATCAACTCTAGGGTCTTCTACCACTTGAGGTCTAAAGCTAGACGCTCCCCCGGTTCCTCGAGTTCGGTTGCTCATCTTGCTAAGCTTTACGACACCTGAATCACTATAAATTCATCATGGAATTAGAGACCTAAGCCATCTACTTAAGTTTAGTAATCACATGCTACCTTCAAAGCAACAATCACAACCAAGGCATTCATTCATCAAGCAACCATCAGAAGTGCTATAATTGGAAATTCACAATCGGACCTTAAGTCCAGACGCATCTGCAACTTAGTATAATCATAATCAGCTATCCAATCAAACATTTAGTAAACAACACTAGTGCCAAGTACGAAGTTCTGTAGCCTTATAATCACCCAAGGTGATGCCAATTCAATATGCCAATCACAAGCGCCATTTCACATGTCATGCATTTCATGCCTAACTCTAGCGAACCCCTAAGGTCTCGCTACCCAGTCATTCTTCAAAGTCATCACACCTTATTACTCTAGTCCTCAACCAACTTGGATCGAGCTGACCTTGCTCTAATACCAACAGAACGGATAATGTCACACCACGCATCTTAACGAGCGCGCCAACATCATCCTAGCACCGTTCTTTATTACGAACATTCCCAAGATCGAACGACAAGCGATAGACAAGTAAGTACAAATGCACATGCGGAAGCAACATACACAACTCCATACCAAAAGTTAAACAAAGATGACTTTAGGAAATAACACTTATACATATTGTGACATTCAGGATTTCCGACCCCTCGAGGCTTGAGATATGAAATGGAAGTTCGAATTGGCAATTGGAAATGAAGAATTTCAAAATTGGAAAAGGATTTGACGTCGTCCCGTCAATGGCCATTCAAAACGAGAAAAACAAATTTTCGGACGAAAAATGCCAAATGACCGTTTTACCGCTCACCCATTTGTCTTTGCCTTAAGGATCTTTGAAGGTCAAAATGGTCATTTCTCCCACACCATGAGGCTGCCGAAAATCCACTTGAGGGAAGTCAATGAGGGTCAATGCCAAATGGGATCAATAATTGGAGCCAAGGACATGTGTCACCCTTTGAGTAAACCAATTATTGAGTGTCATTAAATTCCATCTTGTCATTTGGCACCAATAATTTGTGGACATCCCCCCAACTCCTGTTTGGTCGTGGACTCCCTTCCCCCCTCTCCATTTCCTTCAAAATTTGCTTCTTTTCCTCTTTAGTAAAAATTACTCGAGAAGACCAGTTTCTATGCCTCTGTTCGGTCCGTACGAATGCTACCTTTGGTTACCTTTTCGCCGGCCACCGACTACCACAGGTTATTTCAAGATGTCCTTGACAGTTGCTCGTTGGTTTCATGCTTGTTGGAGGTTTGGTTAATTTATGGTGATTTTTGGAAGAAAAGCGGACAAATTCTGAGCTAGCTGAGGAGAAGTGTTGGTTCTAGCTCTTAGAAATTCCAAATGACCTCAAATTTTTTAGGAGAGCTTCATAACATTTATTACTATGTTCAGATGGTCTATAGCGGTAAATAGATGGTTTTAAAATGAGTTTTATGGCTGATTATGGGTGGTACAAAATTGGACAGATTCTGACCCTCGCGCGCCAACAAGAAACCGAGTTGATTGGAGGTCTTCGGGGAGTTGTTTCTCTTCGAAACTTTCGGTGAACCTCCCCAACACTTATATTGAGGTTCTAGCAAGTTCATTGCATAATAAATTATGACCTAGGATCGAAGTATGGACTGATTATGCGGGATAGGCTCAAACCGGTTGTGTTCTGTTTCTGCCCTATTTCGACCAATGCTGTTAGGGATGCTTTAAGTGGTATTTTGGCATCAAAATAACTCATGAGACCTTATGAGATGTTGTGTGAGGTGTTAATTGGAAGTATTTGAAGTGGCTTGGGATTTGGGAGTGATTTAAGGGCTATTTTGAGCAGGAAACACCAAGTTATATTCTGCTCTAGATTTTACTGTTTAAACAGAATATATTAAGGGTTTGTGGAAGTATTGTGGTGTATTCGATCATTTGATGAGGCATCTTGAGTTGCCATTTGATTAATGATTGAGGGATTGGTATCAAGGAAGTGAGAATTGATTGGATTTTGATCCAAAATTGATGAATTTCCTAGGACGGTACGAGAACCTTGGGTTGCCGAACATTTGTGGGGTTGAGGAGGATTGATCGAAGTGGATTTTTGCTAATTGCTTGAGGTAAGTTATTCCTAAACCTTTATTAGGATGTTAGGTTACTAAAGGACGAAGTTTTGAGTTGGAATGAAAAGTTTTATGGACTGATTTTGTGAGAGGCGCGAGGAAACCCAAATCTGCCCTGTTTTGGCAAGTTGTGCTTGATTGATTTGTGGCATGAGGAACTATGAAATCAAGGTGATTTTGAAGAGTCCTAATCTGGTAGTAGAATGTGGTTGAACTTCTTGGCATGTTTTACAAAAATTCCCATTTTAATTGAGTGTAATGAAGGGCATGGATGACTAATCAGGTCTCTAATGGAGATTTTGAAACCGTGATTGATGTCAAGCTTGAGTTTTGTGAAAATGGCTGAATGATGCTTGTTTTCTTAATGGGAATTTCGTAACATGGAACGTGTTTTGTCCAGTGAGGGACGTTTGAAATGAATGCCTCGAGTAGGCGATGAACTGCTTGATTTCATGAGTTGTTATTGAATGAAGTATTTTGAGGTGTGAATTATTTTCTTTGAACGAAAATTTGAGGCTGCTTTATAATTGGAAATTTTATGAATAAATGGCGTATGGGATCGCCGAGGAAATCATATTTGCACTGGCGTGTGGGATCGCCGGGAAAAATTATAAGTGCACTGACGTGTGGGATCGCCAATGGCGTGTGGGATCGCAAAGGAATTTATAATTTGGCCAACGTATTGGGAGGGAGTTACTCCCATTTGACCTAACGAGGTCGTGTGGCTAGAGAGTCCCATACTGTCGCGATTCATCTCGATTGAAAATGGGCATTGAGAGTCGTATGGCGACTGAATCATCTCTAGGTCCGGACGCGAGAGTCTCATATGTACCGACGGGTCATATATAGACCGAATCATCTCGTAGCGCCAAAGTGGGCGGCCCAGGATGGGCAGAAATGGAAAGACTTATTTTCTGGGAAATTCAAAGAATGGGTTTTGAGAAATCGAAAATGCCTCATGATTTGAATAATTTTCCTTAAGAATGAAAGTTGTCTTGCGAGTTTTAAGTCTGCTTCATGTGATAAAAATGGCCTTGGAAGGGCGTGATAGAAAATGATATGTTTTCGAAATATCCTCATTTTTGAGATGGCGTCGAATGTTTGCTTTTGATTGAAAACCCTGTCATTTTACGAAACTTAGACTTATCATGATTTTCTTGACTGAGTCGAGTTGATTTGAAAGTGCTAAAATACCAAGTTTTGATAAGTACCTGTTTTACTATGCCAAATATTTTGAACCCCAAAATACCCTATTTTTCGAAACGTCTGGAGGTACTGACAGCCTAGTTTAGGGTTAGGTTTAGCTTACTGAGATTTATATCTCACCCCGTCGTGGGATAATATTTTCAGGTCCTAGACGAAAGAAACTCGAGGTTGTTATGGATTGCATTTGGGAGAAGTCATTGGAAGAAATGAAGACTTTATTTGATTGAGACCTTAGAGACCGTATAGTGTTTGGAGTTCAAATGGCACTTGACTTTGGCATTAATGAGAAGTGTACCCCTTTCTTTTGTCCTAAGTCTAGTGAAGTTATTAGATGGAGTTGTTCCTGCTTTCGCATGCATGTTTCATATAGACCTTTAAGCATTGGCCGTAGGTTCCTGGGAGATCATCAAAGGTAACGGCGAAGGTGGGATACTCGCGTGCTTGCCGGGTTCGAGGCGTGACATTTCCGTTTAAGTTGTATCAAAGCAAGGTCAGCTCGATCCAGTGTGATTAAGGTTTGGAGTGATAAGGAGTGATGACTTGAGGACAATTAGATAGTGAGACCTTTAGGATTAAGCATTGATCACTGAATCTTGAGGATTATAGGCTTGAACTTGTGTACACTTTAATGGTTCTAGTGCCGATTTAGTTGATGATCTTGGGTAATCCTATGATAGAGGCTCACAAGGAAATAAGAATAAATTGAAGAGCCATAAGCATGGATTTGAGGTTGTGGATGTGTTTGAGGCTAATAGAGAATTGCTTATGAGTAAAGGGTCAATTGGATTGTGTGATCGTGATTATGGCCTTGAGGTATATTGTTGAACATAGGCAATTGATCTGTGAGATGGTCATTTGTGGAACTAGAAATCTTCTGTTGATAAGAATTGATCTAGAAGTGAATGTGATATGACGAGTAGTGAGGACGATCATTCAGTGCATGAGCTTGTGGCATTGAAATGAAAGTTGAGGAAGGTGAATGCATGAGCTTATCATTATTAGACTTGATAAACCGTCGCTTGGTTTGGGACGAGCTGATGGGATACCTACAAACCATAATGAAGCATGTTATGGGACGTATGGAATGGGACTCTCTTCGTAGATGTATGTCTTGGGACAACCTGCAATGACCAGGTCTGACGAGGGCGGGGAGTATACGCCGGGACAAAGAGGTTCGGACAAGGAGCGGCTCCTAGCAGGCTTCTAAGATAGCAAGGAGGCAGGAATGACCCAAGTCATAAATTGAAAGAGAGAGTCTAAGTATCGGGTTGAGTCTGATTTTGGTTAAGAGATACATTGCACTAAAGTGATCCTCAAGGTGAATTTTTAAAACTACATGGCATTTGTCATAGCGCATGTGATTGGCATAGTTAGGGGTTTCGTACATGGCAGTGGGTGTTGTTTGAAAAAGAAAATTGACACTTGTGTTTGGCCTGTATGGCGAGTCTTGGCATTGAATGCCATTGGGCGATGTCTTTTGAATGTGAGAAAGCCTGCTGAGTTATTGCTAAGTCACAGATATGTCTGGACTTAAGGTGTGAATGTTTGACGCATTAAATTATGCCTCGAGAGTTTACATGATATTGGCCTACTTGAGTTTTGGCCTTTGCCTAAGTAATTATCGATTGATTGAGGATTTGCCTAAAACCACTGGGTGATTGATTGCTTGTAATAGCTATGATGTTGAGCAGCCTAAGACTGCTAGACTCGAGGAGATGACTTAAGCCTTTAATTCCTGAAGGGAATTATAATAACTCGAGTGACATGAGAATCTAATGAGGTTAAACGACCAGAGTATGTTACAAGAGGAGTATTAGCTCGGGTATGCAAGATATGAAAGGACTCTAGAACTGAAAGGAGTCATGAGAATTGAATAAAGATGAACAACTGGAATATGAGCACTGGAAGGGTATTTGGCTCAAGTTTGAAAAGTGCGTGAGACCCAAGAGTTGAAGGGGTCGTGAGAACTTTAAATGGAAATGAGAAAAATTGATGGGTAGGTATGCTCGAGGAGGAGCTGCCATTGTGCCTAAGTCCCAGTGGTGACAGATATTAGTGCTGATGAGTTAGCTGATGAAAGTCAAGAGAAATGTGACTATGAGTTACTTATTTCTAAATTGAGGGTGTGGGAAGAACCGCGGGGGTTTTGAATAGCTGGTGAGATGGACTACGTGGTTGAGGTCAACTAAGGTTCGATGGAGAAAGTGAATTTGAAACAACCTCCCTCCGGGTCAACTAAGGTTCGATGTTAATCATAAACTAACATACATAACTGGGATTAGAGGAAAGGTGGTCAGCCTAATCAAAATGGGTCATCTAGTTAGGTTATGTGTCACTATTCTAAGGGACGCTCCAAAAAGCTAAGGACTACTACATCGTCTAAGCGTCAGGCTCACTGTCGTCATAGTACTCCTCATCAGCCATGGGGTCGTACTCCAACGAATCGTCAGGTTCCGAATCCACCGGGACTTTCTCTTCTGGATCTGACTCAGGACACATAGGGATATCTCCCTCCTTAGGATTAGACTCGAAATACACGGGAATGTCTCCCTCCTCAAGGTCGGACTCCAACTCCAAGGGTACGTCCTCGGCATCTTCAGGCTCCGGCTCGAGCTCTGCAATATCCATAGGTTCGTCATCGGAGTCAGAGGGCTCGATGACCTCACCGTCTGCAGTAGGGTTCTAGGACTGCTTCGACGATAGATCCACCTCGAGCTCGGTCTCCGGCTTAGAAATCTCACCATCTGGATGGTACACATTCATCAGGTCCTTCTCGCCTACCACATCCCAGGGCACATCAAAAGTCCTTAGAGGTCCGAAAGTAGTGTCGCCATCTCGATAGAATGAGGCTGTATACCTATCCGGCCTCCAATGATCTGTCCCTATATCCACCCAGACGGTGCTGCGCTTCCTAATAAAAACCTTATCATCTCCCACTGAGTACTCTATGACATACTCCTCGGTAAGCACGGGCACCCCGAAAACTAGCGGCGGCATGATTAGGGCTTAGGGTCTGTAAAAGTTTGGTCCCACGACGGGGTGAGATAAATCTCAATAAGCTAATCCTAAGCCTAAACTAGACTCTTAGTACCTCCAGACACTCTCGGAACATGCAATGACCAAACAGATCAATTACGATACAAATGACGCATTACAATTCAATTAAGACTTATAACCTCATCAAATTCACAACGTTAGGCTAAGCTTCATACTTTGGCGCTTAAATAACTCATGATATGTAGGATAGCACTATACTTATTGCAATTGTAATTTCCATAGCTCGGCCCGCGTATTGACGCCTCAGGCTTAATTAATCAATGAACCCGCGTTAACACGCCTCAGGTTTCTAACGCCATTCTTAAGACTCGCGTTAGCACGCTTCAAGTAGATCCCGCGTCTAACGCCTCATGATACATTTAAACCTCGCGTTTAACGGATCAATGTACTACATGCACATAAGCTCATAATTCAATACATCAAGGCTAAACACATTTTATCGTTCAAGAATGCCATACGGTCTTTAAATTTCCAATTCCATGCAATGGAACCACACCACATTACCCGGCCATAATGAGATCATTTTAGTACTTCATGATCGAATATAATCCAAATCAATAACCATCAATCATTATCATCACAAATCAGCCAATGACATGAACAATAAAGTCCATTCATCGATTCATTATCCAATGCACCATTTAGCGCTCACGGCCGTAACTCACTAATGGTGGTCATCAATTCAATCATTCATTCCTTGTATTTTAGTCCATGGCCGAATAACACTAGAGGGTCAATAGGTTATTTTAATACAATGTCTCACCGAATCACATCATGGCCGAATTCACATAGGTCCAATCAAGAGTTTTTATCGATTCATTTAAGCTTAAACGATTCCTAGCATTCTTAATGGCACATCAAGGCATTCGGCTCCCTCATGGTCTTGTTCTTTAGACTATCACCGCCAAGATTTCAACATTTCAAATGCCATAAATCAACATTTCACTTAGCACACAAAACACAGATTCGAATTTCTAGAAGTTCTCATAAGAACAACCCATAAAAACCATCCAAACCACATCTAACTTGGTCCTTTAGTAGCTTAAGGTTCTAGGAAGGGTTTAAAACTAACTTACCAAGGTGAAGTGCTACTGAAACTGGTTGGGGAAGTGGCGCAAGGTCTCGATCCGAAAGTGGCAAGGCGGTTCTGATTCGGCGCAAGCAAAGACGAGCCGAGGTTAGCCAAGTTTCTTCACTAAACTACTCTAAGCTTCTCTCAAAGGCTAAATCACATAGGGGTTCGGTTCATAAGGAGGCTTACTACGGAAGAATGAGCTTGCAAAGTTCACGGATTAGGCTCGAAAATCGGCGAGGAGCGGCGGAGGAAGATCGGCGCCGGCATGGTGGCTCAGTCGTGAGGGAGCCGAGAGAGAAAAGAGAGAGAGCTTGCAGAAGAAGAGAGAAAATGAAAGTGAAGAGTGAGGGGGAGTGAAGGTTCGGCCGAATGGGGGAGAGGAAGAGTGGATTTGCTTCCTCCATTTCACTTGCAAGAGAGAGAGAGAGAGAGCTTGAGTGGGAGTGGTTGATGGGTTATGACCATGAATAGTACTCAAGAATGACTATGTGTAAGAAAGTGGTTCAAGGGGAAAACATCAAGTCAATTTGGTCAAATCTTGTCATTCCATGTCTTCTTAATAATTTAATGGCTAAATGACCAAAAGGTCCTCCAATTTTCGGCCAAGGGGGAACTTAAACCAAATGACTATTTTACCCTGGCTTAAACCTAAGAGAAAAGGCATTATCCTAAGGGTAAAAGGGTAATTTCCAATCGTCAGTCCGAAATTCACTTTTCTAATCGATTTTGGGTGAATTATAATCATAATGGTCCTTGATGAGGCGACGTCCAATTTATTACCGTTAGAATCCTCGAATGTCCAGCCTCCAATCTCGAAGTCCAATTTATGGCCAAATTCAATCGTTTGTCATTTAAGCATATCTCAGACTAACGGGCGGCCCTTAGGAGTTACACGTATCGACCCTCGACTAATGTCACGTTTAAGAGTTACTCGAGCACGGTGAGTTTGGTTGTCATGTAATTTGCGAGGTTCAATTGCTAGTCCCGAAGGTTATGATCGTCAAGAATCGGTTTAGGTTAATTCGCAAATTATATTATGGTCATACGGAATCACCCGTGAACCAATCACATGACGCTAGCAAATCGTTCTAGAACCATTTTTAGATCGACCTTTAGTGGTCCAAAATATTCCCTCGGCAATCCTTATGGTCAAAGTACTAACTCGTGGTCGAGTTCTTTAGTCCATGTACTTAAATCCTATTTAGCATTTCCCCTTTGGTTAGTCGACTCAAGAGAGATCAATTCTGAGTGAGATTTACTGAAATACATCGATAGGCATTCATTCATTCATAAGCTTCAAGATAGGGTCGAAATTCAAAATGTCACATGGAATGTCTTGCTAGCGTTATACGTTGGGACGCGGGTGATTCCGCTTAACCAATGTGTAATTTGCGAGAATTTCCTAAATCAGATTCCTATTATCAGAATCGAAGGAACGAACGATAAACCCTCGCAATTACATGACAATCAAAGTCGCCACAGCTTAAGAAAAATCCCAAGGTCGATACGCGTAGCGCCTGCAAGAGTCGCCCATCAGTTTGAGATAAATTGGTATTACAGTCGACGGGAGTTCAACATGAAATTGGACATCGAGATTTGGGTATTGGACATTGAGGAATTCAAACATTTGAATTGAAATGGACATCGCCTCATCGAGGGTGGTTTATATTGGAAAAATGAAATTTCGGGCGAAAAGTGCCAAATGACCATTTTGCCCCTCAACCTTTGGCCTTGGCTTAAGAAGTTTATAAGGTCATTTTGGTCATTTTAAACCCCTAGGGGCTACCGAAAATTTGATGCGGATATGGTCAAAGGAAGTCAAAGTCAATAGATCAACCAATGGAAGCTTGCCAAGTGTCAACCAAAGAGAGGCCAAGCATTAATTACCAATCTTATCAAATTGACCAAAATGAATTATTGGTGTGGAAGACCTCTCTCCCTCCTCATTTGGCCGGCCCCCTTCTCTCTCTTCCTCTTCTTCTTTTTTTCCACTCGGCCGAGCAGTTTTCTCTCTAACAAAGAAACACTATTTCATTGTTTAGGCCATAACTTTGTCGTCCGACATTGGAATGAGGTAAAAGCACCTCCATCTGAAAGCTTATCGTCTTGCCGTTCCAAAAAGATATCATCAATTTGGCCCAGTATTTCGTCTCGTAGGTCCGTTTGAGTGGGCAAAGGTCAGAATCTGACCCTGTTTTGGAGAGAGACGATTTTTTGGGGCTTCCGGGCTTCAAATGGCTCCAAATTTTCGGTGAGTTACTCTAAACTCATAGTATAAGAGTTTAGTAAGTTGATATTGAGGATTTGTGGGAGTTGAGATGGGTTTTAATGGATGAAACCCCTTGATCTTTTATGGACAGATTTTGCCCGTTAGAGGACCGTGGGGAAACTAGGCTGTTCGAAGGCTTTGTGTTATTGTTTTGCTCCAAAACTCTTGGTGAGAATCCTTAACACATATATTGAGGTCCTAGCAAGGTTATTTTGTGAGAAATTAGAACAAAGGGTTGAGTTTTGGATTGATATGCACGGTTTGGATCAAAGTAGTTTCTATTTTGCTGCTGCCCCGTTCTGGCAGAATCTGTTGGGTGTTCTTTGATGGGTATTTTGACTTCAAAATGACTCAAGAGGCTACTTAAAATGTTGTATGAGGTGTTAATGGGAAGTGTGTGAAGTGGATTGGGAGTTAGAAGTGATTTAAGGGCTATTTTGAGCATGAAACTTCAAGTTACATTCTGCCTTGCATGTTGCTGCAAGAACCGAATACTTAGAGAGTTCGTGGAGGTATTCTCGTGTATTCGATCAATTGATAAGGCATCTTGAGTTGCCATTTGATTGGTTATTGAGGAATTGGTATAGTGGAGTGAGAATTGATTGGATTTTGATTCGAAATTGATGAATTTCCTAGGACGGCGCGTGAACTTGGATTGGCCGTACGCTTGTGGAGTTGAGGAAGGTCGATCGATTAGGACCTTTGCTAATTGCTTAGGTATGTGTTTTGTAAACCCTTACTTGAACCCTAGGACGCTACTAGATAGTTGTATTGTGTAGCGTGGTAGGGTGATAAAAACATGGCGATTGATAATGTGTGACTTGATTGGCTATGGTGCCCTGTTATGGTGTTGGCTTAACACTGATGTTAATTGAACGGGCTAGAGTGCCCCAGCGATCATTGGCCTGTGGCCCCGGAGATCGCATTGGCTTGGAGCCTTGATGATATCGATTGGCCTATGGCCCTAGTGATATCAATTGACTATGAATTCCAGTGATACCGATTGGCCTATGGCCCTAGTGGTAACGATTGACTGTGAGCCCTGAGTAACAATGATGATACTGATTGGCCTGTGGCCCCGATGGTATCAAGTGCCCATGAGCCCTAGAAGTACCGATTGGCTTGTGGCCCCAGTGGTACCATTTGACTAAAAGTCATTACGATATCGATTGGCCTGTGGCCCCAGTGATATCAGTTGGCAAGAGTGCTAGAGGAATATATCGCGGCTTGTAGCCCTGGCGATGATTGAGTAACTATATCGCGGCTTGTAGCCCTGGCGATATATCGCGGCTTGTAGCCTTGGCGATGAGCAATGAAATGTCATCATGGTAATTTGTGATATTGTGAGTTAAATTGTGCTAATGTGTGAAGCTTGACTTGATGGTAATTTGCTATGCCAAGTATTTTGTGATAAATGATGCCGAGATACCATATGCTATTGCTTGACGAATTTTCTCTTGCATGATTGTGTAGTCTAGTGGGACTAGTGATTTGGTTTAGGTTGGATTTCACTTGCTGAGATTTATATCTCACCTCGTTGGGGACTAACATTTTTCAGGTTCCAGGCGATGGAAACCCGAAGTTGCCATGGTTTGGCATGAGAAGAAGTTTCTAAAAGGAAATGGATATAAACTCATTTGTGATCTTAGGAATTTTACTTTGATTTGTGGATTTAGAATTGGACCATGGGTATTGGAGGACTGTAACAAAAGAAAGTGAGTTTGTGAATTTTGAGGGGTGTACCTTTTTATGTCCCAAGTCATCCGAATTTTGTATATGTATGGAGATGTCTTCTCGCTCTCGTCTATTTGTCTGATCATATGAGTTGTAACTCGATGGATCCTGGGAGTCAAGGTAAGGATCAGGGTTCGGGGCGTGACACTTTAAGTCTAGAGGCATCTGCCACTCTAGCCTAAACACAACAAGCTATCTTAATTTCAAGAGGCATCAGTTCAATGGAGTATAAACTCCCCACGCCGTCTAATCTCTCAGTTAGATGTTGCCCAAAACAATCACGTGATGCCAACTACAAATATGCCAATCAGTCCAATCACAACATCAATTTTCTTTTCAAATGGCATCCACTGTCATGTACGAAGCTCTTAATTATGCCAATCACAAGCGCCATTATAAATACCATGCCACTTTCAAAAATTCGCTTGGGTTATTCATGCCTCCTTGTTATCTTAGAAGCCTGCTAGGAGCTGCTCCTTGTCTGGACCTCTTTGTCCCGGCGATCACTCCCCGCCCTCATCAGACCTGATCGTTGCAAATTGTCCCAAGTCATACATCTACGGAGGAAGCTCCGTTCCACATGTCTCATACCATGCTTCACTGCGGTTTATAAGTATCCCATCTGCTTGTCCCATACCAAGCGATAGTTTATTAAGTTCGATAGTGATAAGCTCATGTATACACATTCCCCGTCTTTCATTTTAAGGTCACAAACACATGCACGGTATGACCGTCCGCACTATTTGTCGTACCACGATCGTTTTCAAATCGATTCTCATCAATAGAGGGTCTCTAAATTCCCACAAGTGATCATCACTTCTCACGGATCAATTGCCCATGTTCAACCATATATCTCATCTTGGGTCATTGACAAATCATAATCACAATCATACAACCGACTGACCATCTATTCATAAGCAAATTATCTATCAATCTCAAGCACATTTACACCCTCAAGTCCATATCTAGGACTCCTCAATTTTTGTTTACTTCCTTATGAACCTCATTCATAACAGCACTCAAGATCCTCCATCAAAATCGATACTAGAGCCATCAGAATTCAACACAAATTCAAGCCTATCATTCCTAAGATTCAGCAATCCTTGCTTAATCCTAAGGGTCTAACCATCCAATCTTCTTCAAGTCATCACTCATTATCATTCCAAGTCTCAATCAAATTGGATCAAGGTGACCTTGCTCTGATACCAAACAAACGGGAATGTCACGTCCCGAACTCGGCGGCTCGCGAACATCTCACCTGCCGTTAATCCCCCTCATTGTTTCCCAAGATCCATCGGCCCTCAACTAAGAGAAATCCATAAAGGAAAGGGACAATTCCCCGCGTATAGAAGGAAAATGGAAATGGATGTTTTAGGGATCGTCAATATCTTCTGGTTATCCCTAACCAGGTGCATGAGGGAGAGAGAGAGAGAGAGAGAGAGAGAGAATACGATCCGAGGAGTCCATATATAAAACGTTGAGAACTGCCAAAGAAATGTTCTTGTAGTTGAATATAGGCATCCAACACAAATCCCCGCAACTCGACCCAAAAAAAAAAATCCACACTGCGAACTCAGGTAATTTTATTCTTCACAATCACAACATTCTCAAAGCAGTTGCCCAAGCTAGTACTTTGCAGTCGCACCAACTCGTTGGCTAAGCTTGCGGTTGAGGAGCATCTGGCTGATTTTCTGGCATGGCATTTTGAAAAGCAGGTATCTCGCTGTAAGCCGCATGCAACTTTGACAAGAGAGGATATTGACTCTACAAAAGAAGTTAAGGAGCAATGAACTGGATATTTCTTGTTGCATGATAAACCAAGACACTAATGAAATTTGGGCAACCATTTGCAGATGGAGTTATTTCATTTTATCCGGGGCTGTCACATAAGAATGGAATTCAGAATGATTTATTTCATCTATGTGCAGTTTATGCGGACCTTCTGTTATTTAGAAAATGTCCAATTACAGATAATGGTTCTGCAGTATACTAGTGATCCCCAGTGCCATTCTTTATTTAAGGTTCGTTGTAGAAGAGTAACAAAGAAGAAATTTAATTCTGAACTCTATATGATATTAACTTTAGATGCTTAGGCAAGAGAATTACCATGTCCATATTGAACCTCTTGACAGCCGCATAAATCTGGGGTGCCAGGAAAACATCGGCCTACACATGATTTATTTGATCACTTCCACGGAGAACAAATAGAACAAGATGGCAAGCTTCTTAGTCTAAAGACAGGAAGAGAATTCATTCTGAATCAACAGACATAAGCATAGCATAAGATCTATCTTTCATTAATCAGGTATAAGGATTCTAGATGCGCCACTCATTTTCCTTTAAGGACCTGAAGCACTTTTGCCTTCGGACCATTTGCAGCATAAACAGATAATCCTCCAGAACTGAGCACCAAATTATAATGTGGTCAGAAGAAAAAGAAACTCATCAAGGTGTCTTTTCTCACAATGAGCTTTACTAAAATTAACATTAGTAGTGAGGCGGTATGGTTTTTTTTTTTTTTTCATCCAACGGTCAGTCCGTGAATCCATCACATACGTGAACTCATAAATGTGTCAATTCTCCTAACATTAACCTAATGATGCAGTAGAAAGAGAGGAGGAATAGGCATGATGGATCTGTGAATAGCTGTGAAAACATGACTCTGACAAAGATACAATAACAAACTAGATGGAACCAAAGATAGAAAACTGCTTTCAGTAAAAAGACAGCCCAGAAATCAAACCAGACAAACTTCGTCTCCCGTAGCGTATTTTCCAGCATGGTCTGCTAACACCTTCTCAAGTGCTGAAACATGTAAGCACCAGTTTTACCGCTCTAAAAGTTGAACTTGTTTATCCACTATATAAGCAGAAGAAAAAGAGAACAATCGAGGGTTCCAGAAATTTCATCCTTGGCACCAAAAAAGATATCTAGTCATCATAAACCAGCTAAAAACAATCAGAACTGTCCTATCCTTCACCAAAAATTGAAACTCCAACTTCTGTAACAAAAAACAAATAGACAAAGAAGAAAATTCCCAAGCAAATGAAGCGAGAAAGAAAGATCTGAATAAACTCGTAGTTCATAGGGCATATGGTATAGCTAAGTACAGCAGTCACCACTTTGAAAGGAGGTGCTTCAGCTTTTCTGGGTTGTTAGGCAACACTTCACAGCTGCAACACCCAACCGTACAGTTTCACCCAATTTCCAGGTGTTGCAACTTGAAGCACATGTTTCCAAACATAGGTTTTACGATATATCACAGTACAGCTACAACTAAACAAAATGTATTTTCAGACTCTTTGTGTAGAAGAATCAGAAAGGCCTTTAACATAAACAATGAAGAAAAAGCAAACTGCACAATCATGCGGGAAATTTTATAGCAATAGCAACCCTACATTTAGCTTCAATTCATGCTTTACAAGTAAGAGACCATAATTACACATTATTAGAATCCATTATCCAATAATGGTTTCGGAAAGGAAGGGTGAAGAAAATGGACTGCACCCTGAGCACAGTGATGGAGGAAAAACCATGGGAATCTAACCTAGATTGAGCTGCATTACATGATACACCAGTAGGAGCCTATACTTGTAGTTGGAATCTGGTGTTCTTCAGAAAGAGGAATCTATATTCAACAGGATTTAGCAGAGAATTAGCCTAACCGAGTATCAATTAGGGAAGTTTCTTCTCAAAATTTGATAAGACCCTCTAGAACATATTCTTCTGTTCATTCCAACACAAAGTCAAGTTCAACTAACAAGAGCAAGCTTGAATTACTCAGACAAATTTAGATGGTAATTCCCTTGAAAGAGGTTCTCATATTTATCAGGACTAAGCACTGGATCATCACCACTATCAGACAGGACTCGCGAAACACATTCCTAAGTTGTGGCAATGGTCTCAATTTATAAGGTGTAGATAATTGCAACTAGAAGGTTCCCTCCTCGAGTTAAATTATTTCCTCTATAGTAAATTATTTAACTATTAAATTGCTTCTAAATTAAAACCCTCCAATTATGAAGAAGGCAAATCAACCAAAAATCAGCAAAGCATCCGCTCAAGGGAAAGCTATCACCTATCTGACCTTCACAACTTGTGCACATACAATCATGCTATCAGAAAGAAAGACATCCATCTCCACCCACAACCCAAACAAAACAAGCAGGAGGAAGAGGGAAAATGAGAGGGAAGAAAACAGCATGCGAAGGATGGAAGGAGCTCAACAGAGTTATCGATAATACTTAAATGTACCTGAAAAACCTCTTCCAATATGATATTGAACCCAAGCAAGCGGTTCACTGGGACCAACTTTCTCCTCAATAAATTTCTGTGATGCAACAGTTGTTCAGTCACATTCTATTATATTGAAAGCAGATACTGAGAGGAACAATTGACTTCCTCAGATATTTACCAGAACATAGAGATTCTGAAGAGGTTGTATGCTTGAAGAAACAATATTTGCAGCCTAAACAATAAAGACCAAGTTACTCAACAGAAAAGAAGCCATAAAATCCAGAACAGAAAGTCAACATGAAAAAACACATCATGTCTTTATTCTCCAACCATTGCTGTTTGTTAGTCTTGACATATGCCGTAATCTATTGGTACTTGACACCTCTTCGCCATCTCCCTATTGCACCTCAGCCTAATGTCACCCAGCAAATTGACTCCTCCGTTGTCACCACCCACATAGCCAGAATCCTCGTCCTACTCTCTGAATTTTATAGCGCATGGCTCTGGCCTAACCCCCAAGGCAGTTACAGATATAGTTCAACCAAAATTTAGGTAATTTAAAGAGATTTGGCAAAATTTTAGCAGAAAAATGATTATTTGGTGTATTCTTTTGAGGGAACAAAGAAAGGATGGAGGCTGGGGCACACTCACATCCAGCCTTTATTGCTGGAACTGGAAGTTGTGGCAAAGTTGTATGCCCGAACAGATTTCAACAGAAGGTTTATATATGCATGTCATCGACCAAGCAATCACCTTATAGATCCACATGCAACAAAAAGCTTTTAACACTTATTAAGGTATTTATTATGTTGCTAGATTCTTCACAGATGGACATGGAAGAGAAGGAAAAGCCTCCAAAGGTCATAACCTTTTTACCTGATAGTTGATTGCCCTTTTCCTCAAATCACTGGGTAACAGTGGGTGGTGCTGAGGATATTTCTCTTCTAGATACTGCAAGGCATAAAAGACATGTTACAGCCACAGCCTACACAAGAAAGTCTCTAAAATGGTGAAGAGTCGTCCATGCCCAGTAATATGATAAGTGAAGGAATTGGAAGTTGCAAATTCTCACCATTAGGATAGCAAATGAGTCTGAAATTACAAAGTCCCCATCAGCCAATGCAGGCACATAATTAATCGGATTAACCTTTGAGAACTCTACCATTTGGAAAAAGCAAAACAGCAGTGAGAAGAACTATATCCAATCATGAATATGAAGGACTTGACTATCTACTGCCACAACAAAAAAGGTAAAGTCACTTCTACCTGGTACTTTGAAAATAAAAGAATGTCACAGCCGGGTAACTGACAAACAGGCATGTCTTTGTTACCCTTGCTATAATACTCTCTTTGTCCTTTACTAAAAATTAATCTCCCGAAAAGAAAGGAGGTGAAGCGGGGTATATGCAGCAAGGCACATGACAGAAAAACATTCTCACAGTATCATATCAGGAAAAGTAACTGGCAGCATGACCTCATTTGCTAGATTATGACAATCTCATGCTGTTCAAAGGAAACTAATTGCAAGCAAGTCTTCCTCTGGAAGGAACTTATGATATGGTTAAACACAAATTGGGTCATACATGACAACGCAACTGGTGCCAACAGACACATTATTCAGATGGCTATAGAGGGAACAAAGCAAGCAAAAAGAAAAAACATATAGAAAGACATTATAGCTAATAATTGACAGGCAACAGGTCAACATTTAGAGTGAAATGAGAGGATTCGTAACAGAAGTGAAGTATGAATGACCAAAAAATCTCCTTAAAGTCTTCTGTGAACTCTCCACACCCAGCATCATTGCTTCTCAGTCTATATGGGTTATTCCAGTAATACTGACATGTGATTCACTGTGTAAGACTTCTTCAGCCAACATTAAAGAAATTTGGCTGCTGGAGGAAAGAAGAAACACAATAGTTGCTGAAAGCCATGAGCAGACAAATTATTTTCATACAGTCAGACTCGAAAACATAACCATGTTAAGACAAGTTTCCTGTCCAATCACCTAGCCAACAGACTGAAATTACAACCCTAATCAACAATTCCCATCATAATCATGCAAGCTTATTGAAATGGAATGATTTAAATGGGCCTCCCAAAGATAAAGCAAATGATAAACACGACCAGAGCACCACATCAACTCTGGATAACGGGGGGGAAAAAGAGGGAACAGCCAAAGAAGGACTCACCTGCACCGAATTGTTCCTTCTTCAGCAAATTTACAGGAACGTACTCGTACTCAAGGCCTTCAAACCCCAAAAATTCTCACCATCATCATCATATCGCACCAGACAATAATTCAAGCAAAATTACCTCTAAGCGATAATCAAGCGTAGTTTCAAGTCCCCTCCAAAAAATTTCCCACTCAAGAAAAGAAAATCAATAAACGCCTTGGAAACAAAATCCAAGCTCAAACTTCAGCAGGCCAACAATTGAAACAAACAGCACGAACATAAACGGAAGGCGAGAGAGGGGGAGGCCACATGCGCAGAGCCAGACCTTTCAAGTTGAGGGCGATACGGACACGGAAAGAGCAGGAGCTCCTAAAGTAGCTGTACAGCTTCAGCTTCGACGGCGCGTCCGCTCCGCTTGCAACACCGACCGCCGCCGCCTGATCACAAACAAACCATTGGGAGAATCCATCAGACACCCGGGGAACACGTAGGCCGCCAGAGAATCATCAGATTATCGATCAACAAGAAGACGATGAAGATGCGCACCATGATCGAGCAGTTGACCGGCAACCAAAGCAGAAAGCGAGCCACTCTCCGGGGGGGGGGATGTGTGTGTGGACAGATCATTTCTTTTTGCATTTTAAATTTCTTAATCAGACCAAAAAACTTCCGACCAAAAAAAAAAAAAAACTTACCAAAAAACTGGTATCTTATCATTGCATTCCCGACCCGAAGGACGCGCTCTTTCTACCCCGATTTTTGTTTTCGCACTCCCTAACAGAGTGTCTTTACCATATTACCCTTGCCATCTCTCTCTTTGTTTTTTTGTCAAAAGAAAGATTGTCATTTCATATTAAATAGATATACATCACTTCAAAATAAAAATAAAAATCTCAAAAAGCAAGTAAATCTGAAAAGTGAATCAACTTGGTCATGCTTGTAGAAACTCGATCATTCTTCAAGAACGGATCTAGCATTGCATCCAAGCACAATCGGCGGCCTCTCTTTGTTTGATTGATTCATTTTCTTTCCTTGTGGGTCCCACGTTGTACTCGCCTTTCAATTTGTCACGCCCCGAGGCTGGCGAGTACGCGAGCATCTCACCTTCGCCGTTATCTTTGATGATCTCCCAAGAACCAACGGCCGATATTTAAAAGTCTAAATGATACATGCATGCAAAAGCGAGGACAACTCCATATAAATAAACTTCATAAGATGACTTAGGACAAAAAGAGGTACACTTTTCATTAATGGCAAAGTCAGTTACAAATTTAACTCCAAACAATATACATTTCTTAAGGTTTCAATCGGATTCATCTTGATCTCCTCCAACGACTTCCTCAAATGTCAACTCATAGCATGTGGCATTCCAAGTCCCTTCTAGCTCCCAACTCCGATACCAAACCAAAGCCTAGCTGTCATATCTCCCAATCTGAAAAATGTTTAGCACGACGGCTAGCAAGAAAAACATTTAACCCACCATATGGGTCCTAAGACTCCCTAAAACCAACTAAAAAGGACAATCATATAATCAAGATATCAAGAGCATGTAACAACATCAATTTAGATCATTAGGCATCAACAATATAAAGTAATGAGAATGCCAATGCAATATGAAATAACGTGCTCTTCAATCATCTCACCATCGCCAAGTCAATTGACTTGCGACTCCTACTCCATGGCATCCACGACGCATGGTACGACTCTTCCCCGCACACAGCTCAGGATCGTCAAGTACGTACAAATCCCAGCACACAGCCTAGGGGCGTCACGACGCGTGGTACGACTCTACCCCGCACACAGCTCAAGGTCGTCAAGTCCGTACAAATCCCTGCACACAGCTCAGGGGCGTCAACTCAATTCAGTGCACTGAAGAGTAAATATCTCCACATATCTCATCAATATCGTTCCATGTGCAATGTATGCTTGGCCATGTATGTCATGATTCACAATCTCAATTCTGGCACGCTATAACTCAATCGCAAAGCCAACATACCAATGCCAAGTCCACAACGACAAGTACATGGAAAACAAACATCACAACATTGAATTTAATCAAGCAAAGCACATGAGAATTGAATCATCAAGACCAAGAGTCTACCACTTCCTTTCTTTGAAGCTCTCGGGTCACCAAGATTCTAGCCAATCAAATCACATTCTTATCAAGCTAAAGTCTTCATAACTCGGTTCATAAGCAGGGAATTTCAGCACTGTGCAGTTATGCGAGTCGTCCGTTTTAAATTAGCAAATGGGCTCCTAAAATCATCAAATTTTACCACGTTGTACTTAAGACCTTGGAAAATATCGTGTCAAGAAATCTAGAATTAATCCCATCTAGAAAAATTACAATAATTCACGAAATCTAGAGGAAATCTGACCTTCAGTAAATCAGTGCCAATGTCACAGAAATAAATATATTTCGTGGGGTTAACCAGATCAGAAAAACCCCAAATTTTTATACGTTGTAGTACAAGATGTCCTCTTAAACTTTCATGCAGGTAAGTTAGTCTAAGTCATTCTCCAAAAATAAGTTTAAAATCACGAACCGCAAGGGGTCTCAGTTAAACTCGTCAGAAACTGGTTGAGCCCGTGTGATTCTAAGGAAATTATAAATATCACCTCAAATCCAAAAATTCCGAAATTAAATTAAGTTATATTCAAGGACGTGACAAACAAGTTTCATGAAGGAAGTTTGGTCAGATTCGCATCACACAAGGCTCGACAAAATTCTCAACACAGGAAGTATAACCTAGATCCGAATTCCACAGATTCAAGTTTTGCCTTAAAAGAACCTGACCCGAAGCTCCTTAATTCAACTGGCCATTCGTGTGTACTTGTTACACAAACATAGCTCAATGATAACCAAGGCAAGGATGCATAATGTAGTTCGGATTTGCACTATAAACAGTTTTGAAAATCAGAACAGATTCTATACTAGAAACCGAACATAATTTATATTCTAAACTTGCAATTTGTCCCCAAACTACCTCGATTCAGCTAGGTAATCACATACCTATGATATTCTAGTTAGCTCCTCCAAATTTAACTCAAGATTAGGCAATGTAGCTCGAGTTCAATCCATTTTCAACACCCAAAGAGAACCGAATCTGCACCAGCCCTATCTCAGTCCACATAATTGATTTCTTGTCCTAAGAACCTCATTCGAACTTCCTATCATGGCATTTACACGATGAACATCTATCCTATGATAGGATTAAAGGAATTTCTTGCCTTTTTTTTCTTGCTCGAGCTCGACGTTTCCTCCTCGATTTCCTTGACACGCCGCGCCGTTCTTCTTCCTTCTTGGTCGCTTGCTCTCGGCCTCTTTCGCTCACTCTTACCTCACGAGCTCTCTCTCTCCCTCTCTAGCTTCGGTCAAAAATGGGGGAAAGAGGAGATGAAAAGGTGAAGAGCTCCTTTTATTGCATGCCTTAGGGAGTCCTCTATGTGACACTTGTCACACAATCATTGCATGGAAACCTTCCCCTCAAAATTTCATGCCACTTGGCATTACCCCCATTTGTCATTTGTCACAACAAGGAAATGTCTATTCCCAAGGTTGTTCCTCCAATAGGATTTCATGCACACATGGTTTTGGGCGCCACTTGTCGAGTCTTCTAGTGGTTCAATATCTATGGTAGATTTTGATGAGACAATGGGCCAATAGTTGATCTTGCTTCTAACACGAATTCCTATGTTCCCAATGGCCAATAGATTTTCATGCAAGAAGAAAAGTATTGCCACTTGTTCCTCATGCAACCTTGATGTTGTTTCTTCTTGCCACTTGTTACACATGCACAAGAACTTGAATCTGTCCCACAATCCCGTCCAAGTTCACTCTCATCCAAACTGATAATTTTTGCCAACTTATTAGGCAATCAGACCCCCACATTCTTGTTCCTCGTCGTCTTAAGGTCGCGTGGGAGAAAACGGAGCTCAATTTGGACTCCGGACGACTTCGAACGGGCCATTTTACTTTCGACGCGCACTGAAAAACGGAAATACGGGCTCTCGGGTCAAATGACGTTTTTCATGCTATTTCCCATTCTAATGAAAGCCAACGAAATTCTTATGGTTCTAATCCAAATGTCTTCTTGCATGTCATAAGAAGCTCTTGATTTGACACTTGTCTTTCATCCCATAATGCAAGAATTTCTTCCTCCAATTTCCGCCAAGTGTCAATACCCCAAATGGTGATAAATCATTTTCATATTGATAAGACTATTAACCAATGATCTTCTTGCATCTTCCCTAGGTATAATCGGCCAATGCCCTTTCATGCATAAGGGGACAATGGCGCCACTTGTACATGCCCCTAATGGACGACTATCTTTGTAAGATCTTGATGGGACATTGGACCAATGATTGAGCTACGTTCTCTTGCTAGTTCCCTAGGTAATTCGGCCAATAGTCTTTCATGCACATGGAACAACTTCGCCACATGTTCCTACCCCCATTGGACCGAAAATTCTTGGCCTCCAATCTTAAGGGAAAATCAATTATACTATCAAGCTCATATTAATCTTTATGAGCCCTTGATCAATCGGCCATTAATAAATTTCCTTTCTCTCCAAGTATAATCCAATGGTGGCAACGTTCCTCATATTCTCGGCCATGGTATAAATCCAATTAATATTCTAATTTTCCAATCAACTTGACTTGATAATAATTTGATCTTGAGACTTCGATTCTCGACCACTGTACCATAGTCCTTGAATATAAAATTCCTTAATTAATCTTCCTAATATCTCCTTAATTCCATTTGATGGGAAATTGGTCAATGGAACTCGAATTTCTATTCATCATATTCCTCAATGTACACAACCAATTCCTCATAATATCACTTGAGCCATGATAATCCAAAATTGACAATTTATTTGATAATTTCCTAACTCGTTTCCACATATCTCTCATTGACATATCTTGACCTCTTTGCTTAATCCAGTATGACGAGGTTCCAATTCCTTGTTCTTAAAGTCAATTCTCTAATCCCTTTCGGATATCCTTGCTCATTAGGAAACTCGCAAACGGGGGATGCCACATAGCAAGTTCGGGTTCCTTCGCTTGGGACCTGAAAATGTTGTCCCACGACGGGTGAGATATAAATCTCAGTAAGCTAAACCTAACCCTAAACTAGGCTGTCAGTACCTTCAGACACTTTTGAAAAATGGGTATTTTGGGATAAAAATCTTTGGCATAGTAAAACATGGCACTTGTCAAAACCTGGCATTTTAGTACTTTCAAAAATGACTTGACCCTGTCACAAAAGATTTCATGAGTAAAAATGAGCTTAGTACTATGGTAGGGTTTTAATTCAAAAGCAAACACTCAACGCCATCAAAACATTAGGCAACTTTCAAATTTCATCAAAATACCACTATCGGAATTTCCAAAAAACATAGTCTTTTCTTTCACGCCCTTCCTGGGCCACTTTCAATTCATGAGGCAAGCTTTTCGATCTTGAGGCAAACTTCCAAAACATGAGGCATATTCAAATTTCTCAAAATCATCCTTTGACTTTTCTAGAAAACAAGTCATTTTATTTCCGCCCATCCTAGGCCGCCCACTTTGGGGCTGCGAGATAATTCGATCTCCATATGACCTGTCGGTCCATATGAGACTCTCGCGTCCGGACATAGAGATGATTCGGTCACAATACAACTCTCGACGCCCATTTGCAATTGAGATGAATCGTGTCAGTATTGGACTCTCTAGCCGCACGACCTCGTCAGGTCAAATGGAAGTAACTTCCTCCTAGAGCTCTATTTAGAGTAACTCCCTCCTAGAGCTCTATTTGAGAGTAACTCCCTCTCAGTCAAAATTGAGAGTAACTCTCTCTCAGTCGAATGGAGTAACTCCCTCCAGATCAAGTTGAGAGTAACTCCCTCACAGTCAAATTGATTGGTCTCAAGTTTTCTTTTAAAAAAATTTCATATCTCAAATCTTTCATTCAAGAAAACTCATGTATTTCTAGCAAAGCCTCAGACTATTCAATGAGCACGGCTCAAAGCAAATAAAGTCTCAATTTCTCATTCAAAAATAGTTCAAGAAATTCAAGTATTTCATTGCCTATTCAGGGCATTCATTTCAAACGTCCTTCACTGGACAAAACACATTTCACATTCCGAAATTCTCAGTCAAGCACATGCGTTACTCAACCATTTATGAAATTCAAGGCTTGACATAAAATCATGGTCACAAATCATCTCGAAACTTAATTGGTGATTCAATCCACTCAAAGCACTCAAACGAAACGGGAATCTTTATAAAGCATGTCAAAAGCTCAACCACATTCCACGATCAAGTTAAGACTCCTCAATTCAACCTCGATTTCACAATTTCATGCCATGAATCACTCAAGTTCAATTCATCAAAAACAGGGCAGATTCGGGTCAAATGCTCCTCAATCAAAATTGGTTCATAAATCACCAATTTTCTCAAACAATATCGTCTCTTAGTAGCCTAACATCCACTAGCTTGTCACAATTATGCTTTCCCTCATTGGTACGTTTCCTTGGGGCTTTTTTCCAAACTAGGGTAAAAAAAAAGTATTTACCAGATAGAGTATGTTTTTTTATTTACCAGAACGGGTGCCGCTCGGCAGTCACACTGCCGAGCGGGAGGAAAAATGTAACAACCCCCCGCTCGGCAGTCAGACTGCCGAGCGGGGGAGTTCAAATATTTTTTTTTGGTTTTTTAATGCTGGCTCGGCATTATGAGTGCCGAGCCAGGGGAATCACGTTTTTTTTTTTCAAATTCGTAATGCTTGCTTGGAGCATTAATCTTTTTTTTTAATTTGTTTATTCATTGTTTACTATAGATACATACAAAATTAACTCATCCATGTGCTTTGAATTAGTGATTGATCGAGGCTCGCTCGATCGTTCGCTTTATGGCCTCCATTTCACTTGCTTGTTCGTTCGGCCTCGATCGTTGTTCGTTCATTCGTTCGCTCGTTTGTTCACTCGCTTTGCAAGGTCAAGGCTAGCTCGCTAGCTTCGCGGCCTCAATCGTTCGCTTGCTCCGCGGTCTCGATCGTTCATTCTCTCCGCGGCCTCGATCGTTCGCTCGCTCGATCATTCATTTGCTCGGTCGTTTGTTCGCTCTGCGGCCTCGATCATAGGGGACTTGGCTTTTCACGTGCTCATATTTGACAAAAGCGCAATCGAGATAGAGATAGCTTATCCGCTAATTGACACTGTCGAATTGCATCTAAAATCATATCGTTCGTTCGTTCGTTCGTTTGTTCGCTCGCTTTGCAAGGTCGAGACTCGCTCGCTCCGCGGCAACGATCGTTCATTCAATTAAGTGACCGTGAACAGCAACATGGAGGCAGACACCTTGATCAAGAAACTAGTAAAGACGGGGAAGCAAGTAGAGTTGCTCGCTCCCGGCGTCAACACTTTCATCATCTAACGAAACTTTTTGTTGACAATGTAATGAAGCAGTTTGATGCAATAAAGAGAACAAGACGACTCCATTTGTTTGCAAATTTGAACTAGGAGAATTCATATATAAACAACCCCCGATATCCACACATTCCTCATCTAACGAAAACAAAAAAAAAAATGTGTCTGCTAAAGTTTATAGTCCTAGTTTAAGTTAGAAGAAAAAAAAAACAAAGGAAAAAAACTAATTTCCAAAGGCTTTACTTTTACGTACTCAGTCAGAGTCACTGTGTAAAAAGGAGAACGTAAAGGTGAAGACCAATTTCCAAAGGCTTTATTTTAGCTAGATCATTCGTTCGCTCCGTGGCCTCGATTGTTCGCTCGCTCGATCATTCGTTTGCTCGATCGTTTGTTCGTTCCGCCATCTCTGCGAGGTGTCCAGGATTTATGGAACCCTTTTAGGTACAGTGGCCTTCAGTCCGCCACGAAACACGTCTCGCTTGTCCTTGCGAACCCTCTCCCCCCAACACCATTGGCCCCCGCCAAACGGTTCGGCGGGAGGAGGAGCCCGGAACCAGGATTATAAATTTTAGCAAACACAATTTTTTTTTCATTAGATGAGGAATATGTGGACGTCGGGGGTTGTTTATGTATGAATTCTCCTGGTTCAAATTTGCAAAAAAATGGAGTCGTCTTGTTCTCTTTAATGCATCAAACTGCTTCATTACATTGTCAACAAAAAGTTTCGTTAGATGATGAATGTGTTGACGTCGGGAGCGAGCAACTCTACATGCTTCCTCGTCTTTACTAGTTTCTTGATCAAGGTGTATGCCTCCATGTTGCCGTTCACGGTCACTTAATTGAACGAATGATCGTTGCGGCGGAGCGAGCGAGTCTCGACCTTGCAAAGCGAGCGAACGAACGATATGATTTTAGATGAAATTTGATAGTGTCAATTAGCGAAAAAGCTATCTCTATCTCGATTGCACTTTTGTCAAATATGAGCACGTGAAAAGCCAAGTCCCCTATGATCGAGGCTGCGGAGCGAACAAACGACCGAGCAAATGAATGATTGAGAGAATGAACGATCGAGGCCGCGGAGGAAGCGAACGATGAAGGCCGCGGAGCTAGTGAGCGAGCCTCGACCTTGCGAAGCAAGCGAACAAACGAGCGAGCGAGCGAACGAACAACGATCGAGGTCGAACGAACAAGCAAGCGAAATAGAGGCCATAGAGCAAACGAGGGAGCGAATGATTGAGCGAGCCTCGATCAATCGCTAATTCAAAGCACATGGATGGGTTAATTTTGTATGTATCTATAGTAAACAATGAATAAAAAAACAAAAAAAAATTAAAAGAAGAAGAAGAGAAGATTAATGCTTCGAGCAAGCATTACGAATTTGAAAAAAAAAACCGTGATTCTCCTGGCTCGGCACTCATAATGCCGAGCCAGCATTAAAAAATCAAAAAAAAAAATTGAACTCCCCCGCTCGGCAGTCTGACTGTCGAGCAGGGGGTTGTTACGTTTTTCCTCCCGCTCGGCAGTGTGACTGCCGAGCGGCACCCGTTCTGGTAAATAAAAAAAAACATACCAGATCTGGTAAATACTTTTTTTTACCCTAGTTTAGAAAAAAGCCCCGTTTCCTTGTCTATGAAACTCCATGATTTTCATCCTCAATTTCAGTGTTTCCCCTCTAGATACTCGGAAGTTTGGATTTGCTCCTCATTACTCTTATTCGTAGGCCTTACGCAACTTCATCCATGTTGCTTCTCATTCAATACCTCTCAAGAGACTCATATTTCAAGTTCTTATGGGTTGTACAAACTCGAAACCTTTCTTTTCGCGTTATGCCATCATAACTCTCACCATCATTCACTTTTCATTGGAAACACCAATATCGGCACGGTCGCCAACAATGCTTAAGTTCTTGGGACTCCTTTTCATATTCGTTCATCCACTTATGATGCGTTTCATCCTTAGTCAATCTCACCAACAGAATAACTATCGCGGGGAACCTTCCCATGCATCATCCACAATAATCCATCAGACTTAGAAAGCCCCAAGCCACAGTAGCTCACATAAATCTTAGTCTATCCACCATTCTTTTCTTAGGGTCCGTAGGATGTTCTCAAAGGCTCATTATATTCCTCACGACTCCTTAAACGAGTCCGATCATCGTCTCTCAAGACGGTAACAATCAATCCAATTATTCCTTAGGTAGTCAATCCGACTATCATCAGTTTCGTACCACCAGGTGTCGGATCATTCAAACTGTCCTTCGTATCGTCCACTTGAGAGCTCATGTCTTGGGTCTTTGCTTTCATGGGTCCCCACTTCGGCCATGTAGTATTTTGTTCATTTTTGTCACTCTTTCCTCATGAAGCATTAGTGCCTTAGCCTTTGGGTTCCACAACCAGCTAATGCGACCCTACCTCAATTTCATTCATTTAATTGAGCATTGACATTATCCTAGAATTCGACGTTGTTTACAGGACAATTCCTTGGTCTTAACTTCCAGAAATTATCCAAGTTCTATGTCTTCATTTTTTGTCCAGACACCCAAATCTTAATAGCAAGGTGATTAGAACTTTATCTTCCTTCTGCACTAGGGTCTTTTACCCTATGAAGGAAATTATATACTTCAGTAGCATTCTTTTACTTCGAATCACTTTGTCCTTCCTATTCCATAGGACGTCAATCTTGGAGTCTATGCCCAGCATCGATGTTTTTACTCCAGGACTCAAGTGCCACTATACTCGACATTCTTCTTCCAAAGATTCAGTCACCTCAAGTGACAATGTTCTAAGGGTCCGAGGTTCTTCATCAGTCTCCACAATTTCACACCTTAGGCATTCAAACCAATCAAATCAAGCTAGCTTGCTACTATAGTCAAAGAAGCCCTTTCTTCTTACTCGTCTGTCCATTTATTAAAATCACGAGTAGCTAGGACTATCAAGTCCATTCACTTTTCTTTCCATCGACGACCATCTCCTGGTCCAATCATCATTAAGAATAACACCCTATTCTTTGAGGGTGATAACTAGCAATGCCACTTCTAGTGGTTCCGATTCAACCTCAATCAATCCCATTTTATCCAACAAGGCCAGACAACTGACATAACTCTTTCCTTAATTTTTTTTCCCATGACGGAAGGAACGAGATGTCAATCTCTCATTGCGAGCCTTATGCCAAGATAATAGTCGTTTCTCACTGTCGCGTTCTATGTTCCATAATGAACATCTCTTTGCTCGTAATTTATGAGCTGGAGTTCTCTTACTCATATTCTTTCCAATCAACCACTCCTTTCATTAAAACCCATTACAGTTCCTCAGATTCAGGAATACAACTAGCCATAAGGCTTCCAAATTCCAATCCACTCTAAGACTTCACGTCTCATTCAAAAGGTCATTGACCACCCTTGGTACACTTAGACAACCTTACGAACTCTGTCTCACATTGATCGATCATCCTTAGATTCTTGCAATATGATATAACTCAAGCAATCTTTGTTCTCAAGCAACTTCGGAGTGGTACTCCTCCTTATATAACTCAACGAAGGCATTCCAGGCAGACACCATGCCTTCAAGGAAAACTCTTCCTTTTGTGGTCTTTCACCAATCATCAACAGCCTCTTAAGGCTAGGAACTGTCAGGATCACTTCCTTTCTTCAGTGTACCCAAAACCTCTAAGGTTTCCTTTCCAAGTTCTTAATCTAGAGAAAGGCAGTTTCGAGATCATCTTTTCCATTGAACCTCAATCGATCTCAACCTCATGATCCACTTCACAAGTTATTCAAAGCTCTCATGGTTCAATTCCACATTTCTCATTTTCCATCTTCTTTCCCATGATCTCTACCATTTACTTTGCTAGCAACAGCAACAGCAGTCTCAGCGACTTGGGTAACAATGACAGCTCCTTCTCGAGTCTGCTTACCCATCTATTTCCCTATTGCCATTCGAGTTCTAATGACCCCTCCAACTCTTGGGTCTTACGCACTTTTCAAACTTGAGCCAAATGCCCTTCCAGCGTTCATATTCTAGTTGTTCATCTTTACTCAGTTCTCACGACTCCTTTCAGTTCTAGAGTCCTTTCATATCTTGCATACTCGAGCTAACACTCCTCTTGTAACATACTCTTGTCGTTCAACCTTATTAGATTCTCATGACACTCGAGCTATTACAATTCCCTTCAGGAATTAAAAGCTTAGGTCATCTCCTCGAGTCTAGCAGTCTCAAGCTGCTCAACATCACGGCAAATTCAGGCAACTAGCCAATCATCCAGTGATTCCAAGTAATCCTCAATTGGCAATCGCTTATCCAGCCGCCTCAACTAGGCAATTTCTCAATTAATCGACATCTACTAGGCAAATTCTCGAGTCACAAATCATTGGGTCAAGTGCTCACACCTTAAATCCAGACGTATCTGCGACTTAACAATAACTCAACAAGCTATCTCAATTTCACAAGATACTAGTCAAACGGCATTCAATGCCAAAACTCGCCACACAGGCCAAACACACGCATCAATATTTTTTTCAAACAACACCCACTATCATGTACGAAGCTCCTAACCATGTCAATCACATACACCATTACCAATGCCATGCAATTTTGAAAATTCACCTTGAGGATCACTTCAGTGCAATACATCTCTTAACAAAAATTAGACTCAACCTGATACATAGACTTTCTATTTCAATTTATGACTTGGGTCGTTCTTGCCTCCTTACTATTTTAGAAGCCTGCCAAGAGCCGCTCCTTGTCCGAAACTCTCTGTCCCGGCGTACACTTCCCGCCCTCATCAGACCTGGTCGTTGCAAGTTGTGACATTTCGAATTCCAGCCCCTCTCGAGGCTATGGAATGGAAGGATATCGATCGGTGTGTTTCAGTGGTATCTCGCTCGAAGCAGGCCACTCTCGAGTTAATTGACCGAAAGGGAAAGACTAACGTCGGGTGCGTGGACCTGAGGATTTTAAATAAGAAATGGCGCTTTGACCATAAGGATTATCGAGGGAATATTTTGGGCCAGCAGAGATCGATCTAGGAACGATCATGGAATGCCTTGCTAGCGTTATACGTTGGAACGCGGGTGATTCCGCTTAACCAATGTGTAATTTGCGAGAATTTCCAAAATCAGATTCCGACGATCAGGACCGCAGGAATTAGTGATAAACCATCGCAATTACATGACAACCAAAGTCGCCACGGCTTAAGAAAAATCCCAAGGTCGATACGCGTAGCACCTGCAAGAGTCGCCCATCAGTTTGAGATAAACTGGAATTACAGTCGACGAGAGTTCGACATGAAATTAGACCTCGAGATTGGGTATTGGACATGAGGAATTCCAATATTTGAATTGATATGGATGTCGCCTCATCGAGGGTGGTTTACATTGGAAAAATGAACTTTCGGACGAAAAGTGCCAAATGACCATTTTGCCCCTCGACCTTTGGTCTTGCCTTAAGAAATTCAGAAGGTCATTTTGGTCATTTCCCCTCCTCCATATGCTGCCGAAAAGGATAAGATTAAGTGGTCAAAGAAGGTCAAAGTCAAGCAAGCAACCAATGGGAGGTTGCCATGTGTCATCTTTTGATTGGACCAAGCATTAAATGGCATTAATTGTGATCTTGACAAAATGGCACCAATTATTTGATGGACAACCTCCTTATCTTCAGCTGGTCGACCACCCTCACTCCTCCTTGCCAATTCCTTCATTTTCCTCTTCATCTTCACCAAACAGAAAACTGCCCAGAAAAATAGTTTCTGACCCTTCTGTTCGGTGCAGTCTAGCGGCTCTTCCTGGTGTTTTTTGGTCGAGCCCTTTCACCACAGGTTAGTTCAAGATTTCCTTGACATTTGGCAGTTGGTTTCATGATTGTTGGAGGTCTGGTTGATTTATGGTGATTTTTGGAAGAAAAGCGGACGGATTCTGAGCTAGCTGAGGAGAAGTGTTGGTTCTAGCTCTTAGAAATTCCAAATGACCTCAAATTATTAGGAGAGCTTAATAACATCTAGTACTATGTTCAGATGATTTATGGTTGCAAATATATGGTTTTAGAATGAGTTTTATGGCTGATTATGGGTGGTACAAAAATGGACAGATTCTGACTTTGAAGAGATCGGGCTGTTTCGATGTCTTTGGAGTATCAATCCGGTTCAAATCTCGCGGTGAGCTTCCTAAACCCATAAAGGAAGGTCTTAGAAAGTTGATTATTGAAGGATTGAGGATTAGAATTGATTCATGGCTCGATTGAGCAGTTAGAACACAAAACCGGTTCTGTTTTGGATGATGTTCTTTGTGTACCGATTCTGTTGGGGGCTGATATAAGAGTGTTTTGACTTCAAATTGACTCATGGGACTATCTGTAATGTTGATTAAGGTGTTAGTGGAAAGTATATGAAGTGGCTTGGGATTTAGAAGTGATTTAAGGGCTATTTGGAGCAGGAAACACCAAGTTATATTCTGCTATGCATTTTACTGTTTAAACAGAATATATTAAGGGTTTTTGGAAGTATTGTGGTGTATTCGATCATTTGATGAGGCATCTTGAGTTGCCATTTGATTAATGATTGAGGGATTGGTATCAAGGAAGTGAGAATTGAGTGGATTTTGACTCGACATTGATGAATTTCCTAGGACGGTACGAGAACCTTGGGTTGCCGAACATTTGTGGGGTTGATGAGGATTGATCGAAGTGGATTTTTGCTAATTGCTTGAGGTAAGTTATGCCTAAACCTTTATTAGGAGGTTAGGTTACTAAATGACAGAGTTTTGAGTTGGATTGAATGATTTCATGGCCTGGATTTTGTGAGAGGCGCGAGGGAGTCTAAATCTGTCTGGTTTTGTGAGTTAGCATTCCTTGGCATGTTTGATTGAAAATCAATTGTTTGGGGAACCCTAATTGACCATGAATGTGTGTTTTAATGGCTATTTGAGCATGTGAGATGAGAAGTCGAAAGTTTTGATTGAAAGGAAAGCCAAGATTGAAAGTGCAGAAAAATATGATTTTGAGTCAAGCTTTGAAACTATGAATTGGCCGTATTTGTTGAATTGCCTGAGGCTTACTTGAATTTATATGTGCTTGATTGAGAAATTTATGACTTGGAACATGTTTTGTCCAGTGACGGATGTCTGAAAAGAAAGCCTTGAATAGGCGATAAATGCTTGAGTTTGTTGAGTGTGTTTCTCATTGAAAATTGAGGCATGAATGCCTTGTTTTGGCAATGAATCTCTTGAGTTGTTCTTGAATAAAGTATTTTGAGGCATGAACTGTTTTCTCTTAATGAATATTTGAGGCTATTCTTTATAATGGAATTTTTATGAATAAATAGCGTGTGGGATTACCGAGGAAATTATATGTGCACTGGCGTGTGGGATCGCCGGGAAAAATTATAAGTTCACTGGCGTGTGGGATCGCCAATGGCGTGTGGGATCGCCGAGAATTTATAATTTGGCCAATGTGTTGGGAGGGAGTTACTCTCATTGGACCTGACGAGGTCGTGCGGCTAGAGAGTCCCATGCTGACACGATTCATCTCGATTGATAATGGGCGTCGAGAGTTGTATGGTGATCGAATCATGTCTAGGTCCGGACGCGAGAGTCTCATATGTACCGACGGGTCATAGGGAGACCGAATCATCTCGCAGCCCTAAAGTGGGCGGCCCAAGATGGGCGGAAATGGAAAGACTTGTTTTATGAGAAATTCAAAGAATGGGTTTTGAGAAATCGAAAATGCCTCACGTTTGAAAATTTGCCTCATGATTTGAAATTGGCCCAGAGAGGGGCGTGAAAAGAAATTGGCCCAGAGAAGGGCATGAAAAAAAAGAATGTATTTTGTGAATATTTCAAGGAATGATTCTTTTGGGAAATAAGTGAAAATTTCCTCTTATTTTTGAGGTGGCGTCAAGCGTTTGTTTCTGATTGAAAACTCTTCCATTGTACGAAGCTCAATTTTTACTCATGGAATCCTTTGTCACTTGGTCAAGTCTTTTGTTTTTAAAAGTACTGAAATGCCATGTTTTTGACAAATACCCTGTTTTACCATGCCAAAGTTTTTATTACCAAAATACCATATTGTTCAAAAGTGTCTGGAGGTACTAGCAGCCTAGTTTAGGGTTAGGTTTAGCTTACTGAGATTTATATCTCACCCCGTTGTGGGACAACATTTTTAGGTCCCAAATGAAGGAAACCAGTGCTCGCCATGGATTGGCATTCGATGAAGTCAATGGAAGAAATGATCATGAATCCTTTTGTGACCATAGGGTTGAAATGAAGTATTTGGGGATTTAGCATTATAACCTCTGATGTATGATTGACCCTTATATAAGGTGTACCCTTTTGTCCTAAGCCATCTTGTGTTTTATTTGTATGGAGTTGTCCTCGCTTTCGCATGCATGTTTCATATAGATCTTTAAGCATTGGCCGTTGGTTCCTAGGAGATCATCAAAGGTAACGGCGGAGGTGGGATGCTCGCATGCTCGCCGGGTTCGGGGCGTGACATCCCGTTTGAGTGGTATCAGAGCAAGGTTAGCTCGATCCAGTGTGATTGAGGTTTGGAGTGATGAGGAGTGATGACTTGAGGACAATTAGATAGTGAGACCTTTAGGACTAAGCATTGATCATTGAATCATGGGGTTATAGGCTTGAACTTGAGTTATATTTTAATGGTTATAGTATCAATCTCGGTTGATTATTTTGGGTGGAAATATGATTGAGGTTCATAAGGGAGTAACCAGAAATTGAGGAGCTATATAAGCATGATTTTGAGGTTGCAATTGCATTTGAGGTTAATAGATGATTGCTTATGAGTAAAGGGTCGATTTGATTTTATGATCGTGATTGTGACTTTGAGGTATATGGTTGATCCTAGGCAATTGATCTGTGAGATGAATGGTCCTTTGCGGTAATAGAAATCTTCTACTACTAAGAGTTGATCCGAGAGCGAATGTGATGTGGCGAGTATTGAGGATGGTCATTTGTGGAATTAGAAACCTTCCATGGATAGGGAATTGACTTGAGAATGAATATGATATGGAGAGTGTTGAGAATGATCATTCATTGCATACGTTTATGGCATTAAAATGACAGTTGAGGAAGGTGAATGCATGAGCTTATCATTATTAGACTTGACAAACTGTCGCTTGGTATGGGACGAGTTGATGGGATACCTACAAACTGTAATGAAACATGTTATGGGACATGTGGAACGGGATTCTCTTCGTAGATGTATGTCTTGGGACAACCTGCAACGACCAGGTCTGACGAGGGCGGGGAGTGTACGCTGGGACAGAGAGGTTCGGACAAGGAGCGGCTCCTGGCAGGCTTCTAAGATAGCAAGGAGGCAGAATGACCCAAGTCATAAATTGAAAGAGAGAGTCTAGGTATCGGATTGAGTCTAATTTTGGTTAAGAGATGTATTGCACCAAAGTGATCCTCACAGTGAATTTTCAAATCGCATGGCATTTGTAATGCGCGTGTGATTGGCATGGTTAGAAGCTTCGTACATGGTAGTGGGTGTTGTTTGAAAAAGAAAATTGACGCGTGTGTTTGGCCTGTATGGCGAGTTTTGGCATTGATTGCCGTTTGACTGGTATCTTGTGAAATTGTGATGGCCTGGTGAGTTTTTGCTAAGTCGTAGATACGTATGGACTTAAAGTGTAAGCACTTGACCCAATGAATTGTGACTTGAGAGTTTGCCTAGCAAATGGTGATTGGTTGAGTTTTGGCCTAGTTGAGGCTTGCCTAGTTATTAGCCGTTATTTGAGAATCTGCCCTGTAGAGGCTTGCTTAATGTGTGATTGCTGCTTAAGGATGATTTGGAATCCTTGGATAATAGACAACCAGTTGAGAGTTGTTTGGGAACCACTGGATAGTTGATTACTGGTGATGAATGATGAGATGAGCAGCTGAAGACTGTTAGACTTGAGTATATGGCTTAAGTATTAGATTCATGGAGGGAATCATAGTGGTTCAAGTGATATGAGAACCTAATAAGGTTGAAAGACTAAAGTACGGTAGCTAGAGGAGCACTTGGCTCGTATATGCGAGATTCGAGAAGATCCAAGCATTGAGATGGATCATGAGAGTTGAGTAAAATCGACCGACCGTAGTATGAGTACTGGAAGAAAGTATGGCTCGATTTTGTTGATCGTGCGAGACCCAAGTGTAATAAGGGGGTCATGAGAACTTTAAATAGAGATGGGGAAATTTGATGAGTAGACAAGTTCGAGAGGAAGCTACCCTTGTACCTAAGTCGCTGAGACGACTGATGCTAGTGTTGATGAGTTAAGTGATGGAAGTCACGACAAAGGTAATCCTGAGACTACTCATTTCCAAAGTGGAAACGTGGACATGAATAGCGAGAATTTTGAAAAGCTTGTGAGGCTATGTATAAAGTTGAGATTGACTGAGTCTGATGAAGGAATGGACTTTAAAAGCCTTATGGCTAGTGATTATTCCTGACTTTGAAGAATGGTAATAGGACTCAGTAAGAGAAGTGAATGATCGGAAGATATGTGAATAAAAGAATTCCTACTCATGGATTACGAGCAAAGGGATGTTCATTATGGAACATGGAAGTGCTTGAAAGAAACGGCTTTTACCTTACATTGAGTCTTGTAATGAGAGACTGGCATGTCATTCCTTTCGTTGTGGGGAAAGTTGAGAAAAGAGTTATGTTAGTTGTTTGACATTGATGATTCTATAAGATTGATTGAGGACGAATCGAGACCACAAGAAGTGGTATTGTGTGCTATCACCCCTTAAGAGTAGGGTGTCGTTTTGAAAGGACGATTGGAGCACGAGATGGTCGTTGAGGGAAATGAAAGTGAATGGACTTGATAGTTCTGGTTGTTCATAATGCGAATGAATGGTTGAGTAAGCGAAAAGAGCACTTAGAGTGTAACTGCAAAGTGACTCGGGGTGGTCGAATTCAGTGTTCGATACGAGAATTTGTGGAGACCGAGGAAGAACCTCGACTCTTTGGAATTTTGTCACTTGAGGTGACTGAGTCACTAAAAGGAGAATGTCAGTCATAGGGACAGATGAATCCTGGAATGAAGGTATCGCCGTTGATATAGATTCCAAGATTGATGTCCTATGGAATAGAAAGGACTAAGTGGATTCGAAGTAAAAGAATGCCATTGAAGTGTATAGTTTCCTTCATAGGGTAAGAGCCCTAGTGTGAAAGGTAGAGAACATCCGAATTGTCTGGATATTAAGATTGAGCGTCTGGATTGAGGAAGAAGATGCAGAATTTGAATGATCCCTGGAAGTGAAGTCTGAGAAACTGTCCTGTAGATAGCGTTGAATTCCGGGATATTGTCGACGTTCGGTTAAATGGATGAAATGGATAACCGTCGGATGGAGTATCTAAGAAGTTCTTGGATTGATTGTTACCGTCTAAAGAGACGATGAGTGGATTCATTTAAGGAGTCATGAGAAATGTGAATGACCTTCGAGAGTAACCTATGGACTCTAAAGAGATGCTCGTTGTATGCTAATTGCGAAGAAAACAAGCTTGGGTCTGATGAGGTAAGATTCCTCAGTTGTGAAATTTATGAGAAACGAAGTCCCTGTGGAGCATTTAAGAAATGAAATAAGTGATGAATCGACTAGAGTCGATGTGGGTTGATGGAAGTTGAGATTTCGTGAGATTGGTGAATTGTTACAGATGGATCGTGGAAAGATTCCCCACAAGAATTGTCCCATTGATGAAAGGGACTAGGGACGAGATGTAACGTGAATGGATGAATGACGTGATGAGTTTTCGAGGACTTAAAATCAAGTTGACGACTACGTTGTGAATGACGTTCCTATTTGGAATCGAAAGAGTCGAGAGAATCATAATGACGTGGCATAAGAAGGGAATTTGAGGCATAACAAGACGATCTAAAGTAAGCATTGTATGTACGCCGAGACAGTAGGGCTATATGAGTTGGAACTTCTACTGTGTGATTGGAGTCGATTTGCGAATGTCCTCGTGACAAAGTTTGGGAAACATTGTTTGGATGGAAGAAGATTTCAAGTTTATATCTACCACAAAAGAATAAGGTAGTGGTTTCCCGAAAGGAATTGATGAGAAGCAACACCGACGGATGAATTTATTTACGGATACGGGAGCGTTGCTTGTGTAAAGAAAGACCTCGTAACTGGGTGAAATGCAAGAGTTGGAAATGTTGATTGCTCTAAGGGAATTGAGGGGAAGGCATAACCTTTACGAGTTGATGGATTAAATTGGTCATTGAAGGATCTCGAATGTAATCGAGGAAGAGCTATTAAGGACTTAATCATGAGTTTGCTAGAGAAGTCGAGAAGGTTACGGTTTGATTTGGACGATCGAGGGTAAGCTAATAGAAATTGTGCGTCCTTGACGATACGAAAAGATGTTGGAATTGGATGATTATGCCAAATGGCAAAGGCGCCAACGAGTACGTTTTCATGACAATCTGGTAATGATTGTGAGAAGTAAAGAACATGAATTTAAGTTGACGTTTTGGAAAAGCCTTTCGACTGGGAATTTCAAAAGCAAGGCTGCAGTGTGATGCACGCGTTATCCTCGGACTAATAGGCAAATTGAACGGAGGATTTGAGTCCTCGAAGGTGTATCATCGACATATATCATGAATGTATGAAGAGAATAGAGAAAAGGCAAGTACAGGTTAAGGATTGAGAGAAACAAATCCTGGAGGAAGATAACTTTTATCAGAGAAGACAAGTGAGAATGTCAGGTAATGGGATGAACTACTTTGGAGAGTAAGAATGCGATGAGGCATCAATACCCCGATAGATTGGATAATTGAAAAGTGGCAAATTTCGAGGACGAAATTTCTTTAAGGGGGAAGAATTGTGACATTCCGAATTCCAGCCCCTCTCGAGGCTATGGAATGGAAGGATATCGATCGGTGTGTTTCAGTAGTATCTCGCTCGAAGCAGGTCACTATCGAGTTAACTCACCGAAAGGGAAAGACTAACGTCGGGTACGTGGACCTGATGATTTTAAATAAGAAATGGCGCTTTGACCATAAGGATTGTCGAGAGAATATTTTGGGCCAGCAGAGATCGATCTAGGAACGATCATGGAATGCCTTGCTAGCGTTATACGTTGGGACGCGGGTGATTCCGCTTAACCAATGTGTAATTTGCGAGAATTTCCAAAATCGGATTCCGACGATCAGGACCGCAGGAACTAGTGATAAACCCTCGCAATTACATGACAACCAAAGTCGCCACGGCTTAAGAAAAATCCCAAGGTCGATACGCGTAGCACCTGCAAGAGTCGCCCGTCAGTTTGAGATAAGCTGGAATTACAGTCGACGAGAGTTCGACATGAAATTAGACCTCGAGATTGGGTATTGGACAATAAGGAATTCCAATATTTGAATTGATATGGACATCGCCTCATCGAGGGTGGTTTACATTGGAAAAATGAACTTTCGGACGAAAAGTGCCAAATGACCATTTTGCCCCTCGAACTTTGGTCTTGCCTTAAGAAATTCAGAAGGTCATTTTGGTCATTTCCCCTCCTCCATATGCTGCCGAAAAGGATAAGATTAAGTGGTCAAAGAAGGTCAAAGTCAAGGAAGCAACCAATGGGAGGTTGCCATGTGTCATCTTTTGATTGGACCAAGCATTAAATGGCATTAATTGTGATCTTGACAAAATGGCACCAATTATTTGATAGACAACCTCATTATCTTCAGCTGGTCGATCACCCTCACTCCTCCTTGCCAATTCCTTCATTTTCCTCTTCATCTTCACCAAACAGATAACTGCCCAGAAAAACAGTTTCTGACCCTTCTGTTCGGTGCAATCTAGCGGCTCTTCCTGGTGTTGTTTGGTCGATCCCTTTTACCACAGGTTAGTTCAAGATGTTCTTGACATGTTACCGTTGGTTTCATGATTTTTGGAGGTCTTGTTGATTTATGGTGATATTTGGAAGAAAAGCGGACGGATTCTGAGCTAGCTGAGGAGAAGTGTTGGTTCTAGCTCTTAGAAATTCCAAATGACCTCAAATTTTATAGGAGACCTTCATAACATCTAGTACTATGTTCAGATGGTTTATAGTTGCAAATAGATGGTTTTAGAATGAGTTTTATGGCAGATTATGGGTGGTACAAAAATGGACAGATTCTGACTTTGAAGAGATCGGGCTGTTTCGACGTCTTTGGAGTATCAATCCGGTTCAAATCTCACGGTGAGCTTCCTAAACCCATAAAGGAAGGTCTTAGAAAGTTTATTATTGAAGGATTGAGGATTAGAATTGATTCATGGCTCGATTGAGCGGTTGGTACACAAAACCGGTTCTGTTTTGGATGATGTTCTTTGTGTACCGATTCTGTTGGGGCTGATATAAGAGTGTTTTGACTTCAAATTGACTCATGGGGCTATCTGTAATGTTGATTAAGGTGTTAGTGGAAAGTATATGAAGTGGCTTGGGATTTAGAAGTGATTTAAGGGCTATTTGTAGCAGGAAACACCAAGTTATATTCTGCTATGCATTTTACTGTTTAAACAGAATATATTAAGGGTTTTTGGAAGTATTGTGGTGTATTCGATCATTTGATGAGGCATCTTGAGTTGCCATTTGATTAATGATTGAGGGATTGGTATCAAGGAAGTGATAATTGAGTGGATTTTGACTCGACATTGATGAATTTCCTAGGACGGTACGAGAACCTTGGGTTGCCGAACATTTGTGGGGTTGATGAGGATTGATCGAAGTGGATTTTTGCTAATTGCTTGAGGTAAGTTATGCCTAAACCTTTATTAGGAGGTTAGGTTACTAAATGACAGAGTTTTGATTTGGATTGAATGATTTCATGGCCTGGATTTTGTGAGAGGCGCGAGGGAGTCTAAATCTGTCTGGTTTTGTGAGTTAGCATTCCTTGGCATGTTTGATTGAAAATCAATTGTTTGGGGAGCCCTAATTGACCATGAATGTGTGTTTTAATGGCTATTTGAGCATGTGAGATGAGAAGTCGAAAGTTTTGATTGAAAGGAAAGCCAAGATTGAAAGTGTAGAAAAATATGATTTTGAGTCAACCTTTGAAACTATGAATTGGCCGTATTTGTTGAATTGCCTGAGGCTTACTTGAATTTATATGTGCTTGATTGAGAAATTTATGACTTGGAACATGTTTTGTCCAGTGACGGACGTCTGAAAAGAATGCCTTGAATAGGCGATAAATGCTTGAGTTTGTTGAATGTGTTTCTCATTGAAAATTGAGGCATGAATGCCTTGTTTTGGCAATGAATCTCTTGAGTTGTTCTTGAATAAATTATTTTGAGGCGTGAACTGTTTTCTCTTAATGAATATTTGAGGTTATTCTTTATAATGGAATTTTTATGAATAAATGGCGTGTGGGATCGCCGAGGAAATTATATGTGCACTGGCGTGTGGGATCGCCGAGAAAAATTATCAGTGCACTGGCTTGTGGGATCGCCAATGGCGTGTGGGATCGCTGAGAATTTATAATTTGGCCAATGTGTTGGGAGGGAGTTACTCCCATTGGACCTGACGAGGTCGTGCGGCTAGAGTGTCTCATGCTGACACGATTCATCTCGATTGATAATGGGCGTCGAGAGTCGTATGGTGACCGAATCATCTCTAGGTCCGGACGCGAGAGTCTCATATGTACCGACGGGTCATAGGGAGACCGAATCATCTCGCAGCCCTAGAGTGGGCGGCCCAAGATGGGCGGAAATGGAAAGACTTGTTTTATGAGAAATTCAAAGAATGAGTTTTGAGAAATCGAAAATGCCTCACGTTTGAAAATTTGCCTCATGATTTGAAATTGGCCCAGAGAGGGGCGTGAAAGGAAATTGGCCCAGAGAAGGGTGTGAAAGAAAAGAACGTATTTTGTGAATATTTCAAGGAATGATTCTTTTGAGAAAGAAGTGAAAATTTCCTCTTGTTTTTGAGGTGGCGTCAAGCGTTTGTTTCTGATTGAAAACTCTGCCATTTTATGAAGCTCAATTTTTACTCATGGAATCCTTTGTCACTAGGTCAAGTCTTTTGTTTTTAAAAGTACTGAAATGCCATGTTTTTGACAAATACCCTGTTTTACCATGCCAAAGTTTTTATTACCAAAAGACCATGTTTTTCAAAAGTGTCTGGAGGTACTGGCAGCCTAGTTTAGGGTTAGGTTTAGCTTACTGAGATTTATATCTCACCCCGTCGTGGGACAACATTTTCAGGTCCCAAATGAAGGAAACCAGTGCTCGCCATGGATTGGTATTCGATGAAGTCGATGGAAGAAATGATCATGAATCCTTTTGTGACCATAGGGTTGAAATGAAGTATTTGGGGATTTAGCATTATAACCTCTGATGTATGATTGACCCTTATATAAGGTGTACCCTTTTGTCCTAAGCCATCTTGTGTTTTATTTGTATGGAGTTGTCCTCGCTTTCGCATGCATGTTTCATATAGATCTTTAAGCATTGGCCGTTGGTTCCTGGGAGATCATCAAAGGTAACGGCGGAGGTGGAATGCTCGCGTGCTCGCCGGGTTTGGGGCGTGACACAAGTTGTCCCAAGTCATACATCTACAATGAGAGTCCCATTTCACACGTCCCATAACATGTTTTACTACGGTTTGTAGGTATCCCCTCAGCTTGTCCCATACCAAGCGACGGTTTATTAAGTCTGATAATGATAAGCTCATGCATTCACCTTCCTCAACTTTCGTTTCAATGCCATCATAAACATATGCACTGAATGATCGTCCTCAATACTCGCCACAACACATTCGTTTTCAGATAAGTTCTTATCCATAGAAGGTGTCTAATCCCACAAATTCAGAGATCAATTGCCTATGTTCAACCATATACCTCAAGGCCACAATCACGATCATATAATCCAATCGACCTTCTACTCATAAGCAATTCTCTATTAACCTCAAGCATATCCACAACCTCAAATCCATGCTCATGGCTCCTCAATTTCTGCTTGCTTCCTTGTGAACCTCAATAATATCACCACCCAAAAGCATCAATCAAAATCAATGCTAGAACCATTAAAGTGTACACAAGTTCAAGCTTATAATTGTGGCATCCCATGTTTGCTAGATTCCTAACGATCGGAAATGATCAAATGGGTTTTGAAGCTGACTTTTAACGTGAAGACTTAAGATTTTGGAATGTAAATCAAGGTGAGGAAAAATAAAATATGTCCAAATGACATAGGTAGCAAAGGCAAATAAAAAGATTCATCAAGAGACTTATGAGATATCGTTACGCGAAGTTCCTTAAGTATAAGAAATTTTGGCCGTGAGCATTGGAGTATGTCATGACAGAAGATCTCATTTCGTTTTGACAATTGGTGACCGACCAAATAGATAAGACATTAGAGGACTACAATACATTGGATAGAAATCGACCAAGAACTATAAGAGCGAATGGTTAGAATTCATAAGGAGTCAAATGCACCTAGACTACATACTCGAATTTCCTAAAGCTTGATGAAACAAGGATGAACGGCCGCTAAGAGTAATGGCAAGTGGCGAAACTATTCTTCACGCTTGGTTGTTATTGGTCGAGAAAGTCTAGGGAATAAGCAAGAAGAATGTGCTTCAATCCCACCACAATCTAGCAAATGATTACCGACTACTTGGGGCTAGGACAAGTGGCGACCTTGTCTCCAATTGCATGAAATGGTATTGGTCGGTTGAGTCTAGGGAAGGAGCAAGACTCTATACTTGATATACGGCCAATAAGGACTAAGCAAGGTGGCACATTCATTCTTGGTGCATGAAAATAGATTGGCCGGTTGGACCTAGGGGATTGATGAGAGAAGCAAGATCATCCATTGGTCAACTATCCCCTCAAAATCTTGCCTTTGATAATAAACCATTGGAAGACATTACAAGTGGCGCCCATGTCTCTCCTTGCATGAAAACCTATTGGCCGATCACACCTAGGGAAAGTGCAAGAAAGATTAATGGTGTTTAGTCTTGTCAAAATTTCATGGAAATGATTTACCACCATTAGGGGTAAAGCAATGTGGTGTGAGATTATTAGAGGGGAAAGAATTAATGACAAATGTCACTTTGAGAACTCTTGAAGACATGCAATAAGAATGGTCCATCTTCATTCTCCCATCACCATTTTTCGATCGAGCAAGAGACAAGGAGAGAGAGAGAGAGAGACCGAGAATAGAGAGAGAGAAATGAGGAGCAGCTCGATAACTTCACCAAAGGAGCAAGGAGGAAATCGTGAAGCTTGAGCAAGGGCAAGCTGCAATTAGGCAAGAATTCCTTCAATCTCATTGTAGGTTAGAGGTATACTATGGTTTCATTTCATCAAAGAGTTCATGTGGAGATTTAAAGGCTGGAAATCGTCTCTGTGGTCTGGTATAGAGCTGATCTTGTTGCAGTTCTGTTTAGAAATGGAAGTAGGGAGTGTTTCAGTACTACATTGCATGAACTTGGAAGCAAATCTTGAAGAGTATGATTGAGATGATGCGAATATGTTGTCATCTTGCTAAATTAGAGAGAAATGGAGTAAACCGCATGTTCAAGACCAAAACTGAGTTCGGTCACCCTGCTGTACTTTTCTGTTCGGAAGTGAAAATGGAGTTGGTTTGAGCTACTTGGTAAGTTCTCGAGCTAATAATTGAAGGACTGGGTCCGGATGTCAGGAATGTAGCAATTGATGATTGGTTTTTTTTTTTTTTAAAAAGGAGAGAGACTAAGACTTGAATTGCAAAGCTGGAAACAAAATGGTGTTCAGATAAAGACAGAGTTGTTATCTTCTGTTCAAGTGTCAATAGACGTTATACAGAGCCACATTGCTTTATTTTGGGTTGTTTAATGAAATGCCGTGTCTGATTGAGGATGAATCTTGAGTGATTAGTTGATTCGAGAGGAAACAAGATTGAATTGCAGGTTTAGGACAGAGTTTGTATTTGGTTCTAGGACAGAAAAACTGTTCTGTTTCTAGTTTTTACTTTGTCATAAAAGCCTACCTATATTATGCTTGATTGTTTTGCATACCGTAGAATCATGTTAATACTTCGTATAGAGTCGAATTGTTAGCTGAATTGAATAGTATTAGGTTCGATTGGGGGTGAAAATCGTGACTGGCAGAGGTCTAAAACAAAATAGTTTTTGTGACGTGAAGTGATAGTCCTCATGTACATATCCTTGCTAATATGCATGCTTGTATGTCGGCTTGGCATTGTGTCATGATTTGCAGAATTGACATTGAGCATCATGTGAATCATGGTGGAGCATGCATTGGTCCATGGTACGTGACTGATGTTCGATGAGATATGCGGAGTAATTGCTCTTCAGTGCACTGAATTGAGTTGACGCCCCTGGGCTGTGTGCGGAGATTTGTACGTACTTGCTGACTTTGAGCTGTGTGTGGGGTAGAGTTGTACCATGCGTCGAGGATGCCCTATAGTAGGGGTTGCAAGTAATTTGGCTTGCGATGGTGAGATGAAAGGAGAGCATGTCATAATCATATTGTAATGACATTTCTGTATTACATGATCTTTGTTGCGTATTGAGATGCTTTTGTGCCATATTTATTACCGGACTATCTTTAGTTTGTCCTAGGGATGCTTAGGACCCCTATGGTGAGGTTAGAAGTTTTCTTGCTAGCCGTCGTGTTAACCCACGTTTGTGGACACATTTATTTTTTTTTTTCCAGATTAGCATCCATAGCTGCTGTTCCCAAGCGTTTTGGTGTTCCTTTTGACTATGAGTTTTATACGCGTGATATGATTCACCTTGATGTGCCTCATTTGAGGCTTGTTATGCATGTTCATACCATGTGGGTTGATGAGGGAGAGCCTGGTTTAACTATAAATCGTTGGTATGCTATTTACATTCGAGTAGGCAATAGACTTGTAGGTCCTTTTCCTGAGAGTACTTTCGACGCACCCCGGACCCCGTTGTGCCAGTAGTACCTGTTCCCCCTGCTGCTGTTGCACCTGCACCCGTCCCTTCTCCGGAGATTGCCGAGCCGGAGGTGTTCATTCCACCGTTAGAGCCACTTGAGGACATTGAGGACGAGGAGATGCTATTGACTGACCCGTCCGAGGAGGACTGATGATCTTGAGATAGTCTTGGAGATTTTTTTGGGTTAGGTGACTATGTTGGATGTTGGAGTAGATTCCTTTTGGCCATCCCAATTATGCCTATGGATCGATGACCTTAGTCTTTTGCTTGTATATATGAACTCTTATATGGTCGTGCGTTATGCTTTATAAATAAAAGTTTTGGTCTTTATGGTATAAATGCCTCATAATCCTTTCAAAGTTGTTAGGCTTGCTGATGGGAATTGTCGAGTAGTATTTGTGGCATGTGGATTAAAGAATATAGTCTATTGATTGTTATGAGGATAATCCTTAACTAATTATAGTAGGGTGGCGGTCTGGGACACCACAGCTCTTCGAAGTGGTATCAGAGCATAGGTTTTCCCTCGGAGTAATAAGGTGCGATAGAAGTTGGGGTGCTAGGGCATGCACCATGAAGACTAATGCATGTGATTATTTAGATTATTGTATGATTAGCAGCCTCATTTGGACTATTCACAAGAAATCCCAGTGTTGGTGATAGTGAAATTAGATGAACCGAACTCAAATAAACATGGATTGATATGCAGGGATGGTAGGTTGTCATGAGAAGGACAAGGGCATCGTCTTCTGGAGGAAATGGAGATGCGGGAACATGAGATAGAGTCGAGGGAACAATTGATCGGATGGATGAAATCCTGCAAGCCTTAGCCAATCTTGGTACGGCAATAGGAACCCAACCTCGACAAGTTCCAGCTAGAGCCGAGGATGGAACAGGTGACCGACGTTTACAGAAGTTGGTGGAGCATTTCCTGAAGTTAAAACCACCATAGTTCACGGGGTTAGGGGAACCCCACGAAGCTGAAAATGGATAAAGAGTATGGAGAAAATTTTCAAGTTGTTTAACTGTAACAATGTGGATAGAGTCACCTTGGCAGAATATCAACTAGAAGTAATGCCCAGCACTGGTGGAATGCAAGCAAGGATGTGGTATTTCCACCAGGAACAGCGGTAACGTGGGAAGCCTTTGTCAACGCCTTTTACGGCCAATATTTTTCTGATTGTGCTAAGGACCAAAAGATTTCTGAGTTTATGAACCTAACTCAAGGCGGCATGACTGTAGTTCAATATGAAGCAAAATTCTCAGAACTTTCCAAGTTTGCTCGTCAATTGATTGAAACTCAGGAACGTAGATGCAAGAGGTTCCTAAATGGCCTCAAGATTGAAATACAGAAGCAGCTGGCATCTTTAAGGATCGGGGATTATTCTGAGTTATATGAACGAGCTCAGCTGGTGGAGCAAGTGCTGTCAAAAGAAAATAAGGAAGCAGAACAGAAGATAGGAGACAGCCGCGTGGCAACTCAGGAGCAGGACAACAAGAGATCCCGATGGTTTGACAAATCCCAAGAGACTCCTTATAAAAGGCGCAATTATGGAAAATTTCGTGGAGCTAGGAAGAACCGAGCGATAGGACGAGTTCGAAATCGAGACAGAGTCTGCAACCGTTATGGCAAGGCTCATGGCAATTTGCCATGTAATACTGGGAGAGAATGTTATGGATGTAGACGGATAGGGCATCTAGTGAGAGACTACCCCAAGAAAAGACAACAAGTTCAGCAGAATCAAGACAATCGGGCGAAACATATTGGAACGCAGCAAAGGCCCCCCAGATCAAGGCAAGATTTAGGCTATGACTCGAGAGGAAGCGGAAGCTTCTGGGACTACTATAGCAGGTACAATTCCTTTATGCGACAATGATGCATATGTGTTATTTGACACCGGAGCAACGCATTCTTTTATATCAACAAGGTTTGCCGAGTTGTGTGGACTAAAGCCTAAAACACTTGAGGTACCCTTGACTGTATCCACACCATTGAAAGACAAAGTAGTAACTACCCTAATTTGTAAAGAATGTAAAATCACGATAGGAGGTCAAAGTTAGAAAATCGACTTAATAGTTATGGATTTCTATGATTTTAATGCCATTGTCGGCATGGATTGGCTGCGTGACTTAGGAGCCAACGTAGACTGTTTTTGAAAGATGATTCGGTTTAGCCCTCCTAATAATACCAGTTTCGAATTTGTGGGGACAGAAACCTATACAATTGTACCCTTAATATCCGTAGTGGAAGCTCGTAAATTTCTAGGTAATGGAAGTCAGGGTTTTCTTGCTAACATCAGAGATCTGACTAGGAAGGAAGTCGACATTAATGATGTTCCAGTAGTTCAAGAATTTTTAGATGTCTTTCCTGAAGAACTACCGGGATTACCCCTGAAGCGAGAAGTTGAGTTTACTATTGAACTGGCCCCAAGGACTGAGTCTATTTCCAGAACTCCCTATAGGATGGCGTTGACCGAGCTTAAGGAATTAAAAGTGCAATTGCAAGAATTACTGGATAAAGGATTTATTAGGCCAAGTACTTCACCATGGGGAGCACCGGTGTTATTAGTCAAGAAAAAGGATGTGTCACTCCGCCTGTGCATCGATTATAGACAATTAAATCAATTGACCATCAAGAATAAGTATCCCCTACCAAGAATTGATGACCTGTTCGACCAACTACAAGAGCTTCAGTTTTCTCAAAAATTGACTTAAGGTCGGGTTATCATCAACTGGCAGTTAGAGAAGAGGATATCCCCAAGATTGCTTTCCGAACCAAGTGTGGACACTACGAGTTCGTGGTCATGCCGTTTGGACTTACAAATGCTCCTGCTGCATTCATGGATCTAATGAACAGGGTATTCAAACCCTATTTGGATCAGTTTGTGATAGTGTTCATTGATGACATTTTGGTGTATTCCAAGGGGCAGAAAGAACATGAGAAACATTTACGAAAGGTGTTACAGATGCTGAGGGAACACCTGTTGTATGCAAAATTTAGCAAATGTGAATTCTGGTTAGACAAAGTCATATTCCTTGGTCATATGGTACCAAAGAATGGAATCTCTATCGATCCTGCCAAAATCGAAGCCGCTGTAAATTGGCCGCAATCGACTATCGTTACGGAGATACGAAGTTTTCTTGGTCTCGCTGGATATTACCGCATGTTCGTAGAAGGATTTTCTTGAATTGCGGGTCCGTTCACTCAATTAACTCGAAAAGGAGTTAAGTTTGAATGGACAGAAAAGTGCGAACAAAGCTTTCAGGACCTCAAGAAGAGATTGACGTCGGCTCTAGTATTAACTTACCATCAGGACCAGAAGGATTCGTGGTATACAGCGATGCATCTCATAAAGGATTGGGTTGCGTTCTAATGCAACATGGAAATGTTGTGGCATATGCTTCAAGACAACTACGACCTTATGAGTTGAATTATCCGACACATGACTTGGAGTTGGTCGCAGTAATTTTCGCATTAAAAATGTGGAGACATCACTTGTATGGAGAGAAATTTCAGATTTTCACTAATCATAAAAGCCTAAAATACCTTTTCTCACAAAAGAAATTGAATATGAGACAACGACGATGGATGGAATTACTCAAGGACAATGATTGTGAAATTCTTTATCACCCTGGCAAGGCAACCAAAGTGGCAGATGCTTTGAGTCGAAAAACCACGCTACATATGGCAAGCTTGATGAGTAAAGAGTGGGAACTATTAAAAGAAGTTTCCAATTCAGATTTCAGAGTCGAACTGAAAGAATTAACTGACGTGTTTGCTACACTGAGAATTGAATCAGAATTGGTACAGAGAATCAAATAATTGCAAAGGACAGACCCTGAAATCTCAAAGCTTCGAGATGAGACAACAGAGGGCAAGATGTAGCATCCCCGTTTGCTAGATTCACAGTGAGCAAGGAAATCCGAAAGGGATTAGAGAGTTGGCTTTAAGAAAAAGGATTCGAGACCTCACTATGCTGGATTAAGCAAAAAGGCCAAGATATGTCAAAGTGGCATATGTGGAAACGAGTTAGAAAATTATCAAGGAGCTTGTCAATTTTGGATTGTCAAGATTCAAGTGATATTATGAGGAAATGGCCGTGTACATTGAGGAATATGATGGATAGAAATTCGAGTTCCATTGACCAATTTTCCATCAAATGGAGTTGATGAGATATTAGGGAAAATCAATTGAGGAATTTCAAGTCAAGGGATTATAGGGCATTGGTTGAGATTTATAGTTCTAAGATCAAAATGCTATCAAGTGAAGTCGACAAGGAATTGGAGAATTACCTTGGAATTATTACATGGCCGAATATATGAAGGAAATCGCCACCATTGGATTTATCTTGGGAAGTAAGGAAATCAATAAATGGCCGATGGATCAAGAGCTCGTGGAGATTAAAATGAGCATGATTGTATGATTTAATTTCCCTATCCTTGGGGAGCAAGACATTTCCGGCCATTTGGGGCAAGAACACTTGGCAAGACTAACCCATGTGCATGAATTTCTATTAGCCGAATGACATTGGGAATTAGCAAGGAAAGATGGCCAACCATTGGCTCATTGTCCAATCAAGATCTTGTGATGGATAACAAAACATTAAGAGTAATGACAAGTGGCGCCATTGTCCCCTTGTGCATGAAAGGATATTGGTCGATTATACCTAGGGAAGATGCACGAAAATCATTGGTTCATGGTCCCATCAAGATTATATTAGAATGACTTATCACTATTGGGGGCATGAACACTTGGCGTAAATTTGAGAAAGAAATCATTGTACTATGGGATATGAGACAAGTGTCAAATGAAGAGCTTCTTAAGACATGCAAGAGGACATTTGGATTAGAACCATAAGAATTTAGTTGGCCTTCATTAGAATGGGAATTTGCATAAAAAATGTCATGAACCCAAGAGCTCGTATTTTCGGGTTTCAGAGCGCGTCGAAAGTAAAACGGCTCGTTCGAAGTCGTCCGGAGTCCAAATTGAGCTCCGTTTTCTCCCACGCGACCGTAAGACAATGAGGAATTTGAATCTGAGCTCCAATCATCATAAACGTGGATGAACAATTGTCAATTTTTCTGAGAGTGAGCCTGGATGTGGTGACTCACCCTTGGCTTGGTGAAGAAGTTATTGAGGAAAAGTGAAAACCAATCCTAGTGAATAATTGGACAAGTGGCATGCTAAGAGAGGGAATGAAAGGTTGGAAAACGCAAGCCTAACCAATTAGGACAAGTGGCATGAGAAGATAGGGTTGAACATGCATGATAGAGAGTCGATGGCAAGTGGCACACATGCATGAAGCTAGAATTGCATGTCCACCAAGTGGCGGTCCAAGAAATGCATGTCTTACAAGTGTCAAATGGGAGGAGGTAATGTGGAAAGTGGAGACAGCAATAGGAATGCATGAAGAGCAAATGGCATTCATGCAAGATCAATAGGACAAATGGCGGCTTAGCTTGCCGCATGTCCGCTAAGTGTCACACGACTTGGCCCCCAAGTTGTCACAAAACTTAGTCACCACTATTCCCTCTAGTATAAATAGATGTCCTTGGAGATTAAGTAAGGTTTTCTGCTCATACGTCCTCTTAGCTTGATCGGGAGAGTGGGAGAGAGACCGAGAGAGAGGGAGTGTGACATTCTGAATTCCGACCCCTCTCGAGGCTATTGAACGGAAGGATATCGATCGTGTATTTCAGTTACAACTCGCTCTGAGTTGGCCACTCTCGAGTTAACTGACCAAAAGGGAAAAACTGACGCGGAGTCGAGTACGTGGACCTGGGGGATTTGAATGAGAAATGGCACTTTGACCATAAGGATTGTCGAGAGAATATTTTGGGCCAATAGAGATTGATCTAGGGAACAATCATGGAATGCCTTGCTAGCATTATACGTTGGGACGCGGGTGATTCCGCTTAACCAATGTGTGATTTGCGAGAATTTCCTAAATCGGATTTCAATGATCAGGACCGCAGGAGCTAGCGATAAACCCTCGTAATCACATGACAACCAAAGTCGCCACGACTTGAGAAATCCCAATGTCGATACGTGTAGCGCCTGTAAGAGTCGCCCGTCAGTTTGAGATAAATTGGAATTACAGTCGATGAGAACTCGACATGAATTTGGCCTCAGAATTGGGTATCGGACATTTAGGAATTTCAACATTTGGAAATGAATTGAACGTCGCCTCATCGAGGGTAATTAAGATTTGGAAAAGTGAAATTCGGACCAAAGGTGGAAAATTACGCTTTTTGCCCCTCAAAGGATATTCCTTTTCTTAAGAACAAAGTAAGGGAAAATTAGTCATTCTACCTCCCCCCTATAATGGCCGAATAATTAAGGGCAAGATGGTCAATTTGGTCTTGAGATTTTTTAGGAGCTAAGAGTCAAAGTCATTAAATGCATTAGTCAAATCCTCCCCTAAAAGCCTAATCTATTTAGCCTAAAAAGGCTAGCTTGTCATCTCACTCTCTCTCTCTCCTACTTGGCTTGCTAGGGAAGCCATCTCTTTCTTCTTATTCATTTTGGCCGAAACCATCAAGGGATCACACTCTCTCACTCTCAAACTCTCTCTCTCGCTCGTCAGATAGCTGCCCTGTTCCGACCGCTCTACTTTTTGGCCATAACTTCTTCGTTCGACATTGGATTGAGGTAAAACCACTGCCATCTGAATAATTATCATCTTGCCTTTCCAACAAGGTATTATAAGCTTAATTTGGCCTAGTATTTCTTCCCGTAGGTCTGTTTGAATGGACAAATGTCAGATTGAGGCAGAATCTGACCGGTTTTGGGGAAGAAGATGTTTCGTGGGCTTTAAGGCTTCAAATTGCTTCCAATTTTCGGTGAGATCTTATGCACTCATAGTACTAGGGTTGGATGAGCTGTGGTTGCAAGTTTATTTGAGATTTGAAGGGTTTCCATGGCTGATTTGAAGTAGTCTTTAACGAGCAGATTCTGACCATTTGCGGACTGAGAGAAAACGAGCTGCTTAAAGGTCTTTGAGGTGTCGTTTTGCTTCCAAAATTTCGGTAAGACCTCTATTGATGTTGTATGATGTGTTGGCAAGGAGATCTTGGAAAGAATTGGAGTTTAGAAGTGTTTGAAGGGCAGATTTGAGGTGAAAACTGAAAACCGTATAATATGTTCTTAGTGCACACCAATTTTGAATTGAGTCGTTCTAAGTCTTCCGATATCCGAATTGAGCTCCGTTTTCGCCCACGCATCCATAAGACATTGAATTATATTGTTATGAAATTTGATTTCATATAAATTTGATGGAACAATACCAGTTTACTCGGGATTGAATCTGGTCGTGGAAGGCCAAAATGGACAGCTTGGTGCCACGAGGTTTCTTTGATCGTTTTATGGGATTGCTTGGCCTAAGCTCGAGGTAAGTTGTGCCTAAACCTTTATTAGGATGTTATGTTACTAAAGGATGGAGTTTTGAGTCGGATTGAAGGGTTTTATGAACTGATTTTGTGAGAGACGCGAGGAAACCCTAATCTGCCATATTTTGATGCATTGAACTTGAGTGGTTTTATGGCATGAAAATTTTGAAATTGAGGTTGAACTAAGGAACCTTAATCTGGTTGTGGCATGTGGTTGGGCCATGCGGCGTGCTTTGTGGAAATTCTCAGTGATATGAGTGCATTAAGTGGATTGGTTTACCAATCAAGTCTAGAGATAACTTGTGAATGATCAAATTTGAGATTTAATCGATTTGAGATGAATGATGCTTGTGTTTTACTGAGAATTTCATAATGAGAAGTGTGTTTTATCCAGTTGAGGGACATTTGAAACGAATGCCTTATTTTGGCGATGAATTTCATGAGTTGTTCTTGAATGATGAATTTTGAGGCGTGAATTGTTTTCTTTAAATGAAAATATGAGGCTTTCTATAATTGAAATGTTTATGAATAAAATGGCGTGTGGGATCGCCGAGGAAATGATATGTGCACTGGCGTGTGGGATCGCCAGGGAATTATGAAATTTGGCCAATGTATTGGGAGGGAGATACTCCCATTTGACCTGATGAGGTCGTGCGGCTAGAGAGTCCCATACTGACATGATTCATCTCGATTGAACATAGGCGTCGAGAGCCGTATGGTCACTGAATCATCTCTATGTCCGGACGCGAGAGTCTCATATGTACCGACGGGTCATATAGAGATCGAATCATCTCGCAGCCCAAAGATGGGCGGATATGAAATGATATGTTTTCTATTAAAATCAAAGAATGATTTGTGAGAAAATTGATTATGCCTCATATTTGGAAAGTTGCCTCATGAATTGAAATTAGCCCAGAAAGGGGTGTGAGAGAAAAGAATGTGTTTTCTGTAAATTTCAAGGAATGATACTTTTGAGAAAGAAATGAAAGTTGCCTCATGTTTTTGAATTAGTGTCGAGTGCTTGCTTCAGAACGGAAACCCTGCAATTGTACGAAGCTTAGAGTTATCATGATTTTTCTTGACTAAGTCAAGCTGTATTGAAAGTACTGAAACATCATGTTTTGGAAAGTACCCCGTTTTACCATGCCAAAGTTTTTAATTCCAAAATACCATATTTTCCAAAACGTCTGGAGGTACTGGCAGCCTAGTTTGGGGTTAGGTTTGACTTACTGGGATTATATATCTCACCCCGTTGTGGGACAACATTTTCAAGTCCTAGACGATGGAGACCTGAGCTTGCCATGGACTGGCATTGGAAGAATTTTTTGGAGGATGTGAATATTATCTTTGATTAAGACCTTAGAGACTGTATATTCTTTGTAGTTAGAATTGTACTTGACTTGGCTTTAATGAGAAGTGTATCCCTTTCTTTTGTCCTAAGTCATCTTGAAAAGTTATTTTTATGGAGTTGTCTTCGCTTTCGCATGCATGTTTCATATAGACCTTTAAGCATTGGCTGTTGGTTCCTAGGAGATCATCAAAGGTAATGGCGAAAGTGGGATGCTCGCGTGCTCACCGGGTTCGGGGCGTAACATCCCCGTTTAAGTGGTATCAGAGCAAGGTTAGCTCGATCCAGTGTGATTGATGTTTGGAGTGATAAGGAGTGATGACTTGAGGACAATAAGATAATGAGACCTTTAGGACTAAGCATTGATTGTTGAATCTCAAGGATTATAGGCTTGAACTTGTGTTGCACTTTAATGGCTATAGTATCGATCTCGATTGATGAATTTTAGTGGTGATATGATTGAGGTTCACGAAGAAGCAAACAGAAGTCGAGGAGCAATAAGCATGGATTTGAAGTGTAAGTGTGTTTGAGGTTAATAGAGTATTGCTTATGAGTAAATGGTCGATTTGATTTTATGATCGTGATTGTGACTTTGAGGTATATGGCTGATCCTAGGCAATTGATCCGAGAGATGGTCATTTGTGGAGCTAGAAATCTTCTGTTGATAAGAATTGATCTAGAAGTGAATGTGATATGACGAGTATTGAGGACAATCATTCAGTGCATGTGTATATGGCATTAAAATGAAAGTTGAGGAAGGTGAATGTATGAGCTTATCATTATTAGACTTGATAAACCGTCGCTTGGTATGGGACGACCTGATGGGATACCTATAAACCGTAATGAAGCATGTTATGGGATGTGTGGAACAAGACTCTCTTCGTAGATGTATGTCTTGGGACAACCTGCAACGACCAGGTCTGACGAGGGCGGGGAGGGTACGCCAGGACAGAGAGGTTTGGACAAGGAGCGGCTCTTGGCAGGCTTCTAAGATAGCAAGAAGGCAGGAATGACCCAAGTCATAAATTGAAAGAGAGAGTCTAGGTACCAGATTGAGTCTAATTTTGGTTAAGAGATGTATTGCACTAGGGTTGTCACATTCTGAATTCCGACCCTATCTCGAAGCTTATTAATGAATGAATGTTTATCGATGTATTCCAGTTAATCTCGCTCAGAATTGATCACTCTCGAGTCGACTAACCAAAGAGGAATGGCCATATAGGATTCAAAGTACGTGGACCAAAGAGCTTAACCACGAGTCGACGCTTTGACCATAACGATCGTCGAGGAAATATTTTGGACCGCTAAAAGTCGACCTAAGAATGGTTTTAGAACGATTTGCTAGTGTCATACGATTGGTTCACGGGTGATTCCGTATGACCATGACGTGATTTGCGAATTAACCTAAATCGATTCCTTACGATCGTAACCTTCGGGACAAGTGATTGACCCTCGCGATTGCAAGACAACCAAAGCCGCCATGGCTCAAGTAATTCTTAAACGCGACATTAGTCGCGGGTCGATACGCGTAACTCCTAAGAGCCGCCCGTTAGTCTGAGATACGCTGGAATGACAATTGACTGAATTTAGCCATGGATTGGACTTCGAGATTGGAGGTCGGACATTCAAAGATCGCAAAGGAGTAAGTTTGGACGCCGCCTCATCGGAGAGTCGTTAAGATTAGAATTAGTCCTGTATAGGCTAGAAAAGCGAAATTCAGATCGGCATGTGAAATTAACCATTTTACCCCTAACTTAGTACCCTTTTCTCCTTCGATAAGCAAGGGCAAAATGGACATTTGCCCCTCCCTTAGTGCAGCCAAAAATTAGAGGGCAATAGGTCTTTTGGCTAGTGAATTATTGGAGTTTGGAAGAGACCAATTGATTAGACAATTTCCCTTCTACCAACTAGTCATTCCAAGCACTATTCATGTATCATGCCCCACCAACTACCCCACTCACCTCTTTTCTCTCCAAAGCCTTCTCTTCATTCACTCTTTCTCTCATTCACTCTCATTTGGCCACCCCATCAGACCACTTTCCCTCTCTCTTCCTCATTCTCACGTCCTCTCCCTCTCCCTCATTCTCTCGCTTGCTCTCTCGGTTTCACGGTGGAACCGGCCACCACCGGTCCTCCACCTCGAGCAACCACCAAGACCACCTCTCCTCCCTCTTGGACCGTGAGGGAGCCGCCGTCCAAGCCCAAGAGCCGCCGAACCACCGCCGACCAGATTAGCACCAAGAGGAGACCGTGGGTTGTTCTTGGGGAAATCCTTGGTTGTTCTTGAGGTAGGTGACCTTAGAAGCTTAGATAGGTATGTGAGGGTGTAAGATGCTTGTGTTATGAAGGGTATTGATGTTTTTCTTCGCCATTTTGATTGTTGAACTTTTAGGAACGCATTCTGCCCTTTGAAGATCAGATCTGTTCGCACCACGTCTTCAGCCTTTCCAATCGCTCTTCTTGGACATTTGAGCTTGGTAAGCTTATTCTAACCCTTAGCTAAGACCTTGTGTGATGGAAGGACCTAGTGAGAGTTGGATTTATTGAGTTTGTGTGATGTTTGGCGAGAAACCCTAGAGGACCGATTCTGTCCATGGTGAACCGTATAGGATGACGCCTTGTAATGCTTGTGATGTTGATTCCATGGTTAAACTAGGCTATTAGATGTGTCCTCGTAGTGGCCAAATGGCTTGTGGTACCGTTCGAAGTGTTAGATCTTGCTAGGATCTAATGGTGATGTTGAAACCCTTATTTGCGCCTAGATGTATTCGGCCATGGGGTAGTCTTGGTGATACATGGCTTGAAAGTGTCCTAATAGTCTTATTTGAATTCTGGTCGTAGACTCTAATGTGGGGATTGAATGATTTGAATGGCACCATAGTGGTAAAATTAGCCTCGTGAGACTAAGCGATGAGTTATATGGCATAATTGAATGAATGGCTTCGTGGAATTGTGACATGGCCGAGTGGTTATAGTGATGATTGGCGAGTGATTCTAATTGAAATATGATGACGACGAAGCATTGCAATGGCCTCGATTGATTAAATAATGTGATGTTATGCCATGGTATGGATTTGTGATTTAAATGGCCAAATGGTGCTTGTGATGTGATATGCACATGTGATTGTATTATGCTATAATTGATTGAATTATAAGCTTATGTGCATATGGCGCCCTGATGCGTTTAACGCGGGGCTTAATGATATCCTGATGCGTTAAACGCGGGATAGACCTGAGCCGTTAAACGCGGGTCATGAGAAATGGCATTTGGAACCTGATGCGTTAAACGCGGGTTCATTGGTTAACCAAGCCTGAGGCGTCGTTACGTGGGCTAAGCCATGGGAATTACAATCGTATTTTATGTATAAGCTATCCTCTACACTATGAGATGTTAAGTGCCAAAGTACGAAGCCAAGCCTAGTCTAGATTGGTGCATTGAATGACAACGCATGCCTTGATTGAGTTGTTGTGTGTCTTTTGCCTGAAATTCGCATGGTTGGTCATTGCATGTGTCGGGTGTGTTTGGAAGTTCCGAGTGCCTAGCTTAGGGTTAGGACTAGCTTATTGAGTTTATCTCACCCCGTCGTGGGACCTACCTTTTTAGACCCCAAACCCTAAGCATGCCGCCGCCGATTTTTTGGGGTACCCGTGTGGGTGGAGCAGTATTCCACAGAGTACCCGAGGAAGCCGAGTACGAGCCCTTGGAGAAGGAGTTCAACCCCAAAGGAGAGGCCCTCTTCAATCCCGAGCCTGAGGAAGAGAAAGATGAAGAAGTGTTCGAGGAAGTAGAGGAACAAGAAGAAGAGCCCGAAGAAGACCTTGAGGAGTATGGCCCCGTGCACCGAGAGGACCCTGCTGATGACCGCGAGCCTGACCCTTAGACAGTCTAGGTGCCCATGACTTTTTGGTGTTTCCCTTTTTGGTTAGTGCCGACCCATAGTCAGATGACCCCTTTTGATTAGGCTGACTACCTTCCTTTGGTCCCCAGTGTTGTATTTTTAGTTTATGTTCTTGATGTAAAACTAGATCTGCGTTATGTTATGACTAAGTGTTTCATTTCCTCAAGTCATCTTGTTTATTCATTGCATGGAGTTATGAATGTCGTTTCCGCATGTGCATATAAGTCTCATGTCGTAAGTGCGTGCCGTTGGATCCTGGGTAATAAGTTAAAGAGTACGGCAGTATGGGCATGTAACGCGCTCGAGAAGGACTCGGGGCGTGACATGCCAGCCTGTTTGGTATCAGAGCAAGGTCAGCTCGATCCAAGTTGGTTGAGGACTGGAGTAATAAGGTGTGATGATTTGAGGATGACTAGGTAGCTAGGCCTTAGGTATTCGCTAGAGTTAGGCATGAAATGCATGACATGTGAAATGGCGCTTGTGATTGGCATATTGGCTTGCATCATCTTGGGTGAACTCAAGGCTATAGGGCTTCGTACTTGGCACTAAGTGTTGAATGCTAGTTGCTGGATTGGATAGCTGGTTGTGATTTGGCTAAGTTGCAGAGGCAACTGAATGTGTGGTACGATTGTGATTTCCTGATTGTGACACTTTTGATGATTGCTTCTGATGGTTGCTAGAATAATGATTGCCTTGACTGTGATTGCTGCTGTGAGAGTGGCGTAGTCTTGCTAGACTTAAGTAGATGGCTTAGGTTTCTAATTCCTAGATGGAGTTATAGTGACTCGGGTGCTATAAGGCTTAGCGAGATGAGCAACCGAACTAGAGGCACTGGAGGAGCGTCTAGCTCTAGGCCACAAGTGGCAGAAGATCCTAGGTATGATGGAGTGATGAGGATCCTGGAGGAAATCAGGAGTTTGATGGGCAGGCAGGCCCAGGAAAGAGCTGCTGCTGTTGCCAGGCTGCTAAGGCTGCAGTCGCTGCCGCCAATCTAGCGAATGGCAATAACGGGAATAATGGACAAGGCAATGAAGGTGGCAATGCCCAAGGGCAAGGGAATCGTGTGATGGGCCAACTGATGGAGCACTTTATGAAGTTGAAGCATCTAGGTTTGATGGTACAAGGGACCCTGTAGCTGCCCCTGCTTGGATTGAGGAATCGGAGAAGGCATTTGAAGTATTGGGTCGTACTGAGGCTGAGAAAGTGATCCTAGCTGTGTACCAGCTTCGTGGAACTGCAAAGGATTGGTGGAAGGCCACCAAGGGAAGAGTTTTCCCTGAAGGAACGGAGCCGAATTGGATTGTCTTCTTTGAAGTTTTCAATGCTAAGTATTTCTCTAGAGCAGCGCAAGAACAGAAGATGGTTGAATTCCAGAATCTCCGCCAGAATCAGATGACCATCGATTAGTATGAGGCTGAATTCGCGAGGCTATCGAAGTATGCCCCGAGGATGGTTGAGGACCCCGAGGATAGAGCGAGAAGGTTCAGAGATGGATTGAGACCTGACCTTCGCAGCCAGTTATTGCTGTTGGACTTACATGGTTATGATGCGATCTACGAAAGAGGTCAATTAGTGGAAAAGGGATATGAAGGAAAGAGGAATCGTTTCTGGGTCGCGGTTCGCTCCTGCCAAGGATAACCGCCAATTCGGCAAGAGGCCAATGGTGAGCAATCGGCATTTTGTCCCTCTAGCCAGAAAGAATATTAGCAAGCCTGCTCACCAGTCGAACTGGAACTGTCGTTTGTGTGGAAGGAGGCATGGTAACGGGCCTTGCCCGAGCAAGACGAGCGCCTGCTTCAAGTGTGGCCAGCTGGGCCATCATATAAGGAATTGCCCAGGCCAAGCACCAGGACCTCAAGCTCAAGGAAACCGACCACCAGTGGGACCGCAGGCTGGAGCCCCGCAGAACAACACAATTAGACCACCAGCACAAGGAAGGGTTTATGCTGTGGTACGAAAGGAGGTGGAGAACGCGCCTGGTGTGGTCACAGGTACGGTTACTTTATGCGATCATTCTATCTATGCTTTGTTTGATCCTGGAGCATCGCATTCGTTCGTATCTGCTCAGTTTGCTGATTTGGTTGGAATTGAATTGAAACAGCTGGATGTGATTGTCGCGACCCGTCCGGAAGCGGACGCTGCTAATGGATTACCGATCGCGGGTCTTGGATCGGCGCGGGCCCTCCCAGGCCCATACCAAATCGCTGCGGGAGTATTCTTCGACGATAAGAGTCGATCGCTTTCGACCTTCAGTGTGGTCGTGGTGGTATGTGCAAATTGTGCATGTATTTGGAGTCGCCACCGGTCTTTCTTGGAGGGTAGATCGGAAACCTTACTGACCGATTGGGAGAGATCGATCAGTTCTGCGGAACCAGAGATTTTGGGTTCGGGGACTTGGTTACGCTGGTGTCATTACCAACACCCTTTCGGTACCTAACGCGAGTGATTTTCCTGACTAAGAGTTCATGCAGGCGCAAGTTTGGGTGAGGTAGGTTTGATTCAGGGTTTCATGCAGATTGGAAGACTGTTCCTATCAATCACAATCAATTTAAATGAAAGCGCAATCAAATACATAAATAAATCACTTCAATGCACATCAATTCAGATCAATGGCTTCCTAGTATAACCATAAATGCTTAAGGAAGGTGTGATTTCGGACTAGGGGTAAAATGGGAAGATTTGGGGACGATTGGCCCGAAGGGCAAAATCGTCATTTTTGGAAGGTTTGGATACCGAATTACCCAAAATATTCCATGGCCAGTTGATTGTGGCCATTTCCCATTTTTGAGAATTTTTTGGAATTTCTTGATTTTTCTTCAATTTTTGGAAAGAGATTCGCCCAAAGGGCGAAATCGTCATTTTAAGAAGGGTCGGGGTTCAAAACACCCGAAATGAGTCTTGGCCAGTTGATTGTGGCCATTTCCTATTTTTTTGGGATTTTCCTGGATTTTTTAGAATTTTTTTTGAAGACGATTTGCCGGAAGGGCAAAACCGTCATTTTTGGAAAGATCGGGGGTCAAAAGACCCAAAACAGGTCGTGGCCAGTTGAATGTGGCCATTTCCTATTTTCTGGAATTTTTTAGAATTTTTCTGAATTTTCCGAATTTTTTGAATTTTTTATGATTTTCTATTTTTTTTTATTGATTTTTGAATTTTTTTATTATTTTTTTATTATTAAAAATAATAATATAAAAAAATTATCCGGACCGGGTCGGATGACCCGGCCTACGCCCAGAACCACGACCTAGACCCGGCCCGCCTCCTCCACGATCAAAACGGCGTTGTTTCATATATTGGGAACGAACGCCTCAGATCGAGCCACGTGGCAACTTTTAGACCGTCGGATTATTATTAATATTATTTTCGAAAATCATTTATTAATTTTGAAAATCTTTTTTTTTTTTCCGAAATTCCCAGATCGCGACACGTGGCAAAGCCACGGCCGTCCGATCTGGGCTTTGATTTAATCGGCCCGGGCCCACCAACGCTGACGTGGCTGCCGACGTGGCGCGCCACGTCAGCGTTGACCTTTGACTGCCGGCGACCTCGCCGGAGAAGACGATGAACAGTGCAATTTCCGGCGAGGTCGCCGGAAATCGCGCCGGAAAATCACGAACCGGCGTCAAAACTGGGTATTTTTCGCCCGTTCCTTCGGCGTTCGACTCCCTACCGGCTCGGCATCAATGTTCAACAAAAACATGCCCCCATGCACGTCCGAAGATTGGCGAATCGAACCTCCCCGAACCGGCGCCGGCGAGCCAATTTTCAGAAATTTTTTTTATCGTCGAAAGCTTGTTCTATCCATTCAAGAAGCATCTAAAGGAGGTCTAGGGACTTACCTGAGCTTGTTTCGAGCTCGCCGTCCACCATGCTCGCCGGTGTGAGCTCTCGGTCCGAACCGGAGCCGGCGAGGTCCCGAGCCCGATTTTCGTCGCATTTCGATGCAAAATAAAGACCAAGCCGGGATTAGACATGGATCTAATGAAGTTCTTATGGCTACTAGCACGCGAATGAAGCTCGAGAGTGGCGGGCCGAGAGCCAAAAAAAATGCAAACCACACAGGCATTTCGTCGAGCAGGTTATGTGCATGTAAGAAATGGAGGTCGGGAGGGGAAACCGACCTGTTTCGAAGATCGCCGACGGCTATGGAGACTGCGGCGATGATGCTTGGATGTCGCTGCAGGTCCGGGGTGGTCGCTTCTCGCAGAGTTCACCCCCCCCCCCCCAAAAAATCTCCTCTCTCTCGGGCCTCCTCTTTTTCTTTAGAAACCGAGCGCCACCTCCTCTTTTCCGCCATGGCCGACCGCCCTTTTGCCTTCTTTTAGCCTCAAAAGCACGCCCGTCCACCACTTGCCCTTGTCCCCCACATTCGTTTGCCTCTTTTCTTTAAAAAAATGCACGCACCTTCCCTGTTTTCTTTCCTCTTTCGGCCGCGGTGGGTCTGCAACAATGTTGCAGACCTGGTCGGACCGGGTCGGGTCGGGTTTGACCCGACCGGCCCGGTTCGGCCAATTCGGTCAAATTGGACCCCAAATTGACCTATTTTCATGAAATTTATGGCAAAATCGGACTCCTTGACATGTTTTCCATCAAATAGGGGTATTTTTGTGAATCAATTGATTCGAATTTAGTGAAAACCCCAAATTGTCCCTAGGATCCGAAAATGATTTTTGCTCAATCGAGGGCCTAAATGACCAAATTAGTCAAAATTGAGGCCACCAATGGATTCCTCATGATGAAAAATATAGGGTAGAGATGTTTAATTTTAATGGGTATGCCCGTATGAAATTTAATTTCAAAAAATGTGAAACCGGGGACTAAATTGAAAGATTTTTATGCAATTAAGCCCTTTTGTTTAAAATTGATCAAATTGGAGGGCAAATTGACCCAATTACACTTCAAAACTTTAGAATCCAATGTCATACCTTACACAAGGTGAGAATTGAAAACTAAAAGACTCAAAAAGGATTTTTTTAGGCTCGGTTCGGGTTTATGTTTGTGAAGGAACATAGTGACCCGAGCCGAATTTTTGAGATTTAAAGTAACATACTCGAAGAGGAAATTAAAACAAAATTATTAAATATTTTTGTGTATTTTTCTAACCACGAATGGTATTTTTATGATTTTTTTGGTATTTTTAATAATTAAATAAATTCGAAAAATATTAAAAAATACCAAAAAATATTTTTTGTTCAAATTTGGTTCCTAAGGCCAGGCCAAGGCTTCCAAAGTTGATTTTGTGATTTTATGACCTTTTTTGATATTTTTAATTATTTTTAAAGAATAAAAATCACAATAATAGATGGTCGAAAATCAGGTGTCAACAGCTGCCCCTCTTTGAGAGGAATCTCGTCAGAGGTTTCTCTCAAAAAGATAAGGTGGCGCCTGATTCCTAACCGACTCAACTGGGAAAATGAGTGAAGAAATGCTACGACATTGAATCTTTAAGGCTCATGATAAAAACTCAAATTAATCCCTGGTTTGCTCTAACCATTGGAACATGGGCTGGGATGAGAGAGGCTTACCTGAAGCTCACCTGTCGGATGCTGCCGGTTGCGACGACTTTCAAGCAGATACCTAGGACTTGTCATTCAGAATATCCTAGGGAGATTAAGCTCTGACCTGTATGGTAGGTCATACCATTATGAGATTCCTAACTGGTAGGAACCTAAGGAAGGCGCATCCCATGCTTTGGGATTTGCCAAGGATTTTGATCCGTATGGTGGATCGGACCTTTGTGTCGATGCTTATGGCGGTATTTATCAATGAGTTGACCCTTATGGCGGTTTCTACCATATTGTGACCCTTTAGGCGGTTTCTACCTTTGTTTGACCCTTTAGGCGGTTTCTACCTTTGTTTTGACCCTTTAGGCGGCTTCTACCTTTGTTTGACCCTTTAGGCGGCTTCTACCTTTGTTTTGACCCTTTAGGCGGTTTCTACCTTTGTTTGACCCTTTAGGCGGTTTCTACCTTTGTTTGTTTTGAAAAGGGGTCTCATGACGAGGGTTCTCCACGTCCGATGAGACTGCTTGAATTTTGAAAAGGGGTCTCATGACGAGGGTTCTCCACGTCCGATGAGACTGCTTGATTTTGTTTAAAAGGGGTCCCGAGACGAGGGTTCTCCACGTCCGATAGGGCCTGTTTGATATTTTTGAGAAGGGATCCTAGGACGAGGGTTCTCCACGTCAAGCTAGGACTGTTTGATATTTTTGAAAAGGGGTCCTAAGACAAGGGTTCTCCACGTCATGCTAGGACTGTTTGATATTTTTGAAAATGGGTCCTAGGACGAGGGCTCTCCACGTCATGCTAGGACTTGGGTCTGTTGAGGCGACATTCTGGGAGCTGGGTTCTCCAGGTATCCTGTAGAAAGTTCAAACCTGAAAGATTTTTCTTCACCAAGAAAATGTTAATAATCTTTGGGAAGACAATAATTGTCCAATTGACAAAATTTTATGACTTAAGTTTTAGTCATGAAATGTGTATTTTGATGCTGGAGGTTATCCAAATCATTCTTACAACATGCAAATGTGATCACAAATTCCTTGCATGGAAAATTTGGATCAACAGTTTGAAAATTCCAAAGAGAGTTTGTTCAAAACATCAATTGGAATATTTCTCGACAAGGAGGTCTTCTCACCTATTTTGAGATAGTGGTTTTTATAGGGGATGCACTCAATTCCCTACTAACATGTGCCTAGGTTTTAGGCTCATTCGCAGCGCATACATTTTGATCGGTCGGGAGGTCTTCCACGGGACCGTAATGTTGGGCTTGGTTATTGATCTTCAAGGGGGACCCGCCTTGGAGTCGAGGCCATTGAATGAAAATTTTCATCATCTGCTTCGGGTTTACAAGTCAAGAACCCTGCAAAATGAGAAAGAAATTGTCTTGCTCGTACTTCTTCGAGCTAAGCTATATGTTAACCCAAGTGTCTTAGTCAGAGAAGACTTCAGGGTTATGATGTTGGTAGGATTGGGGACCAAAAAAGGCTTGTTTTTGGCCCAGAATTTATGAGGGGATTGACATTGGTGATCATTGCAAACTTGTCACCTGTCTTTTCCTTTCTGCGTCTTTAGTCTTTGAGGTGTACAACCGATTTTGAGGTGTGCACCAGCTCTTTAGAGAGCGTCTCTTGTTGCATTCAGAGACCGACTCTCTCCGCGTCTCTGCTCCACGCTTGACACCATTTGGGGAGTAGTCTTTTTGATCTGACTCCTTTAGGGATTTCCTCTTTTCCCATCCGGCTTCATTGGGGATGTTTTGAATAGGCATCGGCCTTGCTTTTACCAGGCACTTTGCTTTTTTTTTTTCTTGATGCCTAGGGATTTTTATCTTTTGTTGAAATCCCGCCTTTTCTTTTCCTTTGGAACTACGATGTTCAGAAAATTGTGCTAGATATACAATTTGAATCATAGCACACTTGAACGCCGATATGAAATTTTTCTATAAATCCCATCTCTTGGATTCTTCCGTTCTTGGAGTGATTCAGCTTCCGTCTTGAAACATGCCATGATCACCAACAGGGGTTTATGAAATGAATTTGCAGGCTCAACTTGGCTGTGCAAATGATTCGGTGTGTGGGATAGAGAAATGAATGCTTCTCATCATCCTATGGCACTTGGATTACCATATAAACAACACACAAAGATTAATGTTAGTCCGAGCAAGAAAATTTCTAACCATTTTCTCCTGATACTGCTGGACTCACCTCCATTTTGCCCCGATGTGGGGTGGTTCTTGACAGGGTTAAGAATAAAAATCGCCGTTCAAAGGGGTTATCAACGGTCACCTGTAGTGTTTGGGGGATATGAAACGAATGCCTCCGTCGTCCCAACCCATGTAATCGCTGCAAATGGTCCCTACCTCCGTAGACCCAGATTTTGCTATCTGCCCACTCCACTCATCTCTCAAGTGTGTGTTGGACATGTTTGGATTAGGCTCGCCTATCCTTTGAGTGAACTTCCTTTTGAATGATTTGAACTTTTGATTGGAAAAAATCTCTTTCATTTTCTCCAAAAATTTTACCCGTCAAGGGGATTTTATGATGCACCATGCATGTTCTTATTCATGTTCAGACAACCTCCTGTTTTAAAACATGAATGCCAATGAAGTTTGAATTCTATGTCTTTTCTAGACATTAGATTCTGAAAGCTTTTCTTTTTTATTTAACATCTTCAATGGATTGGGGAAAGGGATACTTACCTGTCCCCCGCGGCTGGAGATCCCTGAAAATGCAGAAGAAACATGTTATTGTACGTTCACGAATTTTTCAAAAAATTAGAACGATACATCTTACCCTTGGTCGTGTACTCCAACGGGTAATTCATGGGATGTAAGAACTTGTTCGTCTGCAAGGCGACTCCCCTGTCAAGGATAAACAATAAGTGTCAATTCATATTCCCAAATTCAAGACAAATTGGGACGATACAACTTTACTCTTGGTTCTCATCCCGTTCTGATGTTGCGTATTGATATGAACAACGTCTATCAAATCCGCCTATCCATGCTTGGAATATTTGCAACATCAATGGTTCAGCTGCCTCCGGTTGGGCAATGTCTGTTCTGTTATTTGAACAGATGGCTCCTTGAGTGATTTATCCACGTTTATCACCTGAGAAGGGAAAGAAATGAGACATTACTTTGGTATTCGATTGAAGATCATTTAGGAACGATACATCGTTTTACCAAATAGGTGGCTTCGCGGCCAAACGTATTTCGTATTGAAGGGGTAGATCCCATTATGCTCCGCGGGTGGTAATTATTGTTCATGGAACTTGCTCCACGGATTAAGTGATTAATCCACGGCCCTCGGCTTGAAGATTCTCAAAGGGTGATGTTGACACTCACACGCAATTAGTTCTAGATATTAATGAAAGATGTTCCCGTGGGAACCTTACAGTGCGATCAACAACATATGCAATAGGAGTATTCAACCCCTTTTCTCTAAGCATTTTTCATCGAGTAGCCATGCCTTGCATCAGACGTTTGATCGCCGGCCCTGCGTCACCACTGCAATGGTCCTCCGGCTCCAAATTGATTGAGCCAAAGATTGAACTCATCACCAAGGAAATTGGTCGAGTCTTCGAGCCATTGATGTTCAAGTTGGGTATCAACGATTGTTGGGGGCAGATTTCTTTCATTGCCTTCGTTGTGAGGGACTGGAGTCTTTGAGCTGGAACCTTCATCATTGCCCTGTTGGGGTTGAGACATACATTCCTGAAGAGTATTGATCCAAGTGTCCAGCTCCTCATCAAGGAAATCACCTGTTCTTTCTAGCCCTTGGTGCCCAGATTGGGTGTCGTCGACTGCAGGCGAGGGATTCCTCTCTTTGCTCTCGTCATGAGCAATTTGACCCCTCGAATTGGAACTTCCTCCAATGACCGGCAGGTTCATATGTGCACTCTCTACCAATGCCAGATCCGCTTCAGGGACAGCATTAATGACCGATTCGCGCTCAAACTGAGGAATCCCTATGTGCTGGAACTGTGGTATATACTCTTGAGGAGTATTGAGATAGCTCGGCGGAGCATTCTGATTTGGGTTAGAGGAGTCGCTGACACGACTGCTGGTCCCGTCATTGCTGAAACACGGTTGGGTGCTCTTGGCTCCCCAATCATCATGGTTGTAACTCTGCCCAGCACTTGAGCTCCAACCGGCTTTATGATGGTTTAACGCTATCCTTCCATCCCTTAGCAATCTCCTATAGTACTTGAGGTGAGACTCAACGATAATTCTAGAGAGCCCCGGCACATTCATAATCTCGAGTATGCGTAGTGGGCTAGCCGAATCAACTCCCAGCTCTCGAATTGCATCAACAAATTTGGTGTGAAGTTCATTTGTCCAGTAAAACCTTGTTCTCTTATCACCCAAAATATCGTCAATACTTCGGTAGCTATTCTCCACGGGATCTAGTCGTTTCAAAAGTTGTCCAGGGAGGGACTCACCGATTTTGGATTGGCTGGCTGCGACAACGATTTCGTCATTGGGAGAACTCCACCTGTGATGATTCATGTCCCATTTTTCAGAGGATGTTGGTGTTGACCCTATGGTGTTGACTTGCTCATGCAGATCTCCGACGGTATCTGGCTGTGTCGGAAAATGCTGTGGAGAATGCGGTAACAGCTGAGCGTTATTCGTCAACAGGGATGGTTCATCGAGGAACACCTCGCCGAGGACAACAGGATTACCACAATTAAGGCAGGCGGCCTTGGTCAGAGCTTCCTTATATCTCGCGCTTTCAGCTCGAAGCTTCTCATTTTCCTCCTTCAGGGCCAGTAACTCATGGTCTGCGTGTTGCTGTTTCACCCGGGTTCGTTTGTTGGCGAACCAAAACTTGACCTTCGAAAGCTCCAATCCTAACTTTCGGCTCAACTCCATTTTCTGTTGTCTGCTTGGAGTGGAGCATTCATTGAAGAAAGCTTCGAGTTCTCGGATTTGGCCTGGAGTGTGGCGTTGCAGTTGCTTCCTTTTCCGACTCCGGTCATCATTGTATACTCCTTCTTCGTAGCTGAAACCTAGAATTTCATCGTTGGAGGAGTCAGTCTCCACGGCCTTCGGGCAGGATTCAGCTCCAGGATCTTCAAAGTCTCACAGCAGTTCGTGCTCAGAAATGTCCAGGTCGGGCGTTTCTAGCAGATGGGAATAGCTTTTAAACATGATGGATCGGAGTATCTCGGGCTGATCTAGTTCACTCAGCTTTCTCTATTCGCTCTTACGTGTTTGCTCACTCTAGAAATTTTCTCAAGTGATTGTGCGTGTCCTAGAACCATCCTTCAGGCTGCATATGAAGACCAGCAAGCAAGCGCTCCTCCCGAGACCCTGCAATTACTCCTCGTCTGTCTTCCCCTTTCTTTTTCCTCGTGACAGGATCACAAACTCTCTTGCATTGATTCGGTTTCATCGAGTATTGCGCTCGTCCCCTAGTTCAGTCTTCAAAGTGGTGGGTCTACAATCTTTCGGTGCCTTTTATGATTTGCTAGGCCCGAGAATGTGGGGAGCAGCGGCGGATCCGCAATTAATGACTCCGTTTAATTCATTTAGCTCCATGGGAATTAACGCTATGACCTTCTCTCAACCCCTTTTCATCGTTCAAACGAAAGTGGCATTTTCCCAGTGCACGCTGTTACTCTTCATTTCAACATCCTGGGTGTTCGGTGAGGAATGAGTTCGTGGCCACTCAAAATTTAAAGACCGCCTCTGGTTTCGGATTTAATCTAACAAGGGATCATCGCAACTGAGCATGACGATGTTCGTCGATAGCATTGGTTTTCATACATAATTAACTATAGCCATTAAAGAAAAATATTCCCATAGGAACTTTACAATGGATAAAAAGAGTGATCCACTCGTGAACATGTTCTTCTTTCTATGGGTGATCGTAGCGACCAACCCATCGTGCCCCGAGTCAGGTGCTAGATCATGGCTGTCCAAGCATACCAGCTTCCCATTGATTGAACAAGGCATCGAGCCCCTCATCGAAGAAATCGTCTGTTGTGGGTTGACTAGCGGCAGGCAGAGCACCAGCCGATTGCTGCTCGAATGGGGGAGTGCGCACTCGCTGTACTTGTGACACGTGCTCTTGGAAGGTGTTGAAATGGCCCAGAAGGACATTCTGATCATCTTTCAGTTCGCCGGTGGTCGGGTTGCTAGCTTGATTGATGCTTAGATTTGGCCGGGTATCTCTTGATACCTGAGCATTACAATGGCGGTCGCCCCTAGCTTTTGAGCTCGAGACGGATTCCTCCCGGTTTAGCTCCGCTCGACGCTGTTTTAATAGCTTTCTGTAGGCAGCAAGGTGATTCCTGACCAGTTCCTTACTAAGCCCCGGTACATTCATGGCCTTAAATATGCGCGTCGGAGTTGCTGAATCGATCCCCATTTGGTGAACCACGTCTAGGAATCTGAAATGCAGTTCAGGGGGCCAAGCAAACCTTCTCTTATCGTGGCCCAAAATTGCATCGATGGCTTGACGACTGATTAACTCATCTCCCACTGGACCCGACCCTATCGAAAATTGTTGTGCATGAGGCTGATATGCTTTGAGCTGGTCGGCGGTAACATCCAGCTCCTTGAAACTGTAACTCCAATCAAAGCGATGCAAATCCCATCCCCCAGGAGGCATTTGTATCGTCTTCGTAGGATCATCCTACTCATGCGTGACTCCGGCAACATCTGGTTGAGCAGGAGATGCCCCGAGGGAGTAGGGTGGTAAATGAACATCTTCAATCATTGCGTGAGGCTTATCGGGGAATATCTTACCGTGGGCGATGAGGTTATCGCAATGAGGGCAAACGGTAATATTGAGAGCTTTTTCATACCTCATGTTTTCTGTTCGCAGCTTTTGGTTTTCTTCCTTTAAAATCTCGACCACCTGACGTTTGCGTTGAGCCTTCGATTTGGATCTCCTATTTTGAAACCAAAACTAGATCCTCGACTGATTAATCCCCAACTCCCGGCTCAATTCAATTCTCCACTTCTTTTTCATGTAAGGGCTTTTACTGAAGAGGGTTTCCAGCATTTGGGTTTCCTCTTGAGAGTATTGGTGATGACGTCTTCTTTTCCCGAGTTGAGCATCGTGGATGTCGTTGTCGTTGTAGCCGTGATTTTGATTTCCGTTGCCAGAAGTGTTGGGCTCCATGGTTTTGGTGTTAGACTTGGTCTTGGAATCCTCGAGATCCCTCAGTAGTTCAATTTCTGAGATTTTTGAGTCAGTCACCTCTAGCAGCTGACAGTAACCTCTTAAATATGTTGGATTGAGAAATGTTTGATTGGTTCTTGCCCACTCAGAGTTCTCTACTCTCTCCTGTATGCTCACTCCCTATAAATTTTTCTTCGAGTGACTTTGTATGTTCAGGAGACGCTCTTCAAGCATCATTAGGCAAACGTTCCCCCTCAAGACCTTGAATTTCGCGCTTAGCTTTTCAACGTGATGGGACTGCTAAATCTTGTTAGGGCTTTCTTCGATAGTTGCGCTTACCTCCCACCTAACTCTGATAATGGTGATCCCGACAAATCTTTTACATCTTTTAATTGACAAGCCGGAAATCGCGGACCGAGACGAATCCAATGGTTCACGTGAGGGGACCTCCTGCTTTACCTCCTAACTGGGCTCTACCAGCATTATTACTGAGACCCTTCATCATCCTCGAGTTGCTATAAAATGAGGAATTAATGTATGGAAGGTTAACGTTCTCGCATAATCAGCTTCTTCCTTCTAATCTCTCTGTTAGACTCGTCTTATTCTCAAGCCAACCCAACGCAAATGGCCTCCTCTCCCGTACGCACTTTTTCAACTGATGTCTTGGCCCAGTGGGAAAAGCTTTATAACCTACTGGGTCGCGGTTACGCGCACATAACCGATCATTCTGCGATCGAGGATGCAATCTGTGTCCTGCTCGAGGACCTTGATACCACTTCTCTCGAAGGTACTACACTGGGGAGGGAATATAGAATTTTCCCGACTCTCTTTGCACACTCCTTAGAGGCCTATCGTGTTGCTAATCGGGAGGTTCTCGTGGCTCGCGTCTTGCGAGCTCGTTATGAGGATCGATCTGATCATTTGGTGCTGACCAACTATCTGGTTGATAGTTACAAAAAGGCCGTCGAGTTTGCTAATGAGCGGGTCGCGACGTTGCTTCGCGAGAGGAGAAATCTGGTGGATCAATTGGCTCTATCCCTGACCACCGGCGAGCATGACCGCCGCAATGTCCTGTTGAGGCTTCAGAGCGACTGGAAGGAAGAACGGCTCGACAAAATAACCGCGGACATAGCTCGCGGGAATGGACTGGTTCGGGACCTGGAAATAGTCATCGAAGAACACGAGGCCAAGGTCGCCGAAGTTAAGGGAGAATGCAGAAGTCTTCTCCTCAGGCTTGCCGACCATGACATGCGGAGTTGGGAGTATGAGCAGAGCATTAATAACATGGAGGGTCAGTTGGGCTCCTTCGTGTCGTTAATTAGGGCTCACTTTGGCTTTACTTTTCCACCCCGAATTGTATGACCTGCTTCTGAAAACCATCCGCTGAGCAAAATAAATGAAAGTTCTCGTGTGTGTGTTTTAACTTCTGCATGGTTCCTTTCTTCGAGCATTCGAACATCTTCAACTTGGGTGAGCCGAACCATAATATCAATAAGTCGAGCAAATATGTCCTGATTTTATAACTCACTCATGATCAGATGAAAGAATAGCCTCAGACTTATCCAGGAAAAGATTTCTCTCTATTACCTATTTTTTACCTGCAAATGAAAAGACAGAATCAGAAAGAATAATTTGAAAAAGGAAGCAAAGACCCCTTTCAATCTTATGCTTACCCATGATTAATAAGGACAAAAACTTTTACAAGGGTTTTAATCTTGCGCGAAAAGTTTTTATCAATATTCCTCGAAAGAAAGCGTACTATTGAAAGGAATGTAATTCACAATAATCGCTTTTGATCAATTTCGAGTGGAACGAATTACTCAAAAGTGCGAGGCATAATAACGTGTTTTAAATTTAATTAAAGATACGGCATCCAAATCAAGGCCGTTTTGTTAAGAACGAGAGTAATTTGGACATCTATCTCGTCATTAAATTCAAAACAACGCCGATATTCTCGGTCAATTATCGTGGATTACCAGCGACGTAAAACATGCACGAAACAATTCAAGTGTATAATTCCTTCTAGAGAAATTGAGATTGGACTACTCTATACGACCAAAAGGTCGTGTAAGACTTCCAATTTTAATTTCCTCTAAAGGAATTATAAACTTGACTTGGGAGTATTCGGATGATTAGAGAAAATGCCACTATCACATTCCCATGACCCGTCAAAAGAAATACAACCAAGTTCCATCTGAACGTATACACCAATAGATCCCTAATACAATTACTCTAAGGGGTGAGATAGAGAAAACTTCGGTAAAAATAAACCCTATACAAGAGGACTAGTAATGAAAAATGAAACAAAGGAATGTGATCCTAACGTTTAAGGATGCCCCAGTTTCGATCTGTGTCTTCAGGATCACTTGCCCCAACTCGTCGTCTTCATTGGATGATACCTCGATAATGTCCATAGTATGCTCCTTTATCGCACACTCGGTGTCCGTCGTGGGGTATCACCCTCCTCGTCTTCTATCAAGGACGTTGGGGATAAACGCACATATCTATCCTCGAAATGGCATTTAATCTAATCACCAGAATGCAATGAATGAAATGCCTATATTTATATGAACAGTGATAGATTTTGGGGGATAGAGAGTCTTACCAACCCAACTCGTCCACTTATGTGCGGTTTTAGGTGTACCAACCGCCCAAAGACATGCGCATGAGACAAGTGATGGTAAACTTCTAAAAATAAGAGGGTTTGGCACCTAAGGTTAAGGTTCTCACCTCGAGTTCTAGAAAGAGCCGATTCCATTGCACAGCTATCGCTGCATTGGGACTCTATCCATAGTTCGAAGCGAGCGGAATTGAAAAGTGGATTACCCCGTGTTTTTCCTCACGGAGATTCCATTTTCAATTCCTTCTATTGTGTTCCTAAAGGCGGCGCCCGGGGTTTTAGGCGCGGTTGTGTGTGTCCACGTATTGTGATCATCACAATGCAATTCATGCACAACAGTTTATCAATCAGCACTTCGAATCATCCACACAACATACATTCCTACGCCCAACCTGCATAAGACAATGTTAATCACGGACTACACCCCTTATTTCTCCAATCTGCAAAAACATATAACACCTACCATAAGCGGACTTACCTCACCTTCAAGAGCGCCTGCATGGTTAGAAAAATCACTCAGCGTTTTAATTACGGCCTAAGTCCACTTGAGGTCTAGAATGATAGGTTCTAGAACAAAGGTCCCCAGCGGAGTCGCCAGCTGTCGCGACCCATCCGGAAGCGGACGCGGCTAATGGATTACCGATCGCGGGTCTTGGATCGGCGCGGGCCCTCCCAAGCCCATACCAAATCGCGGCGGGAGTATTCTTCGACGATAAGAGTCGATCGCTTTCGACCTTCAGTGTGGTCGTGGTGGTATGTGCAAATTGTGCATGTATTTGGAGTCGCCACCGGTCTTTCTTGGAGGGTAGACCGGAAACCTTACTGACCGATTGGGAGAGATCGATCAGTTCTGCGGAACCAGAGATTTTGGGTTCGGGGACTTGGTTACGCTGGTGTCATTACCAACGCCCTTTCGGTACCTAACGCGAGTGATTTTCCTGACTAACAGTTCATGCAGGCGCAAGTTTGGGTGAGGTAGGTTTGATTCAGGGTTTCATGCAGATTGGAAGACTATTCCTATCAATCACAATCAATTTAAATGAAAGCGCAATCAAATACATAAATAAATCACTTCAATGCACATCAATTCAGATCAATGGCTTCCTAGTATAACCATAAAGGCTTAAGGAAGGTGTGACTTCGGACCAGGGGTAAAATGGGAAGATTTGGGGACGATTGGCCCGAAGGGCAAAATCATCATTTTTGGAAGGTTTGGATACCGAATTACCCAAAATATTCCATGGCCAGTTGATTGTGGCCATTTCCCATTTTTGAGAATTTTTTGGAATTTCTTGATTTTTCTTCAATTTTTGGAAGACGATTCGCCCAAAGGGCGAAATCATCATTTTAAGAAGGGTCGGGGTTCAAAACACCTGAAATGAGTCTTGGCCAGTTGATTGTGGCCATTTCCTATTTTTTTGGGATTTTCCTGGATTTTTTAGAATTTTTTTTTAAGACGATTTGCCGGAAGGGAAAAACCGTCATTTTTGGAAAGATCGGGGGTCAAAAGACCCAAAACAGGTCGTGGCCAGTTGAATGTGGCCATTTCCTATTTTCTGGAATTTTTTAGAATTTTTCTGAATTTTTCGAATTTTTTTGAATTTTTTATGATTTTCTATATTTTTTTATTGATTTTTGTATTTTTTATTATTTTTTTATTATTAAAAATAATAATATAAAAAAAATTATCCGGACCGGGTCGGATGACCCGGCCCACGCCCAGATCCGCGACCCAGACCCGGCCCGCCTCCTCCACGATCAAAACGGCGTCGTTTCATATATTGGGAACGAACGCCTCAGATCGAGCCACGTGGCAACTTTTAGACCGTCGGATTATTATTAATATTATTTTCGAAAATCATTTATTAATTTTGAAAATCTTTTTTTATTTTCCGAAATTCCCAGATCGCGACACGTGGCAAAGCCACGGTCGTCCGATCTGGGCTTTGATTTAATCGGCCCGGGCCCACCAACGCTGACGTGGCTGCCGACGTGGCGCGCCACGTCAGCGTTGACCTTTGACTGCCGGCGACCTCACCGGAGAAGACGATGAACAGTGCAATTTCCGGCGAGGTCGCCGGAAATCGCGCCGGAAAATCACGGACCGACGTCAAAATTGGGTATTTTTCGCCCGTTCCTTCGGCGTTCGACTCCCTACCGGCTCGGCATCAATGTTCAACAAAAACATGCCCCCATGCACGTCCGAAGATTGGCGAATCGAACCTCCCCGAACCGGCACCGGCGAGCCAATTTTCAGAAATTTTTTTTTATCGTCGAAAGCTTGTTCTATCCATTCAAGAAGCATCTAAAGGAGGTCTAGGGACTTACCTGAGCTTGTTTCGAGCTCGCCGTCCACCATGCTCGCCGGTGTGAGCTCTCGGTCCGAACCGGAGCCGGCGAGGTCCCGAGCCCGATTTTCGTCGCATTTCGATGCAAAATAAAGACCAAGCCGGGATTAGACATGGATCTAATGAAGTTCTTATGGCTACTAGCACGCGAATGAAGCTCGAGAGTGGCGGGCCGAGAGCCAAAAAAAATGCAAACCACACAGGGATTTCGTCGAGTAGGTTATGTGCATGTAAGAAATGGAGGTCAGGAGGGGAAACCGACCTGTTTCGAAGATCGCCGACGGCTATGGAGACTGCGGCGATGATGCTTGGATGCCGCTGCAGGTCCGGGGTGGTCGCTTCTCGCAGAGTTCACCCCCCCCCCCCCCCAAAAAAAATCTCCTCTCTCTTGGGCCTCCTCTTTTTCTTTAGAAACCGAGCGCCACCTCCTCTTTTCCGCCATGGCCGACCGCCCTTTTGCCTTCTTTTAGCCTCAAAAGCACGCCCGTCCACCACTTGCCCTTGTCCCCCACATTCGTTTGCCTCTTTTCTTTAAAAAAATGCACGCACCTTCCCTGTTTTCTTTCCTCTTTCGGCCGCGGTGGGTCTGCAACAATGTTGCAGACCTGGTCGGACCGGGTCGGGTCGGGTTTGACCCGACCGGCCCGGTTCGGCCAATTCGGTCAAATTGGACCCCAAATTGACCTATTTTCATGAAATTTATGGCAAAATCGGACTCCTTGACATGTTTTCCATCAAATAGGGGTATTTTTGTGAATCAATTGATTCGAATTTAGTGAAAACCCCAAATTGTCCCTAGGATCCGAAAATGATTTTTGCTCAATCGAGGGCCTAAATGACCAAATTAGTCAAAATTGAGGCCACCAATGGATTCCTCATGATGAAAAATATAGGGTGGAGATGTTTAATTTTAATGGGTATGCCCGTATGAAATTTAATTTCAAAAATTGTGAAACCGGGGACTAAATTGAAAGATTTTTATGCAATTAAGCCTTTTTGTTTAAAATTGATCAAATTGGAGGGCAAATTGACCCAATTGCACTTCAAAACTTTAGAATCCAATGTCATAGCTTACACAAGGTGAGAATTGAAAACTAAAAGACTCAAAAAGGATTTTTTTAGGCTCGGTTCGGGTTTATGTTTGTGAAGGAACATAGTGGCCCGAGCCGAATTTTTGAGATTTAAAGTAACATACTCGAAGAGGAAATTAAAACAAAATTATTGAATATTTTTGTGTATTTTCTAACCATGAATGGTATTTTTATGATTTTTTTTGGGTATTTTTAATAATTAAATAAATTCGAAAAATATTAAAAAATACCAAAAAATATTTTTTGTTCAAAATTGGTTCCTAAGGCCAGGCCAAGGCTTCCAAAGTTGATTTTGTGATTTTATGACCTTTTTTGATATTTTTAATTAATTTTAAAGAATAAAAATCACAATAATAGATGGTCGAAAATCAGGTGTCAACAGTGATATTGCATGTTACCACCCCGTTGAAGGATAAAGTGTTGGTTTCCCTAGGTTGTCCAGATTGTAAGGTAGTCATTGGTGGTAGTGAGGAACAGATAGATTTAGCCGTGCTGCCTATGTTTGACTTTGACGTGATTATTGGAATGGATTGGTTGAGTAGACAGGGAGCTGTCGTTGACTATGGTAGCAGGGTGATTCATTTCTATCCTAATGATCACCATATATTCGAGTTTCGGGGAAGTCATGGAGGAACCTCGATCCCTTTGGTTTCGTCACTTGAGGTGACTAGGCTTCTGGATGAGGGATACCAAGCATACTTAGCTGCCGTGATGGATCCAACCGTAGAGGGACCAAAGCTAGAGGATATAGTTGTGGTGCGTGACTTTCTCGATGTCTTCCCTCAAGAGTTATCAGGGTTACCTCTGGAAAGGGAAATAGAGTCCGTGTTGAGTTAGCACCTGGAACAGAGCCGATCTCGAAGGCACCCTATAGGATGTCCTTGTCGGAGTTGAAGGAATTGAAAGTTCAGATGCAAGAACTGCTGGACAAAGGATTTATTCGTCCAATTGCATCACCTTGGGGAGCACCAGTCTTGTTTGTAAGGAAGAAGGATGGGTCTTTGCGCTTATGCATCAACTACAGACAGTTGAACCATGTGACTATCAAGAATAAGTACCCGTTGCCAAGGATTGGCGATTTGTTTGATCAATTACAAGCAGCTTATGTATTCTCTAAGATAGACCTGAGGAAGGGTTATCACCAGTTGAGGATTAAGAAGGAAGATATACCGAAGACAGCTTTTCGGACGAGATACGGGCATTATGAGTTTACAGTCATGCCGTTTGGATTGACTAATGCCCCAGCCCCTTTTATGGATTTGATGCATCGAGTGTTCAAGGAGTATTTAGATCAGTTCGTCATCGTTTTCATTGATGACATCTTAATTTACTCAAGGAGTCCTGAGGAGCAGGAGAAGCAATTGAGTATAGTTCTACGGACGTTAAGGAAACACTCGATGTACACCAAGTTCAGTAAGTGCGAGTTTTGGCTTAACGAGGTTGCGTTCCTTGGACATGTCATCTCTGGAAATGGGATTTCGGCAGACCCATCAAAGATTGAAGCAGTAACGAATTGGCCTAGACCTACGTCAGTAACAGAGGTTCGGAGGTTTCTAGGTTTGGCAGGCTATTACAGGAGGTTTGTGGAGAAGTTCTATTCTATAGCCACTCCTTTGACGAGGTTAACAAAGAAGTATACACGGTTTGAATGGACGGACAAGTGTGAGAGTGTCGCGACCCGTCCGAAGCGGACGCGGCTAATGGATTACCGATCACGGGCCTGTCCCCAGCACCGGTGTGCGGATCGCGGGCTTTGGATCGGCGCGGGCCCTCCCAGGCCCATACCAAATCGCGACGGGAGTATTTTTCAAAGGATTCGACGATAACAGTCGATCGCTTTCGACCTTAGTGTGGTCGTGGTGGCATGTGCAACTTGTACATGCATTTGGAGTCGCCACCAGTCTTTCTTGGAGGGTAGACCGGAAACCTTACTAACCGATTGGGAAAGATCGATCAGTTCTGCGGAACCAAAGATTTTGGGTTCGAGGACTTGGTTACGCTGGGGTCATTACCAACGCCCTTTCGGTACAAAATTCAATAAAAAATGGAAAAACATAAAAAAAAAATTCAAAAAATTCGAAAAATTAAGAAAAATTCTAACAAAAATTCCGAAATATAGGAAATGGCCACATTCAACTAGTCACGACCTGTTTCGGGTCTTTTCACCCCCAGTCTTTCCAAAAATGAAGGTTTTGCCCTTTCGGCAAACCGTCTTCCAAAAAAATTCTAAAAAATCCAGGAAAATCCCAAAAAATAGGAAATGGCCACAATCAACTGGCCAAGGCCCATCCCGGGTGTTTCGAACCCCAACCCTTCTTAAAAATGACGATTTCGCCCTTTGGGCGAATCGTTTTCCAAAAATTGAAGAAAAATCAAGAAATTCCAAAAAAAATTCTCAAAATGGGAAATGGCCACAATCAACTGGCCATGGAATATTTTGGGAAATTCGGTATCCAAACCTTCCAAAAAAAATGACGATTTTACCCTTTGGGCTAATCGCCTCCAAATCTTCCTATTTTATCCCTGGTCCAAAATCATACCTTCTCTAAACCCTTATGGCTATATTAGGAAGCCATTGATTTGAATTGATGTCATCGATGTGGTTTGTTTATGCACTTGATTGCGCTTTCACTAAAATTGATTGTGATTGATAAAAATAGTCTTCCAATCTGTATGAAACCCTGAAGCAAACCTACCTCACCCAAAATTGCGCCTGCATGAAATCTTAATTAGGAAAATCACTCGCGTTAGGTACCGAAAGGGCGTTGGTAATGACACAAGCGTAACCAAGTCCCCGAACCCAAAATCTCTGGTTCCGCAGAACTGATCGATCTCTCCCAATCGGTTAGTAAGGTTTCCGGTCTACCCTCCAAGAAAGACCGGTGGCGACTCCAAAAGCATATACAAGTTGCACATGCCACCACGACCACACTAAGGTCGAAAGCGATCGACTGTTATCGTCGAATCCTTTGAAAAAAACTCCCGCCGCGATTGATCGGACGGTCGTGGTGAGGCCACGTGTCGCGATCTCGGCTTTTTCAGATTTATTAAATGATTTTCGGATATTAATTAAAAATGATCCGACGGTCAAGAATGTGCCAAGTGGCTCTCTCTGGATCGTCCGATCTAGTCCAAGATCGGACGCACCAGGAGCAGCCACGTGGCATAATCTGGGGCGTCCGTTTCAAAGGATTTTCTGATAAATTAAGAAAATGATAATAAAAAAAAAAAACCAAAAATGGCGTCGTTTCCGGTTTCGATCGTAGGGTCGGGCCGAGCGCCCGAGAGGCGTGGGCCGGTTCCAACCCGGCCCGAAAAATATTTTTTAAATAAAAAATTTCAGAAAATAAAAAAAATAATAAAAAATTCAAAAATTCAATAAAAAATGGAAAATCATAAAAAAATTCAAAAAATTCAAAAATTCCGAAAAATTCTAAAAAAATTCTGAAATATAGGAAATGGCCACATTCAACTGGTCACGACCTGTTTCGGGTCTTTCGACCCCCGGTCTTTCCAAAAATGACAGTTTTTCCCTTTCGGCAAACCGTCTTCCAAAAAAATTCTAAACAATCCAGGAAAATCCAAAAAAAATAGGAAATTGCCACAATCAACTGGCCAAGGCTCATCCCGGGTGTTTCGAACCCCAACCCTTCTTAAAAATGACGATTTCGCCCTTTGGGCGAATCGTCTTCCAAAAATTGAAGAAAAATCAAGAAATTCCAAAAAAAATTCTCAAAATGGGAAATGGCCACAATCAACTGGCCATGGAATATTTTGGGTAATTCGGTATCCAAACCTTCCAAAAAAATGATGATTTTGCCCTTTGGGCTAATCGCCTCCAAATCTTCCTATTTTATCCCTGGTCCGAAATCACACATTCTCTAAACCCTTATGGCTATATTAGGAAGCCATTGATTTGAATTGATGTGCATCGATGTGGTTTGTTTATGCACTTGATTGCGCTTTCACTAAAATTGATTGTGATTGATAAAAATAGTCTTCCAATTGTTGACACCTAAATTTCGATTAATCTTTTTAGTCATTCACTCAAAAAAATCAGAGCTAATCTCAGTT